>CM035838.1:320140754-321508254 GCA_020510985.1 Pholidichthys leucotaenia
AAGACACTTCAGAAGGAGTATACATTCAAACAAGGAAAGAAGCAGACTTGTTCAATGTGGCACAGTTTAAAGCCAAGAGTAAGACATCGATAAAGGTAGTAAGAGAAATGCTTTTTGCTGACGACAGTGCTCTAGTTGCACACAGCATGGAAGATATGCAATCTTTAGTGGAGAAATTTGCAAGAGCAGCTAGCCAATTCAGCCTCAAAATCGACATCAAGAAGACAGAGTGCCTTTATCAACCACCAAAGTTCCAATTATCAACATCACTACCAGAAGAGATTAGCACTGGTACAGAGCCACTAGTCAAGAGCAAGACTTTCAAGTACCTCGGGAGTACTGTTTCAGAGAATGCTAGGCTGGAGGATGAACTGTCTCTCAGAATGGGAAGAGCGAGCGCTGTGTTTGGAAACTTGAGGGAGAGACTGTGGAACAATAGACATGTGTCTATCCGTGTGAAATGCAAAGTGTACAGAGCGACAGTACTGGCTACTCTATTGTATGGTGCTGAAACTTGGACTGTCTACAGAGTGCAGGTGAAGAAACTCCACGCATACGTGATGAGACACCTTCGAGCCATAATGAACATCTCATGGAAAGACAAGATAACCAACATAGAAGTGTTGAAAAGAGCTGGTCTACCATCAATGGAGGACATGCTAATAGAGATGAACCTGAGATGACTCGGACATGTTGAGAGGATGGACCACCAGCATCTCCCCTCGGCAGTTACTCTACTCACAGTTATGTGAGGGCAAACGCAATCAGGGTAGACCAAGGCTCAGATTTCAAGACATTGTAAAAAGAAACTTGAAGAAGTTGGACAAAGACAGGAGTTCCTGGCAGCGGAAGGCTAAGGACAGAGCTGTGTGGAGGAATCTGATCAGACCTAAATGAAACTGTCATTGTCGCCCATGACAGACTGCTATGATGATGATGATGTTGTCTGAGAAAATGATTAATAAAAAAAAAATTTAGTGCAGCCTCTGATATAGAGTGTTGAGGCTTTTTCAGGTCTTCCACTCTGATGCAGTTCTGACAGTCAGCAGATGGCACTCTTTATTAAATGCTTCATAACACTGTGTCATTCATGAAGCAATTGTCTCAAAGTTGTTCATTGCTTCATGAGGCTTCAGTTTCACCATCACTACTCTTGGGTTCTAACCCAGGACCGTTTTGCTTTGAGGTAACAACTCCACCACTGCACCACTGAGCTGCCCATGTTAACTTGATATAGTAATTATTGATGATATAATAATTATTGTGAAATGCCTAAGTGAACTCTGGTCATCACCTTACAACTACATCAAATATATAGGATCTGAACAGCTATGCATGTCCACCCATTGAAATACCAAACCAAAACAAATAATTTCAGAATTTTCTTTTATGTGGTGTAACTTTTACAATTCAGTTTAATTTATAAAATCATGACAAAACCCTTAACAATTTAATCCAAGTTTAGTTAACTTTGGTTTTATAATAATTTAAAAATACAACATCAAAATTACTTTTAAATTATACAAAAAAGCCTCTGAGTTTTAGTTTTTTTTGTTGTTGTTTTTTTTAAGTAAGAAATTTCTGCTCCCACAATGTGACTGATGTGTCAGCTCTAACAGGTAGGCCTGTTTACAAATCACTCAGGACTCATGGAACTGATGATGCCAGCTGCTATCAATGATCCGTTACGGTTATTTATTCATTCCCTTACCCCAGAAGTGGCCGCGGTGTGGACGGGTCTCCTCGGCCCTGACAGGCGGTTTTTTGAGGGGACACCTTCCCGGAACGGCTCCGGTATCAGCTGTGCTAACGCGCCTGTCCAGGCCCCTCAGCCGGACTGCAGCTCATGCTAGCCGTATAGCTAGCTGGCATCGGCCCGCTAAGCGGCTCTGAAACGAGACCGACACCCTCCGGGAGCGACACATAAACATTTTCCGCCGAAGCAGTTGACCCCAGGCCCTAGCTTCCCACGCTACACCTGATGTTTTAAAGTTGTCATCATGGACTCCATCTTCCTGCTGAGTCAAGTAGAAAACACCAGAGCCACACCGGAAAAGAAGCGGGCACCTTCAAAATAAAACCCAAGCACGCCAAAAATAAATAGCTTCACAAAAAAGTAAAATGAAAGTAAAAGAAAAATGAATGGCAAGAGCGAAATTACCTTTTGATCGGATTTTGCCACGAGTTACACATATGATGTTTGTCAATTTAAAAGATAATTTTCCACGTAAATAACGATGTAGGTTGTTGTCTAACTGTTCAGGTATAAGGTGATGAAAATATGTAAATTAAAAGACTACAAACACAGATGGACATGTTCAAAGTGAGCCCAGGGGTAAGTAACTAACTAGTCCTCTGGATCAGTTGCAGCTCTCAAAATACTGTAACGTCGGGGCCATGTTAAAGGGGGCAGGGATTTCCCAGCATGCTTTGCCAGTTTGAAACGTTACTGTGTGTGTGTTAAATGTGTTATTTCTGAGTTACACTGCTGTGTCATTATAACTGCATTATAATGACCCAGCAGTGTTTAGCAGGATTAGGGCAAGATGTATCTGTGTGTAACCACGATTGAAACGGAGGTCTGGGAGAATGACCTCCCCTCCACTCTGTAGCACAGAGGTAGGTTGGGGGTCGGGGTGTGTGTAAAATAAATCAGGCTGATCATAGCCATCTGCTTCATTGTCTTTGTGTGAGCCCTGCAAACATCACACTGGTGTCAGAAGTGGGATATGGAGCAAGATGAGGATCCAGGCGGAGGTACAGCGGCCGGAGCGATTCATCGCTCAGCCGGGAACGGAGTGTAGAGCTGAGACGCCGGCCCCTGGAGAGCTTCGCCGCGATGGACGGAGCAGAGCAAACCAACCCCGTTTCCCGCCCTTTTCAGGGCAGGACGGGCTGGCGATTCCAGAGCGATTAGGAGCGGCAATCGACCGGGAGATGACAGTCTCATCCATCCAGCAGCGGGCGAAGATTCTCCGCTACAACGGCGAGAACCTGTTGGATGACCGCCTGGCCCAGGTCGAGTTGGCTGCCGCGCTGATCATCGGAGGAAACCACCGTGCTGAGAGCGAGTGGAGGAGGAGCTACGGCAGATCACAGCAGCGCGTGCACGAAGGAAACAGCCGTGGCGACGCGAGGAAGGACGGCTTCCGCTGCACAGAGCCCCAGGGTATATGGCATGGTACTGCCCCGCACACAGCGCACGACAAACTGGCCCCTCGCCGACGTTAAATTAGAGCGAGGTGGCATGGACGGGGAAAAAGCCGCCTCCTGCAGATGCTTCCCCCGGCAGGTGACGTCACAGAGGCCTTTGGAGCGCAGCAGCAGTGGAGCGAGCAGGACAGATCCGGTCTTTTCCCGGGCTCGGCAGGGGCTGGACGCGGGCCAGCGGCCGCCTGGGAGGTCCTGGCAGTGGTGGGAGTCATGGGACTCCCGCTGCCAGAGGAGGAACTGTGCGTGTCCTACCGCCACCCGATGCTTTTCCTTCCGGTGACGTCACAGAGGCCCTCGGCGCAGGAGCAACGCAGCGGAGCGAGCAGGACGAAGATGCGGCCATTTCCCAGGCGCAGCAAGGGCTGGACGCATGGACGCGGGCCAGCGGCCGCCTGGGAGAACTGGCAGCGGTAGGAGTCGGCCGGAGCGGGCCTGGGACTCCCGCTGCCAGGGAAAGGGACTGTGCGTGGTCCTACAGAGGCTGTCAGATGTGTCCATCCGCCCGCTGGTGGCCAAACCGGAACCCTACCCCAACCAGATGTTCCAACCGAGTCTCATGGCCCGTGCATGCCGCCCTGGCACCGAGCTGACTCGCATTGGATTTCTGAAAGTGGACTTTGAATTTTCTGGGGACAGAAACCAGTCCAGGGGGGGGGCAGTGTAACGTCGGGGCCATGTTAAAGGGGGCAGGGATTTCCCAGCATGCTTTGCCAGTTTGAAACGTTACTGTGTGTGTTAAACGTGTTATTTCTGAGTTACACTGCTGTGTCATTATAACTGCATTATAATGACCCAGCAGTGTTTAGCAGGATTAGGGCAAGATGTATCTGTGTGTGTAACCATGATTCAAACAGGGGTCTGGGGGAATGACCTCCCCTCCACTCTGTAGCACAGAGGTAGGTTGGGGGTCGGGGTGTGTGTAAAATAAATCAGGTTGATCACAGCCATCTGCTTCATTGTCTTTGTGTGAACCCTGCAAACGTCACAATACAAAACATTACCTTTGTATTATTTTTCTGCTCTTTGGATCCTTCTTTCATCGACCAGGAAAAAGGAGGTGAGGTTTTAGTCATCTCCCACCATGATTGTGTTTGATGATGTGTAATGATGTGAAAGGTGCTCCGCTAATCGTTTTCACAAAAAAAAAAAAATATTAAAAAAAATACTCTTATATGACAACCAACAACTTTACATGGAAAATTATCTTTTAAATTGACAGTCATCATATAGTGGATATAAAAAGTCTACACACCCCTGTTCAAATGCCAGGTTTTTATGCTGTAAAAAATGAGACCTAGATAAATCATTTCAAAACTTTTTCGACCATTAATGTGACCTATAATCTGTACAATTGAAAAACAAACTGAAATCTTTAAAGGGGAAAAAAAAAAAAAACTAGTGGTGGCACGGGTGGGGGGATTCTCCCCTCAGAGAAGGCAGCTGGGATAAGGGGGAACAATGGACCGGAAGAGGTGCCACCGGGGGGTCTCAAACGGGACAGTATGGACTATGCACCCCCCGGGGAGAGAAGGAACCCGGAGCCGCTGGAAGAGAGAAGGGTATGAGCAGTGGGGCCGGCGTTATGTTATATTAATATGCCGCACAGGTCTTTGTTCCAAACAGTGTATTATGGTTGGAAGTTTCGGGTCTCAATGCATGGAATTAAAGGTATAAAAGAGGAATGCACAGAGACCCGGAAGCTCTTTTTACTGTATTGTATGTTGGAGATGGAATAAAGTTCATGTGTCATCTAGCTCGTTGCCTCACCTGCTTCCTTTCTCCACAAACTTAAAATAACCTGGTGTAGGAGCATGCTCAAATAACGAGGCTGAGTTTCAGTCATAAACCAGCTTTATTTGACAGAACACAAGCTCCTAGCATTCTCAAAGCAGGAAAGAGAAAGAATCATACTTCAACCCCCTTTTATACATTTCCAGCATCAGAATTCAAGCCACATGGTGTCTTCAGTCAACATACAGTTACAAAGCATCCCTTTGAAGCTTCACCATTGTCTCTCATTTCTTGATGAACCGGAATACCCTCCGGGGCGTCTTCTGTGGGACAAAGAGACAAATCTCACACCTCCTTGTTACCTCCTGTAGATTTGAGTCCTCAGTCCTTGCAGACGTGACACTCCACAATACACATTCAGTTCTGTCTCTGTGGCAGCGTGAGCCCACAATGTGTGTCGGCCACACTACCCCCCCCAAACGTCGAGTAAGGCAAAAACTGCATGGCATAACAAAAAGAGAACACAAAGCACTCCATACATCGCTAATCAATCCACCAACTGCCTAGGTTTTAATCTTCTGCCGAATCTGCTGCAACTTGGCTTGGCTGCCTCTGCAACATCTCTGTGCACCTGTGGATTAAAGCTGTTAGCACCTCTCTGTGAAGACTTTGGAGAATGTCTTCTCGGCGGCCTGCCCCGGCGGGGGGGCCTCGCGAGCTGCACCTCCTCCTCAGCCAGAACAAAAGCGGGTTTGAGCCTGTTAATGCAAATCAGCTCCCTTCTGCCCCCTAAATCTAGCAGAAAATGCTTCTGCCCGGTCTCCAGCACTCGAAACGGTCCGTCGTAAAACGGCCGCAAACTTGGACGCTGGGCGTCATGTTTAACAAAAACAAACTCTGCATTTTTTAAAGCCTTGGGCACAAAAACGTGTGGGAAACTGTGATGGACCGGGCCAGGAAGCGTGTTTGTTCCTGAGCCGCTCTGCCACGGCTGAGCGGGGGGGCCATTAGGTGCGGGATTATCAGGAAGAAATTCCCCGGGCAAACGGAGCGGCTGAGCGAAAACTAATTCAGCCGGGGAAGCGTGCAAATCTTCCTTAGGTGCAGAACGCAACCCTAATAACACCCACGGAAGTTTGTCTACCCAATTTGTATCCGTTAGCGACGCTCTGAGGGCTGCTTTCAATGACCTGTGAAAGCGTTCGCATAAACCATTAGCCTGGGGGTTATACGCGGTGGTGCGATGAATCTTCACCCCCAAGCTGCGGGCCATCGATGACCATAGCTCGGAAATAAATTGGGGACCCCTGTCGGACGTTATGTCCGACGGTACACCAAAACGCGCAACCCATGCTGCTAAAAATGCTCGCGCAACTTCTTCCGCTGTGGTTGATGTCAGAGGAATCGCCTCTGGCCAGCGCGTGGTGCGGTCTACCATTATCAAAAGATGTGTGTGCCCGTGTGATAACGGAAGCGGGCCGACCAGGTCAACATGCACGTGATCAAAACGCTTAGCGGGGATGTGGAAAGGTTCTAACGGGGCCTTAGTGTGTCTGTGTATTTTAGCTCGCTGACACGCTACGCAGGCTGCTGCCCATTCCTTGACCTGTTTGCGCAACCCGGGCCAAACAAATTTCTCCCCCACCAATTTGATCGATGCGCGCACCCCCGGGTGCGCGAGAGAATGGACCAAGTCAAAAACACGGCGACGCCACGCGGCTGGCACCACAGGGCGGGGCCGTCCCGTGGAGACATCGCAGATTAGCGGGGGCATACCGTTTTGTTGCACCCTGTGCTCCAGCCTTAACCCTGTTGGTCCAGACTGGAGCGCGCGCACGTCCGCGTCGTTAACCTGCTCCGCAGCCATGGCTGCATAATCTAACCCAATACAGACCGGGGCTGCGCGCGCTCCCGCGTCGCTGCCCGGGCCCGCGGCCATGGCTACAGAGTCTGCCCCTATAGGGCTTGGTGGTGCTATTGCACGCGAGAGGCAGTCTGCTACAACATTGTGTTTACCCGCGACATGCTGAATATCAGTAGTAAACTCCGATATTGCGGCTAGTTGCCTTTGTTGCCGGCCTGACCAGGGTTCTGAAATTTTGGCCATCGCAAACGTTAGCGGTTTATGATCCACAAAAGCGGTGAAACGTCGCCCCTCTAACCAGAACTGAAAATGACGGATGGCCAAGTGTAGGGCCAAAAGCTCCCTGTCAAATGCGCTGTATTTCCGTTCACTGTCGCGCAAGGTCCTGCTGAAAAACGCGAGGGGTTGCCAGGTACCTGCCACAAACTGTTCAACTACCGCCCCCACCGCTACATCGGAAGCGTCAGTGGTGAGCGCCATGCGGGCCGTTGGAACTGGGTGCGCTAACAAAACTGCATTTGCCAGGGCTGATTTGACCTGGGCAAAAGCGCGCTTCCGCTCCGGAGACCATTCGACTTTATTTGCGGGCTTTTGTTTTTTTAACGCGGTGTACAATGGCTGCATGAGTCGTGCTGCGCTTGGGAGGAAACGGTTGTAAAAATTAACCATCCCTAGAAACTCCTGAAGCGCCTTAACCGTTTGAGGTTGCGGAAAATCTGTTATGGCACGCACTTTATTTGGAAGGGGAACTGCTCCCTCTGCCGAAACGCGATGTCCCAAAAAATCAATCTGCGCCACCCCAAACTGACACTTCGCTGGATTAACTATTAACCCGTGCTCTGCCAACCTCTGGAAAACTGCTGTGAGGTGTTTTTCATGTTCGCCTTCGGACGTGCTGGCTACCAAAATATCGTCCAAATAAACGAACACGAAAGGCAGGTCGCGTAAAACTGCATCCATCATGCGTTGGAAAGTCTGCGCGGCCCCCTTGAGGCCAAAAGGCATGCGCAAGAACTCAAAAAGGCCGAAAGGAGTTATGACCGCTGTTTTGGGTACATCGTGCGCGCGCACTGGAACCTGGTGATAGCCGCGCACCAAGTCTATTTTAGAAAAAATGCGCGCCCCCGCCAAATGAACAGAAAAATCCTGAATGTGCGGAATCGGGTAGCGGTCATGAGCTGAAACGTTGTTCAACCTGCGGAAATCGCCGCAAGGCCGCCACGAGCCGTCAGCCTTTGGGACCATGTGTAACGGCGAAGCCCAAGCGCTCTTGGAGCGTCTAACGATGCCTAGTTTTTCCAGATTAGTGAACTCCTCGCGCGCGATGGCCAGTTTAGCTGGGTCCAAACGCCGAGCCTTTGCAAAAACGGGAGGGCCTGTGGTTGTTATGAAATGTTCTACCCCATGTTTGGCCACCGTTGCTGAAAAAGTGGGGACTGTGAGTGCTGGAAACTGAGCAAGCAGAGTGTGAAACTTACCACCTGCGGCTGAGACGCTGGCATGTGCAGTTGGCGGGGCCACCCGAGCTGTGCAGGGAATAGAATGAAAAGACAGTGCATTAATCAGACGTCTATTAGCAAGATCAACCAATAAACCATGTGAGCACAAAAAATCAGCCCCTAACATGTTGAAACTGACTGCTGCTACAATAAATGTCCACTCAAATGAACGACCCTGTAAGGACAGAAGCATGGTCCTCTCACCAAACGTTTTAATCGTGGAGCCGTTCGCTGCTGACACTGACACCCAGGGGGCTTTAGAAGGCGACAGCCGTTCCGCGTAGGTGGGCGTGACGAAGCTCAGCTGCGAGCCCGTGTCCACGAGGAACTGTTTCCCCGAGCGTGCATCCGTCAGGTAAAGCAGCCTGTTCTCATTGCCGAGAGTCGCAGCTGCTACCGGCCCTCGGTCCTGGCGTTTAAAATTGCACGGTGGGACGCACCTGTGCGCTCTCTCTGCAAAACGGCGGTGGTAGAAGCACGAGCCGTTCTCCGCTCCGCGTCGTCTGGCTCCGGTCGCCGCCGTTGTTGGTGCGTCTGGTGCCGCTGGACCCAAGCTGTCTCCGGACGCCGTTCCCGAACTAGCCGCCGCGGCCGAAACCGCGTTCTGCTTGTGGGCGTCGACCAACTTCTGCGCCTCCTTGCTCAACCCATGGTAGTCTCGCTTGGCCAATCGGGGTGACTCTGCCAGGGCCACTCTCACTGCTGGTGGCAGGGTTCGAAGGAATAGGTGGGCGAAAATGAATTCACCATCCTCGGAGGCTTTGAGCTGCAGCATCTTCACCATCAGGTCCACAGGTCTATCGTTTTCTGCCTCCGTCAGCGCCAGGAGCCCCTCTGCTCTTTGTTGGACTGAGGGGGTGAAATGGCTGATCAGCGCGTCTTTCAATGCGCTGTACTTGTCGCTGTCTGGTGGATGATTAACCAAATCCTCCACTCTCTGGACCGTGTCGCTGTCCAGTTTCGCTACCACGTGGTAGAATCTTGTGTCGTCGTTGGAGATTCTCCGGAGGTTGAACTGCGCCTCGATTGCGCTAAACCATGAGCGCGGGCTGTGCTGCCAGAAATCGGGCAGCCGGAGCGTGGAGGCGGCCATCAGGCTGGCTTCCACCGAGCCCGGTTCGGAAGAATTCTCATTGCTCATTCTCCGTCGTAGGTCACCAGTGTAGGAGCATGCTCAAATAACGAGGCTGAGTTTCAGTCATAAACCAGCTTTATTTGACAGAACACAAGCTCCTAGCATTCTCAAAGCAGGAAAGAGAAAGAATCATACTTCAACCCCCTTTTATACATTTCCAGCATCAGAATTCAAGCCACATGGTGTCTTCAGTCAACATACAGTTACAAAGCATCCCTTTGAAGCTTCACCATTGTCTCTCATTTCTTGATGAACCGGAATACCCTCCGGGGCGTCTTCTGTGGGACAAAGAGACAAATCTCACACCTCCTTGTTACCTCCTGTAGATTTGAGTCCTCAGTCCTTGCAGACGTGACACTCCACAATACACATTCAGTTCTGTCTCTGTGGCAGCGTGAGCCCACAATGTGTGTCGGCCACACTGGTTGCATAAATATGCACACCCTTAAACTAATACTTTGTGCATCACATTTGGCTTTTATTACAGCACTCAGTCTTTTTGGATAGGAGTCTATTGGCGTGGTACATCTTCATGTGGCAATATTTGCCCACTCTTCTTTCCAAAAACGCTCCAAATCTGTCAGATTGCAAGGGCATCTCCTGTGCACAGCCCTCTTCAGATCACCCACAGATGTTTGATCGGATTCAGGTCTGGACTCTGGCTGGCTCAAAATCAGTCTTATTGATTTGGATGTGTGCTTTGGATCATTGTCGTGCTGAAAGATGAAGTTCCTCTTCATCTTCAGCTTTCTAGCAGAAGCCTGAAGGTTTCGTGCCAACACTGACTGGCATTTGGAACTGTTTATAATTGCCTCCACCTTGACTAAGGCCCCAGTTCCAGCTGAAGAAAAACAGCCCCAAAGCATGATGCTGCCACCACCATGCTTCACTGTAGGTATGGTGTTCCTTTGGTGATGAGTAGTGTTGTGTTTGTGCCAAATATACCTTTTGGAATTATGGCCAAAGTTCAACCTTGGTTTCATCGGATCAAAACACATTTTCCCACATGCGTTTGGGAGATTTCAATTGTGTTTTTGCAATATGTAGCCGGGCTTGGATGTTTTTCCTTCGTAAGATAAGGCTTCCCTCTTGCCACCCTACCCCATAGCCCAGACATATGAAGAAGACAGCTTTATGTCTGGAAAGCAGGGCAGCGGAGGCAGGAGTTGTGCTGAACTCAAACTTTATTAGAGTACAACAGATGACACATGCTACAATGGTTAGCCCCAAGCTAGCTACGTACTGTCAGACTTTGCTGTGAATGAGGCGGAGCACCAAAAACGACAGCTCCCCCCAACAGTCCCCCTAAGTAGGCACGGCGTGGTGATGTCATCCCTGCCTGCATCCTGACATCTGCGCTGCCTATCTGTCAGTATTGTTGATACCTAACATCTACCTCCCCCTTGAAAAACTCAAAACACCATGAACACAAATCACAGCAGCTCTCTCTCTTTTTTTTTTTTTTTTTTTTTTTTTTGGAACAGGCAGAGAAATAGAACCTGGGCCACTGGGTAGACTGCCGGTTAACCCTGCACAACTGGGTGGGTTATTTTGCCACCAAAGAAACAGCTGTGCTGTCTAAACACATTAAAAAACTAGTCACTGCTTATAGTTCTACATCAGGGGCCTCAGTTGAGCCCGCGGCAGGTGCGCCCCCAGAGGCGCCGGCTGCAGCGGACCTGACCGCCATCTTGCCCAAGCCATGGCTCGCTCATCAACAACATCTCAGCCCAGGTCCCGGCTCCAGCACTGTGTCTTGATCCGAGGCAGCTGCTCTTTCCTTCTGCAGACGGCTGACCTGCCATCTCGAAGCATTGGCCATCTGGAGGGTGGCTGGCCTCTTTTGTGCGGCGATTCTCATCCGCGATGACGGGACTGTCTGTGGGTCCAGGCGGTCAGATCGTTGGACCTGAACCCACTCAAGTAGTGCGTGCAGCGATCGGTTCAGCTACACTTGGCACTGCTGCTCTCGTATCTGATGCTGGTTGCTGCTGTGGCGGCGTGCCATCGAGGCCAGCGGCAGGACGTGCCCTCGGTTGGCGATGCTCTGCTGGGTCCTGCTGGCCCATGGACTCTCCATCCTGCTGCGCTGCAGCGGCTCCCCAAGGCTGACACTCAGCGAAGAAGCAGGATGAGTTTGGCTTCTCTCTCTCACCTGGTGCTGGTTGTGGTCACAGTAATGTGTCACTGTCGTCGGCGATGGGACGCGCACTGGGTTGTTGTCGTTCACCGGGGTCCCCTTTCTCCATAAACTCCCTCTCCTTTGGCTCCACGGGGCCTGTCTGAAGCTAGTGCTGGGCGAGGATCAGAGGTGAGTCTGGTCTGTGGTATCTCTCCATGCTGTGTTCATTCTCTGTGCTGTGTTCTCTCTCCACGCTGTGGTCGCCCTCTGCTGTGTTCTCTCTCCATGCTGCATTCTTCAGCTGTACCCACGTCCGCAAAATCACACTCTCCCTCCTGTGACGAGGCTGCAGCTTGTGAGCACTCGTGCTGTGCGAGGATTGACTCCGGGTCCCGCATGGCTAAGGACTGGGGCTCCTGTGACAGCTCCGGTACCTGCATGGGTGCAGCTTGCGAACACTCGTGCTACACAGGGACCAGCTCCAGGTCCCGCATGGCTGCAGACTGGGGTTCCTGTGCCGGCTCTGGTACCTGCATGGTTGCCGTCTGGGGCCCCTGCTGCTGCTCTGGCTTTGCTGGGTTCTGTTTGGCATGCGGTGTGAGGCAGGGAGTGGCTGTGTCCATGTCTGAGCACAATGGACCCAGAGTGTCGCCAGGTCCGCTCGGGGTCTGTGAAGGAGAAGCCCAGTTCACTGAACAAATCCCACCCCATAACATTATCGCCCTGGTGTGTCACCTGGAACCGGAATGCTGGGATTGTTCTGTCGCCGTATTGCACCGTGAATGTGATGTTTCTGCTGGTCATGGGACATCCATCGCCCAGCTGCTCTGCCGCTTCAGGTCGCCGGGGAGTAAGCCTTCTAACCATGGCCTCATTTACCAGGGACCTTGAGGCAGCAATGGCCATTATCACTGATACACTGACACCGTCCAGCTTCACTACACACTGCAGTCCTGACCAGTTCTTGGGGCCCACAATGCTGATGTTGTCCATGTCAGGCGTGGGGTCAATGGGCTCAGCAACCGGGGCCACCATCTGTACTGGAAGAGCTAACTGTGGGGAACGCGGACTGGGGCCTGCTCACTGTACTGCTAGTTGAGCAGCCTATTTTCGCTCTAGCTGGGACGCTATCCCCAGTGCTTTAGCTAGCGACAGGATTGCCGGCTGCACGTCGGATACAGTCCAAGGACAGATAATTTTTTTCACGCATAAGGAGTTGTTCAGAACTCCTTATACAAAGATATAGAGTGATGATAATCAAGTCAGTGGCGGTAATGTACCTGTAAGCTGGTTGCCAACCGCCAGTCAAATCTAAAAGAAGAAGCTAGCGACACGAGCATCATGAACGTTTTCATCTGCAGCTTGGTATTTGTAGTGTTTCCCGCCAACTTGTCTCGCACAATCTCCTCCTCTAAGTGTCCATACTTGCATACACTAGCCAAACAGCGGAGTTCAGTGACAAATTGCTGGACTGATTCACCCGCTTGCTGTCAGCGCTGATTAAACCTGGCTTGTTTAACCACCAAACTCAGGGTGCCCAACATGCGCTTCTCTTCTTCGGGGAAAGCGTCGAGTTTTCCCTCAGAAGGTCAATTTTTCTCCTCATCACCATTTGTTATGTCTGGAAAGCAGAGCAGTGGAGGCAGGAGTTGTGCTGAACTCAAACTTTATTACAGAGTACAAAAGATGACACATGCTACAATGGTTAGCCCCAAGCTAGCTACGTACTGTCATAGACTTTGTTGTGAATGAGGTGGAGCACCAAAGACGACGGCTCCCGCTAAGAGTTCCCCTAAGTACGCATGGTGTGGTGACGTCATCCGCGCCTGCATCTTGACGTCTGTGCTGCCTATCTGTCAGTATTGTTAATACCTAACAGACGGGATCTTGTCACATCACTATTAAAGCAAGAAATCTCTGTGTGTCTCTGTGTGTGTCACGTTTATAGGACATCAGAGGACGGCCTATGATCTCTGCCTGATCATCATAGGACGTCCTATGAACTCAGGCATCATAGGACTTGCGATGCCGTCATAAAGATATGATGTCTATATGACGGCACATGCACAAATGTGTCTTTATGTCGTCATATAGACCATCACTCACGATGCCTAGACTAATGTGTCTTTATGATGTCATATGGCTCAAAATTGGCAAGATGGATACCGCCAAAGATGGATACCGCCGAGAGGACCAATTGGAAGTACATACGCACCTGGAGGGGACCAGTTGGAACTTCACCAAGAGATTTTTGGAAGAAAACACTTTGAACTGGAGTGCCACAGCCGGGTTGTCAGTGGACAGGAAATGGAAGAGCAGGTAGTGGAAGGTGATACAGCAGGGTGTAGTCTAGGAGGAATGGAGGTAGGATGTGGGAAAGAGGAAGTTTGGAATTTGGTGAAGTCTAAAAGAGGCAACGTAGATGAAAGGAAACGCAATCAAGTGTGTTATCAAGTGCTGAGGAATCAGAAGATGATCAATCCCGGAATAATCAGAAGGAGTGTAATCATTAAACTTACTCAGGAAGGGGCATGATTTTGTGAGTGGAACCCAATTAAGCTCACAAATGCAATTAATAAATTACTTGGAGAAGTTTTAAATGCAAGAATCCTTTGTAGTGGTTCGTTATTAGTTACATGTAAAGACAGTGTTCAGCAAGGAAAAGCAGTCAAAGTCACTAAGATGGAGGGGAAAAATGTGCAGTATTCAGTATTGGAAGGAAATAAGGCAATGAGAGGAGTGATATCAGGCATTTCAACGGCTGTCTCAACTGATGACAAAGAAAAGCATATCTGGAGCAAAAGTGACAGAGGTACAAAGGTTGAAAACTAATAGAAATGGTGAAAAATGTGATAGTCTGTCGGTAATGTTAACATTTGATGAAACAAGACGGCCAAGTAAGGTGTATATTGGCTACATGAGCTATGAGGTCAGACTTTACATTCCGCCTCCACTCAGATGTTTCAAATGTCAAAAGTTTGGTCATATTGCAGCGATAAGCAAAGGTAGACAGCGATGTGCCAGATGTCCTGGTGAACATGAATATGGCAAGTGTGAAAGCGGAGCCAAGTTAAAGTGTTCTAACTGCAGTGGTGAACATAGCGCTGCATATCGAGGTTGTGAAGCCAGCAAAACAGCAGTAGAAATTCAGCAGGTAAAAGTCTCCCAGGGATTAACATATGCAGAAGCTGCGAAAAAGGTGCCAGCTAAAAAAAATGGGAATGGACTCTAACAGGGAGAAAGTGCAGGCTTACAGTGCATGCAGTAAAATTAAGGAAGATACTCTGGTTATGAAGGAAAAAGTTTTTTGTCTTATTTGTGGTAGATGTGATAAACTGTACGGCGCAGACTTCCAAGAAAACGGAAAAAATCAAAATCATTGTGAAAGCAGCAGAAAAATATCTTGGCATTAAGGGGCTACATTAGGAAGCAGTTGAGGTTTGTTAAGTGGGGGCTCTCTAAGTTCGCAGACTAGTGGGTCATAATAGCAATCACAATTTTGCACTGGAATGCTAGAACTCTAATATCAAATGGGCAAGAATTCAAAAAGTTTATATCTGATATGCAAAACAAACCCCAGGTAATCTGTATACAGGAAACATGGCTAAAACCTCAGTTGGATTTTGTCATTCAAGGATGCACGTTGTTGTGTTCGTGTTCGTTGAGGAGAGAAGAGACTTGCAGTTGAACCAACGTAACTTTATTTTTTAGCGGCAGCTCACACAGACACTTTCACATCGGCTCCCATGTTGGCCGTTTCTTATTCTACTGAGTGTATCGTTCCAACAAGCGGTAACAAGGTAGCAGCGACGCCTAGTGGTAAACACTGATCATTACATCCCCCTTTCTTTGAGGTGAATAAACATTAATAAACATTGATGCAAAACAGTGTATATGAATTCAGTATGAACACTTTACTTAAATTCTTATAAGTGCAACCTATCTGGTTTCTTTATTTCTCGTTTTGATCTTCTCGGTTCATCTTTGTCAGGTGGAACATTTGCTTCACAGTTCATAAGAGGTGTGGTTGTGGGAGATTCTGGGTGAGCATTATTGGGCCCACCAGGTGCTTGTGGAGTCTTGAGGAGACTGCGGCGATTGCGCCTGAGCACCTGTCCATCCTCGGTTCTCACTGTGAATGATCTTGGAGCAACTTCCTGCAATACAACTCCTTTAGTGTTCCAGCCAGATGCATCCTCGATCCTAACTGGGTCGTTGTTGGCCAGTGGAGAGAGTGGTTTGGCTGAAGTGTCATAGAATGTCTTTTGTTTCAGTTTCTGCTTCTCAAGCTTGTTTCTGAGTTTTGTATCTTTCCTTTGTGAAGTAGCATTTGGGTAGCTGGGAAGCGTTGTACGCAGCTTCCTGTTCATTAGTAGCTCAGCAGGTGACAGTCCGCACTGAAGTGGAGAGGCGCGGTAACTGAGTAGAGCCAAGTATGGATCTGAGTTGCTGTCTGCAGCTTTCTTAAGCAGTTGCTTTAGAATGTGGACGCCTTTTTCTGCTTGTCCATTTGATTGTGCATAGTGTGGGCTTGACGTCACATGCCGAAATTCATACTGTTCTGCAAACTGCTGCCATTCCCTGCTACTGAAACATGGTCCATTATCTGTCACCACAAGGTGTGGGATGCCATGCCGAGCAAATGTGGATTTGGTATGAGTGATCACACAGGCTGATGTAGTGCTTGAGAGTAGTGCCATTTCTGGAAAGTTGGAAAAGTAGTCCATGACTACTAAGTAGTCTTTGCCTTTAAGGTGAAACAGGTCTATCCCTACTTTGTGCCAAGGGGATGCAGGACTTTCAGATATCACCATTGGCTCTTTGCTTTGTTTACTTCGGTGTTTCTGGCACGTTTCACAACTACTCACAAGCGTCTCGATGTCTTTGTTTAGTCCAGGCCAGTACACTGACTCCCTTGCTCTCCTTTTACATTTTTCAATCCCAAGGTGTCCTTCATGTATCCTGTTTAACAAATCTGGTCTTAGAGCCTCAGGGATGACTATTCTTCCTTTCTTCAGTAATAGTCCATCAACAAAACTGAGATCTCCTCTGACATGGTAATAGCGAGAGCAAGATCCTGCAGGCCATCCCTCGTCCATGTTCTGAATGACACGCTGTAGCTCGGTGTCCTGTGATGTCACCTCAGCTATTTGTTTCGACTTTGTGTCAGATACTGGCAGAGCACACGACACCATGTTGATGTGATTTTCAATATCCTCATCTGTGGAACTCAGACACTTTTCAGCAGGTGCTCTGGACAAGGCATCTGCGAGTATCAGGTGCTTTCCCGGTGTATAAACCAGTTCCAAAATCGTACCTTTGCATTTTCATCATTAGGCGTTGGATCCGTGGGGACATTTCGTTAAGATTCTTCTTGATAATGGAGACGAGTGGGCGGTGGTCAGTTTCCACAGTAAAAGACGGTAATCCATAGACATAACTGTGAAACCGCTCCAGCCCGTAGGAAACGCCTAAACACTCCTTTTCAATCTGGGCATATTTGCATTCAGACTTTGTCATAGCCCTTGACGCATAGGCTACTGGTTTCCAGTACTCTCCCTCTGCCTGTAGAAGCACTGCTCCGATGCCATCTTTGGACGCATCAGTTGACACTTTGAGCTTTTTCCAGTGGTCATAGTAGGCTAATGCTGGTGCTCTGGTAAGAGTTTGCTTAAGTCTTTGCCACTTTTGCTCATGTTTTTCGGCCCATTTAAAGTCACAGTCATTGTGTAAGAGCTCTCGGATGCATGACGTCTTTGCTGTGAGGTTGGGAATAAATTTGCCTATGAAATTTACCATTCCCATGATACGTAACACGCCCGTTTTGTCTGTTGGTCTTGGCATGTTCAGTATTGCTTTCACTTTATCGCCATCTGGTTGTATGCCTTGAGCTGTGAGTTTGTCTCCGAGGAAGAGAATCTCTTGTACTGCAAACTCACACTTGGCTCTATTGAGTTTCAGCCCGTACTTCTGAATGCGCTCCATCACTTTGTTAAGTCTCTGGTTGTGCTCTTGGAGAGTCGAGCCCCATACAATAATGTCATCTATGTAAACTCTGACTCCCTCTAGGCCTTCAATGATCTGTTCCATCGCTCTGTGGAATATTTCTGGTGCAGATTTTATTCCAAATGGCAGCCTAAGAAAACAGTATCTACCGAAAGGTGTGTTAAAAGTACAGTACTTAGTGCTGCTCTCATCCAGTTTTAACTGCCAGAAACCCTGAGAAGCGTCGAGCTTTGTGAAGTAGTTAGCTCCTGCCATCTCACTGACTATTTCCTCACGTGTGGGGATTTGGTAGTACTCGCGCTTAATGTTCTCATTTAGATCTTTTGGGTCCATGCACATTCTCAACTCACCATTCTTTTTCTTTGTGACGACCATCGAGTTGACCCAGTCTGTGGGCTCCTGCACCTTTTTGATCACGCCCATGTTGGTCATCCTGTCCAGTTCTCGTTTGAGGGCTTCACACAGTGGAGCTGGGACCCTACGTGGTGCGTGCACAACTGGTTGGGCGCCTTCTTTTAGCTGGATTTTATATGTAAAGGACAGTGTGCCAAAACCTTTGAACACATCAGAAAAGTTTTGCACAATAGCGTTAGTGTCACACTTGGAATCTGATTCAATGCAGTACACTCTTTTCACTAACCCTAGCTCTTCACAGCTTTTATCACCCAACAGTGATTCACATTTCTCTTTCACAACAGAAAAGTTTACATTGTGCACTTTACCTTTAACAACAACATTCAGTTTACAGGTACCAAAACACTGTATGGGTTGCCCATTGTAATCTTTCAACCCTGATTTCTTTCTGTATATGTGTGGCTTAACCTGCATTTCCTTTACATCAGACATGCTAATGAGGTTGGCTTTTGCACCAGTGTCCAGTCTCATAGTGACGATAGTCCCGTTAACCAGCAGAGGAGTGGTCCACTTGTCCTCATTGGTAATGCTGTTGACTTTTTCTTCTTCATTTTCACAGTCAACGATGCCCACAAAGAAAGTGTCACTTAAGTCTGTGTCTTTGACTACATTCACGTTTTTGCCTTTCTTTCCTTCCTTTCTTTTGGTGAAGCATTCCTTTGCAAAATGATTCTTTCCATGGCAGTTGGAGCATACTTTACCAAACGCCGGGCATTGCTTTGGCTTGTGCTGTAATCCGCAACGCTTGCAGAAGAACGCGGGATCCTCGGTCCGCTGTGCAGTCCCGGCCCGTGAGCGACGCCTCCCGCTCTGAGATGACACGGCGCCGACCGCTGCTCCTTCACTCAGAGGTGTGGCACCTGGCATGCCGCAGAACGTTTTCATGTGCTTCTGGGACAGTTCGCTTGCCTGGCAGAGTTTAACAGCCATCTCCAGCGTCAACTCCGTCTCACGAAGCAGTCTCTCTCTTAACTTTTTGTCCTCAACACCAAAAACAATTTGATCTCTGATCACTGAGTCCTTCAATGTCCCAAAATTGCAGGATTGTGCTTTCAAACGGAGAGCTGTCAAAAAACTGTCAAAGGGCTCACTCTGTTGCTGCATACGAGATCTAAACATGTATCTTTCATATGTCTCGTTTTTCTTAGGAGTGCAGTGAGCATCAAACTTAGCGAGCACGACATCCAGCTTATTTGGGTCTTCACCCGTTCCGAACACGAACGTGTTGTACACTTCAATGGCCTGTGGCCCCGCTAAGTTCAGCAAAAGTGCTACCTTTCTCGAGTCCGGCTTCGTGTCCAGTCCCATGGCCGTGACATACAAGTTGAACTGCTGCTTGAATGCCCGCCATTTTTCATCCACGTTACCTGACAATTTCAGGTTTTCCGGCGGCTTCAGCTCCATGACGACTTCTCACGTGGTCGTTCAGTTCACGCAGTTTACTCCTGGTACCATGTTGTGTTCGTGTTCGTTGAGGAGAGAAGAGACTTGCAGTTGAACCAACGTAACTTTATTTTTTAGCGGCAGCTCACACAGACACTTTCACATCGGATCCCATGTTGGCCGTTTCTTATTCTACTGAGTGCATCATTCCAACAAGCGGTAACAAGGTAGCGGCGACGCCTAGTGGTAAACACTGATCATTACACACGTCAATAAGGAACGACAGGGAAACTGGTAGAGGAGGAGGTGTAGCAACCTTTGTGCGTAATGGAACAAATTACAAAATAATGGAAATAGGGAAAGAACATGAATCAATAATGGTAAAATATGGGCAGTAAAAGACGAAGTTACTATTATTAATTACTGTAGTCCATGTAACAGATTGACAGTTGACACTTTGAACACTGTACATGGACAAGCACAGTTACCGGTAAGGTGGTTTGGTGTGGGGATTTTAATGCACATAACACACTGTGGGGTAGCAGGAATATAGATATAAATGGCACAGTAATTGAGGATTTTTTTAGAGGATAGGGACTTACGCACGAATGATGGGAAAGGTACTAGATTTAGCAGTAATCTAGTCACAGAAAGTGTGTTAGACCTAACTTTGGTTTCAAATGCGATTGCAGGAATCGCATCTTGGGAGGTGTTAAGTTGGTCAGCTAATGGGAGTGATCATTACCCAATAAGAGTTAAAATTGGTCTAGAAGTGGGAGAAGAAGAGATGCAATCTGGCACAAGATGGAAATTGGGAAAGGCAGATTGGGATAAATTTAAATATCGTATAAGACTAGACGTGAGCAGCTCAATAGTGAGGACATTCTTGATGGGGAGGAATTTAGTAAAAGTGTCAGTGCGATTATAATTGAGTCTGCAAATCAAGTAATACCAGAAAGTACAGGTTATAGACAACAAAAGAATCTTCCTTGGTGGAATGATAATTGTAATAAAGCTATTAAAAATAGAAATAGGGCATTCAGACAAGTGAAAAAGCATCATATTTTGGAAGCAGTGATTGAGTATAAACTGTGTCAGGCAATTGTCCGGAAAACAATTAAAACAGCTAAGTGTTTACGTATTTTGGAGACAGTATTATAATACTATAGGAAGAGAAACACAACTATCAGATATTTGGGGAATGATTAAGAAATGAGTGGTATTAGGAGAGAGTACAAAATAGCAGTGCTAGACAATAATGGGGAAGTAGCTGTTACTAATATAGACAAAGCAGAGCTTTTGGCACAAACTTTAGTGAAGATTCATAGTTCAGAAAACCTACCAAATGCAATTAGACAAAGCAGGAAAAGCACTTTATCCAAACATCCACAAGTGAACATAAGGAAGAATACTTCAAGGGGCATGATAGATTTGCCATTCACTCTACCGGAATTGAAAAGGGCTATTCTGAAATTGAAGCAGTCTTCACCAGGGAAGGATGGCGTATGTTATATGATGTTGTCACACATGGAGGACAGTGCACTTCAAACAGTATTAAAGCTGTTTAATAAAGTTTGGGAAACTGGGAAGATTCCTAGGGTATGGAAACAATCAGTTATAGTACCAGTCTTAAAGCCAGGGAAAGATTCGTCAGATCCCAATAATTATAGGCTAATAGCTCTTACCTCGCAGTTAGGGAAAACAATGGAACAAATGGTGACTGGAAGGCTGAATTACATTTTGGAAGGGAGGGAGTGTCTTTCTCCTTTTCAAAGTGGATTCCGAAAAGGGAGAAATACTATTTGCACCTAGAATCTGAAATTAAGAAGGCCCAGGTAAACAGGAAAAATGTGACAGCTGTCTTCTTTGATGTAGAAAAAGCGTATGACATACTGTGGAAGGAAGGGTTGCTGATTAAATTAAATCACTTTGGTATTGAAGGTAATTTATACAATTGGGTATTAGATTTCCTGTATGATAGAATGACTGAGGTAAGAGTTGGTACAGAGTACTCCAAAATATATCAGGTTGAAAATGGTACTCCCCAAGGCAGCATGTGTAGCCCTGTTCTGTTTAATATTATGATTAATGATATTTTTGAAGGAATCGATAGGGGAATAGGGAAGGCCTTATATGTAGATGATGGGGCCTTATGGATAAGGGGACGTAATCTTGTGTACATTCAGAGGAAAATGCAGGCAACAATAGACCCAAGTTGAACAATGGGCAAACCGGTGGGCTTTTAAATTATCGGTCTCAAAGACACAAGTGATTTGCTTCTCTAAAAGTCACAAAGAAATTTCTTTAAATCTTTATGGCCAAAAGTTAGAGCAAGTACAGGTAGTTTGGTATTTAGGTGTGTTATTTGATGAAAAACTAACCTGGAAGCAGCATATTGAAAAAACTAAAGGAAAATGTAAGAAAATAAATATTTTGAGATGTCTGGCAGGACGGGACTGGGGGGGGGGGCGGTTTTTAGGGCCTCTCTGTTGAGGGTGTATCGAGGACTAATGAGAGCGACACTAGACTATGGATGTGTTGCGTTCATGTCGGCTGCTGATTGTCACCTGAACCAACTGGACATAAAGCAGACAAAGGCTCTTAGGATATGTTGTGGTGCATTTAAAACCTCCAGTATCAGCGAACCAAGTAGAGACAGGTGAAATGCCCTTAAGATTAAGAAGAACCAAATTAATGCTGGCATACTGGATCAGTTTGAAGGAGCATATGAGGTCACATCCTGCAAAAGCTATTACTAATGATTGCTGGGAACACAATGAGTCCAACATTAGTAGCTTTGGATGGATGAGTGATGCCATTGCTGAGCAGGCAGGATTAAAACACATGGATTTTATCCCAATGGTCCTGTGGTCTGTTATTCCTCGATGGTTGTTTAGGATGCCACTAGTAGATTTTGAAATACAACAACTGAGGAGGTAACATAAGCAATCAGCAACAGATTATTTAGTGCGCAAATATATTGAACAGAACTTCAGAGACATGCTGATATAGCATTTGCCGATGGTTCATAGGACCCTACAGCCGGTCATACTGGAGCTGCGGTATACATTCCTCAGTACAAAATATCTATCAGTAAAAGAACCAGTAATCGCTTATCAGTATACACAGTTGAGCTAGTTGCCATTATACTGGCTCTGCAGTGGTTGGAGATAGATTGTAGGAATAGTGCAGTCATTGCTTCAGATAGTTGGGCAGCTCTCAATAGTGTTCAGTCGCTGCAGTCATGTAGGCAGGACCTAATTATAGAAAGCCACTCCTTAATTTACAACCTCTACAGTAAAGGTCAGTCAGTAAACTTTCTTTGGGTTCCAGCCCACATTGGAATAGAGGGTAATGAGGATGTGGACTTATTAGCAAAACAATCATTGAAATTCAAGGCGGTGGATCTGCAGATCTCACTCAGTGGGGCGGAAGGCAAATCAATAATTAAAAGGTATATAGTGGAAAAAGTGGCAGGAATATTGGGACTCAATGGATACAGTGTGGTGACCCAGCATGCTGCGGACGGACATTATCTCACACTCATCAGGGCTGGAGGAAGGGGAGAACAATTGACATACGGACAGAGAGCCCCAGGGGGCAATCAGATGGCCCTGTTATGTATGCATCCCCAGAGGATGGAGAGGACATCCGTGTGCCAGCTGATGTCATGCTAATGATGGGTATTAAATGACAATCACTATGCTAATGTGCCATGCATTCTCTCTGTCTGTATAATGTGTATAAAAGAGCTTGTTACACATGCCTCAGCAGAGCAGTAGCTCACCGAGCTACAAAGCGTGTTTCAGTATGTTAGAGGAAATAAAACTTTGTCCCCTTCCAGCTTGTTGCATCTCGCCTGTTCTATTACCGCCACATTGGTGACCCTGGATGTGCATGGTGCGTCTCTCGACTATGCCATTTTCTCCACTCTGGTGACCTAACGGGAAATGGACTATCTCCCCTGTCGCCGCGCTATGGATTCCAGAGACCGGGGATCTCCTACATCCTTCGCATCCACACTGGAGCACGCGCACCTTATCCTCTCCCCACAATGGCGACCTCCAGGGCCAGACAGAGAGTGCGGCGCTGGGACCGAGATGCACAAGGATCAGCGACATGAGCAACGCACAGAAACCGCCTGAACGAGTAAGATCATCGGCGCCATCTGCATTGATTTCCATCAAGCCCCGACCCTGACTCACCTCCCGACAGCGGACTTTCCAGTGCACAGAAGCCCCGTGCGCACACCGCAGGATTACGAGGACAGGACAACTTCCAGCTATGTGGTCACTGCGCCAGGGGTGTGCCACGCACCAGGGACAAACCGGCTCCACAGACTTATGCATCGTCCTCCGCTGCTGCACGTGCCTGAGAAACACGGCCAATTGCCATCCTCGAAACCTTTAGGGCTGCTCATGCACCTAAAGCAGACATGCAGCCCGCACACGGGACTTTGTATGGGTTTCTCAGCCACGGCACACAACGGGAATTTAGCCGATTGCTTTCCCCGATGACTTTAGGGCTGCTTCCGCACCTAAAGCTAAACCGCCAAGTCCCTCACACAGCTTCAGTTTTTTCACAGCCGCTACGCATCCTCGGGGAATTTGGCCATTCACCTTCCCTACATCCTTGCAGGACTGAGCCGCAAGAGGGGTCAGAGACTTTTTTTTTTTTTTCACAGCCGCTGCGGATCACCGCCAGGTTTACTGGGAAAGTCTCTCACCATAGCGGATCCACGTGCAATTTTTGCATGGCCCAGACACTTTTGAGATCCCAGGCCGGCACTCACTTATTCCCATCCACATCCCCCTCCTCCTCCACATCGTTCTTCCCGCACTTCACTCCCTAAAGCTGGCCGATTGCCAGTTTGTTCCATTATGCATGACGCGCATCGGCCCCGTGCGCCCATGATCCACAACTGTTCAACGTGCTGGAACTTGGAGCGAAGCACACCGTCTTTTCCATCCCTCCCCCGTCCCCTCCATGGACTGACATGCCCTCCGACACTCCTCTACAGCAGGACAGTTCTACCGGAGCTGTAGCCCAAGTGACCAGGGGGGTCACAGCCCCTTCTGAGTGTTCTGGGGGGAGCCTGTGTGGTGACCCAGCACGCTGTGGATGGACATTATCTCACACTCATCAGGGCTGGAGAAAGGGGAGAACAATTGACATACGGACAGAGAGCCCCGGGGGGCAATCAGACGGGACTGTTATGTATGCGTCCCCAGAGGACAGAGAGGACATCCGTGCGCCAGCTGATGTCATGCTAATGATGGGTATTAAATGACAATCACTATGCTAATGTGCCATGCATTCTCTCTGTCTGTATAATGTGTATAAAAGAGCTTGTTACACATGCTTCAGCAGCGCAGTAGCTCACCGAGCTACAAAGTGTGTTTCAGTACGTTGGAGGAAATAAAACTTTGTCCCCTTCCAGCTAGTTGCATCTTGCCTGTTCTATTATCTCCACAACAGGAACATAACTTTATGACATTCAAAAGCGGGTGGACTCTGGAATGGGACTTGGCAGAAACAGGAAAGAGGAGATACTCATCACCTGATTAAGAATAGGACATACTACTTTGAACCAGATGCTACATCGAGTAGGTGGACACCCAACTGGCGGCTGTGCACATTGTGGTTCTCCGGAAACAGTTCAGCACACTTTGTTGGAATGTCAGGGATACCAGGAACAAAGGAAACATCTGATTGCAGTAATGGAAAGGATAATTTAAGTTTTGGTGTGGAAAACATGTTAGGAACCTCAGTCAAAGAAATATATGTAGCTCTATTTAGATTTTTGTAAGTGCAACTGGATTAATTAAAAGAATTTAGGTTTTTTTTTTC
This sequence comes from Pholidichthys leucotaenia, assembly GCA_020510985.1. Classification (NCBI taxonomy): domain Eukaryota; kingdom Metazoa; phylum Chordata; class Actinopteri; order Cichliformes; family Pholidichthyidae; genus Pholidichthys; species Pholidichthys leucotaenia. The sequence goes on from CM035838.1 coordinate 320,165,972, forward strand.
CTGCCATTCTCTTGTCCACACTCCAACCCGGTGGGTGGCGATGGTGCACCTGCGGGCTGGTTGCCAGCCGGCAATCAGATCTAGAAGAAGGAGAAGAAGAAGAGTGATATAAACAGTGACACGGGTGACGACAACAAAACCTGGAATGCTGTTGACTAGTGATGGGTCTGGCAACACCGATGCGTCGGTGCATGCGTCGTGCTCATAGAGCAAAACCTCGTGTCGGTGTGCATATCGCTTTAAGAAAGTCACGTGACTGATACAGGTACTGTTTCAAACTGACACTGACGCGCCAAACAGCGTTTATAAGGAAGCGCATCTGTCAGTGGGATGCATCTGCCCAAAGAATCTCTGATGTGTTGCGGACAGTTCATCGGCAAATTCCTCAAGAATTATGGAGCATGAGCAGCCTCAAGCTAAAAGAAAGGTTTCCGCTGTGTGGGACCATTTTGATCTCATATCGGAAAATAAGGTATTTGTTTTAATTTCCTTGTTGTTTCATCCTGTTCCTCTCAGAGTTTCTACTTGATCTACTGTATCTGAATTCAAATTCATTTCAAAGTGACTCTTAGTTTACTATTCATATTATTTTCTGCAGGTTAAATGTTGCATTTGTTCGACAGAACTTTCATATTTAAACAAAAGCACCTCCTCAATGCTGAGGCATTATAGGGCCAGGCATGACAATGAAGTCCCAGATACACTCTGATAGACTCAGGTATACAGCCATTCTACAACTTACTCACAGTTGCTTTATTGATAATTAATTCCTATTAATTTATTCTTTACTTCATTTTTAACCATCAAGCTTCCAGGAAACAGATGCTGGATGAGGCTCTGCTCAATTTCATCGTGAAGGACTGCCAGCCCCCTCAGCATTGTGGAGAGTGAAGGGTTCAGGGAACTGGTTCAGGCCCTTCAGCCTTCATATGTTTTGCCCACCAGAAAGGTTTGTGTGGAAAGTATCTAAAGTAGTAGTTGATATATCCAATTTATTTAATCTTTAATATGGATTTGGTTTTGGTGTAATTTTCAGACCATCAAACAAATGGTGGCCAAAAAGTACGAAGAGGAACGGGAATGAGTGAAAAAGGAAGTACAGCAAGCTGTGGCAGTGAGTATAACAGCTGACATGTGGACATCTGTGAACATGGAGGCTTACTTGGCTCTTACCTGTCACTACATTAATGAGAATTTGCAGTTGTGTACGTCTGTGTTGGGTGTGCAATACTTTCCACAAAGTCACACTGCTGACAATTTGGCCCAAGTCAAAAGGGGCATGATGGAGGACTGGGCCATAACCAATAAAGTGTCTTGTGACCAACGCAGCACCAAACATGATTGCATCCACTCGACAGCTCCAAATTCGGCACTCAATTTGCATTGCACATAGTCTAAATTTATTAGTAAATCATGTGATCAGATCCCCACACTTACATCCATAAGACACAAAGCTAGGCACATTGTCACATACTTCAGATCAAGCACTACAGCCAAGGAGAAGCTTGCTCAAGTGCAGCAACAGATGGGACGACCAACCCTGAAACTTATCAATGAGGTGCCAACACGCTGGAACAGCACATAAGAAATGTTGTCAAGGCTACATGATGAGAGGGAACCAGTGTGGGTATCTCTGGCCTCTCTAAAAACAGATTTGACTCCACTTACAGCTGATGAGTATACCATCATAGGAGAAACACTTCTTGTGCTTGCTCCTTTCCATCAAGCTACAGTGGAGTTGTCTGAAGAGAGGCGAGTGTCAGGGTCAAAGGTCATCCCGATGATGAAAATGCTCTATCTTACACTAAAGCGTAATGCTTCAACCTTGCACACACAGGCAGCCATACACCTACATGAACACCTGAAGCGTCGAGTCACAGACACTACTTCCAATCTGGAGTCATTAAGTGTGTTGACCATAGCCACACTTCTAGACCCCAGATTAAAATCACTCGGGTTCCGCAGTTCCTCCAAGTGCAATGAGGCCATCAGTAGACTGCAGTCAGAATGTGCATCTGTAATCAGATGCACAAATGAGCCCCAGCTGGGACCGTTTTCACAACAGCTGTCTGCACCCACTTCAGGCACGTTATTCAGCATAATTTGTTGTTGTTTGGAAATCATGTACTAAAATGCCAATTTGTTGTTTTTTAGATAACCTTTGGCAACCTCTTGACATAGAAGTGGGCAGGCAGACCAAAAGTGTCACAGCTGATGTCATCCAGGAGGTGCAAAGATACATGGCAGAGGGCAATATTGCCAGGTCCCAGGATCCTCTGAGATACTGGGACAACCAGAAGACCATCTATCCCAACCTCTTTCAGCTTGCATTACAATTTCTCTGCACTCCAGCCTCATCTGTGCCGTGTGAGCGGGTTTTTTCGACAGCTGGAGAAGTTGTGTCCAAAAAGCGTAACAGACTGAAGTTCAAAGCGTTGGAAAAACTAATTTTTTTGAATAAAAATTTGTAAAAAAAAAAAAAAAAATCCCAGTCCACAAGCATCCTCATTCACAACATGTTCACTTAGATTTTCACGTTATGATACATGTTCACATTATTTATTGACTATCTAAAAATATCAATGATATTTGAAATTAAAATGAAGAGATGAAATAATACAATATAAAATACAAGGACTTAAATTATATACTGCTCAAAAAAATAAAGGGAACACTAAATAACACATCCTAGATTTATTAAAATACTTTGTGCTTTACATAGTTGAATGTGCTGACAACAAAATCACACAACAGCATGTGAAATTGATTGTCAATCAGTGTTGCTTCCTAAGTGGACAGTTTGAGGGACAGTGTTCCCTTTATTTTTCGGAGCAGTAAATTATTGTATACTAGGTCATCAAATCAGTGTCAGTTGAGTCTGTCAACTAGGTTGCCTGTAGGGATTTTTAAGGTCCAGCAGGTGTCAGTATTCAGTGACACAGTATCAACACAGTATCAATACAGTTTTGCAATGTGTCGAAACGCATCATGACGCCTCATCTACCCATCACCACTGTTGACTGTTATGACGTTAACGGTGAAGTCAAAATGTCACAAAGCTATGAGGAAAACATCAGACCCTCCCTGAGCCTGGTTCTGCTGGAGGTTTCTTCCTGTTAAAAGGGAGTTTTTCCTCTCCACCGTCGCCAAGTGCTTGCTCACAGGGGATCGCCTGATTGCTGGGGTCTTTCTGCAACTGTGGGGGTTCCCCCTACAGTTGATAGTGCTATGAGATGACTGTTGTTGTGAAATGGCGCTATATAAATAAAGTTGAATTGAACTGAATTGAATTGAATTGAAAAGCTAAAGGAAAATGTCACAAAGCGATGAGTTTAACGTCACAAAGGATTACGTCATAAAGCTGCAAGGACATCGTCACAAAGTGATGAGGACAGCGATAAGAGGAAAACGTTACAAAGCTAACGTTACAAAGCTAAGCTCGGTATCTGCCAGTAACCAAGAGAAGAAGAAGACGTCACAGAGCTGGGAGGAAAACATCACAGAGCTGGGAGGAAAACATCACAGAGCTATGAGGAAAACGTCACAAAGCTATGAGGAAAACAGTCAGTCAGTGGCGGTAATGCATCTTTGAACTGGTTGCCAACCCTCAATCAAATCTAAGAGAAGAAGTAGTCACAGGGCCAGGCTTTACAGCACGTTCGTGTTTTCTGCACAACAGATTTCTGCAGCCATGGCCAATTCTACATTGCCGCGAGCAGAGTTGCCAGATCAAGCAGTCTTCGTATTGTTGCTCAAGATGAAGAAACTAAGCAAAAGCATCGCTTTCTCAGCAATGTTGTTTTTAAAGAGGTGCCGACACAGTAAAAATGTGTAACCTTGAAGAATGCCAGTCTACACTACAAATGTGTAAAATGCCAAGCAACGCATTGATTTTCTCTGAGTGCTCCGGTACAGGCATGCACGGGTCTTCCTGAACAGGGTCGAAAGCCACTTTTGGCTCAGATCTATTTTCATGATCCTGCCCATGAACTGGTATTACGACGCACCTATCCCTCAACCAGTGGTCTGAACGAAGAAGACCCACCAGATGGAGAGCAATAGAATGAGGAGAACTGCTGCACGTCAGAAAAGATGCCGTGAACATGAAACACCTCAGGTTCCAGCAGTACGCCACACGCATGACTGTGAACAACACAGCCGTCGGAGACAGGAGGAGACCCTTCAGCTGAACTGAACAGCCAGTACTTGCCAAAAATTCCTGCAGCTCCTTCAGTGTTGCTGTCACCCTCTTGGCAGCCTCCCTGACCAGTTTTCTTCTCATCTTTTCATCAATTTTGGAGGGACGTCCAGTTCTTGGTAATGTTACTGTTGTGCCATATTTTCTCCACTTGATGACTATCTTCCAGACCATGACCAGCACCACCGACACCCACCCCGGGAACCCCCATGCCCCCTTGCCAAAGGAAGGTGACAGCAAGGCACAGGAGCCCCACAGGGGGGCAGCCCCCCCAGTCCAAGGGAGCCCACGCAGTCAGGAGGTACCAGGAAGCACCACCCCCTCAGTCCAGCATCCCCTGACCAGCACACACACTCATTCCCACGCACTCACGCCCTCATGCTGTCATACACACCCACTCGCACCCACACACACTCACACGCACTCTCTCACTCTCCCTCTCCCTCTCCCCCATACAATTCCACACTCGCACTCCCACACCCAGACCCACCCACTCTCTCCCACTTCCGTACCCGCTCAATCTCACACCCACTCCCACTCGCCCTCACAGTCGCCCACACCCACCCACACTCACCCACACACACACACTCTCACTCGCGCTCCAACTCACTCACATCTACTTGTTCTCTCCCCCACACTCATTCACCCTTATCACTTGGGGCGGCCGCAGTGCCGATATGGCGGACATGAATGTGCACCAATGCCCGGCAGTGGCCAGGGAGACCGCCGGCGCAGACCAGCAGCCACACTCCTGCCAACTCACCCCAGGGCGGTCGCAGCCACAGAAGCAGACCACCACCACCAATGCCCACCCGGAGTTACCAATCAATGGACCACTGCAAGTGCTCTGAGACGCCACCCAACACAAGTCAGACCCACCACCACCATCACTATCTCCACCCATCTCTCCCTCCCTCTCACTTACTCACTTGCTCACTCATTCTTTCACTCACTCACTCACTCCCTTGTTCCCACCCATTCATTCCGCAGCACCCAGGGATGACGACAACATGAGGGGCCCCAGGTCACCAACCAGGCCCCCAGGCCCCCAGCAGAAGTGCAGCATGCCTAAATCATGATGGGTGAGTGTTAGTTGTGTGGTGTGACTGTGTGCAGGTGTATGAACTACCAAAGTGCAGTTAAAATTGGGGGGACAGTGTATTAGGGCACCATTACCCACTGCTATGGGCAGCGGGGCTTCCATCCCCCAAGCCCTCCATGTCTACAATGCAGTTAAAATTGAGGTGGGTATGGCTCCACTGCGCAGTAGACAGAGGGATCCTCTTCACCAACACAGTTTGGCACACCCCCTCCCCAAAACCCTAAGTGTATCTAATAAGATGTATGTTCAATCCAGAATTGGAGGGATGGGGGAGTAAGACTGGGAAGGAGGCGGTCCAAAAGAGAGCTCACCCCCCCTCCCACAGAAGCCAGCTCCCAAACTCGGTCTGGAGGCCACCCACTGCCCCCAGATCCCATCCCAGGGCAAGGGCCACCAGGCCGAGCAGCCTAGGACCCGCCAACATTGCACCCCGGTGCTCACCAGCTCCAAGGGGCAGCCACACTCACACTTACCGTTACGCATCTTGTACACACAAACAATAATAATAATAATAATAATAATAATCATCATCATCATCACTCTATTCAAGAAACCTGTCAGTTTGTGTGTCTGTGTGTCACGATCATAAGCTGCCTATGATGTTCCTATGATGTCTGCAGGATGTCCTATGATGTTCCTCTGATGTCGGCGATCATAGGACCGTCATGAGGTCTATATGAGGTCAGATAAACCGTAGTCTATATGAGGTCAGATAAACCGTAAGGCTGACGTTCCGATGATCTTGGAAGGATGTCTATATGACGTCATACAGACCGCAGGACTCCCTACAAGACATATACGTAGTATATATACAGTATATAGACACAGGTAATCAACATAACACAGAACAGTAACAAACGGGGCAAACAGAGACAGCAGGGCATGGTTACAGAAAATGGGACACACAGGGGACCACAGGGGAGACAAGACCAAGGTAATAATGACAATGATAATGACGATAATAATAATAATAATGCTGATAAACTAAGAGCAAGACCAATGAAGAAATAAAAATCTGTGTGTGTGTGTGTCTGTGTGTCACGATCATAGCACATCATAGGACGGCCTATGATGTCTGCATGATGTCCTATGATGAGCCGATGATATCAGGCAACATAGGACTCCTAATGCCGTCATTTCACTCTATAAATTCAAGAAATCTGTGTCTGTGTGTCACGTTTATAGGACATCATAGGATGGCCTATGATGTCTGCCTGATGTCCTATGATGCGTCATAGGCCGTCCTATGATCTCAGGTATCATATGACTTGCAATGCCGTCATAAAGATATTCGCATCATAGGACTTGCGATGCCGTCATAAAGATAATCGCGATGCCATCATAAAGATATTCATGATGCCGTCATAAAGATATGATGTCTATACGGCACATAGACAGATAGGCATCATAGGATGGCCTCTGATGCATCATAGGACATGATGCATCATAGGACTCGCGATACCATCATAAAGATATTCACATCATAGGACTCGCGATGCCGTCAAAGATATTTGTGATGCCGTCAAAGATATGATGTCTATATGATGGCACATAGACAGATGGGCATCATAGGATGGCCTATGATGCATCATAGGATGGCCTATTAGGACGGCCTATGATGTCTGCCTGATGTTCTATGATGCATCATAGGCCATCCTATGATCTCAGGCATCATAGGACTCATGATGTCGTCATAAAGATATTCGCAATACCGTCATAAAGATATTCACGATGCCGTCATAAAGATATGATGTCTATATGATGGCACATAGACAGATAGGCATCATAGGACTGTCTATAGGACATCATAGGACGGCCTATGATGTCTGCCTGATAGATCATAGGATCACCTATGATGTTCCTATGATGTCTTTACATTGTCTATATGACATCATCCATCCATCCATCTTCTTCCGCTTAATCCTTTTTGAGTCTCGGGGGGGCTGGAGCCTATCCCAGCATCTTTGGGCGAGAGGCAGGGTACACCCTGGACAGATCGCCAGTCCATCACAGGGCCAACACAGAGAGACAGACAACCATTCACTCTCACAGTCATACCTAAGGACAATTTAGAATCCCCAGTTTGATGCCAATTAACCTAACTTGCATGTTTTTGGCATGTGGGAGGAAACCGGAGAAATCCTGGAGTAAACCCACGCAGACATGGGAAGAACATGGAAACTCCACACAGATCACTGTTGGTCGGGGGCTGGGACCGAACCTGGGATCCCCCGGCCAAGGGTGAGTCACTATAGACACCAAAAGATCAAAAGCAGGCATCACTCACGATCATAGGACTCGCTATGACATCATCAAAGATCATAGGACTCGCTATGACATCATCAGAGATCAAATGTAGGCATCATCAGACTCACTATGCCATCATATATACAGTGATCTCTGTGTGTCTGTGTATTTGTCACGACATAGGACTCGCTAAAAGATCATAGGAATCGCCTATGATGTCTACATGTCTACATGACGTCATGTCATATAGACACCATAGTGTAGAGCAGGGGTCACCAACGCGGTGCCCGCGGGCACCATGTCACCCGCAGGGACCACATGAGTCGCCCGCAGGCCTGTTCTAAAAATAGCACAACTCGCAAGTGAGCTGCGTCTAAGATGTAATTTTTTCTGCCGCTATTTTTTAAAATCACACTTGCATTTATATAGATTTTAAAATGACAATGTCTTAAAAATTAAAAAAAATGAAAATATGTTTATTACACGTAAAGTTAATGTGAACTCTGACCTAGTTCAAAGGTCAGTATTGTGCGCATGACAAAACCTTCGCACTTGTGGAGCGTAAGCTAGCGGGCAGTGAAGATGTGAGTGGAGTGCAGTTTCCTACACAGTTCTTTTTCCAAAAAAAACCCCCAGAAAATTTATCATTTTCAAAGTGAGTGGGAGGAAGAGTTCTTTTTTACTACCGTGAAAGGAAGCTGCGTGTGTTTAATTTGCGGGGCGACTGTGGCCCACTGCTGCCCATTCTTTTTTTTTTTGACGGAAGGTAGATTTCTTCTGCAGTCCGGTGACAAGCCACCAGCTGCCGGTTGCTGTGTGCGAAAGCGCCCCTTAACTCCCTAACCTGCATGTTTTTGGCATGTGGAAGGAAACCGGAGAAATCTCGGAGTAAACCCACGCAAACACGGGGTGAACATGCAAACTCCACACAGATCACTGTTGGCTGGGGGCAGGGATCGAACCCACGATCCCCCGGCCGAGGGTAAATTGTGCTGCCGCGGTGCCACCGTGCATATAAGCACTCTCAGTGCTGTTTAGCTTCTTCTCCAGCATGATTCTTGGCAAGAACTGTATGGATATAATTCCAGTGAAGAAGAACACACAAAAGTGTGTTTATTAAATGTAACAGATTTTGAGCAGAATTGCAGCAGATTTGTTCAGTTAAAAATGTGATAAGATTTATTTAATATGAAAGTTGATTTTTCTTAAATGTTGCATAACTTTTTCAAACATGGTTCAACATAGTTCATGAATTAACAGGGTTTAGTTTTTTATGGTTAAAAGGGACTGGTGAAAACTGGACATTTTTTTAATGTAGAAGTGATCATCTGAACAATTGCTGAGATTAATAAAAATAAAGTGTTGAATATTGATCTTGTCTGTTACCCACTCTAAGTTATTGATAATTATTATATATGTATATATATATATATATATATATATATATATATATATATATATATATATATATATATATATATATATATACACACAATTTGTTATTTTAGAGGAGTGTGTCAAGCTGGTGCCCTTCACATGACTCGATACCCATGAAGTAGCTCTTGGTTTCAAAAAGGTTGGTGACCCCTGGTGTAGAGTGATGAAAGAATCTGTGTGTCTTCTTCTTCACTCGGTTACTGGCGGATAGCAAACAACTGAAAGGTGTATATTGTCACTTACGATACAAGAGTGTGTAACATTGTTATCTGAGCCCAACCCCTAAATTCTATGACTTAATCCGGTGTTATTTAAAAGAGAAAAGAGCCCTTCTCATGATTCTTATTGCCTCGCCATCTCCATCTGTTCCCAGAATCCTAGTTAAATCCCATTCCCTACCAGCCTCTCGAACTTCATTTTCCATTATGTCTTTCATTTCCGTACTTGTGACAGTGTAATAAGATGTGCTCGACATTTTCTTTTACTCCACATTCTCTACATTTATCACTTTCACTTTTCCCCATGGTGAATAAAGTGCCGTTTAAACCTGTGTGATCCAGTCTGAGTCTTGCCATAATGATATCTTCCCTCCTTTTGGTTGTTAGGAAATTCTTTATTGCAATAGATTTTTGTATTTTGTAATACGGTCTACCTTTATGATCTTCATCCCATCTTTTTTGCCATAGCTCAGTTCCTTTTTTCTTGATTACTGCTTTCTCTTCACCTTTTCCAAGAGACAATGGTATAGTTACCTCTTTTCCAAGAGCGCTTTTTGTTAATTTGTCTGCACAGTCATTCCCTTTCAACCCTTCATGTGCAGGAACCCGACAAAACTGAACTTATCCACCACCCTTGTGTACCCCAAACAAACTGTGATTTAGCTCAATCACCAAGTCTTTCCTTGTAGATTTTAGTGTCTGTATGGTTTTTAACGCTGCAAGTGAGTGCATGCACACCACCACCTGGTCCGGTCTGACCTCCTCCACCCACTGCAAAGCAATAATTATTGCCACCATCTCTGCTGTAAACATGGATGTATTGTTGAAGAGTCTTTTTGTGATGGCCACTTTAAACTCTGGGATGTATACTCCCAACTCCAACAGAGCCCTCTTTATTCTTTGAACCACCAGTATAGAGCTGTAAGAAGTTACAGTATAGTAATTGTTCCTGAGGTAAATGCCTGTTTTAACATCAACTTCACTCATATGGCAATCCTTTTTCCTCATTAGCAGACTAGCGTCTACTTCTGTTCCCGGAAACAGCCAAGGAGGGACATTACTCGCTGGACTGGTGTTAGCTATATCAATAGTGTGCAGCCCATACATTCTGGTCCTTCTTTCAATTGTCCACCCAAACCTGTGTCCCTGGAAATTAAGAGTATTCCTAGCAGTCTTGTAGTGTTGTTTTTGAAATATTTGCGTCATCACTTCCTTTCAGCTTGACCCAGTATGATAATGCAAGTTTATCTCTTCTCAAATCCATTGGCATTTCTCCTGCTTCTATTAAAACTGCATTGTTTGGTGTTGTTTTGACGGCTCCAATGCACAGGCGAAGCGCTCGATGCTGCATTCTATTTTTTCCAGAGTCGTCTTTGCCGCTGCTCCATAAATCATGCATCCGTAGTCTATTGTCAATCGCATTAGTGCTCTGTAAATGTCAATTAATACCTGTTTATCTGCACCCCATTCACGTCCAGCTACAGCTTTTATGAGATTAATGACTTTTTTGCACTTTGTCTCCAGATGTTTAACATGAACTCTCCATGGGTATGCACTATCAAACCACAATCCTAGATATTTGAACTCACTGACTTTCTCTATTGGTTGATTATATAATGTTAATGGTTCTGTACCAGTTTTGCGTTTTTTTGTGAAAGTCATATAGCAGGTTTTACTGTTTGAAAATTTAAATCCCCAGTCATACGACCACTTTTCCACTTTCTCCGTTGCTTTCCTGGTGTTTTTGAACACAAATTTCTCATTTCTTCCCCTCGTCCATATAGCTCCATCATCTGCATATAGTGCTGTTTTGATGGATCCCTCTTGATCCTCAAACATGTCATTAATCATTATATTGAATAAAACAGGGCTTATCACACTCCCCTGAGGAACACCATTTTCTATTTCAAAGTCATGAGAAACTTCTGATCCTACTTTAACCCTAATTGTCCTGTGTGTTAAAAAAAATCCATTATCCAACTATACATCCTACCACCAATGCCCATTTTATTCAATTTGATAAGAAGTCCATCCCTCCACAGTGAGTCATAAGCCTTTTCAATATCGAGATAAACTATAACCATTACTTCTTTCATTTTGAGAGTCTTTTCAACATCTTACCCTAACTAGAACATCCACTGTGGATCTTCCTCTTCTAAAACCATTCTGATAGTCGTTTATTAATCGTTTTTGCTCTAGTACATATGAGAGTCTGTAAACTAACACCTTCTCCATCCATTTCCCTAAATGTGACGTTAATGCTATTGGCCTGTAGTTGCCTGGATGAACTGAATCTTTCCCTGGCTTATTAAATGAAAAAATTACAGCCTTTTTCCACCCACTTGGGATAATCCCCTCCTTCTATATGCTGTTAAACAATTTCAGCACCAGTTGCATTGATTGCATAGGCAACTGCCGGAACATAGCATAGCTTAACTGATCATATCCTGGAGCTGTGTATCCACTATCTTGCAAAGCTCTCGTAAGCTCTGACATTGTGAGCTCGAGGTCTAACACAGTCAATGTCCTCTTTCACTTCATTTTTTAAGTTTCCATTTTCTCTTGAGTTTATGCTGCCTTTGCTGCCTTTGACTCTCTGAGTTTGAATCTGACAAAAGTGGCAATAAATAAAAATTCTATGAAAATTAACCAATGAAAATCAGACAATGCTTTTGAATTGTGGTTCAACAGAATTACTTTAAAAAACAAACTCATGAAACAGGCCTGGACAAAAATGATGGTACCCCTAGAAAAGATTGAAAATAATGTGACCATAGGGACATGTTCAACCAAGATGTGTCCTCTAATTAACATCATAAGTGTCTACAAACATGTAATCAGTCAGTTGGCCTATTTAAAGGGTGACAAGTAGTCACTATGCTGTTTGGTGACATGGTGTGTACCACACTAAACATGGACCAGAGGAAGCAAAGGAGAGAGTTGTCTCAGGAGATTAGAAAGAAAATTATAGACAAGCATGTTAAAGGTAAAGGCTATAAGACCATCTCCAAGCAGCTTGATGTTCCTGTGACTACAGTTGCACATATTATTCAGAAATTTAAGATCCACGGGGCTGTAGCCAACCTCCTTGGATGTGGCCGCAGGAGGAAACTTGATGAAGAATGGTAACAAAAGAGCCCAGAACAACCTCTAAACACATTCATGGTGAACTCCAAGGTCAAGGTACATCAGTGTCAGATCGCACCATCTGTCGTTGTTTGAGCCAAAGTGGACTTCATGGGAGATGACCAAGGAGGACACCACTGATGAAAACAAATCAGAAAAAAGCCAGACTGGAATTTGCTAAACTGCATGTTGACAAGCCACAAAGCTTCTGGGAGAATGTTCTATGGACAGACGAGACAAAACGAACTTTTTGGCAAGGCACATCAGCGCTATATATGTCCACAGACGCAAAAATGAAGCATACCAAGAAAAGAACACTGTCCCTACTGTGAAACATGGAGGAGGTTCTGTTATGTTCTGGGGCTGCTTTGCTGCATCTGGCACAGAGTGTCTTGAATCTGTGCAGGGTACAATGAAATCTCAAGACTATCAAGGTATTCTAGAGAGAAATGTGCTGCTCAGTGTCAGAAAGCTTGGTCTCAGTCGCAGGTCATGGGTCTTGCAACAGGAGAATGACCCAAAACACACAGCTAAAAACACCCAAGAATGGATAAGAGCCAAACATTGGACCATTCTAAAGTGGCCTTCTATGAGCCCTGATCTAAATCCCATTGAACATCTGTGGAAGGAGCTGAAACATGCCTTCTGGAGAAGGCACCCTTCAAACCTGAGACAACTGGAGCAGTTTGCTCATGAGGAGTTGGCCAAAATACCTGCTGAGAGGTGCAGAAGTCTCATTGACAGTTACAGAAATCGTTTGATTGCAGTGATTGCCTCAAAAGGTTGTGCAACAAAATATTAAGTTAAGGGTACCATCATTTTTGTCCAGGCCTGTTTCATTTGTTTGTTTTTTAAAGTAATTCTGTTGAACCACAGTTCAAAAGCATTGCCTGATTTTCATTGGTTAATTTTCAAAGAATTTTTATTTAATACCACTTTTGTCAGATTCAAGTTATTTCTGTGACCATTGTGGGTTTTTCTTTCATTAACAGAGGGGTACCAACAATTTTGTCCACAGCTGTATTATTCAGAAATTTAAGATCCATAGGACTGTAGCCAACCTGCCTGGACGTGGCCGCAGGAGGAGACGGATAATACGAATGGTAACAAAAGAGCCCAGAACAACCTCTAAACACATTCATGGTGAACTCCAAGGTCAAGGTACATCAGTGTCAGATCGCACCATCCTTCGTTATTTGAGCCAAAGTGGACTTCATGGGAGATGACCAAGGAGGACACCACTGTTGAAAACAAATCAGAAAAAAGCCAGACTGGAATTTGCCAAACTGCATGTTGACAAGCCACAAAGCTTCTGGGAAAATGTCCTATGGACAGACGAGACAAAACTGGAACTTTTTGGCAAGGCACATCAGCTCTATGTTCACAGATGGAAAAATGAAGCATACCAAGAACACTGTCCCTACTGTGAAACATGGAGGAGGTTCTGTTATGTTCTGGGGCTGCTTTGCTCCATCTGGCACTGGGTGTCTTGAATCTGTGCAGGGTACAATGAAATCTCAAGACTATCAAGGTATTCTAGAGAGAAATGTGCTGCCCAGTGTCAGACAGCTTGGTCTCAGTCGCAGGTCATGGGTCTTGCAACAGGATAATGACCCAAAACACACAGCTAAAAACACCCAAGAATGGCGAAACATTGGACTATTCTAAAGTAGCCTTCTATGAGCTCCGATCTAAATCCTATTGAACATCTGTGGAAGGAGCTGAAACATGCTGTTTGGAGAAGGCACCCTTCAAACCTGAGACAACTGGAGCAGTTTGCTCATGAGGAGGAGGAGTGGGCCAAAATACCTGCTGAGAGGTGCAGAAGTCTCATTGACAGTTACAGAAATCGTTTGATTGCAGTGATTGCCTCAAAAGGTTGTGCAACAAAATATTAAGTTAAGGGTACCATCATTTTTGTCCAGGCCTGTTTCATGAGTTTGTTTTTAGGAGGACACCACTGTTGAAAAACAGTGGTGTCCTCCTTGGTCGTCTCCCACGAAGTCCACTTTGGCTCAAACAATGACGGATGGTGCGATCTGACACTGATGTACCTTGACCTTGGGAGTTCACCATGAATGTGTTTAGAAGTTGTTCTGGGCTCTTTTGTTACCATTCGTATTATCCGTCTTCTCCTGCGGCCACAACCAGGGAGGTTGGCTACAGTCCTGTGGATCTTAAATTTCTGAATAATATGTGCAACTGTAGTCACAGGGACATCAAGCTGCTTGAAGATGGTCTTATAGCCTTTACCTTTAACATGCGTGTCTATAATTTTCTTTCTAATCTCCTGAGACATCTCTCTCCTTTGCTTCCTCTGGTCCATGTTTAGTGTGGTAAACACCATGTCACCAAACAGCACAGTGACTACTTGTCACCCTTTAAATAGGCCAACTGACTGATTACATGTTTGTAGACACCTGTGATGTTAATTAGAGGACACATCTTGGTTGAACATGTCCCTATGGTCACATTATTTTCAATCTTTTCTAGGGGTACCATCATTTTGGTCCAGGCCTGTTTCATGAGTTTGTTTATTAAAGCAATTCTGCTGAACCACAATTCAAAAGCATTGTTTGATTTTCATTGGTTAATTTTCATAGAATTTTTATCTATTACCACTTTTGTCAGATTCAAGTTATTTCTGTGACCATTGTGTTTTTTTCTTTCATTAACAGAGGGGTACCAACAATTTTGTCCATGTGTGTATACTTGCTATTGCAGCATTCAGAATATGATTGGTTACCTGACTTGAACACTCTTCTATGCCACCATCTAATGTTACCAAATGGCACAATTGAACACAGTATTGCCTAAATTTTCCCCAATATGCCTTGTCAAAACACCATCTTGTAAAACATCTTCCCGCTTTGTATACATACTTCAGTTTTAATGACTGTAAATATTGGGAAGTGAGCACTTCTCATAGTTGTCCTGTTCATATCCGTCCATTCACAGGTGTTCACTAAAGAATCAGATACCAGAGTCAGGTATCAATATATGATAATGTGTTTAGACAAATTAACGATCTTTCATCTAACATCTCTTCCACAACATTTCCATTGTTATCTGTATGTGTGCTTCCCCACAAGCTATTATGGGCATTAAAGTCTCCACACCATACCTCTTTCATATGCCCTTCCCCTGCCATAATACTGTAAATATCTGCTGTTAACTTCCTACATGGGTTGTAATAATTAACCAGCTTAATATTTCCTTGTCCATTTGGCCTACATATCTCAATAATATTACACTCTATATCCTCAGGGGAGGGAATCACCCTATATATATGCCAGGCCATCTTTAATCAAAAGTGGCACATCCTCCTCCATTTACAGTGTTAATTCTATCCTGTCTTATTGAACTATATCCTGGAATAACAAAATCTTAAGTGAGGTTGAAGCCATGTCTCCTGTACACACACTACCTGTGGAACAACTTCTAGTTCGTAAAGCTACTTCCTGAGTTCTTGTCCGTTTGCTATAAGACTCCTCGCATTCCACTGTAGTATGTGTAGTACCATAATTAAGGTCTTGTTTCAGCACGTGCAGTCTCCCCAGTTTCAGCATTCAATAAAGCACGAATCTGGTCAGCTGTGATATCTTTCACATCTAGGAAGCCTCCTGCTGCTTCCACAATGGTTTTGATTCTTTCACTTTTCTTCTTTAGCTGTGCAGCAACATTCATGGTGTTGCAGATAAAAGCTATAAAGTTTGTCCTCTTAACTATCAATGTATCATCATCCATTTTGCATTTGTGAAGACAAACATTCCTTGCAGTGACTGCACAATCCTGTGTTTGTGTGGGACCCGTTGATTGATGGGCTTCCATTTGAACTTAACTTCTTTGAGGAAGGCCTGCTGTGTTTCTGACTATTCCTGTCTTTGGAGCGTCCGCATACAAGATTTTCTTAGCTATTCTGATTTCCTAGGCTCGTCTAGCTTCCCTCTGCACAACACATCCTCCATATGCAGCACTGTGCTCACTCCCACAGTTGCAGCACTTTACTTTGACGTCCTTGTCACATTTATCATATTTGTGCTCCCCTCCACATCTAGCACATCTTAGCTTTCCCTTTCATTGCTGAGCGGTGTGACCCATCCTTTGACATTTGTAGCACCTGAGTGGCTTTGGGACAATAGTATTCTCTGACACTGAAATACATGTATCCTATTAGAACTGATTTAGGGAGCGTTTCCTCAAACTGAATCATGACAGATAGTGTGTCCTTCAGTGAACCTTCTTTTTTACTCTTTAGCCTTTTCACATCTTTCACCTTTCCTCCTTGGATCTCGTTTTTCACTTCTTCCATAGACATGCACAAAGGGACACCTGATATAACTCCCCTCAAGTTAGCTGTTGCACCTTCATTTGTTCTGTTTCGACATGTCACTGCCAGTATTTTCTCTTGCTGTTGTTTACTTGTGGCGTGAATTAACGGCCAGTTATTATTCAGGAACTTTGCAAACTTAACTCTCCCAATTTCTTTCTCAATTGCTTTTGTTAGCTTAACTGGGTGAAAGTGCCCCTCACCCTGATTGAACTCAATGACAACCTTCCAGTCATTCCTACATCCTCAAACT
Source organism: Pholidichthys leucotaenia (assembly GCA_020510985.1). Classification (NCBI taxonomy): domain Eukaryota; kingdom Metazoa; phylum Chordata; class Actinopteri; order Cichliformes; family Pholidichthyidae; genus Pholidichthys; species Pholidichthys leucotaenia. The sequence goes on from CM035838.1 coordinate 320,182,883, forward strand.
GCCATCCATTTTGGCCAGTTCATGTTTTCTTCGCATTGTTACTTCCTCCCACATCACTGTCATCTGACCTGCTTCTAGGTCTTGTTGCCCCCCTAGCTGCTCTTTTCCGGCCCCCAGGCCTGGATAGTGTCCAGCCCACCTCATCTTTATTGTACCCATCAGAGCTAGATGCCATAATGTTACAGACAGCGTACAGTTTTTGCTATCCGCCACGAAAAAAATCAATCCTACCGCCAGCCAAACACAGATGTAAATGCGGTCCCAACCTCCTTCTTCTTCTTCTTCTTCTTCAAACAGTCCAACTCCCAAGCAAGAAATCTCTACTCCCGTCCTCGGTTTCTGATACGTTTTCGTCCTAGCTTTGGGCCGTTGTCCTCATAGGTGTATGATGTTTTGCTCCTAGGTTTGTGGTGTTTTCTTCTTAGCTTTGTGATGTTCTTCTTCCCTCTGTGTGTGTCTTTGTGTAATCAATGGCAGACATTACTCACAATCACACGATATCAAAGATCAAAGTCATGCATCACTCACAATCATAGGACTCGCAATGACATCATCAAAGATCAAAGGCAGGGATCACTCACGCTCATGCACGACCATAGGCTCATCATAGGACGGTCCTGTGATGATCCTATGATCATGACTGACAGGCATTCAAGAAATCTGTGTCCACAATCATAGGACATCATAGGACAGCCTATGATGTGCCTATGATGTCCCTATGATGTCTGCATCATAGGACAGCCTATGATGTTCCTGTGATGTCCCTATGCCTTGATGTCTTTATGATGTCATATAGACCGTCAGGACTCGTGATGCCGTCATGTACACAAAAGGACGATGCCATCATATACACAGTAGGACAGAGCACTTTAAAGCACACCATTTGAAGCAGTAAATCTGGAAATCTTACAAAATATCACTCTATAAATTCAAGAAATCTCTTGTCACTTTCTGCGTAAATCTGGAAATCTTACTCATCACCCGATTAACAATAGGACACACTACTTTAAACTACACCCATTCGAAGCAGTACATCATGTCTGTGTGTTACGATCAGAGCACATCATAGGACGGCCTATGCTGTCTGCATGATGTCCTATGATGATCCTATGATATCAGGCAACATAGGACTCGCAATGCCGTCATATAGACAATAGGACTGGCTACCGATGATGTAGGTATGAGGTCCTATGATGCCTGCCTTGATGTCTTTATGATGGCATATAGACCATCACTCATGATGCCTGCCTTCATGTCTTTATGATGTCATATACACCATCACTCACCGAAGAAGAGATATTCATCACCTGATTACCAATAGGACACAGCACTTGAAACCGAATGGGAGTTGCCAGAAACAGGAAAGAAGAGATACTCATCACCCGATTAAGTATAAGACGAATTTAAACCAGGATCAAATGCAGGCATCATAGGAAACGCTATGCCATCATCACAGATCATAGGACATAGGACAGCTTCCAAGATCAAATGCAGGCATGACTCACAATCATATGACTCCCTATGACATCATCACAGATCATAGGACTCACTATGACACCATCAAAAATCAAAGGCAGGCATCACTGAATGAGTGCTGACATGCTTGCTTACACCCTTGCTTACACCTGCTTTCTATGGGAATGCAGAAATACTTGCTTATATTTGGTTTCTATGGGCATGCACGGCCATGCCTGGGTATGTACTAGTATAGACAATAGGACAATGCCGTCATATAGACAATAGGACTGGCTACCTATGATGGAGACATGATGTCCGAGGATGCCTGCCTTGATGTCTTTATGATGTCATATAGACCATCACTCACCACAGAAGAGAGACTCATCACCCGATTACGAATAGGACACAGCACTTTAAACCACACCCATTCGAAGCAGGAAAGCTGGAAATCTTACTCATCACCCGATTAACCAAAGAAGAGATACTCATCACCGGATTCGCGAGTTTGTGTGTGTGTGTGTGTGTGTGTGTGTGTGTGTGTGTGTGTGTGACGATCATAGCACAGCATAGGACGGCCTATGATGTTTGCATGATGTCCTATGATATCAGGCAACATAGGACTCGTGATGTCGTCATATAGACAATAGGACGCCAGACTTGTGATGCCGCTGTATAGACAATAGGACGATGCCGTCATATACACTACCGTTCAAAAGTTTGGGGTCACCCAGACAATTATTTTGTGTTTTCCATGAAAAGTCACACTTATTTACCACCATGAGTTGTAAAATGAATAGAAAATATAGTCAAGACATTGACAAGGTTAGAAATAATGATTTGTATTTGAAATAATAATTTTTTCCAGATACTCAACCTGCTCAAAGGAAGGTCAGTTTTTCAAAACCACTTTTGGCTCAGATCTATTTTCATGATCCTGTCCATGAACTGGAATTACGATGCACGTATCCCTCAACCAGTGCTTTGAACGAAAAAGCAGAACAAGAAGAAGACCCACCAGATGGAGAGCAATAGAGTAAGGAGAACTGCTGCATGTCAGAAAAGATGCCGTGAAGATGCAACACCTCAGGTTCGAGCAGTACGCTGCAGGCATGACTGTGAACAACACAGCTGTCTGAGACAGGAGGAGACCCTTCAGCAACAGGCATGCAGAAATACTTACTTGTACTTGGTTTCTATGGGCATGGACGAGTATGCACGGGTATATATTTGATTTTTGATTTTTTGATTTTGTATACTTTATTGATCCCCAGAGGGGAAATTGAGGGCATCCACCTGGATGGATGAAGCAGCCACGGTACAGCGCTATCCCTTAACCATTCACATACACATTCACACCTAGGGCCACTTTAGAGTCTCCAATTAACCTAACCTGTATGTTTTTGGCCTGTGGGAGGAAACCGGAGAAATCCCGTAGTAAACCCACACAGATACGGGGAGAACATGCAAACTCCACACAGATCACTGTTGGTCAGGGGCTGGGATCGAACCAGGGATCCCATGGCCAAGGGTGAGTTGCTGTGCTGGTGCAGTGCTAACCACTGCGCCACCGCACCCGCTATACTATATTACTATATAATTCAATTCAGCTTTATTTATAATGCGCCACATCACAACAAAAGCCGTCTCGTGGCGCCACAGTGCAGATAAAAAAAAATCACACAATCACAGAAAGACCCAGCAATCAGACGATCCCCTATGAGCAAGCACTAGGCGACAGTGGAGAGGAAAAACTCCCATTTGGAAGGAAGCAACCTCTAGCAGAACCAGGCTCAGGGAGGGGCAGTCGTCTGCTGCGACTGACTGGGGATGAGGGGATAGGGAGGATGGAAAGGACAGACATAAAGAACATAGCAGTAAGATGCCAAGTACAATATTGGAGATCAACCAGCAGTATGGATCAGATAACAATAGAACAAGAGTGGGGTTAAAAGACACAAGTACCCTCCTTAAACGAAAGCTATATTAAAAAGGAAGGATTTTACCCTGTTCTTAAAGACAGAGACCGAGTCTGACTCCCGGACCCAGAGTGGTAACTGGTTCCAGAGAGAAGGGGCTTGGTAGCAGAAGGCTCTGCCTCCCACCGTACTTTTGGAGATTCTGGGCACCACAAGTAAGCCAGCATTTTGGGAGCGTAATGTTCTGTTAGGATGGTAAGGTAATATCAGATCTTTTATATATTGGGGGGCCAGATTGTTAAGAGCTTTGAAAGTAAGAAGAAGGATTTTAAACTTGATTCTGAATTCAATGGGAAGCCATTGGAGGGAGGGCAGAACCGGGGAAATATGATCTCTTTTTCTAGATCCAGTTAAAACTCTAGCAGCAGCATTTTGAATCAACTGAAGACTTTTTATTGATATTCTAGGACAACCAGATAATAGCGAATTACAATAATCTAATCACGAACTGATAAAGGCATGAATCAGTTTCTCAGCATCACCCAGAGACAAGATGCTTCTGATCTTAGCAATATTGCGCAGATGATATAAGGCGGTCCTAGAAACAATTTTAATATGTGAATTAAAGGACAAATCCTGGTCAAAAATCACTCCAAGGTTCCTCACACAACTGTTCAGAGTGAGAGTGGCAGCATCTAAATTAAGGGCATAATCTGAAAAGGAATTTCTAAGATGTTTTGGGCCAACAACAATGACTTCAGTCTTATCAGAGTTCAATAGTAAAATATACTAATTACTATACTAGTAATAATAATAATAATTAACACACCAAAATGAATAAACACCCCAGAGTGCCCACCACAAGCCACCCCCCCCCCCCCCCAGACAGACATCGACAGCAGTAGGGGGGGAACCCCCCGGAGTGCCACCAGGGGCCCGGGGGAGGGCACAACCCTACCATGTGGGGATGCGCCGGGGCTGGCCCACACCACCAGCGCACACCCGACTCCAACCCAGAGGGGGAGCAGTCCCCCAGCACCAGGGGCCCAAGGTCAGACCCAGCCCCTCCCGGGAGGCAAGGCCAGCCAGCCTGGGGCCATGTGTTATGTATGGAAAATACCTGGGTGAAGGATGAGGCAAGGTGTACTTGGCGAACACAACTTTATTATCAGAACTATGTACAGCGCAATACACAGCAGGCACCAGCGATGGGCATCCGGCAAAAAGGCCGCAAAATGGCGCCCCTGCCTTATATAGGACAGTGCGGTGAGTGCACGTCACCACACTGCACTTCACAATAAAGGTGCCATATTTTATATATAACACTCCACCCCCCCATTTAGAAAAGTCCAAAACCACACACACAATTGAAACCCCCCAAATTTGGGACCCGAATAACACACTAAAATAATGAAAAATAATGTGCTAAATTGGTGTAACACACTCACTCAAAACAACCTAAAATAAGGCTGACAGGTGGACTGCTGTACAGCCTGCATGGTGCGGTGGATTATTCTGCTACCCATACCTAAAGAAAAAGTCCTTTATTAAACTAAAATTCACAGCCGTGCTCCTAAACTAAAACAACAATATACAAATAACCCCGTAACATAACATGCATATCACTCAGAACTATAAATAAAGTGCTACCGCACAGTCTCTTAGGTGTAAAAGTTGGAACTTGCATGGTGGTGGTGGTGGTGGGGGGGGTCCAGGGCAGCCCCTCAGCAGGCGCGCCCCTGGAGGCAGCAGGCCCCCGGAGCGATGGCTGATCTTCTGGATGACAGAGTCCAGATCCCACACCGCCATCACCGACTCCCGTCCAGCCTCACCACCTGGAGCGTCCTCCTGGACTCGCTGCAGCTGACTGGCATGCCTCATCAAGCCGTCGAACAACTGTAAGCATGCCGCTCCCAACTTCGCTACTATCCGCAGACGTGCATGATGTTTTGCTGGCTGTCGTTTGGCCCGTCTTTGCTGCAAACATTCATCACCCCAAACCTGAACCAAGTCCATAACCCGAAGAGGAATTTTACTCAGCCCGATGTGCTGCTGCTGAGCATGTGGTAACTCCATGCTCGTCGGTCTGGCCCCGTCCTCTTCTATAAATATTGTAGTGTTCACCATTGTAGCTGCAGACCTCCCACCCAACTGTGGCCAAGTAACAGAGGCATCTGGGGCTAGCATGGTGTCGCTCATCGGCATGAGTACAGACACTGGGCGAAAACTGGTCAACCTGAAAGCGAGGGTGTCTGTTAGCTCCTCGTACCATTCGCTCCCAGCGTTCGTTGGGGGCAGGCAGGGTGATTTCTCCCTTGGGTTCCCCAGGTAAGACAAGCGGCACACCCTGGCGTAGTGATTCAAGCATCCACATCTACTACAACGTTTTCCTCTTGCCGAGCAATTCTTCTCTTTATAGCGGTGCGTCACGGACCCACAACCCCTGCAACGAGAGTTTCCAGGGGCAGACCTCTGGCTGGCAGCATTGATTTCCCAATAGTCTTCATCCGAGCTATCCGAGCTATCAGGGTCCGCAACATTAGCCGAGGCTGGCGGCTCCGGCGTCTTCTGTGGTTAGCACCAATTTAGCGCCACAGCTAGCTTATCAACGGCTTCCAACCGGAGAGCTACCTCATTTGCTTCAGCTAATGTCAAGTCATTAGGCGCCACTAATAGCCTAGCGTGCAGCTCAGTGTTGCACGTGTGTTCTGCTAGTTGGTCGCGTACCATCTCGTCTTCAAGCGGTCCAAAATGACACTCGCTGGCTAACTGCTTCAAGACAATGACATATTGGTGGATAGGCTTACCTACACGCTGGCGTCTCCGGCGAAAACAAATTCTCCAAACAGTCACGTTGTCTGGGGTGGAGAAATGTTTAGCTAGCAGCTCCACAACTTTTTCATATGAGTCCGCCATGCCGAGCATCGGCGGACCCTCCAGCCTTCAATACCCAGGTTGTAGATGAGAAGCGCCCTCGCTCTCACCTTATCGAGCTTCCTGAGGTCCAGTGCCGTAATATATGTTTGATAGGTCTCCAGCCAATGCGGCCATGAAACCGATGGTTTGCCCGGGAGCTCGAGAAAGGGACGAAGTGGTGTGATGCACGCATCCATCCATGAGTTAATCTTCAATCGCCAAATGTTATGTATGGAAAATACCTGGGTGAAGGATGAGGCAAGGTGTACTTGGGGAACACAGCTTTATTATCATTACTATGTACAGTGCAATACACGGCAGGCACCAGCAATGGGCATCTGACAAAGAGGCCGTAAGATGGCGCCGCTATATAGGGCAGTGACGTGACGTGACGGGAAGTGCACATCATCACACTGCACTTCACAATAAAGGTGCCATATTTTATATATACCCCCCCCACCCCCACCGCCATCCCAACCAGCTCCCCCAGGCCAGACGCATAGCCACCCCAGGACAGGTGCCCCAGACACCGGTTCTAGTGGGTCACAGAAACCCCTCCCGGTCAGGGAGCAGCCAGCTGCCAGAGGCAAGAAGGAGAGCAAGCCACTGCCTGTCATCCCTCAGGTTATAGAATCAATAAGCGGGGACCAAAGAGAACTGAATTCAGCCAACTGTTTTTTGTTTTTTTTTAGAGGAGGCAGACATTCTCTTCAGACTAATATAATCTAATAGGAGGTTCTTATAGTGAGTTGTCCGCTGCCAATGGTGCACATACCTTGTCGGGGTGCAGCGGCTTGCGTGCCTCAGCAACCCCCGGAGCTATGTCGACGGGAGCGTAGTGCTCCCAGAAGGTTCAACCATGTCGAACAGGTCCACGTGGGGTAGAGGCCAGACTAAAGAGTGCACCCTGGTCCTCCAGGTTGGGGGTTGTGCAGCATGTAACAAATCACTCACGTAAAACCCAAGTTTTTGTTACAGCAACAGATGTCCCAACGGCAGAACAGGCGGAGAGGAGTGCGAACTCCCAACGGCTGTGAAGGCAGAGGAGGACAGACAGTTGCACGGGAAGAAGGGTCTCGGAAAGCCTTGGCAGGCAACCTTTCTACAGGGTGGACCAAGCTCTCGACAGTCCAGCCATGGAAGGCAGTTGGTCTAGGGGAGGGACCCCCAACAAACGTCCATGGCTGAAGACGGAGATGCAGGACCCCTGTGGTGCCACAAACCTCTGCATCACGCATATTCGCTTTCTAGTGATCGACGAAGAAGAAGATAGTGAGTTGTACGTACATAAATTTCTTGATTTCCAATTAATGAGGATATTTTTTTTTTTTGCGATGTATAAGGCAGTGAGAACCATGTGTGACACTTTTACGTCTAAATTTATTTCACTTAAATACAGTAACCTAGCATGCAAAGTGTGGGAGAGGTTGGGATACGATACCCAAGCCATGCCGATAAGCCTTCACATGTGAAGACTTCACATGTGTGTGTGAATGGTTAATTCTGAACACAGCCACATCCCCGTTATAACAGGGTGTGCATATTTATGCAACCAGGTTATTGTAAGTCGTTTTTTTATTTTTTTCCCCCTTAAAAGATTTTAGTTCGTTTTTCAATTGGGTTGTACAGGTTATACTGTAGATCACATTAATGGTGAAAAAGTTTTGAAATGATTTATGTTGGTCTCATTTTTTTTACATTGTGGGAATCCACCTCAGTATGTTTACACTCAGACGGAAGGACAAGGGGAATCGTCATGGGGGTTTGTGTGTTGATGCAGGGGTTGGTGGGTTGATGTGAACAGTGACAAAGAGAATGGGAATTGCAAGGGCTTTGATGTTAATGCAGCGCCACAGAAGGTGACCGAGTGGTATGCTATAAGAGCAGAGGTGCCTGTGACCTGTTACGCTTTTGATGCTTGTGATTCTAGAGAATGTAGGAGAGAGATGAATAAAGCCTGTTCTGCTCTGGACCTCTCCGCCTGATTATTCCTCTCTCACACTGGTGACCCTTGACACACAATGGAACTCGAGGCGAACACCCCGGAGACGACCCGGACTGGAGGTGCCAGCAACACGTGCACCATTTCGGTCAAACTCCCTGACTTTTGGCTACACGACCCGAAGTCTTGGTTCCTCCACACCGAGGCCCAGTTCGCGCTCCGGGCAAAATAACGGCAGATGACACCAGATACTACTACGTGGTTGCAGCACTGGACGCGCGCACAACTCAGCAGGTAGCGAGCCTGCTCCAACGGCCCCCAGCCCATGACAAATACGAGGCTCTCAAGACCGCGCTGACCCGGCACTATATGCTCTCAGACTGCGAGAGAGCGGAAAAGCTCCTGATGCGCTTCAAGTTGGGAGACGGGTCGGCGGTCGAGTTAATGGAGAAGATGTTGGCGTTGATGGGCACAGATGACGGGCATTTCCTCTTTGCCCACCTTTTCCTCCGGAACCTCCCGATGGCGGCCAGGGCGGTCCTTGCCAATTCGCCGCTGCTGGCCACGTGCAACTACCGGGTGCTAGCGCAAAAGGCATATCAGATTATCCTCACCACCAGAAGCCTCGCAGTGAATGCAGCGGCGTCGGAACCCAGCGAGATGGCCAGCGGGGGCGAGACGCCAACGACGGTGGCTGCAGCGGAAGCCAAGAAGCACCGGAGAGACACACTCTGCTTCTACCACTGCCGTTTTGGAGAGGACGCACGCCGATGCATGCCACTGTGCCAATTCAAGTGCTCGGGAAACGCCCGGGCCGGCAGTCGGTAGCAGCTGTGACTGCCGGTGAAGCAAGCAAGCTGCTCTATGTGACAGACTCACACTCAGGGAGACGGTTCCTCGTGGACTCAGGCTCCCAAAAGAGTCTCATCCTGCCATCCTACGCTGACCGGCTGGTGGGAACTAGCGGCCCCGAGCTGACAGCCGCAAATAGCTCAGACATTAAGACTTTTGGTGAGAGGACACTGACTGTATCCTTGCATGGCCGTACATACCAGTGGACATTCGTCATAGCGGCATGCAGCTTCCCCATTTTGGGCGCTGATTTTTTGTGTGCATACGGTCTACTAGTCAATGTGACTAACAGACACCTGATTAACGCTATGTCTTTTGATTCTCTCCTGTACAGCGAGAGGAGCCGGGCCCACAACGCTAGCCAACGTCACAGCTCCAGGGGGTAAGTTCCACACGCTACTCACCCAGTTCCCAGCACTCACGGTCCCGTCCTTTTCAGCGACCGTCACTAAACACGGTGTGGAGCACTTCATTACCACCATGGGGCCACCCGTTTTCCCACGAACTCGCCGTCTGGACGCAACTAAACTGGCCATAGCGTGCGAGGAGTTTGTCAACTTGGAAAAGTTGGGCATCATCAGACGCTCAAACAGCCCATGGGCATCCCCGCTACATATGGTTCCTAAAGCCGAGGGATCGTGGTGACCGGGCGGAGATTTCCACAGATTGAACAACGCCACAGTGCACGACCGCTACCCGATCCCCCATATTCAGGATTTTTCCATTCACCTCACCGGGGCATGCATTTTTTCCAAGATAGACCTGGTCCGCGGTTACCACCAGGTCCCGGTGCATGCTGAGGACATACCTTAAAATGGCAGTAATAACCCCGTTTGGTCTTTTTGAGTTTTTACACATGCCTTTCGGGTTAAAAGGCACGGCGCAGACAGTCCAACACATGATGGATGCGGTGTTGCGTGATCTGCCGTTTATGTTCGTCTATCTGGACGACATCCTGGTGGCCAGCGCATCCGAGGACGAACATGTAGCCCACCTCAGGACAGTTTTCCAGAGGTTGGAGGAGCACGGATTAATAATCAACCCGGCGAAGTGCCAGTTTGGGGTGACTGGTATCGATTTTTTGGGCCACCGCATCTCACCGGAGGGCGCGATACCCTTACTGGACAAAGTGCGCGCGGTGGCAGATTTTCCCCGGCCTCAGATGGTCAGGGCGCTGCAGGAGTTTTTGGGGATGAATAACTTTTATAACCGTTTACTTCCCCCACACAGCCCAGCTCATGCAGCCGTTGTGCGCCGTGCTTAAGAAACGGAAACCGGTGGACAGAGTCAACTGGACTCCTGAGTGAGAGCAGGTGTTTTCCAAGGTTAAAACAGCCCTGGCCAACGCCGCACTGCTGGCGCACCCGGGCCCGGCGGCTTGGATAGCGTTCACTACCGATGCCTCGGACATGGCCACAGGGGCCATCGTGGAGCAGCACGTCGCTGGTTCTTGGCAGCCACTCGCCTTTTTTAGCAGATCTTTGCGCAACAGTGAGCGTAAATACAGCGCGTTCGACAGAGAGTCACTGGCTCTCCATCTGGCCATACGCCACTTCCAGTTCTGGCTGGAAGGGTGCACCTTCACTGCGTTCGTGGACTACAAGCCACTAATGTATGCGATGGCCAAGGTTTGGAACCATGGTCGGGCCGGCAGCAGAGACAGCTGGCCGCGATCTCGGAGTTTACAACCGACATTCAGCATGTGGCCAGTAAACTCAACGTGGTGGCGGACTGCCTCTTGCGCGCATTAGTGGCCCCAGTCTACGTGGGGATAGATTACACGGCCATGACCGCTGAGCAGATCAGTGATGCGGACGTTTGCACACTCCAGTCTGGACCAACAGGGTTAAGTCTGGAGAGCAGAGTACTGCAGGACGGGGGCCCCTCCCTAATCTGTGACGTCTCCACAGGCCGCCCACACCCAGTGGTGGGAGCGAAGTTTTCTGGCCGAGCCTGTGCAAACAGGTGAAACAGTGGGCGGCAGCCTGCGTAGCGTGCCAATGAGCCAAAGTGCACAGGCACACAAAGGTCCCCTTGGAGCCGTTCCATATCCCGGCTAAGCGGTTCACGTGGACCTCATGGGCCCCCTCTCGGCATCGCAGGGGTTCACGCATCTCCTGACAGTGGTGGACCGCACCACACGCTGGCCCGAAGCAGTCCCGCTAGCTTGCACCGCGTCTGCAGAAGTTGCACGCGCTTTTTTGACGACAGGGGTGACACGTTTCGGCGCCCCTTCGGATATCACATCCGATCAGTGCCCGCAGTTTGTTTCCAACCTCTGGTCCACCATGGCCCGGAGCCTGGGCGTCACACTTCATCGCACGACCGCGTACAACCCCAGGCCAATGGGTTATGCGAGCGTTTCCATAGATCACTTAAAGCAGCGCTCAGGGCTTCGCTTACGGATGCAAATTGGGTAGACCAGTTGCCGTGGGTTTTATTAGGATTGCGTTCAGCACCTAAGGAGGATTTGGCAGCCTCCCCAGCAGAGCTGGTTTTTTCCCAGACGCTGCAGCTCCCAGGGGAATTTTTGCTGGACAGCCCCGCACTGAACACCGATCCATCCCCGCTTTCATTGCATAGCGCAGTGGCAGGGACGGTATCCAGTCTGGTCCACCACTGTTTTTCATGCGCTTTTGTGCCAAAGACCTTGAAGGACGCAGCGTTTGTATTTATCAGGCACAATGCCCACCGGACCCCCTTGCGCCCGCCCTATGATGGTCCGTTCAGAGTGCTGGAACCCGGGGAGAAACATTTTGTGTTAGACGAGGGGACGCAGTGAAACAGTCTGTATAGACAGGCTTAAGCCCGCTTTCGTTTTAGCAGACGAGCAGGTGGTGTTGGCCCAAGCTCCTCGGTGTGGACGACCCCCACTGAGAGCTCCCCAGGTAGATGACTTGTTAGATCAGTCACAATGGCATGCTAAAGATGTTTCCCCTCCCTCCCAATGTCCCCCCCACAGACGGACGCACCCCCAAGAGCGCTCCCCCTGGCACAGTAGCGCCTCGAAGCCACAGACCCCCCCCGTTACAGCCACTATGGACATAGGCTGAAGCCCAAAGGACATGAGGGTTAAGGCTCAGTCTGAGTTTTTTTTGGGGGGGCGGAATCCACCTCAGTATGTTTACACTCAGACAGAAGGACAAAGGGAATTGTCATGGGGGTTTGTGTGTTGATGCGGGGGTTGGTGGGTTGATGTGAACAGTGACAAAGAGAATGGGAATTGCAAGGGCTTTGATGTTAATGCAGCACCACAGAGGGCTGACCGAGTGGTATGCTATAAGAGCAGAGGTGCCTGTGACCTGTTACGCTTTTGATGCTCATGATTCTAGAGCAGGGGTGTCCAACCATGTGCCATGGAGAGCCAAGACCCTGCAGGTTTTACCTCCAACCAGTGTCTTCAACAGCAGATTTCTGTGAACTTCTTCCCACTGATTGCTGATAAGTGAAAACACCTGCTGAAGAGACTGGGTAGAAGAGAAAACCTGCAGGGTCTTGGCTCTCCATGGCACATGGTTGGACACCCCTGTTCTAGAGAATGTAGGAGAGAGAGATTAATAAAGCCTGTTCTGCTCTGGACCTCTCCGCCTGATTATTCCTCTCTCCACACTATCACAAAAACCTGGGATTTGAACAGGGGTGTGTAGACTTTTTATATCCACTGTGTGTATGTTAGGTTAATTGGCATCAAAAAACTGGGGATTCTAAATTGTCCTTCGGTATGACTGTGAGAGTGAATGATTGTCTGTCTCTGTGTTGGCCCTGCGATGGACTGGCGATCTGTCCAGGGTGTACCCTGCCTCTCGCCCAAAGATGCTGGGATAGGCTCCAGCCCCCCCGCGACCCGAAAAGGATTAAGCAGAAGAATATGGATGGATGGATGGATGTGCAACTCATGGCAAAATTTGATTGGGATCAAAAGATAAGATAATTTCTCTCTTGCCATTAATTTCAATGGAGAATTTTTCCGATTTAAGGTCCCATATGCGGAAGGTTTTTGGAGGCACTATGCAAAATTGTTTGGGGGCATAGTTATATATTGCCTAGATTAGGAGCAATATATTGCCAGGATTAGGAGCATCTTGTCCCAGAGTGATGCTGAGAAACTAATCCACGCTTTTGTTAGCTCTAGATTAGGTTATTGTAACTCTTTATTATCAGGTTGTCCTAAAACATCTTTAAAAAGTCTTCAGCTGATCCAAAATGCTGCAGCTAGAGTTTTAACAGCTACTAGAAAGAGAGATCACATCTCTCCAGTTCTGGCCTCCCTTCACTGGCTTCCCTTATAATTTAGAGTTAAGTTTAAAATCCTTCCCCTCATTTACAAAGCCCTAAATAATCAGGCCCCTTGTAATTTAAAAGATCTGATCGTACCTTATCATCCTAACAGAGCACTGCATGTCATGAACCTGGGTTTGATGGTTTCAAACCCGGTTCTGACCTAAGGTGATTTTGCCCTATTCTCCTCCAGATGCTTCAGGGAGCTTTTGGCCGTCACTCCCTGACAGCTCAGGCACGCCCCCTACCCGCTGCATTTCATTAGGGGTGTTTACACACACACACACACACACACACACACACTCCATTCATTCCCATTCACACGCTCATACATGCACTCATACACACCAGGTTTAATTATGTTCAGCCCATGTTTCCTCACACCGGCAATCTCTTTCCTCATTTGCATCATGATTACAAATACGCTGCATTTGTGGAAAGAGATTGTCGGAGCATTCGCCCTCATTCGTGGTAGCGAGTTCTCCATGAGTGTTGTACCATTTCCTTCACACATTCAGCCAGACATTTTCAGACGTTCAATCCCTGGATGTTCGTGGCTGACTCTGCCTCCCTTCCTCATCTGCCAGACTACACGGACAGCTTCAGATTGTTCCAGCTGTAAGTGCTTATTTTGTGTTTTCCTTTGTGCTCATTGTTACGGCGGCACTAGGCATTCCCCCTCCCCGGCTGTTGAACATCCGGGTAGCTTCCCTGTATGTCTGGTGGCCCAAACTCCCCATTTCAATTCGTTCTACTCCAGCAATTGAATTTTCTATTCCTTCCCTCTTGCGCCGCGTTATGGCGCACGGGGATTTATGACAGAATGCTCCGACCAACCTGAAAAAAATGAGTGGAGTAGACGTGCGTTTTTTCTTCTATCACCCCTTTTTTCCCCCCTTTCTTCCCGCTTACCAACTGAATGATCTGGACGGACAAGGAGCAGAGAGCCCAGGAGCTTTTGGAGGAGGTGATCTTTGCCTTTCAGTGGTCACAGTTCCCCGAGGACGTGCAGTGGGCTCAGCTCGTCGCTGAGGACGTCGAGCAATGCCACTCTAACCTCCAGATTGTTCCCAGGGTGGAAGCAATCCTCTCCGCGATCCTCCCCTCGACAGACATGGAGCCGGAGGGTGCCTCTCCTACACCAGAGCCAGCCCCCCGGTGGAGGAGGATCTCCATTCCTTGTGGTTCTCTTTCTTCTCCCGGGCTGGCGCCCGCCCTATCATCAGACATGATGACGGAGGAGGAGAGACTGGGGTTGCCGGCCATGATAAGATAAGATAAGATAAGATAAGATAAGCCTTTATTAGTCCCACAACGGGGAAATTCCAGGATTGCAACAGCACAGGGATAGCAACACTCAGAGCAACAATCAGAAGGCAAGAAAAAAACAAGCAAGCAAGAGCAGCTAATATACGTATGTACATATTACTATAAAATATATATATATACACACACACACAGACACACAGTGCAGAGCATTGTAGCTGGATGGAATAAATATATGAATATATGAACACACAGTGCAGAGCATTGTAGCTAGATGGAATAAATATGTAAATATATAAACACCCACAGTACGGAGCATTGCAGCTAGGTGGAATAAATATGCAAGTATATAAACACACACAGTGCGGAGCAATGTAGCTAGATGGAATAATATGTAGATATATAAATATATAAACACACCCAGTGCTGAGCATTGTAGCTAGATGGAATAAATATGTAAATATATAAACACACACAGTGCAGAGCATTGTTGCTAGATGGAATGAAACAGCATAACCGTCTACTTAGTTATCCTACATGGTATGATTATGTGCCCATACATATTCTCACCCTCCATAGCGACCGGTATGTTCCTAGTTGTATGCCGGAGGGGACCATTGTGTAAGTCTATTGCATCTTTGGCAATCAAAAAACTATTAGTTTGTTACGTCTTTTTGCTATCTCTGCGAGCAGCCCTGCTTAGGTTGTACAGTCTGACAGCCGTTGGTAGGAAGGACCTACGAAACCTCTCGGTTGTGCACCTGGGATGATGTAGTCTGCTGCTAAATGAGCTCCTCAGTGCATTCAGTATGTCCTGCATAGGGTGGAACTCGGACTCCAGCAGAGATGACAGTTTAGCCACCGTCCTTCTCTCTCCTATCTCCTCCATCGGATCAAGGCGCTGCCCCAGGACAGAGCTAGCTTTCTTAATCAGTTTGTTCAGTCTCTTCCTATCGGCTGCAGTAATGCCACTGCCCCAGCAGACCACTCCAAAAGTGATGGCTGATGCCACCACCGTGTCATAGAATGACTTCAGCAGCGCCCCTTGTACACCAAAAGACCTGAGTCTCCTCAGCAGGAACAGCCTGTGCTGTCCCTTCTTGTAGAGTGCATCAGTATTGTGTGACCAGTCTAGTTTATTGTTCAGATGAACACCCAGGTACTTATAGGATGTCACCATCTCGATGTCTGTTCCCTGTATATTTACTGGTACTGTGAGGGGCTGCCCATGCCTGCGGCAGTCCACCACCAGCTCCTTAGTTTTCCTCGCGTTGATCTGGAGGCAGTTCCGATGGCACCAGTCCACGAAGTCCTGGATAAGCCCTCTGTACTCAGCTTCATCTCCATTGGAGATGAGGCCAACGATCGCAGAGTCATCAGAGAACTTCTGTAGATGGCAGTGTGTTGTGTTGTGTGAGAAGTCCGCAGTATAAAGAGTGAACAGGAAGGGAGCCAGCACCGTTCCCTGGGGGGCCCCCGTGCTACTGATGATCGTGTCGGACACACAGTCCCGGGTTCTCACAAACTGAGGCCGGTTCGTGAGGTAGTCCAGGATCCATGATGACAGGTGCTGGTCCACCCCTGCGCGCAGCAGCTTGTCCTTCAGGATCATCGGTTGGATGGTGTTGAAAGCACTGGAGAAGTCAAAGAACATGATCCTCACCATATTCCCGGGCTTCTCCAGGTGGGACAGAGAACGGTGAAGGAGGAAGATCACCGCATCCTCCACCCCAATGCCATGCTGGTAGGCGAACTGGAGTGGATCCATCGCTGGTTCCACCAGGGGGCGGAGGTGAGCAAGGAGCAGTCTCTCCAGGGTCTTCATCAAGTGGGACGTCAAGGCCACCGGTCTGTAGCTGTTCAGGTCTTTGGGGTGGGAAGTTTTTGGTACAGGTACCACACAAGATGTTTTCCACAGCTGTGGTACCCTCCCCAGTTTCAGGCTCATGTTGAAGATATACGTCACAATACGATACGTAAACCTTCGGATCAAGGAGGAGAGAGAGGCCCAAAGAGGCACGTCCCCGGCTGTGAGGGTTTCATCCCCTTCGCCGACTCAATCCACGGGCTCATTGACCGAGGAGGAGTGGTTGGCCCTGCTCACCCAGCTCGACTGCTGGGTTAAGGAGGAGCGCTGTGCAATGGAGGAGCAGAGACTGGCCCGGCTCAACTGCCAGATGGAGGGGGAGCGCTGTGAGGGGGAGTCGGGTAAGGATTCCCCAGTGGCCACTCCGTCTCCTTCTCCAGAGAAGACTGAGCTTCTTGGCTCAGGTGACTCGCTGCCCAGTGCGATCCTCCGCATCCCGGATTATTTGGTTCCCGAGATGCCTGTGAAAAAAAGGAGGAACTCTCGCCGCAGGAAGTGGCCTGCTTCACCGATGACAACCCTGCCCCTCTGCCCTGAGCCATGCTCTGCTCTGTTCTCGGAGGAATTAGAGGAACATCGGGGAGAAGGGGAGACGTCCCGGAGGCCGCTGGGGAGGTCCAATTCCAGGAAAACAGGCAAGTTTTTTCTCATTTGACTTTTTCTGCTGATAAACAATTTTGCCTGCTTCCTGGCAAGGAGACTCGGGGTATGCAGTCCCCTGAGTGCTCTGCCCCAGTGGCTTGTTGTGTTCCCTCACTAAACCTCATCCAGCCTCTTTTGTGTGCCCCTGCGAGCTTTCCTGCAGTGGAACCAGGTCACTCAAGGGGGGAGGAACCAGAGGCCCAGAAGGGTCCAGCCCATGGGTCAGCGGAGAGGTTGCCCTCGGCCACCACGCCAAAGGAGCCAGTGGCATGAAGAACGGCACATGGGGACACCAAGACTGCAACCACCATCACGCCTGCTGCGGGGGCTGCCACAGCGGAGTCATTCCCCGGACCAGACCTCCAGCCGACGGGACCCGGAACATCATCGTCGGTATCGTCGGAGTCCTGGACGGCGGTAGAGCTTGAGCACAGGCAAGTAATCTCTCCTGTAATTCATTTATCAATGATTGAGAGATCTTGTCTGGCTCTTAGGAAGGAGAGTCAGGTGCGGCTCCCGGTCACACCTGGACTCCCCTCGCCAGGCTTTGCCACTGCAGGCGACCCTAACTGTTCCTCCTCTCCTATCCCCGTTGAGCTCCTTCCTAGGGTCGCCGGAGAGGAGCTGCCACCACCAGGGTTGCCGATGGACGGCGACGCAGGCCTAGCAGTCCCAGAGGGGGCCAACGGGGGTACAGCACCAGGCAAACCGACAGAATCCATGTACCCCAAGTCGCCAGAGGCCTGGACGGCAGTGGAGCCCAAGTTCAGGCAAGTGTGGTTGGTCCATTGTGTCAATAATGTCTATGTCACTGCCACACTGCCCGATTCATGGCGAGGAGGGCCCGAGG
Source organism: Pholidichthys leucotaenia (assembly GCA_020510985.1). NCBI lineage: Eukaryota > Metazoa > Chordata > Actinopteri > Cichliformes > Pholidichthyidae > Pholidichthys > Pholidichthys leucotaenia. Next base: position 320,200,870 of record CM035838.1, read on the forward strand.
CAGCTCGTAGTAGCCCTCGGGGCCGCCTCACCAGGCTCTGCCACTGTTGGCGACCCTGACCCCGTCTCTCTTTCTCTTCCTCCGGGTTTGGAGTCCCCTGCCAGGGTCGCTGGAGAGCAGCTGATCTCTCCAGAAGCCACCGAGGATAGGGACCCAGCACCAGGGGTCATGAAGAGCGTCACCTCCCTCGCTGGGGAGGCCACCGCAGGAGCAATGAGGCCCTCGATGGGGGCCACCGCAGGTGCAACAGTGCTCCAGCCGGAGCCCACCGTCAGTGCAATGGTGCTCCAGCCAGTGCAACGGTGCTCCAGCCGGAGCCACCGCCAGTGCACCCGGTGCTCCAGCCGGAGCCCACCGCCGGTGCAGCGGAGCCCCAGCTGGAGCCCACCGCCAGTGCAGCGGAGCCCCAGCTGGAGTCCACCGCCTGTGCAGCCACGTCCCAGACCAGGACCATCACGGGTGCAGCCACGTCCCAGACCGGGACCATCGCGGGTGCTACGGTCCCCACGCTCCAAGCTTCGGAGAGCAGGGGGGCTCCTATTCATCGGTCTGGCCACCGGGGTTCCCGGGTGAGTAGACTGCCTCTCCGCCTTCCCCTCCGGTTCTGGTGGCTCCACCATGCTGGTCAGCCATCGGAATGACTTGGCCTTTGGGTCGGGTGGCCCATCGGTCTGGGCAGGCCGCTGGACGCTATTCTGTGGGCCGTCTGCGGGACATGGGACTTGGGCAGGCCACCCAATCAGTCACCCCTCACCATGCTGGGGGCCTGGGACTCTGGTCAACCCCCTGAACTTTGGACTTCTGGGGAGGGGGGTTAGTGTCCTAGGTGGGGGCAGTTAGGAGGATCACTGTTTTTGACATGCTGATTATGTGTTGTATTTGTCACTGGTTGCTTCCCTCCTAACCTGATTTCCCCCACCTCCCACCCTGGGTAATTGTTTGTTGCTGGGGGGGGGGGTGTCCCTTGTGGTGTGTTTTTTGTTGTCAGCTGATGGTTCTGGGGTTTCTGGAATTGCCCTGTCATGAACCTGGGTTTGATGGTTTCAAACCCGGTTCTGACTTATGGTTATTTCGCCCTATTTTCCTCCAGACGCTTCAGGAAGCTTTTGGTCGTCACTCCCTGAGAGCATGGGCACGCCCCCTCCTCCTGTCAAGTGCCATCAGCTGCGTTTCATTAGGGGTGTTTACACACACACACACACACACACACACACACACACACACACACACACACACACACACACACACACACACACACACACACACACCATTCCCATTCACACGCTTATACACGCACTCATACACACCAGGTTTAATTATGTTCAGCCCATGTTTCCTCACACCGGCAATCTCTTTCCTCGTTTGCATCATGATTATAAATATGCTGCATTTGTGGAAAGAGATTGTTGGAGCATTCGCCCTCATTCGTGGTAGCGAGTCCTCCATGAGTGTTGTGCCATTTCCTTCACGCATTCAGCCAGACATTTTCAGACGTTCAATCCCTGGATGTTCATGGCTGACTTTGCCTCCCTTCCTCATCTACCAGACTACATGGACAGCTTCGGATTGTTCCAGCTTTAAGTGCTCATTTTGCCTTTTCCTTTGTGCTCATCATTACGGCGGCACTAGGCATTCCCCCTCCCTGGCTGTTGAACATCCGGGTAGCTTCCCTGTATGTCTGGTGGCCCAAACCCCCCATTTCAATTCTCTGTATTTTCGTGGTTGACTGAACTTTTTACTCAATGGGAGTTTATGTTAACAAATGTTTTTCAATTCACATATTAAATTTGTTTCTAAGACTGCCTTCTATCATTTGCGTAATATTGCCAAGATTAGGAGCATCTTGTCTCAGAGTGATGCTGAGAAACTGATCCATGCTTTTGTTAGCTCTAGATTAGATTATTGTAACTCTTTATTATCAGGTTGTCCTAAAATATCTTTAAAAAGTCTTCAGTTGATCCAAAATGCTGCTGCAAGAGTTTTAACAGGTACTACAAAGAGAGATCATATCTCTCCAGTTTTGGCCTCCCTTCACTGGCTTCCCATAGAGTTTAGAATTGAGTTTAAAATCCTTCCCCTCACTTACAAAGCTCTAAACAACCAGGCCTTTTTATTTAAAAGATCTGATACTACCCTATCATCCTAACAGAGCATTACGCTCCCAGAATGCTGGATTACTTGTAATACCTAGAATCTCCAAAAGTACAATGGGAGGCAGAGCCTTCAGCTATCAAGCTCCTTTCCTGTGGAACCAGTTACCAATCTGGATTCGGGAGTCAGACTCGATCTCTGTTTTTAAGAATAGGGTAAAAACCTTCCTTTTCGATATAGCCTACGATTAGGGAGGGATCATGTGTCTCTAAACCCTCCCTTAGTTCTGCTGCTAATAGATTTAGACTGCCGGGGGACCTCCAATAATGTACTTGGCTTCACTCCTTTAATGTTTGCTCTCTATATGTTTGTTCTTATCATCTTCTCTATCCCCTCACCCCCCCAGCCAGTCACAGCAGATAACTGCCCCTCCCTGAGCCTGGTTCTGCTGGAGGTTTCTTCATGCTAAAAGGGAGTTTTTCCTCTCTACCGTCGCCATGCGCTTGCTCACAGGGGATCACCTGATTTCTGGGGGTTTTCTGCAGTTGTGGGGGTTTCCCCTACATTTGAAAGTGCTATGAGATGACTATTGTTGTGAAATGGCACTATATAAATAAAGTTGAACTGAATTAAATTGAAATGGCACGTTCTACTCCAGCAATTGAGTTTTCTATTCCTTCCCTCGTGCACCGCGTTATGGTGCACGGGGATTTATGACACTACGCTCCCAAAATGCAGGATTATTTGTAATACCTAGAATCTCCAAAAGTACAATAGGAGGCAGAGCTTTCAGTTATCAGGCTCCTCTCCTTTGGAACCAGCTGCCAATCTGGATTCGAGAGTCAGACTCGATCTCTATTTTTAAGAAGAGAGTTAAAACCTTCCTTTTTGACATAGCCTGAAGTTAGGGTGGGATCAGGTGACCCTTAACCCACTCTTAGTTATGCTGCTAATAGGTTTAGACCGCTGGGGGACCTCCAACAATACACTGGGCTTCACTCCTTTCTTTATTCTTAATTAAATTTTTTACTGGTTATCAACATCTGTTTGTACTCTCCCATAGATTGAGTCCCCATCGTGCTGTTTGCTCTCTACATGTCTATTCTTTTCTTCTTCTTCTCTATCCCCTCACCCTCCAGCCAGTCGCAGCAGATGACTGCCCCTCCCTGAGCCTGGTTCTGCTGGAGGTTTCTTCCTGCTAAAAGGGAGTTTTTCCTCTCCACCGTCACCAAGTGCTTGCTCACAGGGGGTCACCTGAATGCTGGAGCCTTTCTGCAACTGTGGGGTTTTCCCCTACAGTCTGAAAGTGTTATGAGATGACGGTTGTTGTGAAATGGTGCTAAATGAAGTCGAATTGAATAGTTTTGTAACTGGGAAGAGTTCAAACCCTTTAAAATGAAAAAAAAATCCTCTCTTATCCCATTAAAAATGTTTTAAAAAATTAAACATGAGTTATCTCCTCTGTGGATCACCACTTTGTTATGGTGAAGAGTTTTGTGTGCCCAAATAATTCCAGGAGCTATATTGTTGGGGCAAAATGCACCTGATAGGATCTCCTATGGCATACTGATCCTGGGTGAAGGGCCGTACTAATAGTGGTCTATTACATCCCCAAAAAGTTAACAAGGATCCAGTGTACACTGCCTGGGCTCAGCAGCAAGAATCTGGTAGCTGGGTTTCCATCCATAGGCCCCAGTCATATAGGTCCGTGATCCTCCAGTGGGCTCACTTCCTGCAAGAGGGATCTCTAGCGAAGGGGTTAACAGGGAGCGGCGTGATGACGTAGCCAGCTGGTGGCGTCATCATGCCAGCCCATATATGGAGAGAGTCGGCCATCTTAGGCCTCTCAACTTTCAACGGCATAGAGTATAGATGCACAACACCTGTACTGTATTATCAGTGTTCAGTATAATAAAGTTCGAGTTCCAGCACAGCTCTTCTCTCCGCTGGTCATTCCGGATTTCTGGACATAACATTTGGTGACGAGAGTTAAACCATGGTAGCATGCCTGAGGCCACTGACAGTGTTTCTGGAATACCCCGGTGGACCACCCATTCCTTGGCCATGCTGACTCGATGCTTTTGAGATGTATGTGTTGGCGTCGGACCTGGGTAAACTGGACAAGGTTCGGAAGCAAGCTCTGTTAGTTTGTAACCTGGTCATAGAAGGACAGCACATTTTCCACACGCTAGGACCAACAGACTTGTTCACTGATGCTGTTGAACTGCTAGCTATCTACTTTGCTACACCTGACAACTTGTTGGCGCGACGCATAAGATTCCATCAATGGCGACAGAGAACTGGTGAAACAAAACAATTTATCACAGACCTTCATCACCTAGCTAGCATATGCAGGTTTGGTTTATTGGAAGATGAAATGGTGTGGGACCAGTTGGCCAAACACACCTGGGACTGGGACAATGGGGACAAATTGGGACAATGCAAAAATCATTGGATCAGAGAGTGTGATGGCTGTATCAACAGCCACACAATGGAACTGATAATTTGGTAATATTCACCCAACTAACACATCATTTAGATATATTATTTACATCATTTCATATTTAATTTAATTTGCAGTCACTTAAACTAAAACAATGTTTTGACATTATACTGTTTTAAATAGTGACATAGACATTGGTTTTAGATTGTTTTGTCATTAATTTATCTAAGTTGCATAAATTATATTTTTCTCCATTTTCTGAGTTACATGCTTGTTCACTCCTTCCTGTCTGGTGTCAAAGAGGAGGCTGCTTCTTCTTCTTCTTCTATTGTTTTTTGGCGGTTGGCAAACAGCTTATAGGTGCATTACTGCCACCCAAAGAGGAGGCTGCTTCTTCTTCTTTTACACTTGATTGGCAGTTGGCAACCAGCTTACAGATGCATTAGCGCCACTGACTTGATTATCATCACTCTGTATCTTTGTATAAAGAGTTCTTATAAGAAGTTCTGAACAACTCCTTATGTGTGAAAAAATTATCTGTCCTTGGGGGCGTCAATAGCCCAGCCCAGCCCAGCCCAGCCCAGCCCAGCCCAGCCCAGCGGCCGTGTGACTGAGGGTGAAGCTGGTTTAAATGCAGAGGCCAATAAAGTGGACTGAACCATCTGCCGTGACAGCATGGGGGGAAATGGAGCTACTTTGTATTGCATTCCACTGTTATTTCTGTAGTTTCTACCTTTTAATTTAAGGTGGTTTATTCTGCTGGTATATAGGTTGAGTTTTTCCTCATGTGCATTACTGCCACTGACTTGATTATTATCACTCTATATCTTTGCATAAGGAGATCTTATAAGGAGTTCTGAACAACTCCTTATGTGTGAAAAAAATATCCGTCCTTGGACTGTGTCCTTGGGGGCGTCAAAGTAAGCTGGTTGCCAACCGCCAATCAAATCTAAAAGAAGAAGAAGAAGAAGATTTACTCAGGTCAGTTTGTTGAGTTCAGGTCTTGCTATGTTGAGCCTTATTTTTTTGAGTAGAGTTCTGTTTAGTTGGTCTCTTTTAAACAAATGGACTATTTTTATTGTGTTTTTGAGCTTTCTGTCCACTTGGGTATAACAAAACCCAGATTTTGAGAATTATACCTGTGTCGGTATATCTTTTGACTGCTTGGTCCCTCACATTTGGCGGGATCATCCAGTTAAAAGTAGTGATGGTCAAATGAGGCTTTCTGGAGGACTTGAGGCCTTTCATCAAAATGGTTCACATAGACAAGGCCTCATGTGGGACTTCATTTTCTCTACCAGGCCATCTAGTGGACAAAATGTATACAACATGCTGATTTTTACAAGGGTATTGTTGGTTTAAAGCGAGGTAGACGGATCCGGGAATTTTTTTTTTTTTTTTTTTGCGTGCATGGAAAGAAAATCCTATAGACAATATAGCGCGATTGTCTGCGAGTGTGAATGACCTGTTCCACGAGCAAATATACTGTACGTTTTTTGGTCCGTGGCTGTTTACATCGGCCAGGATACTTCGTGCACCAATGGGCCGTAGGGATCCCGTATTTTACATCCGGGAAAAAAAACAGTGAAACGGAAACAGCAGGAAGAGCCATAGTATCGTCATCTAATCGTTTTATATGACAAAACAAAACGTGAGGGACGTGGAATAGCTTCCTGACCCAGTCTCGTGGTTCAACGTCAACACATACAGTATGTCACGAAACACACCTCGCCAACTATTTCCTGGATAAGATCGGATCACTGTTCAGAGCACCGGTGCCTGTCCTCCCATCACTAGTTAAAAGGCACAGGTTTTTTTTTTCCTGCTTTTTTTTTTTTCTCTTTCTTTCAACCTGTAAGCCATGCAGAAGGGTGGAAGAAGTGCAAAAGGAGCCTGATGAGACGAACAAAACCAAAAGATCAGTTCAGAAAGGCAAACTAATGTGGAACAGGAGGAAAATGGAGCTTCTGGAGGGGTAGACAGCACTGGGGACAAAGGTAAGCAGCCAACCATATCAGACTTGGTTTCTCTTTTCCGCTCACATATAGGGAAACAGGAGGCCAGAGAGATCAGAGGAAGGAAAATGCACGGCAAGAGCAACGTTTTAGAGCACTTCAACATCAGTTTCAGCTCTTATAGGTTGAAGTGCAGCCCAGCACTGCAGTGCCTGGACCTCAGTCAGTTGAACCATCTGTTGTGGAGCCTCCAGACAATGTTCCTCCTCCCCAAGCTGGCCCAAGTGAGTCAATCAGCGCTTTAGGTCAGTCTCATTTTTTTTGAGCCTAAATTACAAAAACTTACAGATGAAGATGGCATTGAACATTTTCGAATTACCTTTGAATGTATTGCACTGGCTTTTCGATGGCAGAAGAGTGAGTTTTTCATCTTATACCATTACTCACTGGTAAAGAAAGAGGTGCATATGTACACAGGATTATAATAGTCAAGGAAGCTATTCTTTATAAATATGATATCCATCCTGAGACATATAGGCAGAGATTCCGCTCTGTTGATGTAAATCCTGATGAAAGCCCTAAAGAGCTATATGCACATTTAAAGGAGTTGTATGGAAAGTGGATCCACCCTAAAGATAAAACAGTCCAGGAAATTGGTGAAATCATAATCGTTGAACAATATTTGAGAATGTTATCCCCTGAGTTGCAGGTTTGGATAAAAGAGCATAATCCAACTTCTGCTGCAGAGGCTGCAAAGCTGGCGGATGTGTTTGTGGCAGCCCGGAAAAAGGGACAGTCTTGGAGCTTCGCTGCCTGGAAAGCAAAGTACAATCGTAGACCAGTCCCTCACAGATCAACTATAAATGGAACTACAACAAGCCAGCCAGCTAATGCATCCTCAAAGTCCTTCACCAAATCTGTCATTTGCTATCATTGTGGAACAGAAGGCCATACAAAACCAGTGTGCCCACAAAACTCAGTAAAGGTAACCCAAATGTGTTTTGTGCCTCGAAGCTGTATTGACTCTGATGTAAAATTGGACAGAGGATTAAAAATGACCCCAGCTGAGATTAATGGCAAAACGGTAAATGCACTAATTGATTAAGGCAGTACACAGACTCTGGTACATAGACTGTTTGTTCCCTCAAACATCGTCAGTGCAAGTGAAATAATTTCTCTGTGTTGTGTGCACGGTGATGAGAAGCCCTATCCTACAGCTGGAATGTATATCAAGGTCCAAGGGCAGGTTTACCTCCTAAATATTCGTGTTGCTGATAATCTGCCATTTCCAGTTATACAGTACTTGGTCAAGACCTGCCTGTGCTTTTTGATTTACTTGATTGTTGCCATACAAGTAATGTTGCAGTGACCAGGGCTCAAGCTAAAAAGTCAGAGGAGTTCTCTCAGACCCGCAGTGCCTTGCCCTTTTATGACGTGGAACTGGAGACGGCACCTGGGAAGTCTCGAAAGTCCCAAATGCAGAAAAGGCAAGAGAAATTCCATCACACTGTTGTAAAGCCATCTTTTAGCTCTGAGCCTGAAATGGTTTTTGCTCTTAAAGTTCCTGTTAATATCACTGAAATGCAACATAGTAATCCAACACTGACACCTTTCTTGCAGAAGGCCAAAGAGCGGAACAAAGAAATGGAACCCAATTTTAACAGCAATGAGGATTTCTTCCTGAAAGGTGGTATGTTATATCACCAGCAGGGGTCAGAAATGCAGTTGATGGTTCCTAAAGAAGTCAGGGAAGTTGTTTTGAATTTGGGGCACTCCATCCCATGTGCAGGCCATCTTGGGAAACGCAAAACTGTTGCTCATATTAAAAAAAAACATTTCCACTGGCCTGGTCTGCGTACAGATGTAGCCCAGTTCTGTAAAAGTTGTCCCAGTGCCAAAAGACTTCTATCAAAGTCCCCTCCAGAGCTCCTCTCCAGCCTTTACCAATTATTGGTACCCCATTTGAACGACTGGGAATGGATGTAGTTGGCCCTGTTGAAAGAAGGTAACCATTACATGTTCGTAATAACAGATTATGCCACAAAATATCCTGAAGTTTTTCCTCTTAAGTCAATAAAGGCAAAGTTTGTGGCTTTTTGTTTAGTGCAAATTTTTTTTTTTTTTTTTTTTTTTAAGGGTTGGATTTCCTTGTGAGATCCTGACTGACTGGGGAACAAACTTCATGTCCACTTTTATTAAAAAAAGTATATCATCTTCTTGGTTTTAAGAGCCTGAGAACAACTCCATATCACCCTCAAACAGATGGCCTGACTGAACGTTTCAACCAGACCTTGAAGCAAATGTTGCGTAAATTTGTGGATGAAACTGGTACAGACTGGGATCAGTGGCTGCCTTACCTCCTCTTTGCATATAAAGAAGTACCCCAAGCTTCTACTGGTTTTTCTCCCTTTGAACTGCTTTATTCTTATGAAGTAAGAGGCCCATTGTCTCTGCTGAAAGAGACATGGGAGGGGGACCAGTGAAGGGAGGTTGCTGTTAATATAATCTCTTATGTTGTCCAGATGTGAGATCGACTGGAGAGAATGAGCGAGCTAGCCCAAGCCCACATGGAGGATGCCCAGCAACATCAACAGGTTTGGTGTGACTGATCAGCCAGGCACAGGTCATTTGATCCTGGACAAGAAGGTACTTGTACTCCTCCCAAGCAATGAGAGTAAGCTGTTAGCAAAATGGCAAGGACCTTTTGAGATCCAGCAACAACTTGGACCAACCACCTATCAAGTAGCCACTCCAGGTCAGCCTCGCTCTAGGGTTTTGCATATAAACCTCTTGAAGGAGTGGGAGGAGAAACCCAAGAGAGCAGAGGTTTTATTAATAGGAGGAGCAGTATCTACCCTCAGCTACTCCTTTGGACCTCGATCTCAGTCACCTCTCAGAAGAACAGCAGCTCCAGGTGAGACAGTTATGTAACCTAAATGCATTCTCTGAAAACCCTGGCAAGACGGATATTGCTGAACATGACATAATGTTAAAAGATGGTGCTACAGCAAAACGTATGAGTTACAGAATATCTGAATGGTTGCTAACTCCACTGAGGAAGGAAGTCGACCTGATGTTGTCTTTGGGGATCACTGAACCATCTAAAAGTGAGTGGTGCAACCCAGTGGTCCTGGTTCCAAAGAAGGATGGCAGCATACATTTTTACATTGACTTCAGGTATCTGAACTCCATCTCACATTTTGATTCATACCCTACTCCCAGAATCGATGATTTGATTGAGCGCTTGGGAAAAGCCAGATATCTAACAATAATAGATCTTTGCAAAGGTTATTGGCAGGTACCACTTGCTCATCACTCCAGAGAACTGACTGCCTTTCGAACACCATGGGTGTTATTTCAATTTACTGTCCTGCCTTTTGGATTACATGGAACCCCAGCAACATTTCAGAGGCTGATGGATAAGGTACTATGTGGGTTGTCTTGATTTTGCCGCAGCCTATCTGGATGATATTGTGATTTACAGCATTACCTGGGAGGATCACCTGAAACATCTGCAGAAGGTAATGGAGTGCCTTCAATCTGCTGGGCTGACTGTCAACCCCTCAAAGTGTGTGTTTGCCAAGGCTGAAATTGAATATCTGGGGTTTGTTATCGAAAATGGAGTAATAAAGTCACAAGTGAACAAGATCGATGCTATTGAGTATTGCCCCTTGCTAGAAACAACAAAACAACTTAGATCATTTCTTGGTATGGCTGGATTTTTTCATCGCTTTACCCCCATTTCTCTGCCAGGGCAGCTACCCTTACTGATTTGAATGGATCTAGATGCCCCAACTAGATCCAATGGACAGAGGAGGCAGCCTTCCAGGACATCAGGCAGTCATTGAGTAAGAGCCCAGTCTTGTACAATCCACATTTTGATGAACATTTTATTCTTCAAACTGATGCTTCTGAGAGAGGTCTGGAGGCTGTTCTTCTACAGGGACCACCAGATGAGCGACACCCAGTGGCCTTCATTAGCCGTAAGCCGTTTCCCAGGGAGAGGAGATATTCAACAGTGGAGAAGGAGGCACTGGCAGTCAAGTGGACGCTAGATTCATTTAAGTATTACCTTCTTGGAAGAGAGTTCACGCTGGAAACGGACCACAAGGCTCTCCAATGGCTGGAAAGAATGAAGGATACAAATTGAAGGTGGGACCTTGCAATGCAGCCATACCGTTTCACCATCCATCGTATTCCAGGCAAAGACAACTGTACGGCAGATTACTTCTCTCACTGTCCCAGCAACAGATTTGAAGAAGGGGAGTGTGTGATGGCTGTATCAACAGCCACACAATGGAACTGAAAATTTGGTAATATTCACCCAACTAACGCTCACATCATTTAGATATATTCTTTACATCATTTCACATTTAATTTAATTTGTAGTCACTTAAACTAAAACAATGTTTTGACATTATACTGTTTTAAATAGTGACATGGACATTGGTTTTAGATTGTTTTGTCATTAATTTATACAAGTTACATTAATTATATTTTTCTCCATTTTCTGAGGTACCTGCTGGTTTACTCCTTCCTGTCCGGTGTCAAAGAGGAGGCTCCTTCTTCTTCTTCTTTTGATGTTTAATGGCAGTTAGCAAACAGCTTTTTTTTTTTTTTTTGGACTTATTTTGTACCCGTAGGTAGATTTGTTCTGCAGTCCGGTGACAAGCCACCAGCTGCCGGTCGCTGCGTGCGCAAGCGCCCCTTAACTTCCTAACCTGCATGTTTTGGCATGTGGGAGGAAACCGGAGAAATCCCGGAGTAAACCCACGCAAACACGGGGAGAACATGCAAACTCCACACAGATCACTGTTGGCCGGGGGCAGGGATCGAACCCACGATCTCATGATCCCCACGATCCCCTGGCCGAGGGTAAAACTGTGCTGCTGCGGTGCTAACCACTGCTCCACCATGCAGCCCAGCTTATAGGTGCATTACCGCCACCTTCTGGAATGGAGTGTGATTCAAAATGGCATTACCCTCCTATATCCTTGAAATTAGGCCTGTTGTCCTAATGAACCTAAAAACTGCCTTATAGACCGCATCCCCTGAACTCTGCAAAATCTCTTTCATATTGAGCTGGGTTTTGTTCCTGTATAGACTGTCCACCAATGCTAACCGTGCAAACTGATACTTTGGATGGTGCATAAATATGCACTACCGTTCAAAAGTTTGGGGTCACTTAAAAATTTCCTTATTTTTGAAAGAAAAGCACTTTTTTCAGTGAAGATAACGTTAAACTAATCAGAAATACACTCTATACATTGCTAATGTGGTAAATGACTATTCTAGCTGCAAATGTCTGGTTTTTGGTGCAATATCTACATAGGTGTATAGAGGCCCATTTCCAGCAACTATCACTCCAGTGTTCTAATGGTACAATGTGTTTGCTCATTGTGTCAGAAGGCTAATGGATGATTAGAAAACCCTTGTGCAATCATGTTAGGTCTGCAATGCTGTAATTGCTGCAAATGGAGGATTCTTTGACAAAAGCAAAGTTTGAAGGAAAAAATTATTATTTCAAATAGAAATCATTATTTCTAACCTTGTCAATGTCTTGACTATATTTTCTATTCATTTTACAACTCATGGTGGTAAATAAGTGTGACTTTTCATGGAAAACACAAAATAATTGTCTGGGTGACCCCAAACTTTTGAACGGTAGTGTATGTTCAACTGTTTTGTCATTTCCACAATAATTACATTTTCCATTTGGGTGTTTTTTCATTATAACTAATGTACTATTCAGCCCTGTATGACCTAATCTTAACCTGGATATGATGTCCTCCTCCTTTCTACTCCTGTGAACTTCTCTAGCCTCCCCTACTTTCTTTTGAATGCCATACAGACTCCGTCCTTTACTTCCTCTATCCCACTCTTCCTGCCACTTCTTTTTAATTTGTGTTTTAATAATGCTCTTGACCTCTGCCTTGCTATATTTCACATTCCTACTAACTTGACTCTTCCTAGTTGCACTTTTTGCGTATTTATCTGCTAGCTCATTCCCCTCCACTCCAATGTGTGCTGGGATCCAAATGAATCTAATATCCACACCTGCCTTTGAAATTCTCATTACTGAATGTACAATTTCCATTAACAAATCCTGCCTTGATTCTGAATGCATTTGCCCAATACTCTCCATTGCGCTGCTAGAGTCAGACCCTATCAAAACCTTTCTGGACTTTACTTCTTCTACCCAACCCAATGTCAAAAAGATTGCCAAAAGCTTACCAGTATACACAGCCAAGTCATCATTAACCCTTTCCTTCTTCATGACATCTAGTTCTGGAATAATGAATGCTATTCCCACAATATTCTTTGTTGACTTAGATGCATCCGTATAAATCTTTATAAAGTCTCAGAGAGGAGGCTGAGGGTGAAGCTGGTTTAAATGCAGAGGCCAATAAAGTGGACTGAACCGTCTGCCATGACAGCATGGGGGAAAATTGAGCTACTTTGTATTGCATTCCACTGTTATTTCTGTAGTTTCTACTGTTTAATTTAAGATGGTTTATTCTGCTGGATGAGGTTTTTCCTCACCACAGCTCCCATGGAGGCAGCCATTCCTTGCAAGAGGATGGATAATTTTTTCACACATAAGGAGTTGTTCAGAACTCCTTATAAGAACTCCTTATACAAAGATATAAAGCGATGATATAGAGTGAAGTATGTGACGGTAATGCACCTGTAAACTGGTTGCAAACCGCCAATCAAATCTAAAAGAAGAAGCTTTACTAAGGTCAGTTTGTTGAGTTCAGGTCTTGCTATGTTGAGCCTTATTTTTTTGAGTAGAGTTCTGTTTAGTTGGCCTCTTTTAAACAAATGGACTATTTTTATTATGTGTTTTTCAGCTTTCTGTCCACTTGGGTAAACTAAAACCCAGATTTTGAGAATTATACCTGTGTCGGTATATCTTTTGACTGCTTGGTCCCTCACAGAGAGTAACAGACACAAACGCTAGATCAAGGAGGCCATAGAAAACAGGAAGCAGGGAAAAGACAGCATGAACTGGGATGAGGGGGCATTTATGCTTTCCCACACCTGGGACTACATTCTCTAGACACCATCAGACGGCGAAAGGCGGGGCCAGCCCAGTGGATCTGACAGTTTTGCTGGGCTGGCCCCACCTAGGAAAAACAGCTGATAAATGACACTTCACAGTAATCAGCTGACACTTCTGAGGAAGACTGCAGTTGGACAGTCAAAACATGTAAACATGTAAAGGTAAAAACATCTTTTTATTCTTGTCTTAAATAAGAAAAACAAAACTAGCAAACTTTTTCTTTTTATCAAAACAGACATTTTTCAGGACATTAAAAAAATTCTGTGTTTTCTGAATAATTTAGCAGTCACAGATTCATTCATGTGGCTTTTATAATGCTTGTATTGCTTGCTTGATATTAGTAAAAACATTTAAAGAGAAAGGTGCTATCTATGCAAACCTGGTAATGAATGAGGCAGGATGAGGTAGCGTCAAACATAGCTTTATTGATGGTAAGAACAGCGGTTACATGGCAAGCACCTGGCGTGGGCATCCGGCACAAGAGGCCATGCTATGGCGGCTCGCCCCACTATATAGGGCAGTGCAGTGACATGATAGGAAGTCGACGTCACCACACTGCACTTCACAATAAAGTGCCGCCATAACATTTCTTCCTCCCTTTAGACAGTCCAAAAACACTCATACAATCCAAACCTACCCAAATTTAGAACCTGAATCACACTTTAAAATAACAAAAACTAATGTACTTAACTGACCTAACACATTCACACAAAACAACCTAAAATAAGGCTGGTGGATGGACTACCACACAACCCACATGGCACGGTGGATTATTCTGCCACCGGATAAACTAAAGAGTCCTTTATCAAACTAAATATATCTGCCGTGCTCCTAAACTAAAACAATACTATACATAACCCTATAACAGCCCCTCAGCAAGCGCGCCTCTGGAAGCAGCAGACCCCTGGGACAATGGCTGATCTTCTGAATGATGGAGCCCGGTTTCCACACCTCCAACACGACTCCTGTCCAGCCTCATCACCCGTAGCATCCTCCTGGACATGCCGAAGCTGATTGGCATGCCTCAGTGAGCCGTCAGACAACCGGAACTATGCTGTGCTCAACTTCGCCACTATCCGCAGACATACTTGGTGTTTCGCTGGCTGTCATTTGGCCCATCTTTGCCATGGTCATTCATCACCCCAAACCAAGTCCAAAACCCTAAGTGGGGCCCTGCTCGGCCTGATGTGCTGCTACTGAGCATGCAGTAACACCATGCTCATCTGTCTGGCCTCATCCTCTTCTAAAAACGTTGTAGCGGTCACCGTTGTAGCTGTCACCGTTGTAGCTGTCACCGTCGTAGCTGTCACCGTCGTAGCTGTAGACCTCCCATCCCACTGCGGCCAAGCTCTGGACGCATCTGGAGCTAGCATGTTGTCACTTGCCGACGCAGGTGCCCAGCCGCCACGCTCGGTACCCCCCTCTGCCATGTCCCGAGTGCCGCAGCTGCCGGAACTGAAGGGTTCCAACAGCCATAACCTGACCATTCGTTCCCAGTACCATCTTTAATGGCGAAACCCAGTCCGTAAACTGGGTCACAACCCATGATGTTTTCACCGTGCGCTGCCATCTGGAATGTGAAGTCAACCATCTTCGCAAACTTGTAATGAACCGTTAACTCCAAAGTCCCAACAGTGCACAGCCTGCTATCTCCATAGCCATACAATGGTGCTGGGTTACTTTTAATCCTGTAGTGGGGGAAGAACTTCTTCACCGTGGCCCAATTCAGCATCGACCGCACCATCGCCGTGTCGAGCAACAGTGGCACTTCCACGCTGTCCAACTCCACTGAGCAATACGTGTACCCATTTGTGCTGGGGCTCACCATATGGATGGTTGTTGGGGGCGGTCAGAGTGATTTCTTCTGAGGGCTCTCCGGCTTAGATAAGCAGCACACTCTAGCAAAATTGTTCAGGCGTCCACATCTGCTACAGTTTTCCTCTTGCCGTGAATTCCTTCACCTTATGTTGGTGCGTTGCGGACTCACAACCCTTGCACAGGGGTCTTCCCGGGGCAGACCTTTGGCTGGCAGCATTGGTTTTCATAACATCGTCATCCAAGCTATCCTCGCTGTCCGGGTCTGCCACATTTGCTGTGACGGGTGGCTCAGGCAGCCGCTGTGACTGACGCCAGTTTAGCTCGGACGTTAGCTTGTCTGCGGCCTCCAGCTGGAGAGCTAGCTCAACAGCTCTGGCTAATGTTAAGTCATTTGGTGCCATTAGTAGCCTAGCTCGCAATGCAGCGATGCATGTGTGCTTCGTGAGCTGGTCGCACATCATTTCATCTTCCAACTGTCCAAAGTGGCACTCACTAGCTAGCTGCCTTAAGTCAGCAACAAATTTGGTGGATGGGCTCACCTACACGTTGGTGTCGCTGGTGAAAACGAATCCTCCGCACAGTCACGCTGTCAGAAGTGTAAAAATGGTTGGCTAGTAGCTCCACGACATCCTCAAACTAGTCCAATGTGCCAAGTGTCCACAGGACTCGCTAGCCCTCAATACCCATGTTTATGGATGAGAAGTGCACGTGCCCTTAGCTTGTCGAGCTGCCCGAGATCCAACGCAGTGATGTAGGTTTGAAAAGCCTTAAACCAGTGTGGCCAAGGCACTGGCGGTTCACCTGGGAGCTCAAGAAAGGGATGGGTTGCACGGCAAGCACCTGGCGTGGGCATCTGGCACAGGAGGCCGTGCTATGGCAACTCTCCCTGCTATATAGGGCAGGGCGGTGACGTGACAGGAAGTCAATGTCACCACACTGCCTTTCACAATAAAGTGCTGCCATAACAAAAGGGTGACCATTAGAATGAGTTATTTAAAAAATTAAAATAATAAAGGACAATATGGAAACGCCATGTTTTCATCAGATAGCAACAATTTGTACATTGTTTTTATCAAGCCTAATGCTATTTTTTGTTTGTGTTCAAAAGAAATTTTTTTTTGACGGGGGTGCCAATTGTGAAATTTTGGGCTGAGACTGACACTGATGTTTAAAATAATACATTTTCAGATGGCTGACAACTGATACTGATTGTTTCTTCTTGTTGTTTTCATCTGTTCCATCTTTAATGTCAGGGAAACAAACACATAAAAAATTGCAGTGCATCAAATTTAATGCCAAACAAATGGGACACACCAAACAAGTATTTGCCACTACCACTGGTGAATCTCAATGTTGTTTTGCTAATAGCTGGTGTCAGTCATAAAGGTGAATATCGACCAATACCAATATTAAGCCGATACATTGCTGCATCCCTAGTTTTCTTGTAATGCAAATAGTACATTAAAAAAAAACAACCTTCCAATAGTTTTGTGTCAAATATGATTTTTATTTTTAGATATTTGCTGAGAATGAACCCAATATCATCATTCAGGTAACTCCTTCAGAGGCTGAACACTGTCTAAATAGTATTAGAAAATATGAAAATATTATTTAAATTTAAAAACAAAATATACAGTCAATTCACTTTCACAATGGACAGTGCAAACAACATGGCTTAATCAGAGTTATAATCAGATAGTTTAATACAAATACCACTACTACTACTGCTACTACTAATAATAATAAAAACAGTGTCAGTGCATATGCAGTTCACTTAGTGTAGCAGCACGACCGAATGAGTTCAATTTAAATTTCTTATCACAAAAAAACAAACATGATGTGACAGACTAACAACAAAACAGATAATATGTAACTTACAACACACAGAACATATTTTAAATACAAATGCAGACACATCCAATGGGTTCAAAAAGCTGTGTAATCCAGTCTATTTTCAAAACTGAGAAAAAGAACCAAAACTGGACAGAGAAAAAATTCAATTCAATTCAACTTTATTTATATAGATAAACTGGTCTAAAATAACAGTGATGGATCATTTGAAACGTCACTGTGAAGCATGTTCCAGAGCCTGATGAGCCAGCCTCAGGTTCTCTCTCAGCTCCTCCACCTCTCGCTCTGCCTTTTCTCTGACAGCACTCAGTTCTGTGTACTTCTCTGTCACAGTCCTCTTATCCTGTAACGCAGCACAACACCACAGTCATCCAACAAATCAGACCACTTTGAATTAATTTTTATTTCTCTGAGATCTGAGCTATGGCGGTCCAGAAGTGCCAAAGTTAAATATATATGCATCATCAAATCATCATCAAACTAAATGGATCATTAAATATTTAAAGTAACACTCTGCCAAAAATCTTTTTTTTTCTTGTTAACATGTCTGTAACATGTTTTTTATGACTTACAAGACATACAGTATCTAGAGCAAAATCGCTCAAATGTTTCATATCTCTATATTATAATTAAGCCCCACCCCCTGAAGCGTTTTTGGTGATGTAACTATTCCTGATGCTGGCACGTGGGTAGTATTGAGCCAATCAGGACTCTGGTCTAACTGACGTTACCCTCCAGGCTAGTTAGCATTTTTTTAACAAACTGCATTGAAAACTTGACCCAAATTTAGATGTTTTTTTTTACTTTATTTATTTAATTATTTAACCTTTATTTTATTAGCCAAATGCTTGAAATCAAAATGATCTCTTACGAGCACGGCCTGACAAAGGTGGCAGTATTTACACAGGACAATACATTACACAATACACAACATTAATAAAACATAAAAACACACAGTAAGACACCATGAAATATGCTAAAAATATATTAAATGTGCAAATCATGCAGCAAAGCATTTGCACACTCCCATATCTATCGTTAAAAAGTCTGACACGAGTTTTAAAATCAGGAAGGCAAATGAAGGCCTGAAGTTTGAATAATTTTTGAAGTCTATTCCAGTCATAGGAAGTGGAGCACATAAATGCCCTCTTCCCAAAGTCAGTGTGAGTTCTGGGGACTGTGGCAGAGAGATAGTCCTGAGATCATAGATTGTGAGAAGGTTATGTAAGTACGGAGGTATGATGGGAGCAGTCCAATGATTGCTTTATAAATGAAAGTGTACCAGTCCTTAAACTGCTTTTAAGGACCAATGCCGTTTCAGTCATTACCCTGGACCACCATGCATATAACTGGGCATGTCCTTCAACCAGTAGATCTTTTTATCACAGGATTTATTCTGATAATGTAGTGCTAACCACTATTAGCTTTGTAGTATGTAGCTGGGCCTAGTAATCACCGATCCTGGCATTTGAGGGAGGGGGGAAGTGAAAAGATTTTGACATGAGACTGTAAGACAATGAAGGTTTTCTTTGTAAAAAAAAATGGCATACAATACCATTTTAGACAATGTACATTTGTTTTATTAGGGTATTTATATCCACTGGAGCACATCAGCCCGAAGGAGTTACATGGGTCCGCCCTCCAGTGGGTTCACCGCCTGCAGGAGGGATCATGGGGGTCCGGTGCTATGTGGATTAGGTGGCGGTCAAAGGCGGAGACCTTGGCGGACTGATCCCAAGCTTTCTAAACTGGCTTTTGGTACATGGAATGTCACCTCTCTGGTGGGGAAGGAGCCTGAGCTGGTGTACGAGGTTGAGCGATACCGGCTAGATATAGTCGGCCTCACCTCAACACACAGCTCCGGTTCCGGAACCAGTCTCCTGGAGAGGGGCTGGAGCTTGGCCTTTTCTGGAGTTGCCCCGGGCGAGAGGCGATGAGCAGGGGTGGGTATTCTTGTATCGCCCCACCTTGCTGCCTCTATATTGAAGTTTTCCCCGGTGGACGAAAGGGTTGCTTCCCTGCGCCTTCGGGTTGGGAAACGGGTCCTGACCATCATTTGTGCCTATGCACCAAATGATGTTTCAGAGTACCCACCCTTTTTGGAGTCTGTGACTGGGGTGCTGGAGGGTACTCCTCCTGGAGACTCCATTGTCCTACTGGGGGACTTCAATGCGCACGTGGGCAACGACAGTGAAACCTGGAGGGGGGTGATTGGGAGGAATGGCCTGCCCGATCTGAACCCGAGTGGTGTTCAGTTATTGGACTTCTGTGCTAACCACAGTCTGTCTATAACGAACACCATGTTCAAGCATAAGGGTGTCCATATGTGCACCTGGCACCAGGACACCCTAGGTCGCAGGTCGATGATCGATTTTGTTATCGTATCATCAGACCTGCGACCGTATGTCTTGGACACCCGAGTAAAGAGAGGTGCAGAGCTGTCAACTGATCACCACCTGGTGGTGAGTTGGATCCGATGGCAGGGGAGGAAGCCATTCAGACCTGGTAGACCCAAACGTATAGTGAGGGTGTGCTGGGAGCGTCTGGCTGAGGCTCCTGTCCGGGAGGTCTTCAACTCCCACCTCCGGAAGAACTTCATCCACATTCCGAGGGAGTCTGGAGACATGGAGTCTGAATGGGCCATGTTCTCCACCTCTGTTGTTGAAGCGGCGGCCCAGAGCTGCAGCCGCAAGGTGGTCGGTGCATCTCGTGGTGGCAACCCCCGAACCAAGTGGTGGACACCAGTGGTGAGGGGGGCCATTAAGCTGAAGAAGGAGTCCTATCAAGCTTGGTTGGCTTGTGGGACTCCCGAAGCAGCTGAGGTGTACCGGCAGGCCAAGCGGAGTGCAGCTCGGGTGGTTGCTGAAGCAAAAACCCAGGTATGGGAGGAGTTCGGTGAGGCCATGGAACAAGACTTCCGGTCGGCTTCAAAGAGATTCTGGCAAACTGTTCAGCGGCTCAGGAGGGGAAAGCAGCTCCCCGTCCACACTGTGTATGGTGCGGATGGGACACTGTTGACTTCAACTGGGGATATCGTCGGGCGGTGGAAGGAATACTTCGAGGATCTCCTCAATCCCACTGATACGCCTTCCACAGAGGAAGCAGGGTTTGGGGACGAGGGGGATGACTCGCCTATCACAGGGGCTGAGGTCGCCAAGGTGGTTAAAAATCTCCTTGGTGGCCGGGCCCCGGGGGTGGACGAGATTCGCCCTGAGTACCTCAAGGCCCTGGATGTTGTTGGGTTGTCATGGTTGACACGCCTCTGCAACATTGCGTGGAGGTCGGGGGCAGTGCCTTTGGCATGGCAAACCGGGGTGGTGGTTCCTCTCTTCAAAAAAGGGGACCGGAGGGTGTGCTCCAACTTTAGAGGGATCACACTCCTCAGCCTCCCTGGGAAGGTCTATGCCAAGGTACTGGACAGGAGAGTCCGGCCGTTGGTCGAACCTCGGATTCAGGAGGAGCAATGTGGTTTTCGTCCTGGCCGTGGCACATCGGACCAGCTCTTTACCCTCTCGAGAATTCTTGAGGGTTCGTGGGAGTTTGCCCAACCAGTTTACATGTGTTTTGTGGACTTGGAGAAAGCATTTGACCGCGTCCCTCGTGGATTTTTGTGGGGGGTGCTTCGGGAGTATGGGGTATCGGGCTTGTTGTTACGAGCTATTCGGTCTCTGTACGACCGTTGTGAGAGTTTGGTTCGTATTGCCAACACTCGGTCGGAGTCATTCCCAGTGAGAGTTGGACTCCGCCAGGGCTGCCCTTTGTCACCGATCCTGTTCATAATTTTTATGGACAGGATTTCTAGGCGCAGCCAGGGAATGGAGGGTGTCATGCTTGGTGACCACAGGATCTCATCTCTGTTGTTTGCAGATGATGTTGTCCTGTTGGCTTCATCCAGCAATGACCTACAGCTCTTGCTGGGACGGTTTGCCGCTGAGTGTGAAGCGGCTGGGATGAGAATCAGCACCTCCAAGTCCGAGTCCATGGTCCTCAGCCGGAAAAAGGTGGATTGTCCTCTCCGGGTTGGGGACAGGCTCCTGCCCCAAGTGGAGGAGTTTAAGTATCTTGGGGTCTTGTTCACGAGTGAGGGGAAAATGGAGCGAGAGATCGACAGACGGATTGGAGCAGCATCTGCAGTGATGCGGACGTTGTACCGGTCTGTTGTGGTGAAGAGGGAGCTTAGTTCTAAGGCAAAGCTGTCGATTTACCAGTCAATCTACGTTCCTACTCTCACCTATGGTCACGAGCTTTGGGTAATGACCGAAAGAACGAGATCGCGGATACAAGCGGCTGAAATGAGCTTTCTCCGTAGGATTGCTGGACTCACCCTCAGAGATAGGGTGAGGAGCTCAGTCATCCGGGAGAGGCTCAGAGTAGAACCGCTGCTCCTTCACATTGAAAGGAGTCAGTTGAGGTGGTATGGGCATCTGATTAGGATGCCTCCTGGACGCCTCCCACTTGAGGTGTTTCAGGCACGTCCCACTGGGAGGAGACCCCGGGGCAGACCCAGGACTCGGTGGAGAGACTATGTCTCCCAGCTGGTCTGGGAACGCCTTGGTATCCCCTCTGAAGAGCTGGAGCAGGTGGCTGGGGAGAGGGAAGTCTGGGCTTCTCTGCTTGAACTGCTGCCTCCGCGACCCGGACCTCCGGAAAAGCGGTAGAAGATGGATGGATGGATGGATGGATGGAGCACATCTTTAAAATAAGAGATAAAAAATAATTTAATGTGTCATTAATTAACTATGACTATGCCATAAATAATTTAAAATAGATAATATAAAATGAGCCATTAATTATATAATTATTCAAATGTGCCATTAGACAATTAAATATATCCTTAATTTATTGATTATGTCACATCATCAAGGTCACAATGTCATGATCTGAGCGTGGGGGGGATTCTGCCATGCTCAGTCTCTGCCTTTTTTCATATTTGTATAGTATTGTATTTTTGAGTTCTAATTCCTGTTATTTTATCCTTGGTTGGCTTTCATATTTTCTGTATTGTTTCTTAGTGTAACTAATTTTCCTGTTTATGTTCCTTGTAGCTTTATCATTTACATATTTGGGTTTACTTGTATCTTTATTTGTCATCGTATTATATTTGTATCTTACTGTTTTTTTCTCTCTTTCTCTGGGGTTGCAGCTGTCCGAGGCACTTCCGGGTTTTTCCCTGGTTGTGGGTGGTGCCCCTGTCAAGCTGTCAGCCCCATCTCCTCTCCTCATGGCTCACAGCTGATTGTAATCATCTTCACCTCCTTCCCACTCATGTGAGCCACACCTGCTATCATTTATGTTTATTGTTTGCATGCCCTATTTAAGGACTGTGGTTCCTGTCATTCATTGCTGGAGTCTTAAGATTCGTTTTGCGTCAGAACCCTGCTCCCGTCATGATGTTTGTTACCTGTGGATTCCTGTCTTCTTCTTTGCGGTTTCTGTTCGTAAATTTACTTTTTGCACAGTGTGGCTTTTGTGTTTGTGCACTGTTTGGACTTTGTGTTTTGTTAATAAACATCACAAACTGCAGTTCAGCATCTGGGTCTCTCCTCTCCAGCCTGAGGGGCTATTTATGACAGTACACTCCAGCCAGTTAGAGACCCAACTGCTGCAGTTTGTGGTTACTTTTTTGTTTCACTCACCTGTGGTTTGGCGATCTTGGCAGCAGGACGTGGCCAAAAAGGGACCTGGACTATTCAAAACACCAGCGGCAGTGAGGGTTCGCCTTTTTCTTCTACTCCTCCCCAGTTTTTGTTTTATCACCAGGGGTATCGCCATGTCTGCCATCCTGGATTCACCAACTCTTGGTCTGAGTGAAGTACAGCGGTGGACTGTGACTATATTGGAGGACATCCTCACTCAGGTTTGTGCCTCTTGTACCCCCGAGGCAGCCCGAGAGTGTCTGGAGGGCGCGGCGCAGGTGCTCGAGGCATGCCCCAGCCTGTGGGACCACCCAGAGCGCGCTGACCTACTCCTCTCCATAGCTGCCCCGCAACCTATGAGTCATGGGCTGGGGGAAATCACTCCGATGTCCGTGCCTGCGTCGATGAAGAGCAGATGTCTGTGTACACGGAAGCCTTCAGCCTTTCGCTGCTCTCCAGCGGCAGCTCTGCATCCTCCTCCAAAACACTGGCCCGCACCCTCGGCCGAGGAGCTGGAGGAGTGCAGGCGGGTCACATTAGTGGAGACTGAGCTGTTGTTAGAATATAAGCCATGGCTCCTCACGGATTTTTCCCAGGAGCTGGAGGAGGTTTCACCGGGGGGCCTGGAGTTAGAACCGATGAGTGAGTGTCCCCTGGCTCCGGGGCCTCCCCCATTCGCCATGAGCCAACGTCTCCACTTCCCGCCGTCGCCCAGGGAAATCCTGCCGGAGGAACGCCTCCACCTCCCAGACAGCAGTTTTGCCCACCCTGAGCCCGACAATTCCCACAGCAGTTCCTCTTTCTATTTCTCCTTCACTGGCTATCCCGTCAGCCTTCTCTCCCTCCATTGCTGCTGCGACTTCCGTCCTCTCGACGTCTCCTCCCACTGCTGAGGGTTCGGTCGTTTCTTCCCCAGCTCCACCCATCGCCATGTCTGCAGGAGCGGCTCCTCCACATTCCTCTGAGGGGCCCACAACTACTGAAGTCACGGAGAGGGCTGATTTCCAACCAGCTGCAGCAGAAGACATTGCACCCTGGCAACACAGGCAAGTGTTTTTTTTCACTCTCATTCAATTAAACATGAATTATCTTTCCTGATTCTTGGTGGTGAGGCTCAGACTTGGCAGTCCTCTGAGTCTTCACCATCTGCTTCAGCCATAGACCGTTCACCTGCTCTCTCCATGTCTCCTTCTTTTCCCCTTCAGTGTCTGCCGGTCCTAGGACTGAGCCGCCGGATGATGGAGGAGCTTGCGGCCCTGGGGGACCTGGTTTCAGCCCCACAGCCACGGTCTGGATGGAGGGAGCACGCTGTCACTGAGCTGAAGCCTGTGCCAACGTTGGAGCGTCCCTTGGCCTCAGCAGAGCGGGTTCCAGTGTCAGTGGGGAACCAACCTCCTGTATCCATGCCGAATGAGCCACCTGCGTGGGTAGCTTCACTGGGGGGCCCCGGGACTGCAGCTACCACCATGCCTGCTGCAGGGGCCGCCACAGCAGAGTTGAAGCTGGACCTCCAGAGGACTGGGCCTGAGACGTGGTCGTCTGGATCGACAGAGTCCTGGATGGCGGTGGAGCTTGAGCTCAGGCAAGTGCTCTTCTTTGTTTTCTCTGTCTCTGTTTTGGAGAGATCTTTCCTGGCTCTTGGTAGGGAGAGTCAAGTGCAGTCATCAGCTGCACCTGAGCTCACCTCGCCGGAATCCACTGCCGCCAGTGACCCTGACACTGTGTCTCTGTTCCCCTTGTCTGAGCCTTTTCCCAGGGTCACCAAGGTTTGTCCAGCTTCGTCAGAGGTCTCTGTGGGTCCAGTCTCACCGCCGGAGATCTTTGTGGGTCCAGCTCCTCCTGCTGAGGTCATTGCGGGTGCTCCATCCCAGCCTGGGGCCTCCGTGGGTGCTGCTCCCCCTTCAGCTGAGGTCATCGCAGGTGGTCCATCCAAGCCCAGGACCTCCGTGGGTGCTGCTCCCCCTCCGGTTGAGGTCTTCCCGGGTGCTCCGTTCCAGCCCAGAGCCTCCGAGGGTGCGGCTGCCTCATCAGCTGAGGTCATTGAGAGTGCTCCGTCCCAGCCCGGAACCACCATGGGTGCAGCTTTGGCACAGTCCGGGTCCACCGTGGGTGCAGCTTTGCTCCAGCCCGGAGCCACCGTGGGTGCAGTTTTGCTCCAGCCCGGAGCCACCACAGGTGCCGCCTTGCTCCGGCCCAGAGCCACCGCGGGTGCCGCCTTGCTCCGGCCCAGAGCCACCGCGGGTGCCGCCTTGCTCCAGCCCAGAGCCACCGCGGGTGCAGCCTTGTTACAACCCAGAGCCACCGCGGGTGCCGCTTTCTCCAGCCCTTAGCCACCGCAGGTGCTGCTCTGCTCCAGCCCGGAGCCACCACGGGTGCTGCAATGTCCCAGTCCGGGACCACCGCATCAGGGTCCCCTCTCCTCTGCCAGACACCGTCGTGGTCCCCTCTCCTCTCCCCAAGGCCATCGTGGTTCCCTCTCCTCTGCCCGAGGCCGTCATGGTTCCCTCTCCTCTGCCCAAGGCCATCGTGGTTCCCTCTCCTCTGCCCAAGGCCGTCGTGGTTCCCTCTCCTCTGCCCCAGACCGTCATGGTTCCCTCTCCTCTGCCCAAGGTCGACATGGTTGCCCCTGTTTTTCCATCCTCTTCTTTGCTGGTTGTCCCTGTTGGGCAGCCACCCCCTGGACCACCTTTTCTGTTTAGGTGGTTAAAGAACTCTGGCAGACCACCTGACAGACTGTGCCATTGGGTTGGGTTACCCACATTCTCCAGCAGGCCACCTGACTCTTACCACCATGCCATCTGCCAGGTCTGGGACTTTAGCCAGCCGCCTGAACTGTCCAGCTCTCCGGTCCAGGGGGCCAAGGTGCCTGGTTCTGCTTGAAGTGGATCCTGAGCGGGGTTTTGTTTTTTCTCTTTATTGTTCCTCCTAACCTGGGTTGTGCTGGGGTGTGAGTCGTGACGGTTTTTCTTATTTTCTCTGGTTTGTTTCGGTCCCTCTGTGCTTGGGTCCCCCTTCTCCCGCCCGGGGTGGGGTTGTTTTCTTGTTTTTTGGTGGGGTGGGTTCTCTGTGTGGGTAGGTCCTTTTTCTGCCTTTTCGATGTTGCCTTGGGTGTTTGGTGACCACCCCTTGGGGGGGGGAGGGGGGGCTCTGTCACGATATGAGCGTGGGGGAATTCCGCCGTGTTCAGTCTCTTTGCCTTTTTTCATATTTGTATAGTGTATTTTTGAGTTCTAATTCCTGTTATTTTATCCTTGGTTGGTTTTCACATTTTCTGTATTGTTTCTTAGTGAAACTAACATTCCTGTTTACGTTCCTTGTAGTTTTATCATTTACATATTTGGGTTTACTTGTATCTTTGTCATCGTATTATACTTGTATTTTACCGTTTTTTTCTCTCTTTCTCCGGGGTTGCAGCTGTCAGAGACACTTCCAGGTTTTTCCCTGGTTGTGGGTGGTGCCTGTAATGTTCTCCTGGAACCATGTAATGTTCTCCTGGAACATGTAATGACGAGGCGCACACACACCGGGTGTCAGTTAGGACTTTTTACTTGTCACTTCAACTGCATCCAACAACTAACCACACAGTGGCTCAAGTACAACCCCTTTTATAGTTAGGTCATGGCCAGGGTCATACTGCCCTCTTGTGGTGACTCTATATAAACTTCACATATCAATACATCTCCCTTTTTTTTCAAGTAAGGTCATGTCCAACTATAAACTTTTTTCTCAAATTTCAATAAACCAAATAAACTCCATTTCTTTTACATTTTTGTCAACCTTGTACACTGAATCACAACTTTAACATTTTCTCTGTTTTCAACTCAACATCAACACATTTTTTTTTTTTCATTCATCTCAGTACTCCTTACATTTCCTCAATCAATCTTTTCGGTTTCACAATTTGCCTTTGTGAGCATCTCCTTTGTGTCACCTCAGTCTGTTCGTTAGTGTCTGTCTCTAAGTTCTGGTTCTCAGCCATTTCTGGTTGTTCGGTTTGGCTGGAAATTGGCATGTCGCTTGTTTCACTGTCTGTGGCTCTCATTTTTGTCTGAGGCACTTTCAGTAAGTGACGTCGGTTTCGCCTCATTGTTTTTCCATGCTCTGTGATGACTTCATATGATCTGGGAGTTGTTTCCTTGACCACTTTTGCCAGCGGTCCCCATTCTCCATCACATCTCACTCGCACAATGTCCTCATGTGCAAGTGGTCTCAGAGGTCGTGCTGTTCTGTTGTACAGTTCAGTTTGCCTCTCATCACGCCTCACATCTCTCTTTTCCATCACCTGAGATGCTGATGGAAGTCGCGTTCTGAGTTTTCTGTTCATGAGCATTTCTGCTGGGGACAGTCCATTCTCCAGTGGTGATGCTCGGTAATTCAGGATCGCCAGATGTGGGTCTTCTGCATTGTCTGCAGCCTTTTTCAGTATGCGCTTCACTATTTGCACCCCTTTCTCTGCTAACCCATTCGACTGTGGGTACAGAGGGCTTGAGGTCACGTGCTTGAACCCATATGTGTCTGCAAAGTCTTTGAAGCACTGACTCGTGAATTGTGGTCCGTTATCGCTTACAACAGTCATTGGAATTCCATGGCGTGCGAACATTGTCTTTGTATGTGCAATCACCTTTTCTGCTGTTGTGTCACTCAACCCTGCAAACTCTGGGTAGGTGGAATGATAGTCCATGACTAACAGATAGTCCTTGCCCTTAAGCTGAAATAGATCCATGCCCACCTTTCTCCATGGCCCTTGAGGCTTCTCATGGGGCCTCATAGGCTCCTTTGGCTGTTGATACCTGTGGCGCTGGCAAATCTCACAGCGCTGCACATATGCCTCAATGTCCTTGTGCATGTTGGGCCAATACAAAACATCACGTGCACGTCTTTTGCACTTTTCAATACCCAAATGCCCCTCATGCACTACTTTAACCATTTCTGATCTCATGGAGGTAGGTATGACTATCCTTGTACCTTTTAACAGAACCCCATCTAACACAGACAGTTCACCTTTAAAGTGTTGGTAAGGCTTGTCAATCATAACCTGTCCTGGCTGATGTATCTGTTCCATTACTCTTTTTAGTTTCTCATCTTTTTGTGTTTCTTTCACTATCTTCGTCCATTTTGCATCTGACACTGGCATGTGTGCCTTAATAGAGTCTACATGTATTTGCACAACTTCCTCTGTTGTGCTGCTGGTGTTGCTCAAGCTAGCCCTACTCAGCGCATCGGCTACAATTAGTTGCTTGCCTGGTGTAAACTCAAATTTCAAGTCATATTTCTGTAATCTTAACATTAGACGCTGGATGCGCGGTGGTGCGTCACCCAGTGGCTTCTGTGAGATAGCAATCAGTGGTTTGTGGTCTGTTTCTAGTATTACTGACCGTCCATACACATATTCATGAAACTTCTCACATCCAAACACTGCACCTAGAGTCTCTTTCTCTATTTGCGCGTAATTTTTTTCTGCGCTTGTCATGGTGCGCGATGCGTATGCGACTGGATACCACTCTGTATCATGTTTTTGCAATAGCACAGCTCCTAGGCCGGCTTTGGACGCATCTGTGGACACTTTTAGCAGTTTGTCCTGATCATAGAATTTTAACACTGGCTCCTTTATTAGACTGCTTTTGAGCCACTCCCATTCTCTGGCATGCTCTGCCATCCATTGCCACATTGTATTGGTCTCTAACAAGCTTCTAAGAGCTATTGTGTTAGCTGATAAATTTGGAATAAATTTCCCCATGTAATTGACTAGCCCTAAGGCTCTTTGCAAGTCATTTTTGTCCTGCGGTACTGGCAGCTCTGCTATGGCCCGCACTTTTTCCGGATCTGGTTGCACGCCTGCCCCAGATAATTTTTCTCCCAGGTATGTAATCTCCTGTACCCCAAATTGGCACTTACTCTTATTCAGTTTCATACCTGACTTTTGCGCCTGTGTGAGAACTCTAGCCAACCTTTCGTCATGCTCCTCTTTTGTTTTTCCCCAAACTACCACATCATCAAGAAAAACTCCCACCCCTTCTATTCCGTCAAACAATTGCTGCACAGTTCTATGGAAAATTTCAGGGGCTGAGCTAATCCCGAACGGCATTCGTAGAAAGCAATGCCTTCCGAATGGCGTATTAAATGTGCACAATTTAGCGCTTTCCTCGTCGAGCACTATTTGGTAAAACCCAGATTTGGCATCTAATTTTGTGAAGTAACTTGCTCCACTCATTGTGCTGGTTATGTCAGATTTTGTTGGTAGCCTGTAATGCTCCCGCTGTATTGCTTTATTTAGATCTTTCGGATCTATGCACAATCTCAAATCTCCATTTGGCTTCTCCACTATAACTAGGGAGTTAACCCATTCAGTTGGCTCCTCTATTTTTCTGACCACTCCGTCTGCTATCAGTGAGTCTAGTGTTTCTCTCAGCCTCTTTTTAAGAGCTATTGGCACTTTTCTTGCTGCATGTATGACTGGCTCTGCATTCTCTTTCAGCCTAATTTTTTGTTTGCCTGGTAGGCGGCCTATTCCTTTGAACACCTCTTTGTATTCTTTCTCGGTGTGCAATAATCGTCAAATTTCTTCATCACGGCATCGAAGTTGCCTTTTTCTTCTTCCGTGAAGATGAATGTGTTAAACACATTCAACGCAGCTCGCCCCGCCACTGTTAGCAGCAATGCTATCTTCCTCTCCTCGTCACGGAGACCGATAGCTAGCGAATAAAGTTCAAAACTTTGTTTGAATGCTTTCCAGTTCTCGTTGACGTTACCGGTCAACTTTAACTCGTCCGGCTGTCGAAGAGCGTTCATCTTCGCCGTCGGTTCGTAGTTTTATCCTGGTACCATGTAATGTTCTCCTGGAACCATGTAATGTTCTCCTGGAACATGTAATGACGAGGCGCACACACACCGGGTGTCAGTTAGGACTTTTTACTTGTCACTTCAACTGCATCCAACAACTAACCACACATTGGCTCAAGTACAACCCCTTTTATAGTTAGGTCATGGCCAGGGTCATACTGCCCTCTTGTGGTGACTCTATATAAACTTCACATATCAATACAGTGCCCCTGTCAAGCTGTCAGCCCCATCTCCTCTCCTCATGGCTCACAGCTGATTGAAATCATCTTCACCTCCTTCCCGCTCATGTGATCCACACCTGCTATCATTTGTTTATTGTTTGCATGCCCTATTTAAGGACTGTGGTTCCTGTCACTCATTGCTGGAGTCTTAAGATTCGTTTTGCGTCAGAACCCTGTTCCCGTCCTGACGTTCGTTACCTGTGGATTCCTGTCTTCTCCTTTGATGTTTCTGTTCGTAAGTTTACTTTTTGCAGTGTGGTTTTTGTGTTTATGCACTGTTTGGACTTTGTGTTCTGTTAATAAACATCACAAACTGCAGTTTAGCGTCTGGGTCTCTCGTCTCCACCCTGAGGGGCAATTTATGACACACAGCTATTTTTCTTAGTTTTGCAGGTTGTCCAGCCCACTGAATTTGATTGGTTAAGTTGACAGAAGGACCACAGCTAGCAGTGCATCAGGAAATAGCAAATTAATGATACATTCAATCAATTAATAATGTATTTAAATAATTTTTGGCACATTTAACTAATTGTGTATTATTAAGTTTACACACACACACACACACACACACACACACACACACACACACACACACACAAAACTTAAAAATTTAGGGATATTTGGCTTTAGGGTGAAATTTATGGAAAATGTAAAACGTTCACGCAACAGTGAAAGAATATAATGACAGTAGGGCATTTAAGTAGAAGCATGCACTTGTGATTTCCTCATCTTAAACAATTTATTGAAACAAAAGCCAACAACAGTGGTGTGTATACCACAACAACAAATGTCAATGTCTCAATAACTTGTCATGTGCCCTTGAGCCTCAATTATAACTTGACAATGACGTCTCATGCTGTTCACAAGTCAACTTAGTGTCTGCTAAGGCATGGCATTCCACTCTTCTTGAAGGGTGGCCCTCAGGCCATTGAGGTTGTGGGTACAGGGTTACGAGCCTTTACATGGTGACTCAGCTGATCCCATAGGTTTTCTATGGGATTCAGGTCTGGAGAAAGTGCAGGCCACTCCATCTGAGGTACCCCAGCCTCCAGCAGCCATTTCGTAATGATGCATCCTTGATGAACTGGAGCATTGTCGCCCATGAAGATGAAATTAGGCCTGTGTTGTTCATGCAGGGGCACAATGACTGGATTAATAATGTTATTCAGGTAGTATCGGCTTGTCACTGTATCATTCACAAGGTGTAGGGCAGTTCTGTATTAACTAGACACACCTACCCAGACTGTAACACCACCACCACCAAAGGCTCGTCTGGTGACAACAGTGGCTGATGCATAGCACTCTCCTTGATGTCTCCAACATCGTTGGCGGCCACCATTTCTGCTCAGTGTGAATCAACTTTCATCAGAGAACAGTACTGAGGCCCACTGATCCCTTGTCCAGCATAAATGCTCCCTGGCCCATGCAAGACGATGACACCTGTGCCTGGTGGTGTGGTCAGGTACCCTTGCAGGTCATCTAGCACGCAGACCACGCTGATGTAAATGGTTTCAAATGGTCTGACATGACACCCCACTTCCCTTAAATGTGCCTGGAGTGAGTAGCATTCATTATCCGGTTCCGCAGGGCACTGTTCACAATGAAGCGTCATCAGCGTGGGATGTGGCCAAGGGACGTGCACTTCTGTGCCTTTCTGTGATTCTTCCAGTCTCTCTGTATCTCTGTTGCAACCTGCTGATGACACTCAGTGACATTCTAAGCACAGTAGCCATTTCCCTCTGAGAACATCCTGTTTGAAGCCTCGCAATGGTGAGGTACTGTTGATCAATTGTTAGGTGTTGTCTTGGTCTCAGGATGTCAAAATGTGAACAGCAAGATGAAAAGGGACTGTTTAAATACCAATTCTAAATGAACCAGAAAATTTATTGGTCAATTCATGGATCAAACACCTGTTGTAAATTTTGCCATTAAGCACCTTGTTAGAGAACAGAAAGTTATGCAAAAATTACTGAAACACTGAACAGTTGGACATATGCATTCAAAAGGTTAGAGGAGGTCAAATTAAGTTTACCTGTAAAGGTTATAGTGCATTTTAGGTGCATCCTGAAATTTCACCAGAAAGCTGAATATCCTTAAGTTTTTGTTAGTGTGTGTGTGAGTGTATATATACTCTCTCTCTCTCTCTCTCTCTCTCTCTCTCTCTCTCTCTCTCTCTCTCTCTCTCTCTCTCTCTCTCTCTCTCTCTCTCTCTCTCTCTCTCTCGTGCGCATGCGTGGGCGTTTGTGGGAGCAGGGGTGTGGAGTGGTGTCGAGTGAGTACTTTAAACTTTGTATTTTCTAACTTTTTCTCTATCTTGTGTGTTTGAGGTGTGTGTGTTTAATATAGTGGGTTGAGTGTGTGTGTGCTGGGGTGTGAGTGTTGGAGTGAGTGTGTTGGGGAACGGTAGCTTCTGCTGCCGGTTTTTCCCGGCCGGCATCATGCCGGTGATTGATGGTGGTGTGGAGTTTGAGCGCTTAACCCGGCGTCATGGTGTGAGAATCCTCCCGACAGTTCCCTGTTCTGTGGAGGAGGCCAGCCTCGCTGTAGGACAGGTGGTTGGGCATGGCAGCATAAAATCAGCATCGAGGATGAACAGCGCAATTGTGATCTTTCTGGATTCGACTGAAAAATCTGATCAGGTGGTGGCACAGGGAGTGGTCATAGGTGACACTTTTACTCCCGTTTTACCGCTGGCGAACCCGTCTAGGAGGATCACCATCTCAAACGCTCCTCCTTTCGTTAAAAATGATCAGCTGATTAGAGAGTTTTCCCGTTTTGGCCAGGTTGTGTCCCCTATCAGAATGGTCTCTCTGGGTAGTAAATCACCCCTGCTGAAGCATGTTGTATGTCACAGGAGGCAGTGTTTCATGGTGTTGAAAGACAGCTCTGCTGAACTGAACGCGTCTTTTAATTTCAGGATTGACGGCTTTAGCTACTTGGTGTTTGCAACATCTGAAACCATGAAGTGTTTTGCGTGTGGCGCAGAAGGCCATCTTATTAGGTCATGTCCTGAAAAGGCGAACACAAAGAGCACTGGCGGTAAGAAAGGTGACGCCGCTGTTTCTGGTGGTCCGGAGGGTAGCGCTACATGTGGTGCGGCGGATGCCGCTGTGGCGCCCGCTTCTGCTGGGGCGGTCGTGGCCGCATTTGCGGCCGCATCCGCGTCCGCTTCTACTTATGCGGGGGCGTCCGCGTCCGCTTGTGCTGGGGCGGCCGCGGCCGCCTCTGCTGGGGTGGCCGCGGCGGGCGCGGTAGTTGCTCCCCCAAACAGTGATGGTGGGGAATTTCTGTCTGGCGGCAGCTCTGATCATTGTGACGAGCCTGTCGCCCGGGGTAAACAGGTGGAGGGTGTAAGTAAAAGTGCAGTTAAATGAAGGAACGTGAATGAACAGACTTTGCAGGCGGGGGAGGAGCGGTTTGAGGCTGTAGCGGACACACAGAGCAAACACTGCATGACAAACGTTGCAGTTCATGAAGAAATGCAGGAATGTAGTTTTGTTGAAGAGGATCCTTTTAAAGCTGCACAAAAAAGGAAAAGTGCTGAAAACTTGCAGAGCTCTGCTAAATCTAGTAGGGTTGGGAATTTAGATTTACTGAATGAGAGCGCTTCTGACGAAAGTGGAGATGAGTCTGAACTGATGCAGACGCAGACGCAGGAGGAGCAAAGCTCCTATTGTTTTACTAAAATTAGGCAATTTCTCCAGGTGACTAAGGGGAGCAGAGCTGTGAAAGTGGAAAATTACTTTCCAGATCTGGAGTTATTCGTGGCATCAGCTCGCAAATTTATGAAACTGAATGATGGGAATGAGACTTTCACTGATCAGGAAATTTATCGTTTAAAGAAACTGGTTGCTAAACTGAAATCGCAAATTACTAACAGTCATGTTGACTCTTAGTTTGTTTCTTCCCTTTTATGCTATGTGTGTGTTTTTTTACTGTACCCTATTTTTATCCTTTTTAATGCCCCACCTTAGAATTGGCACTCTCAATATTAATGGGGCCAGGGATGATGTAAAAAGGGCCTCTTTATACAAGCTTTTTAATTTAAAGAAACTTGACATGCTGATGGTCCAGGAGACTCAAAGCACTGTGGACATTGAGAGCCATTGGAGAAAAGAGTGGGATGGCTGCATTTTTTTTAGCCACAAATCCAGTAGCAGTGGGGGGGTGGCTGTACTTTTCTCTAGGGGTTGTGTGCCTGTCTCTTATGAGGTAGAAGAGGTGGTGAGAGGTCATTTCCTCTTATTAAAGGTACAGTTTGAAAACGTGAACTTCGTTTTTATAAACGTGTATGTGCCAACACAGAGAGCAGAGAGGATCAGGGTCTTTGACGTGCTTTCGGATACGGTTAAGTCCTGTGATCCAAATAGTTTTTTATTTCTGGGGGGTGATTTTAACTGTACATTAAACCACAGACTAGACAGGAACCATCAGGAGCCTCACCCTGCTTCTGCCAATAGGCTGAGAGAACTGGTGAAAACACATGAAATGGCCGATGTTTGGAGATCACATCATGGGGACCAGAGGCAGTACACCTGGAGCCATGTCAAAGATAACCTTTTATCTATGGCTAGGTTAGACCGTTTTTATGGTTTTAAACATCAAATGAGTGTTTTTAAAAATAGTTGTATCTGTCCTGTTGGTTTCACTGATCACTGCCTGCTGTTTTGTTCTGTGTTTATTGAAAATGTAAAGTGTAAGAGTGCTTTTTGGCATTTTAACAATACACTTTTAAATGATGTGTTTTTTAAAGAGGTTTTTCATGATGTTTGGAAGTCACACAGGGAACAAAAACCCTCTTTTAGTTCTCTCCAATTGTGGTGGGATTTTGGTAAGGCCCAGATAAAACAACTCTGCCAACAGTACACTCAAAATGTCACTCGTAGCTTGACCCAATCCTTGAAAGTTCTGGAGACTGAGGTGGTAGAACTAGAGGAGTTGCTCAGTTCTACAGGAAAACAGGAGCACTTAGAGGCTCTCAAGTCAAAAAGGTCAGCCTTGGCTAGCTTGCTAGGGGTCACCGCACAGGGTGCTCTGGTCCGCTCACGCTACATGGATGTAGCTCTGATGGACTCGCCCTCCCAGTACTTTTTTGGACTGGAGGGGAAAAATGGACAGAGAAAGCTTATTCACTCCTTGTTGGGCGATGACGGGAGAACAATCTCCACAGCAGCAGAGATCAGGAAACACGCTGCTAGCTTTTACAGTGAATTGTTTAGAGCAGAGTGGAGGGAGGACACGTCACTGGGCCAGGTCTTCCTTGATGGTCTTCCAGTGCTCTCAGAGGACCTTGTTGCCGGCTTGGATGCTCCACTGTCTCTGTCTGAGCTGCATACGGCGCTAATGAGCCTCCAGAATGGAAAATCACCAGGCATAGATGGTCTCTCTGTGGACTTTTTTAAGGAATTCTGGCCCCTGCTTGGTCCAGACCTGCTGGAGGTTCTCCAAGATAGCTTGGAAAGGGGGACCCTACCCATGACCTGCAGGAGGGCCATCATCACACTGTTGCCGAAAAAGGGGGACCTCCAGAGCCTAAAGAACTGGAGGCCAGTCTCTCTGCTCTGCACAGACTATAAGATTCTCTCAAAAGCTCTGGCCCGAAGACTGAGAAAGGTGATGAGTGAGCTCATTCATGTAGACCAGACTTACTGTGTGCCTGGCAGGCTGATTAGTGACAACGTCACTTTAATTCGGGATATTTTGGAGGTCTCTGGTTCATTGGCGGTAGAAACTGGTTTGATTTCAATTGACCAGGAAAAGGCGTTTGATCGGGTTGAACACCAATATTTATGGACAGTTTTAACAGCTTTTGGGTTCAGCCCAGGCTTCATAGCCAGGATACGGGTCTTGTACAGTGACATTGAGAGTGTGCTGAAGATAAATGGGGGCCTGTCTGCCCCTTTAAAAGTCCAGAGGGGGGTTCGGCAGGGCTGCCCTCTCTCAGGGATGCTGTACTCCCTCGCCATAGAGCCTTTGCTTCACTGCCTGAGAAGGGATCTATCAGGAGTTACTTTTCCTGGCTGTGACACCACGTTCAAGCTGTCGGCCTATGCAGATGATGTAGTCATTCTGCTAAATAAGCAGAGTGGACTTCCGGTTATGGCTGCCACGTAGGACGGACGTGTCTCGCTCTGCTCTGCTCCTGGAAAAAAAAAAATCGGCAAATAACTCTCTCATTTGGGACAGAACGTATCCCAGCATTTGGGCGAGGATATGTCGGCGAAGCCTAAGGCTGGAAAACCAGGAAAAGGAAAAAGCGAGCCGCCGAAACAGTCCAAATTAACGGACTTTCAGGTCTGTGACGCAGCAAACAAAACTCCATATATGGCGGAGGAGGCTGGCAACGGTGCGATATTTGCGGGGAATGGCGCAGATGCGCTGATGGCTGCCATGAGTTCAATGAGAGCGGACTTTTCCTCTAGATTTGATGGGATTATGACAGCGTTGGAAGGAATAAGAAAGGAATTGGGTGACTGTGTAGAACGAACGGCGCAGATGGAGCTCCGTCTCGCTAGTGCTGAAGATGACGTCACCCGTCTTCAATTAAAGGTGCGCACTTTGGAAAAAAAAAATAAATCTCTGGAAGATAATATTTTGGATTTGGAATCTCGGTCGAGACAGAATAATTTGAGGCTGGTGGGTCTTCCAGAGGAATCAGAAGGTCGGGACGTATGTTCCTTTCTGGAAAAGTGGATTCCGGAGGTGCTGGGCAGCGAGGAGTTGCAATCAGCAGTGATTCTGGAAAAAGCACATCGTATTGGCCCACGGAGAGATAAGGGACCGCCGAGGACCTTAATTATGAAGTTTCTTAGCAACAGAGACAGGATGAAGATCTTCAACGCTGCACGTGCTAAAGGAGAGATTAAACACCAGGACCAGCAGGTGCGGTTCTACCCAGATTTGGCCACAGGAATCCAGCAATTGAGGAAGCAGTTTGATCCCGTACGTAAGGAGCTGCGCAACCTTGGGATTCGTCATGGTGTAATCTATCCTGCGAGACTGCTGACCACGTATGAGGGCAGAACCCACATCTTCAAGACCCCAGAGGAGGCGCAGGAGTTCATCAAGAAGATCAAAGAAGAAGAAGAGACTGGTGGGAGCTAAGCATGAACAAAATATAAGGTAGAATAATTAAGCATTTGCACAGGCATCTGACTGACTTGAAGTAAATAGTAAGTTTACAAAATATAGATTGTATTATATATTAAAAAAACAAAACAAAAACAAAACAAACAAAAAAAAAACTATGATGTACAAAGTTGTTAAAAATTTTGGAGTTAAGTTGGAAAACTACAGAGGAGAGTTAATGTTACGTCATTAAAAGCAGTAGAGTTAGGGTGATTGGGAGGATGAAGAAGGAGTGGCTTAGGCTGTTCCCCGTGGGTGTGGAACGGTCGATGGCTATATCGGGAGACAGAATTTTTCTTTTGATTTTGGGGGGTTTGCCACAAGTGTGGGAAGGGGAAATTTGTTTGTGTGTAGTTTGTAGGATGAATGTTCAACCACTCATGTTTTTGCTTCTCTGTATGAGCATGTTTACACTGCAAGGTAATCCCAAACTCTCTATTGATCATGGACCAAAGTGTTAATCTTAATTTAACTTCATGGAATTGCAGAGGTCTACAAAATTTAAAAAAACTTAAACAAGTTATGAATAAAATAAAGGACATGGGTTCAAGAATTGTGTTTTTACAAGAAACTCATCTGATAGAGGAGGATGTTAAAAGAATTAGGAGTAGATGGCAGGGAAGTGTATTCACCTCTTCATTTTCATCCCGAGCCAGGGGAGTTATGACTCTCATACATAAATCAGTTCCTTTTCAAGTGAAAAATGTAATTGGAGACAAATTTGGAAGATATGTAATCATTCAAGGTTCTTTGCTATTAGAAAATATAAATCTTGTGAACTTATATGGTCCCAATATAGATGATCAGAAGTTCTTTGCTAATTTATTTCTCATCTTATCATCACTTACAGGGCAACATATAATAGCAGGGGATTTTAATTGTACATTGAATCCAGGTGTGGATAGATCAACAGGACTGGATTGTACGCACATTGGATGTAGGATGACTATTAATCATTTTATGAAAGAATTGAGATTGTTAGATATATGGAGAGAAATGAAACCACAAGTTAAAGCCTATTCTTGTTATTCCAGTACCTACAAGACATTCTCACGTATTGATTATTTTTTGATTTCCACAGAATTAAGGTCCAAGATTCAAAACTGCTTTTATGATAACATCGTGATCTCTGATCATGCACCCTGTTGTCTAATATATGTAGATAAAAAATTGACAAAGGAATCAGGTAGATGGCAATTTCAGCATAAATGGCTTCAGGATGAGGAATTTGTCAAGTATATAGAAAAACAGATAGACGAGTTCTTTGACATCAATACTACACAAACATCAGCATGTGTAAAGTGGGAGGCTTTCAAAGCTTTTATTAGGGGACATATTATTAGTTATACAGGATCAAAATCTAAGAAGACTCGAGAGGAGAGAGCTAAATTGGAACATAAAATAAAAAGTCTTCAGGAAAAAGTGTATGCAGGAAGTGACCCAAGGTTGGAGAATGAATTACTGATTTTGAGAGCTGAATACGACAAAAAATCAGCGAATAGAGCTGCCTCGAGTCTTCTAAGATTGAAACAATCTTTTTATGAACAAGGTGAAAAATCAGGAAAATTATTAGCATGGCAGATTAAACAATTGGAAATTAAAACACCAATTACCAGTATTATAAGTAACGGACAGGTAGTTATAGATCCTTTAGAAATTAATAGAGCCTTTAGAGATTACTATGAAAAATTATATGATACCAAAAATGAACCTGATTTAACAAAACTAAATGGGTTTTTGAACGAACTATCTATACCGTGTATTCCAAATGAAAACAGGGAGATATTGGAGTCTAAAATTAGTCAAGAAGAAGTTGGGCTAGCCATTGATAATATGAAATCAGGAAAAAGTGCAGGACCAGATGGTCTTCCAGTTGACCTTTATAAAAAATTTCAGAATAAATTAATAAAACCTTTTTTGGAAATGGTTTTAGAAGCATTTCAAAATAATAATTTACCATCATACATAAATAATGCCTTAATTATACTGCTGCCAAAACCAGGTAAGCCCTCTAATAAATGTGAAAATATGAGACCAATAAGCCTATTAAACGCCGACCTTAAGATAATCTGTAAAATTTTAGCAAGACGAATACAAGAAATTTTACCAAATATTATTAATCGAGATCAGAATGGCTTTATAAAGGGTAGACAAGGCTTCCATAATGTAAGAAGACTATTTAATATTATTTATTTTAATAAAGAAGCACCGGATACAGCTCTCCTATCATTGGACGCCGAAAAGGCCTTTGATAGAGTTGAATGGCCCTTTCTTTTTGAAGTCCTACAAAGGTTTGGACTTGGAAATAATTTCATAAAATGGGTTCAAATAATATACAATAATGCTACAGCAGAAATCCTAACAAATAACAATATTTCAAAACCAATAAAAATCAATAGAGGATGTCGACAAGGCTGTCCACTTTCACCTTTACTGTTTACTATGGCAATTGAACCTTTAGCGATAGCGATACGTTTACATTCACAAATATATGGAATTAAAGTTGGACCAACAGAACATAAAATCTCCCTGTACGCCGATGATATAATTTTGTTTATGTCGAATCTAAAAAAATCAATTCCAACCTTGTTGAATTTAATAAAGAATTTTGGGGAAATATCAGGATATAAAATAAATAAAACTAAATCTTCAATATTAATGCTAAATGAGACCCAGAGAAATTACCCAGCCCCTGAGGTAAATCAATTCAATGTTGTAAATCAGTTTAAATATTTAGGAATCCAAATTATGCCTAAGCTAGAATCAGTCGCCAGCGTCAACTATGAAGCCTTAATGTCAGATATCAATGAGTTAACTCAGAGATGGATGTCACTACCAATGTCGATGATCGGGAGAATCAATATACTTAAAAGTAATATTTTACCTAAAATACTTTATTTATTTCAATACATTCCCTTATCACCACCTTTAGATCTATTCTCAAGAATAAAAAAAAAGTTAGTGGAATTTATATGGAACAACAGGAGGGCTAGATTACGTTTGTCTTTATTATATTTACCATTTGATCGTGGAGGTCTGAAATGTCCAAATTTTATGTTGTATTATTGGTCGGCACAACTGAGGTCTATGACATATTATTTTTCATCAAATGATCTCCCTCACTGGACTGAAATGGAATCATACAATTTACCTTTACCTCTTCCCATATTCATATACTCAGATTCGGCAAAAAAATTACAAAAACAAGTTAAAAATCCATTTGTAAAGCATATGATCAAAATATGGTGTGAAGCTAAAAACTATTTAAAAGAACCACAGTTATTGTCACAATTTAGTCCAATATGGGGTAATCAATATTTTAAACCAGGGAGAGCGGACGCTGTATTTAAAGTATGGAATTTAAAAGGGATACAAAAGATTCAGGATTTATATTTGCCATGTGCAGACAACATAATGTCTTTTGAAGAGCTGAGGATCAAATTTAATCTCAATAGAACACATTTTTTTAAATATCTTCAACTTAGAAACTTTATTCGATCAAATCAAAATAAAGCTCTCACTCGACCTATTTATTCATCCTTGGAAAAAATGATGATGAAAGATAGTAAAAGAAAGGGTATTATTTCAGAGTTTTATAACTCATTGACACTATCTTCAAGTGAAAATTCACTGAAAAGATTAAACTACTGGAAAGAAGATCTGCAAATTGAAATTTCAGAGGAACAATGGGAATTGGCTTGTACAGAAGCTCAAACCAAATCAATAAATGTACGCCTTAAATTGATACATTTCAAATGGTTAATGCGGATGTATGTTACACCGGAGGAGTTAAATATCCATCCATCCATCCATCTTCTACCGCTTTTCCGGAGGTCCGGGTCGCGGAGGCAGCAGTTCAAGCAGAGAAGCCCAGACTTCCCTCTCCCCAGCCACCTGCTCCAGCTCTTCAGAGGGGATACCAAGGCGTTCCCAGACCAGCTGGGAGACATAGTCTCTCCACCGAGTCCTGGGTCTGCCCCGGGGTCTCCTCCCAGTGGGACGTGCCTGAAACACCTCAAGTGGGAGGCGTCCAGGAGGCATCCTAATCAGATGCCCATACCACCTCAACTGACTCCTTTCAATGTGGAGGAGCAGCGGTTCTACTCTGAGCCTCTCCCGGATGACTGAGCTCCTCACCCTATCTCTGAGGGTGAGTCCAGCAATCCTACGGAGAAAGCTCATTTCAGCCGCTTGTATCCGCGATCTCGTTCTTTCGGTCATTACCCAAAGCTCGTGACCATAGGTGAGAGTAGGAACGTAGATTGACTGGTAAATCGACAGCTTTGCCTTAGAACTAAGCTCCCTCTTCACCACAACAGACCGGTACAACGTCCGCATCACTGCAGATGCTGCTCCAATCCGTCTGTCGATCTCTCGCTCCATTTTCCCCTCACTCGTGAACAAGACCCCAAGATACTTAAACTCCTCCACTTGGGGCAGGAGCCTGTCCCCAACCCGGAGAGGACAATCCACCTTTTTCCGGCTGAGGACCATGGACTCGGACTTGGAGGTGCTGATTCTCATCCCAGCCGCTTCACACTCAGCGGCAAACCGTCCCAGCAAGAGCTGTAGGTCATTGCTGGATGAAGCCAACAGGACAACATCATCTGCAAACAACAGAGATGAGATCCTGTGGTCACCAAGCATGACACCCTCCATTCCCTGGCTGCGCCTAGAAATCCTGTCCATAAAAATTATGAACAGGACCGGTGACAAAGGGCAGCCCTGGCGGAGTCCAACTCTCACTGGGAATGACTCCGACCGAGTGTTGGCAATGCGAACTAAACTCTCACAACGGTCGTACAGAGACCGAATAGCTCGTAACAACAAGCCCGATACCCCATACTCCCGAAGCACCCCCCACAAAAATCCACGAGGGACGCGGTCAAATGCCTTCTCCAAGTCCACAAAACACATGTAAACTGGTTGGGCAAACTCCCACGAACCCTCAAGAATTCTCGAGAGGGTAAAGAGCTGGTCCGATGTGCCACGGCCAGGACGAAAACCACATTGCTCCTCCTGAATCCGAGGTTCGACCAACGGCCGGACGATCCCCCTCATGGATCGTCACCTTATCGTGGTGGGGGGGTTTGCGTGCCCCAGTGATCCCAGGAGCTATGTTGTCCGGGGCAATTTGCCTCTGATAGGGTCTCCCAAGACAAACTGGTCCTGGGTGAAGGGCCAGACGAAGAACGATCCAACAGACTCTCATGATAAATTGTATATCAAGGATTCAGTGTACCCCGCCCGGTATGGGGTTACCGGGGCCCCACCCTGGAGCCAGGCCTGGGGGAGGGGCTCGAAGGCTAGCGTCTGGTGGCCGGGTTTCCACCCATGGGACCCGGTCGGGCTCAGCCCGAAGGAGTTACATGGGTCCGCCCTCCAGTAGGTTCACCACCTGCAGGAGGGATCATGGAAGTCCGGTGCTATGTGGATTAGGTGGCAGTCAAAGGCGGAGACCTTGGCGGACTGATCCCAAGGAGTTAAATAGATATAACAAAAATATACCAGATACATGCACAAAATGCATGGAAAGTAAAGGAACCCTATTTCATTGTTTATGGGAATGTAGATTAATAAGAATGTTTTGGGAAGAGGTGAGGGTAACAATT
Organism: Pholidichthys leucotaenia; assembly: GCA_020510985.1. NCBI lineage: Eukaryota > Metazoa > Chordata > Actinopteri > Cichliformes > Pholidichthyidae > Pholidichthys > Pholidichthys leucotaenia. The sequence goes on from CM035838.1 coordinate 320,243,531, forward strand.
GAAAAAATAATCTCAAAACAAATCATACTGAATCCTAAACTGTTTTTGTTGGGTCTGTACCCAGAAAAGCATAATTTTAATAAAAGTGAAAGAACATTCATAGACCTCAGTTTGCTTAATGCCAAAAAATGTATTGCACTATTATGGAAAAAGACTCATAGACCAGATGTGACTCAGTGGTTAAGACAGATGTTAACAAACCTTCCATTAGAAAGAATAACATATATACTGAAATCAAAGGAATTTGTGTTTGAGAATATATGGAGACCTTTTATTGATTATGTAAAAAATTTAAACATAACTCTTGAAGAAGAAGGTGAATGATGTGTGTGGACCTTGTAAATTCCAAACTGGTGAACATAATATGTATACTTATGTATTGGATTGTCTAGACTAAACAGAGGAGCATTGTTGAAGACTTGATTTTGTTGGTGGTTGTTGGTGTTTTTAGTGCATTTTTTTTTTTTTTGTAGTACTTTAGTGTTAGTGTTTGATTGTTTGTATCATGTTTGTTAAAAAAAAAAAAAGGTTCAATAAAGATATTGTGGAAAAAAAAAATAAGCAGAGTGACATTGACGTTCTGGTTAGGAGTGTCAATCTTTTTGGCCAACTTTCCTCTGCAAAGATAAACTGGGGAAAAAGCGAGGCTCTGATGGTGGGGGAGAAACTAGAAAATCAGCTTACGCTGCCGGGTGGGTTGATTTGGAAAAAAGGAGGTTTTAAGTATCTTAATGTCTTTATTGGAAATCAGCAGTTTGAGCAAAAAAATTGGGACGGGGTCATAGAGAAAATTAACGGGAGACTAAACAAGTGGAAGTGGCTAATGCCAAGAATATCTTTTAGAGGAAGAGTGCTCATTTTAAATAATCTTGTTTCCTCATCCCTGTGGCACCGCCTCATGTGCATGGACCCCCCTGCTGGTTTGTTGTCCAAAATTCAGTCTGTTTTGGTGGACTTTTTTGGGGGGGTGGACTCCACTGGGTTCCTCAAGCCCTGTTATTTCTTCCCAAAGAGGAGGGGGGGCAAGGAGTGATTCATTTAGCTAGTAGAGGTGCTGCTTTTAGACTGACTTTCATACAGAGACTGCTAACGGGCCCCCAGGACCTGGTATGGAGGCCTTTGGCCTGTGTTATTTTACAGAGAGTCCTTGGGCTTGGGCTAGACCTCCCTGTGTTTTTAATGGATTTTAAGAACTCTAATGCACTGTCTTTACCCAGTTTTTACCGCAGTCTCTTTTCAGTGTGGACTCTTTTTAAAAAACAAAGAGGGCCATGCGATTCCCTCTACTGGTTGTTGAGGGAGCCGCTGGTTTTTGGTGGTCGCCTTGGGGTCCTGCCGGGAGTTGGAAGGACCTTCCTTGATAGGCTGTGTTCCAGGAACATTCTCACTCTGAAGCAAGTGGTGGAACTGGCTGGTCCTGGCCTCAACAACGCCTCAGCTTTAGCAGCTCATCTTGGTGTCAGGTCGAATCGTTTCATCGATGGTCTTCTTGCACACTGGAAACAGGAGCTTCATGGACTTGAGCACTCCCTACTCTTGGACTTTAGCAATGGCACGCTGCAGCCGGAAAGCACGGACCCCTTTCCCTCTCTCACGCTCTATATGGACTTTGACGTCGCTCCTTGCTCCTTACTGGCATTCTGTGCTCCCACTGGTGTGGACTTTGGAGGAGCCAGTGGTAAGGCACTCTACAGACTGGTGGCGATGGCACTCAACAAGGACCGATTGAACACCTGTGTGGACACTCCTTGGAGAGCCTATTTTAAACTAGGAAAAGGGCATCGGCCTGCCTGGAGGGCTCTTTATAAAGCCCCTCTCCCTAAGAGGCATGGAGACTTACAGTGGAGGGTCCTGCATGGTATTATAGCTGTCAATGCTTTTGTTTCTGTGATTAACAGCAGTGTCAGTGATCAGTGTGTTTTTTGTTCCTCTAGGGAGACTGTTTTTCATTGTTTTATTGAATGTCAGCGCCTGAGTGGCCTCTTTGAACTTCTCACAGAACTTTTTCATATTTTTAAGGAAGTTTTCTCTAAGCAGGTTTTCATTTGTGGTTTTATGTACAATCGTCGTTTTAAGCAGAAGTGTCAACTACTGAACTTTGTTTTAGGGCAGGCAAAGTTGGCTATCTATGTAAGCCGGAGAAGAAAACTTGAAAATGTTGAGAATGATGTTGATGTCAAAATTTTATTTGTGAGGCTACTTAAAGCCAGAATCAGGCTGGACTTTCAGTTTTTTATGGGGAATGGGGATGTGGAAGGTTTCAGGACCCTCTGGTCCCTGGAGAATGTCCTCTGTTCAGTTCATGATGGACAGCTTTTTTTGGGGCGTTTTTTGGGGGATTAATTTTCTGTGTAACATAGCATGACATAGAATTTGTATTGACTAATGGACAAGTGTGTTTATTAAAGATCTTTTAAAAATCAAAAATATCTATCTATCGACTTCCGGTTATGGCTGCCACGTAGGACGGACGTGTCTCGCTCTGCTCTGCTCCTGGAGAAAAAAATCGGCAAATAACTCTCTCATTTGGGACAGAACGTATCCCAGCATTTGGGCGAGGATATGTCGGCGAAGCCTAAGGCTGGAAAACCAGGAAAAGGAAAAAGCGAGCCGCCGAAACAGTCCAAATTAACGGACTTTCAGGTCTGTGACGCAGCAAACAAAACTCCATATATGGCGGAGGAGGCTGGCGGCGGTGCGATTTCTGCGGGGAATGGCGCAGATGCGCTGATGGCTGCCATGAGTTCAATGAGAGCGGACTTTTCCTCTAGATTTGATGGGATTATGACAGCGTTGGAAGGAATAAGAAAGGAATTGGGTGACTGTGTAGAACGAACGGCGCAGATGGAGCTCCGTCTCGCTAGTGCTGAAGATGACGTCACCCGTCTTCAATTAAAGGTGCGCACTTTGGAAAAAAAAAAATAAATCTCTGGAAGATAATATTTTGGATTTGGAATCTCGGTCGAGACAGAATAATTTGAGGCTGGTGGGTCTTCCAGAGGAATCAGAAGGTCGGGACGTATGTTCCTTTCTGGAAAAGTGGATTCCGGAGGTGCTGGGCAGCGAGGAGTTGCAATCAGCAGTGGTTCTGGAAAAAGCACATCGTATTGGCCCACGGAGAGATAAGGGACCGCCGAGGACCTTAATTATGAAGTTTCTTAGCAACAGAGACAGGATGAAGATCTTCAACGCTGCACGTGCTAAAGGAGAGATTAAACACCAGGACCAGCAGGTGCGGTTCTACCCAGATTTGGCCACAGGAATCCAGCAATTGAGGAAGCAGTTTGATCCCGTACGTAAGGAGCTGCGCAACCTTGGGATTCGTCATGGTGTAATCTATCCTGCGAGACTGCTGACCACGTATGAGGGCAGAACCCACATCTTCAAGACCCCAGAGGAGGCGCAGGAGTTCATCAAGAAGATCAAAGAAGAAGAAGAGACTGGTGGGAGCTAAGCATGAACAAAATATAAGGTAGAATAATTAAGCATTTGCACAGGCATCTGACTGACTTGAAGTAAATAGTAAGTTTACAAAATATAGATTGTATTATATATTAAAAAAACAAAACAAAAACAAAACAAAAAAAAAAAACTACGATGTACAAAGTTGTTAAAAATTTTGGAGTTAAGTTGGAAAACTACAAAAAAAAATCTCAAAATCGTTCAGACACAAATCACCAAACGCAATCAGTTCTTTTAAAGAGGACTTGCTGAAGCAAGACTGGACAGAAGTCTATGTATCAGATGTAAATGAAGCCTATGACGCATTTACAAACATTGTAACCACTCTTTATGAAAAAAACTGCCCATTAGTTAAAAAAAAGCTTAAACACAAATTTACTGACAAACCATGGCTAACCAAAGGACTACAAAAGGCGTGTAAAAAGAAAAATTTATTATATAAAGCTTTCATAAAGAAAAGGACAAAAGAAGCAGAGCAGCGGTATAAAACATACAAAAATAAGTTAACATATATAATAAGATGTAGTAAAAGAGACTATTACAGTAAAGAACTGGAAAAAAACAAAGACAATATTAAAAATACATGGACAATAATCAACAGTATCCTTGGAAATAAAAGCAGAAATACCAGCTACCCAACTAACACTCCAAAAAATAATAAATCGACTCCGAATGTGAATATAGCTTCACCTGCAGATGAATTTAATAATTTTTTTGTTAACATTGGACCTAAACTGGCCCGAGAAATACCCACTACGGTGCCAACAGGTGATTCAATATGCAATAACACTGCTGTAAAAGACACCATCTTCATAAAGAACACAGACGAAAGAGAGGTCATTGAAATTGTTAAATCGTTCAAAAGTAAAACATCTACTGACTGCGATGGTATTGATATGCTACTAGTCAAAACTGTTATCGAATGCATAGTGAAACCACTGACGTATATCTGTAACCTGTCTCTCCAATCAGGTATATTTCCCAATGCAATGAAAATAGCTAAAGTAATTCCGATTTACAAGACAGGCGACAGAGGGGAACTCTCCAACTACAGACCAATTTCACTATTACCGCAATTTTCCAAGATACTTGAAAAAATATTCTATGAGAGAATTGACAACTTCATACTGAAGAATGATTTATTGTGTGAGCAGCAATATGGGTTCAGACACAAAAGGACAACAGCATATGCCTTAATGGAATTTACAGAAAAAATATCAACAGCCATTGAAAATAAAGAGTATTCAGTTGGAGTATTCCTGGATCTTAAAAAAGCATTTGATACAGTAGATCACAATCTATTATTAAAGAAACTACAAAATTGTGGTATCAGAGGGGTAGCACTGTCCTGGTTAAGAAGTTACTTAAAGAATAGATATCAGTTTGTATGTGTTAACAACAAAAACTCAGAGCTACTGAAGGTCACCTGTGGAGTCCCACAGGGTTCAGTTTTGGGACCATTATTATTCAATATGTATATAAATGATATATGTAAAGTTTCAGAAAAAATGGACTTAATATTGTTTGCTGATGACACTAACCTGCTATGCAGTGGAAACAACTTGGAACAACTTCTGGATACACTCGGAAAGGAATTAGGAAAGCTGAAACTGTGGTTTGATTCGAACAAATTAACGCTCAATTTAAGCAAGACAAAATTTATAGTCTTTAACAACCATCACAACTACCCAGTACCCAAACTCAGTGTAAATGGTGTAGAGATTGAAAGGGTATCCAAAACTAAATTCCTTGGAGTAATAATTGATAACAAACTGTGTTGGAAGCCACATATTAATTATATAAAAGGTAAAGTATCCAAATCAATTGCAATATTACACAGAGTGAAAAATTTGCTGAATCAACCCACACTATACACCTTGTATCATTCATTAATACTCCCATACATGACATATTGTAATGAAGTATGGGGAAATACATATAAAACAAACATATATCCACTCTTTATGCTTCAAAAGAGAGCTATTAGAATAATAAACAAAGCAGCTTACAGGGAACCAACAAACCCACTTTTTCTTAAACAAAAAACTCTCAAGTTGAAAGATCTGATCGACTTTAAAACCGCAATAATAATGTTCAAAGTGAAGAATCTATCACTGCCCGCAAATATCCAAAAGTTGTTCCAAACAAGGGAGAAACGATATCACTTCAGAGGAACATGTATATTTCAAAAGCCTACAGTGAGAACAACTACCAAGCAACATTGTATTTCAGTGCAAGGTGTCAGATTATGGAACGATTTTGGACCTGAATTAAAATCATGTACAAAGCTTGGACAATTTAAACAAAAACTAAAGGAAGAAATACTCCAAACATATTTACAAGACGACATGTAAACTCACATAAGGATTGACATTTCCAGCCTGTGTTGTGTTATAGCTTAGTTTTTCTTTTTTCTCTGTGACACTATGTCTTAGATTTGTTTTTGAATAGTAACCGCTTAACTTAGACTAGCTCAGTTTTCTTTTTCTCTCAGTCATATTTTGTCTTAGCCTTGTTTTAAATTGTAATCGCTCTTGTCTTGTTTTCTCTTTTTTCTCCTTTGAATTCTTGGATGGAATATGGGTGGGCAATATAAGCTGCGGCTTCAGCCATCACCCATTTCGGATAACTCGCGTGGAATTGTATAGTAGAAGGAGTCTTTGTCTAATTTGACCTTGTTGTTATATTATACAGTTTCTTTTAACCTGTAATGTACTATCCGAAATAAATTCATTCATTCATTCATTCATTCAAAAACTACAGAGGAGAGTTAATGTTACGTCATTAAAAGCAGTAGAGTTAGGGTGATTGGGAGGATGAAGAAGGAGTGGCTTAGGCTGTTCCCCGTGGGTGTGGAACGGTCGATGGCTATATCGGGAGACAGAATTTTTCTTTTGATTTTGGGGGGTTTGCCACAAGTGTGGGAAGGGGAAATTTGTTTGTGTGTAGTTTGTAGGATGAATGTTCAACCACTCATGTTTTTGCTTCTCTGTATGAGCATGTTTACACTGCAAGGTAATCCCAAACTCTCTATTGATCATGGACCAAAGTGTTAATCTTAATTTAACTTCATGGAATTGCAGAGGTCTACAAAATTTAAAAAAACTTAAACAAGTTATGAATAAAATAAAGGACATGGGTTCAAGAATTGTGTTTTTACAAGAAACTCATCTGATAGAGGAGGATGTTAAAAGAATTAGGAGTAGATGGCAGGGAAGTGTATTCACCTCTTCATTTTCATCCCGAGCCAGGGGAGTTATGACTCTCATACATAAATCAGTTCCTTTTCAAGTGAAAAATGTAATTGGAGACAAATTTGGAAGATATGTAATCATTCAAGGTTCTTTGCTATTAGAAAATATAAATCTTGTGAACTTATATGGTCCCAATATAGATGATCAGAAGTTCTTTGCTAATTTATTTCTCATCTTATCATCACTTACAGGGCAACATATAATAGCAGGGGATTTTAATTGTACATTGAATCCAGGTGTGGATAGATCAACAGGACTGGATTGTACGCACATTGGATGTAGGATGACTATTAATCATTTTATGAAAGAATTGAGATTGTTAGATATATGGAGAGAAATGAAACCACAAGTTAAAGCCTATTCTTGTTATTCCAGTACCTACAAGACATTCTCACGTATTGATTATTTTTTGATTTCCACAGAATTAAGGTCCAAGATTCAAAACTGCTTTTATGATAACATCGTGATCTCTGATCATGCACCCTGTTGTCTAATATATGTAGATAAAAAATTGACAAAGGAATCAGGTAGATGGCAATTTCAGCATAAATGGCTTCAGGATGAGGAATTTGTCAAGTATATAGAAAAACAGATAGACGAGTTCTTTGACATCAATACTACACAAACATCAGCATGTGTAAAGTGGGAGGCTTTCAAAGCTTTTATTAGGGGACATATTATTAGTTATACAGGATCAAAATCTAAGAAGACTCGAGAGGAGAGAGCTAAATTGGAACATAAAATAAAAAGTCTTCAGGAAAAAGTGTATGCAGGAAGTGACCCAAGGTTGGAGAATGAATTACTGATTTTGAGAGCTGAATACGACAAAAAATCAGCGAATAGAGCTGCCTCGAGTCTTCTAAGATTGAAACAATCTTTTTATGAACAAGGTGAAAAATCAGGAAAATTATTAGCATGGCAGATTAAACAATTGGAAATTAAAACACCAATTACCAGTATTATAAGTAACGGACAGGTAGTTATAGATCCTTTAGAAATTAATAGAGCCTTTAGAGATTACTATGAAAAATTATATGATACCAAAAATGAACCTGATTTAACAAAACTAAATGGGTTTTTGAACGAACTATCTATACCGTGTATTCCAAATGAAAACAGGGAGATATTGGAGTCTAAAATTAGTCAAGAAGAAGTTGGGCTAGCCATTGATAATATGAAATCAGGAAAAAGTGCAGGACCAGATGGTCTTCCAGTTGACCTTTATAAAAAATTTCAGAATAAATTAATAAAACCTTTTTTGGAAATGGTTTTAGAAGCATTTCAAAATAATAATTTACCATCATACATAAATAATGCCTTAATTATACTGCTGCCAAAACCAGGTAAGCCCTCTAATAAATGTGAAAATATGAGACCAATAAGCCTATTAAACGCCGACCTTAAGATAATCTGTAAAATTTTAGCAAGACGAATACAAGAAATTTTACCAAATATTATTAATCGAGATCAGAATGGCTTTATAAAGGGTAGACAAGGCTTCCATAATGTAAGAAGACTATTTAATATTATTTATTTTAATAAAGAAGCACCGGATACAGCTCTCCTATCATTGGACGCCGAAAAGGCCTTTGATAGAGTTGAATGGCCCTTTCTTTTTGAAGTCCTACAAAGGTTTGGACTTGGAAATAATTTCATAAAATGGGTTCAAATAATATACAATAATGCTACAGCAGAAATCCTAACAAATAACAATATTTCAAAACCAATAAAAATCAATAGAGGATGTCGACAAGGCTGTCCACTTTCACCTTTACTGTTTACTATGGCAATTGAACCTTTAGCGATAGCGATACGTTTACATTCACAAATATATGGAATTAAAGTTGGACCAACAGAACATAAAATCTCCCTGTACGCCGATGATATAATTTTGTTTATGTCGAATCTAAAAAAATCAATTCCAACCTTGTTGAATTTAATAAAGAATTTTGGGGAAATATCAGGATATAAAATAAATAAAACTAAATCTTCAATATTAATGCTAAATGAGACCCAGAGAAATTACCCAGCCCCTGAGGTAAATCAATTCAATGTTGTAAATCAGTTTAAATATTTAGGAATCCAAATTATGCCTAAGCTAGAATCAGTCGCCAGTGTCAACTATGAAGCCTTAATGTCAGATATCAGTGAGTTAACTCAGAGATGGATGTCACTACCAATGTCGATGATCGGGAGAATCAATATACTTAAAAGTAATATTTTACCTAAAATACTTTATTTATTTCAATACATTCCCTTATCACCACCTTTAGATCTATTCTCAAGAATAAAAAAAAAGTTAGTGGAATTTATATGGAACAACAGGAGGGCTAGATTACGTTTGTCTTTATTATATTTACCATTTGATCGTGGAGGTCTGAAATGTCCAAATTTTATGTTGTATTATTGGTCGGCACAACTGAGGTCTATGACATATTATTTTTCATCAAATGATCTCCCTCACTGGACTGAAATGGAATCATACAATTTACCTTTACCTCTTCCCATATTCATATACTCAGATTCGGCAAAAAAATTACAAAAACAAGTTAAAAATCCATTTGTAAAGCATATGATCAAAATATGGTGTGAAGCTAAAAACTATTTAAAAGAACCACAGTTATTGTCACAATTTAGTCCAATATGGGGTAATCAATATTTTAAACCAGGGAGAGCGGACGCTGTATTTAAAGTATGGAATTTAAAAGGGATACAAAAGATTCAGGATTTATATTTGCCATGTGCAGACAACATAATGTCTTTTGAAGAGCTGAGGATCAAATTTAATCTCAATAGAACACATTTTTTTAAATATCTTCAACTTAGAAACTTTATTCGATCAAATCAAAATAAAGCTCTCACTCGACCTATTTATTCATCCTTGGAAAAAATGATGATGAAAGATAGTAAAAGAAAGGGTATTATTTCAGAGTTTTATAACTCATTGACACTATCTTCAAGTGAAAATTCACTGAAAAGATTAAACTACTGGAAAGAAGATCTGCAAATTGAAATTTCAGAGGAACAATGGGAATTGGCTTGTACAGAAGCTCAAACCAAATCAATAAATGCACGCCTTAAATTGATACATTTCAAATGGTTAATGCGGATGTATGTTACACCAGAGGAGTTAAATAGATATAACAAAAATATACCAGATACATGCACAAAATGCATGGAAAGTAAAGGAACCCTATTTCATTGTTTATGGGAATGTAGATTAATAAGAATGTTTTGGGAAGAGGTGAGGGTAACAATTGAAAAAATAATCTCAAAACAAATCATATTGAATCCTAAACTGTTTTTGTTGGGTCTGTACCCAGAAAAGCATAATTTTAATAAAAGTGAAAGAACATTCATAGACCTCAGTTTGCTTAATGCCAAAAAATGTATTGCACTATTATGGAAAAAGACTCATAGACCAGATGTGACTCAGTGGTTAAGACAGATGTTAACAAACCTTCCATTAGAAAGAATAACATATATACTAAAATCAAAGGAAATTGTGTTTGAGAATATATGGAGACCTTTTATTGATTATGTAAAAAATTTAAACATAACTCTTGAAGAAGAAGGTGAATGATGTGTGTGGACCTTGTAAATTCCAAACTGGTGAACATAATATGTATACTTATGTATTGGATTGTCTAGACTAAACAGAGGAGCATTGTTGAAGACTTGATTTTGTTGGTGGTTGTTGGTGTTTTTAGTGCATTTTTTTTTTTTGTAGTACTTTAGTGTTAGTGTTTGATTGTTTGTATCATGTTTGTTAAAAAAAAAAAAAGGTTCAATAAAGATATTGTGGAAAAAAAAATATCTATCTATCTATCTATCTATCTATCTATCTATATATATATATATATATATATATATATATATATATACTGTATATACATACATACAGTGGGGCAAAAAAGTATTTAGTCAGCCACCAATTGTGCAAGTTCTCCCACTTAAAAGATGAAAGAGGTCTCCAATTTTCATCATAGGTATACCTCAACTATGAGAGACAAAATGAGAAAAAAAAAAATCCAGAAAATCACAATGAAGGATTTTTAATGAATTAATTGGTAAATTCCTCGGTAAAGTAAGTATTTGGTCAATAACAAAAGTTCATCTCAATACTTTGTTATATACCCTTTGTTGGCAATGACAGAGGTCAAACGTTTTCTGTAAGTCTTCACAAGGTTTTCACACACTGTTGCTGGTATTTTGGCCCATTCCTCCATGCAGATCTCCTCTAGAGCAGTGATGTTTTGGGGCTGTCGCTGGGCAACATGTACTTTCAACTCCCTCCAAAGATTTTCTATGGGGTTGAGATCTGGAGACTGGCTAGGCCACTCCAGGACCTTGAAATGCTTCTTACGAAGCCACTCCTTCATTGCCCGGGTGGTGTGTTTGGAATCATTGTCATGCTGAAAGACCCAGCCACGTTTCATCTTCAATGCCCTTGCTGATGGAAGGAGGTTTTCACTCAAAATCTCACGATACATGGCCCCATTCATTCTTTCCTTTACACGGATCAGTCGTCCTGGTCCCTTTGCAGAAAAACAGCCCCAAAGCATGATGTTTCCATCCCCATGCTTCACAGTAGGTATGGTGTTCTTTCTCCTCCAAACACGACAAGTTGAGTTTTTACCATAAAGTTCTATTTTGGTTTCATCTGACCATATGACATTCTCCCAATCCTCTTCTGGATCATCCAAATGCTCTCTAGCAAACTTCAGATGGGCCTGGACCTGTACTGGCTTAAGCAGGGGGACACGTCTGGCACTGCAGGATTTGAGTCCCTGGCAGCATAGTGTGTTACTGATGGTAGCCTTTGTTACTTTGGTCCCAGCTCTCTGCAGGTCATTCACTAGGTCCCCCCGTGTGGTTCTGGGATTTTTGCTCACCGTTCTCATGATCATTTTGACCCTAAAGGGTGAGATCTTGCATGGAGCCCCAGATCGAGGGAGATTATCAGTGGTTTTGTATGTCTTCCATTTTCTAATAATTGCTCCCACAGTTGATTTCTTCACACCAAGCTGCTTACCTATTGCAGAATCAGTCTTCCCAGCCTGGTGCAGGTCTACAATTTTGTTTCTGGTGTCCTTTGACAGCTCTTTGGTCTTGGCCATAGTGGAGTTTGGAGTATGACTGTTTGAGGTTCTGGACAGGTGTCTTTTATACTGATAAAGAGTTCAAACAGGTGCCATGCCAAGTCACGTTTCGTTACCTTGTATTCATACATGTGTAATGACAATAAAGTTGAATCTCATCTCATCTCATCTCATCTCATTAATACAGGTAACGAGTGGAGGACAGAGGAGCCTCTTAAAGAAGAAGTTACAGGTTTGTGAGAGCCAGAAATCTTGCTTGTTTGTAGGTGACCAAATACTTATTTTACTGAGGAATTTACCAATTAATTCATTAAAAATCCTTCAATGTGATTTTCTGGATTTTTTTTTTCTCATTTTGTCTGTCATAGTTGAGGTATACCTATGATGAAAATTGGAGACTTCTCTCATCTTTTAAGTGGGAGAACGTGCACAATTGGTGGCTGACTAAATACTTTTTTGCCCCACTGTATATATATATATATATATATATATATATATATATATATATATATATATACATATGTGTGTGTGTGTGTGTGTGTGTGTTATAGATAAATTATTATTCTATTTCTTTCCAATTTAAAATATCTCATGACTTGGGGGGAGGGGGGTTGACTCACCAGAATCTCGAAACATTCCCTGGTCCATACTCGGAGGGTTAAAATATACGTAATCACACCATGCAGGTAATTCATGTGCTCTCAGTGTTTCTAAAGACAGTGTTGGATGTGATGCCCTAGTTGAAGCACTACTGTATATCATTAACATTAGCTGCTGCTGTGTGTGGAACTCTCACCCTCTGCACTGTCTGCAGCTCGTGCTTCAGAGATATGATCTCCTGCTTTAGACACTGCACCTCTGACTCCTTCACTCGCCAAGTAATCTGAAAGAAAAGCTTCAATTAATCAGCTTTATGTCCTCAGAAAGTTTGGAACTAAAGGTTGTCAGTGCTATGTACATATACTGTTCCTGCAGAATTCGCCAAGAAGGCTTTTTACACCCTGTGGCTAGAGTTGATAGAGCCTATGGACATGATTCACTAAAGGTTTTCAGGTAGGCCTACAAAAACATGTACAAAGTGAAAAGCAGATGCAAAAAACTAGAGCAAACTGCTTTACTTGGGCTGTGCAATGAGGACTGCATGCTTCAAAGGAGCAAAATAGCATGCTGTGTGGCTTTTGCACCTTTGCCTTAATAAATATACAATGGGGGGTGTCTTTGTTTCTTCCCCCAAAAAACTCGGTGGTGATTAGTGGTGGGAATCACCAGTGACCTCACGATATGACACGTATCACAATACTTGGGTTACAATGCAGTACTATTATAATACTATGATTCCTTAAGTACTGTGATACCATATATTATATACTGTATATACTGTATATATAATTAAGAAAGATTCAGTACACGCTGATCGGTGCATCATCACAAGTGTCAAGTATTGTGATGTATGCCAAATCAATTTTTGTCCCACCCCTAGCACCATCTAATGGACTTTAAATTCTAGTGGTTTTTATCACTCTGGTACATAAATACAGTGGTGTTGAAGTGTTTGCCCCCTTCATGATTTCTCATTTTTTTGTATGTTTGTCACACTTAAATGTTTCAGATCATCAAACAAATTTAAATATTAGACAAGGATAACACAAGTAAACACAAAATGCAGTTTTTAAATGAAGGTGTTTATTATTAAGGGGAAAAAATTCCAAACCTACATGGCCCTGTGTGAAAAAGTGATTGCCCCTAAACCTAATAACTAGTTGGGCCACCCTTAGCAGCAACAACTCCAATCAAGCGTTTGTGATAGCTGGCAATGAATCTTTTACAGTGCTGTGGAGGAACTTTGGCCCATTCATCTTTGCAGAATTGTTGTAATTAAGCCACACTGGAGGGTTTTCGAGCATGAACTGCCTTTTTAAGGTCATGCCACAGCAACTCAGCCGGATTCAGGTCAGGACTTTGACTAGGGCACTCACTCCAAAGTCTTCATTTTGTTTTTCTTAAGCCATTCAGAGGTGGACTTGCTGGTGTGTTTTGGATCATTGTCCTGCTGCAGAACCCAAGTGCGCTTCAGCTTGAGGTCACGAACAGATGGCCAGACATTCTCCTTCAGGATTTTTTGGTAGACAGCAGAATTCATAGTTCCATTTACCACAGCAAGTCTTCCAGATCGGTCCGCCAAGGTCTCCGCCTTTGACCGCCACCTAATCCACATAGCACCGGACCCCCATGATCCCTCCTGCAGGTGGTGAACCCACTGGAGGGCGGACCCATGTAACTCCTTCGGGCTGAGCCCGGCCGGGTCCCATGGGTGGAAACCCGGCCACCAGACGCTAGCCTTTGAGCCCCTCCCCCAGGCCTGGCTCCAGGGTGGGGCCCCGGTAATCCCATACTGGGCGGGGTACACTGAATCCTTGATATACAATTTATCATGAGAGTCTGTTGGATTGTTCTTAGTCTGGCCCTTCACCCAGGACCAGTTTGTCTTGGGAGACCCTATCAGAGGCAAATTGCCCCCGGACAACATAGCTCCTGGGATCACTGGGGCACGCAACCCCCCCCCACCACGATAAGGTGACGATCCATGAGGAGGGGGACTTCAATGCGCACGTGGGCAACGACAGTGAAACCTGGAGGGGGGTGATTGGGAGGAACGGCCTGCCCCATCTGAACCCGAGTGGTGTTCAGTTATTGGACTTCTGTGCTAACCACAGTCTGTCCATAACGAACACCATGTTCAAGCACAAGGGTGTCCATATGTGCACCTGGCACCAGGACACCCTAGGTCGCAGGTCGATGATTGATTTTGTTATCGTATCATCAGACCTGCGACTGTATGTCTTGGACACCCGAGTAAAGAGAGGTGCAGAGCTGTCAACTGATCACCACCTGGTGGTGAGTTGGATCCGATGGCAGGGGAAGAAGCCATTCAGACCTGGTAGACCCAAACGTATAGTGAGGGTGTGCTGGGAGCGTCTGGCTGAGGCCCCTGTCCGGGAGGTCTTCAACTCCCACCTCCGGAAGAACTTCATCCACATTCCGAGGGAGTCTGGAGACATGGAGTCTGAATGGGCCATGTTCTCCACCTCTGTTGTTGAAGCGGCGGCCCAGAGCTGCGGCCGCAAGGTGGTCGTGCATCTCATGGTGGCAACCCCCGAACCAAGTGGTGGACACCAGTGGTGAGGGGGGCCATTAAGCTGAAGAAGGAGTCCTATCAAGCTTGGTTGGCTTGTGGGACTCCCGAAGCAGCTGAGGTGTACCGGCAGGCCAAGCGGAGTGCAGCTCGGGTGGTTGCTGAAGCAAAAACCCGGGTATGGGAGGAGTTCGGTGAGGCCATGGAACAAGACTTTTGGTCGGCTTCAAAGAGATTCTGGCAAACTGTTCGGCGGCTCAGGAGGGGAAAGCAGCTCCCCGTCCACACTGTGTATGGTGCGGATGGGACACTGTTGACTTCAACTGGGGATATCGTCGGGCGGTGGAAGGAATACTTTGAGGATCTCCTCAATCCCACTGATACGCCTTCCACAGAGGAAGCAGGGTTTGTGGATGAGGGGGATGACTCGCCTATCACAGGGGCTGAGGTCGCCAAGGTGGTTAAAAATCTCCTTGGTGGCCGGGCCCCGGGGGTGGACGAGATTCGCCCTGAGTACCTCAAGGCCCTGGATGTTGTTGGGTTGTCATGGTTGACACGCCTCTGCAACAATGCGTGGAGGTCGGGGGCAGTGCCTTTGGCATGGCAAACCGGGGTGGTGGTTCCTCTCTTCAAAAAAGGGGACCGGAGGGTGTGCTCCAACTTTAGAGGGATCACACTCCTCAGCCTCCCTGGGAAGGTCTATGCCAAGGTACTGGAGAGAAGAGTCCGGCCGTTGGTCGAACCTCGGATTCAGGAGGAGCAATGTGGTTTTCGTCCTGGTCGTGGCACATCGGACCAGCTCTTTACCCTCTCGAGAATTCTTGAGGGTTCGTGGGAGTTTGCCCAACCAGTTTACATGTGTTTCATGGACTTGGAGAAGGCATTTGACCGCGTCCCTCGTGGATTTTTGTGGGGGGTGCTTCGGGAGTATGGGGTATCGGGCTTGTTGTTACGAGCTATTCGGTCTCTGTACGACCGTTGTGAGAGTTTGGTTCGTATTGCCAACACTCGGTTGGAGTCATTCCCAGTGAGAGTTGGACTCCGCCAGGGCTGCCCTTTGTCACTGATCCTGTTCATAATTTTTATGGACAGGATTTCTAGGCGCAGCCAAGGAATGGAGGGTGTCATGCTTGGTGACCACAGGATCTCATCTCTGTTGTTTGCAGATGATGTTGTCCTGTTGGCTTCATCCAGCAATGACCTACAGCTCTTGCTGGGACGGTTTGCCGCTGAGTGTGAAGCGGCTGGGATGAGAATCAGCACCTCCAAGTCCGAGTCCATGGTCCTCAGCCGGAAAAAGGTGGATTGTCCTCTCCGGGTTGGGGACAGGCTCCTGCCCCAGGTGGAGGAGTTTAAGTATCTTGGGGTCTTGTTCACGAGTGAGGGGAAAATGGAGCGAGAGATCGACAGACGGATTGGAGCAGCATCTGCAGTGATGCGGACGTTGTACCGGTCTGTTGTGGTGAAGAGGGAGCTTAGTTCTAAGGCAAAGCTGTCGATTTACCAGTCAATCTACGTTCCTACTCTCACCTATTGTCACGAGCTTTGGGTAATGACCGAAAGAACGAGATCGCGGATACAAGCGGCTGAAATGAGCTTTCTCCGTAGGATTGCTGGACTCACCCTCAGAGATAGGGTGAGGAGCTCAGTCATCCGGGAGAGGCTCAGAGTAGAACCGCTGCTCCTCCACATTGAAAGGAGTCAGTTGAGGTGGTATGGGCATCTGATTAGGATGCCTCCTGGACGCCTCCCACTTGAGGTGTTTCAGGTACGTCCCACTGGGAGGAGACCCCGGGGCAGACCCAGGACTCGGTGGAGAGACTATGTCTCCCAGCTGGTCTGGGAACGCCTTGGTATCCCCTCTGAAGAGCTGGAGCAGGTGGCTGGGGAGAGGGAAGTCTGGGCTTCTCTGCTTGAACTGCTGCCTCCGCGACCCGGACCTCTGGAAAAGCGGTAGAAGATGGATGGATGGATGGATGGAAGTCTTCCAGATCCTGAAGCAGCAAAACAGCCCCAGACCATCACACTACCACCACCATATTTTACTGTGGGTATGATAGTTCCTTTTCTGAAATGCTGTGTTATTTTTAAGCCAGATGTAATGGGACACACACCTTCCAAAAAGTTCAACTTTTGTCTCGTCAGTCCACAGAGTATTTTTCCAAAAGTCTTGAGGATCATCAAGATGTTTTCTGGCAAAACTGAGATGAGCCTTTATGTTCTTTTTGCTCAGCAGTGGTTTTCTACCGGCGTGGTGGCTCAGTTGGTAGAGCATCCGCCCCACACCCTGGAGGCAGGGGTTCAAATCCCAGCTGGGTCATGCCGAAGACCATATAAAAGCGGAACTTCCTGCCGTCCAGCTTGGTGCTCAACAATAATGGAATGGAGGAGGGAAATCTGTGGCGGCGCCTTTCATGGCAGCGGCCCTCTGATTCTACATACGGGGTGTGTGTGATTAACACTGTAGATAGGAAAAACACAATTTCGTTCTACTGTACATGATTGGTTGAATGACAATAAAGGGTAATTTAATTTCATCTTGGAACTCTGCCATGCAGGCCATTTTTGCCCAGTCTCTTATGGTGGAGTCATGAACACTGACCTTAACTGAGGCAAGTGAGGCCTGCAGTTCTTTGGATGTTGTTGTGGGGTCTTTTGTGACATCTTGGGTGAGTTGTTGCTGCGCTCTTGGGGTAATTTTGGTTGGCTGGCCACTCCTGGGAAGGTTCACCACTGTTCCATGTTTTTGCCATTTGTGGATAATGACTCTCACTGTGGTTCACTGGAGTTCCAAAGCTTTAGAAATGGCTTTATAACCTTTTCCAGACTGATTGATCTCAATTACTTTGTTTCTCATTTGTTCCTGAATTTCATTGGATCACAGCATAATGTCTAGCATTTGAGGATCTTTTGGTCTACTTCACTCTGTCAGGCAGGTCCTATTTAATTGATTTGTTGATTGAGAACAGGTGTGGCAGTAATCAGGCCTGGGTGTGGCTAGTGAAATTGAACTCAGTTTTCCAAAGATGTGATAAACCACAGTTAATTTATGTTTTAACCGGGGGGGCAATCCTTTTTTCACAAAGGGGCATGTAGGTTTGGATTTTTTTTACCCTTAATAATAAGCACCTTCATTTAAAAACTGCATTTTGTGTTTACTTGTGTTATCTTTGTCTAATATTTAAATTTGTTTGATGATCTGAAACATTTAAGTGTGACAAACATACAAAAAAACGAGAAATCAGGAAGGGGGCGAACACTTTTTCACACCACTGTAGGCAAGTCTGTATTTGTAAAATTTATTAATAATTTTTAATAAAGTATCACAATACTATGACTCTGTTTTTTGTCCTGTTCAGCGGCTTGGCAAACAGAACAAACATATGTTTGCCTTATTGTGCCTTACTATGCCAAAAGGAGCTCTGCTCATATTTGATATACTGTATACTGTATGCTGTATGTAAATAGTATTTATAGACTTCTCTTGCTCTATAATAACTTTAATACTTTATTTAAACTGTCTTCAGTATGCTGGCCCTGACAGAGGGGAATGGGGGGAATCGAAGATATGAAGTGGTTGGAGAGGGTGAGGAGGGAGAGAGAAAACACAAGAAACATTTGCTGCTTCTAAGAATATCTCAGCACAGGCCTGATATCTGCACCTGAAAGAGAACAGAGAGATGTATGTGTGTGTGTGTGTGTGTGTGTGTGTGTACATGTTTGTGGGTGTGTGGTTTGTCAAGAAACATATCAAAAAAAGAAGGGGGGGGTGGAGGTCATAGCAACGCCAAGCCCGGAACTTGAGCGAGCAAGACAGCGCCCCCGGCGCCTGGGTAACCTCCAGCTCCCACAGAGCACAAATGCCCCAAGGCCACCCAGCCCAAGTACAGCCAGGCACCCACCCCAGGAGAAAGGGCAAGGGGGGGCGGGGTTGCCAGGTGGCCAGGGGCGGCACACCATGGCCCCGGTCATGCTGGCTGCGTCCCCCTGATGGGGCAGAGATTGGTTCCTGGCCATGGGCTGGGGCCCACCCTCCCCCCATGCGCACCCCCACAGGGGCAGACCTGCGCACACTCCAAGGCCCCAGACAAAAGCCCCGTGGGCCATCAGGCACCCATGCCCAGAGGAGATACTGTGACTCTGAATTGATAATCTCCACCACAAAGTATCGCAATGCACTGATGCATCGTTCCCCCCCCACCACCACCACTAGTGTTGATAATGCAAATACATGCATTGCGCACACATAAACTTGATTTATCAAGGTGGCACACCACTGTGCCCACTGTTTTGGTGTCTAAATTTACCAAAAGAAAGTGTTATCTGCTTTGCACATATATTACTCCTGTTAGTTCAACAAAGAGGAGCACAGAGGAAACATGAATATGCCTCCAGGAATCATCACTCCTGTTAATATATTTAGAATGACAGTAATTTATGCTTACTGTCAGGGCAAAAAAACCCAAAACACCGATCAGGTGCCTAGCGTGTGACATTAGTCCACATATCACACCACAGATGACAAAAGTGCTTAATAATTGTAATCTCTTTTCATGTGGTGCAGAATGATTTATTTCTTCCTGTAGCAATTCTTGGCAATATCAGGTTTATTGAGTAAATACAATAAATTCCATTGTATTATTGTGCACCTATTGTTCTGCAATTACTAGGGTCAGTCTCTGCTATGTCACACCTTTGCATGTTTAATAAAGTTCTGTATTAGAAGAATCTCACTGCCACACTCCACTCTCTTCTCAGTTTTCGTATTCAGAGTTTGGAACGGGGGGTGGGGAAGTTGGCATGCTTGACTAAGTTGTGCACCGACTGAAATTTTGGGCCGATACAGATGTTTAAAATAATAAATTAACTGATTGGTGATAGCTGATTATTTTTTCTTTTGTTTTCTTCTATTCCATCTTTCATATCAGCCGAAAATCAGCATTATAAAAATAACTGAACTGAAATACGTTAAAAGGGTCCAGTCATATGTTTCCTGAATTTGCAACTCTAGTCTACTGTTGGCTGTTTCAGGGTAAAATCAATGCCACACAGTGTTTCCATGTAAAACACTCAGAAAGTAGTCACAAGGTATCAGTGACTCAATAAAGTCATTTTATTATGAAGAAATTGTGCATATTTATTATGAAACACAGTGTCTCTCTGGACATTAATAATATTAAAATAACTTAAATCCACCAAGTTACATTCCACCGCTGCAGAAGGCAAACTCACTTCCATCTGGTACATGTCCATCCTCTGACTGAGTGGCAGGGCGTCTTGTTTGACCAGCGAACACAGCCGTGTGATCTCTGCTGCAATATGACCACTCAGCTCCTGGAGACAGTGAGAAACATCAACAACAAATCTCAGAAATGACAACCGAGAGAGCCAACATGATGATGGAGGGAGCAAAAGACACAAAAAAACGGTTTGTCGTGAGGAAGACTCCTTCAGCTGGGCGGAAAATGGTGCTGCAATATTTAAATTCTGAGATGTTTCTGATCAAAGCATATCACAGAAAATTCATTAACACCTGTGTCCACATGTGGGAAAAGGGCATGACTGGGGCTCTTTAAGCGAGTTACCATAACCATCACTTTATTATTTTCCAAATTTTGAAACCATTTGTTCCAATAAAGGGCATCATCAATCTGTGTAACACAGCTACAGTGGGAGTCAGTCTTTTGTGTTAAATTTCTTTTCTTCTCCATCCTGTGATACCAAGCATCAAGCTAGAAGAAGGCAGGAACTACTTTTTTGTGGTCTTTGAGATGACCCAGTTGGGGCACGAACCCACAACTGCTTAACTGAGGCCCTGACCATTAGGGCACCACTTCAGCTGATGATGTCCAAATTTATAATTAACACCTGGAAAATGCACACTATGGGACCTTTAATAATAATGCGGCTGTTACCTGGTTTTTGGTCCTCAGGTCCTGGTTCTCCTGCTGGCACTGGCAGAGGGCCTTCCTCTCAGCCTCCAGAGCCTGGACCAGGTGTCCGTTCTCCAGACACTTCAGCGAGAACTGCTGGGACAAAACTTCGAGCTCCCGCTGTGACAATGCCAGCTCCTCACTTCACAAACACACAGATGTGAAGCATTTAGCACCACATCTACATAAACTGGTAAACTTTTAATCATATACAGTAGACTGATCTTGTGAATTCAGCTGGAGATCAATGGAGAGCATTTTTTTGTTAAAAGAAATTTGCATAAATTTAAAAACCATATTTGCTTCTTAAAATGAAGATATGCAACTCTGGAAAAAATAAGTCAAAAGAGACCACTGCAAAATTATCACTTTACCTGGTTTGACCATTTATACGTTTGTGCTTAAGTAAAATGGACTATTTTGTTTAATTCTCTAACCTACGGAAAAAAACCTCACTCAAATTCAGAGTCAAAACATCATCATTTAGAGCCTTTGTTTACAGGAAATGACCATTGGCCCAAACAACAAAAAAGATGCTGCTTTTAGATCGGCTTTTAATGTGTTTTTAGCTCAAACTAGTGACCATAGAACGCAAGTATTCCTGTCTGAAACAGGTATCCCAATCAGGCTTTACAGGCCCAAATGTAGGCTGTGTTTGAAAATGGAATACAAAGAGGTGTAACCTATATGTAGGCTATCGCATGTTAGACTTTGACAAATATAAAAGTGAGTAAGTGGCACTAAGATTTGTTTGACTGTGTGACTATTAATTACAGAATACCCAATTATTGAAAATGAATGGGACATCCAATATTAGCAACTATTTCAGAGCCCTTGTTTATTTGTTTGTCAGATCACTTATTTGTGTGATCTTTTATCACTTATATTCAATATAATAGTGTATCTTGGACTTTGAGGAATGGGAGCTGCTCAGTCATCATTATTATTTTAGTTTATCACTGTTGAGTGATGAGTTCAGTGTAATATTGAATTTCTTATGTGTATCGTCAATAGACTCATGCAGTACTATAACAGGACACGTTTACAAATATTTGAGACCCATTGTAGAGCATCATTTTATATTTTAGCAATATTTTGTTATTAAAAGTTTTTTAAAACTGTAATCAGCCGAATTAACTACAAAACACCCAACATACACAGCAGAAGGACCCGTCTGACTACAACCGTTGTATCAGTGTTGCCCATTTGTCAGTAAATATTTAACTAAAAATGATTTATTTCATCATTTGGGCATTTATGTGTCCTGCGTTTGGTCGTTAAGTCATTCCGGCCATTCCGCTCCACAGTCATGGCGGTATTATTATTAAGTTTTTAATTTTTAGATACTCGTAAGGGAGGGGGGACTCACAGTCCTGCATAGTGGTACCACACGGGTGAAGCAGAAGCAGGGACTTCTGTCTATTACTGACCGGGCAGGCTTTGCATGCCTCCCCGCAAAGGACCGTGGTCTGCCCTGTCGGGCTGCTGCTTCTCCCAGCATATCCTGTGTTGGATACACCGGTGTTCTTTGTCAGACCCAGGTCCCCGCTGATGCTCCACCTAGTCTGCTGACTCATGTTCTCCACATATGCCTAATTATCCTTTAGACCTATGCAATCACAGCAACTTTATGGTATAATTTTTTTAAGCATTAAAATCTTCAGTATTATCTTTTTCTAGTCAAATTTGTCGCTTTTCACTAACTTGTTTTGTTCATGGAGTGCTGTGGTTACTGATGCCGTGATGTTGCATATTATCCAATCAGTACGGAGTCAATGTAAAACCCCACTCACACTTCTAGAAGCCAGAGTACAAGGCGAGAGCAATGACTAAACTTTGATTGATTATTCATTCATTCATCCATTCATTCATCTTCTTCTGCTTAATCCTTTTCGGGTTGCGGGGGGGCTGGAGCCTATCCCAGCATCTTTTGGGCGAGAGGCAGGGTACACCTTGGACAGATCGCCAGTCCAACGCAGGGCCAACACAGAGAGACAGACAACCATTCACTCTCACAGTCATACCTAAGGACAATTTAGAATCCCCAGTTTGATGCCAGTTAACCTAGCTTGCATGTTTTTGGCATGTGGGAGGAAACCGGAGAAATCCCGGAGTAAACCCACACAGACACGGGGAGAACATGCAAACTCCACACAGATCACTGTTGATCAGGGGCTGGGATCGATTAATAATTACATTTTGACTGAACAACTCCATACTCGGGGATGAACACCCTCGTAACCTCAGCAAAACACAAAAAAAAATCTTAGGTCAGTCTGACGAACGGTTCAAGAGATATGTGTGGAACAGACAGACAGACAGACAGACACACACACACACACACACACACACATACACAGATTCCATGCATTTATAGCTATATAATGCAAAGAAAACAAGTTCATGTTCATTCTTAAACACTACAATACTTTAGTTGTAATTTAGGAAGAAATCAGAAAACTGTATTAGTGGAATAACTCTGATTATTATTCACAGCTTTCATGGCATCTTACCATGCTTAGATGATGGCCTAACTAGTACCTCCTTTGAATTCCAACACAAGGACACATTGAGGTGTCCTTGTGTTGGAATTCAACAGATACTCAAACTGCATGGCTGCCACACGTGTAGTGGTTCAGGGCGGTAGCTGCTCAGGATGTAGAGCGGGTCGTCCACTTTTTCCGAGGATGTTTCTTCCTCTAAAAATTTTTGACTTTTCATCTACAATTTTTTTTATATATTTTTGATATTTGTGACTTTTCATTTACAATTTTCGATATTTTTTTCTCCCATAAATTTTCCTTTTTTCTGAAATGTTCTTTTTTTCCGAATAAATTACCAACTGAACACCACCACCGAATGTGGTTATTGGAAAGTCAGTTATTGGACTTCTGTGCTAACCACAGTTTGTCCATAATGAATACCATGTTGAAGCATAAGGCAGTTCCTCCAGGATTTTGCGATGTTGTGATCGTGTCAATTCACGCAAAATCAGCCAGTCAGTAGTGATGTTCGATACCACTGATTTCCTTTCCGGTCCGATACTGAGTAAAATTCAGGCTGGTATCGGCGATACCGATACCGATATTTTTTGCGACTACACCATGACGCACTATTTATTTATTTAGCGAATGCAAAGTCCTTAAGCCAAGCAGTTGCCTCCTGGTTTGCTGTATGGAGGGTGTGTAATCCTCCTTCCAGTCCTTGGAGCGGGCAAGCCTCTATGATGTGTTCCATAGTTTGCTCCTCTCCACATGCGCACAGTGGGCTAGGGCTACTGCCCCATCTGTGAAGGCTGGCCAAGCAGGGGCCATGTCCAGTCCTGAAGCGATTGAGTGTAGACCACTGTCTCCTTGGGAGGTTGGTGCCCGGGACCTGTTGGTTGGGGTTTATCACCAGCTGTTTGTTTGGGACCTCCTTGGTCTCCCATTCCTCTTGCCAAGCTGTCTGGATGGTAAAGTCAGCTGGGGGAGGGTTTTTCCAAATCGGCCGTCTGGATGAAAGTCGGGCAGTGGGTGGGGTGTAGATATCTGCATGGATTGGTAAGTGAGGAAAATCTTTAACTTTTTGGAGCATCCTTTGAGTTAATGCTGCTCGCCGGATGTGTGGAGGGGCTATGTTTGACAGTACAGAGAGCCAGGGGAGTGGTGTTGAGCGGATTGTTCCAGTTATAGTTCTCAGGATCATGGATCATGGATCCATCATGGATCATGGATCATGGATCAGCGTTCTCGTCGCGCCCGCCGCCAGTACCCGGGCTCGCCTGGGGAAGCTAATGATCCTACCAGCAGACTAAATTCGAAGAGACGACGCCTCTGTGCCAAGTCAAAGAAGAATCCTAGTCACAGTCCTAAAGCCGAAAGCAAACAGCCCCAAGAGCATGACGCACTTACCCAGGCGGAAGAAAAAGTAGTCCCACCAACCGCGTGTCATTTAGACAACATCTCAATAGTTTAGTTACTTTTCACCGTGTTTCTGTTAAGGATATACTGTATATATATATATATATATATATATATATATATATATATATATATACTCGCTGCTCTTGTTTTTTTTCTCTTGCCTTCTGATTATTGCTCTGAGTGTTGCTATCCCTGTGCTGTTGCAATCCTGGAATTTCCCCATTGTGGGACTAATAAAGGCTTATCATCTTATCCCTTACTTCAAATGACTTAAGTATCAAAAGTATCGATATTTTGATTTGAGTATCGATTTTAGAGCATAAAGATCCGGTATCGGAGGTATCGATATTTCAGGATCGATCCGCCCATCACTACCAGTCAGCGCAACTATTGCATGACCTTGCAACTTTATTCAATCATCGAAACTTTCCCACAATTTTGGCAAATCCTCGTCAACTTCTGCCAATTTCACCAATCAAATTTCAGCTGAGTGGCCCTGAAACACTCAGTCTAACCAATCAAATGCATCGTTACATCACGTTCACTTCCGTGCTTACAGTAAGTATTAACCGAACGCTTCAGCAAAAAACAGTGCGTGATTTAAAAAAAACACTCACCCGCGAGGTTCCCAACACCGTCCCTTCCTCCATGGCCCCCAGCCTGCCGGTGGACATCTCCGTCCTGACCGCATGTACGAAGTGCTAGGTTTGTGTTGAAAAATGTCCGCCTGCCCCAAAAGCACCCCATTGCTGGAGCGCACGTGACAAGAGACTCCATAAAATCACAAACAAACGAGCAAGTGTAACACTACAGCCAGAGTTTGATCATTTCATACGTCTTTAGAGGTAAAATCATTACTACATCTTGTCAATGAGCTTTAAAGCTATGAATCTCTGATTTGAACACGGACACCCCCCCCCCCCGCAAATGAAAGATGTGTGTCTAATGAGATGTACGTGTGTGTGTGTGTGTGTGTGTGTGTGTGTGTGTGTGTGTGTGAAGACGCACAGCAGATAGACAGATAGGAGTTAGGCATAGGAATATTGTCTGCATTTTTTTTCTGGAAAAAGACAGACTCCAATAGACAATACAGACTAACAGAATACATTATTTATTACCTCCGCCAGGCCGAAAGGCCAGGAGGAGGTAATGTTTTTGCCGGGGTTTGTCTGTGTGTTTGTGTGTTTGTCTGTTTGTCTGTCTGTCTGTCTGTTTGTCTGTTGGTTAGCAAGATAACTCAAAAACTTTTGGACGGATTTCAATGAAACTTTCAGGCGTTGTTGGAAATGGTACAAGGAAGAACTGATTAAATTTTGGGGATGATCCGCATCACCGTCTGCATACAGGAATTTTTTAAAGCATTTTTCCACACTGTGACATACGGCCATTTTCAACATGTGCGCAGGCGCAATGGAGGGCGCTGGGTGTCGTGTCTGACCAACACAAACTCCGCCTTCTTCAACGTTTTAGCCACAAAAGCATGCGGAAAACACTGGTGGCCTGGGCCCCCCAGCGTGCCTGTGCCAGCCATAGGCACTGCGCACATTGCGTTGGTCGTCGTGTCTGACCAACACAAACTCCGCGTTCTTCAACGTTTTAGGCACAAAAGCACACGGAAAACACTGCTGCCCTGGGCCCGCCAGCGTGCCTGTTTTTGCGCCACGCTGCAAAACCTGACACGGCCACCTGTCCGCCGCCCGATTATTTGCCACAAATTCCCCGCCCAGCTATAGGCGCTGCGTAAAAACGACCTCTCTGCCGGGGAAGACTCTAAATTCTGTTTTGCCGCAGAGCGCAACCCCAATATAATATAAAACCCACGGCAACCTGTCTAACCAATCTGCATCCGTCAGTGGAAGAGATGGACACACCAACACTTCAGTTTATTACCTCCGCCAAGGAGGCAATGCTTTTACAACCGTAAAACGGGGCTATAAGGGACGGCGGGGTAATATGGGACACTTTTCTAAATGTAATTCTGCTTTTTTAATTTTGCTTCCGCCTAGATTTGATGAAGGATTCATGGATATTTGACAATAACAACACAACTCAGCGTCCTGCTCAAAATAAAAAAAGCCGAATTACATTTAAAACATTTCCCAGAAAAGTGTCCCTTTTTAACCCGCCGTCCCTTATAGCCCCGTTTTACACTACTGAACCACTAATCCTATCACTATCACATTGATTGTCATTCATTAATTGTCTGTTTATTGCACTGTCCATGTCAAATAAACAAATAATCATTGTGAATCCAATTGCTAGTCATATCTTTTCATGCTCAGGGAATCTGAAAACGTACACACAAACACTGTATGGGGGGAACTGTGCCGCTTGGCGGAGGTCTGCGCTCTCCGAGTGCTTTTCTAGTTTTTTCTCTTCCGCTCGGTACCGAGTGGTTGGGGACCATAGGGAGTTTTCAAATGAAGGTGCTGCAAATAATTTTCACATCTTTACTCTTTAACATGCATTCAATTTAATTTAGCTGTTGTAATGGATATTGTGTTAAAGTCTGAATTGGCTGTTGCACAAAAGAGTTTTTCTGTATAGCAGAAGTTTCTGCTTAATTTACAAATCATTGTGATAGGAAATGCTTGACAATCCTGTGCTTTTCTTGTATTGTTATATAGAATATCACTGTAGTAAGCTGGAAAAACCATCTGCTTTAAAATTTGTAATTCTTACCACAACTTTGAGTGCAAAAAACCTCTCCAAACATCACAACTTTTATCGCAACTTTTAAATAAAGCTCTCGCGAATTCAGGCTTTTTGGGCCACAACAATCATAAAAACATCCCTCGAAATCCTGGAGGAACTTATAAGGGTGTCCATATGTGCACCTGGCACCAGGACACCCTAGGTCGCAGGTCGATGATCGATTTTGTTATCGTGTCATCAGACCTGCGACCCTATGTCTTGGACACTTGAGTAAAGGGAGGTGAAGACCTGTCAACTGATCACCACCTGGTGGTGAGTTGGATCCGATGGCAGGGGAGGATGCCATTCAGACCTGGTAGACCCAAACATATAGTGAGGGTGTGCTGGGAACGTCTGGCTGAGGCCCCTGTCTGGGAGATCTTCAACTCCCACCTCCGGAAGAACTTCAACCACATTCCGAGGGAGTCTGGAGACTCTTCACTTCCACCTTCCAAAGAGAGCAGACACTTTTTTCTTTCTCTCCAGCTCTGGCTCTTTATCTCTTTCCTCCCCTAACTGACTGGATCCCAGCTTGCTATCGTCTGTCTGCGTGTCTCTACTGCTGATTATCGAACGAAATTATGGATTTAATAAGCTAGGCTTTGAACGCAATTGACACTATTTTTTCAATGAGGAAAAGTGCCCCGGGGGAGGCAGTTTGTCCCGCAGGAACAGCGGCCGCGGGCTATTTGAAGGACACAAGTAATTGGAAACTCTTGTGCCTGTGTGATCTCTCTATCGAAGATGTTGAAGATTTATACATCTTCGTAGCAATGGTCATCGGAATCTTACTGATTGGATCTGGGATTATTCTGGTGTACTGTAAATTGATGAAGATGGATGGAGCCTATCAAAATGCGGACCAGGCGAGGCTTAACCATCAAATTGAACAATTGGGCAGGACTCTGACAGCGGCTAATGGAGAACTGTCTAGGAAAATGGATTACATCATGATCACGCTGAGAGCCGTCCATGAAGAATTCAACGTCCAGCAATGAAGGATTAAAGTACTGAATCTGTAAGAGAATATAAAGTTTTTTTTTCTCTGGAAACAGTACTATTCAACTTATCTGACCTGCCCTTACAATCAAGTCCTCCAGATTATCTGCAGTTTTTGTTTTCAAAACACTTGAGCTGCATTGACTCTCATGGACAGCCAGCTGCCTGGCACAAGGACAAAGCGCTAGACGCTAGACATAACATCTCCTGCTGAAGAGACTTTGTTGTTCTTAACTGATATAAACACCTTCACTCAACACTGCACTCACACTGACTCAAAAACTGATGAGAAGATCATTCATTCACTGCTCTCTTTGTGTCCTTGTATACATTCTATTGTCTGCTAATTGTGCATTGAGGGCTTTTTTTCTTGTAATCATAATATTGATCATTTTTGACCGGTATTCTGACAATCAATGCTTTTTTGCTCTCTCCTATTGTGTTTATTCTTTTCTTCCCTATGCTTCCTGTTCCTAGACTGCTGACAGGCGCGTTATCGACGCTGCCGCATCACCGGAAATGCATGTCGTTTTCAGTGTCAAGTCAAATCCCTCATATGTTATCAGTTGTTTACTGTTAATGTACCTGGCAATAAATCCTTTTCTGAGTTCTGAGTTCTGAGTTCTGGAGTCTGAATGGACCATGTTCTCCACCTCCATTGTTGAAGCGGCTGCTCAGAGCTGCGGCTGGAAGGTCGTCGGGGCATCTCGTGGTGGCAACCCCCGAACCAAGTGGTGGACACCAGTGGTGAGGGGGGCCATTAAGCTGAAGAAGGAGTCCTGTCAAGCTTGGTTGGCTTGTGGGACTCCCGAAGCAGCTGAGGTGTACCGGCAGGCCAAGCGGAGTGCAGCTCGGGTGGTTGCTGAAGCAAAAACTTGGGTATGTGAGAAGTTCGGTGAGGCCATGGAACAAGACTTTCAGTCGGCCTTGAAGAGATTCTGGCAAACTGTCTGGCGGCTCAGGAGGGGGTAGTAGCTCCCTGTCCACACTGTGTATGGTGTGGATGGGACACTGCTGACTTCGACTGGGGATATCGTCAGGTGGTGGAAGGAATACTTTGAGGATCTTCTCAATCCCACTGGCACGCCTTCCACAGAGGAAGCAGGGCTTGTGGATGAGGGGGACGACTCGCCTATCACAGGGGCTGAGGTCGCCAAGGTGGTTAAAAATCTCCTTGGTGGCCGGGCCCCAGGGGTGGATGAGATTCACCCTGAGTACCTCGAGGCCATGGATGTTGTAGGGCTGTCATGGTTGACACACCTCTGCAACAATGCATGGAGGTCGGGGGCAGTGCCTTTGGCATAGCAAACCGGGGTGGTGGTTCCACTCTTCAAAAAAGGGGACCGGAGGGTGTGCTCCAACTTTAGAGGGATCACACTCCTCAGCCATCTGGGGAGGTCTATGCCAAAGTGCTGGAGAGGAGAATCCGGCCACTGGTTGAACCTTGGATTCAAGAGAAGCAATGGGGCTTTCATCCTGGCCGTGGCACACCGGGCCAGCTCTTTACCATCTCGAGAATCCTCGAGGGTTTGTGGGAGTTTGCCCAACCAGTTTACATGTGTTTTGTGGACTTGGAGAAGGCATTCAATTGTGTCCCTCATGGTTTTTTGTGGGGGCTGCTTTGGGAATATGGGGTATCGGGCTTGTTGTTACGAGCTATTCGGTCTCTGTACGACCATTGCGAGAGTTTGGTTCATATTGCCATCACTCGGTCAAACTCATTCCCAGTGAGAGATGGACTCCGCCAGGGCTGCCCTTTGTCATGATCCTGTTCATAATTTTTATGGACAGGATTTCTAGGCGCAGCCAAGGAATGGAGGGTGTCATGCTTGGTGACCACAGGATCTCATCTCTGTTGTTTGCAGATGATGTTGTCCTGCTGGCTTCATCCAGCAATGACCTACAGGTCTTACTGGGATGGTTTGCCACTGAGTGTGAAGCGGCTGGGATGAGAATCAGCACCTCCAAATCCGAGTCCATGGTCCTCAGTCGCAAAAAGGTGGATTGTCCTCTCCGGGTTGGGGACAAGCTCCTGCCCCAAGTGGAGGAGTTTAAGTATCTTAGGGTCTTATTTATGAGTAAATAGAGATTGGAGCGAGAGATTGACAGATGGATCGGAACAGCATCTGCAGTGATGCGGACGTTGCACCGGTCTGTTGTGGTGAAGAGGGAGCTAAGCTCTAAGACAAAGCTGTCGATTTACCAGTCAATCTACGTTCCTACCCTCACCTACGGTCATGAGCTTTGAGTAATGACCGAAAGAACGAGACTGTGGATACAAGTGGCTGAAATGAGCTTTCTTTGTAGGATTGCTGGACTCATCCTCAGGGATAGGGTGAGGAGCTCAGTCATCCGGGGGAGGCTCAGAGTAGAACCGCTGCTCCTCTGCACTGAAAGGAGCCAGTTGAGGTGGTATGGGCATTTGATCAGGATGCCTCCTGGACGCCTTCTACTTGAGGTGTTTCAGGTACGTCCCACTGGGAGGAGATCCTGGGGTAGACCCATGACTCGCCGAAGAGGCTATGTCTCCCAGCTGGTCTGGGAACGCCTTGGTATCCCCTCTGAAGAGCTAGAGCAGGTGGCTGGGGAGAGGGAAGTCTGGGCTTCTCTGCTTGAACTGCTGCCTCCGTGACCCGGACCTCCGGAAAAGCGGTAGAAGATGGATGGATGGATGGAATTACTAACGTTTATAACAAATTTGAAACTTTACTTTCAATTTTACACTTTTACATAAATTTATTTTTTTAAATTTGGGGTTGTCTAAATTAGCACCTTTTTTGATAAGCTTCTGATTTTATTCTCAAATGTTTATGCTTTTCATTGCTAATGGTTCTATTTCTCATCAATTTGAGATTTTTCTGTCCTAAATTTACAAGTTTTCATGATTTTCTTATAAATATGTAATTTATTTTTAATGTAATTGTGGAGTATTTTTTGTCAAAGCTATAGGATTATATACAGTAGGATGTGGTGGCACAATAAGTCACCAGCTTAAAAGACACAAGGGGTGTCATAGAAGAACATTTTGCTCACCTGCAGTGATCGCTGGGTTGATTCCCTGCGTGTCTCTCCTTCTGCTCGTCACCCATTTCCTGTCCCTCGCTTAATTGTATCCAATAAGGGCAAAAATGCCCCAAAAAGCATGTGGACAGACAAACCGTATTTGTACCTGTGAAAGTCCTCCAGGTGTGTGCTCCCGTTGCTGCTCTCTGACTGACTCCTCTTCTGCAGCTCCTCACGGTGGGCATTCTCAATTGCTTTGATTGCTGAAAGAAGAAAAACAGGATGGCTGAAGATGTAAAACTCCAAAGCCTGCTGGCAACATTTCAGTTACATATGATCTAGTTCAAATTTGTTTTGAAAGCCTGATGCTGAAATTTTGAGGCCTGGAGTGTGCACACGCGCACGCACTCATGCACGTACGCACGCACGCGCATGCACACACACACACACACACACACACACACACACACACACACACACACACACACACACACACACACACACACACACACGCACAAAAGGGAATTGTCTCTTTCATGTATTAGATAGATGGATAGAGCCTTTATTGTCATTGCATAAAAAAAACACAACAAAACTGCACATGCCCCCTCCCACATAAAAACTACGAACAACACTCAATCCATACACATCAACAACAACCATAGCAAAACACACAGAACATAACATATCAGCATTAAAAAGAGCTTAAAAAAGTAAATAAAAAAAGTGCAGTCATCTTTGTGTCGAGTTAACAAAAGGCATTAAAAAGACACATTTAAGAATAAAGATAAAAATTTCTTTTCCTGTCAGATGTAATGTGCTAGTGACTATGATGTGTATTGGTTCTCCATGGATCGCCACCTTGTCGCGGTGGAGAACCTTGTGTGTTCCAATGATCCCGAGAGCAATGCTGTCTGGGGCCTTTTGGCTCCTGGTAGGGTCACCCATGGCGGTAAGGTCGAGGGGGAGGTCCCAGACCAAGAGCGATCCAAAGAAAGAAAGAAAGACCTCAACGGCGGGAGTGGCGAAGGATGACACCATGAGTCACAACGGCACTGAAGGCGGATGAAGGCTGCAACAGAGAGTGGTCTCCAGTCGTCTTGGATTCCATGCCACTGGATTCAGGCCCCTCTCTGCCAAGGACCGTGTGGTGGCTGCAGGCGCATCAGTCTCCCCACGATAAAAGACGTCACATGCAGGCGTCCTCCCAAAGGGAGCCCATCCACTTTACATCTTGGACAAGACAAAGTCCTGTGGTGATCAGGAAGTGGTAACGGGGACAGGACAGTGAAGTCTGGGAGTTCTTAGCCACGACCTGGCACACAGGCGATGGGTGCTTGATACAGTCGTTAAGCTCTTGGACTGAGGCAGAAAGAGCTTCTCGGCAGCTGCACTCATGACTGAGCAGCCCTATTCAGGATCCACTCTGCTCACCTCAGTAGGGGAGGGGGTTAGAAAAGGTACCCCAAACATAACCTGCCTCACAAAATCCTGTCTGGAATACCGCATCCAGAGGGATCACCACCACGCGGTCAGAAACATACAAAACTACATATTGGAGCCTGGAATGTGCGAACCCTTATGGACAACCAAGCCAGTGATCAACCTGAAAGGCGAACTGCCATTATCTCCAGAGAGCCAAGGAAGTTCCGGATCGACATCGCAGCACTCTCCGAGACCCGACTGGCTGATGAAGGGCAGCTGAAGGAGGAAAAAGGCGGGTATACTTTCTTTTGGAAGGGTAAGCCTGCAAATGTGCCACGAATCCATGGTGTGGGATTTGCTATTAAGAACTGTCTCATCAACCATCTCCATGAACTCCCTGTGGGCATCAACAAGCGCCTAATGACCATTCGTCTGATGCTTGCCTGCAGTCAAATGGCCACCGTTATTAGTGCCTACGCTCCAACGCTTGATGCACAGGATGAAGTAAAGGAGGCCTTCTATGCTGACCTGGACAAAATACTATCTGAAGTCCCAAAGGAGGATAAGTTAATCCTGCTTGGAGACTTTAATGCCAGAGTGGGACGAAACCATCATCTATGGAGCGGCACGCTGGGGAGAGAAGGGGTTGGAAACACAAACTCCAATGGCATACTACTGCTAACTAAGTGCTCAGAGCATAACCTGGTCATCACCAACACACTTTTTCATCAGAAAACTAAGTTCAAAACATCATGGATGCATCCCCGCTCCAAATTATGGCATCTCATTGACTACATCATAGTCCGCTCCAAAGACCGCCGCGATGTCCTTAACACCAGAGCAATGACCAGTGCAGATGACTGCTGGACTAACCATCGTCTCATTTGCTCCATCATGTTTATCCGCTTAATGCGGAAAAGAAGGTTGCAGAAAAGACAGAGCCAGCCAAAGCTTAACCTCGTGCTGCTGGACGACATTATCTACCAACAACAGCTGCAGGATACTCTTAGGGCAACTTTGGCCAAACAGTACCCAGAGGATACTGAAAAACACTGCAGCATACTTTCCACTGACATCGTGGACTCCTGCAAAAGCATCCTCGGCCATAAAAAGCGAAGACATCAAGACTGGTTTGACGAGAATGACAGTGAGATCCAACAGCTCATCGACATCAAGCAGCAAACTTTTATCACCTGGCAAAACAACATTCACTGCAAGGTTAAAAGAGCAGCCCATGCCAAAGCGAAGGCAGCCGTACAAACACTTGTTAGGAAATTGAAGAAAGAGTGGTGGACAAAGAAGGCCCTGGAGATCCAGCAGCTTGCCGACTCTGGAGACACGAGAGAATTCTTTGATGCCACAAGAGCGGTATATGGCCCCAGCCACCGCTGCCTAACCCCCCTTTGCTCCAAAGATGGGCTCTTGCTTCTGAAGGACAAGGAAGCAATTGCAGACAAGTGGAAAGGGCATTATAAGGACCTCTTAAACAGGGACACCACTCCTGAGATGGAGGCCCTTGATCAACTCCCTCAACAGCCCATAGAGGAAAGCATGGGAAAACCACCTAGCTTGGATGAGGTACAGGACGCCATCAGGAAGATGAGAAACAACAAGGCTGCTGGACCTGACGGCATCCCAGCAGAAGTCCTGAAGAAAGGCGATCCTGATCTTCTGAAGCACATCCATGCCCTGCTCCTGAAAATGTGGGAAGTAGAGGAAATCCCTGCACAGCTCAGAGATGCCTTGATTGTCTCCATCTTTAAAAAGGGGGACAGGGCAGATTGTGGGAATTACCGTGGCATTTCTCTCCTGTCCACCATAGGGAAAGCCTTTGCCCGGGTCTTGGCCAATAGACTCACCCCCCTGTCAGAGAACATTCTTCCCGAGTCCCAGAGTAGTTTTCGCCCAAACAGAGGCACCACAGACATGATTTTCATTGCTCGCCAACTGCAAGAAAAATGCCGGGAACAAAATCTACCATTATACATGGCCTTCATAAACCTTACCAAAGCCTTTGACTCAGTAAACCGTCAGGCCCTTTGGCTGGTTCTGACAAAGATTGGCTGCCCAGAAAAATACATCCGGGTGCTGAGACTGCTGCTTGACAATATGTCTGCCACGGTACTCAGTGGCAGTGGAGATGAAACAGAACCCTTCAGGGTTGACACGGGAGTCAAACAGGGATGTGTCATCGGTCCAACACTATTCTCCATCTATATTGCTGCTATTCTCCATCTCACGAACCAACATCTGCCCAGGAGTCAAAATCATGTACAGAATCGACGGTCAACTTCTCAACATCAACTGATTTAGAGCTAAAGGTCAAACCACCACCATATGCATCATGGAGCTGCAGTATGCAGATGACAACGCTCTCGTAGCCCTCTCAGAAGAGGACCTTCAGTGCATCCTGTCTGCTTTTGCCAAAGCATACAAACAGCTCGGTCTGGCTGTGAATATAAAAAAGACACAAATACTCCACCAGCCATCACCAAACTGCAGTACACTTGCCATACCCCCAAACATCTCCATTGATAACATCCGACTGGAAAATGTGGACCACTTCCTATATCTTGGCAGCCTCCTCTCATCAAAAGCCGTCATCGATAATGAAATACACCACCGCCTCAGCAGTGCCAGTGGGGCTTTTTCAAGGCTAAGGAGGAGAGTCTTTGAGAACCGCGATCTCCAAGCGAATACCAAAATCCTGATCTATAAAGCGGTTGTGCTCCCCACTCTCCTGTATGGATCAGAAGCCTGGACTACATACAGCAGGCACTTAAAGGCACTTGAGGCATACCATCAGAGATGCCTCCGAAAAATCTTCAGGATTAGTTGGGAGGATAGACGCACCAACACCAGCATCTTGGAGGAGGCTAACCTCCCCACCATCACTGTCACCATTGCCCAAAACCAGCTCAGATGGATTGGCCATGTTATCCGAATGCCTGACTCTCGCCTCCCAAAACAAGTCCTGTACTCCCAGCTAGCTGAAGGGAAGCGGGTTCCAGGAGGCCAGAAGAAGAGATTTAAGGACAACATAAAAACAAACTTAAAGAAGTGCCACATAGACCTAAAAGCTTGGGAAAATATGGCAACCGACAGGGCGACCTGGAGAAACATTGTCCGTGAGGGTGCCGCACAGTACAACGCTGACCTCCATTATGCTGTACAAGACAAACGCAGACTCAGGAAGGAGAGCGCTACCAACAAACAGGACCAACCCAAACCCACCACCGTTACATTCCCCTGCACACATTGCAGCAGAAAAATTGGGTCCAGAATTGGCCTTTATGCCCACCTGAAGACCCACAAGGACCAAGAGGGAGGACAGTCATACTCGATTACGAGTGACCGCCGATGATTATGATGATGATGTGTATTGGTGATTTAAAAAGTAAATGGCTTTTGGAAAGAAACTGTTAATGAATCTAGTGGAGTGCGATTTAATTGACCTGTATCGCCTCCCTGAGGGCAAAAGAGTAAAAAGGTGATGACCGGGGTGAGAAATGCCTGTACTGATGGTCCTGGCTCTTGTATGATAACAAGTGTTAGCAATGTCCTGGAGTGATGGAAGAGGGCAGCCAATGACTTTTTCCGCAGTTCTTACAACTCTCTGTAGTGCTGTTTTGTCTGCAACAGAGCAGCCCGCATGCCAAGACGTGATGCAGTATGTTAAGATGCTTTCAACAGCAGAGCGGTAAAAGGTCATCAGCAGGCTCTTACAAAGGTTGTTTCTTATTAAAATCCTGAGGAAGTGGATACATTGCCGGGCCTTCTTAACGATAGCTGTGGTGTTTGTGGTCCAGGAAAGGGTGTCTGTGATATGTATACCAACAAATTTATAGCTGTGCACTATTTCCACACAGTCACCATTGATAAAAATGGGGGATGGGTCAGCTCTGCGTTTCCTGAAGTCCAATATGAGTTCTTTAGTTTTCTTTGTATTTAAAATCAGATTGTTTGCAGAGCACCACAGAGACAGATTTTGGACCTCATCACGGTAGGCGGACTCATCCTCCCCTGAGATGAGTCCCACCACAGTTGTGTCATCTGCAAACTTAATGATGCAGTTGGACGGATGAATAGGCGTGCAATCAGAGGTGTACAGACAATACAAAAGTGGGCTCAGCACATAGCCCTGCGGGGAGCCGGTGCTGAGAGTAATGGTAGAGGAAAGGTGAGGGCCAAGTCTAACAGATTGGGGGCGGTTTGAGAGAAAGTCCATAATCCAGGAGCAGAGTTGTGAGTGAAGACCGAGGTGAACCAGTTTCCTAATCAGAATATTGGTGTAATAGTATTAAATGCAGAGCTATAATCAACGAAGAGCATCCAGACGTATGAGTTCTTGTGTTCTAGATGTTCCAGAGCTGAGTGGAGAGCAATGGTGATGGCATCCTCCGTTGACCTGTTTTCCCTGTAGGCGAACTGAAAGGGGTCAAAGGTCGCGGGTATCAACATCAATCGTTTTTATTCCAGTATTGTTTGCTAAGTGTCAGGACTCAAGTTCTGCAGAAATGCATTAACAGAGACATACTATGGCCTTTTTCCAAAACACGTCAACACAGTTCCTGAGGTGTTGATGAAAGGTCTGTGACATGCTTTGGTCCAAATACATCAGAGTTTATACAGCGCAGTACCATTTTCACCCCACATTTAACACCCTTCATCAGAACAACCCATTTTGGCCATATTTCTTAAAATGTTAATGAGCCCCAGTGCACCCCACCCTCTCCCATCCTGAATGACAGATTGGTTTGCTCTGCCAACTCAAGGAGAGTCAGAAGCTAAAGCTAAGCTAGGCTAGCTACCAGCAAGATAACAGGTTCATTGTGGCCAAAATATAAAAAATAAGCCAGAACTACCTAAAATATATTAATGACTGTGGATTAATTCAATTCAATTTTATTTATATAGGGCCATTTCACAACAACAGTCATCTCAAAGCACTTTCAACTGTAGGGAAAACCCCCACAATTGCAGAAAGACCCCAGCAATCAGGCGATCCCCTGTGAGCAAGCACTTGGCGACGGTGGAGAGGAAAAACTCCCTTTTAACAGGAAGAAACCTCCAGCAGAACCAGGCTCAGGGACGGGCAGTCATCTGCTGCGACTGGCTGGGGGGGTGAGGGGATAGAGAAGAAGAAGAAAAGAACAGACATGTAGAGAGCAAACAGCACGACGGGGACTTAATCTATGGGAGAGAACAAACACATGTTAATGACCAGCAAAAATATTTCATTGAGAGTGAAGAAAGGAGTGGAGCCCAGTGCATTGTTGGAAGTCCCCCAGCTGTCTAAACCTATTAGCAGCATAACTAAGGGAAGGTTCAGAGGCACATGATCCCTCCCTAATTATAGGCTATATCAAAAAGGAAGGTTTTAACCCTATTCTTAAAAACAGAGATAGAGTCTGACTCCCGAATCCAGATTGGCAGCTGGTTCCACAGGAGAGAAGCTTGAGAACTGAAGGCTCTGTCTCCCATTGTACTTTTGAAGATTCTGGGTATTGCAAGTAATCCTGCATTTTGGGAGTGTAGTGCTCTGTTAGGATAATAGGGTAGCAGCAGATCTTTTAAATAAAAAGGGGCCTGATTATTTAGAGCTTTGTAAGTGAGAAAAAGGATTTTAAACTTAATTCTAAACTCTATGGGAAGCCAATGAAGGGAGGCCAGAACTGGAGCGATATGAGCTCTCTTTCTAGTACCTGTTAAAACTGTTGCTGCAGCATTTTGGATCAGCTGAAGACTTTTTAAAGATGTTTTAGGACAACTTGATAATAAAGAGTTACAGTAATCTAATCTAGAGCTAACAAAAGCGTGGATTAGTTTCTCAGCATCGTTCTGAGACAAGATGCTCCTAATCTCGGCAAGATTATGCAAATGATAGAAGGCAGTGTTAGAAACAGGTTTAATATGTGAATTAAAAAAACAGATCTTTATCAAAAATAACTCCAAGGTTATTATATGGGCTGCACGGTGGCGCAGTGGTTTAGCACTGTGGCAGCACAGTTTACCCTCGGCCGGGGGATCGCGGGGATCATGAGATCGTGGGTTCGATCCCAGCCCCTGACCAACAGTGAGCTGTGTGGAGTTTGCATGTTCTCCCCGTGTTGCGTGGGTTTACTCCGGGATTTCTCCGGTTTCCTCCCGCATACCAAAAACATGTAGGTTTAGGGCGCTCGCGCACGCAGCGACCGGCAGCCGGTGGCTTGTCACCAGACTGCAAACCAAATCTACCTACGGGTACAAATAAGTAACAAAAAAAAAAAAAAAAAAAAAAAAAAAGGTTCCTCACAGAGCTATTCAGAGAAAGAGTAACTGCATTCAAACTAAGAGTTTGATTAGGAAAGGTATTTCTAAGGTTTTTTGGACCAACTAGAATGACTTCAGTCTTATCTGAATTTAATAGTAGGAAATTACAAGTCATCCAAGCTTTGATTTAATTAAGACAGGCCTCCAACTTGGCTAATTGATTACTATCATCTGGCTTCACTGGCAAGTAAAACTGTGTGTCATCTGCATAACAATGAAAATGTATACAGTGCTTTCTAATAATGTTGCCTTGAGGAAGCATATATAAACTAAAAAGAATAGGGCCTAGCACAGATTCCTGTGGAACTTCGTGACTGAGCTTTGAGTTGGAAGAAAACTCATTATTGACATGAACAAACTGGAACCTATCAGAAAAATAAGATCTAAACCACTGCAATGAAGTTCCATTAAGTCCAACATGATGTTCTAATCTATCAAGTAGAATATTATGATCAATAGTATCAAAAGCTGCACTAAGGTCTAAAAGGACAAGTACAGAAACAAGTCCATTATCAGCTGCGATAAGGAGGTCATTAGTGACCTTCACTAAAGCTGTTTCAGTACTATGATGGATTCTAAACCCAGATTGAAACTCTTCAAATAAATCATTTCCCTGCAAGTGGTCAAATAATTGTGTAGCAACAACTCTTTCTAAGATTTCTGAAATGAAAGGCAGATTAGAGATTGGTCTATAGTTAGCTAAAACTCCTGGATCCAGCATTGGCTTTTTGAGTAAGGATTTAATTACAGCAGTTTTAAAAGCCCGCGGTACATGGCCTAATGTTAACGAAGAATTGATTATTTGAAGAACAGAGCTACCAATAAAGGGGAAGACTTCTTTAAATATCCTGGTAGGAATAGGGTCTAAAAGACAAGTTGAAGACTTGGATGAGGAAATTATTTTATCTAACTCTAAAAGGTCAATTGGAGTAAACTCATCCAAACAGATATCAATTGAAGGAGTTATAGTAGTTAATGTATTTAAGTAAACGGTGGGAAGAATCTGACTGATTTTATCTCTGATAGATGAAATTTTGTCATTGAAAAAGTTCATAAAGTCCTGACTAGTAAGCTCTAAGGGAATGCTAGGATTGACAGAGCGCTGACTCTTTGTCAACCTGGCTACAGAGCTGAAAAGAAACCTGGGATTATTCTTGTTCTCTTCTATTAATGGGGAATAATAACTTGTTCTAGCTTTCCTAAGAGATTTTTTATAAATTAGAAGATGATTTCTCCAAGCTAAACAGATTTCATCTAATTTAGTGGAGCACTATTTTCTTTCTAATTGACGAGTCTTCTGTTTTAAGCTACAAGTTTCTGTGCTGAACCAAGGAGTTAGAAATCTCTGATTAGACTTTTTCTTTTTTAAAGGGGCCACTATGTCAAGAGTCTGATGCAGAGAAGCTGTAACACTACCATGCTATTAATGACAGAAGGGGCAAGCTCTCCATAGCTTATCTCCATTGTGTTGACACATGGCATAGAGGGAACAATCTGCATAAATTTGGTAACAGCATCATCTGAGAGGCATCTACTGTAGTAATATTTTTCTTTTGGAGCCAAATAGTCAGAAATAGTAAAATCAGAGGTTAACAGACAATGGGTCTGACAGTACAGGGTTATGAGGAGACACTACCAGATTTTCTATTTCTATGCCATATGTCGGAACAAGGTCCAACGTGTGGTGGAGATAATGGGTAGAATTTCCTACTTTCTGAAAAAAATCCATTGAGTCTAATATTGAATTAAATGCCATATTAAGGCAATCACTATGTACATCTACATGTATATTAAAGTCCCCTAATATAATTATTCTATCCGATTTCAGCACGAAATCTGCTAAGAATTCAGCAAATTCAGATCAAAACTCTATTTTTTTTTATTCAGATAAAAAAAAAAAGTAGGCTGAGGGAGGACGATAAACTATGGCAAATAAAACTGGGTTTAACCTAAAATTACTAGCATGCCCAATACTGAGGACCAAGCCCTCAAAGGAATTATAACATGTTTTTTGCTTTACATTAACTAGTAATTTGGAATGGTAAATTGTCACTCCTCCTCCTCCACGACCAGAACTTCTGGGATTGTAACAGTTTAAATAACCAGAGGGAATTGATTCATTTAAACCAACATAATCCTCTTACCCTAACCAAGTCTCTGTAAGGGATATTAAATCAATCTGATGATCAATTAACAGATCATGGACCAGCAGACACTTGGGAGTTAGAGACCTAATATTTAACAAACCGCATTTAATTTTTAAATTATGAGGAGGAACAGAGGCCAAGTCATTAAATTTAGAGGCTTCATGTTTAATTTGAGTTTTACCAACTTTTTGTTAATCACTTTGGGATGCTTATACATTATATTTTTATTTACTTTGGAGGGAGCAGACAATGATTCTCTGATGGGGAAGACAGGGGCTAAGTTGAGGGGTGACGAATGAAAAGGAGCTGCAGAGAGGTGTGTAAGACTGCAACTCTGCTTCCTGGTCCCAACTCTGAGTTGTCAAGGTTTTGGAAATTTGGATAAAAATGATAATAATGCATCATCTTTATATAGCGCTTATCATAGACACTCAAAGACGCTTTACAAATAGATACATTATTCACTCACGCCAGACAGACAATGGTAGTGGCAAGCTACAACTGTAGCCACAGCTTCCCTGGGGCAGGCTGACAGAAACATGGCTGCCAATCCACGCCAACGGCCTCTCCGGCCACCACCAAACATTGATACACCATACCTGCCAACTTTTCAATCCTGAAAAGCCTAGTAGCTAGCCGGGGTCCAGGGGCCGATGCTAATGCTAATAATGCTAATGCTAATGCTAATAATAATAATGCTAATATTTGCCAAATAAATATTAGCATTAAATCTAGTTAAATGTAGCTAACAACCTCATATTTCTTCAAGTTTCAAACCTGAAAAGCCTAGTAGCTAGCCAGGGTCCAGAGGCCGCAGGCCCTGGTAGGTCCAGGACAAAGTCCTGGCGGGGGGTTCAGGGGGGCGAAGCCCCCCGATGCCAAACAAATATTAGCATTAAATCAAGTTAGAATGTAGCCAACAACCTCATGTTTCTTCAACTTTCAAACCTGAAAAGCCTAGTAGCTAGCCGGGGTCCAGGGGCCGCAGTGTCAAACAAATATTAGAATTTGACATAGAAGTCACATATTAATTATATTAAAGGTAAAATCCATCCATCCATCCATCTTCTACCGCTTTTCCGGAGGTCCGGGTCGCGGAGGCAGCAGTTCAAGCAGAGAAGCCCAGACTTCCCTCTCCCCAGCCACCTGCTGCAGCTCTTCAGAGGGGATACCAAGGCGTTCCCAGACTAGCTGGGAGACATAGTCTCTCCACCGAGTCCTGGGTCTGCCCCGGGGTCTCCTCCCAGTGGGACGTGCCTGAAACACCTCAAGTGGGAGACGTCCAGGAGGCATCCTAATCAGATGCCCATACCACCTCAACTGACTCCTTTCAATGTGGAGGAGCAGCGGTTCTACTCTGAGCCTCTCCCGGATGACTGAGCTCCTCACCCTATCTCTGAGGGTGAGTCCAGCAATCCTACGGAGAAAGCTCATTTCAGCCGCTTGTATCCGCGATCTCGTTCTTTCGGTCATTACCCAAAGCTCGTGACCATAGGTGAGAGTAGGAACGTAGATTGACTGGTAAATCGACAGCTTTGCCTTAGAACTAAGCTCCCTCTTCACCACAACAGACCGGTACAACGTCCGCATCACTGCAGATGCTGCTCCAATCCGTCTGTCGATCTCTCGCTCCATTTTCCCCTCACTCGTGAACCAACAAACCCACTTTTTCTTAAATTAAAAGCTCTCAAGTTGAAAGATCTGGTTGACTTTAAAACCGCAGTAATAATGTTTAAAGCTAAGAATCTGTCACTGCCCGCAAATATCCAAAAGCTGTTCCAAATAAGGGAGAAACAATATCATTTCAGAGGAACATTTCAATTCAATTCAACTTTATTTATATAGCGCCATTTCACAACAACAGTCATCTCATGTATATTTCAAAAACCTTCAGTGAGAACTACCACCAAGCAACACTGTGTTTCAGTGCAAGGAGTCAGATTATGGAACGACTTTGGACCTGAATTAAAATCATGTACAACGCTTGGACAATTTAAACAAAAACTAAAGGAAGAAATACTCCAAACATATATACAAGATGACATGTAAAATCACATAAGGATTGTCATATCCAGTCTGTGTTGTGTTGTTACTTAGTTTTTTTTTTGTCACATTTTGTCTTAGCTTTGTTCTGAATTGTAATCGCTCGTTTTGTTTTTCTTTTGAATTCTTGGATGGAATATGAGTGGGCAATATAAGCTGCGGCTTCAGCCATCACCCATTTCAGATAACTTATGTTGAACTGTATTTTTTTTTTTCCTTCTTGCCTTGAGAGAGAGCAGTCGCATTTTTCTTCCCTCCTCCCCTGCCTTCCTGATCTATTCCCAGCTTTTGCAATGTTGCGTTTTTGTCTGTGTTTAGTCGCTCTTCTTCTGCTGAATCTTAATCTAAACGGAAATTATGGATTTGGAAGCGGCTTAAATGTGCTATTGACACTATTTTCAACAAGAATTGGGCCAAGGGGGAGCCCAAGAATTGGAACCTACGAGAGACTCATGGACATTGGAATCCATGCGTCTATGGCAATATTATTGGCTATGATCTCAGGACTTCTATTTTTGGCTGTGGAGTTCCCTGATGCATCAGAAATTGAAGGAAGGTGAGAGAGCGGATCAAGCGGACCCAGCCAGCTCCTTCATCAAATTCGACCAGTTGGGGAGGGCACGAGTAGCGGCAAACGGTAAACTGAATGACAGTGATTCAGTGAAGGAATACATCTGAAAGCCCTGTGCTCTCTATGGAAAAACAGTTTAAGCCTGCATATATAATGGAAGCACAGAATTACACGGGTGAGGACAAAATTCTACTCTCTGAGTGCACTGTGCTGATTTGATTTGATTTGACCTTGTTTGCCCCGTGTTTACATTCCTCCTGACTGAGATTAGCGGAAGAACCGGCTCTTATGTCTACCCATACAATCAACAATCAGTTGTTGTCGTCAGCGGATTGGACTCTCAAGGACAATGCCCATGTGCCTTCTGCAAGCAAGAGAGAAAGAGAGATAGACTCTGAACTCTGGACTTGTTTATAAGTCACATGATTATAACATCTATCCACTGCCAGGAGGCGCCCTCTGCTGCTCACTAACAACTGTTACATTTACACTACACAATGACATGCAAATATACACACACTGCTCTCCCTCCCTCTGCTGTGTGATTGTCCACTACTGCTAAATATGCATTGAGGGTTTTTTTGCCTGCAATCAAAATTTCGCTTACCCATTAAGCGTCAATTTGATAAAACATGTTTTTTTCTCTCGCCTATTGTGTCATATCATTTCTTTTCTTTTTTCTTTTCTTCTTTATGACTGGCGCCTAGCGGCTGCCCCGGCCTTGGATGCGCTCTGCAGAGCGTGCCCAAATGCCAAGTCACGTTTCGTTACCTTGTATTCATACATGTGTAATGACAATAAAGTTGAATCTCATCTCATCTCATCTCATCTCATAATCAGAGGAGTTATTGTTTAATTTGACCTTGTTGGATTTTTTCGCCTTTGTTATATTATTCTGTTTCTTTTTAATCTTTACTTTTAATCTATCCGAAATAAAGAAAAGACTATCTTAACACTGCA
Source organism: Pholidichthys leucotaenia (assembly GCA_020510985.1). Lineage (NCBI taxonomy): Eukaryota > Metazoa > Chordata > Actinopteri > Cichliformes > Pholidichthyidae > Pholidichthys > Pholidichthys leucotaenia. The sequence goes on from CM035838.1 coordinate 320,288,474, forward strand.
TAGAACTTTGAATAGGCCAGATGTGATGTATTATGAATACTAGAAAAGCACTCGGACAGCGCAGACCTCCGCCAAGCGCCACAGTTCCCCCCATACAGTGTTTAACATCATAAATAAAATATTGAAAATGGCCCTATCTCACAATGTTAAAAAAAAAAAGAATCCTTTAAAAAATTCCAGGATCCAGACGGTGATCCGGATCACCACCAAAATCTAATCATCTGTAGGATACCCCATTTCTGACAATCTGTGAAAATTTCATGAAAATCCGTCCATAACTTTTTGAGTTATCTTGCTAACAAACAGACAAACCAACGCTGATGATCACATAACCTCCTTGGCGGAGGTAACTAGAAGACTAGAAATATCAGCAGGCACAGGCACGTGCGTAAAAGACGGCAAAATCGCTCTGATATTTTATGTGTTTACATGATACACCAAGCATGACAAGGCTTGCAATTACACAGCACATGTTCTTCAGAATCTTAGGCATTATATAAAATGTATTCTCCCTTTAGATGTCTAATCCATGGTCCATTTGCCAGGGCTGAAGTGCAGTCGTGCAAACGTCTGCAGCAGTTTACATCGTGTTTACATCTCGCCATGTACGCACGCCTCTCCGGGATTTCGCGCGAGAATAGAAACCTCAATACCCTCAATAGCGATAGCGTTAGCTTAGCAAACGCTTCAGGTAAAGCGTAGCAGCGAACCACGAAAAGAAACACTACTGACGCTACTATGTTCTAAATTTAGATACGATTTCTAGCAATCTCGTGTTTGGAATTGCTTTCGTGTTTTTTTTACGATTTAAAATTTTGGACTGAATTTTTAGTGAAAAACCGTAATTTTGATTAATAAAGCCGTAACCCGGAATGGGGTCTTGAAAACCGGAACCATTACGGCAAAACCGGAGTAGTTGGCAGGTATGAACACATTCATACCCAATGTTATGGACACTGGAGGCAAGGTGGGTAAAGTGTCTTGCCCAGGGACACAACGGCAGGATATCTGGGGAGAGCAGGATTTGAACGGCTAACCATCCGGTTATTAGATGACCTGCTCTACCTCCTGAGCCACTGTCGCCCCACAATGATGCCAGATTGTTCGATAAAAGAGACGCACCATCCAAAGTGGGATGGACGCCGTCTTGTCTAATAAGACCAGGTTTTCCCCAAAATGAGTTCCAACTGTCTATGCAGCCCACATCGTTTGCAGGACACCACACAGGCAGCCAGCAGTTGAAGGATGACAAGTGGATAAACATGTCATCACTGGTCAGGTTGGGGTGGGGCCCAGAGAATACTACAGAGGCAGACATCGTTTTGGCAAAGTTACACACTCATTCCACACTAAGTTTTGTGACTTCCGACTGCCAAGAGTCGGATGTTGTTAATGCTGGCGTGGATAACAATTGTGGAGTATTTACTGTTACTTTTAGCCAGCATTTTCAAATTTGACTCGATGTCGCCTGCTCCGGCCCCGGGAGTGCATTTGACTATGGCTGCTGGAGTCTCTAGGTTCATGTTTCTGACTATAGAGTCGCCAGTGATCAGAGTTTTTTCCTCAGCGGGTGTGTCGCTGAGCGGGGGAAAGCGATTAGAAACATGAACAGGTTGGTGGTGAACCAGGGGCTCACAACTATGCTTCCTTCTCACCGTCACCCATCCAGTCTCTCCTGGCTGCTCAGGAGAGGTCGAAGCCGGGGGACGGCTAGCAGGCCCTATGCTAGGGTGCTCCGCTGCAGCTAAGAGGAGTCCGTCAGTATTAACTGGCGCTGACGGTGTTTCAATGCAGTGGAGCCGGGATTCCAAATCGCACAGCCTTGCCTCAAGCGCCTCAAAAAGACAACATTTATTACATTTACCATTAACACTAAAAGAGGCAGAGGTATAGCTAAACATCTGACACAGAGAGCACACCAGAGGAGAAGGGGAAGGACAGCTAGTAGCCATAGCTATGGGCTAACCCAAAACTAACACAAACACCAATGAAAAGTGAACAGAAGGCAATAGAGGGTAATTAGGTGACACTGAGTGCGCACACAGGTGCAAGTGGCTTGTTAAACGGAAGTGAAAGGTGACGGTAGATGGAAAAAAAAGCAATTAAAATACAATTAAAGGCAATAGTCCTCAGGAGAGTGAGAAGAGCTAACCACACAGCAAACCACAACGACAGCCAGCAACACAGGAAGTGACGATACGTTACCACAGGAGCACAGGATTAATGAAGGTAACATGGATGTCTAGTTTGGTAACTAGAATTTAGAGTGAAAAGCCATAAAAAAAACACAGTCAGGCAGCTAAGCTAACACATTACGAGTATTGTAGGTGTGTGGGTTCCGATGCTCACCATTTATAATTAACATGAGTGGAAATAAACCTGGAGTGGTATCACTCCCATTCTTAAGTCAAAACTGGGGCTAAATTAAAATGCCTCATTTAACGAGAAGCACCGAGTCAAAGGATGACCCTAATAAAGTGAAAGGATTGCGATTTTTCTGTTTTGCTATTGATTTTATTTATTTTTTTTTTTTTGTCTTTTGGCTGCTCCCTTTCGGGGTTTCCACAGCATTATCACCTTATATTGCCATGATCCGCATGTCAATTTGGCAAGGGTTTTCACACTGGATGCCCTTCCTGATGCAACCGTACCCATTGATCTGGGCTTGGGACCGGCACAGGGAGTGCACTGGCTTGTGCTCCCCTTGTGGCTGGTCAGTTTTGCTATTGATGGTCTCTCCAAACACCCAGATTAATGTGCAAAAGCACCGAACGTTAAATTTTCATCATGTCCCCTTTAAACAACGATTGTAATATTACTGAGTGCAGACATGTCAATGATATTGCTGTGCAGCTGAGGCAAAACTGAACATTGCTGGCTTTTTATCAACAGAGGAAAACTGCTACCTCTGATAAAGGTACCTGTCAAATGTGCTGTCAAAAGTTTAATGTTGACTGCAGCTGCAATGATAATAGATACTGGCATTCAAATCAAAATGAGTCACAAACAGTCTAAATTATCTTCAGTTATTCTGTTCTTAATTTATCTAATTAAATTATCCAAGCAATTTTTAGTGTAAATGGGATGAACTTTTATTCTGACAATGATAATACAACTATGTTTTTTATAAAACACTGCACAGAATTACAAAATGCTCCAATACTGATGTCTTTCCAAATAATATGGTGAAAGTTACATCTAATACTGCTCTCAACTTGGAGCAGCTGTAACAGAAAAGGCATACCTCTGCCAAGGTTGTTAGCTCACAGATCAAAATGCATCAATGACAGAGCATGATGAGTTGTTGGTGCCTGTTTATTTTCAGGTCAATTAGATCATATTTCATTAGCAAAAATCTAAAAAATACATGAGAAACAGTCAGGCAAACTGCAATGATAACAGTACCTCTTTGACAGAAGTAACAAGGCAGTCAGAGACAGCAGACTTCACACCCTGCTGGATCATGCTTTTTGGGACTGAATGACAAACCAAGGAGAGCCTTCTTTCCCCCTCCAACCTCACCTGTGGCAGTTGCTGTTCTCTCCTCCTCCAGCAGCCTGTCCCTCTCACCTAGGAGGCGCTCCATCTTCTGTTGATGTTGACACTGCAGCACTTCCACCACCTTCATGTGAGACTCCTCCATGGAGGACAGCCCACGTTCAAATGTGTCCTGAAGGCACAAGAGACGTTTGCATGGATCAGAATGGAAGGCTAATAAAACTTTTAACTTAAACACCATAATTGCATACAAAACAAAAAATCTGGCTTTAAATGGGAAAAGAAGCTCCTCAACACTGACCATCATAAAATTGCAAATTACTGAACAGTGTTGAATCTTTTGAAAAGAATTTTTGCATAATTTTGAAGTTAAACTAAGGTTTTAGAAACACCTTGCGGTCATAACATGAGCTGCAGCCCCATTCATTTCTGAGCAGGACTGAGGGTCAGGGTTCCTGCCAATAGTGTTTGAGTAGTTGCAACCTCGTGAAGACCTCATCAAGACCAGAGTCTATGTTCAAGACCAATACCAAGTCGAGACCAAGACCAATGTACACAGTGGTCTTGGTCTCTGGAAACTCTGGTCTTGGTCTGATCCCGGCAACAACAATACCTGCCAAAGCAACTGAGACTATGAACTGTATAAATGGAAAAATGAGGCTGCAGTTTCCTTTGTGAATATATTTTGTCACTAAAATCTAAGTAGCTGAAAGTTCTATACAGTACCTTAAAAAAAAACTACAGTACGTATGTATGCTGGGTTCACATGTTGATGGTAGACACGGCTGTCATACTACTGACGGCAGTGTCGTTTCATTCAATCTTTAAGACAAACATTAGTTGGCTCAGTGGTAACAGGTCAAGTCGACCCTGACACAGTCGGCCCCCGCAGCACGGTGATATAATGGTTAGTATTGTTGCCTAACAGCTAGAAGGTTTCAAATTCGAATCCCAAGGCTGACAGGGGGAGGAACCTTTCTGAGTGGAGTTTGCATGTTCTCCCTGTACTATGTGGAATTAGTCCGAGGACTTCAGTTTCCTCCCACAATCCAAAGATATGCATGCTAGGTTAATTGGTGACTCTAAATTGTCCCTAGGTATCTGTGTCCGATAGGTCCTTACAATAGAGTGTTAGTACTAGTGAAGTGCTTTGAGTGGTCTTTGAGACTAGAAAAAGTGCTAAATTGATCACACTTTATCCTGGGATTCCCAATGGCACAAGTGCTGAACCCCCGCAAAACGGCTAAAAAGATTTTGCTCAGTCACCAACAAATATTCTGAGCTAAAAAGGCTAGAAGCTAGCCAGTCAATGCTAGTAATACAATATTAGAGGGAGGGTGGTGTGGAATCCAGTCTGAAGCTCTAACGGTGTATACACTCAAACAGGCTGTTTTCAGAAAGGCTTGAAAAATAAAAACAAATTTGCTGCAATAATTAAATAATTAAAGAAAATTTGAACAAAATATGTCACAAACATTTCATTAAGACGTGTGAGCTGTTAAAATGTAGAAAAAAGTGCAATCAATGACCCCTTTAAATAATTATACCCCCTTTACACAGGGGTGGAGATCATTAAGAAACTGTTGAGATATCTCACCAACTTTTGATCTATCAATGATCTCAAGTGATCTCTACAGTTGCCATGGTCTTCTCAAAGTTTTGTGTCAGTCCAAAACGCACAAAGATCCCAAAGATCAAAAATTGGCCCAATCTCTCAACAATCTCTATGCTGTGTAAAGAGACCCTTACAGAGCAACAGCAGTATCTACCTTCAGGTTTTCCATCTCCTTCTCATGCTGATTCTGCACAGAACTCATTTTGGATTCAAACTCTTCTCTCATCTCGACTAACACTGACAGCTGCTCCTCCAGCTCCTTCACTCTTCCCTCTGCAGTTTGCTGCTCACTGTCAGCGTCCTGTAGGTGAATAATGTCTGTTTGGCAGCACACATTCATCTTTGTGGTCGATGAGGTAACCTGCTGCTCAGTTAGGTCGGCTAACATGGCTAGGAGCTCCCTGTTTTTTTCCTTAAGTTTGACACAGCTACAGCAGCTCTTAAGTTCAGACTTTAGCGTGCTTAAATAAAAACAGTACAAAGCTTCAGTCGCTGCAGACTGAATGAATGAAATGAAGCGGGGATGTTCTGAGAAGTAAAAGTTATACAGCCCATCTACAGTCAGATGGAGTTTGCTGTTACTGCAGGTGTGGACAGATGTGGCAACACGGTTTAGCAAAGATGTCTTCATCTGTGCGATGGCCTTAAGGTTCTCCAGCTGCCTGTTTAAACCAGAGTTCTCCTCAGTCATCTTGGTTTTTGATGCTGTAACAGTATTGTACAAACTATTTGTGCCTGAACCCTCGTTCACCTGTCCCCCCTCTCTTGCATCCTGCAGACAGCAGCCTACCAGCAGCATTTGCTTCTCTAACATCATCTTCTCTGCCATCTCACTGAGCAGCATTTCTACAAGATCACACTGCTGTGACTGATCTTTATTTGAGACCTTCTGTTTGTCCGTTTGCAGTAAACTCCAAAACTTTTCCTCCCACTTAAGCTGAGTCACCGCTGAAGGAATTTCCTCGTCTCCCTTGATTCTACTTTCACAATCCAACCCGTCGATTGCATCCAACAGTTTCTCCAAAGCTCTCTGTCTCATGATCATTCCCTCAATTACTAGCTGGACCTTTTCTTCTCCACTTGTGTTTTTGTCTCCTCCTTTCAGCCTCTCTTTCTCATCTATTTCCTCTCTCAGCTTCCTGATGTTAGTTTCCGCCTCTGCAGCTCTTTGATGGTAAAGCTTCTCAGACTCCTTCAGGTCTGAGTTCTGCTGCTGGAGCTCCCGGCAGTTCAGCTCTGATTGGACAAGCTGGTTCTCCAGCTCCATCAGCTTGGCCTCGGTTGCTTCAAAACATCGGCGCAGATAGCCCTCTGCTTTCTTGCTGTCATTCTCTGCTGTCTTTTCTCTTTCGGCTGAGCCTTTTATCTGCAGCAGCATAACCTCTGCCTCCTTCAGATGTTTCTCCAGGGAGGCAAACAGCATCTGGGCCTCCAGGAGCTCCTGGTTCCTCAAATTTAACTCCCTTTCCAGATCCTGTAACCTTGTCTTTCCTTGCTCGTCCACTTCAGGGAGTTGATGGGGCTCTGTGTACCTGCTACTGAGCTCTGCTTTCAGCCTTTCGATCTCACGGTCTGCCTCAGTCAGCTGGTTCAGCATCTCCTGGTTGTGCTGGTTCAGAGCCTCATTCTGGGTGGTGAGTATCTCCACCTCCTGGTAAAGCCTCATCATCATCTCCTTATCCGAAGACAGTGGGGATAAAGGACAGAAACTGTCTAATTGTGTCTGTGAGGTGGGAAATGATTGACAAGCTACTCTGTCTAACTGTTGGTGGGTTTCTGTGATGTCAGACTTTAGCCCCTTAATTTGTTCATCACTTGTAGACAGCTCCTGTTGGCTCTCACAAACAGGTGACAGAAAAGGTGAGGCATCAGTCTGAAATAAATCCTGCAGTTCTTGTAAGCTGCCCTCTGTATCATGCAGCCAGATGCTGGGCAGTTGTGGGGCTGTTGCAGTGCTGTTGAGGGTGTCTGAAGACCGAGCTCCCTGGTCTGTTGCTGTTGTGTCTGTTTGGTAGAAATCTGTGTTAGGGGGGTCCAGCTGAGGATAAATATTAGAGAAGAGAGAAAAAATGATTAACCACCATGTTAAAGCACAAAGATACAAATGGCTGAAATAAAAATGATCCCTTTCACACCTGCTGCTGAGAGACTCCTGTTGCACTCAGCTGAGCCTCGAGTTTCTGTCTGCAATGTTCTGACTCTGTCAACTGGACCTTCAGATCCTCAACCTGTCACATCAGAGAAAAAACTGGTTAATACTCAGAATAAAGGTGCTCATCAACACTCTTAAATTAAACATTTCATCTGTAGTACTTTTTCTTGGCATGAAACTTACTGCTGCTCACTGATTGTCACCTCTCTTCTTAACCTGGCTTCAGCAACTCTTTCCCATATCTTCATAGTGTGACTGATCAACTTTATGCCTCTGTACTACAGCTCTGGGCATCACCCTTGTTCTTGAAAATTGGTACCAAAACACTTCTTCTCCCATCCTGAGGCATCTTCTCACTCTCCAAGATTGTGTTAAACAATCTGGTTAAAAAGTCCACTGCCATCTCTCCTAAACATCTCCATACCGCCACAGGTATGTCATCTGGACCAACCACCTTTCCACTCTTCATAGCTGCCCTCACTGCTGCCTTGATAATCCTTGGGACTTACTGGTTTACCATCTTTCCTTCATCCATCTCCCCCCGTCTCTCTCACTTCCTTCTGTGTAATATTTGCTTAAAAATTGGCTCTCACCACCTTCTTGTAGCTGTGCAGCATCTCCTCCATCTCCACTGAGTATCTGGCCTCAGTGAAGAGCGGAACTGTCCCCTCTAGTCCAAACACAGTCTGCTCCACCTTCCTCCATAATTCTTCTATCTTCTTGTCCACTCTCTGCTGTGATTTTGGACTCAGGGCTCCAACACTGTCATCTCCAGTGCTTGTTAATGGACTGTGCCTCCTCCTTCTCTCTTCTCGTCTCTTGTCTCTTGGTTTGGGGAGGGCTTCAGTGGGGCTGGAGGGTACATGGTGGCCCGGTAAACTGAAAAGAGAAAAACATGAAAACAGTCAGACAAAATATGCCCAGAATACATCGATCATACTTATCAGTAATAAAATAACTGGGATTCTAGGGTGTGTTTCTGATCACTAGATTATAGAAAAGGCAAAACAGGAACTACACTATATTATTTTTTAGGAGGCAGAGGTGGATAGTAACCAGTTACATTTAGTCAAGTACATGCACTCACCCTTACTTGAGTAAATTTTAAAAGAAAAACCTGAACTGCTACTAAAGTACATTTGGTTGTACTCTGAGTAACTTGATTTCACTGATGAGAAATGAGTGTGACTCAAGTTTTAGTAATCAGTTTTTCTTCTCGTCAGAGTTGAAATTATCATTTTTCTATTCCAGCTCACAAAACATTTGGTTCATTACTGTTTTATATGATTTATACTACATTAGAGGGAAGATGGGTCTACTTTATATTTTGCTCAAAGACATCTAACAGAAAAATCCTCACAGATTTCAGAACTGCAAATTTACAAAAAAAAAAAAAAGAGTTGCAAATTTTACGATTTAAAAAAAAGTTGCAAATGTACAAGAAAAAGTTATCAGAAAACAGTAAAAAAAAGTAATAAATTTGAAAATTTATCACAATAAGCTGAGACTTTAAGAGAAAATTCCCAGTCTTTGAGAAAAAAAATGCAAATCTATGCAAAAATGTCTTGGGGTAAAAATTCACAAAATTACGAAAACACTCAATTATTGACAAGAGTAAAGTTGTTACTCACGGCTCAATAACTTTTTAAGTTGATACTTTTTTACTTAACTAATTTTTGGAGACTCCTCTTAATTATATGTGAGTTACTGAGTTTTATTTTTTAGAAAAAAAAAAGTATAAATGGGGTAGGACCAGAAGCTTTTTTAACTTCATCATACTCCTTTTCAAGCACATACTACCTGTTTGAACTGCTTGAAAATATTTGGAAGATTTGATCTACAATATTTCTACTTTCATTTCATTTTCTTTTATTTTGTTCTGTTTAAATATTTTAAATAAATAAATATTACCGTGACGTAACGCAACTATTACTTGAGTAAAATTTATAGCTACTCTACCCACCTCTGCTAGGATTGTAAATCCAGATAGCAAAATCCGAGATGGAGTGTCTTAATGAAAGAATACTGAATCACATTTATGTTGCTATTCTGAATTAAACAAGTAAAACAGATGCTTCCTCTTCTGTTCACACACACAGCCAGCAGGCAATTTGAGGGGGGTTCTATCCCCCTTGTTACCAAAATGACCCAAAGCCATCCCTTTTGTTAACCTGCCCTCTCCATCTCCATCCCCATAAAGAACACAGCACAGTTTATACAACTGAATATGTCCACATCTTCCCGACTCAGTGATCATTTTTCAGCGCTAACTGCAATGCTGTAGAAGCAGACAGATGTGTGCACTTCTGTCTCTCAGGTCGCCTTCTGTAAGTTCCATTGCAGCTCCAAAATATTTTATAAACCAGATCCTAAAATATTAAAATGAAAAAAAAAAGTCACAAACAAAAGAAAATATTTCAAATTCATGAGTATATAGTTGTAAATTCATGAGGAGGAAAGTATCAAATTTATTTTAAAAGGTACAAAATTTTATTAGAAAAGTCACAAGCTTACCACAAAAAAGTTGCAAATTTATCAGAAATAAAGTTGTAAAACATATAAGGGAAATGTTACATATTTGCAAGGACAAACTCACAAATTATAAGATAATTGGTCATTAAGGAGGAAAAAAGTCAAAAATATATATACAAGATTAGTATATTTAAAAAAAGCAACAAATCTATGAGAAAAATCATCAGCTGATGTGAAAAACCCTAACAAACCAGTGAGAGTAAAATCATCTCTATTTCTATTTGATGTTAGAATAAAGGTAAAAGCATGAATTGCACTGTGTTCTGTGCAAAAGCTATGAAAGCATTCATATTATAACAATAAACTGACCCAGCATTAATAATGAGGTGTTTCATTCTTAACGGTGTACTGGATTGTATTTTCAAGAAAACATCCATCCATTAATCCATCCATCCATCCCTCCATCCATCCATCATTTATCCAGGGTTTTGGGTTGTAAAGGTAGCAATCTAAGAAACGAGCTCCAGATGTAGTCTCTCCAGTGTGTCCTGGGTTTTCCCCGGGGTCTCCTCCCAGTGAGATGTGCCCAAAACACCTCATATGGGAGGCGTCCAGGAGGCATCCTGATCAGAAGCCCAACCCACCTAAACTGGATCCTTTCGATGTGGAGGAGCAGCGGTTCTACTCTGAACCTCTCCTGGATAACTGAACTCCTCACCCTCTCTCTAAGGGTGAGTAAAGCCACCATATGGAGAAAGGTCATTTCAGCCACTTGTATCCACAATCTCATTCTTTCTGTCATTACCCAAAGTTCATGACCATAGGTGAGGGTAGGAACGTAGTTCGAGCAGCTTTGTTTTAGAGCTCAGCTCCCTTTTCACAACAGACTGGTACAATGTCCACATCAATACTGGGCTGCACGGTGGCGCAGTGGTTTAACACTGTGGCAGCACAGTTTTACCCTCGGCCGGGGGATCATGAGATCGTGGGTTCGATCCCAGCCCCCGACCAACAGTGAGCTGTGTGGAGTTTGCATGTTCTCCCCGTGTTGCGTGGGTTTACTCCGGGATTTCTCCGGTTTCCTCCCGCATACCAAAAACATGTAGGTTTAGGGCGCTTGCGCACGCAGCAACCGGCAGCCGGTGGCTTGTCACCAGACTGCAAACCAAGTCTACCTACGGGTACAAATAAGTAACAAAAAAAAAAAAAAAAAATACAGATGCTGCTCCAATCTGTCAATCTCCTGCTCCATTCTCCCCTCACTCGTGAATAAGACCCCAAGATAACTGAACTCCTCAGGAGCTCGTCCCCAACCTGGAGAGGACAATCCACCCTTTTCCAGCTGAGAACCATGGACTCAGACTTAGAGGTGCTGATTCTCATACTGGCCGTTTCACACTAAGTAGCAAACCGTCCCAGCAAGACCTGTAGGTCATTGTTTGGTGAAGCGAACAGGACAATATCATCTACAAACAGCACAGACAAGATCCTGCGGTCACCAAACATGACACCCTCCGTTCCTTGGCTGCTCCTAGAAATCCTGTCCATAAAAATTATGAACAGGATCAGTGACAAAGAGCAGCCCTGGAGGAGTCCAACTCTCACTGGGAATGAGTTTGATTGATTATGGACAATACGAGCCTTATTGGCCAGGATGTTACAATGTTGTCTCTATCACCTTTAAATTTGCAAATTTGTACATGTGCAGCTTTTTTCTTATTAATTTGCACATTTTTTCTTGTTAATTTATGGCTTTAGTCTTGTAAAATAATGTTTTTATGTGTACCTTGGAACCTGGAACTGCCTTACAATCAGTTTGTGAAGAACACTCCACACAGTGGTATGGATTACCTGGCTACGTCAGGGGCGTTGGCTGGTCGCACGTTCTTCTTCAGTGCCTCGATCCAGTTCTTACGTATCGTAGGTGTCATGGCTGACAGTGTGAAGACGCCCTTTGATGTCTGTGATATAAAAATGACTGATTATACTCAAGGCTGTTTCTAGCTTTTTGGAGTCTCTATGCAAGATTGTGTTTGGGGACCCTTTTTTAATAACAAAAAATTTTAAACTACTGCATAAAATAAAAATTAAATTAGCATCTACAGTATATGAATGTTGCAAACTTACAAAAAAAGTTGCAAATTCATGAGAAAATGTAACTTTATGTGAAAAATGTTTTTGACATTTTTTTTAAATAGTTTTTAAATTCACAAGAAAAATTGCAAATTTACATAAAAAACTGCAAGTTTATCAGAACCAAATTGCAAAGTAACAAGAAAACAACAAAAGCACAACTTTATGACCAAAAATTTAGAAATTTACAAGAAAAATTGCAAATTTATAGGAAAAACATTGCAAAGTTATGAGAAAACCTTCAAATTTACCTGAAAAAATGTCAAATCAAGTTAAAAAAAGCAAATTTATGAGAAAAGTTTGGAAATTGCAAGAGAAGAAAGGAGAAAAGTTGCAGTTTTGAAAAAAGAAATATGAGAAAAGTTGCAAATTTACAAAAAAAAAATCACAAGTAAAAAAAAGAACATTTATTAGAAACAGATGCAAGTTTAAGAGAAAAGTAAAACATTGAAGGTAATTTTAATTGTCCCCCAATAAAGAGTTTAGGGTAAACTTGTAGCTTGGCGCGTGGCATTTCCATACTCTTACTTTTTAGGCTGAAAGGGCTCCTGTTTTATCCAGCAAATGAAATTCTGTCAGTGGAATTTGAACTCACATGAATCTGAAAGTCGTAATTTTTTTGCACCTGGTACTCAGACACACTGGAACACTCTTTTAAGTTGATTTCTCCCTCGAGATCTGAAGCCTGAGAAGAGAATCGGGGATCGATGTGAAGCACTGAATAACACACACGTATGATGACAATTAACACAGTGTTGTATAATACCTCCTCAGCTTTGGGGTTCTTATAATATTTCAGACTGTCAGTCGACAGGACAAACCAGTATTTCTTCCACTAGATGAAAGCAAAGCACATTTCACAAAGTGAGTAAGATTAAAGCACGGACAACTTTTAAATCAGAAAAACAACTTTAATTATTCAGATTACTTACCTGATCATTTCCTTCCAGTTTAGCCATCCAGCCTTTCCTAAAGTTCAGTAAGTCTGGCTGTACGGGAGACAAAAACATTGACAGTGTGCTCAATAAACAATGTTTACAGAAAGATGCAGAAGGACAACTGCAATGCCAATTAATAAATAGTGCTTGTGGAACTGCTGTATAAAAAGAGGTTGTGAAATATCGTCAATATTGGCCTATGACCAAATCACTGTGATGATATATTTACTGATATCACACTCCTTCTCATGTAATATTGCTTAAATGTAGTGAAATATGTCAAATTTGTACTTATTTGGTAGTGAAGTGTGGGGAATAGGAGGAATCTCATCAGCGCTTCACAAAAATGGTTATTTCATTCAGTTCTAGAGATCTTATATCAGTTATCCTTCGAATCAGTCGATTTACTGTGTGACATACTGTCATAACTGCATCTAGCGTCCTACGGTCCAGAGACTTGGATCTTCGTTGAGGAGGAGGAGCATGGACTCCACATGACTTCTGTGGAAGGAATAAGAAAAATTTAAAATCAAACCCTGAAAATTTTAATGACTATCCTCAATAGGAGATTTTAACTGGTGAAAAAACATGGCATGTTCTGTGAATCAGGATAGTGGAGGCTTGTCTGTGCGGACAGCGTTCCATGAGCTAGAGTAACCCCCAATTTCCGCTGACTCCTGTTGTGATCCGTTACAGTTGCCATGCAGCCACTGCAGCAAACAATTTCCAGTCTAATGAATGTTCTACTCTCCACCAGATACGGTACTGTCATGAACGGCCCTCCACAAGGGCAAACAGGGATGCCAAACACTGACTGTGAGTTTGCAGTTTTATTAAAAGAAAAGAAACACAGAAAAGAAAACACAAGGGAACGAAAAACACAGCACTGAGGCTGGTGCAAAGAACAAGAACAAGACAGGTAAATAATAACTGTAGCAAGTCCGGGGAATTCCTGACTGAAGAGGTCTTTTCGTCGCGGCACCAGGAAGGTGGTGCAAATTGCTTAAATAGGGAACCCTGGATTGACAACACTTGCGAGGTCATGAGTGGTGATCATTGCTGGCAACCGTGACAGCCCGTGAACAGATTCTGAGAGCCAGAAGTGACGCTTGAGCTGTCATAGCGCCAGCAAGGATCAAAACAATGAACCAAAAAAAAGGAAATACAGAAACTAACAAAGAACTAATCAAAACCAGGAACCAAATACAACAAGCAAGGTGAACAGAAAAAATAAACAATCAGAAAAAGACAAAACTAATCTGGCACAGCTGCCGCCCATGCACTGGATCATGACAGAGCCCCCTCCTCAAGGGATGGGCCCCAGACACCCCAGGGTAACATCACAAACAAAAAAAAAAAAAAACCCCACACAGAGAAGACCGCCCCCAACAAGAAAAACAACCCACCCCAGGGAGGAGGAGGGGAGCCCAGGCACGGAAGGACCGAGACCAAACAAACAAATCAAATTAAAAAACAAAAACAAAAAGAAAACACTCATGATCCTCAAAACAGTACAACAGGTGCTGAAGACTCAAGGGCTTCAGAAGAGAACCCAAGGCAGCTTGGATGGCCTGCCTGAGTCCCAGGACCACCGGAGTGTATGGTCCAGAGCATCCGGTGGCTGCCCAGAGTCCTTCAACCACCAATTCAGATACTCTGGCCCTTCAGGCGGCAGCCCACAGTCCCTGAGTAACCCCAACTGGGGACCCCATCTGTCAGGCGGCCTCCCAGCATCCCTGAGCTTGCGAGCCGCTAACATGCCCCCCCCTGGGGGGGGGCAGCCGGACCCAGCACTCCTCACAGACCACGGGAGATGGCGTCCTCCTGAAATGGGTGGCCAACCAGTGGCGCCCGATGACCCTCAACGAGCCCCGGTGAAGGTGAGGGCCTCACGGCAACCTCAGGCGTAGCAGCACCTGTGGAGGCCCTGGACTGGGGCATAACAGCACCCGCGGAGGCCACAGACTGGGGCGTAGCAGCACCCGCAGAAGCCCCGGGCCGAGGCATAGCAGTACCCGGGGAGGCCGTGGGCTGAGGCATAGCAGCACCCGTGGAAGCCCCGGGCTGGGGCGTCACACCCACGGTGGCCTCGGATGGAGGCGTCTCACCCAATGTGGCCTCGGACGGAAGGGAAACAGCACCCATGGAGACCTCGACCGGAGGGGGAGCAGCACCCACAGAAGCCTTGACCGGAGGGGGAGCAGCATCCATGGAGGCCTCGGGCTGAGGCGCGGCACCCACGGAGACCTCGGGCTGAGGCGCAGCACCCACGGAGACCTCGGGCTGAGGCGCAGCACCCACAGAGACCTCGGGCTGAGGCGCAGCACCCACGGAGGCCACAGGCTGAGGCGCAGCACCCACGGAGGCCACAGGCTGAGTCGCAGCACCCACGGAGGCCTCGATGACCCTAGATGGTGGCTTGGGCGAAGGAACAAAGAAAGGAACACACACCAAGTCTAAGTCACCGGCAGCGGTGGAGTCCGGCGGGGGGAGCTCAAATGGGGCTGAGAGCTGCACCTGGTCCCCCTAACCAAAAGCTAGGCAAGATTTCTCCAGGCTACATAAGGAAACTTGCCTGAGCTCAAGCTCCACCACCGTCCAGGACTCCAGCGACTCCAGCTGAGATGTCTCGACCTCCACCGTCAGGGTAACCTCTCTCGATGCGGCCACCTCAGGAGAAGAAAAAAGGACAAACACCGGAGAAAATTCACCGGTGGCAATAGAGCCCGGTGAGGAGAGCTCATGAGCAGAGGACATCTGCAACTGAATTTCCCCACCTCGAGCCAGACAAGAATTCTCTGAATCTGAAGATGTTAAACTAGAACAGAGCACTTGCATGGACTCAAGCTCCACCGCTGTCCAGGACTCCGACAAACCTGCTGCAGTGGCCCAGGCAGCAGACATGATGGTTGGGGAACCTGGTGATCCTCCTGGCATGGCGACTGCCACTGGCGAGACCCTGGATGAGGCAATGGGTGCTAGTGAACTTCCCGACGTGGTGGCCACCGCTGACGGACCCTCCAACATGGTGACAGCAGCAGGGGGAACTCCAGCGTGGCATGACGGGGCCAGGGCTCACCTCACCAAAGGTACTGGGTCCCGCGATGCCGAAACCAGGGGGCTCCAAGCCAGCTCAGGTTTCGGACCACAGGGGGAGCTCCTCTTCCATCCAGGGTACAGCGGCACGGCAGGGACCGGCTCCTCCAGAATCGCTGACCTCCTTTTCATCCGACGGCTTCCTCCCAGGACCGGCGGACAGACAGGAAGGACAGGGGAGGAGACGGGAGAGGCAGGTAAACATGGGGAGCGAACTGCAGCAGCAGGTGAGGGAGACTTAGCTAATGTGCGTGACTGCAGCTGAGCCCCCCCAGCGGGAACAAAGCAAGATGATTCATTTTCATGTGTAGTAGAATAAAAAGGTACTTGCCTTTGTTCCCACGGCAAGTACCTACTCCAAGAGTAGCTCTGCCTCTGCTGCCAAAACCTGCCGGCATTTCTCCTGCTCCTCCGGTGATGGTGTGGGCCACTGTCCGGAAGCAGAGGGTGGGGCTGCTGCTGCTGGAGAGCGGCGAGAGGCTCAGAGTCTCCGTGCATGGTGCTGCTTCTTCATAGGAGTCGGCACGGATGTGGAAGTCTCCCCCCGCCCGTTGAGCATGAACTGTGGTTTAACGATGGAGAGAAGCAAGTTCATCAGCTCCGGCACCTCAACCATCTCCACCACATAGTTCAGCCATCTTTGTGCTTCAGCGGGAGTACGAGAGGTGCGGGCGTCAAAGATGAAAACTTGGATTAATTGCATCGTCCTGCACTCCTCCTCATTCAGCCCAAGCAAACTAAAGTCCAGGTTAGCTGCCATAGCAGTGGGGAAAAACAGGCTAAACAAAGTAAATGGGAGGGAAAGGGAAAAAAACTGCAGAACCCATAGCCGCTGGCATCACAATCTGGCAGCGGTGACCTGTCATGAACGGCCTTCCTCGAGGGCAAACAGGGACGCCAAACGCTGACTGTGAGTTTGCAGTTTTATTAAAAGAAAAGAAACACAGAAAATAAAACACAAGGGAACGAAAAACGCAGCACTGAGGCTGGGGCAAAGAACGAGAACAAGACAGGTAAATAATAATTTAACCCTTTGAGTGTGAAAATTTTGCGTGCTCCTAGTGGCAGAGCGCGGCACTGCACCTGTCATATCACTCTTACATGATCGCCTGCATTGGGGCCTGCATTGGAGAGCTGTACTGAACTGTACTGATTTGCAGGTTTCAAAAGGTGGCAGACATCCTTTGGAGGACTCAGTGGATGACACGTAATACACCAAAGAAGAAGAACTCCTCATTTCCTTTTGCTGTTTGTAGCATTTAGCCCAGAAAGCTAATATGGCCACAATCAGTCACCGTCACTTTTTCGGCTTTGTACGCGAAAAATAGCCTCGGGATACAAGCAAAATTTATGTGGGATAATCATAAGACTTTGTAGACGTGGTACAGACTTTAAATGGCCGACAGAACGCAAAATATGGACCATGATTGGTGAAAACGCAGCGTCCACGCCAGCCAGCCAGCCAGCCAGCCAGCCAGGCCCCCTTTGTCAAAAGTAAGTGAGAATTTTCTGTTTTTTTTGTGGGGTTTTTTTATATTGTACTGATTTCTTGTTCATATACAGTACTTTGAATATAAGATGATGAGGTACCGCTGTACAAAAATTGGTGTCAAAAGACTGAACCATTCTTTGTTTAAATACGTCCAAAGTCCAGTTTTGATTGAGTTATGAAATTTAAAGAGGTGCCGCGACATTATGCAAATTAGATGCGTAAATTTATTCCTATCTGAAACTTTGGATCATATTTTACATCTTTCTAATTGACAGTAAGCCATTATCTCTTACCACTTTCAAGTTATAGCCTTGGAAATGTGAACTAGTTTATTGACAAAAAATATTTACCACTCTTGACCACTAGGGGTTATGTCGCAATTCGGCGTCAGACACACACAAAAGGTTAACTACAGCAAGTCTGGGGGATTCCGAATTGAAGAGGTCTTTTCGCCGCTGTGCCAGGGAAGTGGTGCAAACTGCTTAAATAGGGAACCCCGGATTGACAACACCTGCGAGGTCATGAGTGGCGATCATTGCTGGCAGCCGTGACAGCCCGCAAACAGAATCTGACAGCCGCAAGTGACGTGCAAGCTGTCACAGTGCCAGCAATGATCAAAACAATGAACCAATGAAAGGAAATACAGAAATTAACAAAGAACTAATCAAAACCAGGAACCAAATACAACAAACAAGGTGAACAGAAAAAATAAACAATCAGAAAAAGACAAAACTAATCTGGCATGGCCCCCGCCTGTGCACTGGATCATGACAGGTACGTTGCGGAACAGATCCGGTTTGCCACAATATATTGCTAAAAATACACAACAAGTCTATTTTTGAGGGATGCCGCATCCAGCACGCAAGGAAAATGCTGCAGTACCTGCTGCATTTAATAACTATTTGTTCATTAAAAAAAACTATTTAAGGATCAATCGTTATTTTCTGCCATCTACTCCTACACCACTGTCAGAGAAGATAAAAATTTTGACATTGTCACCATGGGTTGAGATGCCGTCTCGGCACTCAGCCCATGTTTTCCTTCATCCCTGCTTCTCATTGAGCAGCGTCTCAGCTGGCTCCCAGCTGGCAGCATTACGGACGGCTGGGGCCAATTAGTCCTCATCAGCTGGGGCGCTGCCAATGAGAATAAATAGGAGCAGCCTCGATGACTCGGGGCTGCGACATAAGCACTGCTAAGCTGAAGCCCCTTCATCTGGTGTCAGCCTCTACTCCCCTTGCAGCATTCCTGTGTTTGTATCCCGCTGTGAGTATGCACGTCTCGTTACCCCTATGTCCGGTACGAGCTTCTTACCCCTGCGCTGTGCAACCTGTGAGTGTACGTCTGCATGAGTATCTGTGCTCTCCTCATCCCTCATCCCTCAACCTTAATAAAACATTTCGACTCACTGGCTTGCCCCTGGCTCTTATTGCTCGGCTCCCTAGAGCCGGGTATGACAGTATGTTGCAGCCAGAAGAGTTACCGGCGGCCGTGAGTCGCCGTGGAAATGTACCTTTCTGTCCGGGAGTCAGCGCTGCTAGCATGCCGTTTCCCAGAAGTCACTTCCGGCGCCAGGGCGACGAGCTGAGGTCCATCTCGGAGGCTGTCGACGGGACGCTCTTCACCCTGCACGACGCCTCCAACGCGAGACGCTGGCATCCGGGCCGTGCTGAGGAACTCCTGGACTGTCACCCTCATTCTGTGTACCAACTGGAGGACAGCACCAGGATAGACGCCGCAGGTACACAGCGAGAGAAGCTCCACGGGGTGGATGGAAATCCCGGCAGGAAGTCGAAGTGGGCGACGTCTTTCCCCGCTTCGGAGTCCCGTTCCTGCCGCCATTCCAGTCCGGGAGTTCGTGCCAACCAGACGGCTTCCCCCGACCTGCGCCACGTCACTCGGGATTCCCTTCAAGGAGCCGCAGCTGACAGCAGTTATGTCTGGGGTCGAGCGGCTGTCGCGAGCTCCACTGTGTTTCCTGTCACCACCTTCAGGCATGTGGTGGCGGCAGTGAGATTGATGGAGAGGACTTCAGGGCTACGAAGATTTCCCGTGCTCGACGCCTTCCTCGCCTCGATCTCCGATCTGGAGCGGCGAATCCTGGGTTTCCCCCTCGCTTCGTCCCCTGGGAATAGCCGTCATCACATCGCCGAGTCACCTCTGCACGAACCTCGTCCGGATCCAGTTCTGGGCCGCCGTCAGGACCGTTCCTCCCACGCAGCTGTCACCTCTTCGCCTCGTCAGTGTGGAGTTTTCACAGCCTCGTTCCCTGAGCCTCGTTTCCCCGCTGTCATTCCTGGACAACCGGGCTGGCTCACCCCGGCTGTTTCCCCCTCCTCCTCGACGCGCTTCCTGACTGCTGAGTGTGTCTGGAATCCCGGCCTGGCGAGCTCTCTGCTGGAGACAACGCGAGCGACCCTCAGACGAATTCCCGGGGGGTCCTCCGTTATCGCCGGGCGGGGAGAGGAAGAAGCAGAATCCACTACAGCAGGCGATACTCAACCTCCAGGAGGCAGGCAAGTCATAGTTTTTTCACACCTGCTTAATGATTTGCTCTGTCACATTCCTGGAGGAGGAGTTCAGGGTTCGCAGCTCCCTGAACTCTCCCCACCTGCTGTAACCTGTATTCCTAATCCCGCATCCCCTGTGTCTCTCTCCGCCGAGCGATCCCCGGCTCCGGGTCTACGTGGTGGGATAAGGAGAGGGCCTGTGGTTCCGCAGCTACGTTGCGGACGGAGGAGGGGGACTGACTGCTGCGTGGAGTCTGCGCCGACGACTGAGCGTCCCCGGGTCTCCACAGAGGAGCGGTTCGGTCCAGCGGGACGAGATTCTTCTGGCTTCACGCCGCGTGGATCGTCGGCGGGGTTACCGGAGCTGGAGGAATCTCAAGCTGCTCTGACCATCGTGCTAGCTGCGGGGCCCGACGCGGCTAGATGGGAGCCTGACAACGACCTCCTGACGACGGATCCTGGATCTTCGCAGTCCTGGACGGCGTCAGAACACGAGATCAGGCGAGTGCTCTCCTTTCTTTTCTCCCTTTTTATCTTTGAGCACTTCAGCCTATCTCTAGGGGAGACGAGCCGGGTGCAGCTGCCCGCTGCGTCTGAGCTTGTCTCGCCGGGTTCTGGCGCTGCCGGTGATCCTGATCCCGGTTCTGTTTTCTCTTCTGAGCCTTCTTCCAGGGTCACCGGCGAGGAGTTGCTGTTCCTCATGGTGCTGGAGGGTCCAGGTTCAACGTTGGAGGTCGGTTCTGGTGCAGTGTCCAACGTGGGTTCGCCCGAGACCCAATCGGGGTCCAACGTGGGTTCGCCCGAGACCCGATCGGGGTCCAACGTGGGTTCGCCTAAGGCCCGATCGGGGTCCGACGTGGGTGTTGCCCCAGTGTTGTCCAGGTCCGGTGAGGAGGTGGCCGTTTCCCTGCGGCCTGACGCCCGTCGCCGTCGTCATCGACTCTCCCCTGAGCCTCTTCCACCGGGATCCGCTCTGACCCTTCGTCCGTCTCAACGGTCCTGGTGGTTGAGTGATGCGGGTCGACGACCCGACCCACGAAACTTTCGGTTCGGTGATCTGGTTCCCCCCACTGGTCTGTGTTTGCCTTTGGGCGGCCTGGTTCGGCTGCCGGTGGACTGGATTCCTGGGATCTGGGTCCGGAGTTCGCCGTCCGAACATTTCTCTTCCCCTGTTTCGCCAACTGAACAATGGGCAGGGAGATCTCCGGAGCCATCTCGGCTATTTTTGGACTCTGCCTGCCATGCTCCTCGGGTGTCACTTTTTCTTTTATCATTATTAAGGTCACTCGGGTGTAATATTTTGTCCTGTTGGTGGATATGTATTTATAGTGCTGTGTGTGTTCCATCCCTCGTACTCAGCATTTTACTTTTTGTACCATGTTTTTAGCCTCGTTTTTGCATTGTAGAGTTATGTTTTGTTTCCTAGCAGACCATACTCTGCAGTTGTCCATTCATTCCAGTCACTTTCACTTCTTTAGGTGACTGTGGGTATTTATATATTCGTGTGTGTGGGTTTTCCTTTGCCTGCACTCAGCATTTCCTTTTTGTGCCCTGTTTGTTCATTATAGAGTCATGCGCTTTGTTTTTCTTAACACCATGCTCTGTAATTGTCCATTTGTTCCAGTCACCTTCACTTCTCTTGGTGACTGTGTGTGTGTGTGTGTATATATATTAGCGCTGTGTATTGTGTTTTCCTTTATTAACCATACTCAGCTTTTTTGCCCTGTACCTTTTTAGTGGTTTTTTTTTCCTTGCTCTGGGTCACGCATTGTTGGTACTCTCTGAGTAGTGTGTAACCGGCGTTCTGACCCAGTTCTTCTCCCCATCTGTACCTGGGTTAATTATTCCCTGTTTTGTTCAGTATTGTATTTGGGTTTTTTTTTTCCCGCTACCCTACATTGCCCCATTGGTGTTGTCCTTCCCTTGGCTTCTTCCCCTCCGGTCCTGCCTCCCTTCCTCCCACCCTAGGTGGGGTGGGGGGGGCTGGGATGTTCCTGGTCGTTCAGGAGCCCGACCTTGAGGGGGGGGGGGGCTCTGTCACCATGGGTTGAGATGCCGTCTCGGCACTCAGCCCATGTTTTCCTTCATCCCTGCTTCTCATTGAGCAGCGTCTCAGCTGGCTCCCAGCTGGCAGCATTACTGACGGCTGGGGCCAATTAGTCCTCATCAGCTGGGGCGTTGCCAATGAGAATAAATAGGAGCAGCCTCGATGACTCGGGGCTGCGACATAAGCACTGCTAAGCTGAAGCCCCTTCATCTGGTGTCAGCCTCTACTCCCCTTGCAGCATTCCTGTGTTTGTATCCCGCTGTGAGTATGCACGTCTCGTTACCCCTATGTCCGGTACGAGCTTCTTACCCCTGCGCTGTGCAACCTGTGAGTGTACGTCTGCATGAGTATCTGTGCTCTCCTCATCCCTCATCCCTCAACCTTAATAAAACATTTCGACTCACTGGCTTGCCCCTGGCTCTTATTGCTCGGCTCCCTAGAGCCGGGTATGACAGACATAACATATGAACATTTTGCTTTTGGTTTGGGTCTGTCTCGAGCTCTCCTGTTATTTTATATAATTAATAATAATAGATTGGGTTTAGATAGCGCTTCTCATGACACCCGAAGCGCTTTACAGTGGATCTATTATTCGTTCATTCCACAGATGGAAATGTAGCTGCCAATCCCCACCAAAAGATTCTCCAACCACCACCAAACATTTATACACATTCATAAACCAGTCACGGAGACTGAAGACAAGGTGCGTAAGGTGTCTTGCCCAAGGACACAATGGCAGGATGGCTGGGGGGGGGGGGGGGGTCGGATTCGAACTTCCAACCCTCCAGTTATTGGATGACCCCCTCTATCTCCAGAGCCACTACCATGTAATCTTGTCACGTGAATGTTGTTCTGATCTGTGCCGCTTCAAAGCACAAACGCAGCCGGTGGGAAGTGCTTCAAGACCCAAATGGTA
The DNA here is from genome assembly GCA_020510985.1 of Pholidichthys leucotaenia. Classification (NCBI taxonomy): domain Eukaryota; kingdom Metazoa; phylum Chordata; class Actinopteri; order Cichliformes; family Pholidichthyidae; genus Pholidichthys; species Pholidichthys leucotaenia. The sequence goes on from CM035838.1 coordinate 320,311,343, forward strand.
CTGCAGCTGCTAATGAATGCAACTTCAGTCAGTGGAAATGAGGCTTAACTGATAGTCTGGATGCTTGGCAGAAATGCCAGCTGTAGGGATTAGGTGTGCTGCTGTAGAGCACCACAGGGAGCCCAGCAAGCTCTTCTCCACTGCCTGTTAAACACTCTTATTAACACCACCAGTAAACTGCCCTGGATTTGTTTTAAAGAATAAACAATCCTAGATTCTGTTCAACTTTTGTGTTCTCTCTAAACAACGCACCAGAAGTGAGAGTCAGGTATCAGCAAAGTATTCAGGTTTTATGCTGGATGTAAATGCAGATTGTCAAACTCTGAATTACCCACATTAAATCAAATAAAGGTCCTTTTTTATTTACTTGTTTGTTTGTTTACTTGAGCCTCTGCTAATGAAAAGATTAATTCTTTTCTCTTTTAATGGGAAAATATCCATTTTAAATGGCTACTAAACATTCTTTGTGTTCTTTGCAATGTTCCCTTGATCTTCACTTGAGAAGGAAAACAAACACAGAGACACATAAACCATCATGGGCTCCAATGTTATGCTGCTGTACTTTAAGGTAAATCCCCTGGAATAAGAGTTTAATCAAAGATTAAAGCTGCCTCGGTGATGGCCATCTGTGTTGCACCACTGTGATTTGACAGCAGTTTTTCCATCAGCGTTGGATGCTGAGGCTCTGAAAAGGAGGGAGAAAAACACCAAACTGACTGTTTAAAACAGTTATTTTATGGAGCAGCTTCCAAGCCTTCTTATTTTAACATAGGACCCTTTGGAGATGTCACTAGGTGACAACCTAGTCACCTTGAGGCTTGGTTGTGGAACTTGCATGTACAGCTGGGGTCAATCACTGTCTCCTAATGTTTATCCTTTACTAATTTGAGTTACTGATTGTTTTTCCTTTTTCTATCTTTTTTAGCACTGATGTATGTCAGAATTTTCAGAATAATGTAATGAAAAGAATCTGTAGCTGTGAGGGACTGATCATCCATATTTTAGTTTCAGTTTTGGTTAAATTACAGTATTCATCCATGAGGATGAATACGGTAATTTAACACGGATGCAACTTGGTAAGAGCCCCTTTACACAGCATGGAGATCATTGAAAGATTGGGCCAATTTTTGATCTTTGAGATGGATTGGAAGATCCTTTTGTGTTTTGGACTGAGTCAGAACTTTGAGGAGACCAGGGTCACTGAAGATCATTGATAGATCAACAAGAGCACTCTGAGGCAAGTGCAGTATCCCCTGCCTCCATCTTCTTTGAAGATCCCAATGTTGCTGAAGGAAAGCAGTTTTCAACTTTTCCATGTAATTACTGGGGCAGAACTAAATTATGATAAGCTTATTATCCATGAATATACAACAAAAAAATAGTCGTTGGTCAGGATCTCAAGGTGAACTTGTGCAAGTTTGGTGACCCTAGAGAGCTTCTCTAGTAAGAGTGCATAGGGAGTGCTAACCTTAACCTTTGACCTTTTGATCCCAAACTCATAGTCAGTAATCATCAGTGGTGGACCCTCAGGGCCAGCAAAGCCTTCTCTGCTGGCCTAAACACTATCAGAGTTATATTTACAACCTTTACAACATATTTGTTCCATGTGGATGCATTAAATTATTCCCCATTGTTGTGATTCCCCGTGCGCTTTTACTCAGCGCACGAAGGAAAAGAAACATATCCAAACGCAGGAGACGTTGTGTGCAATTTGTTGTGCAAAATAAGGAGGCAAACAGTCCAGCAACAACAGAAGATACCAAAATGGCAAGGAGTCTCTGGGAAGCTCACGAGACGCTCCTCAGCTCGCCAGTGAGTAAGCCCAGGGCACCCAAAGTGCTTCAGGCAGGACTGACAGCGGGGGGAAGGCAGCCTGGACACCCGAGCGCTTCCAAGATGGGACTGGAAGCCACGGGCACAGGAATACTCACTGGAGCCGGGAACAGAGACGTCCGTGGAAGGAATCCCAGAGCCAACCTGCAAAAACAGAAGTGGGGAACACAGATGTCGTGCAGAGCAAAGTGGTACCAGAAACAGGCAGGGCGTCTAGTCATGCATGCATAAACACAACAGGAAAACACTGTGGAGAACACACAGGTCCAACAATGATCTGGCAATTCACTCCAGTGGCCACAAGCCTTAAATAATGCCACACATAATGACGGGAGTGAATGCCGGTGTGAGTAGTGAGAGGGAGCTCGTGTGTGTGCGTGCGTGAATGAACAGAAGAGTAATCACAAACAATAATGACACACAGCTGGTGTAACTGGCAGGAGAAGGGGGCATGGCTGCGAGCTGTCAGGGAGCCGAGAAGACCTCAAGGCTCCCAAGGAGGTGCTTGACGGCAAAATAGGAAATCAAAACATACTTAAAGACAAGGCAGCCACCATGCCATGGAACTGGGCTGGAAGTCCACCCCAGTTCATGACACCCATAGTCTATTCTCTTTATTTTGTAGCTTTTTTTCTCTTGGTTGCAGTCCTTCCAGTAGTGTAATGCATGTTAAGAGTTTTTTTGTCCAATCATATTTCAGCCATTTGTATTGCCAGGGTCAAGCAAATCTGATTTGGGCCTTCAGGAATTAACAGTGCGCTCTGTAGGTTAAATTAACTGTTAAACTTATCCTTTTACTTTAACCAATCAAATGTCTTCCGTACATCCAGGGGTACACATAGAAGGCATCTGAGAACGCCAGCATTTTCACGTCTTTTGATTGAATGGTTAGACTCCTTCACCCACAGTGCCGAGGATAACTAGCTAGCAAAACGCCAGTGCAAGGACTTGCTTAAGCAGCTACAATATACTGTATCTGTTTAAATATAATAGCTGTTTTTTCCACTCACAAATGGTCACTGATATTTAAAAAAAATCAATTTTCCAGATGGACTTTTTAAGAAAAACTGGTGATTGTGAACAGAAATTGGCCAACCCTGAAGCTAGCAGGTCCGTCTCAGCCAGGGAAAGGATTTGTCTGTCACTTCTATATTAACAATGAGTGGTATCCTTGGATTACAGGCTCTGAGGAGTGCTGCAAATTATCTTGCTGGGAATGCCTGTTGTTTGCAACTTATCGAGTAGATACTTGGAGCCAGACAGGGTTTGCAAACTTGAGAGCTGTCTGTCACAGCATAACGATTTAAGCAGCATTTGCCAAACGTATAAAAATTGGTTTAAAATGCTGGGATATGCCGAAATTTTCACTTTTGGCCATATGCATCGTGTATTCATAACGACTTGGACATACACATGTGGACAAAATTGTTGGTACCCCTCTGTTTATGAAAGAAAAACCCACAATGGTCACAGAAATAACTTGAATCTGACAAAAGTGGTAATAAATAAAAAGTCTATGAAAATTATCCAATGAAAATCAGACAATGCTTTTGAATTGTAGTTCAACAGAGTTATTTTAAAAAACCAACTCATGAAACAGGCCTGGACAAAAATGATGGTACCCTTAACTTAATATTTTGTTGCACAACCTTTTGAGGCAATCACTGCAATCAAATGATTTCTGTAACTGTCAGTGAGACTTCTGCACCTCTCAGCAGGTATTTTGGCCCACTCCTCATGAGCAAACTGCTCCAGTTGTCTCAGGTTTGAAGGGTGCCTTCTCCAGACGGCATTTTTCAGCTCCTTCCACAGATGTTCAATAGGATTTAGATCAGGGCTCATAGAAGGCCACTTTAGAATAGTCCAATGCTTCGCTCCTAGCCATTCTTGGGTGTTTTTAGCTGTGTGTTTTGGGTCATTATCCTGTTGCAAGACCCATGACCTGCGACTGAGACCAAGCTGTCTGACACTGGGCAGCACATGGGCAGCACATTTCTCTCTAGAATACCTTGATAGTCTTGAAATTTCATTGTACCCTGCACAGATTCAAGACACCCTGTGCCAGATGCAGCAAAGCAGCCCCAGAACATAACAGAACCTCTTCCATGTTTCACAGTAGGGACAGTGTTCTTTTCTTGGTATGCTTCATTTTTGCGTCTGTGAACATAGCGCTGATGTGCCTTGCCAAAAAGTTCCATTTTTTTCTCATCTGTCCATAGGACATTCTCCCAGAAGCTTTGTGGCTTGACGACATGCAGTTTGGCAAATTCCAGTCTGGCTTTTTTATGATTTGTTTTCAACAGTGGTGTCCTCCTTGGTCGTCTCCCATGAAGTCCACTTTGGCTCAAATAACGACGGATGGTGCGATCTGACACTGATGTACCTTGACCTTGGAGTTCACCATGAATGTGTTTAGAGGTTGTTCTGGGCTCTTTTGTTACCATTCGTATTATCTGTCTCTTCCATTTTTCATCAAGTTTCCTCCTGCGGCCACGTCCAGGGAGGTTGGCTACAGTCTCATGGATCTTAAATTTCTGAATAATATGTGCAACTGTAGTCACAGGAACATCAAGCTGCTTGGAGATGGTCTTGTAGCCTTACCTTTAACATGCTTGTCTATAATTGTCTTTCTAATCTCCTGAGACAACTCTCCTTTGCTTCCTCTGGTCCATGTTTAGTGTTGTACACACCATGTCACCAAACAGCACAGTGATTACTTGTCACCCTTTAAATAGGCCGACTGACTGGTTACAAATTTGTAGACACCTGTCATGTTAATTAGAGGACACATCTTGGTTGAACATGTCCCTATGGTCACATTATTTCCAATTTTTTCTAGGGGTACCATCATTTTTGTCCAGGCCTGTTTTATGAGATTGTTTTTTAAAGTAATTCTGTTGAACCACAATTCAAAAGCATTGTCTGATTTTCATTGGTTAATTTTCATAGACATTTTATTTATTACCACTTTTGTCAGATTCAAGTTATTTCTGTGACCATTGTGGGTTTTTCTTTCATTAACAGAGGGGTACCAACAATTTTGTCCAGTAACTTAAACCAACTAATGCTTAGCGTGTGGCTGACGTTCACAACTTATGCGCAACAATAGTCTAACTTCTGCATAGTGCAGCCATGTCAAAGTGCCGTTGCCTCCCAATCCATGAATCCTATAATTTATGGATAACAAATGCCCGCAAATGCGGGACGTTATCAGCTATACGCTGGATATGTCGGAAAATTTTCAGCATGCTGAAAATTAATTTTTTTCAGAAAAGCTCAGCAAACAACGCCGTATACCAGCGTGCTTCAGCGTGCTCTTAACTTAGACAAAACTGAGCCATAACTGATTCACGTACCCCAGCGTATTCTCCCATTTTTTCATATGTTTTACAAACACCACCTAAATCATCTAGGTGTGACAGGGCCCTAACCAAGGCAGCAGCGAGACACCGAAGCATAGCCGCCAGCTGGACAAGCAACAGTACTTTTAAACCTATGGGGAAACAAGAGTGGATCTGCAGCTCAACGAATGAGTGCTGCATGGAAATGGAGCTCTACAATGAAAAGGTAAAGATTTTTAAAACTAAAATTTTATAGTTAAAGTTATCTTTAACATGCTTTGTGTGGACGACCCTATAGGCTATTTTTATGGTGTTTGGTATGAATGGCACTTAAATTGGGTAAATCACCACTGAAGGCCTAGTTGTAAAACACACAGTACACCACTGGTAGTCATGGTGTCAGGGTGAAACTGTCTACCAAGTCTGGTGACCGTAGCTTTACTCATTCTATAGTAATAGTGCAAAGGGAATGTTAACATTGACGTTTGACCTTTTGACCACAAACCCATAGTAAGAGGTCAGGATCCCAAGGTGAACCTGTGTAGCAAGTTTGGTGACGCTAGCTTTACTTGTACAGTAATAAGAAATAGAGAATGTTAATGTTGACCTCTGACCTTTTGATCCCAAATCCATAGTCAGGTCAGGGTGTAAGTCGTCCAAGATGTGTCTTAGATACAACTACTGTATTGATTTGAAAAGCCGACATCATTTCTTTCAGTGGTTATTGAATTTACAAGATTTAGGGAAAATGTGACCTCTGACCTTGACCTCAAGGTCATCTGATCAGAGTCAAATTGCAATATGCATCTCATCAGTGTATATAAAACCATGGTACCAAGTTTCAAAACAAGCGGAACAATACTGTAGGAGAAGTTGATTTCACAAAAGTGGGACAGACAGACCGACAGACGGACGGACTACCCCATAACATAATCCCCATCTTTGGTCTTCACCTGGCATGGGACAAAAATTGGCCAGGTCTCTCAATGATCTCTCAGTGATCACCACTCCTGTGTAAAGGGCATATGACCAAGCTTGTGAGCATTGCTTGATAACTTAGAGCTACGTCTTTCGCAACTCAATATCATGGATATATTTGTAATTGTAATATGGTCTACTCCAGAATATTGTCACTGATTTTCCCACCAGTACACAACCATTACACAGAGTGTGTTCTTACTGTCAATTATGTCACCCTTGGTGAGACTGCTACTGCACCATTTCAAATACATACCAGTTCTCATAAAAAGGCAGGTGGGAGATGATGGGCAGCTATCCTGTCTGTGTCCAGGGTGAGGCACTCTTGTTACTGTAATGGTTAGGGTAAAAGTAGAGTGAGGGTCTCATTTTAAACACTTTTTTTCATGTCCCTTCACTTTTCACTCATCTCTCCGATCTCTCTGCATCTACTTATTTTCACAAACACTAGAAAGTGCTGTTTCCACAACTTTCCTTTTCTCTGCCAGGATATTCACTATATGCACCCTTAGAAAACTTGTTGTATACATGGAAAAGATGCCCTTTTCTGTGTATAAAACAGTTTCTGAAAGTGGATAAATATGACACTTGTATGCATTTTCTCTCCTCAAAATTATAGCTTATGCTAGCAGACCACTAGCATAGCTGCTAGTGTGAGCTAACTGCCTTGGGCCACCATTTACTCATTTGCAAAAGTTTTTGTATTTATTGTACTCCAGGGACCATTTTTACCAAATTGACCACTAAAACCACACACTCCTGTCCACCACTGATGCTTTATTTCATTCATTCTTTAAAATGAGTTTATGTTTGTTGGCTTGGGCTTGCTACCCAAGCTAGCAGCTAGCCAGATAAGGTTAGTAGGAGTGACAAATAAAGAAAGGACGGAGTTAACTGTGGCTCTTAGGCATTTAGAAAGACATGCACTGAAACGAACCGTTCTGAGTATGGATGCAAAAGATGATTCACAATGATGCTGCAATAATTAAATAATTAAAGGTAATTTGGTAAAAGTATGTCACAAACATTTCATTAAGACCTGGTGGAACTATCAACATGTAAAAAAAAGTGCAGTAAATGAGACCTTTAAGATGTTGTGGTTTGTGTCATGCTGCTGAGCACGGAGGGGGGGGGGGGCACCGTGCTCATGCTTTCTGTTATGTCAGGTTATTTTTCTCTATTTTTCCTCATTTCAGCTATATTATTGATTTGTGTTTGGTTTTGTCTGTATTTTGTTTTCAGTGTTGCCAAGGGTCTCGGTTTGTTTATGAGTTGTCCTGTATTCTTAGTTTTGTCATTATAGTCTGGGTCTTTGTGCATCCATGGCTATCCGGTTTTGTATTTTATATTTCTGCCTGTGTTTGTTTATGAGCTTCCCTCGTCCTCACCGTAGTTTCCTTTTTGTAGCACATGTTTATTGGTATTGTCACTTAATGTTATCTGGTCCTTGTCCTTGGTTTTGTCATGAACTTGGGTTTGGTGGTCTCAAACCCAGTTCTGACACGGTGGCTATTTTGTTTCTTTGCGTTGTTTATTTTCCATCTGGCGCTTCAGGGAGCTCTTTGGGTCCTCCGCTCCCTGACAGCTCGGTCACGTCTCCTCCTCCTGTCAGTGTCACTAGCTGTTCCTCATTATTGGTTTTCACTTACTCACGCATGCACATACACATTCACATCCACTCAGCCAGTCCACGCACTCCCTCTCATTTCTCACACCGGCGATCTCTTTCCTCATTAGTACTGTCATTACTTGAACTCTGCATTTGTGGAAAGAGATTGCCGGATCATTGCGAATCAACACAGTCGCTTTTCCCCTCTGTTTTGTTGCCACCACCCACGTCTAGAAGCCCTGCCAAATTTTATTTGGTGCCGCTTCGCACCGGGTGATGTGTGTCGTTATTTTCCATTCCCTGCATAGTACTTTCAGCCTGACTATTTAGTCTTCTCTAACATTACCTGACGGCCGCTTGTTACCTGATGTTAGCAGCTGTTCCTGCCTCGCCTGCTCACACCGGACAGCACGGACCGCCTCAGGCCGCTCCAGCCCGAAAGTTAATGTTTGCCTTTCTCCTTGTGCCCTTCAGCTGCCCTGCGGCACTAGGCATTCTCTCCCTCAGGCTGTTGAGTGCCCTAAAGGCGTCCCTGTTTTCCCGGTGCCCTCCATGACTGTAACTCATCTTACTGTTTGCTTGTGAAGATCATTAACTGTTGCTGGATTGCACTTATTATTTCTATTGAATAAACTGCATGCAATATACTCTGCATCCATCCATCCATCCATGTGGGTTTTAATTCCTTCCTCCGTGCGCTGCGTAAAAGCGCACGGGGATTCATAACAGGTTTCTCTGTTTATCCTCCGCGTCATGATTTACTAGTAGTTCCAGTTTGTGCTTTTACTTTGACAGCTGTCTTTGTGTACTTTCGTTTGTTCAAGTTCTGTTTGCGGCCTGTCACAGCTGTCACTAGTTTGGTGTAATTATCCTTGCTCATGTCACCCACACCTGTAATCCCTCACACCTGTCTTGATTTGTGTTGATTTTCCATGTGCCTATTTAAGGAAAGCTGCAACACTACTCATTGCAGCGTCCTACTGTGTGTACCGTGTGTTTCGGTGTGTTTTGATGGGTGTGATCCGTCTTAGCTTAGCTCCTGTATTCTCCTTTTTCCCAGTGTTTCCATACCCTTCTGCCTGGTCACATCCAGGCTGCTTCTAAGCTGGCTTTTGACGTGAGCCCCGTCTTCCCTGGCGTTCTCGCACACCTACCCGACCCTACCTGTTTATGTCACATGTAAGTTTTTGCCTGTGTGTTATTTTGTGTGTTTTTATTATTAAACGTTGTTGCAACTCACAGTTCAGAGTTTTGGTCTTTTCCCTGCCCTGAGGGCCAGCTTATGACAGTTTATATTATTTTGTTGCAATTTGATACAGAATTTTATATACATACATATATATATATATATATATATATATATACAGTATATATATATATATGGAACTCAATCTGAGTTACTGTTTATGCACTGGAGGGAAAAAAGATTCTTTTGTCTTACTGAATATGTTGAAGGCAAATAATGCTGGCCCATGAAACTGTTCTTTGAATACATTAAAAAGAAAAAATGGGACATTGTGATATCCCCAAGTACAGTATATCATTATCATGAAAATTTCCAAAAATATTATATCATTTTGGGGGCATATTGCCCACCCCTATTTGAAAATGGGGGAAGACTCCACCACATTATTTGGTGAACTAGTTAAAGAGGCTAAAATACTATCTTCATTAAAAAGGGAAGTTTTCCTTCTCATCGGCTGTGATGATCTTCAGGTAGCATTGCTATTCAAATCTTTCTTACACTCTCCGCCACATCATCCCTGAGAATGGTAAGTTTCTAGTATGTTTCTGCATTTTTATGGGTTGCTTTTTTTTTTCTGGTTGACTCTTTATCAGCCATTGCACCATATTTCAACTACAAACTGGTTATCTGCCACCCCTCAAGTGCTACTGCAGCTTATTTTTTCTCTTTTCTTCTGTCATAACTTCTTGTGTTTGGTGCAAAAGTCATAACATTTTTGAAAATTGCTCTCACACTAGAAGCAAACCAGAGCAAGGTTCATTTTGAGTCAAGCCAAGATGATGTTCCATTGTCTTGGGAAGGTTTCATATTATTTTTGGTCCAGATCAAACTGAGAAATCATAAAGTCCAGATCAAACAGAATGAGAGTATTTTCCAAACCAAACCTGCTTTAAGAAATATCCCTCTGGATTTTTTATGTTTGTCAATCTTATCACATGCAGACAGACATTGTTGGGGTTTGCTCAACCTCCTTTAATCACCCTGACAACACATTCACAAGCAGATGTCCACTATGAATATATACAGTCATGTGAAAAAATTAGGACACCCTAAGAAATCATGTGTGTTTTTTAACACATCTGGAAATATGGATATTTAATATAAATTTTAACAAAACTGGGAGATTCAAGTAATATAACTAAACAATTAAAACTGAAGAAAAGACTTTTTAAAATTTTCTGTAAAATGTAATTCTAAAAACATGCAATTTCTGGTGAGGAATAAATTAGGACACCCCCACATTTATTACCGCTTAAAATGGCTAAAATTACACACAGGTGTATCACATCAGGAGCACATGATAAGAACATCATTACTTAGCATTTTGAAGGCAGCTTGTCATATTTAAATCTCAGTCATTTAGTTTGGTGTGCTCCTGACTGTTGAAGTGAGAGTGAACACCATGGTGGGATCGAAAGAGCTGTCTGAGGCCTTCAGAAAGAAGATTGTAACAGGTTATGAATTTGGTAAGGGATTTAAAAAGATCTCAAAAGAATTTGAAATCAGCCATTCCACTGTCCGGAAAATAGTCTACAAGTGGAGGACATTCAAAACAACTGCCAACATCCCCAGGTCTAGCCGTCCAAGCAAGCTCACCCCGAGAGCAGACTGCAAGATGCAATAAGAAGTCTCCAAAACCCCTAAAATGTCATCAAGGGACCTAAAGTCTTCACTTCTTCACTTGTCTTCACTTCCGCCCTCCGAAGAGAGCAGACGCTTTTCTTCCAGCTCCGGCTCCTTATCTCTCTCCTTCCCTAACTGACTGACTGGATCCCAGCTTGCTATTGTCTGTCTGCGTGTCTCTACTGCTGATTATCAAACGAAATTATGGATTTAATAAGCTGGGCTTTGAACGCAATTGACACTGTTTTTTCAACGAGGAAAAGTGGCCCGGGGGAGCCGGTTTGCCCCGCAGGCACAGTGGCCGTGGGCTATTTAAAGGACACAAGTAATTGGAAACTCTTGTGCCTGTGTGATCTCTCTATCGAAGATGTTGAAGATTTATACCTCTTCGTAGCAATGGTCATCAGAATTCTGCTGATTGGATCTGGGATTGTTCTGGTGTACCGTAAATTGAAGAAGATGGATGGAGCCTATCAAAAAGCAGACCCGGTGAGGCTTATTCATCAAATTGACCAATTGGGCAGGACTCTGACAGCGGCTAATGGAGAACTGTCTAGGAAAATGGATTACATCACGATCACGCTGAGAGCCGTCCATGATAATTTCAACGTCCAGCCATGAAGGATTGAGCAATGAATCTATAAGAGAATATAAAGTTTTTTTTCTCTGTAGTCAGTGCTATTCGACCTGTTTGACGCCCTATCTCACAGTCCTCCAGATTATCTTCAGTTTATTTGTTTCCATAACATGGCGGGCAGCATTTGACTCTCAGGGACAGCCAGCTGTCTGGCAAACCATTCCATCTGCTGTGCCAAGGACACATGCCTTTGCCAGACGGTAGACACAACATCTGCTGATGAAGAGACTTTGTTGTCCTTAACTGATATCAACACCCTCACTCAACACCTTCACTCACACTGACTCACTGTACTGACGTGAAGATTACTCATTCACTGCTCTCTTTGTGTCTTCCTATGGATTCTATTGTCCGCTACTTGTGCATTGAGAGTTTTTTTTCTTGTAATCATAATATTGATCATATATGACCTGTATTCTGACAAACAATGCTTTTTTTCTCTCTCCCATTGTGTTTATCCCTTTTTCTCCCCCATTGCTTCCTGTTCCCATTCTGCTGACAGGCGCGTCACTGACGCTGCCGCGTCACTGAAAATGTCAACTATGTCGTTCTCAGTGTCAAGTCAAATCCCTTGTATATTATCAGTTATTTACTGTGAATGTACTTGGCAATAAATCTTTTCTTTTCTGAGTTTTTTCTGAGTTCTCAAAAGTAGGCTCTTGCTACTGTTGATGTGAAAGTGCATGCCTCTACAATCAGAAAGAGACTGCACAAGTTTAACTTGCATGGGAGGTGTGCAAGGAGGAAACCTTTACTCTCTAAGAGAAACACGAAGACCAGACTGAAGTTTGCCGGAGAGAATGTAGACAAAGACCAGGACTTCTGGAATAATGTTCTTTGGACTGATGAGTCTAAAATTGAATTATTTGGACACTAGAACAGAGGACGTGTGTGGCGTAGACCAAATACAGCATTCCAGGAAAAGAACCTCATACAAACTGTGAAGCATGGAGGTGGAAGTGTCATGGTTTGGGGATGCTTTGCTGCAGCAGGACCTGGCCAGCTCACCATCATAGAATCCACCATGAATTCTACCGTGTATCAGACGGTGCTTGAGGACCACATGAGACCATCTGTAAAAAAATTAAAGCTGAAGCAAAACTGGACCCTGCAACATGACAATGACCCAAAACATACCAGTAAATCCACCAAGGACTGGCTAAAAACTAAGAAATGAAGAGTAATGGAATGGCCAAGTCAAAGCCCAGATCTTAATCCCATTGACATGCTGTGGGGTGACTTGAAACAGGCTGTACATGCAGGAAACCCCTCAAACATCTCACAGCTGAAAGAATTCTGTGTTGAGGAGTGGGGCAAACTTTCCTCAGATCGATGGCAGCGACTGGTAGATGGCTACAAGAAGTGTCTCACTGAAGTTATTTCAGCCAAAGGGGGTAACACTAGCTATTAGGCGGTAGGGTGTCCTAACCTTTTCTTCAGTTAGAATATGCATTTTTGTTACCTTTTGTTTAATGAGTAAAACGAGGTTAATTTTTATTTACCTGCAATTAAAATCACCTTCTTTTCCACAGATAAATAAAAACAAGATTAGACATCAACATGTGAACATTACTTAATAAAGAACTGAATATTTAATGGGGTGTCCTAATTTTTCCACATGACTGTAAATGGAGGTATTAATGTGTCAGCATCCTATATTAGTACATACATGTGTGATCCTGCACCCTGTCCGTTGGGCGTTGCACAAAGTCTTGATTCCTAAAATGTCCTAAAGTCTGGAAGAGGAATGCCATCTCACAGATTACAGCAATCGGTCTAAACGCCCACCGGGCACCAAAACCAGTTCTGCTCAAAAAGTGCTGAATGATTCACTGCACCCCCCCCACCTTCCACTTGCCGACACATGTGCTCCATCATAATGGAAAAAACTCAATGATTCAACACGGCAGGGCGGACTCTTCCACGTGTTATGCCAAACTCACATCACCTGCATTTCAACAAAAATAGACTTAGCAGCCTGAGATCACCTTCATAAAGTTCTGAATGAATCTAGCTCAGCCTCATGTTTACATTCAGAGACCAACAGCCTCAGAGTGTTATTTCGGAGATTTAGTCTGCAGTGTTTGATCAGGTCAGAGCTGCAGTGTTAAGGTGACGTCTTTTATGGATAACACCTGGTAGTCTGAGTCATGTTCAAACTGGTCCAGCCCACGGCCCAGCCCAGAGCATAGCCTGATACAGTGACTGGTGTTAATCACAGCAAACCCACACAGAACTGATCATTACCTCTTCATGATTACTATCACATGGCACAAAAAAAAACACACTGTCAGGAAACAGCTTTTATATTGCTGAATTCATACACTAAAAAACGACTCTTAATCACTGACTTAAATTAGACGCTTTTCTTCACAGAGTTACAACAATAAAAACAAACTATTTGCAAGCAGTCTTCCCAAGTAAAGATGCTGTCACATGTCAGAAGAAGCCTTCATGCAGTTCAGGAATCAGAAAATGGATGACCTGCCAAGAGTGTGAGTCAGATATAATAGATAGCACTTAACACGTGAGTGGTTTGGTTACCTGTCGCCCGCTAACACGAGCCTCACTTCTGCCCTCCCTGTTGAGCGCGGTCCCCCTCTGCTTCTCGCTGCTGGGCCCCAATCTCAGCAGCTGCTCTGCTGATCTGTCCTGGCTGGAAAATATGAACATTTGACTAGTTTTTAATAAAATGGATTAGTAGTATCTACTAGTAATATCAGTCAGTAGTATCTACTAATTTGAAAAAAGAGTAAAGCAGCCCACTTACTACGGACTTATATGGTTGTGAAGATTGTAGAATAGGCTGTTTTTATGACAATACACACTATACTGAAAAGACATTTTGAACAACACAGCAATACTTCTTGCTGTGTATGAGCAGGGTTATTCCATGGAAATGTGCACTTGACTTAATCTTCAGTAGTAACAAATCACATAAGTTGTTTTATTCCAATTTTTCAGCACACAAAACAAACTTTATAAGTGAATTAGGCTTAAGTACCAGGTAGCATGTGTTACCTATACTTGAGTACAATGTTTTAATGTCCTCTGTGCCTTTGGTAGGTACAGACGGTGGTGGGTCCTGAAACTGAGCTTACAACTAAAGTCTATCTTTTCAGACAGGGAGGCAGACTGTCAGCATTAAGGCTCTGAAAAACAAACTGCAAATATCTAATTACAGCAGCATTTTGGAATTTCTGACCCTTTTGGGGGGAGGATAAGAATTTTGTGTTTTTTGTTTCCCTAAAAGGCAAGGAGAGGAAAGGGGCTGACATGTACTCTCCTCATGTGACCAGTTTAAATGCAGCATGGGCACAAACTGGGAGGGTTTCTTTGGGCTAAACTTTAAAACGCAGCAGTCGGATCTCTAATGGAAGAGTAGAGCGTGAGCCTTTGATCTGCTGTTTAGTGGTGCGATGGCTGCTCAGCTTTATGCTGGGGGGGGGGGGAACGCAGGGAGACTTTGGATGCCCTTTGTGCTAATTATTTGCACATTTACTAGTATTCCTTTGCAGTAGCATTTTGAATGGATGTTAACATTACTTTCACAGACTACATACAAACATGCATGACTAGAATAAAAAGCAGATTTCCTTTAAACACAGCAGGCAGACATTTACACATACCATTTTTTTAATGGAGTGGACATCGCTTAATTTCACACCTTGTGTCTTGACTTTCATTGTCACTGTCTGCTGATGCTTGAGCGCTGTTTAAGAAGGATGGATGGCTGTTACTGGCGTCGCCAGCACTTCCACCAGGCACCATGTCCAAAGAACCGGCTGTGCTACTGAAAATGCCGGCGTCATCCCTGATGGCTGAGCACTGGTAGGAAGACATGTTGTTTGGAGCTGAAGAACACAGGATTTTTCAGGTTATTTCACACTGAAAGGGGATTTAAATGATCACTCAACAGCATTGTTCTGGGAACAGTGAAAAGCTCACTTTCAATATAAAATGGTTAGTAAATACTATCTAAAAAGTGTACACACCCCTGTTATAATTCTAGGTGTTGGGGATTTAAAAAAATGAGACCACAATGAGTCATATATATATATATATATATATATATATATATATATATATATATATATATATATATATATATATATATATGTATATACAGTATATATACTGTATATATATATATATATATATATACCGTATTTTTTGAACTATAAGGCGCACTTAAAATCCTTTAATTTTCTCAAAAATCGACAGTGCGCTTTATAATCCGGTGCACCTTATGTATTAATTCTGGTTGTGCTTACTGACCTCAAACCGATTTTATGTGGTACACGGCACTCAAAAATCTGTCAAAAATGTTTTAGTACGACTTTGGTAAGTTACGAAGCCGAACCGCTTGATGGATTGTCGGAGCATTACGGTAGTCAGGAGCCTCGCAGAGTAATATGTGCTTCAACATAATGGCCGGATGGCTTTTTCCACAAATCTCCATCCCTATTGATCTGCCACTCCATGCGCGCCCATCTCACCGATACTGTCAAAACCCAAGTGAAGCAAACTAATTCGGAGCTTGCCATCATTCCGGGTGGATTAACCAAAGAACTCCAACCGCTATACTGGTGTCAACAGGTCGTTCAAAGTTAAATTGCTAGCGAGTTACGCCACTATCTGCCAATGGATCGTGGATCGAAACTGCTCCTGTTTAGCTGTAATTAATATTCAAAAATGATATTTTCGGGACGAAAGAATTCAAGCGTCCCGGCATTTGTTTGCATTGTCTTACTTCTCGGGGCTGCCGCCGGAGAGCGAGCCGTATCAAGTACTGAGCGAGTACCGAGCGAGTATTCTGGCCAATATGGCGATGTAAACAGCCACGGACTAAAAACGTACATTTGCTCGTGGAACAGGTCATTCACACTCGCAGACAATCGCGCTATATGTGTCTATAACGACTATAGATAGGATTTTCTTTCCATGCACGCAAAAAAAAAGAAAAGAAAATCCCAGATCTGACTACCTCGCGAGGTAGTCGATACCCAAAAGCCGATGGTGTATAGAACACGTATATTAGGATTTGTATGTGAAATTTTGGCATCGAAACTGCTCGTAAATACGGCTGTAAATACGTCGATACGGCTCGCTCTCCGCCGGAGAGCGAGCCATATCGAGTACCGAGCGAGTATTCTGGCCAATATGGCGATGTAAACAGCCACGGACTAAAAACGTTCCGCCTGCTCGTGGAACAGGTCATTCACACTCGCAGACAATCGCGCTATATGTGTCTATAATGACTATAGATAGGATTTTCTTTCCATGCACGCAAAAATTTTTTTTTCCAGGCTCCGACTACCTCGCTTTAATGCGCCTTATAATCCGGTGCGCCTTATGTATGAAAATAGACCATCAAATAGACCGTTCATTGATATTGTATAAAGGCTGTGTGTGTGTTTTTTAAGAGAAGTGAGCATTTTGATATTTTTTTGATAATTATGTGACTAATAGACACCTTTCAGAAGGTTAAAAGCTACTAAAACACATTTTTTTGTCAATGACCCGTTCAAGTTATTCCTATTGATAAGGAAAAAGTTACCAATTTATGAAGAAAAAAATTGCCAATTTAAGGGGAAAAAAGTCAGAAATGAATGAGAAATGTTACAAATTTATGACATATGATTGTCGTTCATTGCACTTGTTTGAGTTTGTTAAAACTTTTTAAGAGTCTCCAAACACCTAGGCCTGTCACATCTCGCCGCTCATCATGGTGTGGTGCCCGTTACCCTTCTCCCTCTGCTTCTCCCATAGGGTTGTCCGGCTGTACAGTTTCCTGTTCCCGTGCCTGACGCAGACGCCACCACCAATACATTACCATCTCACATACACGCACCCATACACACTTGTTGTTAATAAAGCTATTGAATCTACCCTGAGCCTGCGTGCGTGTCTCCTGAGCCGTGCATTATGTCAGTACGGCTTCAGCAGAGCGGCTCGGCAGACAGCGGGCTCGCACGCCGTCTTTCCACCCTCGAGGCTCGGGTGGATCTAATAGCCCATCAACAACAGGTGATTTTAACCCAGTTGTGTACAATAACTAACCGATTGGACCGCTTGGACCCCCAACAGCTGTTCCCCCCGGCTCGTCAGGGTGGCGCGGCTCCTGCTGCTCCAGCGGCCGTTCAGCCAGCTCCGGCGGCACCGACACGGCTCACACCCATTCCGACCCCCGCCCGCTTTAGCAGTAAGCTCGGTGGAGCGCGGGGGTTTATCATGCAGTGTGAGTCTGTGTTTCACCGTGTGCCCGGAGATTTTCCATCAGACCACAGCCGAATTGGCTACATAGGGAATCTCCTGGAGGGAAGAGCACTTACCTGGGCTTACGCCGTAATGGCGAAGCCCAGTTACGCCGCCCTCACCTATGGCCAATTCGTGAGACTGTTCCTGGAAGTGTTCGATCATTCGCGTACAGAGAGCGTTCAGGTCAATCGTCTTCTCTGCCTTCAGCAGGGAAGCCGGTCGGCAGCTGACTACGCGATCGACTTCCGGGTCGCTGTGGAGGAGGTTGGCTGGGGCGAACGATCGCTCTGCGGCATCTTCCTTCGCAGTCTCAGCGCTGGTCTGAAGGATGAACTGGCTGGACGGGATATCCCGGAGACGTTAGCGGAGCTAATTTCCCTAGCCATCAGCTTGGATAACAGGCTGCGCGAGCGGGCCTCGGAGCGGAAGTTGTCTTCTCGCCCTCGAGGTGCCTCGTCGCGCCTGTCCCAAGTTTGCCCCCTGGCGTTGCCGTCACCGTCGTACTCCGAGGAGTCGGAGCCGATGGTGACAGGCTGGACAAAGCTCCCCCCAGCGGAGAAACAACGCCGCCGTGAGTTAGGTCTCTGTATGTATTGCGGAGACAGTCAACACACGGTGGAGCTTTGTCCACAGAAGCCAAACGGGGAGGTCCGCGAGTTACTGTAGGGGGCCTTGCGGACGCTAATCGGTTAACTCCCCTCACTCAATTGACGCTGCCCATTCGTTTCTGTCATAACTCCACAGGGCACCTCACCCATGCACTGGTGGATTCAGGCGTGGAGGGCAGCTTTATTTCACAGAGCCTGGCAACCCGATTGGGCATCCGTTGCCATACCCTCAAGACTCCTCTCGCCCTAGTAAATCTCTCCCGTGTTTCCCTGGGAAAAGTAACACACCAGACCATCCCCGTCCCTATTATTATTTCTGGAAACCATCGGGAGGAGATCACCTTCTACGTCCTACCTAACTCAGTATCTCCCGTCATCCTCGAATACCCCTGGCTCCGCCTCCACAGCCCTGTCCTGGACTGGAGGTCTGGCAGAGTGTCCGCCTGGAGCTCCTTCTGCATGAGCACCTGCCTCCAATCCGCTGCCTGCGCCCCGTCCTCGCCTTCAACTCCCAAGGACGCCGCGCCTCCGGATCTCACCCTGGTGCCATCGGAGTTTCACGACCTGGGTATGGTATTCAGCAAATCCAAGGCGATGTCTCTTCCCCTGCACAGGCCCTATGACTGTGCTATAAACATCCGGCAGGGGGCACCCTTACCCTCGGGGCGACTCTACAGCCTGTCTGCGCCGGAGAAGGAGGCTATGAATTTGTATCTTAAGGAATCGCTGAGTGCTGGAATCATCCGTCCCTCGTCATCACCATTAGGCGCTGGGTTCTTCTTCGTGGGCAAGAAGGACGGCTCCCTCCGTCCTTGTATTGACTATCGCGCTCTGAATGACATCACGGAGAAGGACCGTTACACCTTGCCCCTAATGGACACCGCCTTCCACTCCCTCCAGGGGGCGACTTGGTTCACCAAGCTGGATCTTCGCAGCGCATACCACCTCGTCCGGATCCGGGAGGGAGACGAGTGGAAGACAGCCTTACGAACCCTGAACGGCCATTTTGAGTACCTGGTTATGCCGTTCGGGTTGACCAACGCTCCAGCCGTCTTTCGGCGCCTTATAAATGACGTCCTCCGGGACTTCATCGGCCTGTTTGTGTTCGTCTACCTGGATGACATCCTCATCTTCTCCAGATCCAGGGACGAGCACCGGGTCCATGTGAGGCGGGTCCTCCAGAGGCTGCTGGAGAACCGGTTGTATGTCAAGGCTGAGAAGTGTGAGTTTTACGCTAAAACAACGTCCTTCCTCGGGTTCGTCATCTCCCACGACCAGGTGCTTCCGGACCCAGCGAAGGTGAAAGCGGTGGTGGAATGGCCCACTCCTACGTCAAGGAAACAGGTACAACAGTTTATTGGGTTTGCCAACTTCTACCGCCGCTTTGTCCCGAACTTTGGTACCATCGTCGGCCCTCTGACCCGCCTCACGTCTCCTAAGGTTCCGTTCCGGTGGACTGAAGAGGCTGCAGCTGCTTTCCAGGCGCTGAAGGCGGAGTTCTCCTCCTCCCGGGTCCTCAGCCAAGTCGATCCCTCGCTGCAATGCATCGTGGAGGTGGATGCTTCGGACACGGGGGTGGGGGTGGTGTTATCTCAGCGGTCACCTGACGACGGGATCAAACGGCCCTGCGCCTTCTTCTCTCGGCGCTTGTCTCCGGAGCAACGAAATTACGATGTGGGGGACAGAGAGCTCCTCGCCATCAAGCTCGCGCTGCAGGAGTGGCGTCACTGGCTAGAGGGGGCGGCCCTGCCGTTCGTGGTTCTAACCGACCACAAGAACTTGGAGTATTTAAGATCTGCCAAGCGTCTGAACGCCCGCCAGGCGTGTTGGTCCTTGTTCTTCGCCAGGTTCTGCTTCAACATCACCTTTAGGCCTGGCTCCAAGAACGGCCTGCCTGATGCCCTCTCTAGGCAATTTGTCCCTGAGGCGTCTGAGGACGCAGCCCACACCATCTTGCCCAGGTCGTGCATCGTGGGAGCCGTCACTTGGGACATCGAAAGTAAGATCCGGAAGGCGCAGGAATCGGAACCAGACCCTGGCGGCGGACCGGAGGGGAGGCTTTTTGTGCCGTCTACGGTCCGGGGGGAGGTCATCCACTGGCTGCACACATCTAAGCTCACCTGCCACCCTGGTTCCTCCCGGATGATTGACTTACTTCAACGATCCTTCTGGTGGCCGGGCCTGCGGAAGGACGCTGCCCGCTACGCCCGGGCCTGCCCCGTCTGCGCCACCAGTAAATCAGGTAATGCCCCTCGAGCGGGCCTGCTCCAGCCCCTGCCCGTCCCTGGCAGGCCCTGGTCGCATATTGCCCTGGACTTCGTCACCGGTCTCCCGGTCTCTAACACCTTCGACACAGTCCTGACCATCGTAGATCGTTTCTCCAAGGCTGCTCATTTCATCCCATTACGAGGGCTTCCATCTGCCTTGGAGACGGCGGACCTCCTTATCCAGCACGTGGTCAGGCTGCACGGGATTCCAGTGGACGTGGTCTCGGACTGGGGCCCCCAGTTTTCCTCAGAGGTTTGGAGGTCCTTCTGCAACGCCCTGGGAGCCAAGGTAAGCCTCTCCTCCGGCCATCACCCCCAAACCAACGGGCAGTGTGAGCGGACCAATCAGGAGCTGGAGGCTGCGCTCCGCTGCGTCACAACATCCAAGCCTGCATCCTGGAGCACTCATCTCGCCTGGGTGGAGTACGCCCATAACACCGCCCGCTCTTCTGCCACTGGGATGTCCCCATTTAAGGCGTCCCTAGGCTACGACCCCCCTCTGTTCCCTACGCAGGAGAGTGAGGTAACTGTCCCCTCAGTTCGGGCGCACCTCAGGCGGTGCCGCTCCTTCTGGGCGTCGGCGCGCAATGCGCTTTTACGCACGGCGGAGCACAACAAGTCTACGGCAGACCGGCACAGAAGACCTGCCCCAGCCTACCAGGTAGGCCAACGTGTCTACGTGTCTACCCAGGACGTCGTTTTAAAGGGTGAGAGGAGGAAGTTGGCACAGTGTTTCATGGGCCCATACCCCATCACCAGGATTATCAACCCGGTGGCTGTGCGTGTGGCTATTCCCCCCTCCCTCCGCATCCATCCCACCTTCCACGTTTCCAAGGTGAAGCTGGCAGTCTCCGACCCCCTTTGCCCTCCCCCTGCTGCGTAGCCCGCGCCCCGGATGATTGATGGTCATCCGGCCTGGCCAGTCTCTTCCATCCTGGACTCCCGGCGCCGGGGTCGCGGGTTACAGTACTTAGTGGACTGGGAGGGCTATGGGCCTGAACATAGGCAATGGGTGCCCTCGTTGTTTGTGTTGGATCCATCTCTCATCACTGAATTCCACCGAGCGCACCCGGAGAAACCATCGCCAGGAGGCGCTGCTAGAGGGGGGAGTACTGTCACATCTCGCCGCTCATCAGCGGCGCCAGCTGCACGCACACCTGCGCCTCATCAGCGGCGAGGGATTTAAGCTGCCTCGCCCTGGGCTTCGGCCTGAAGCCGTCTGTTCTCATCGGCTACTCTTGCTGCAAGGAACCCCCTTCTTCAAGCAAGACCGCAAGTAAGCATTCCTTACCTTGTTCTTCCAGTTCTCCTCCCCTGTGCACAGGTGGATTCCCCGGCGGCGGACTACGTTCCCCAGCCATCTCTTCCTCGCTGCTGCTTCAGGCGCTCCAGGTTGCTGTCTACCGGGCTACGCCCTTGCTACGCCAGTCACCTGCCTGAACCAAGTAAGCCAGTAGCCATTATCTCATCCCCTGTGTTGGTGTGGTGCCCGTTACCCTTCTCCCTCTGCTTCTCCCATAGGGTTGTCCGGCTGTACGGTTTCCTGTTCCCGTGCCTGACGCAGACGCCACCACCAATACATTACCATCTCACATACACGCACCCATACACACTTGTTGTTAATAAAGCTATTGAATCTACCCTGAGCCTGCATGTGTGTCTCCTGAGCCGTGCATTATGTCAAGGCCTGGGCAATATTGCCTAAAAATAAAATCCCTGATTTTTTTTATGCTACATTCAACTTTCGGGTTTAATCATTATTTTGGATTTAAGACAAAAAAAATTTTTCAAATAGAGTTTTTTCCCATCAAGCAAACATGATTTCCTTATGGGAATAAAGTGCAAACCTGGCTTTAACCAAACCAAACTTTTTTTTAATAATAAAGGTTTGATTAAACAAAAACTTTTTTTGTGTATAACTAATGGACATATCTTTCTGGGTTTTTTTTGTTTGTTTGTTCAGCCCCTTTTTTAACAGTATGACAAATAAAAGCATCACATTTTCTGTCTCTGACAGCCTTACATCTGCAAAACATTTATGCATTTTGATTATTTTTGATTAAGATGTTAATTTTAGCTTCCACCATTTTTGTTTTGAAGTTTGTCAACTCCATTTGCCTTAATATTATCATATGTCTCTTAAGTTAGTTTTTCTGCAAAGGGGGAAAATGAACAACAAAAAAATCTGAAAATAGTAATACTGGAAAAACCCTTTTCTACAAGTTTCAAAGACAAATCACTGCTAACAGGAAGAGTCCTGACAGTGCCTCGTTCATTAGTCAGAGGCAGCTTTGTCTTTAACCTCCATCTCTGTAATGAAGCAGCCTGTGGTGGTAACCAGTGGGAGTTAATCCAGACCTTCTCTACAGGATCGTTCCAGATGACACAATAAGCCCAATGCCAGATGGGCAGTGGAGTCCACTTTATTACAGCAAAAACCTGCAGTATGGATAAGTGCATACCCTGCACTGAACGTTACACCTATTAGCATGTGTTTAAGAGCTCTTTACATGTCATTTCTGCTGCTTGGCTTTGATGATGCCTGGAGGTTAGAGACATCTCTCAGAGTGTTTGTGTAACTCCACTTCCTGTAAAAACAGAAATTCCTCCAGTCTGTTCCCTTGCCTGAGTCAGTACTCAATCAATATGTCTGGTTGGACAAGGGTTAAATAAAAAGTTCAAATAGACAACTTTATAGTACAATTTTCAGGGTTAAAAAAAATCACAGAATTTGTGCTGAATATTTCTCGTAAATAACAATAAGTTCATCCAGGTGTTTATTTGCTTTACAGCACACAAAAGCAGAAATTTAGATTAGGAAAATGTGTTTCACAGCAATACTCATAAAACATTTTTTTTCACCAAAACTTGTCACGTTACAGTGCTGTAAAAAAGTATTTGCCCACTTCCTGATTTCTTTTATTTTTTTCTTGTCACGCTTAAATTTTTCAGATCATCAAAAAATTTTAATATTAAAGATAACCCGAGTAAATACAAAATGCAGTTTTTAAATGATGATTTCATTAGGGGAAAAAAAGCTATCCAAGCCTACCTGACCCTATATGAAAAAGTAACTGCCCCCTTTATCACATGAATTAAGAGTGATTAACCACTTCTTTTGGAAAGCTGAGTTCAATTTCACTAGCCACACCCAGGCCTGATTACTGCCAGACCTGTAGAATCAAGAACTCAAAATAGAACCTGTCTGACAAAGTAAAGAGGCTAAAAGATCTCAAAAAGCAACACATCCTGCTGTGATCTAAAGAAATTCAACAAGGGATGAGAAACAAAAATCCAGAACAACATCTAAAGAACTGCAGGCCTTACTTGCTTCAGTTTGGACACTGGTCCATGATTCAATAATAAGAAAGAGACTGGGCAAAAATGGCATCCATGAGAGAGTTTCAAGGTGAAAACCACTAGTGACCAAAAATAACACAAAGGCTCATCTCACACTTGCCAAAAAAAAACATCTTGATGATCCCCAAGACTTTTAGGAAAATATTCTGTGGCCTGATGAGACAAAAGCTGAACTATGTGGAAGATGTGCATCCCATTACATCTGACATAAAACTAACACAGCATTTCATAAAAAGAACATCATACCAATGGTCAAGCATGGTGGTGGTAGTGTGATAGTCTGGGGCTGCTTTGCTGCTTCAGGACTTAGACAACTTCCCATAGCTGATGGAACCCTGAATTCTGCTCTCTACCCGAAAATCCTGAAGGAGAATGTTTGGCCATCAGTTCATAACCTCAAGCTCAAACCCTCCAATATGGCTGAATTAAAACAATTCTGCAAAGATGAGTGGGCCAAAATTCCTCAACAGTGATGTAAAAGACTCACTGCCAGTTATCGCAAATGTTTGATTGCAGTTATTGCCACCAAGGGTGGGTAGTACAACCAGTTATTAGGTTTAGAGGGCAATTACTTTTTCACATCAGGCCAGGCAGGTTTGGATAGCTTTTTTTTTCCCTTAATGAATGAAATCATCATTTAACAAGAGCACTCTGAGGTGAATGCAATATCCCCCGCCTCTGTTTTCTTTGAAGATCACAGTATGTTACTGAAGGAGAGCAATTTTCATCCTATCCATATAATTATCTAACCTGCACTTATATAGCGCTTTTCTAGTCACAAAGACCACTTAAAGCGCTTTCATTAATACTAACCCTCTATTCTAAGGGCCTATAGGAAACAAATATCTAGGGACAATTTAGAACAGCCAATTAACCTAACATTTTTTAACATAATTATTGCCGCAGAACCAAATTATGAGCCTATCATCCATGAATATACAACAAAATAGTTGTACTATACAACCCATAGCTGTAGGTCAGGATCCCAAGGTGAACCTGTGTAGCAAGTTTGGTGACTCTAGAGAGCTTTACTCATTCTATTATAATAATGCAAAGAGAATGTTAACATTGACCAATGACCTTTTGACCCCAAACCCATAGTCAGAGGTCATGAACTCAGGGTGAATCTGTGTCCCACGATTGGTGACCCTAGCTTTGTTGCTGAGATGTAGTTTACATGCCATTTTGACACTGACCTTTGACCTTGTGAGCAAAAAACTCATAGTTAAAGTTCGGGGTCACAGGGTGAACCTGTGTACCAGGTTTGGTGACTCTAGATTTACTTGTTCTATAGTCATAGTGCAAATGGAATGTTAACTGTGGCCTTTGACCTTTTGAAGCCAAACCTATAGTCACAGTTCAAGGTCACAGGGTGAACATGTGTACAAGTTTGGCGGCCCAAGCTTTACTTGTTCTATAGTAATAATGCAAATGGAATGTTCACCTTGACCTTTGACCTTTTGACCCCAAACTCATAGTCAGGTCAGGGTGTAATCCATCCAAGATTTGTCTTAAAAACAACTATGGTATCGATTTGAAAAACCTACAGCATTTCTTTCAGCAGTCATCATGTTTACAAGATTTGGGAAAAAACTGACCTCTGACCTTGACCTCAAGGTCTATAATTCCTGCAAAGGTCATCCCATCAGAGTCGAAGAGCAATATGCACATCAGTAGTGTATCTCAAACCCTGGTATCAAGTTGCAAAACATCTGGAACAAAACTGTAGGAGGAGTTGATTTCACAAGACAGTTACTGTCTATGAACTGAGGTGGAATATGAGCTCATGAGTCAGGGGATATAGCTCCTGCAAAAATCATCCGATTGGAGGGAAACTGCAATATGTTGCATCATCAGTGTATTTCAAACCATGGTACCAAGTTTCAAAACAATTGGTACAAAACTGTAGGAGTTGTTGACCTCACAAAAGTGGGGCAGATGGACAGACAGACGGGCGGACCACCCCATAACATAATCCCCCTTCGGCTTTTGCCCAAAGGGGTTGAAGACCCTTTGGTCTTCAGCCAGCAGAGGATAAAACTGCATTTTGTATTGTCTGACATTAAAACTGTTTGATGATCGGAAACATTTAAATGTGACAAATATGCAAAAATATAAGAAGTCAGGAAGGGGGCAAATACTTTTTTACAGTACTGTACATAGTACAGTACACAGGAAAATGTAACTGTCTACCTGAGCTGATGTCACAATCTGGCTGTCTTTTTTATTACTTTATTATTAATTATTTAACTCTGTTACAGAAAGTGCTGTAGAAGCTGATTTGAGGCATATGGATACATTTTTTTCTATGTAAATCTGTTTACTGGGTCATGGGACTGTACTTTAAATAATCCGATATTTCGATATACTATATACTGAATGATTTTTTCCCCTGACACAGAAAACGTGAGATTTCCCTAACATTGTTATTTGTAGTTATTAATTAATCTTTTATCATCATAACAAATAGAACTTAGATCTGAAATGCAGCAAAATACATTATTTTGATAAATAATGTAATATGTGTGAAAATACAAACATAACAAGGCTTTAGATTCAAAGACTATGAGCATAACATTAGACTCCAACTTCTTCACAGTGGGGTTTCTAAACTAAAAGTTCCATTTTCAGTGTGAACATGTGCAGCATGTTAGGACAGTGGGAGTGGACAGGAAGTGGCTGCGACAGGACCAACATGAAAGCACATAGTGTGTTGCTGGCTCTGCTGCACCTGCAGGGGTCTGCTCAGGGCCCAGAAGATCTCTGTCAGTGACGCTCCAGATGAAGGCCACATCTGATCCCTCACCCAGCAGCTCATTCTGCAACCGGCTGGACTCTTCAGAGTCTCCTTCCAGCAATGAAAAATGTGGATCAGTTGCTGCTGTCTTGGATGGACTCAATTCCTAAAGTTTAGAACAAAAGACTTTCTAATGTAAAAACAAGTCTTCAAATATATAACATTTTAAAATTATTGTTGCTTCAATATATAACATACTTAAAATACAAAAAATAAAGTACATTAAAATGTAGCCATCAGCAGATAAGAGATCTGTCCAATGTGCCCGGACTGTCCTCTGGCACATCATGTTCACAGTGCCATAATAAGCTGCAGGAACATCTATGAAAACAACTACCTTTCTAATCTTTAAATTTTGCTGTTTTTATTATATTTTATTACATCAGTGTTTGAACTATCATTTCATTAAGATAGTCCTGGATTCATCTATGATCAAACATTTTATGCAAATTCATCCATTATATTTTGAGCTATCCTGCAAACACACAACACTGAACTTTGACTTACCAGATACTTTTAATAATTATAATTAATTATAAATAATTATAATAATCATACTGAAAGCACTGAAGAGCTCATTTAGCAGTAGACTACATCATCCTAGGTGCGTGACCTAAAGGTTTCGCAGGTCCTTCCTACCTACGGCTGTCAGACTGTATAACCTAAGCAGGGCTGCTCGCAGAGATAGCAAAAAAATGTGATGACCTAACAGTATTGAATGCAAAAGACGCAACAGACTTACACAAATGGTCCCCTCCAGTATACAGCTAGGATAATATCAGTCGCTATGGAGGGTGACAATATGTATGGGTACATATTCGTACTATGTGGGGTAACTAAATAGACGGTTATGCTGTTTATTTCATCTAGCTACAATGCGCCGCACTGTGTATATATATTTATATATTTATGTGTACATATGTATATTCACTGCTCTTATTTTCTTATCTTCTAAATTATTGCTCTGAGTGTTGCTATCCCTGTGCTGTTGCAATCCTGGAATTTCCCCATTGTGGGACTAATAAAGGCTTATCTTATCTTATCTTATCTTAATTAACAGTTTAAACAAGTTAAACTTGTTCACTGTAACTAATTTTGTTCATACGTATAAAAGAGGGTGATTTCTTAATTTGACCATCTTCTTAATTTCAATGAACTGATGAGAAGCTAGAGAGATGAAGTCTAAAATGCATTTGAGTCACTGCAGGTTTAGCATCTGTCATGAAGGCTGAGTTTTAAAAAAATCAAATATGGTGCATATCCCTACTTTGATTATATGTAGAACACATGCTGAAGGCTTAAAAATGGAAAACAGACAGAAGCTGTGGAAAGCAGGACAAAGCTTTAATCTTTAATATCAATCTGCCCAATAGATGGGGGATGGGGGCTCAGGGGAAGCCCTTATGTGTATTCAGCTCAGTGCACTGCAATAAAACCCCTACAGTTGAGGTTTGGTAGATTAAGGGCCAGTCTGCATGGCAATGGGTTCACTGAAAGTGGGAAAAAGAATCTGCATATACAAGTAGATATCATAGAAAAAAACTCATTCACATGGACTCATAGAAGTTGTACAAACAGCTGTAGTTTATATCCCAGAACTACTACAGGACCACTACCTGCTCTATATACTGTATTAGGGATGCATGATGTACAGTGGTGTGAAAAAGTGTTTGCTCCCCTTCCTGATTTCTCTTTTTTTTGTATTTGTCACACTTAAATGTTTCAGATCATCAAACAAATTTAAATATTAGACAAAGATAACACAAAATGCAGTTTTTAAATGAAGGTGTTTATTATTAAGGAAAAAAAATTCAAACCTACATGGCCCTGTGTGAAAAAGTGATTGCCCTTAAACCTAATAACTGGTTGGGCCACCCTTAGCAGCAACAACTGCAATCAAGCATTTGCGATAACTGGTAATGAGTCTTTTACAGTGCTGTGGAGGAATTTTGGCCCACTCATCTTTGCAGAATTTTTGTAATTCAACCACAGTGGAGGGTTTTCGAGCATGAACCGCCTTTTGAAGGTCATGCCACAGTATCTCAATTGGATTCAAGTAAGGACCTTGACTAGGGCACTCCAAAGTCTTCCTTTTGTTTTTCTTTAGCCATTCTGAGGTGGACTTGCTGGTGTATTTTGGATCATTGTCCTGCTGTAGAACCCAAGTGCACTTCAGCTTGAGGTCACAAACAGATGGCCGGACATTCTCCTTCAGGATTGTTTGGTAGACAGCAGAATTCATGCTTCCATTTACCATAGCAAGTCTTCCAGGTCCTGAAGCAGCAAAACAGCCCCACACCATCACACTACCACCACCATATTTTACTGTTGGTATGATGTTCCTTTTCTGAAATGCTGTGTTACTTTTATGCCGGATGTAATAGGACACACACCTTCCAAAAAGTTCAACTTTTGTCTTGTCAATCCACAGAGTATTTTCCCAAAAGTCTTGGCGATCATCAAGATGTTTTCTGGCAAAACTGAGACCAGCCTTTGTGTTCTTTTTGCTCAGCAGTGGTTTTCGTCTTGGAACTCTGCCATGCAAGCCATTTTTGCTCAGTCTCTTTCTTATGGTGGAGTCATGAACATTGACCTTAACTGAGGCAAGTGAGGCCTGCAGTTCTTTGAATGTTGTTGTAGGGCCTTTTTTGATCTCTTGGATGAGTTGTCGCTGCGCTCTTGGGGTAATTTTGGTCAGCCGGCCACTCCTGGGAAGGTTCACCACTGTTCCATGTTTTCGTCAGTTGTGGATAATGGCTCTCACTGTGGTTCGCTGGAGTCCCAAAGCTTTAGAAATGGCTTTATAACCTTTTCCAGACTGATGGATCTTAATTACTTTGTTTCTCATTTGTTCCTGAATTTCTTTGGATCGCAGCATGATGTCTAGCTTTTGAGGATCTTTTGGTCTACTTCACTTTGTCAGGCAGGTCCTATTTAAGTGATTTCTTGACTAAGAACAGATGTGGCAGTAATCAGGCCTGGGTGTGGCTCAAGAAATTGAATTCGGTTTTCCAAAGATGTGCTAAACCACAGTTAATTTATGTTTTATCAGGGGGGCAATCACTTTTTTATACAGGACCATGCAGGTTTGGATTTTTTTTACCCTTAATAATAAAAACCTTCATTTAAAAACTGCATTTTGCATTTACTTGTGTTATCTTTGTCTAATATTTGAATTTGTTTGATGATCTGAAACATCTACTGTATTTCTTGGACTATAAGGCGCACTTAAAATCCTTTAATTTTCTCAAAAATCGACAGTGCGCTTTATAATCCGGTGCACCTTATGTATTAATTCTGGTTGTGCTTACTGACCTCGAACCGATTTTATGTGGTACACGGCGCTCAAAAATCTGTCAAAAATGTTTTAGTATGACTTTGGTAAGTTACGAAGCCGAACCGCTTGATGGATTTTCGGAGCATTACGGTAGTCAGGAGCCTCGCGGAGTAATATGTGCTTCAACATAATGGCCGGATGGCTTTTTCCACAAATCTCCATCCCTATTGATCTGCCACTCCATGCGCGCCCATCTCACCGAAACTGTCAAAACCCAAGTGAAGCAAACTTAATTCGGAGCTTGCCATCATTCCGGGTGGATTAACCAAAGAACCCCAACCGCTATATTGGTGTCAACAGGTCGTTCAAAGTTAAATTGCTAGCGAGTTACGCCACTATCTGCCAATGGATCGTGGATCGAAACTGCTCCTGTTTAGCTGTAATTAATATTCAAAAATGATGTTTTCGGGACGAAAGAATTCAAGCGTCCCGGCATTTGTTTGCATTGTCTTACTTCTCGGGGCTGCCGCCGGAGAGCGAGCCATATCGATTACTGAGCGAGTATCCTGGCGATGTAAACAGCCACGGACCAAAAACGTACATTTGCTCATGGAACAGGTCATTCACACTCGCAGACAATCGTGCTATATGTGTCTATAATGACTATAGATAGGATTTTCTAAATACGGCTGTAAATACGTATTTACGGCTGTAAATATGGCTCGCTCTCCGGTGGAGAGCGAGCCGTATCGATTACCGAGCGAGTACCGAACGAGTATTCTGGCCAATATGGTGATGTAAACAGCCATGGACTAAAAACGTTCCGCCTGCTCATGGAACAGGTCATTCACACTTGCAGACAATCGCGCTATATGTGTCTATAATGACTATAGATAGGATTTTCTTTCCATGCACGCAAAAAAAAAAATAAATTCCCAGATCCGACTACCTCGCGAGGTAGTCGATACCCAAAAGCCGATGGTGTATAGAACACGTATATTAGGATTTGTATGTGAAATTTCGGCATCGAAACTGCTCCCGTTTAGCTGTGAACGGGAGCAGTAAATACGGCAGTAAATACGGCTGTAAATACGGCTCGATTACCGAGCGAGTACCAAGCGAGTATTCTGGCCAATATGGCGATGTAAACAGCCACGGACTAAAAACGTTCTGCCTGCTCATGGAACAGGTCATTTACACTTGCAGACAATCGCGCTATATGTGTCTATAATGACTATAGATAGGATTTTCTTTCCATGCACGCAAAAAAATTTTTTTTCCCGGCTCCGACTACCTCGCTTTAATGCGCCTTATAATCCGGTGTGCCTTATGTATGAAATTAGACCATCAAATAGACCGTTCATTGATAGTGCGCCTTATAATCCAGTGCACCTTATAGTCCCAAAAATACGGTAAGTGTGACAAACATACAAAAAAAATGAGAAATCAGGAAGGGGGCAAACACTTTTTCACACCACTGTATATCAGCATGCTATGGGTATCGATTGATACAGCATTTAAAATTGTCTATCACCATTGGCAAAAATTAATATTTACAGACAATAGAATATTACAGTAGACAGTCTCGAGTGACGTTACGCTTTTCCTTTGGCACGAGGAACTGACATCATTATGTCAGATGAGCGTATCTCAACGAACATGGCTGCCCCCTTCACACTCATGTTTATAGCTCCGTATTACCTTAAACAGTGCTGGATGTTGTTATTTTTAGTACTTTTTGTGGTTAAACACTGTTGAAGTACATGTATATCAAACATCTACAGCAAAGACAAATTAGTGCAAATCAGGAGAATATTTCAAATTTGCATAACGGAACCGGTGTTAATGCTCTCCTTAGACGGAGGCAGAGACGACAGAGCTGAGGAAGTGGAATTTGTATGTATGTGAAGAGAGGCTTGTTTACAAACTCTGTGGTCATCGATAAGTACTGCTCACTAGACCTAGAGCTGCTGGCAGTTAAATGTAGACCTTTCTGTCTGACACAGGAGTTTTCTGTTACCGTGGTAACAGTGGTCCAGATGCTAATGCTAAATTAGCACTCGGCTATGTGCTTGCAGCCACTGACAAAAAGCAGATCCAGCTTTGATCAACATATTAAGTTTGCAACATGAGGATATAATACTGTATATTCTAATATTATAAAGGGATTCAGAGCCTCCCTCCCCTCGTACATTTATCTGAAAATACATAACGTGTTATTTTCATACTAAGTTCGGGTAGTTGTCTTGTTTTCTTTGGGCAATGTGTCTTTATATGCCAGTTAGTCATCACTGTAAGACAAAGGAGATGTAAATAGGTTGGAAAAAAATATATGCATATATCCGCAATCAGCAAAAACTAGCTTTAAACTATCACCTATCTGCAAAAATTCTACTATCGTGCATATCTACTATATACAGTATGACTAAATATTCAACTCTTGGGAGCAACCGTTTGACAAATAACAAATATACGGTGCATATATAAAGTGTTCACATCCTTGTAAAAATGCCAGGGATTTCCGATGTGAAAAATGAGACATGATTAAAAATTTCCACCCTTTTCCCACCTTGAATATGACTAGGGCTGTCACGATAACCGCAATTATGTACAGTAATACCGCGGTATGGACACGCCTATCTCGGAGGAAAACGACCAACCGCAACAACCGCGGTGTTCACTTTTTGTGTGTGTGTGTGGCTATATCTCGTTGTTCACTTATGTGCCCCTATGGATTATTAAATAAATTGCTAAATGAAGTGTAGTTTTATTACCAACAGCATGTTTGTACCCGGAACTCTAGAAGCTTCCACAGCACACGGTGCTGCCGCGTGTGAGAGACTCGACGGACTCCAGCAGGCAGTAGTGGTGAAAGCACTTGGACTTCTTGTTAAATACAGCCGTAACAGTGAGCACTGAAATGGCACAAAGCATGTTACAGTGATCCCTCGCTACTTCGCGCTTCACCTTTCGCGCCCTCAGTGCATCGCGGATTTTTCAAAAATATTCATCAAAAATTCAAAATTGAGAAAAAATGGGCGGGCGCTAGCAGAAGGCAGGGAGACTATATTAGAACATCAGGTATCAACACGGAGAGACCGCACAACTCAAAATCCACCTCTCTGACCACCGCTCCACTCCTCTCCGCCCACCTCTTCACCGCTCGGGAATCTCGCAAGCTGATTGGCCGAGACGTTTTACACAGCTTCTCTCCCTGCCCAGCGCCCATACCCAGCGAAGGAAGACCGCATTCATTGTTCTTTATCGCTCGTGTTGCTTAGTGGCACTTTTCGCTGTTCTCTTGTGCCTTTTTGTGCAAAATAGTCTTCCCGTCGAGCCACTACGCCGCCTCCTGCAGCTGCCCTCGACGATCCTGCGCCTCTAGCACCTGACGATGAGGCGTCACCTGAGGAGCAGTAAAGCTCTCATTAACCTGTGCAGTAAATCATCTTCATCTTGAGTTACGTATCTTGTTATAAAAATAAAAGAGTTCTAAAAACATATTTATGTACACTTTATTTACATCTACGTATGTATGTACACTTACACACACACACACACACGTATCATATGAGAGAGAGAGTGAGAGAATGAACATACGTATTATTTATGGGTGACGTCATTAGGGGTGACGCTACTTCGCGGTTTTTCACTTTTCGCGGTCGGTTCTGGAACCCATTAACCGCGATAAGTGAGGGATCACTGTATTTCCTTCTGAGTGGAGTGTGTATGATCCTGACTGTGTATGCTCCACGTATGAGCTCCGAGAGCAGCTTGTTTGAACGAGATTTTTCGGACAGCGGCAGAAATGACGGAGACAAGAGCCACACAGGGTCCTGTACAGAGACTGTCCTGCTTATAAGCTGAATGTCGCTGCAGTCTCCAGTCCACACACCCCTTAGTTACCGCCACTGCTTTATGAAAATGATCTTTTTTTTTTAACAGAATCGGCAGTTCATGCCTGTACAAAGAGCGGAGCTCCGCACAGTTGTAACACACGCGCATAAAGTTGAGTGTGAGCTGCAGCAAGACTCTCACAGCTTCCCTCATTTGCCACATAAGTTATAAACCCTGATTAAATTATGAATCCACAGGGTCCTAAAAACATTTGCAATAATACCGCATACTGCGGTATTGAGCTGCCCACCGTCACCGCAGGGGAAATTCCTCTACTGCGACAGCCCTAAATATGACATATAAAATATACAATTCAAAAAAGTATCTAAGAGTGTGCAGACTTATGCAACCAGCTTATTGTATTTTTTAAAATATATATTTACACCGGGCAGCGCGGTGGCGGAGTGGTTAGCACTGTGGCAGCACAGCAACTCACCCTTGGCCGGGGGATCCTGGGTTCAATCCCAGCCCCAAACCAACAGTGATCTGTGTGGAGTTTGCATGTTCTCCCCGTGTCTGCATGGGCTTACTCCGGGATTTCTCCGGTTTCCTCCCACGTGCCAAAAACATGCAAGTTAGGTTAATTGGCATCAAACTGGGGATTCTAAATTGTCCTTAGGTATGACTGTGGGAGTGAATGGTTGTCTGTCTCTCTGTGTTGGCCCTGCAATGGACTGGTGATCTGTCCAGGGTGTACCCTGCCTCTCACCCAAAGACGCTGGGATAGGCTCCAGCCCCCCCGTGACCCGAAAAAGGATTAAGCGGAAGAAGATGGATGGATGGATGGATGGATATATTCTGCCTCACAAATCTGTTTGTTTGTTTTATTGAATTCTACAGGTTATAGGTGGAAAAAGTTTGAAAATTACATCCCTTCATTTTTACATCACAAAAACTTGGCATTTTAACAGTGGTGTGTACACTTTTTATATCCACTGTACAGTTCTCTATTGCTATCCTCTGTTTTCCATTACATATCTCAGCTGAACCCACAATGGTATTCAACAGTGTTAAAAAAGGATTGCATCAACTTTGGGTTACCTGATTAACTTTGCATTTTTTTCCCTGATTCTGCTTGTTTGTGTGTACAAACACGGCAAGCTGTTCGTTCCACCTGAAGATGAATACAGGCATGTTACACAGGTAGGTCACACAAGCACCAACTTGATGATCCTGACAGTTTCTCACCTACCCATTAATAATCTCCTTATTGTCATGACGGATGAATAGTTCCTGTTCTTCAAAGACGATGCAGAGGGCATTCCTCTGGCCCGTCCTGAGCTCAGCGTTGACAATGTCTGTGCACACATTCATGTTCACGGTGTTCTGAGGCAATGTGCTTGGCTGGATGAGAATCAGAGCATTTCAGTTATTATGCCTCGGTGAAAACTGAGGCATACGGTAATCAGTCAATGTGTGTGTGTGTGTGTGTGTGTGTGTGTGCATCTGTTACCAGCTTTTCAGTTCACCCAGTCAAAATTAAATGGAACCATAGGCTTGTATCATGGTATGGCCATATTTTCTCGACTTTTAATTTGCCAGAATTTTGAGATAATGCTTTGTTTTTTCGAAATAAACACAAAAATAGCTCACCTTTACCGTCAATGCAGCTGAAACGTCATTGTAATACCTATGCCGGCCCAGTAGAGGTGGCAGTGTGTCTTTATTACAGCCCCACTGAGCACTTCCTGCCAACAATCAATCTCGTGCTGAACTTTTAAAATAGTTGTTTCTGCAAACTAAACACATATTCAGGAGCTGCACCATTTATTCAACACATTGTTTCTTTTCAGACATGTTTTGCTGTTTACTTTTGAAGATAACGGACAATGTACAGTATATTCTTCCTGTAGTTTACGGCTCATTGGGAAAAACTACAATTCCCATATTGCTCAAGTGCAACACACCAATCACAGCAGAGTTTCCTCTGAAGTCAAAGAAACTGGCAGATAACAGAATAGAAGAGCAGGAGAAAAAATGTTTTATAAGTAAGTTTTGCCCTTAAATTATGCAGCGGTTTCATTGTTATTACATTAACACTCCCTAACACGGCAACATTTGATTTTTAAAGCTTGTGCTTTGTGACATTACTTTTTTCCAATGTGCTCCATTACTGGTGGCTCCGTGGTTACATGATTCATATGTTAATAACTTATTAATGTTAAACTGGTTTCTCTAAAGTTCAGACAATTTTTTCAACTCTTAATACTAATGTCAGTCATATAAAAATGCCACGGTGTGACCTCGTTGAATCGTTTTCTTTAAAATAACTTTTACAGTCCCATTATTTCTATCACATCTGTAATAATAATAACAATCACATTTTCATTATTTTTTTTCCTTCTCATTTCTCTCTCTGAGGTCCACGGTGCTGAACCTGAGGGTGAGCAGTCAGAGCAGCTGTAAAGAGAACGGGCTGGAAGCTACATAACAATACTGCATGTTCTCTTTATAGAAAAACTGCATTTCAATATTTTTTTTTGCAAGATAATTCAAGAACCTCTGAATACTCATCACACACAGAGTGAAACATTTCAACCCATTCTGATTTAATGTTGATGATTATGGCGATAGTTTTTGAAGTTTTAATATTTTTACCTGCTATTCCATGCCATAGTGTAAATACAGTGGTGTGAAAAAGTGTTTGCCCCCTTCCTGATTTCTCGTTTTTTTGTATGTTTGTCACACTTAAATGTTTCAGATCATCAAACAAATTTAAATATTAGACAAAGATAACACAAGTAAAAACAAAATGCAGTTTTTAAATGAAGGTGTTTATGATTAAGGAAAAAAAAATCCAAACCTACATGGTCCTGTGTGAAAAAGTAATTGCCCCTAAACCTAATAACTGGTTGGCCACCCTCAGCAGCAACAACTGCAATCAAGCGTTTGCGATAACTGGTAATGAGTTTTTTACAGCGCTGTGGAGGAATTTTGGCCCACTCATCTTTGCAGAATTGTTGTAATTCAGCCATATTGGAGGGTTTTAAAGTATGAACCGCCTTTTTAAGGTCATACCACAGCATTTCAATCAGATTCAGGTCAGGACTTTGACTAGGCCACTAAACCACTAGGCCACTAAACCATTCTGAGGTAGACTTGCTGGTTTGTTTTCAATCACTGTCCTGCTGCAGAACCCAAGTGTGCTTCAGCTTGAGGTCACCAACAGATGGCTTGACATTCTCTTTCAGGATTTTTTGGTAGACAGCAGAATTCATGCTTCCATTTACCACAGCAAGTCTTCCAGGTCCTGAAGCAGCAAAACAGCCCCACACCATCACACTACCACCACCATATTTTACTGTTGGTATGATGTTCCTTTTCTGAAATGCTGTGTTACTTCTACACAGGATGTAATGGGACACACACCTTCCAAACGGTTCAACTTTTGTCTTGTCAGTCCACAGAGTATTTTCCCAAAAGTTTTGGCGATCATCAAGATGTTTTCTGGCAAAACTGAGACCAGCCTTTGTGTTCTTTTTGCTCAGCAGTGGTTTTCGTCTTGGAACTCTGTCATGCAGGCCATTTTTGCCCAGTCTCTTTCTTATGGTGGAGTCATGAACACTGACCTTAACTGAGGCAAGTGAGGCCTGCAGTTCTTTAGATGCTGTTGTGGGGTCTTTTGTGACCTCTTGGATGAGTCGTCACTGCGCTCTTGGGGTAATTTTGGTCAGTCGGCCACTCCTGGGAAGGTTCACCACTGTTCCGTGTTTTCGTCATTTGTGAATAATGGCTCTCACTGTGGTTTGCTGGCGTCCCAAAGCTTTAGAAATGGCTAGAAGATTGAACTCAGCTTTCAAAGATGTGATAACCCACAGTTAATTTATGTTTTAACGGGGGGGGGGGGGCAATCACTTTTCAATTTAAAACTGCATTTTGTGTTTACTTGTGCTATCTTTGTCTAATATTTAAATTTGTTTGATGATCTGAAACATTTAATTCAATTCAATTTTATTTATATAGTGCCAAATCACAACACAGGTTATCTCAAGGCACTTTACAGAAAAGAGTGGGTTAAGGCAACGCTCTCAAATTTATAGAACCCAGCATAGACCCCTAAGAACAAGCACTGTGGTGACACAGGCGGGGAAAACCTTCCCTTTAACGGGCAGAAACCTAAAGCGGAACCATAGCTCATAGAGGACGGCCATGCGCCTCAACCGGCTGGGTTGAAAAAATGTAAAAAGTAGGAGGCCTGGCAGTAGCTACATTCAAAACAAACATAACAAATACAATATTCAAAGCCAGACATTCCAGTATCAAGCCTGGTTAGACTGCACATGCGGGTGAAGACCTGGCAGCTGCAACATTTTTAACTATAGGCCTTATCAAACTTACTCTTGAATAAAGAGAGAGTGTCTGCCTCCCGAACTGAACTGGGAAGATGGTTCCACAGGAGGGGAGCTTGATAACTGAAAGCTCTACCTCCCAATCTACTTCTGGAGACCTTGGGGACCACCAGTAGTTTGGAGTTTTGGGAGCACAGAGCTCTGGTTGGATGATAGGGAACTATGAGTTCTTGCAGATAAGAAGGAGCCAGACCATTAAAGGCTTTATAAGTTAGGAGCAATATCTTGAATTCAATTCTATATTTTATTGGGAGCCAGTGTAAAGAAGCTAAAACTGGGGTAATGTGATCTCTTCTCCCTGTTCTCATTAGGATATGTGCAGCTGCATTCTGAATGAGTTGGAGAAACTTTATGGACTTATTAGGACAACCTGATAAAAGTGAATTACAATAGTCTAGCCTAGAGGTGATAAAGGTGTGGACAGGTTTCTCTGCATCTTTTTGAGACAGGATGGACCTAATTTTAGAAATATTATGCAGATGGAAGAAGGCAGTCTTAATGGTTTGTTGTATATGAGAGTTAAAAGACATATCTTGGTCAAAGACAACTCCAAGATTCCTAACTGAAAACTTAGAAGCCAGTGCAATGCCATCGTGTTGTTATCTTACTAGAAAGAGTACTTCTAGCATGTTTGGGTCCAAGAACAATGACTTCAGTTTTATCTGTATTCAGCAATAGAAAGTTGAAGTTCATCCAGGTTTTAATATCCTTAAGACACTCCTGGAGTGAACCCAAATGGCTGGGATCATCTGGATTGAGGGATAAATATAATTGAGTGTCATCAGCGTAACAATGAAAATGAATAGAATGCTTCCTCATAATGTCTCCCAAAGCCAGCATGTATAATGTAAACAGCACTGGTCCAAGTACCGATCCCTGCGGAACTCCATAGCTAACCATAGTCTGGGTAGAGGACTTGTTATGGACATGAGCAAACTGGGAACAGTCTGATAGATAAGACTGGAACCATCTTAGCGTTGTTCCTTTCAAACTAATTTGCTGTTCAAGTCTCTCTAGCAGAATATTGTGGTCAGTGGTGTCAAAGGCCGCACTAAGGCCCAATAAGACAAGGACGGAGACAAGTCCTTTGTCAAATGCCATAAGGAGGTCATCAGTAACTTTCACTAAGGCTGTATCTGTGCTGTGGTGTTTCCTAAAACCTGACTGAAATTTCTCAAATATAGAATTATTTTCTAAAAAAGTAGACAGTTGATTGGTGACTACTTTTTTGAGGATCTTGGAAAGGTAGGGGAGGTTAGATCATCATAGCAGTCTGTCGTGGGCGACAATGACTGTTTCATTTAGGTCTGATCAGATTCCTCCACACAGCTCTGTCCTTGACCTTCCGCTGCCAGGAACTCCTGTCTATGTCCAACTTCTTCAAGTTTCTTTTTACAGTGTCTTTAAATCTGAGCCTTGGTCTACCCTGATTGGTACTTTCTGGGCATCCCATATCTCTTGGATGAGCTTGTGCAGGCAGTTGGTCAGCTGAACACCACCAAATTTCCACACTTCTGCTGGAATTCTATCCCTTCCTGGAGCTTTACCATCCTGTGTTGTCCTGATAGCTGTCATTAGTTCATCAAAATTTGGTGGTTCATCCAGACTTGATACAGCTGGTCGCTGCACTAGAGCTTCTTTAGCCTCTTCAGTGAGATCTCCAGGGTTGTTTAGTAGTTGGTCAAAGTGGTCAGCAAATCTGTCCTGGATCTTGTCTTTCTCCTGCAAAACCATTTCACCATCCATAGATCAATCCTCTTGGTTTAGGGCCATAGATTTCTCTCAAACCTGTGAAGAATGTTTTCATGGCCTTCTTGTCTGCTGCAGTTTGAAGTTTCTCCGCTTTTTCATCCCACCAGTTGGACTTCATCTCTCTGGTGTACTTTTGTAGCTCACTCTGAGCCTTTGAGTATTTCTTCTTCTTCGACCTTGTGTTACACTGTAGGTTTTCCTGCCTAGCTGTATTCCTCGCTTCTAGTAGTTTCTTCAGGTGTTCATCATGCTCATCAAACCAATCTTGATGTTCCCTCTCAGGGCAGCCTAATACATCACTCGCAGTCTGATACACCGTATCCTTCAGTGTTGCCCATTTCTCTTCTATGTCATTCTCTGAGTTGTTGCTGTCCCAGTCTTTCAAGTTTTCATCCATTTCCTGTGTAAGTTCGTCCTGCTTCTTTTGGCCTTTCAGTGCGCTAGTGTTTAGCTTCTGTGGTTGCTTCGCACCCGTCCTGCAGTGCTGTTTCCGTCTGCAAATCCTTAATCTAGATCTCAGCATAACATGATCAGTACCACAGTCCGCGCCTCTCATTGCTCTGGTGTCCAATACATCCCTTATGTCTCTCTGCCTAACTATGATGTAGTCTAATAAGTGCCAGTGCTTGGATCTTGGGTGCATCCATGTCTTCTTGTTTGTGTCCTTGTGCTTAAATAGAGTGTTGGTTATCACAAGGTTGTACTCTGAACATAGTGCGAGTAGAAGTTCTCCATTAGCATTGCACTTGCCTACTCCATGACTGCCTAACACTCCTTTCCATTTCTCAGTGTCCGAACCAACTCTGGCATTAAAATCTCCAACGAGTATCAGCCTGTCATCAGTCGGTACACGCCTGATAGTCTCACATAAATCATTGTAGAACTCTTCCTTCACCTCCTCTGTGTTAGTCATTGTTGGGGCATATACACTGATGAGTGTGGCATACATCTTCCGCTGTAGTGGGAGTCTCATAGTCATTATCCTGTCGTTGATTGGCACCGGTTCCTCATCAAGCATTGCTGCTATCTCCTTTCTAACTGCAAAGCCCACTCCTGCTTCTCTCCTTTCTTGAGTTGATCTCCCACTCCTAAAGAAGATGTACTGTACCCATGGTCTTCCAAGCTGTCATATCCAGGCAATCTTGTTTAAGTGCAGCTATGTCTACATTGTACCTGTTCATTTCCAGGGCCACAAGCGCGGTCTGTCTTTCTGGTCGCTGTGATGTTGTTCTGTCCAACAGAGTGCGTACATTCCATTCTGCTACACACAAGGCTGCTGTTTTCCTCTTCTTTTGTCTTCCTGCTCCTAGCTTACTTTTCACTGCCTGTCGGAGTGTGAACAGATCAGCGCGGACCTTGTAAGTCCAGGCGACGTCCAAGCCGGTATGAGTTGCTTTCTGATTGACCATTTCATGAAACTGCTTGCAAAGTATTTGAGTACTGCTAGCTTTTGCTGGACTAGCAGCACATTCTTGGCAGATAAAGGTATTATCAGTGGCAAGGACAAGCCAAGACAAACTGACTCCAGTATCTGTTGCAGTGACTGACCAGATGATAGGTTTATCTCTGCTCTTTGTGTAGTGCATGTCACAATGCATAGACTGGCACAGTCCACCACAGACCTTGCGACAGATGTGTTTATCTGCCAGGATGTCCAGTCTCACCCTGTGTAACTGGGAGTGGTCCACCACAGACCTGTGCCAGATATTGTTTTTAGTTCTGCTAGGATGCCCTGTTTCACCCTCCACGCCCTCAGAAGGGCAGGGATGCTGGTTGAGTCACTGACGGCCCAACCCATGAGACAGGTAGTACCGATTTTCATGGTTATCCAGTAGCAAGCAAGCCAATGCCTGATCTGACACAAAGGGGAGGTTAGATATTGGCCTATAATTGGCCAAAATCCCAGAATCAAGTTTTTTAAGTAGAGGTTTAATTACTGCCACTTTAAAAGACTGCGGTACATGTCCTGTCAACAGAGACATATTAATTATGTTCAAAAGCAGTGGACTAATCAGAAATAGCGATTCCTTCAGGAGTCTAGTGGGGATTGAGTCTAAGAGACAGGTAGTTGGTTTAGAGGCTGACACTAATAGGGCTACATCAGAATGACTAATACGAGAAAATTCAGAAAAGTGGAGTTCTGAGCCTGTGGACACAGCAGTGTTAGGCAGAGGCTTGGTATTTTTAAGAGGGATATTTTTTGGAATATTATTCCTAATACTGACAATTTTATCATTAAAAAAATTCAAAAAGTCGTCAGCACTAAGAGTTGGAGGAATGTAGGGATCTATGGCATTTTGGCTCCTGGTTAACTGAGCCACAGTGTTAAAAAGAAATCTATGGTTGTTTTTATTTTCTTCTGTCAAGGATGAATAGTACTGTTGCCTAGCACTACGGAGAGATTTCTTAAAGGTGATAAGGCTGGCATTCCAGGCTGTACATGATTCTTCTGTCTCATTTGCACGCCAAAGCCTTTCACAGAATCTAACTTTCTGTTTTAACTCATGAGTGTAGGAGTTGTACCATGGAGCTAATCTCCTATTTTTAATAGTTTTCTTTTTAAGAGGGGCGATGGAGTCAAGTGTTGACTGCAGTAAGGGTGCAGTACTATCAACTAAGAGGTCTAATTCTAATGGATTCAAGCAGTCAGTGCTGTCTGCTATATTGAGACATGGTAATAGAGTAAGTACTGAAGGGATTAATTCTTTAAAGTGAGCCACAGCACTATCAGGTAGGTATCTGGCAACTATATTTCTGCTTGATGCTGTAAAATCAGATAACACAAATTTAAAAATTATCAAATAATGGTCAGTTAGTGTGGGATTTTGAGGGATGACAAGCAGCTCATCAACTTCTACACCACAGGCCAAGACCAGGTCAAGGGTGTGATTACGGTGATGAGTTGGTTTACTAACACACTGAGAAAAACAAGTTGAATTTGAGAGGGAGAGAAATGCTATACTATGACTATCATTATCAACATCTATATGAATATTAAAATCACCAGCTATGATAATCTTGTCTGAACTGAGAACTAAGGTTATTAAGAACTCAGAGAATTCAGACATAAATTGAGCAAAAGAAGCACTGGGAGGGCGATATACTGTGGTAAATAAAATAGGTTGTTCTGTCCTCTATGATGGGTGTGCTAAGCTAAAAATTAAACATTCAAAAGAGTTATAATTTGAGTTTAGCTTAGGCTGAGGGTTCATTGGTAATGTGGATTCATATATTACCCCGAAACCACCACCTCGGCCAGTGTTTCTAGGAATATGAATATTACCATAGCTGGGGGGGGGGGGGGGAGGGCTCACTGATACTAACAAAGTAATCGGGGTGTAGCCATGTTTCTGTGAGACAGAGTATATTAGAAAAGATTGTCCCTTAAAACACGTGCACCGTGTCTATTTGGATGGATGCCATCTGGCCTCATAAATGATGGGCGGTTCCAAAACAGGTTGAAATTGTCTATAGAGCCAATGTTAAAAGTAGGACATGTTGAGCACAACCAGGAATTAAGGCTAAGAGTTCTGCTGAAATAAATGCAACCTCTTGTAAAAGGAGCAAGTGGTCCAGAGATAAACACATGTCTGCCACAGTTCTTAAGAGTGGACAGAAGGCTCCTGAAGTCTCTCTTTAAGATCTCAGATGCTTCATCTGGGATGTTGTTGC
The DNA here is from genome assembly GCA_020510985.1 of Pholidichthys leucotaenia. Classification (NCBI taxonomy): domain Eukaryota; kingdom Metazoa; phylum Chordata; class Actinopteri; order Cichliformes; family Pholidichthyidae; genus Pholidichthys; species Pholidichthys leucotaenia. The sequence goes on from CM035838.1 coordinate 320,354,850, forward strand.
ATCCGACATGCACAATAACAGTTTTAGTGTGGGGGTATTCATTTAATAGGTCAGGGGTCTGACCTCAATGTCTGACACTTTAGCCCCAGGAAAAAAATTTGTAACACAGTACCTGCTTCTGACAGTGTGATACTAAGTGTGGCAAACATACAAAAAACATACAAACATACAAAAAAATGAGAAATCAGAAAGGAGGCAAACACTTTCTCACACCACTGTATACATGTATTAAATTAATAAAATCTGTTAATCCAGCATTTTTCTTTCTGCTCTCAATTTTATTCTTGTGGTTTTATATTTTTTCTTTTATGCACTCCTTGACAAAAATGCCAGCGTACAGCCCTGGGATGACATACACCTCGTGTGTATTGTGACAGTGACATCACAGTCATACCTGCATAAACAAATACCAAGCATTTCAAAACTGTGCATGGATGGCATGACACAATGCTACCATGCCACAAGCACTGAGGCATCAGCACCTGCAGTGCTTTCATTCTGGCAGAGGTGAAAGAGTATTTTTTTTTGTATACTTTATTGATCCGAAGAGTGCTGACCTAGTTAGTAGAGCATCCGTCCCAACCGGGAGATCGTGGATTCAAATCCCGGCTGGGTCATACCAAAGACCATATAAAAATGGTACTTTCCGCCTTCTAGCTTGGTGCTCAGCATAATAGAATGGGGAAAGGAAAGTTAAGGCACAGAGCTACCATAAGACTGACCCCCACTGTAGCTTTCACTACTTACAGTAGCTGTGTGGCTTAGGGTTAGTGAAATGGAGACATGCGCCGCCCCATATGGGCACCCACATGGTGTCCCACATGCTGTGGAAGGGATTAACTTCACTTAATTGATCTCCAGTGGGAAATTCAGGGCATCCACGTGGATGGATGAGGCAGCCACAGTGCGGCGCCAATCCCTTCACCATTCACTCACACATTCACACCTAGGGCCACTTTAGAGTCTCCAATAAACCTAACTTGCCTGTTTTTGGCCTGTGGCCTGTATGGTGTGGTAAGTGACAGAAATGAAAGAACTTTAGTGAGCAAGCTCACATACCCCACACATCTGCATATCAGGGGCCCCTAATGACCAACAAAAAATAGACTGAGAATCCCCCCCCCCAAAAAAAATGGAATCCCCATTTGAGTCAAAGTTTCTGTATAAATACAAAGTCAATCCAATCAGAAATGTAGAAGCTAAACTGATGCCAACATAAAATGGAGTGAAAAAGAACAAGTCCCCCTTCCCAAAAAATGGACCACCATTTAGATGCATAAATCTGAAGTCAATCTGATCAGAAATGTAGAAGCAATAGTGATGACAATATAAAATGGCAAACAAACACATGGACAAACGGGTCAAAAACACTGCAGGGGGTACAATAAGGTTACTGACAGCACGCAGGAGGCTATATCCATTCCTAAACCAGCTTCTGATCTGGTCATTCATTTGATGACACCTGACATTGATATGCCTGCAGTCAGGGCTGGCCCTTGCCATTTTGGCACCCTAGGCGAGATTAGGGTTCCCACACCAGATGACACTGGTTAATGACCATGCAAGCAGCATGGGTCGTTGACCATCTCACGTTAGCTGCCTGCTCTGCTGACACAACACCTCTGACTATTAGGAATTTTATTAATTTAAAAAAATGAGGGCTTGCAGCAGTGCCCCTTCCAGCAGGTGGTGCCCTATGCAACCACCTACAGTATATGGCCTATGCTACGAGCCAGCACTGCCTGCGGTGGTGACTGAGGCCCCATGCACACGACAACTTTTTACCCCAGTTTAACTTCTTTTACCATTTGGCTGTCTGTGCATATGAAGTATGAAAAGTGTGAAAGTGTACAGGTTTGAAACCAATCTCCAGAGTGGAAAGGTTCTGCTGGCACCTTTTTTCAACCTCTGTGTGCATGGAGAAAAACAGTAAGAGTGACATCACTGTCACAGGAGCGTGAATGGGGCACAACCACCACAGCCATAACAAATGATTGACATATGTACGTGCTACTTGCATGTGGCAAAACACAAGCTGCACCTCATTGGTTGGTGCATTCCCTAGCTGACGGTCTGTTCAAGTCTGTCCACCCACATTTGAGATGGCACTGGGATGGTTAACTTTCTGCTATATCTTCAAAAGTAAACAGCGAAACATGTTTCTGAAAACAACTGCAGCATGAAATAAATGGTGCAGTAGCTGAATATGTGCTTACTTTTCACAAACAACTGCTATTTTAAAGGTTCAGCACGAGCTCCCCGAAGAAATTGACAGTTGACAGGAAGTCATACCTGGTGCTGTAAAAAAGTCACACTGCCAGCAACTGGCCATCATAGTTACAACAGTTTTTCACACCTTGGGTGGTTCCGTGTGAACTTGCCTGTGTTTTTGTGATGCTGACGTGTACATGCAGATCTTTTTTTTAGTTTCAATGAAAACATTGGCCAGTGATGGAGAAGGAGAAGGTGGGCTTTAACCGGAATTTACACTGATTCCAGATGTAGTCCGTTACGGATGCGATCCGGTCTCCGCAGCAAATAGTTACCATTCTCATCAATTTTCTAATCCCCACCTGGTCTGGACCACTGTGGAACAAACCCGGCTCGTCAGAGTCGGTTCACTAATGAAACCGAATGAGTCTATTCTTGACAGATGCCGGATCCACGCCACAAGGAAATGCCACGGTTAGGGGTGTAATGGTACATGTATTCGGATTCAGATTTTTTGGTACGGCACCTTCGATTTGGTGCAGAGGCATACAGAGGTTCCACACGGACCATGTTGAGTGACTGACATGAAGTGTAACTGCCTCGCGCCGTACATATAAACAAAATGCAGCAAACGTCATGACTGGCTGTACGGAGAAGCCAGAGCTTGAAGACCCTCTTCACAAGTCTCCTGCCTGGGAACACTTCGGCTTTCCGGTGAAATCTGTGAACGGACAAAGGCAAATGAATACGACGAAAACAACATCAGATATGTTTTTCGCAGTATGTTGAACTTGTTAACTCATTTGAAATGGCACTACGTGAACATGAATATTCATTGCGGCACGAAAAAAAGAGGAAGCCTACCATGGTACAAGCACAGCTTCCAGTGGCATTTAGACAGCCTCTCGGGGTTTTTCAGATTGAGCCAAAGCAATAACAAATGCCTTTGGTGTTTTTATAGCAGCGGATCTAAGGCCATATTCAGTTGTTCAGAACACCAGGTTTAAACACATGCTGAAGGTAACTGAGCCCCGGTATGAAGTTCCTTGTTGTGCCCTCTTCAGCTAGAAAATAATTCAATCCTTTTAAAAACAAGCTAAATCTGTTAATGCTGCACTTTAGGCCTGTGTTTTTCAAGGGCACCCTGGTATGTTCCTTCTTAACTGTCCAAAAAATTGCAAATAATTTGCTGTTGTTGTGCATGGGTGCGTTCAGAACCTATACACAACAATGACAACTTTGCAATTTTTTTGACCAATTAACAAGTGAAATTAGATAATTAATTTCTCATAGAAACAGGAACATACCAGAGCACCCTGGTTAAAATCACTGCTTCAGGCAATAAGGACTAAAAGAATAATTCAGACTATTCAAACTTCTATTGTTGCACTTGTCTACATCATTCATTTGCTAAAAAGAGACTTTATTTATTTTATTGTATACATTTTATTCATTGGAGAATTGACTGCTGGCAGTTTGCAGTTTTTTTGTCAAAAGTGTTCCTACTTATACAAAAGATAAGTAGTTTTATGCTTTCATTTTGTTTCCTTACTGTACCAAAAATGAACCGAACCGTGACCTTAAAACCAAGGTACGTACTGAACTGTAATTTTAGCGTACTATTACACCCCTAGCCACGGTATTTAATAGCCATTTGTTCATTAAAAACTATTTAAGGATTGTCCATTATTTTCTGAAGTCTACTCCTCCACCACTGTGTCAGAGAAGGTACAAACTTAAGAACAGAATAGGCTTTATTTGACATTGTACAGCTGTATAGCACAACCAAATTGTGGAAACAAACATACAAACACTTCACAGAATTAAAATTAACGGGCTACTTATGTTTTATTCAGAGCCCAGAAATCCAGGTGGAGAGCCGCTACATCACACTTCCTTGTTGTTATCACGTGATTGTGATCAGTTCATCTTGGTCACTCTCGGGTCTTGCTCGAGATCTCGCATTATTTTGTATAATTCTCACGTGATCTTGTATTTCAAACTGTGTTCTTATCCATGCAGCTGTAAAACACAAACGGAGCTGATAAGGATGGACGCAAGGGCCCTTCTGCACTGCATCCGCAAACGACTGCATCCAAAGTCAGTGTAAATCCTGGGTTACTGCGTCACACCTAGCAGCGCAATCAATCAGCTTTTATCTCAGTTGAGTGCTAGCATTCATAGGCTGACCATTAGCATACGTAGGGGAACCATCCGTATTCAGAGGTTGGTTATTAGTATTTCCAGGTTGACCATTAGGATTTCTATTTAAAAAAAAAAAAACGACCTGGGATTGCTACAAGATTTCTCTTGCTAAAGACATATTTGATTTCTCTGAGATTTCCCGACAAAATTAGTAAACACAGATTTAACTAATTATTTCACTTAGTGTCACATGTCTCTTAAAAGTTAAAAGCAGAAGAAAATGTAGGCTACTCAACATTTCAGTTGGTAGTGGTCTTGTGCACTATCTACAGCTAAATGGAAAAGGAGAACCAAATCAACAGTCAATCGGTGTGCTAATAGTACGCCTAGCAATGCTAACAGTCAGCTGCAATAGTGCCTGATACAGTGGGTTGCTAGATGTGACCCCCCCCTTTCTTTCTCCACTGCATATCTGTCAGCTTCTCATTCACCACCACAGGCATGATCAGTGTCAGGTGCCGGTAAATCAATTATAACACCAGTAGCTGGCTTAGGAGAAGATTAAGCCTCCTGCATAATGTCAGTAACCTTATTTTTTGTCCCTTTTACCATGTCATAAATTATGTTTATGGAAATGTTGTTAGCATGTAATGCTGATGTTAAATTGGAAGCAGAGTGGAATGTAAAAGATGATGGAACGGGATTTGTGGGGATCACAGAAAGAGAAGTGGGGGGGGGGGCATTAAAGGACAGGCTAAACCTAAATCATCTGCTGTGTTTCAGTGCTCGACATCTGGCTTAAAGATGCCCGCTTGATCCTAACATAGTGTATTATAGATGCAGATGACTATACACAGCAACACTTACTGCACACTGATATGTACTGTATGTATTTTTTAATCTACTTTTATTTATTTTGGTTATTTGTTTCTTACCAGGTCATCCAAAGCAAATGTCAGTCGGCCATCTTTGGACAGGATGAAGAAACGTCGTTGCCATTTCTGACAATAAAAGACGGGGAAAAAAATGAAGCATCACAGTGGGACATTCATGTGTTTCCTGTCACTTCTATCATGTCCTACCCTGGACCTCTGCATTGGGTTGTCAAAATCTGTCCCCTCAGGAGCCAAGCACAGCCAGCCTGTGTAGATGGGTTTTGCCTGGAAGGAAGGTGGACAGTTAGGCCAACCAGTAGATTAACTACATGTTTAACTTTTTTGTTTGAACATGTACAAATTTCTGTTTCAGTATAAACTGATACAGAGTACCAATACATGAAATTGATAAAAAAAAAAGTTGTTCTTCTACTCTGTAAATATCCTGCTTTACTTGCAGGTAGAGCTGTACCTAAATAGCCAATAAAAAAAATGATAAAACATAGCCAATACTCGAATAGAATACCAAATTTGGAAACCAAATACCAGTGTATTTAATGAATATCTGAATAATTACATATTTGGGTGCAGCTCTAGCAAATTTACACGAATGTTTGCAAATATAAATAAAAAAGATTTAAATTTGTATGAATATCACAAATTTGTAAGAAAAAAATCAATATTTACATTATAAGCTGTAAATTTAAGGAAAAAAAGATTTAAAATGACAGAGAATATTCATATTCATAGGAAATGTAAATTTGCTGAAAAAAATCTCAAACTAAGAAGGAAACCTGCAAATTTATGAGAAAAAAATGCAAGAAATGCACTTGCAAGAAAAAGTTAAAAATTTACAGTGCTGTGAAAAAGCATTTGCCCCTTCCCGATTTCTTATATTTTTGCTTATTTGTCACATTTAAATATTTCTGATCATAAAACAAATTTTAATGTCAGACAATACCAAATGCAGTGAGAACTGCAGTTCTTTAGATGTTGCTCTGGGTTTTTGTTTCTCATCTGTTCTTGGATTTCTTCAGATCGCGGCATGATGTGTTGCTTTTTGAGATCTTTTCGCCATTTTTTATTTTGTCAGATGGGTTCAATATAAATGATTTCTTGATTCAGCAGGTCTGATAATATTTATGCCTAGGTGTGGCTAGTGAAACTGAATTTGGCTTTCCAAAAACAGTGGTTAATCACAGTTAATTCATGATGTAACATGAATTACTTTTTCACATAGAGCCAGGTATGTCATGGTTTGTGCCCCAGTGGGGCAGAGAGCAGGTCTCAGATGTGTAGCGAGCGTTAAGCATAATTTATTAACACAAAAAGCAGCTCGGAAGCTGAAACAAAAACTAAGCTACGACTTGGCAAAGGCAGACAAAAACTCACAGACAAGACTGACGGGCCGACAAACAGACAGAAGCGTGTGGGTTCACGCCAAATGACTAATGACACAGCACCCAGGTGAGGGGCTACGTCCCTTAAATAAGGCAGACAAATGGATCATAATTACAAACCGGTGTGTGCACTTAACAAATTAACAAGATCAAATTAGGCAATGCAAAACGGGAACTGAAAACACTGTCAAAATGAAGCCAAACCAAACAAAAGATCATGACAGGAATAACCACAACAAGCAAATATAAACATGACTATGAAACTAATAAACAGGACTAAGGAGGGAATCATAACCAACAGTGGAAATAAACAGCAAATTCTAAAGAACATAGACGGGGCCATGATAATGAAGGAGAAATTCAAAGATACAAGACAGACTAACCACAATAGATGACAACTCAGGACAATGATAATGATGAGCACAAGAATAACTTAAAGCGTGAGCCTGCTCCTCCAACCAAGCTCAGACCCTAACAAGGTAGGCTTGGATAGCTTTTTTTCCCCTGACTAAATGAAATCACCATTAAAAAACTGCATTTTGTATTTATTGAAGTTATCTTTGTCTGATACTAAAATCTGTTTGATGATCTGAAACATTTAAGTGTGACAGGCAAAAATATAAGAAATCAGGAAGGGGGCAAATACTTTTCTACAGAACTATAACAGTGTAAATTTGTTGTCCCCTCAAAATAACTTAACACACAGCCACTGATGTCTAAACCGCTGGCAACAAAAATGTTATGACCCCTCGTGCACCATTACGCAGCGCACAGAGGGAGGAATGGAAACCCACAAGCAGAAGTAGTTTCGTGCACTTTATTGAACATAAACCCCAAACTTTGTCCAGCAAACAGTCACAACATTAAACAGAGGGTTGAAATAATTGTGATGGAGGCCACCGGAAAAACAGGGACGCCACACGGACGCTCAACAGCCCAGAGAAGTGGAATGCCTAGTGCTGCAGAACAGCCGTCGGCCCAGGGGGAAAGGCAAACATGAACTTACGGGCTAGAGCGGTCCAAGGCAGTCCGTGCTGTCCGGTGGATGACGGTGAGGTAGGAACAGCCGCCAACACTAGATAATCCACAAAAAGACTAGTAGTGTTAGGGAAAACTAGCTAGTCAGACTGAAAGATAAACGTAGGGAATGTAGGCTTACATGCACATAGAAAATGCTACTGCGTATATTGCGCAATGCTCCGGCGATCTCTTCCCACTCAAACAGAGCTTAAGTAATGACAATACTAATGAGGGAAGAGACCGCCAGTGAGGAAAATCGTGGGCTGAACCAAATTGAAACCAGGTGTGCATGAGTGAGTGTCTGAGCATGTGAATGGAAATGAATGAGGTGTGTGTGTATGTGTGTGCATGCGTGCAAAGGGAGGCTCCGATGACAAGGAACAGCTGGTGATACTGACAGGAGAAGGGGGCGTGGCCGAGCTGTCAGGGAGCAAAGGACCCAAAGGGCTCCCTGAAGCGCCTGATGGAAAATAAACAATGAAACGAGACAAAATAGCCACAGTGTCAGAACTGGGTTTGGGACCACCAAACCCAGGTTCATGACAAAAAGTGAGTGCACCCCTAAGCCAAAATGTCCAGATTGTGCCCAACATGTCAATATTTTGTGTGGCCACCATTATTTTCCAGCACTGCCTTAACTCTCTTGGGCATGGGGTTCACTAGAGCTTGACAGGTTGCCACTGGAATCCTCTTCCACTCCTCCATGACAACATCATGGAGCTGGTGGATGTTAGAGACCTTGCGCTCCTCGACCTTCCATTTGAGGATGCCCCACAGATGCTCAATAGGGTTTAGGTCTGGAGACATGCTTGGCCAGTCCATCACCTTTACCCTCAGTTTCTTTAGCAAGGCAGTGGTCGTCTTGGAGGTGTGTTTGGGGTCATTATCATGTTGGAATACTGCCCTGCAGCCCAGTTTCCGAAGGGAGAGGATCATGTTCGGTGCGGTGGCGCAGTGGTTAGCACTGCGGCAGCACAGCAACTCACCCTTGGCCGTGGGATCCATGGTTCGATCCCAGCCCCTGACCAACTGTAGTCTGTGTGGAGTTTGCATGTTCTCCCCGTGTCTGCCTGAGTTTACTCTGGGAGTTCTCCGGTTTCCTCCCACAGGCCAAAAACATGCAGGTTAGGTTAACTGGAGACTCTAAAGTGGCCCTAGGTGTGAATGTGTGTGTGAATGGTAAAGGGATAGCGCCGTAACGTGGCTATTTCATCCATCCAGGTGGATGCCCTCAATTTCCCCTCTGGGGATCAATAAAGTATACAAAATCCAAAAAAAAATGTTCTGCTTCAGTATGTCACAGTACATGTTGGCATTCATGGTTCCCTCAATGAACTGTAGCTCCCCAGTGCCGGCAGCACTCTTGCAGCCCCAAACCATGACACTCCCACCACCATGCTTGACTGTAGGCAAGACACACTTGTCTTTGTACTCCTCACCTGGTTGCCAGCACACATGCTTGACTCATCTAAACCAAATAAGTTTATCTTGGTCTCATCAGACCACAGGACATGGTTCCAGTAATCCATGTCCTTAGTCTGCTTGTCTTCAGCAAACTGTTAGTGGGCTTTCTTGTGCATCATCTTTAAAAGGGGCTTCCTTCTGGGATGACACCCATGCAGACCAATATGATGCAGTGTGTGGCGTATGGTCTGAGCACTGACAGGCTGACCCACCCCCACCCCTTCAACCTCTGCAGCAATGCTGGCAGCACTCATATACCGTTCTTCAAAAGACAACCTCTGGATATGATGCTGAGCATGCACACTCAACTTCTTTGGTTGACCGTGGCGAGGCCTGTTCTGAGTGGAACCTGTCCTGTTAAACCGCTGTACGGTCTTGGCCACTGTGCTGCAGCTCAGTTTCAGGGTGTTGGCAATCTTCTTATAGCCTAGGCCATCTTTATGTAGAGCAACAATTCTTTTTTTCAGATCCCCAGAGAGTTCTTTGCCATGAAGTGCCATGTTGAACTTCCAGTGACCGGTATGAGAGAGTGTGAGAGCGATAACACCAAATTTAACACACCTGCTCCCCATTCACACCTGAGACCTTGTAACACTAACAAGTTACATGACACCAAGGAGGGAAAATGGCTAATTGGGCACAATTTGGACATTTTCACTTAGGGGTATACTCACTTTTGTTGCCAGTGGTTTAGACATCAATGGCTGTGTGTTAAGTTATTTTGAGGGGACAGCAAATTTACACTGTTATAAAAGCCCAGCAGAGGATGTTCTTCCTGCGGCAGCTGAGGAAGCTCAAGCTACCCACCAAGATGTTAGTGCAGTTCTACACAGCCATCATCGAGTCCATCCTCACCACCTCCATAACCGTGTGGTACGCAGGAGCCACTGCCAGGGACAGACTAAGGCTGCAGCGCGTCGTGCGCACTGCTGAGAAGGTGATCGGCTGCAAGCTCCCATCTCTCCAGGATCTGTACATCTCCAGGACCCGGAGGCGTGCTGGCCGGATCATAGCCGATCCCTCACACCCTGGTCATGTACTGTTTGCCCCCCTCCCCTCTGGTAGAAGACTTCGGTCCATCCAGACTAAAACCTCCCGTCACATGAACAGCTTCTTCCCCTCTGCCATTAGACTGCTGAACACTAAGTGACTCTCGTGCACCATGTACAGCAGCTCAACCAGACTCATGTCAATCATCACTGTTTTCTTCCTGCATTACCGACTGCACTATATAGTTCTCCACAGTATCTGCTGCTGGCTAATATATATTTTAACTGTTGACCAGTATCACTTAATCTTATCCTACACTTTATTACATGTATAGTTTATTTCTCTTATCTTATCATGTTTAATGTTGCAGCATTGTACCGAGACAAATTCCTAGTTTGTGTACTACATGAACAATGGCAATAAACCTGATTCTGATTCTGATTCTGATTCTGAAGCTGTACACTGACTACATTGCATTGTATCAAAGTGTCATATCTTCAATGTTGTCCTATGAAAAGATACAAAAAAAATATTTTAAAAAATGTGAGGGGTGCACTCACTTTTGTGAGATACTGTATGTATACACATATATACTGTATATATATGTACACACACACACACACACACACACACACACACACCAGTTAGTTTCGACCGAGCAATTTGATTTGACAATAGAGATTCGAGGAGTTACTATAATCCACAATAATTGCACTCCAATTTCACTGGATATGGATCACTCCGCTTCAAAGGTGTTCTAGTCATGTTAATTACTAACAGTATTTTTCTATCAACTCTCTGACAATTGCAGTACTGTTTTGGATACCTTAACCATTTGAGTGTGTCTGTCGCCGAATTGCAACAAACCCCCTAGTGGTCAAGAGTGGTAAATATTTTTTGTCACTAAAATAGTTCAGATTTCCAAGGCTATAACTTGAAAGTGGTATGAGATAATGGCTTACTGTTAATTAGAAAGTTGTAAAATATAATCCAAAGTTTCCGATAGGAATAAATTTACGCATCTAATTTGTATAATGTCACAGCTGCTCTTTAAATTCCATAACTCGGTCAAAACTGGACTTTGGACATGTTTACACAAAGAATGGTTCAGTCTTTTGACACCATTTTTTAGTATATGAACTAGTATATTAGTATATAAAGTATATGAACAAGAAATCAGTACAGTATTAAAAAAAACAAAACACAAATTCGTCACTTACCAGCGACTAATGGGACTCGCTCGCTGCCGTGGTCGCTGCATTTTCGTCCATCGTGGTCATTATTTTGCGTTGTCGGTCATTTACACTCTCTATCACATCTACAAAGTTTTCTGATTATCCCACAGAAATTTTGCTTGTATCCCACAGCTATATTCCGTGTAAGAAGCCGTCTAAGTGATGGTGCACGATGATGGACAGCAGCCATAATAGCTTTCTGGGCTAAAAGCATGAAAACAGGAAAAGGAAATAAGGAGTTCTTCTTCTTTGGTGTATTATGTGTCATTCATTGAGTCCTCCAACTGATGTCTGCCACCTTCTGAGACTGGCAGATCAGTACAAATCAGTACAAATCCTAAGTGGAGCCGGCAATGTCAGAGTGAGATGACAGACGCAGTGCCGCACTCTGCCACTAGGGGCATGCAAATTCTCACACTCAAAGGGTTAATTTCTACAGTGAAGCACTGTTTGACAAGAAATTATACATCCGTGACCCGGAGGTCTCACCCTTTTGCAAAGGCCTACTTCTGTCTACCCGGTCATTTTAATGTCATTAAGCGATTTCACATCTGTTTAAAAAAATAGGCAGTGCTAGAGTTTGATTTATTGTCTCGATTAACAAACCACAATACTTTTATGGTGATGGACTCTGTTTCATCTGAAAATGTGAAGAAAAGCAAGAAAAAGAGAGTTCACGAGTTGGCTGCCTTTTGCAACTGCTCTTTTTTTTATCTTCCTTCTTCTTTCTACACCTTTCACTCTATATATATATCACGGACACACAGATCGCCCCAAAGGTCTCCCGAGTCGGCGGATGGAGCCTCTGTTTACAGCAGGAGACGATACAGCAGGGAAGAGCTAGCTAGCACTCAACCGCCACCCGGTGCTAACGGAGAAACTCGACATACTGGGGAACTGAAGCGAAAATGACGCGGGTGCCGGGCTGGAGTTTAGGCGGCGTGCAAGAAATATAAGACAGAATAATAAAGAGCGATGGCAAGAACCAAGCAGACCGCCAGTAAATCTACTGGAGGAAAAAGCCCCCCAGGAAGCAGCTAGCCACCAAGGCTGCTCGGAAAAGCGCTCCGGCCACCGGCGGAGTGAAGAAGCCTCACCGTTACAGGCCCGATACCGTGGCTCTGAGAGAGATCCGTTGCTACCAGAAATCCACGGAGCTGCTCATCCGTAAGCTGCCCTTCCAGCGCCTGATGAGGGAGATCGCTCAGGACTTCAAGACCGACCTGCGCTTCCAGAGCTCCGCCGTAATGGCTCTGCAGGAGGCCAGCGAGGCCTACCTGGTGGGTCTCTTCGAGGACACCAACCTGTACGCCATCCACGCCAAGAGGGTCACCATCATGCCCAAAGACATCCAGCTGGCCCGCCGCATCCGCGGAGAGAGAGCTTAGACTTTCTGCTGCACATTCACCAACCACAATGCTCCGCACTGTGTGTCTATATATATATATATATATATATATATATATATATATATATATATATATATATATATATATATATTTTAGTAATATGTACATATGTATACTAGCTGTTCTTGTTTTTTTTTCTTGCCTTCTGACTGTTGCTCTGAGTGTTGCTATCTCTGTGCTGTTGCAATCCTGGAATTTCCCCATTGTGGGACTAATAAAGGCTTATCTTATCTTATCTTAAAATGTGCTAAACTGTTAGCATGTGCTAAATCACTAGCATGCTAACTACTAGCTTCTGGGGTTTCTAGACACTCCATACCCTTGCCACTGTGCCCCTGGTCACTCCATGCCTGCTTTAATATAGACACGAGTGGAGGGATGTTGTGCCTTTCATTTCTGTTTTTGAACAATTTATGTATATCATCGTATATATTTATGCACAGATGCTTGGTTGTAAAATAAATATTTTTTAAATACAGATTCATGACAATTTGAGCACTTTTTCCTGGTCCTCTACAAAATGATCAGGTGAACTAATCTATTTTTACAAGGAAAAAAATTGTTTATTTTTTCTGACAAATTTCACAGAGCTAGTAATCACATTTTGATACTAGTATACTAAGTTCAACAAGTAAGCAACAACTTTGACAGTAAACAACAACATTTTGGTTTTGGTAAGTATTTAATTAAGCAGGTATGGAATTGTGACTTAGGTACGGAGTGACTGGGGACACAGTGGCAAGAGTACAGAGTGGCCTGATACCGCTTCTGACAACCGGTATTGGATATGTTTTGACCTGGGATTTTTCTGAAATATCAACTTAACAGGTATGTTGTATAAACACTTACTACGTTTGCACAATATTTAATTTGTTTACATGTGTGTGAAATGACAATAGACATCTTCATGCTGATTGAAATGTTTAGCAACAGTTACTGGCTAGATTTAGGGACTATTTTTTTCTCAGCTGCTCAAAATAACTGGTTAAACAAACAAATCATAATATTTTAATAAATTCTGGTTGCAGGAACTGTTGTATAAAAGCAATATTACACAAGACGGAGTTATGGTATTGTGATTATAATTACTACGGCTGTGATACAGCTTAATGCCCTCCTAATATCGTGTAATATTGCTTAAATATATATATGAGGCCACAGTTCTGAAAAACATTTACATAGACGGAGTTCACTGAGGAAGAAGCCAGGGTGTACCAAATGTTCAGATATTCACTCTGGTTGCTCCCAACTATTCAGAACCCTAAAACTGGTCACAAATTCATAAGAAAACTGCAAAAAAAAAATTATGAGAAAAAGGTTGCAAATTGGAGTGAGAAAAGGGGTCACTTTGTTCTCCCAGTAGTCCAACAATATCCATTTTACAGTCATATAAAACACAATACACTTTTTTTACACATTTTTGAGCAGGTGGCAAAGATAAAAGCAGTGATTGACTTTGTGTGTAGGTAATAGCAAAACATAAAACATACAGAACATAGCATCATGAGCGTAAATACACTACACTACATTTACAAAATTCTAAGAAACACGGCTTTTATGATTAAATGCTGGGTAACAGCCAGTGTTGTGTTTGCAGGTGAAGCAATGATGCTAAAATAACAGGGCACTGTGAAACCAAGCAGTGGGACACAGTGATAGCATATTTCAGCTATGTGAGGCATGTTAGGAAGCTGCCATAACTGTCTCCTTATATCACCTTGACATGACAAGCCAGCAACAATGTTTTCACAGCGCTCAGGACACATGTGTAGTGCTGACATGTTTTATTGAACACAAAATAAATAACTGAAATGTTCACCAAGTTTTCCAGTGAGCAGATTAGCACATGCTGTTTGGCATACATCCAGTAAGAAGTTTAAGATATTTGTTTTGTCAGCTTGTTACTTATTTTCCCTTTTGCTTAATAAGGTAGTTTAAACTTCATCCAAACGATGTGTGTTTGTGTTAGGACACAAACACCTGTGTTTAAATTGTCCCAGAGGTGTTAATAAAATCTCCATACATGATCTGGTCAAAACAACTCACAGTTTAATCATGGCAGATTTCTTTTTTTAAGCTCATAATTTCTTAACCTCTTGCACTCCGGGATACCGCGGGCGGTCACGTCTCTGCGTACTAGTGCGCCCTCGTGCGCATTAGGATGCACACTGTGCGTCTCAGAGCGCACTGAAAAAAAAAAGCTGCATTTCCGTTCTTCCACTACAGACACAGCCGCGAACAGAAAGCCAAAGGAGTGCTTTGATTGGTTTAGATTTGATTGACCTCTCATTCGACTAATAAGAGCCTTGAATTGGGTTTCTGAAACCTTGAAGAACCAATGACTGAAAACCTAGCAAGAAGGACCCGCCTACCAACGGCTTTGAATACAGTGAGCCAATTGAAGCAGAGAAGTTCGACGATTGAAAGCGTGTGTCCCGTGTGTAAAATCTGTTTTGTGTAAGCCGCTGTGTGTGACGGTAGCGTTCGCCAGTGTTTTTTTCTTACTACTGTTCTTATTTGTTTTGAAAAATCTTTCGCCAAAACCGCAATCATGGAAGCGCAAAACCACAATAATGGAATCATGGTTTGACCGGGTCACGTGACCAGAACCACGAGTCGTAACAAGCGGACCAGCGTCATGTTCATCTGACAATGAGGAAGAGATGTTCGCCAGCGACACTGCTGTTGTGGACAGGTAAGTGTTATAAGCTAAATTATTCTTTATCCCTGAAAACTGTAATCAAAATGACTTTTGACCGATCGGTAAATTACAACTGTGCGTCATCGCCACATGACAGACCGCGGCGCACGGTCCAGTCACGGAACGGTCCCTCCCACCGCTACTCCTCTGTAGCGGATTGCAGATATACTGCAGATATTTTTTTTTTCCACAATATCTTTATTGAACTTTTTTTTTTTTTTTAACAAACATGATACAAACAATCAAACACTAACACTAAAGTACTACAAAAAAAAAAATGCACTAAAAACACCAACAACCACCAACAAAATCAAATCTTCAACAATGCTCCTCTGTTTAGTCTAGACAATCCAATACATAAGTATACATATTATGTTCACCAGTTTGGAATTTACAAGGTCCACACACATCATTCACCTTCTTCTTCAAGAGTTATGTTTAAATTTTTTACATAATCAATAAAAGGTCTCCATATATTCTCAAACACAATTTCCTTTGATTTCAGTATATATGTTATTCTTTCTAATGGAAGGTTTGTTAACATCTGTCTTAACCACTGAGTCACATCTGGTCTATGAGTCTTTTTCCATAATAGTGCAATACAGTTTTTGGCATTAAGCAAACTGAGGTCTATGAATGTTCTTTCACTTTTATTAAAATTATGCTTTTCTGGGTACAGACCCAACAAAAACAGTTTAGGATTCAATATGATTTGTTTTGAGATTATTTTTTCAATTGTTACCCTCACCTCTTCCCAAAACATTCTTATTAATCTACATTCCCATAAACAATGAAATAGGGTTCCTTTACTTTCCATGCATTTTGTGCATGTATCTGGTATATTTTTGTTATATCTATTTAACTCCTCCGGTGTAACATACATCCGCATTAACCATTTGAAATGTATCAATTTAAGGCGTGCATTTATTGATTTGGTTTGAGCTTCTGTACAAGCCAATTCCCATTGTTCCTCTGAAATTTCAGTTTGCAGATCTTCTTTCCAGTAGTTTAATCTTTTCAGTGAATTTTCACTTGAAGATAGTGTCAATGAGTTATAAAACTCTGAAATAATACCCTTTCTTTTACTATCTTTCATCATCATTTTTTCCAAGGATGAATAAATAGGTCGAGTGAGAGCTTTATTTT
This sequence comes from Pholidichthys leucotaenia, assembly GCA_020510985.1. NCBI lineage: Eukaryota > Metazoa > Chordata > Actinopteri > Cichliformes > Pholidichthyidae > Pholidichthys > Pholidichthys leucotaenia. The sequence continues at coordinate 320,371,446 of CM035838.1, forward strand.
GATTACTGCAGATATTTTAGTACAACTGTGCGTAGTAGACCCGTGCGCCGCGGTCCGTCATGTGGCGATGGACGATGTCTGTCCTCTGTAGCGGGGGGGGGGGGGGAGTCGTTATCCTCTACATTACAGATATTTTAGTATAATTTTTATTGCACTGTAGGTTATTTTTTTCTTGTAAAAAAAAGCCACACATTTTTTACGTGGCAGGCTTCTTTGCGTGTGGGGGCTTGTTTGTTCATTCATTCATTCATGAATGAATAAACAACCCCCCCCCCACACACACACACAGCCCTGGTGTCACCTTTCATTAGAGCCCAAGATCAAGCTTCTATATTGAATCATTCAAAAGTTATAGACGTTTTTCCAAACTGTGCCATTTGGCACAATTTGGCACAGTTCAAAAATGCCTGACAAAAAAAGCTGTGTAATATATTCATTTTTTGTGGTATTGTTACAAAATTTTGACCTCAGCTGGATAACACTTGGTTCTACATTTCTGTTGCATTTTCCAGCCCGTATCTGACAGCTGTGTGTTAGTTGCAAGCATTTGTATCCAAAAAAACACCCAGGCGAACTTTATTTTCTTCAAGTTCAGTATGTTTAGATGACTGTTACTCAGTGGCCGGAGCACTTAGAGAGATTATGACTGTTTTGCCAAAAAATTCAAAGTGTTTTCTTTTAAATGAGACCAACCCCATGAAGATGCTGCAAAGGGTTGAAGAACAGCTTTTGATTTACTTTGGGTACATTATTTTTAGGCATTTTTAGGGAAATTGACCAAAGTGCAAGGGGTTAACTGAAAATGCTGCCTTTTTATACAGGAAGAAAATCTAGCTCGACAACGCCACACATTCAAATTCACTTTATTAATCTTCAAGAGGAAATTCAATATTATTCCTCAGAGAACAACTATATTTATTTAGATTTAGACATGTTAGCAAAGTGGCCTCAGCCACTTTCTTGAAATAGTGAAAAAAACAATGCCTGTGTTTAGTGCACCATTTGTGCTGATTTTTACTATTAAAATAATAATTTGTGTTGCCTATATTTTTGTCCACATGCCGACCAAGTCACCAGGGAGTACCTGCAGCAACAGAACTTTGATGTTCTTCCTTGGCTTTCTTATTCTCCATATTTATCCCCCATTGAACACTTGTGGGATCAACTTGGGTTTTGTTTCAGCCAGAGTACCGGCACTGCAGAACAGACAGGAACTGTTTGAGGCATTGCAGGAGGAGTGGCTAAATATCCCCCAAAACAACATTAGACTGCTCATCAGGTCCATGCAGGGACGTTTTATTGCCTGCAGTAACACAAAATGGAGGTCATATTCCATACTGAACTTTGGTTTTAAGACAGATGTTTTGTTGTAATTTTGGAAAGTCAGGGTGCTTCTATTTTGTTCAATTTTGAAAATTGTTGATACACAGATTTTCACTTGTCAATCTCTGATATTGTTTTGAAGATGTCTAAAAAATAATTAGCAGCCTTTAATTGACCATTTCCATAAAAAAAATAGTAAAAATATCAAACTTTTGGAGATGTCATTGTTTAGGTCATTATGCCATGATTTTAGTGGTCTGGCCCACTTGAGATTAAATTGGGCTATATGCGGCCCCCAAACAAAAATGAGTTTGACTCCTCTCTTGCAATCAGTCAAGAACGACAAGGACTATGCTATGATGTAGACTAGGGTTTAATGATGCTTCTCCATGCAGCCCTATTTGTCACTGTTTGTTGCCATTTGTTCAGATCTATTCTTCATGTTTTCATGTTTCTTTTTGCCACATCCTAGTATCTAAGGTTGGGTCTACCTTGGTTTCTTTTGCCTTCACAGAGCTGAGAATACAACAGTTGTCTTGGAAGTCTTTCACTTTCCATTCTGTGTACATGGTCTAACCGTCTGAGGCCCTTCTCAATTAAGATGTCTTCCATAGATGGAAGTCCAGCACAATGCAGGATTTCTAAGTTGGTGATTTTGTCCTTCCAAGATACAGTATGTTCATAATAGCCCTCAAATGTCTCATCATATAAGCATGGAGCTTCTTCATCTGATTACGGTAGACAGTCCAGGTTTCAGCACCATACAGTAGGGTTAACAGTACAACAGCTCTATAAACCTTGCATTTTACTTTGATGGAAACATGTCTATTTTTCCATAACCAATTCTGTAGTTTGCCAAAGGCGGTACTTGCGTTACCCATCCTATTCTTGATCTCTTTGTTGATTTTGGCATTGTTGGAGACTGTACTTCTAAGATATTTGAAGTCTGTACACTGCACCAGTGACTCTTCGTTAATTATTATGATTTCGGGTGCAGGTGGAGGGTTGAGCAGTATCACTGGCTGGTAAAGGCACTCGGTTTTCTTTATGTTGATGTTAAGGCTGAACTGAGCACAGTGTTGGCAAATCTGTCTACTAACATGTGAATATCCTCAGAGCTGTACGACACCACAGCACTATCATCAGCAAAAAGTATTTCTCTCACAAGGTGTCTTGTTGTACGCGTCTTTACTTTGAAGTAAGACAATTTGAAAAGGTCTGCATCATGTCGTGTGTAGCATCAACTCCCTTTGGCTCTAATCTATAAAATCACTCTTCACCTTAAAGAAATTGTTTCATCCAAAAAGTCTGGTCAAGAACTGTTTCCTTCATCTAAGAACCACAGTTGGAAAACACATTCCATGGTGAAAGGTACGATAAGGATCCCATTTCATGCAAGGAACGGATTAGTTTGCCATCATAAATAAATGGAACTTCCTCCCAACCAGACAGTTTTATGCTTTAACAACCGTTTGAGACATCCCAGATCCCTTGAGTGTATTCCACGGTCATTAGGAATTATCCACAGCTCAACATTAGCCCCTGGTGGACGACTCTGGAATATGTTTGTTTTTGCCTCTACAAGCTGAACTGAGGTTAATGAATGAAATGACTTCCTTTTTACAAAAACTCTCAATTCTCAGATTATTTTCTTTTTCAGGACACCCTGGAAAATCAAGCGGGACTCTGACATACCATTCTGGTTTGAAATGTTTCATTAATCATTGACTTTAAATGTGTTGCATGTTTGAAAATGCTTAAATGAACCTTATTCTAATGTATGTTAATTATAGAAGGACAAGTTTATAAACATGCATGCTCACTGAAAGTTAGACATGAATCACTGAAGTTAGCTTAGACTTTATACATAAGTATATAATTTGAATATCACAGTTAATATGTGTGCCTTCTAAAACTTACTCAAGTCATCTGACTGGCTCAGCCAATCACCAGCCAGTCTCTGTTGGACAATACCCCCTTTCATTCTATTGGTCGGTTACAGACAAAGGACTGTTTTCTTATTGGACCAGAGTTCATTCACACCTCCCACGATGGGAGACAATTGGTTCCCTTTCATGTCAGTCAAGTTTTTCCCCGGGAAACTTACTCAGTTTTAAGGGAGAAACATCCCATTTGAGAGAGAGCTGTTCTGTGTGAAAGTTTGTCTGTGTAATGCCTTAAATTCTTTTCCCTTTAAACATCTGGGAAAATGACTTTTTCTTCTTTTTGAGCTCAAACTTCTCTTTCATATGGAGCGAAACTCTGTGTTCACAGACGTTTTTCTATTTTATTCTGTTAAACTTTTCCTATTAATTTCTCGTAGCTCACTGTGTTTTAAAGTGGACTGATCATTTTTCTCATACTGAAAGCTGTTTTTGCCAGTTGCCACGACACTTGAAGAACTAGGATTTCATGGGTGGAACTGTCTAAATACACTTTTTTCCTTCAGCCTGTGGTTTTCTTATCGGCTGGTGGACACCCCAAAGTTGCGGGCCAGGAAAGGATCTGTTGCCCAAGATAGACATCACACCTGCCCCAGGGCCAGCCGTCCACTCTCCTGCCAGCTACTCTCTATGGTCGCCCCACTGCTGAGTCTGTAAAAGCTATAACAACTGGAAAGGACTGCCTGCAGTCTTTCCTCCTCTTTGCCATCTGCTGACATTCAAGATCACCGCTGGACTCTGAAGACACAGCTGTTCATAAGCTAGACTTCCACTTCCTATCTGCTGGGCTAAATGTGATGTCTAATTATAACTGAATATGACCAATTCTTCATGTTAAAAGTTAGTCCATAAGCTACGATAGGAGCTATAAGCTGAAGGAAAATTAATACTCTCCTTTTCAATAACCTCTGTTTTTTTTTTTGCAGAGTAACTCAGAATTTTCTTTTCCATATGATTAGCTTTGATAAGTTTCTTCATAAAATTTGCGTCCAATTTTCTTCATATTTTGGTTACAGCTATTTCAATCTCCATTTTCATCACAGTTACAAATTCACACTAAGGTTTCTTTGGTTCCACAAATGTGATTACACTCTTTCGTTCAATAATCAGTTACAAGTTGAATGTGATGCTTGATACATGATCATTTCACTTTACCAACAAGTCCATTGAATGTAATGTCATTTAATCTGAGTCTGATCATTAAAACTGTAAACGGTATATGGAAGTTTCTGTTGATTTCTTTTCCTGTGTTTGTTTCTAAAGTTACCCAGGAGAATTCACGAATATTTGAGACTGATTGATTGAAGGTATAAAGATTAGTTATTACTAAATTGTCCAAGCTTTTGGACTGGTGCCCCAAAAACGAGTTTTTCCGGTGTGTGTGTGGACCCAAAGTAAACTTCCTTTTCCACACACACCTCTAGGTATAAATTAAATAATCTTTGTACCTTATAATTAAATGTTCCTACGTAAATACCTTCTTGGGCATCCTTGAATGCTTCTTTTAGCATTGCAATCCGGTACAAAGAGAACAATGTCGGCGCAAGCACACAACCTTGCTTGACACCATCTGTCACAGCAAATTCATTCCATTCAGCAAATCTCAGACTCTCTTTCTTCTTGCTTCCTAGCTTACTTTTTGCTGGTTGCCGGAGCAAGAGCTGGCCAGTGCAAACCTTGTTAACCGGGGCGACGTCCGAGTCAGTATGAGAATTCATTTCCGTATCCATAATCTTGGCACTGCTTTGCAAAAGTTTAAGTAATACTGGCTTTTGCATTACCAGAACCACTCTCTCTGCAAGGCAAAGGTGTAGTCCAGCGGGCAAGAACAGGTCGAGGCATGCTGGCACCTTTGTCATGCTGCAGCGGCTGGCCAGAAGATAGGTTTGTCTATCCCCGCCCTTGAGTGCTGCCACGGGGCACTAAGCAAAGACTGATGCTGAGTTGACAAAACAGTCCTGCCATTTACCAGAACTACCGTCAAGTTGACTTGTAGAACTGCCAGATTTGTTAGCTGTAACCTTGGCCAAGGGAGGCTGGGAGTGTATTGACACTTGCCCAAGGTGTGTCAAATGAGTTTGACAACCCTGCACTAACCTCTGGCACTGTTTGGGTTTCAAACATAAATTATTAATACAGTATATCAAAAACAGAAACGGCACAAATCAGCATAAATGTAACACTAACCAATTGTACTGTGTTTTTTTAATTATTACAAGAAAGTGGCTGAGCCAACTTCATTCAAGTGTTTTCTGTAATAACAGGCTTAATAAGATAAGATAAGATAAGATAAGATAAGATAAGATAAGATAAGATAAGATAAGCCTTTATTAGTCCCACAATGGGGAAATTCCAGGATTGCAACAGCACAGGGATAGCAACACTCAGAGCAACAATCAGAAGGCAAGAAAAAAACAAGAGCAGCGAGTATACATATGTACATATAAACATAAATATATAGACACACAGTGCGGAGCATTGTAGCTAGATGGAATAAATATATGAATATATAAACACACAGTGTGGAGCATTGTAGCTAGATGGAATAAATATGTGAATATATAAACACACATACAGTGTGGAGCGTAGAAGCTAGATGGAATAAATTAATGCTAATAAATTAATGCTGGTACTTTACAGGAAAATGTGTTTAGACAAATAGCCATTTGGACAATAAATTACTAAATCAATATGCTGCCTTGATATAAGTTAGAAGGGAAGGGAGAAAGAAAGCTTCTTCTAGGTTGTACAGTAAAATTGCTTGACAAACATGGATTTAATTGTCCAGTATTCATGGAGTAATACATGGTTTTGTCCAAATTGTTCCACAGTTTAACACCATGAACTGAAATACACCATTGTTTTAAAGATGTGCTAGTAAAACTTCTGTGCATAAAAGAATGGTTTGTCATGGTGAAAAAGTTCTGTAGATGAAGTAGCAATGCTCACATGATGCTCCAAACATGGTAAATGAAACCTTCAGATCAATGACCACTTATCGTAATAAATAAATGATCAGATAAAAGCAAAAATCCGATCTGACCTGTTTACATGCACTGAACAGATTGTTGGGCAATAAACTGTATGTGATTTCTCATAACCCAATAACGACATTTATTATATTATTCTGTTTACATGACTACTTGAATAGTCATATAACTCCAGAAATATGATTATAATCGGTTTTTCCACCTTATTCCTGGGGGTGCAGCTGTAGGAATGATTATGGGCGGAGCTTCCGATTTCAGCTGACGTAGTGTTAAATCAGTCAGTAAGAGTGGAGTAGCAGGGGCATTTAAAATAGCGTTTTTAAAAGTTTTTCAAATTCATTTTAATGTATAGGCCACATATGTGTTTTGCACTCGTGGCAGCTAGTTTCAGCTCTTCTAGTTTTTGTATTTTTTGAATGTTTTGGCGTAGCTCTGGTACTTGCTGGTGTTCATGGTTGTGCCATAGACTGGATAAATGGAGGCTTCTCACCACACGGTGACAGATGACATCCATCGTCTTTTTCTAGGTCAGTTTTTGTGCACATCCTACAAATTAAATATCATTTTGAAGGTCTTTCAATACAGAATATGGAAATAACGTTACATCAATTTTGAAAATGTCCTCAGAGTGACTCATTTTGCCAGCACCGGTCATTTGTTTACAGTGTTAGAATCTTAGCAGTGGCGCTAACTAACGGAGCTACTCTCTACGAGGCCACTTTTTAAGGTCATCTTCCCATCCTGTTACATCTAGAAATGAGGAGGAGGTGAGGTGATAGTTTACTGACTTTATTAAGAATAATAAAGGAACATACAGGGGTATGTAGGAGGCCCTCCGTCCAGTCCAAGGGTCCACAGCAAAGAGACAAGATGTCTCCTGCCGTGGCCTCTTATACTCCCCATGATGCCACTTCCCAGAGGTGGGGCGTCACCTCCCCCTTACACCCAGGGCTCCGCCATATTGGTACACCCAGCAAAGATATAATATGCTAGCCAACATCCCCCTCCCGCCCCGAAAAAAACTGCAGGCATACCAATTGGACCCTCCCAAAATTTTATAACCCGACTCACATTCTAAGCATAAATACACAACAAAATATATATACTATAAAACTATCTATACACACAAACAAAACAAGCCCTGTGGATTACAATCGCCATATAAAGTGCTACAGTTCTTAAACATAAAAGGGCCATAAAATAAATTAATCCCCCACAAGCTATACAGTATCAAACATTTCAAGCAACAATCATCAGAACAAACAGTGCATAAAACCCATGGCGGTCCCATGAACATCCCCCCCATCCCAGCACCCACAGAATAACAATGCAAACACACACAGTGCTGGTCAATAGCATTTCACATATCACAACTTAGCTCATATAAAGCACACCCATACACAGGGAGATTAGCCTCGGGCTACCCGGTACTCAAATTACTCATTGCTTATTTACTTTTATATAACCCAATGAACAAATATAACAACAAAACCACATACCGGTAACCCAACCCCCAATAGTCCCACTAAGAACCCCCTCCAGAACGTCCGTCCCGCGGCTTGCTCTCAGAGCACCTCTGCCTCTTCCTTACTGGAGGTGGGCTGCTCAGGCGTTTTCCTCTCCCCATACGCTGCAGCTCATTGGGGTGTCTTCTGGGACCATCCAAGAGTTCTAGATAGTCACTATTGTGGGCTCCCACCACCCAAAGCTGTCCACAGTCGTCCCGCTGCTCCCTCGACTTGCGGACTCCACCAAGCCGAGACTCAACCCTGGGATGAACCTCATTACCAACACCCAGTGGAGGTCACTGGTTTTCTGCATCCGTCACATCACAACCGGGTTTTCCTTTGGTGTTGGAGACTCGTGCCGACCCGGTCCAGGTTCCGCCCCGGATCCTGCTCGTTGGCATGCTTGGAGCTCGTGTCAGACGGTCTCGCCCCGCTCTCTTTCATTTTTGGCGCTGAGTCAGCCACAGCAGCACCCGGTTCGACAAAGCTACTCGGCTGGGCTCAGGAACAATGTTGTGCCTACTTGCTGCCTCCACTCGCCACCACAGGTTTCTGACTGTGCCGTTCAGGTCCCTCATCCAGGGTACCCTGGACCCTGGCACCTGAAACTCCCTGTGGTGGCACTCCATAGTGTCGGTACAGCCCGTTGTCATCCAATCCCGGCAGGTTTGTGTCCCACAATTCGTCATCATGTCCCTCAGTAGACACCGCAAAATCCATACCACATATCGATGATGACTTGTACTTCGCTGACAGCAGTAGCGAACCCACAATGTTAAAACTGTTAAATTCACTTATCCTACGATGAGGGAAAAATTTCCTTACCGTGGCCCAATTCAAGGTGGAAACTGCTGATCCTGTGTCCACAAGCAGTGGTATCACTGCTCTGTCCAACTCGACATCACAGTAAACACTACTGTCCGTGTTGGGCGAGACTGTATGGGTCACCGTAGGTCCCCTTGCAGAAGAGCCCCTTTTTGGCCGCTGGTCTCCCAGCTTAAAGTTCTTACCTGCTCTCATGAAGTGGTTGAACAAACCACACTTTCCACAGCACTTCCTCTTCACCGGACAGTTCCTCGACTTGCAACGGTGCCTAGTGGTCCCACAGTCACAACACCGTGGTGTCCCCGGGGCGGATCTCAATTCAACGGTGACGGCATCTTCCTCATCATTCGAGCCATCCTTGCCGTTCAGGACCATGGCCAGCACCTGCCACTGCTTCTTGTCCCTCTGCAGCTTTCCATTTTCGCCGAGATTCCTGGTCAGCCTACCTGCTGCCTCATACTGCTGCGTTAGTTTCATGGCGGTGATCAGCGTCATCTCTCCAGAAAATGTCAGGAGACGTGCCCTCACAGAGGAACTAAGGACATGTCCCGACAGCTGGTCGTGGACCACTTCTCCCTCCAAAAAGCTGAATTGGCACTCTCCTGCCAGCTGCTGTAGGTCTGCAACAGACTGGTGTACTGACTCACTCAGCCGCTGGAGTCGCTGTTGAAACTGACTTTTCTCCATCATGTTTTCCAGGCCACAAAAATAGCCCGCCACTGACTGTGCTACATAATGGAAACTATCACCACCTCCCAGCGCATTAAGAATCTTCTGGCTCTCCATTTCCAGATTATGGGCCAGGGCTTTCTCTACACACTGCTTTTCAAGCTCGCCGAGGGTCGGAGCAATGAGATGAGAGGCTGCATACCACCCGGCCCAGGGCACAGGTGGCTCTCCCGGAGGCTCCAGAAACAGCCAAAAAGCGGTAGCAGCTCTCTCCATACCTTATATCCTCATCGCCAAATGTTACTTCTGGAAATGAGGAGGAGGCGAGGTGATAGTTTACTGACTTTATTAAGAATAATAAAGGAACATACAGTGGTATGCAGGAGACCCTCCGTCCAGTCCAAGGGTCCACAGCAAAGAGACAAGATGTCTCCCGCCGTGGCCCCGTATACTCCCCGTGACGCCACTCCCCAGAGGCAGGGCGTCACCTCCCCCTTACACCCAGGGCTCCGCCATATTGGTACACCCAGCAAAGATATAATGTGATATCCAACACATCCCTCAATAGTCGTGGGAAGTGGTATGATTATATTACTATTTTGAGGTGCAAGAGGCCGCATTCCCGCATTTCTGATGCCGAAGTCATTGTTTTCTTTTAACAAGGAAAAGTGTCCCGTTTCAGTGACAACCATATGTTCTAAACCAGTACCTGAAGTTGCTACCATAATTCACACAAGACATCATGGGGCCTAAGGTGGATTGGTGTGCATGTAAACACGGCCAATCATAGCTATAGTTTAAGAAACAGTTAGCTGGTGTGCTCCTGAACCTCTCGTGTATTATCCTTATGGCTCTTATCTGTAACATATATATTTACCTCCGCCAAGGAGGTAATGTTTTTACCGGGGTTGGTTTGTCTGTTTGTTTGTCTGTCTGTTACCAACATAACTCAAAAAGTTATGAACGGATTTTGACAAAATTTTCAGGAAAGGTGTGTAATGGCACGGGGAACAGATGATTAGATTTTGGTGATGATCTGAGAGTGCATACCTCCACCAAGGGCTTTGTTTGTATTTGTGCAGCAGGACAACACAAAAACTACAGGATGGATTTGGATGAAATTTTCACCAGGTGTGGTTCTTGTGCTACAGAGGAACCCATTACATTTTGGTGATGATCTGGGAATGCATACCTCAGCCAAGGCTCTTCTTACAGTGTGTCAGCCACAACACTCCAAAACTAATGGACAGACTTTGATGCAATTTTCACCACGAGTGGCTCTAGGCCTACACATAAACCCATTACATTTTGGAGGTGATCCATGAGAGACTGAAGGATCCTTGGCGGAGGTATGCGCTCTCTGAGTGCTTTTCTAGTTTTAAATTGTTCTCAGCCCACAGCTCAGCACAACAGATATAGCAGAACTACACAGAATACAGTAAGTGCATCAAGGAATATAGTTTAGCTGTTTTTTAAGATTTTGATATCTGAAATGAGACTTCCAAGTGTGTTTACATTCACAATATGAAAACAAAATTAAGGAGAAAAAAAACCGCTTTGCTGCCTTTAAAATACGCTCTCTTCTTCTGACATCCAGTTCAGTTAATTCCCCATATTTCCACATGTTTTTGGGGGGTTTGGGATTTTTTATTTTTTTTTGAAAGTTAACGCAACACAGAAGCGGATAAAGTCAACTTTTTGTGAGATGTTAACATGTCTGACAGTTTAACGGTAAGAGTCTTTATTTCTCTTTCTTTTTCAACTCACCTGCTCCACGTCATGGTCGTTGACTGGATGCAGTTCGCGCGACTTGTAGCAGTTCTGGCATTTGCTTTTATTAAAATAGTTGGCCTCAAATTTGTCGCAGGTCGTGGCCGCCTTTTCCCCGGGCATGTTCCTGTCAGCGTCGCTCCGTTCAGCGGTGGAATCGGATGGGATCCCTGTCCACGGGACCAGTTTAAATAGGCTGTGCTGTCGTCATGGTCACGGCCTCTGACGTTACATCACCACTCCACATCCGGCTACGGCCTTCAAAATGAAAGCAAGCAGTTCACTTATTTTGTTTTATTTATGTTATTTGTATTTATATATTAATATACCGATAAAAAGTTATCACTACCTTAAAAAGAAAAGCGGTGATCGAGAGGTGACCGTTAAATAAATAATAACTGTAATGAATGCATAATAAATAATAACCCTGAGGGACCTAGCACATTTTAGGCACTTTTCATTCTTCATTTGTTTTTTTGGTAATTTTGGCTGTGTTCATGCATATGGCATGAATTTTGGCAAGATCATTTGATCTTGTTATTTCCAACATAGCTCCTACAGTAGTCTAAAATACACTGCACAAGTAACTGTTACACTCATATAAGTGGAAAAAATGCGCCACTGAAACCCATCTACAGTATCTATAGATGCAACAAATCACTGTGTGTGTGTGTGTGTGGGCGGTTGTGGAGCAATAAAGATAAGATAAGATAAGATAAGCCTTTATTAGTCCCACAATGGGGAAATTCCAGGATTGCAACAGCACAAGGATAGCAACACTCAGAGCAACAATCAGAAGGCAAGAAAAAACAAGAGCAGCTAGTATACATATGTACATATTAATATAAATATATATATATATATATATATATATATATATATATATATATATATATATATATATATATATATATATATATATATATATAGACACACAGTGCGGAGCATTGTAGCTGGATGGAATAAATATATGAGTATATAAACACACAGTGCAGAGCATTGTAGCTAGACGGAATAAATATGTAGATATATAAACACACACAGTGCGGAGCATTGTAGCTAGATGGAATAAATATGTAGATATATAAACACACCCAGTGCGGAGCATTGTAGCTAGATGGAATAAATATGTAGATATATAAACACACCCAGTGCGGAGCATTGTAGCTAGATGGAATAAATATGTAAATATATAAACACACACAGTGCAGAGCATTGTTGCTAGATGGGATGAAACAGCACAACCGTCTACTTAGTTATCCTACATGGTATGATTATGTACCCATACATGTTCTCACCCTCCATAGCGACCGGTATTATCCTAGTTGTATGCCGGAGGGGACCATTGTATACCATTGTACTGGTTCCAAGGTTGTCATAGCCAGGAGCGGCACTGGGGTTAAGCTCCCAGTACTCATAAAATGCTCCTTATGGCGTGCGTCTCGAAAAGCCTCTGACAACTAAGTCCAACTCCTAGCCTGCCCGTGTGGTTTAGTCTCTAAGCCCGGCAGAACTGCTTTTACTAATAGGAGAAGGGGCGAGGGCGGATCTCTGGCAATCTCTGGCGCCTTAAAACCAGATGCTTCGGGTAGATGGTGGCTCGTCAACCTGGGAAGGTAGCCCATCTAGGGGAAGGTAAACCCTGATTTCAAACCTCCGCTGCCTTGCGGCATACCCGGTCACGGGAAAGGCTTCGGGAGTCAACCCTGAGGAAAAATCCAGAGTCGGAGCCCCTAAGGCAGTTCTATGTTGTGCTCAACATCGTTCTGGCAGCTCCTGCAACGGCGCTGGTGCCAAACTGTAGCAGCCCTGCTGTTCCTTTGGATTCATCAGTGACGTGGAGAGGGGGGACATGCTGCATGAGCAACATCTTGTCCTCCATATCTTCCTGCCCAGGCTTGAATCCTACCAACGCCCAACGCTGGAAGGTAGAACACCGGCTCACTGGAGAGGACACTCCAGCTTCGCCTTTGGCGTAGACAAAACACGGGGAATGACAGTTACCGGTTATAAGCCACCGCTCAATTGGCGTAGAGCGTGGCGCCAGGGGTTGATCCCGACGGTGGGAGGGATCATCGGATCTCACTGGACAGCTACCGCCCGCCTCAAGCTGGGCAGCCCCCAGCCAATAAGGTGTTGTCCCGCCACAGCTTGCTTTCCTCATTGGGTGCATGGGGAAGGGGAGAAGTCCGAACAGCAGGCTGAGAACCTTTGCACCAGGCAAGACAATAAAACAAAAGAGACCAACTCTAAAACTGGGAACTTGGAACGTCCGCACTATGATGACAGGACTCGCTGCTAACCTCAAGGACATCAACAACACCAGGAAGACTGCCATCATCAATAATGAGCTGAAGAGACTGGGAGTGGATATCGCCACTCTCCAGGAAACATGGTTGGCTGACGCAGGCACACTGAGAGAGAAGGACTACACGTTCTACTGGCAGGGAAAGGGCAGTGACGAACACAGGGAACACGGAGTGGGCTTTGCAGTGAAGAACACCTTGCTGAAGATGGTGGAACTGGGCAGCACTGGCTCTGCACGACTCCTCACCCTCCGCCTGAACACCACTCAAGGCCCAGTCACCATCGTCAGTGTGTATGCCCCAACACTGACAGCCACACCAGAGGCAAAAGACGAGTTCTACGAGAATCTCGCAACAACTGTCAGGATCATCCCCAACTCTGAACAACTCATTCTCCTTGGAGACTTCAATGCCAGAGTGGGTGCTGACCACGACTCCTGGCCCTCCTGTCTTGGACTTTTTGGCGTGGGCAGAATGAACGACAACGGACAGCGGCTGCTCGAGTTCTGCACATATCACGATCTGTGCATCACAAACTCGTTCTTCAAGACCAAGCCCCAACACAAGGTTTCCTGGCAACATACGCGCTCAAAGCACTGGCACCAGCTGGACTTGATCCTGACCAGGTGCACCTCACTGAAGAACGTGCTAATCACCCGTTCGTTCCAGAGTGCAGATTGCGACACAGACCATTCATTGGTGTGTTGCAAGGTCAAGCTGCAGCTGAAGAAATTCCATCGTGCTAGACAGCCTGGAAAGGCACGGATTGACACCAGCAAGATGGCTCAACCAGAACTTGTTGAGCAGTTTGCCTCCTCCTTTGAGAAGGAACTTGGTGTACCACAAGAAGGAGAATCTGCAAAGCAGAAGTGGGAAGAGCTGCGAAACACCATCCACCGCACAGCCTTGGCTACCTTTGGGAGGAAGACCTCGAAGTCACAGGACTGGTTTGATGCCAAGTTGACCGAGATGACCCTCGTCATTGAAGCCAAGCGCTCAGCACTTGCTGAGTACAAGAAGTACCCAAACGAGAAGAATCTCCAGATTCTCAGGGCTGCGAGAAGCAAAGTTCAGCAGACTGCTCGGCGCTGTGCCAACGAGTACTGGACTCAGCTCAGCCAAGACATTCAAACCGCTGCCATAACAGGGAACTTCCGTGGTATGTACGATGGCATCAAGAAAGCACTTGGTCCGGCTCAGAGCAAGACGGCCCCCCTCAAATCCTCCACTGGGGAGATGATCACAGAAAAGAACAAGCAGATGGAGAGATGGGTGGAACACTACTCCGACCTCTACTCCAGACAGAACACCGTGACACCGTCAGCCCTTGATGCCATCGACTGCCTGCCATCCATGGATGAACTTGACGCTGAGCCAACCATCGACGAACTCAGCAAGGCCATTGATAGCTTGGCCGCTGGCAAGGCACCCGGCAATGACGGCATACCCCCTGACCTGATCAAGCACTGCAAGACCGCCCTACTGTTGCCATTGCATGACGTCCTTTGCCAGTGTTGGAAGGAAGGTGCCGTACCACAGGACATGAGGGACGCCAAGATCATCACCCTCTGCAAAAACAAAGGAGAGAGAAGCGACTGCAACAACTACAGGGGCATCTCCCTCCTCAGCGTTGTTGGCAAAGTCTACGCACGAGTTGTTCTCATTCGTCTACAGAAGCTTGCCGAACGTGTCTACCCCGAGTCTCAGTGTGGCTTCCGCGATGAGCGATCGACGGTAGACATGATATTCTCCATCCGCCAACTCCAGGAGAAATGCAGAGAACAGAACATGCCCCTGTACGTCGCCTTCATCGACCTCACCAAAGCGTTCGATCTGGTCAGCAGAGAGGGCCTTTTCAAGATCCTGCCAAAGATAGGATGCCCACCAAAGTTGCAAAGCCTCATCGAATCGTTTCACACCAACATGCAGGGGATAGTGCAGCACGATGGCAACATCTCAGAGCCATTCAACATACGCAGCGGAGTGAAACAGGGCTGTGTACTTGCGCCAACCCTCTTTGGGATTTTCTTTGCTATGCTCCTGAGGCATGCTTTCAGCACAGCAACAGAAGAAATCTACCTGCACACAAGATCTGACGGCAGGCTTTTCAACCTTGCCTGCCTGAAAGCCAGAACCAAAGTACACGAGGCTCTAATCAGAGACATGCTGTTCGCAGATGACGCTGCAGTCGCAACCCACACACAGCAGGAGCTTCAGACCCTGATGGACCGCTTCTCCCAGGCATGCAAGGACTTCGGGTTTACCATCAGCCTGAAGAAGACTAATGTCTTGGCGCAAGGCACGGAAGCACCACCAACCATCACCATCGACGACTACGAGCTGGAGGTCGTGAATCAGTTCACGTACCTGGGGTCCACGATCAGCAACAACCTCTCCCTTGATACAGAGATCAACAAGAGGATTGGAAAATCAGACTTCACACTCGCTCGCCTCACCACACGAGTGTGGGAGAATCCCAAACTCTCTGTCAAGACGAAGATGGCAGTGTACAACGCCTGCATCATCAGCACACTGCTCTATGGGAGTGAGACGTGGACAACATACGCCCGGCAGGAAAAGAGACTGAACTCCTTCCACTTGTGCTGCATTCGCCACATCCTGGACATATCCTGGCAGGACAAAGTGCCCAACACAGAAGTTCTGTCCTGCGCCGGCCTTCCCTCCATGTTCACTCTACTCAGGCAGCGCAGGCTCCGCTGGTTAGGCCACGTTCACCGTATGGAGGATGGCAGAATCCCCAAAGACATCCTCTACGGAGAACTGGCAACTGGCAGGAGAGACGTTAGCCGCCCACAGCTGCGCTTTAGAGACGTCTGCAAGAGAGACATGAAGGCCCTGGAGATCAATACAGAGCGCTGGGAAGACCTTGCAACGGACCGCTCCAAATGGAGAGGCACCCTGACCAGACAGCTCAAGGCGGGTGAAGAGAGACTGACTGCTGCAGCAGATGAAAAAAGGACCTGCAGGAAGAACCGCCACAGACCCAGCAGCACGGAGACCACCCACAAGTGTGACCTGTGTGACAGGGACTGCCATTCGCGCATTGGCCTGTTCAGCCACAGGCGGTGCTGTTCCAGCAGAGTAGACGTTTAGGATTCTCTTCCATGGTCATCATAGACCGACGGAGGCCGACGAATGCCGGAGGGGACCATTGTATAAGTCTATTGCGTCTTTTGCATTCAAAAACTATTAGGTTGTCACGTCTTTTTGCTATCTCTGCGAGCAGCCCTGCTTAGCACATGTGTATCTTGGCATATTCCACTCTTTGGCTGTTGTGAATCAGGTAAACTGATGACATTCTGGCACTCAGTTGATTGCGCCTCAGCATCTTGACAAGGAGTGCATAGCTGTCAGACCAAATATGCAGGACTCAGGTGACGTACAAAAACTTGCGTGGATTTCCTACTAAAAGAAAAAAGTAAATAAATAAAACTCCAGATGTATGAAACAGTGTATACGCAGGAATCCAAGCACATTTCCTTCGTACATCCCAATCTACTTGAAATTAAACGCACATGAGGAAATACCAGACTCCTCCCTTGGCACACCTCTATTTAAATATGCAATTAGATGCAAATAGATATGCAAATAGATATATTGTGGGAATCCACTCATTATGTTTCCACTCAGACGGAAGGGCATGGCAGGACGAGATGCGTAACAGAGGAGCAGGAATGTCTATGGTTTTCGCATGAGGATATGCGTCCTCCTCCGGTCTGCATGTTAATGTTCTGGGTGACAAAGGGAATTGTCAGGGGGGGATTTGTGTGTTGATGCGAACAGTGACAAAGGGAATGGGAATGGCAAATGCATTTATGTTAATACAGCACCACACGTCACGGAGCGAGTTGTATGCTATAAAAGGAGAGGTGCCCGCAACCTGTTTTTTATGCTTGTGAT
Source organism: Pholidichthys leucotaenia (assembly GCA_020510985.1). Classification (NCBI taxonomy): domain Eukaryota; kingdom Metazoa; phylum Chordata; class Actinopteri; order Cichliformes; family Pholidichthyidae; genus Pholidichthys; species Pholidichthys leucotaenia. The sequence goes on from CM035838.1 coordinate 320,388,701, forward strand.
TCTTGTGAATGTGAGAGAGAGATTAATAAAGTCTGCTCTGCTCTGGACAACTTCGCCTGATTATTCCTCTCTCCACACTGGTGACCCTTGACGCACAATGGAACTCGAGGCGAACACCCCGGAGACGACCTGGACGGGAGGTGCCAGCAACGCGTGCGCCGTTTCGGTCAAACTCCCAGACTTTTGGCTACACGACCCGAAGTCTTGGTTCCTCCACACCGAGGCCCAGTTTGCCCTCTGGGGAATAACAGCGGATGACACCAAATACTACTACGTGGTTGCAGCACTGGATGCACGCACAACTCAGCAGGTGGTGAGCCTGCTTTAATAGCCCTCAGCCCACGACAAATACGATGCTCTCAAAACCGCGCTGACCCGGCGCTACACGCTCTCGGACTGCGAGAGAGCGGAAAGGCTCCTGACGGGCTCCGAGTTGGGAGATGGGTTGGCGGTCAAATTAATGGAGAAGATGTTGGCGTTGATGGGCACAGATGACGGGCATTTCCTCTTTGCCCACCTTTTCCTCTGGAACCTCCCACAGCGGCCAGGGCGGTCCTTGCCAATTCGCCACTGCTGGCCGTGCGCAACAACCAGGTGCTAGCGCAAGAGGCAGATCGGATTATCCTCACCACCAGAGCCCTCGCAGTGAATGCAGCGGCGTCGGAGCCCAGCGAGATGGCCAGCGGAGGCGGGGAGCCAATGACGGTGGCTGCAGAGGAGGTCAAGAAGCACCGGAGGGACACACTCTGCTTCTACCACAGTCGTTTTGGAGAGGACGCACGCCGATGCGTGCCACCATGCCAATTCAAGCACTCAGGAAACGCCAGGGCTAGCAGGCGGTAGAAGCTGCGACCGCCGGTGAAGCAAGCAAACTGCTCTATGTGACAGACTCACGCTCGGGGAGACGGTTCCTCGTGGACTCCGGCTCCCAAATAGTCTCATCCTGCCGTCCTACGCAGACCGGCTGGCGGGAACTAGCAGCCCCGAGCTGACGGCCGCAAACTGCTCAGACATTAAGACTTTTGGTGAGAGGACACTGACTGTATCCTTGCACGGCTGTACATACCAATGGATCTTTCGTCATAGTGGCATGCAGCTTCCCCATTTTGGGCACTGATTTTTTGTGTGCACACGGACTACTAGTCGATGTGGCTAACAGACGCCTGATTAACGCAATGTCTTTTGATTCTCTCCCCTGTACAGCTAGAGGAGCCAGGTCCAAAACACTAGCCAACGTCACAGCTCCAGGGGGTAAGTTCCACACACTGCTCACCCAGTTCCCAGCACTCACGGTCCCTACTTTTTCAGGGACCGTCACTAAACACGGGGTGAAGCACTTCATTACCACCACGGGGCCGCCCGTTTTCGCACAACTTCCGCGCCTGGACGCAGCTAAATTGGCCATAGTGCGCGAGGAGTTTGCCAACTTGGAAAAGTTGGGCATCATCAGATGCTCAAACAGCCCATGGGCATCCCCGCTGCACATGGAAAGCCAAGGGATCATGGCAACCTTGCGGAGATTTCCGCAGATTAAACAATGCCACAGCACACAACCGCTACCTGATCCCCCATATTCAGGATTTTTCCATTCACCTCACCGGGGCATGCATTTTTTCCAAAATAGACCTGGTTCGCGGTTACCACCAGGTCCCGGTGCGTGCTGAGGACATACCTAAAACGGCAGTAATAACCCCGTTTGGTCTTTTTGAGTTTATACGCATGCTTTTCAGTTTAAAAGGCGCGGGGCAGACATTCCAACGCATGATGGATGTGGTGCCGCGTGATCTGCCGTTTGTGTTCGTCTACCTGGACGACATCCTGGGGCCAGCGCATCCGAGGACGAACACGTAGCCCACCTCAGGACAGTTTTCCAGAGGTTGGATGAGGATGGGTTAATAATCAACCCGGCGAAGTGCTAGTTCGGGGTGACGGGAATCAATTTTTTGAGCCATCGCGTCTCACCAGAGGGCGCAATACCCTTACCGGACAAAGTGCGCGCAGTGGCAGATTTTCCCCGGCCTCAGACAGTCAGGGCGCTGCAGGAGTTTTTGGGGATGGTTAACTTCCACAACCGTTTTCTCCCCCGCGCAGCCCAGTTCATGCAGCCGTTGTACACCGCGCTTAAGAAACGGAAACCAGCGGACAGAGTCGACTGGACTCCTGAGCGAGAGCAGGTGTTTTCCGAGGTTAAAACAGCTCTGGCGAACGCTGCACTACTGGCGCACCCGGACCCGGCGGCTCGGATAGCGCTCACTACTGACGCATCTGACGGGGCCATAGGGGCTGTCATGGAGTAGTGCGTCGCCGGTTCTTGGCAGCCGCTCGCCTTTTTTTAGCAGGTCTTTGCACGACAATGAGCATAAATACAGCGCGTTCGACGGGGAGTTACTGGCTCTCCACCTGGCCATACGCCACTTCCAGTTCTGGCTGGAAGGGCGCACCTTCACTGCGTTCGTGGACCACAAGCCGCTAACGTACGCATTGGCCAAGGTTTTGGAACCATGGTCGGCCCGGCAGCAGAGACACCTGGCAGCAATGTCAGAGTTTACAACCAACATTCAGCATGTGGCTGGTAAACTCAATGTGGTGGCGGACTGCCTCTTGCGTGCATTAGTGGCCCCAGTCTATGTAGGGATAGATTATACGGCCATGGCCGCTGAGCAGATGGCGATGCGCGCTCCAGTCTGGACCAACAGGGTTAAGGCTGGAGAGCAGAGTACTGCAAGACGCTCCCCCCCCCCAGTCTGCGATGTCTCCACAGGCCACCCACGCCTGGTGGTCCCATGCGCTTGGCGCTGCCACGTTTTTGAGTTGTTCACTCCCTGGCGCACCCAGGAGTGCGCGCATCAGTCAGAATGGTGGGAGCAAAGTTCGTCTGACCGAGCCTGCACAAACAGGTGAAAGAGTGGGCTGCAGCCTGCATAGCGTGCCAGTGAGCCAAGGTGCACAGGCACACAAAGGCCACCTTGGAGCCGTTCCATATCTCGGCTAAGAGGTTTGACCACGTTCACGTGGGCCTCGTGGGCCCCCTCCCGCCATCGCAGGGGTTCACGCACCTCCTGACAGTGGTGGACCGCACCACGCGCTGGCCTGAAGCTGTCCCGCTAGCTTCCACCGGGTCTGCGGAAGTTGCACGCGCTTTTTTGAAAACATGGGTGGCACGTTTTGGCGCCCCTTCATATATCACGTCCGATTGGGGCCCGCAGTTTGTTTCCGACCTCTGGTCCACGATGGCCCAGAGCCTGGGTGTCACAATTCATCGCATGACCGCATACAACCCCCAGGCCAATGGGTTATGCGAGCTTTCCTTTGGTCGCTTAAAGCAGCGTTCAGGGCTTCGCTTACAGATGCAAACTGGGTGGACCGGTTGCCGTGGGTTCTATTAGGGTTGCGTTCAGCACCGAAGGAGTATTTGGCAGCCTCCCCAGCAGAGCTGGTTTTTTCCCAGCCGCTGCGGCTCCCCAGAGAATTTTTGCCGGACAACCCTGCGCTGAACACCGATCCATCCCCGCTTTCACGGCATAGCGGAGAAGCAGGGACGGTACCCGGCCTGGCCCACCACTGTTTTCCCCGTGCTTTTGTGCCAAAGACCTTGAAGGACACGTCGTTCATATTTGTCAGGCACAATGCCCACTGGACCCCTTTGCGCCCGCCCTACGATGGCCCGTTCAGAGTGCTGGAACCTGGGGAGAAACATTTTGTGTTAGACTTGGGGGGATGCAGGGAAACAATCTGTACAGACAGGCTCAAGCCCGCCTTTGTTTTAGCAGACGAGCAGGTGAGATGAGATGATGATGAGATTCAACTTTATTGTCATTACACATGTATGAATACAAGGTAACGAAACGTGACTTGGCATTTGGGCACGCTCTGCAGAGCACATCTAAGGCCGGGGCAGCCGCTAGGCGCCAGTCATGAAAAAAGAAAAAGGGAAGAGATATGACACAGTAGGCGAGAGAAAAAAAACATGTTTTATCAAAATGGCGCTCAGTGAGTGAGCGAAATTTTGATTGCAGGCAAAAAAAAACCTCAATGCACATTTAGCAGACAACAAACCAAGCAATGAGAGAACAGTGTTTGTAAAATATATATCAGTGATTGTATCAGTGGTGTATGTTGAATGCAGTAGTGTAGGTGTGTCAATTGCTAGTGAACAGCAGAGGGCGCCTCCTAGCAGTGGATAGATGTTATAGTCATGTGATCTAAGCAGTCCAAGAGTCACTTTCTCGCTTGCAGCTGGTGTTGTCACATGGTGCACTGTCCCTGAGCGTCCATCTGTTGACAACAACAATTGTGTCGATGTTTGGGTTAAGCCACTTCTCCAGCGTCATCCTATTGAGGAGGAATGTAAACAACGGCACCAAAATAAGGTCAAATCTGCACAGTGCACTAAGAGAATAGAATTTCCCTCTCTTCGATTCTGTGTGCTTCAAATTTCATACAGGCTTGAAATCTGGTCAAATTGTTGAAGAAGCAGCTACGCCGGGTCTGCATTTTGATTAGCTCTTCCAGTTAAATTTTCGATACACCAGGAAAACTCCAGAGCCAATCAGCAAAATCCTGTGATCGTAAGCCAAAACAGGTAGATGTTTTCCACATCTTCAGTCCAATCACACAGACACATGAGTTCCAATCCATGGGTCTCTCCGTTGGGTCCCCCCTTGACCCAGTCTTCTTTAAAGTGGTGATAATCACAATTATAAGCCGCTTTCCAGATCCATAATTTCCATTTGGATTAAGATTCAGCCAGAAGAAGAGCGACATTGCAAGCTGGGATCAGAAGGGAGGATTAGAAAGGGTTAGAAAGGAGAGCGAAGAAATGCGTCTGCTCTCTCTCAGAGCCGGAAGTGGAAGTGGTGGAAGTGGTGGTGTTGGCCCAAGCTTCTCGGCGCGGAAGACCCCCACTGAGAACTCCCCAGGTAAATGACTTGTCAGCTCAGTCACAATGGCATGCTGAAGATGCCCCTCCCAAAAAAAATTTCCCCCCACAGATGGACACACCTCCGAGAGTGCCCCACCGGCACAGCAGCGCCTCGGAGCTGCCCACCCCCCGTTACAGCCGCTATGGACGTAGGCTGAAGCCCAAAGGACATGAGGGTGAAGGCTCAGTCTGAGTTTCTGGAGGGGGGGGGCACTCAGTATGTTTCCACTCAGACGGAAGGGCATGGCAGGATGAGATGCATAACAGAGGAGCAAGAATGTCTATGGTTTTCACATGAGGATATGCATTCTCCTCTGGTCTGCATGTTAATGTGCTGGGTGACAAGGGGAATTGTCAGGGGGGGATTTGTGTGTTGATGCGAACAGTGACAAAGAGAATGGGAATGGCAAATGCATTTATGTTAATGCAGCACCACATGTCACGGAGCGAGTTGTATGCTATAAAAGGAGAGGTCCCGCGACCTGTTTTTTAGGCTTGTGATTCTTGTGAATGTGAGAGAGAGATTAATAAAGTCTGCTCTGCTCTGGATCACCTTGCCTGATTATTCCTCTCTCCACAATATTTTTTTTTAGATTTAGATTTAGTATACTTTATTGATCCCCAGAGGGGAAATTGAGGGCATCCACCACCTGGATGGATGAAGCAGCCACGATACGGCGCTATCCCTTAACCATTCACACACACATTCACACCTAGGGCCACTTTAGAGTCTCCAATTAACCTAATCTGCATGTTTTTGGCATGTGGGAGGAAACCGGAGAAATCCCGGAGTAAACCCATGCAAACACGGGGAGAACATGCAAACTCCACACAGATCACTGTTGGTCGGGGGCTGGGATCGAACCCACAATCTCACGATCCCCACAATCCCCCGGCCAAGGGTAAACTGTGCTGCCGCAGTGCTACCCACTGCGCCACCTTGCAGTATAGTATAATAATATACTATTATATATATAATTAATATGTTCCTATTGACAGGACATGTACCACAGTCTTTTAAAGTAGCAGTAATTAAACCTCTGCTTAAAAAACCTTGCTTGATTTGGGGATTTTAGCCAATTATAGACCAATATCTAATCTCCCCTACGTTTCCAAGATCCTCGAGAAAGTTGTCACCAATCAACTGTGCACGTTTTTAGAAAATAATTCTATATTTCAGAAATTTCAGTCAGGTTTTAGGAAACACCACAGCACAGATACAGCCCTTGTGAAAATTACTGATGACCTCCTTATGGCATTTGGCAAAGGACTTGTCTCTGTCCTTGTCTTTGTCATGATCTGGTGAGCGCACTCTCCCCCTCCCGTCTTGCTCAACTTTCCCCTGCTCTGCGGGCAATCATCCTCACCTGCGTGATGAGACCCACCTGCTTCCTCTGACTCGCCAGCGCTTAAATAGACCTGCTCTTCAACACTTCGGCACTGGCTCATTGGGTATACTACCAAGTTCAGCAAATAAGTTCTGTTTTTTTCTCTCTTGGAAGAACCCTTTAATCTTTTGTCTACCTCTCCACAGGTTGCTACCTCCTACGCGGTGTCTCCCGGGTTGTGCACTCACCTGCCTCATCACCATCATCACGTCAGCAACCATCTTCACCCGGTCAGACACCTCACCCAGCTCTACTCCTGCTTCCGGCTACTCATCCTGATTCACCGTTAGTGCTGGGTTCCTCTGCCGGGCTCTCTCTCCTTCCCACGTGAGCGTTGTCCTATCTTTCCTGTTCAGTCTCCCTCCTACTCTAACCTGCTGTCATCTCTCCCTACAGGCTGGCTTTTCCTCTGGCGAGTGGCGTTTTCCTTTGTGGAGCTCTCCTTTTTGCATCAATAAAATTCTAGTCAAATGTGCTTCTCTGTGTCATAGTGTGTTTTCTCTGTTGTCACTCCCTGCACGTGAACTGTCTATAATTACCAATCTTGACAGAACGAGGCAGCCACAGTGCAAGATCAGCGGGAATGGCATCTGCGGAACACTCCGCGTTAGACCGTTTGGATGCCATCGAGAGGCAGGTGGCCGTGCTTATGCAGCAGCTGCAAACTATTACGCAGCAGCTGGGCACAGTCGCCAAACATTTGGCCCATTTGTCTCATCCGGGTTCCACCCCTCCGCCTGCAGCCCCAGTTCCTTCTTCCGTGCACCGAACCACCTCCGTTCCCTCATTTTCCCCATACGCAGGGGAGGTGGTGAAATGTAAGGGGTTTTGTGCCACGTTCAGCTGTATTTGGGCCAGGTCGGGGGTAGTACCTGGATGATACAGTGAAAATTCACTTTATGACCCTCCTGCTGCGAGATAGGGCCCTCAGCTGGGCCCAATCAATTCTCAACAGTCAGGAGGGTCCCACTTATTCATTTAAGAGATTTGTGGCCAAATTCACTTGTGCGTTTGACCGTTCAGAAAGTGAAGGAAACATCATAAGCCAATTAATGTCACTCCATCAGGGAAGCCAGTCTGCTGCGACTACTCAGTGGAGTTCCGGGTGGTTGCAGCGGACTCTGGGTGGAATGGCGTTTCGCTACGCAGCGTCTTCCTCCAGGGTTTAAACGAAAACCTCCGTGACGACCTAGCGGTTCATGCCATTCCCTCCTCCTTGGACGATCTAATTGATCAGGCTGTCAGTCCCGACAATCGATACTATGAGCGTGTGAAGGAGCGCAAGGCCTCCTCCAACCAGCCCTGTGCGCGAGCACCGTCTTCGGCTTCTGACACAGGTGGAGCTGACTTCTCCTCTGAACCTATGGAGTTCGGCTGGGTCTGTCTGACTCCGGAACAGCACCAGAGGTAGAGGAGAGTTGGAGCCTGCATGTATTCTGGCTCCCTGAAGCACACACTGCAGGAGTGCCAGCTGAAGCCAAAAGATGTGGCCCGTCAGTAGCCGTGGGGGTCTGACAGGCGGGAAATCTATTAATCCCCCGGTAACTTCTCCATTTCTGCCCTCATTCAGTTGCCGGGGGTCGAGAGGAGGACTGTAGCATTGATTGATTCAGGGGTGGAGGAGAACTTCATCTCTGCGCGCTTCGTGCAGGATGTAGGCATCCCCACAACCAAATTGCCCATGTCCCTTAATGTTACTACATTGTCGGGCGAAAAAGTGGCCACCATTTCTGAAAAAACAGAGCCGGTATCCATCCTTCTTTCCGGCAACCACCGGGAGACTATTTCGTTCTTTATTCTCCCCAAATCTGGTCACCCGGTGGTTCTTCGTTACCTGTGGCTCTAGAAACATAACCCTATCATTAACTGGGCTAATAACTCCATTTCTTCCTGGAACCCATACTGTTTGGCATCCTGTCTGAGCGCAGCCGAGTGTTCACCTGCACTGTCCATCTCTTCCCCTCCAGTAGAGCCGCCGGACCTCAGCCTAGTACCCAAGGTCTATCATGATCTAGGAGAGGTTTTTAGCAAATCAAGAGCACTTTATTTACCTCCTCATCGTTCCTATGACCTTCTCCCGGATGCGCGGCTGCCGTCCAGCCGGCTCTACAGCATTTCTGGGCCAGAGTGGGAGGCGATGGAGAGCTATATTAAAGATTCCCTGAACGCCGGCCTCATACGGCTTTCATTGGCTCCTCTTGGGGCAGGATTCTTTTTTGTCAGAAAGAAGGATGGTTCCCTACACCCGTGCATTGATTACCGGGAACTCAATGCTATAACGGTTAAGGACAAATATCCTTTGACCCTGATAAACTCCGTGTGTGAGCTCCTTCAGCGCATGCGAGTATTTGCTAAATTGGATCTGCGGAATGCTTATCATCTGGTTTGCATTTGTGAAGGGGACGAATGGAAGACGGCATTCAAAACATACTTGGGGCAATTCGAATATCTGGTGATGCCATTCGAGCTCACCAATGCCCCTGCCGTCTTCCAGCGTATGATCTATGACATCTTCCACGATATGGTTAATCAATTTGTTTTCGTTTACCTCAACAACATTTTGATTTTTTCACGCACGCCAGAGGAACATGCACACACGCAGTCCATGTCAGGGCCATTTTGCAACGGCTCCTGGAAAATCAGCTTTACGTTAAAGCCGAGAAGTGTAAGTTTTCTACCCGCTCCACTTCATTCCTAGACTTTATCGTAGCTGAGGAGGAGCTGAGGGCTGACCTGGCCAAGGTAGAGGCTGTACTAAATTGGTCTACACCCCACGAACGCAAGGAGCTTCAACACTTCTTGGGGTTTGTGAATTTTTATTGCCATTTCATTAGAAACTATAGTGGGGTAGTACAGCCTCTGACCCAGCTGACCTCAGTTAAAGTGCCCTTTAATTGGTCCGAGGCAGCTGAACAGGCCTTTCGAAAATTGAAGGGTCAGTTCTCCAACGCCCCCATCTTGGCCCAGGTCAACCCCCAGCTCCAGTTTATTCTAGAGGTGGATGCTTCTGACTCGGGGATGGGCGCTGCCCTATTGCAGCGCTCAGCTTCTGATCAGAAGCTCCACCCATGTGCGTATTACAACATAGGAGACCATGAGCTGTTGGCCATTAAGTTGGCCCTTGAGGAGTGGAGACACTGGTTGGAGGGACTGGCCCAGCCCGTAATTGTGTGGACCGACCATAAAAATTTTGATTATCTTCGGTCAGCCCGCAGGCTGAATGCCAGGCAGGCCCGCTGGGCCTTATTTTTTGCTAGATTTAATCTTACCATCACTTACAGGCCTGGCTCCCATAATGTTAAGCTGGACACTCTCTCCCGCCAGTTCTGCCCCGACCCTCCTACCCCTCCTTTCTCTCCTTCCCCCAACCCACTGTCCCACCCTCTTGCTTCCTTGGAGGTCTCACGTGGGACATTGAGCGGAGAGTCTGGCAGGCTCAATCCACGGAACCCATACTAGAAGGGGGCTCCGACAGTCATCTGTCTGTCCTGGCCACTCTCCGCAGTGACGTCATAAAGTGGGGCCACACTAGCTTTTTCGCTTGTCATCCTGGGATAGCTCGGACTATCAGCTTCATTCGTCGAGTATTCTGGTGGCCCACTCTGCGGACTGACGTCCGGGAATATGTCAATGCCTCTCAAATCTGTTGTCGCAATAAATCGGCTCCCCCCCCCCCCGGTCTCCTCCACCCTCTCCCCATCCCCTGCCAACCATGGTCCCACATTGCCCTGGACTTTGTTACCCGACTTCCCCCCCTCTCAAGGTAACACTGTTATCATCACCTGTGTGGATCGCTTCTCTAAGGCGATCCACCTGGTGCCTCTTCCCAAATTGTCCTCTGCTCTAGAAGCGGCAAACCTCCTCACTAACCATGTCATCCGATTACACGGAATTCCTGTGGACATAGTGTCTGACCGGAGTCCTCAATTCACCTCCCAGATCTGGAAGGTCTTCTGCCGCTCCCTAAGCACCACAATTAGCCTCACATCTGGGTACCATCCACAAAGCAACGGGCAGGCTGAGCATGCCAACCAGTCCTTGGAGGCCACCCTTAGGTGCACCCTTAGGTGGCAGCCTGCAACCCTAGTTCATGTAGCATTCATTTGACCTGGGTGGAGTACTCCCACAACTCTGCCATCTCAACAGCCACCGGCCTGACCCCATTTGAGGCATGTATGGGGTACACTCCTCCTCTCTTACCAATGGCGGAGAGGGATGTGGCAGTACCATCAGTGGGGGCCCACGCACATCACTGTTGCTGGCTCTGGAAGGCCACCCGTGCTGCCCTTGCCCGTTCAGCTGAATGTAACGGCCAGTAGGCTGACCGCAGGCGTACTCTGGCTCCGAAGTATTCCATCGGGTAGCAGGTGTGGCTGTCAGTGGACCAAGTGCCATTAAAGACGAAGTCCAGGAAGCTCTCTCCTCCCTTCCTGGGCCCATTTCCCATCTCTAGAGTTATCAACAACGTCACTGTCCGCTTGAAGCTCCCACCAGCGATGTGGATACACCCCACCTTCCACGTGTCAAAAATCAAGACCCCCTCCGCCAGCCCTCTCTGCCCTCTCCCGAAGCCGCCTCCTTCCCCTTGGATCATCAATAGCCAAACCACCTACACGGTCCAGAGAATTCTGGACGTTCGCCGTCGGGGCCAGGGGCTCCAATATCTCGTCCACTGAAAGGGCTATGGACCAGAAGAAAAGTTGTGGATTCCGGGTTCGAACTTCCACGATAAGGGGATGGTCCGGGCCTTTCACAAGGCATATCCCAACAAGTCCAATGGACCACCAGGAGGCGCTCCCTGAGGGGGGGCACTGTCATGATCTGGTGAGTGCAGTCTCCCCCTCCCGTCCTGCTCAACTTTCCCCTACTCCGCGGGCAATCATCCTCACCTGCGTGGTGAGACCCACCTGCTTCCTCTGACTCACCAGCGCTTAAATAGACCTGCTCTTCAACACTTCGGCACTGGCTCAATGGGTATTCTACCAAGTTCAGCAAGTAAGTTCTGGTTTTTTCTTTCTCGGAAGAACTCTTTAATCTTTTGTCTACCTCTCCACAGGGTGATACCTCCTACGCGGTGTGTCTCCGGGGTTGTTGTGCGCTCACCTACCTCATCACTATCACCACGTCAGCAACCATCTTAACCCGGTCAGACACCTCACCCAGCTCTACTCCTGCCTCCGGCTACTCATCCTGATTCGCCATTAGTGCTGGGTTCCTCTGCCGGGCTCTCTCTCCTTCCCACGTGAGTGTTGTCCTATTTTTCCTGTTCAGTTTCCCCTCCTACTCTAACCTGATCTTGTCTCTCCCTACAGGCTGGCTTTTCCTCTGGCAAGTGGCATTTTCCTTTGTGGAGCTCTCCTTTTTGCATCAAAAAAATTCTAGTCAAATGTGCTTCTCTGTGTCATAGTGTGTTTTCTCTGTTGTCACTCCCTGCATGTGAGCTGTCTATAATTACCAATCATGACAGTCTTACTGGACCTCAGTGCTGCCTTTGACACCACCGAAAAACCATATTCTGTTAGACTTGAACAGCAAATTGGTTTGAAACGAACAACGCTAAGATGGTTCCAGTCTTATTTATCAGACTGCTTCCAGTTTGTTTATGTCCATTACAAGTCCTCTATCCAGACCATGGTTAGCTATGTAGTTCTGCAGGGATCGGTACTTGGACCAATACTGTTTACATTATATATGCTACTTTTGGGAGATATTATGAGGAAGCCTTCTATTAATTTTCGTTGTTACGCTGATGACACACAATTATATTTATCCATCAATTTAGATGATCCCAGCCATTTGGGTTCACTCCAGGAATGACTTCAGTTTTATCTGTATTCAACAATACAGATAAAACTGAAGTCATTGTTCTTGGCCCCTAAGCTAGAAGTACTCTTTCTAGTAAGATAACAACACTAGATGGAATTGCTCTGGCTTCTAAGTCCTCTGTTAGGAATCTTGGAGTTGTCTTTGACCAAGATATGTCTTTTAACTCTCATATACAGCAAACTATTAAGAATGCCTTCTTCCATCTGTGTAATATTTCTAAAATTAGGCCCATCCTGTCTCATAAAGACGCAGAGAAATTTGTCCACACCTTTATCACCTCTAGGCTAGACTATTGTTTTTTTTTCCCACAATATCTTTATTGAACCTTTTTTTTAACAAACATAACACAAACAATCAAACACTAACACTAAAGTACTACAAAAAAAAATGCACTAAAAACACCTACAACCACCAACAAAATCAAGTCTTCAACAATGCTCCTCTGTTTAGTCTAGACAATCCATTACATAAGTATACATATTATGTTCACCAATTTGGAATTTACAAGGTCCACACACATCATTCACCTTCTTCTTCAAGAGTTATGTTTAAATTTTTTACAGAATCAATAAAAGGTCTCCATATATTCTCAAACACACTTTCCTTTGATTTCAGTATATATGTTATTCTTTCTAATGGAAGGTTTGTTAACATCTGTCTTAACCACTGAGTCACATCTGGTCTATGAGTCTTTTTCCACAGTAATGCAATACATTTTTTGGCATTAAGCAAACTGAGGTCTATGAATGTTCTTTCACTTTTATTAAAATTATGCTTTTTTGGGTACAGACCCAACAAAAACAGTTTAGGATTCAATATGATTTGTTTTGAAATTATTTTTTCAATTGTTACCCTCACCTCTTCCCAAAACATTCTAATTATTCTACATTCCCATAAACAATGAAATAGGGTTCCTTTACTTTCCATGCATTTTGTGCATGTATCTGGTATGTTTTTGTTATATCTATTTAACTCCACCGGTGTAACATACATCCGCATTAACCATTTAAAATGTATCAATTTAAGACGTACATTTATTCAATTCAATTCAACTTTATTTATATAGCGCCATTTCACAACAACAGTCATCTCATAGCACTATCAACTGTAGGGAGGACCCCCACAGTTGCAGAAAGACCCCAGCAATCAGGCGATCCCCTGTGAGCAAGCACTTGGCGACGGTGGAGAGGAAAAACTCCCTTTTAACAGGAAGAAACCTCCAGCAGAACCAGGCTCAGGGAGGGGCAGTCATCTGCTGCGACTGGCTGGGGGGTGAGGGGACAGAGAAGAAGAAAAGAACAGACATGTAGAGAGCAAACAGCACAATGGGGACTCAATCTATGGGAGAGAACAAACAAATGTTAATGACCAGCAAAAAAAAAAATATTTCATAGAGAGTGAGGAAAGGAGTGAGGCCCAGTGCATTACTGGAGGTCCCCTGGCTGACTAAACCTATTAGCAGCATAACTAAGGGAGGGTTCAGAAACACATGATCCCTCCCTAATTGTAGGCTATATCAAAAAGGTAGGTTTTAGCCCTATTCTTAAAAACAGAGATCGAGTCTGACTCCCGAATCCAGATTGGCAGCTGATTCCACAGGAGAGGAGCTTGATAACTGAAGGCTCTGCCTCCCATTGTACTTTTGGAGATTCTAGGTATTACAAGTAAACCTGCATTTTGGGAGCGTAGTGCTCCGTTAGGATGATACGGTAGTATCAGATCTTTTAAATAAAAAGGAGCCTGATTGTTTAGAGCTTTGTAAGTAAGAAGAAGGATTTTAAACTTAATTCTAAACTCTATGGGAAGCCAATGAAGGGAGGCCAGAACCGGAGAGATATGATCTCTCTTTCTAGTACCTGTTAAAACTCTTGCTGCAGCATTTTGGATCAGCTGAAGACTTTTTAAAGATGTTTTAGGACAGCCTGATAATAAAGAATTACAATAATCTAATCTCGAGCTAACAAAAGCGTGGATCAGCTTCTCAGCATCACTCTGAGACAAGATGCTCCTAATCTTGGCAATATTACGCAAATGATAGAAGGCAGTCTTAGAAACAAATTTAATATGTGAATTGAAGGACAAATCCTGATCAAAAATAACTCCAAGGTTCCTCACAGAGCTATTAAGAGAAAGAGTAACTGCATCCAAACTGTAAGTTTGATTTGGAAAGGAATTTCTAAGGTTTTTTGGACCAACAAGAATGACTTCAGTCTTATCTGAATTTAATAGCAGGAAATTACAAGTCATCCAAACTTTGATTTCCTTAAGACAGGCTTCTAACTTGGCTAATTGATTAGTATCATCTGGCTTCATTGACAGGTATAATTGTGTGTCATCTGCATAACAGTGAAAATGTATACAGTGCTTTCTAATAATGTTGCCTAACGGAAGCATATATAAACTAAAAAGAGTAGGGCCAAGCACAGATCCCTGTGGAACTCCATGACTAAGCTTTGAGCTGAGAGAAAACTCATCATTTACATGAACAAACTGGAACCTATCAGATAAATAAGATCTAAACCACTGCAACGAAGTTCCATTAAGTCCAACATAGTGTTCTAATCTATCAAGTAGAATATTATGATCAATAGTATCAAAAGCTGCACTAAGATCTAAAAGGACAAGTACAGAAACTAGTCCATTATCAGATGCAATGAGGAAGTCGTTAGTGACCTTCGCTAAGGCTGTTTCAGTGCTATGATGGATTCTAAACCCAGATTGAAACTCCTCAAATAAACCATTTCCCTGCAGGTGGTCAAATAATTGCGTAGCAACAACTCTTTCTAAGATTTTTGAAATGAAAGGGAGATTAGAGATTGGTCTATAGTTAGCTAAAGCTCCTGGATCTAGCGTTGGCTTTTTGAGTAAGGGTTTTAATTACAGCCGTTTTAAAAGCCTGCGGTACATGGCCTAAAGTTAATGAAGAATTGATTATATGAAGAATAAAGCTACCAATAAGTGGGAAGACTTCTTTAAATAACCTGGTAGGAATAGGGTCTAAAAGACAAGTTGAAGGTTTGGATGAGGAAACTATTTTGTCTAACTCACAAAGGTCGATTGGAGTAAACTCATCAAGACAGACATCAATAGAAGGAGTTGTAATAGTTACAGTATTTAAGTTAACTGTGGGAAGAATCTGATTGATTTTATCTCTGATGGATGAAATTTTATTATTGAAAAAGTTCATAAAGTCCTGACTAGTAAGCTCTAAGGGGATGCTAGGATTGACAGAGTCCTGACTCTTTGTCAACCTGGCTACAGTACTGAAAAGAAACCTGGGATTATTCTTGTTCTCTTCTATTAATGCAGAGTAATAACTCGTTCTAGCTTTTCTAAGAGATTTTTTATAAATTAAAAGATGATTTCTCCAAGCTAAATAGATTTTATCTAAATTAGTAGAGCGCCATTTTCTTTCTAATTGACGAGTCTTCTGTTTTAAGCTACGAGTTTCTGTGTTGAACCAAGGAGTTAAAAATCTCTGATTAGACTTTTTCTTTTTTAAGGGGGCCACCAAGTCTAGAGCCTGATGCAGAGAAGCTGAAACACTATCCACCATGTTATCAATTACAGAAGGAGCAAGCTGTCTATAGCTTATTTCCGTTGTGTTGACACATGGCATAGAGGAAACAATCTGCATAAATTTGGAAACAGCATCATCTGAGAGGCATCTACTGTGATAATATTTTTCTTTAGGAGCCAAATAGTCAGAAATAGTAAAATCAAAGGTTAACAGACAATGATCTGACAGTACAGGGTTATGAGGAGACACTACAAGATTTTCTATTTCTATGCCATATGTCAGAACAAGGTCCAATGTATGGTGGAGGTAATGAGTAGAATTTCCTACTTTCTGAGAAAACCCAATCAAGTCTAATATTGAATTAAAAGCCACATTAAGGCAGTCACTATCTACATCCACATGTATATTAAAGTCCCCTACTATAATTATTCTATCAGATTTCAGCACTAAATCAGCTAAGAAATCAGCAAATTCGGATAAAAATTCTGAATAGGTTGATGGGGGACGATAAACTATGGCAAATAAAATTGGGTTTAACCTGGAATTGCTAAAGTGCCCAACACTGAGGACCAGGCCCTCAAAGGAATTATAACATGTTTTTTGCTTTACATTAACTAGTAATTTGGAATGGTAAATTGATGCTACTCCTCCTCCACGACCAGAACTTCTGGGATTTTGACAGTTTAAATAACCAGAGGGAGTTGATTCATTTAAACCAACATAATCCTCTTGTCCTAACCAAGTCTCTGTAAGGGAAATTAAATCAATCTGATGATCAATTAACAGATCATGGACTAACAGAGACTTGGGAGTTAGAGACCTAATATTTAATAAACCACATTTAATTTTTAAATTATGAGGAGGAACAGAGGCCAAATCATTCAATTTAGAGGCTTTATGTTTAATTTGAGTTTTACCAATATTTTGCTTTATCACTTTGGGATGCTTATACATTATATTTTTATTTACTTTGGAGGGAGCAGACAACGATTCTCTGATGGGGAAGACAGGGGCTAAGCTGAGGGGTGGCGGATGAAGAGGAGCTGCAGAGAGGCGTGTAAGACTGCGACTCTGCTTCCTGGTCCCAACTCTGAGTAGTCACGGTTTTGGAAATTTGGATAAAAAAGATGCCAGATTGTTAGATAAATGAGAAGCACCATCCAAAGTGGGATGAATGCTGTCTCGTCTCATAAGACCAGGTTTTCCCCAAAAAGAGCTCCAATTGTCAATGTAGCCCACATCATTTTTAGGACACCACACAGACAGCCAGCGGTTCAAGGATGACGAGCGACTAAACATGTCATCACTGGTCAGATTGGGGAGGGGCCCAGAGAATACTACAGTGGCAGACATCGTTTTGGCAAAGTCACACACCGATTCTATATTAAGTTTCGTGACTTCCGACTGCCGGAGACGAATGTCATTAATGCCGGCGTGAATAACAATTGTGGAATATTTAAAGTTACTTTTAGCCAGCATTTTCAAATTTGACTCGATGTCGCCTGCTCTGGCCCCAGGAATGCATGTGACTATGGCCGATGGAGTCTCTAGGTTCACGTTTCTGACTACAGAGTCGCCAATGATCAGAGTTTTTTCCTCAGCGGGTGTGTCGCTGAGCGGGGAAAAACGATTAGAAACGTGAACAGGTTGGTGGTGAACCGGGGCTTTGCGACTAGGCTTCCTTCTCACCGTCACCCACCCAGTCTCCTCGCTGCAGAGGAGAGCCGGGGAACCGGTGACGGGGGGGCTAAGCTAGCTAGCTCCGCTGCAGCTAATGGGCGTCCGTCGAGATTAACTGGCGCAGACGGTGTTTCAATGCAGCGGAGCCGGGATTCCAAATCAGACAACCTCGCCTCGAGCGCCTCAAAAAGACAACATTTATTACATTTACCGTTATCACTAAAAGAGGCAGAGGTGTAGCTAAACATCTGACAGAGAGAGCACACCAGAGGAGGAGAGGAAAGAGAGGTAGTAGCCATAGCTAGTGGCTCGAGAGCTGCAGAGCAAACCACACAGGCAGACAGCAAAACAGGAAGTGACGATACGTTACCACAAGGAAGTGACATCAAAAATTGATGATTTGGTTTGAGCTTCTGTACAAGCCAATTCCCATTGTTCCTCTGAAATTTCAGTTTGCAGATCTTCTTTCCAGTAGTTTAATCTTTTCTGTGAGTTTTCACTTGAGGATAGTGTCAATGAGTTATAAAACTCTGAAATAATACCCTTTCTTTTACTATCTTTCATCAACATTTTTTCCAAGGATGAATAAATAGGTCGAGTGAGAGCATTATTTTGGTTTGATCGAATAAAGTTCCAAAGTTGAAGATATTTAAAAAAATGTGTTCTATTAAGATTAAATTTGATCCTCAGCTCTTCAAAAGACATTATGTTATCTGAACATGACAAATATAAATCTTGAATTTTTTGGATCCCTTTTAAACTCCATACTTTAAACACAGCATCCGCTCTCCCTGGTTTAAAATATTGATTACCCCATATTGGACTAAATTGTGACAGTAAGTGTGGTTCTTTTAAATATTTTTTAGTTTCACACCATATTTTAATCATATGTTTTACAAATGGGTTTTTAACTTGTTTCTGTAATTTTTTTGCTGAGTCTGAATACATGAATATGGGAAGAGGTAAAGGCAAATTGTATGATTCCATTTCAGTCCAGTGAGGGAGATCATTTGATGAAAAATAATATGTCATAGACCTCAGTTGTGCCGACCAATAATACAACATAAAATTTGGACATTTCAGACCTCCACGATCAAATGGTAAATATAATAAAGACAAACGTAATCTAGCCCTCCTGTTGTTCCATATAAATTCCACTAACTTTTTTTTAATTCTTGAGAATAAATCTAAAGGTGGTGGTAAGGGAATGTATTGAAATAAATAAAGTATTTTAGGTAAGATATTACTTTTAAGTATATTGATTCTCCCGATCATCGACATTGGTAGTGACATCCATCTCTGAAGTAACTCATTAATATCTGTCATTAAGGCTTCATAATTGACACTGGCGACTGATTCTAGCTTAGGCACAATTTGGATTCCTAAATATTTAAACTGATTTACAACATTGAATTGATTTACCTCAGGGGCTGGGTAATTTCTCTGGGTCTCATTTAGCATTAATATTGAAGATTTAGTTTTATTTATTTTATATCCTGATATTTCCCCAAAATTCTTTATTAAATTCAACAAGGTTGGAATTGATTTTTTAAGATTCGACATAAACAAAATTATGTCATCGGCATACAGGGAGATTTTATGTTCTGTTGGTCCAACTTTAATTCCATATATTTGTGACTGTAGACGTATCGCCATCGCTAAAGGTTCAATTGCCATAGTAAACAGTAAAGGTGAAAGTGGACAGCCTTGTCGACATCCTCTATTGATTTTTATTGATTTTGAAATATTGTTATTTGTTAGGATTTCTGCTGTAGCATTATTATATATTATCTGAACCCATTTTATGAAATTATTTCCAAGTCCAAACCTTTGTAAGACTTCAAAAAGAAAGGGCCATTCGACTCTATCAAAGGCCTTTTCGGCGTCCAGTGATAGGACAGCTGTATCCGGTGCTTCTTTATTAGAATAAATAATATTAAATAGTCTTCTTACATTATGGAAGCCTTGTCTTCCCTTTATACAGCCATTCTGATCTCGATTAATAATATTTGGTAAAATTTCTTGTATTCGTCTTGCTAAAATTTTACAGATTATCTTAAGGTCGGCATTTAATAGGCTTATTGGTCTCATATTTTCACATTTATTAGAGGGTTTACCTGGTTTTGGCAACAGTATAATTAAGGCATTATTCATGTATGATGGTAAATTACTATTTTGAAATGCTTCTAAAACCATTTCCAAAAAAGGTTTTATTAATTTATTCTTAAATTTTTTTATAAAGGTCAACTGGAAGACCATCTGGTCCTGCACTTTTTCCTGATTTCATATTATCAATGGCTAGCCCAACTTCTTCTTGACTAATTTTAGACTCCAGTATCTCCCTGTTTTCATTTGAAATACATGGTATAGATCGTTCAAAAACCCATTTAGTTTTGTTAAGTCAGATTCATTTTTGGTATCATATAATTTTTCATAGTAATCTCTAAAGGCTCTATTAATTTCTAAAGGATCTATAACTACCTGTCCGTTACTTTTAATGTTGGTAATTGGTGTTTTAAATTCTAATTGTTTAATCTGCCATGCCAATAATTTTCCTGATTTTTCACCTTGTTCATAAAAAGATTGTTTCAATCTTAGAAGACTTGAGGCAGCTCTATTCGCTGATTTTTTTTCATATTCAGCTCTCAAAATCAGTAATTCGTTCTCCAACCTTGGATCACTTCCTGCATATACTTTTTCTTGAAGAATTTTTATTTTATGTTCCAATTGAACTCTCTCCTCTCGAGTCTTCTTAGATTTTGAACCTGTATAACTAATAATATGTCCCCTAATAAAAGCTTTGAAAGCCTCCCACTTTACACATGCTGATGTTTGTGTAGTATTGATATCAAAGAACTCATCTATCTGTTTTTCTATGTACTTAACAAATTCCTCATCCTGAAGCCATTTATGCTGAAATTGCCATCTACCTGGTTCCTTTGTCAATTTCTTATCTACATATATTAGACAGCAGGGTGCATGATCAGAGATCACGATGTTGTCATAAAAGCAGTTTTGAATCTTGGACCTTAATTCTACGGAGATCAAAAAATAATCAATACGTGAGAAAGTCTTGTAGGTATTGGAATAACAAGAGTAGGCTTTAACTTGTGGATTCATTTCTCTCCATATATCTAGCAATCTCAATTCTTTCATAAAATGAATAATGGTCATCCTACATCCATTGTGCGTACAGTCCAGTCCTGTTGATCTATCTATACCGGGATTCAATGTACAATTAAAATCCCCTGCTATTATATGTTGCCCTGTAAGTGATGATAAGATAAGAAATAAATTAGCAAAGAACTTTTGATCATCTATATTGGGGCCATATAGGTTTACCAAATTTATATTTTCTAATAACAAAGATCCTTGAATGATTAAATATCTTCCAAATTTGTCTCCAATTACATTTTTCACTTGAAATGGGACTGATTTATGTATGAGAGTCATAACTCCCCTGGCTCGGGATGAAAATGATGAGGTGAAAACACTTCCTTGCCATCTGCTCCTAATTCTTTTTACATCCTCCTCTATTAGATGAGTTTCTTGTAAAAACACAATTTTTGAACCCATATCTTTTATTTTATTCATAACTTGTTTAAGTTTTTTTAATTTTTGTAGACCTCTGCAATTCCATGAAGTTAAATTAAGATTAACGCTTTGGTTTATGATCAATAGGGAGTTTAGGATTACCTTGCAGTATAAACATGCTCATACAGAGAAGCAAAAACATGAGTGGTTGAACATTCATCCTACAAACTACACACAAACAAATTCCCCCTTCCCACATTTGTGGTAATCCCCCCAAAATCAAAAAAAAAATTCCGTCTCCCGATATAGCCATCGACCGTTCCACACCCACGAGGATCAGCCAAAGCCACTCCTTCTTCATCCTCCCAATCACCCTAACTCTGCTACTTTTAATGACATAACATTAACTCTCTTCTGTAGTTTTCCAACTTAACTCCAAAATTTTTAGCAGCTTTGTACATCATAGTTTTGTTTTTTTTATTTTATTTTTTTTAATATATAATACAATCTATATTTTGTAAACTTGCTATTTGCTTCAAGTCAGTCAGATGCCTGTGCAAATGCTTAAATATTCTACCTTATATTTTGTTCATGCTTAGCTCCCACCAGTCTCTTCTTGGATCTTCTTGATGAACTCCTGCGCCTCCTCTGGGGTCTTGAAGATGCGGGTTCTGCCCTCATACGTGGTCAACAGTCTCGCAGGATAAATTACACCATGACGAATCCCAAGGTTGCGCAGCTCTTTACGTACAGGATCAAACTGCTTCCTCAATTGTTGGATTCCTGTGGCCAAATCTGGGTAGAACCGCACCTGCTGGTCCTGGTGTTTAATCTGGCCTTTAGCTCGCGCAGCGTTGAAGATCTTCATCCTGTCTCTGTTGCTGATAAACTTCATAATAATCGTCCTCGGTGGTCCCTTATCTCTCCGTGGGCCGATACGATATGCACTTTCCAGAACGACTGCTGATTGCAGCTCCGCGCTGCCCAGCGCCTCCGGAATCCACTTTTCCAAAAAGGAACATGTGTCCCGATTTTCGGATTCCTCCGGTAGACCCACCAGCCTCAAGTTGTTCCGTCTCGACCGGGATTCCAAGTCCAAGACATTATTTTCCAGACTTTTATTTTTTTTTCCCAAAGTGCGCACCTTTAATTGAAGACAGGTGACGTCATCTTCAGCACTAGCGACACGAAGCTCTACCTGCGCCATTCGTTCTACACAGTCACCCAATTCTTTTCTCATTCCTTCCAACGCTGCCATAATCCCATCAAACTTAGCGGAAAAGTCCGCTCTCATTGAACTAATGGCGTTAAGCACTGCACCTGTGCCGTTTCCCACATTCACCGCACCGCTGCTCGCTTCCTCCGCCATATATGGAGCTTCTTTATCTGCTGCGTCACAGACGTGAAAGTCCGTTAATTTAGACTGTTTCGGCGGCTCGCTTTTTCCTCTACGTGATTTTCCAGCCTTAAGCTTCACCGACATATCCTCGTCCAAACGCTGGGATAGGTTCTGTCCCAAATGAGAGAGTTATTTGCCATTTTTTTGTCTTCAGGAGCAGAGCAGAGCGAGACGTGTCCCCCTCACGTGGCTGCCATAACCGGAAGTCGGCTAGACTATTGTTGGAAAAATTGTATATATGTATATAAACAGTTATCATTTTATTAATGATTCATGAAGCTGAGACTGATGTCTCCACATGTGGGTAGGTGTAGCTGGAGCGTTGTGTGCCAAGACTCATCCTTTGCATATCTTGTACTTTTTCTTTATCTTCTCTGCAAAAGACTGTTGTGTACAAACTGTGTGTGCTTTTACTCATCACTCCCCTGTGTGGGGGGAAAGAACGGGTTGTAAAACTGTCACTGTCTTATCTTTGTGTATATAAGTTGCTGTGCGAGACTGCCTCGCCAGCATTCAACTCATCCTGTATAAGGTATGTGTTGATTACTCCTTGTGCAAGTAAAAACTTCAAAGGCTCTGCGTGTCTTAAGTCTGATCTTTGATTCAGTCTAATACCTTTTTGTACTCTGTATTTGTGAGGTTTATATTTCAGACTTCTGACATACGTGGTGCCGAAACCCGGGACAGCTGAGATCCAGATGGAGCGGGAGGAGACGTCCTGCAGGTTGAAATCCATGCACGATCTGATGACATCCATCAGTATTGAAAACCCGACTTGAGGGAACTCTGCCAGAGACTCTCTTCCTCCTAGCTCTATCTGGTGACGGCTGTCCACAACTGATAGAGCTCGAAAGTAAGTTATAAATTTTTTTTTCTTTCCCTTTTTAAATTGACTGTAGTAGAAATATACAAAGAAAGACCAGGCCTAACAACTTCCCATTTTTAAAGAACCACAGGTCAGCTGACGAGCAAGTAATGGTAGTATAAGGTGACGCCCTGTACTTTTCCTGGTGGTTAAAACCATTGCAGGAATGCAGTGGTTTTAGGAAGTAGTGTGACGGCGATTCACGACTACTTAGTGGTCAGGTTTAAAAATAAATAGGGTGAAGGAATTCACCCCAAATTGGGCAGTAATAGTGTTACAGTGGGCGTACTGATAACGTTCCTGACCACGAACCCACCCCAAAATTGGGCAGTAATAGTGTTACAGTGGGCGGACTGGTAACGTTCCTGGCCATCTAAAAATGGGGAATTGTGTTAGAAAACCGGATAGGCAGACAAATAAACAGAAGAAAAACAGGACATAGCGCGCGCAACTGTAAAAAATTACAATAACAGACAAAATGAAAAGGGAAAAATAAAGGATCCAGAAAAATACTTAAATAAATGGGAAAAAGGATTTCTCATTCAAGCCCACGTTGAACGTGGATGAATGCCAGGCATTGTTAACAACCATTAAAATGACGTCTAATAAACCTGTTAAAACAGGCAAACCCAGTGCGGAGCTCCAATGTGCCATCTTGTGGTCACAAGCGGCAGAGGCTTCCCAACAGAAAGCTGATGAAGCCAGAGAAAAGCAGAAACAAATGAAAACTCAAACTAGTACTGTTAGTACGGCCCCACTATTGGAAAATCCACCCCCATACCCCAAACTGGGACCTAAGGCGGGCCCGTATTCCACTCTTTCACAAGAAGCCCAAGAGGTTGGGAAAAGGAGGAAGCAAATAAAATCATAATAATTAGACCATAATATTTAAAGACGGACGGATCAAATGGCAGCAGAACTGGATAACGTTAAAATGCACAATGAGAACGTTATTTTATCTATTATCTATTCTTTGTGTGTGTGTGTGTGTGTGTGTGTGTGTGTGTGGTTGATCTGTGAAGAAAGTGGTCTAAATATGGATACTTTTATAAGGTTTTGGGTTTTTATTTTTTCAATTTAACTCTGTGGGGTCTTGATTAATGTTGCGCACATGATAAACTGTTTACATATTTTTTTTTTTAAAAAAAAGCAATTTTGACGCATTACTGACCTTTGTCCTTGACTGAAACATGACAATGCACTTTATAGAAAAAAGGACTGATGTGTGACAATGTGACTACAGGCCATACTATGATCATATTATGATGTCATTTAATAATGCCTAATCACTGAAGATTTTATGTTTACCCTATATCACATGATTTAGAGCACAGAGGATCAAAACAGATTGATAATTAATGTGTCTGTGCATATGATCTGCCAGAGGCTATGGATTATCAGACAAAGGTCTTGGAGAAAGAATCCTTAAATTGATAAGCACTTTTTGAAGCCAAGTATGACTTTGTATGACATTGTAGATAACATAAGGTGTACTGATTCAAATGACTTTGACTTTACAAATGTAATGTTTATATGATTTTATACTGATATTACTCACCACATAATGGTGCGGTAACAATATATTTCAGAAATGTGACAGCAATGAGGGATGTGCTTCTCCTGATTCAGCGGTGGCCAAGCTGGGTCAGGGTGAACTACATTGCACTCCATAATTTACCAAGGAATGTATGAAATAGGGACATTCCTTGTAAAACATTAAATCAAATTCTAATTAGGCAAAATGTCCGCCTTTCCTTTGACTGAAAGAATGTGACACAATATTTCAAATTCAACCCATCTGTGTTCAACTGGACAAACTGATCTTACTTATCAATGCTGAAGCATATCAAAAATGTGCAGATAGTTATTTTGTTTTTCTTAAATGAAATTTGTAAACTATTTCAAGAGATGTCACAAAAAGAAGCTATAATTATTGAGATCTCATCTTTGAAGGAACTGGGCTACCTGCAAATTTTATTTAAAACTAAAAATGGTAACACACTTCCTTTCAGTAAAAGAATCAAACAAATACCCTGTAACTTTGCTGCATGTGAGCCTCCATGTATCAAAACAGGGGGTATCAAAGAAATTAATTAGCAAATAATTAGCAATCCTCAGAAAAATAGATAATGCATA
Source organism: Pholidichthys leucotaenia (assembly GCA_020510985.1). Lineage (NCBI taxonomy): Eukaryota > Metazoa > Chordata > Actinopteri > Cichliformes > Pholidichthyidae > Pholidichthys > Pholidichthys leucotaenia. The sequence continues at coordinate 320,413,970 of CM035838.1, forward strand.
AAAATTATCAATAAATGCAATTTTATTTACATAAGTGCTTTTCATTTCATTTTCTGTAGTGCCCAGGATAAACATATGGCTGCAGTTATAACTCAAATACAGGCTGGGCAATACAGACCACCTTTTTATTATTTATGGGATAATACAAATAATAAGATCATGCCCTCTTTTATCCTACACATTTCCCATGTTGTGAAGGAGGGGGTGAACAGCAGCTCTCTCTCTCTCTCTACTTAGCAAAGGAAGAAGCGAGCGACAGGCTTGCTCTGTAAAAAATAGAAGTGTGCTTATGCTGTAACGGTGTTGTCTGGGGTCCTGATTGTGTAAAAATTCCACAACCTGCATCACCTCCAACAGCTGAATGAGCTACTAACCTGAATGTAACTTATCTGTATTCTGTACAGACAGTAAATATGCTTATAGCACATGCCACCTGCATACTGTTACCTTGAATCTGCGGGGGTTTGTCACCTCCACAGAAAAACCAGCAAAACATCGACAGCAATTGTTGCAACTATGTAATGTTCTGATGCTACCATGTTCTGTGGCAGTTATTCACTGCCCTGCCCACACTAATGGCACTGACTTGTCTAGCTGCGATAATCACTTGACTGATAACGCTACTCACTGTGCTGCTATTGGTCTTTTAGGAACCGTCTGTCTTATTAATAATGTTGATGTTTTAAAAGACTGTCAAAATAATATGGACCTTCCTCCTGTTTCATGTGTAAATAATTACCTCCGCCAGGCCGAAAAGGCCAGGAGGAGGTTATGTTTTTGCCGGGGTTTGTCTGTGTGTTTGTTTGTCTGTCTGTCTGTCTGTCTGTTTGTCTGTTGGTTAGCAAGATAACTCAAAAAATCTTGGACGGATTTCCATGAAACTTTCAGGCGTTGTTGGAAATGGTACAAGGAAGAACTGATTAAATTTTGGGGGTGATCCGGTTCACCGTCTGGATACAGGAATTTTTTAAAGCATTTTTCATTCAACACTGTGACATACAGCCATTTTCAACATGTGCGCAGGCGCAATGGAGGGCGCTGGTCGTCGTGTCTGCAACACAATCTCTGCGTTCTTCAATGTTTTAGGCACAAAAGGACGCGGAAAACACTGCTGGCCTGGGCCCGCCAGCGTGCCTGTGTTTGCGCGCAACTGCAAAACCTCACACGGGCAGCTGTCCGCCGACGGATTCTTTGGCAGAAATTCCCCGGCCAGCCATAGGAGCTGCGCATTTGGCAGAAATTCACCGGCCAGCCATAGGCGCTGCGCAAAAACGAGCTCTCTGCCGGCGAAGCTTCTAAATTGTCGTTTGCCGCGGAGCGCAACCCCCCAAAAAATAATATTGTAGCGAACTCAATATGAGCACCCTACTTGGCTTGCCAAGTGGGTTGACCCTATTGGCGACACAGGTAGAGTGCGGGACTCCGGAGCGGGAGGCGTGAGTTCGAACCTCCCTGTGGGACGTCGCCATGTCGAGCAGCACGTTACAATATAATATAAAACCCACGGCAACCTGTCTACCCAATTTGCATCCGTCAGTGGAGGAGATGGACACAACAGCAACACTTCAGTTTATTACCTCCGCCAAGGAGGCAATGCTTTTACTACTGAACCACTAATCCTATCACTATCAGATTGATTGTCATTGATTAATTGTGTGTTTATTGCACTGTCCCTGTCAAATAAACAAATAATCATTGTGAATCCAATTGCTAGTCATATGTTTACATGCTCAAGGAATCTGAAAACGTACACACAAACACTGTATGGGGGGAATTGTGGCGCTTGGCGGAGGTCTGCGCTCTCCGAGTGCTTTTCTAGTTAGATATACATTTGGCTTGCCTGATGAAAATTTGCTCTGCCACCCACATTATACAGATGAGCTGTCCTGGTGGCACATGGCCAATCATGTGCCAACAGGAGGGAAATCAATGATGAGGATGTTGGAAAAACTGTCCTAATATTTTGAAAGAAGTAACAAAAACATGCCAAAAGTGCATCATTTGTTTATAAAATAATGCTCAAGGAGCAATGGAAAGCTACAATATTGCTTGGTGTTGATTGACACCTTCACAAAGTGGACAGGAATTCATCACACATCCTCAGCAAATGCTGCATCTGTGTGTGTGAAACTCTATTGAATGATGCTCTTTCCGTTTTTGGGGTTCCAGAACTGATTTATGCAGATAATGGAACTCATTTTACAGCACAAACAGTTCAAGACTTAATCCAAGCTGTAAGAAGTAAGATCAAATTTCATAGTATCGGTACAATCAAACAAGTGCTGGCAAAAACCACACATGGAAAGGGTATTACTTGGCCAGAAGCTCTGAAATTAGTCAGACTAACCATTAACTCTATACTAGACCCAAAGACAGGATTATCACCTTTTGAATGTGTTTTTCACCATCCTTATGTATTACCTGACCTCTCACCACTAACCACACCTAACAAATACACAGATCTTGGTGAACATCTCAGGGAATGTTTTGATTCTGTCAGAAGCTCTCTCTCTGCTCCACAGAAAGAAACGGATAACCGTTGCAACTTGGAGACTATGTCTTCATAAAGAACCACCACCGACAACACTAAACACTCCCACTCCCACTGCAGTACGTATTGCTGAATGACCATCTCAGATTCACCTTTCACACGCTAAAAGACTACGGGTGCTTGTAAGTGAACTAACTAACTTGTTTCCCTGAGTAAGTCCAGTTACAAAGGGGGCATGTCCTTTTAAGGACAAGGCCGTCTCAACCCTGGTGAAGAAAGAGGCCCGGAGGGGTACTCTCTCAGGTGGAAGCATGGCACCTAAATTATTGATGACTCTGTGTTCAGCACTTCTCCTGACAGTGGGGTGGTAATCTCTTTCTGATTCAAGGACAAGGAACCCACGAAGCACGGACAATGAACAATACGCATAACCTATGGTACCAGACAATGGTGGTTTCGGTGAGAGGACTGGGAATCGATACTTCTTGCTATGTGTGTTCATTGCTACCCCATTCACACAAGACTGCAATACCCATGATTGACTACAATACCCATGATCCCTGTTCCACTGAGTGAAGAGAAAACGCCCGGAGCGACAATAGCGATGAACTCTCGTCTCATTCTGTTTAATACAAGCAATAATGTTGGACATTGGTTGGTGGGGAATTTGTCAGAAAGGTATCTTAATAGATTGAATGTCACTATTACTGATTACACTGGGTCTAAGATTAGAATATTTAATATTATTGGGATTGGAACTTCTTTGCTTGCAGTTAAGAAGCCTTTAATGAAAGTAAATCCTACACTGTTTACTTCACCAATCTGCTTTCACAAAAACTGTAGTAAAAACAGTTTCAACCTGGGTATTTCACAAAGATGCAATGATACTAAGGAAGTGACCTGTGAAGTGTCATATTATGATTCTGTTTGTAGAAATGTATTTCACTTTCCCTATATTGCTGCTGGAAAATTCACCTTAAAGAGCAAAAATTGTACTTTTAACTGCTGTTTTTTGGCCAAATGATGATGGGTATGGATTCTTGGAAAACCAATGGGTACTCTTTTTCCAATGTATGGCAGTGCTCTAGCTATACACCACATAAATGCATTAGCATGGACAATAGAAAATCTGACTGTATTAATGGAGCAAGGATTCACAACTTTAAATTAAGAACAAAAATTAGCCATTTGAATGATATTTTACACTTACAGCATGGGTTAGATGAAGATAAAAGTTGGGGCTCCTGGGATTGGTTTCAAAGTAAGAACTTGGTGGCAGAGTCTTTTGAAATAGTTAACCCCATTGATTGTGATATCAATTTTATTCTATGTGCTTTTCATGTGTGTCATTCCCTGTATAACGTCCATGATAAGTAGAACTTTTGCTCAACACACTTTCATGTTACAATCTGTTATGCTCCAAAGAGAAGTCCCTGTACAATATACTGCCTTAACACAGCAAAGTGATGGTGATTGTGATGACAAAACCACTGTTTAAATTTGGACAAGATGCTCTAGGAGGTCAATGTAGAAAATCTTTTGAAGTTACATTGTACTGATAATTGCATATGATTAAAAGGGTTAATAAAATAATAAACAGGAGGGAAATGTTGGAAAAATTGTATATATGTATATAAACAGTTATCATTTTATTAATGATTCATGAAGCTGAGACTGATGTCCCCACATGTGGGTGGGTGTAGCTGGAGCGTTGTGTGCCAAGACTCATCCTTTGCATATTTTGTACTTTTTCTTTATCTTCTCTGCAAAAGACTGTTGTGTACAAACTGTGTGTGCTTTTACTCATCACTCCCCTGTGTGGGGGGAAAGAACGGGTTGTAAAACTGTCACTGTCTTATCTTTGTGTATATAAGTTGCTGTGCGAGACTGCCTCGCCAGCATTCAACTCATCCTGTATAAGGCATGTGTTGATTACTCCTTGTGCAAGTAAAAACTTCAAAGGCTCTGCGTGTCTTAAGTCTGATCTTTGATTCAGTCTAATACCTTTTTGTACTCTGTATTTGTGAGGTTTATATTTCAGACTTCTGACAACTATTGTAATTCACTTTTATCAGGTTGTCCTAATAAGTCTATAAAGTTTTTCCAACTCATTCAGAATGCAGCTGCACATATCCTGACAGGATATGGCAGGCAGGGAGAAGAGATCACATTACCCCAGTTTTAGCCTCTTTATACTGGCTCCCAATAAAATATAGAATTGAATTCAAGATTTTACTCCTAACTTATAAAGCCCTTAATGGTCTGGCTCCTTCTTACCTGCAAGAATTCACAGTTCCCTATCACCCAACCAGAGCTCTGCACTCCCAAAACTCCAAACTACTGGTGGTCCCCAAGGTCTCCAGAAGTAGACTGGGAGGTAGAGCTTTCAGTTATCAAGCTCCCCTCCTGTGGAACCATCTGTCCAGTTCGGTTCAGGAGGCAGACACTCTCTCTTTATTCAAGAGTAAGTTAAAATCCTTTCTCTTTGATAAAGCCTATAGTTAAAAATGTTGCCACTGTCAGGCCTTCACCCGCATGTGGAGCCTAACCCGGCTTGATACTGGCAGGCCTGGCTGTGAATGTTAATGTTGAATTGTATTTGTTATGTTTGTTTTGAATGTAGCTACTGCCAGACCTCCTACTTTTCTACCTCTTTTTTCGACCCAGCCAGTCAAGGCGGATGGCCGTCCTCTATGAGCTGTGGTTCCGCTCGAGGTTTCTGCCCATTAGAGGGAAGTTTTTCCTCACCTGTGTCGCCACAGTGCTTGCTCTTAGGGGTCTCTGCTGGGTTCTATAAATTTGAGAGTGTGGCCTAAACCCACCTTTTTGTAAAGTGCCTTGAGATGACCTGTGTTGTGATTTGGTGCTATATAAATAAAATTGAACTGAACTGAATTGAATATACAAGCCCTGCACGTTTGATTCTCCTGTATCCATGATCAAAAATAATGGACTTAATGGAATTTCACAGACTGTGAGTTAGAGGTGCTCTTGAATGAGGTAGGGATGTGTAAAAACGTTTTGTTTGGCTGCCCATTGCCAAAGCGTGGCCAAAAGAGGAGGGGGACAAGGAGAGGCTGAACTCAGTCCGTTTGAGCAGAGAGTCACCAGTCTTGTGGGTGACCCTGTCCTCACAGAGGTGGTGTCACAACATGTGGGGGATTCAGATTTCCCTCAAGGTAAATAAACACTTATTTGTATAACTCAAATGTGTTTATTTTACGAGTAATTTAATAGCCTGCTCACAACCCTGTAAGATTAGTTTACTGTTTTCTGTCATGAATTGGCCCCTCCGGGGCAGAAAGACAGGCCCAAGTGCTGAACTGCAGTGTGACATTTATAAAAATACCAAAACAGTGCAGATAATGCAAAAATCCAAACTAAGATAACTTACAGAGGATACACTCCAGAGCTGGAATAGCTCTGGAGGAGATGAGGAGAAACACAGAGGGAAAGAAGTCCAAACAAGTCCACACAATGCAGTGCAATGCTGCAGCAGTGAAACAGTAAACTTGCAGTCCTTAAATACCTGAACAAACAAATGAGCAGCAGGTGTGGGCTAAGCAGGCAGGTGACCTAATTACCCACTGCTCGCAGCTGGAACAGACTGTGAGCAGCGAGTGGGGATGTCTGAGAGAGGAGGGCACATAAGTGTAATTAAAACAAAATACATACAGAAAACTGACAACATAATAACAGACAAGCAAAACTCAGAAATAAATTGAGTCTGAGCTCAGAGGGAATAATTGAGCTCAGACTCACAACAGTTTTCCTTTATTCAGACAGGGATGAGAAGAAGATGTTTATTTTACCTTGACATGTTTTGACTGACATCTGCAGTCCTCAAAAGCATCAGCTGATCGCTGTGATTTGTGACCAGCCAGGTAGATCAGCTGGTTGAATAAAGGAAAGCAGTAATGAAAAAGAAGACAATATGAGCCTATTTAGTCGGTAGCCATGGTCACCTGTCAGTTGAAAGTAAATCATATTAGACTTGACAAGTAGATATTTTATGTCCAAAGTTCAAATCTCATCCTTTACACCGCGTTACAAATTATAATGCAAATGACACTTGTCTCAAATTTTCCAAAATAGTCGATGCAAATGACAGCCAGTATAATTTTCAAGTCATCAACCATTAGAGCATAATTCAAATTTTATTGAACAAACCTCCCAATGATAAATATTTTTTTGCAAAAAAAAAATAAAATCAAAATTTACTGTTCCAAATTATTATGCACAGCAGAGCTTCAAAACATTTTCTTGGTTGTAAAGAACTGAAAATGGTCATTTGTTGAATTTGCAGCATTAAGAGGTCATATTTATTGAAATCAACAGCTATTTTAATCAAAAACATTTTAACAGGCCAAGCTACATGTTAACATAGGACCCCTTCTTTGATAAAACCTTCACAATTCTTGCATCCATTGAAGTTGTGAATTTTTGGAAAGTTTTTGCTAGAAATTCTTTGCTAGATGTCAGAATAGCCTCCCACAGTTGCTGTTTTGATGTGAACTGCCTCCCACCCTCATAGATCTTTTGCTTGAGGATGCTCCAAAGGTTCTCAATAGGATTGAGGTGAAGGGAGGATGGGGGCCACACCATGAGTTTCTCTTCTTTTATGTTCATAGCAGCCAATGACACAGAGGTATTCTTTGCACATGAGATGGTGCATTGTCATGCATGAAGATAATTTTGCTATGAAAGGCATGGTTCTTCTTTTTGTACCATGGAAGAAAGTGGTCAGTCAGAAACTCTGTATACTTTGCCAAGGTTATTTTTACACCTTCAGGGATCCAAAAGCGGCCTACTAGCTCTCTCCCCATGATTCTGGCCCAAAACATGACTCTGCCACCTTCTTGCTGACATTGCAGCCTTGTTGGGACATGGTGGCCATCCACCAATGATCCACTACTCCATCCATCTGGACCATCCAGGGTTGCACAGTACTCATCAGTAAACAAGACTGTTCGAAAATTAGTCTTCATGTATTTCTGTGCCTACTGCAACCGTTTCTGCTTGTGAGCATTGGTTAGGGGTGGCTGAATAGTAGGTTTATGCACAACTGCAAGCCTCTGGAGGATCTTACACCTTGAGGTTCATGGGACTCCAGAGGCACCAGCAGCTTTAAATACCTGTTTGCTGCTTTGTAATGGCATTCTAGCAGCTGCTCTCTTAATCCGATGAATTTGTCTGGCAGAAACCTTCCTCATTATGCCTTTATCTGCACAAACCCGTCTGTGCTCTGAACCAGCCACAATTTTCTTCACAGTACGATGATCACGTTTAAGATTTTGTGAAATATCTAATGTTTTCATGCCTTGTCCAAGGCATTGCACTATTTTGATGCTTTTTGGCAGCAGAGAGATCCTTTTTCTTTCCCATATTACTTGAAACCTGTGGCATGCTTAATAATGTGGAACATCCTTCTTAAATAGTTTTCCTTTAATTGGGCTCACCTGGCAAACTAATTATGACAGCTGCCTGAGACTGATATCAGTGATCCAGAGAGCCCTGAGACACAATACCATCCATGAGTTTAACTGAAAAACAACAACAAAAAAATGAATGTTTATGACACTAAAATCCTATTTGCATAATAATTTGGAAAGTGGTGTATAGTTATATACAACTTACATGGACTACACACACTACTAAATGAATGAAGCGCACCGAGGAAAGGGTGACACTGTTGCATTTCAAACTTTATGCTTGTGTTTGTTGATATAACTACTGTACACACAGAGGCAACTGGGGGCTTGGTAGAATGCTGTGAAACTATAGTTTTATCAGCAAAAAAGGAAGTCACTTACTTGAACCACTGACTTGTAATGAAGCAATGAAGCCTTGAAGACAGGGTGATATTTGAGGGCACACAGGCATGTTGCACATGAGGTGGGTTATTTAGGACAATTACATGAATTTACTCACCAAGAGGCCACCCTTCTGCACAGTGCCAGCTTGTAGTTTGCTCCCAACAATGCTGCTCATTAGAATGAATGATGAAGAATGAGGGCAGCGCGGTGGCGGAGTGGTTAGCACTGCGGCAGCACAGCAACTCACCCTTGGCCGGGGGAACCTGGGTTCGATCCCAGCCCCGGACCAACAGTGATCTGTGTGGAGTTTGCATGTTCTCCCCGTGTCTGCATGGGTTTACTCCAGGATTTCTCCGGTTTCCTCCCACATGCCAAAAACATGCAAGTTAGGTTAATTGGCATCAAAACTGGGGATTCTAAATTGTCCTAAGGTATGACTGTGAGAGTGAATGGTTGTCTGTCTCTGTGTTGGCCCTGCGATGGACTGGCGATCTATCCAGGGTGTACCCTGCCTCTCGCCCAAGGATGCTGAGATAGGCGCCAGCCCCCCTGTGATGTTATAAAAGGATTAAGTGGAAAAAGATGGATGGATGGATGGATGGATAGAATGAATGAATCATGCCTTGAACCAGGCCACCTTGCAACAATATTGGTTAGTCGATTTGAGCATCACATATAGTTTGTACATTGATAGAAATGAAATCTTTCCTGTCAACATACACATATTCATCTTGTGAATATGTGTATAGCTACGATTACATTAGGAAAACTGGCTCTTGCTGCAAATTGTGCTTTGATGTTGGCCTGTTCAACTGCATTGTGTGGGAAAACGATGTACCTGGGTGAAAGCCAGATAATGCATCCCACACAGCTGGCATAGCTCAGCTCAGGGTCGACTAGGAAATTTCCGATGGGTCTGCCAGCTTCCTCTGGAATGCCCCTGTAGCCATGTGTCTCTGGTGTGTACAATAATTTTCACATCATTATCAGTCTCCCAACATCACCTCTAAGTGTCACCAACGAACCAATAACAGTAGAAACGTACGTACACCAGCCATGAAGTTGCTGTGGAGGTGCACATATTTACACGGTCATTTCATTCTTGATACATCTGAAATTGCGCACAGAAAAGGACGTACACCATGTTTTTGTGCATAAGTACTCTCTGTACATGAGGCCTCTGGTCGCAATCAACCAAAAGTGGTACAAAGATCATGGAACAATGTTGGAGACTCTATCAGCTCTGAAGGTGGTATCATATTTTGAGTTGCCTGGATTAATAAAATAAATACATAGAATAAACTATGCAAGTGTGTTCTTCATCAGATGTGATCTTCATCACATCTGAGGGAGCGGCTGTGACGCAGGTGTAGTGTGGTCGACTACTGATAGGAAGGTCAGGGGTTCGATTCCCACTCTTCTCTGCACTCTGTATGTAGAAGTGTCCTTGAGCAAGACACCAAACCCCCAGTTGCTCCTGGTGGGTCAGGCCAGCGCCTGTGTATGGCAGCTCCTCCACCATCAGTGTGTGAATGTGTGTGTGAATGGGTGGATAGCAGGATCTGTAAAGCACTTTGGTCATCTAGAGATGAGAAAAAGCACTATATAAGTGAATGTCATTTACCATTCATACATCGGCATCATGGCGCCCCCCGAGGCAGACATGTTTGCTCGCTCCATTCTCGAATACCAGCTTTTTCTTCTTTGCATGTGATAGAAAAATTTCATATTTGTCTTATATTTGTATTTGTTTTATCTCAGAGTCTGTGTGAAAGTGTCAAGGTTGCAGCTGCACTAGTTATCATCTTGTTTTTAGTCCAGACTGTGTGGATCCCATGTGACTGGTACAGAGTGAGCATCATGGTTCTTGAGAAAAGATAATCTGTACACCAAGTTTTGACCAGATGTACTGGACCAATCATAATGGACAATTTACCCCTCCATCTTTCAGATAATGGAGGGCTTCAAGAACTGAGTGATGTATGTTTGAGTCAGAATGGGGTGCGAATAGGCTCTGAGACTATTTTTGTATTGTTCTCCACTGGCCAGTGTAATTAAATTTGCTGAAACTCTGATCCAGCCTGGTTTTTGACTGAAGGTTTAGAAGAATTTTTCTAACAGCATGTTTGTTGCTCTTTCTGCAGTGCATAAATGTCACACATGCTAACATACAACCGACAGGCATTGCTGGACATCGCCAAGACAAACAACCATATGGCATTTACTGGCTTTATACCACCCAAACTACAATGCATTGTCTGTTCCCACAGCTATCACCACCACCCCCAGGAAGGCTCCGAAGTACCGAGCCCGCTTGAGTATGCTGACCCCAAGAGAGCACTTCAGAAACGGCACCGCAAGCGAGGTGTGTGTGTGTGTGTGTGGGGGGGGGGCTCCATGCTAGGCTAAAAGGTTGCATTAGCTGCCCACCGCTACCTAGCTTCCTGCTAGCCAACGTACGGCCTCTGGAAAACAAACTGAATGAGCTAAGAGTAAGAGTTGAAGACCAGCAGGAGATAAGAGAGTGCTGTGCTCTAATTTTCTGTGAGACCTGGCTCTCAAAGTCCCCGAGTGCACCATCCAGCTACAGACCCTGTAACAATCTGGTACAAGGCAGGAGGCAAGGAAGCGGCAAAATCTTCAATTTTCCATTTTTTATTTCCATAAACTTACACGTAAATAATTCCAAGACATCCGACACGATTCTCAGCAACAATCCACAATCAATCCTCACTATCAATCATCACACCTGTTTTATACTAACTGAGATAATTAACATTAATTAGAACATACCATGTCTCAGGTAAAACAATAACATTTTCATTTTCACACATACCCACTAACATCTAAAAAGTCCATAAATTATTCCCCACCTATAAACAGAATAAATATAAATAACACAGAATAAATACTATAAATAATTCACTAAATATTTTAATCCCCTATTTACAAATTTTAAATCTCCCCTATGACTCACCATCGCATGCTTCCTTCCTGCTGGTGTCCTTTAAAAGGCATTCAACCTCTGACAGAGTCTTTTGCCCGGACACCCTCAGAAAGCATGCTGGCAAAGGTATGTGAATTAATAATTATTAATTGTTTACCCAAATACTTAACCATGGCAATTATCTCATTAGGGCATTCAAATTAGACAAAGACGGATCCTAAAATAATGCGTGCATTTTTACAAATAATCATAATAACATTTACAATATTACAAATACAACACAATCACACATACAATAAGTCATAACAGTGGTGACACTCCATCGTCACATTTCCTCTCCCCTTTCCCGAGAGTACAGTACTCTAAGAGTCATGTACTCTTGAGAGGCTATCTGCCATAAGGTTGGTCTTCCCTGCCACATACCGAACAGTAAAATTATACAGTTGAAGGGACACATACCACCCTGTGAGACGACTGTTTACGTCCTTCATGCTGTCCAGCCACTGTAGGGCCCGATGATCTGTCTCCAACACAAAATGACGCCCCAGTAAATAGTACTTCAGAGACCCTATTGCCCATTTCATGGCAAGACATTCCTTTTCTACCGTAGAGCATCTTGTCTCCCGGTCCAACAACTTACGTCTCAAGAACAGTACTGGGTGTCTCTCTCCCCTCTCCTCCTGGAGAAGTACTGCTCCAATGCCAACTCCTGAAGCATCTGTCTGTAAAATAAATGGACGAGCAAAGTCTGGACTGTAGAGAACCTTCTCCCCAGAAATAGCCCTTTTCAGATCCTCAAAAGCTCTGTCACATTCCTCTGTCCATTTTACCCTATTAGATGCTGAAGCCTTAGTGAGGTCAGTCAAAACTGCGGCTCTTTCAGCAAAGTGGGGAATAAACTTGCTGTACCATATTTTTTTTTTTTTTGTTACTTATTTGTACCCGTAGGTAGACTTGGTTTGCAGTCTGGTGACAAGCCACCGGCCGCTGGTTGCTGCGTGCGCGAGCGCCCTAAACCTACATGTTTTTGGTGTGCGGGAGGAAACCGGAGAAATCCCGGAGTAAACCCACGCAACACGGGGAGAACATGCAAACTCCACACAGCTCACTGTTGGTCGGGGGCTGGGATCGAACCCACGATCTCATGATCCCCGCGATCCCCCGGCCGAGGGTAAAACTGTGCTGCCACAGTGCTAAACCACTGAGCCACCGTGCAGCCATGGTACCATCCTACCATTCCCATAAATGATCGTACCTTCTTCATAGTGGTGGGTACAGGATAGGTCCGGATGGCATCCACTTTACCTACTCGTGGTCTAATGACCCCCTGACCAACCACATGTCCCAAGTACTCCACCTGCTGCTGTCCAAACGCACATTTGCGTGGATTGATCGTCAGTCCTGCCCTCTTAATCAACTGAAGGACCTGCCTAAGGTGTACCAAATGTTCTTCCCAGGTCTGACTATAGATGACTACGTCATCCAAATAGGCAGCCGCAAAATTTGATACCCTCCTTAACATTTGGTCCATAAGCCGCTGAAAAGTTGCAGGTGCCCCCCGAAGGCCAAATGGCATGACCCTAAATTGGAAACTGCCATAAGGTGTTTTAAAGGCTGTAAGTTCCTTTGTTTCTGGTGCCAATGCCACCTGCCAATACCCCTTGCATAGGTCCAGTGTAGAAATAAACCTAGCCCTGCCCACTTTCTCTAACAATTCGTCAATCCGGGGCATGGGGTATGACTCAAACTTGGACACTGAATTGAGATATCTAAAGTCGATACAGAATCTCAAAGAGCCATCCTTTTTGGGGACCAGCACAATCGGGCTACATACCACTCACTGACTGACTCCTCGATCACTCCCAGCTGCAACATCAAGTCAATTTCCTGCTTCATTTTTGGGACCAATCGCTCCGGGATCCTATAAGATTTCCTACGTGGAACAGTTTCCTCTTTCAAATGAACCTTATGACGCACCATTGTGGTGAAACCAGGTCTCTCCTGAAATAATTCTGGATCTAATAGTGCCTCTAACTCTCTCTGCTGATCCACCTGCAAATGAGACACTTGAAACAAGTAAGGCTCTGACACATTTGTGGGAAAAGACTGTTCTTTCTCCTCATCCACTTCCGTCGCACAAATGAAGAGCTGATGTGTCTCCTGAAGAACAGGTTGCTGCTGCTGATGACCAGGCTGCTGAAACTCTTTCAATAAGTTAATGTGGACGGTCTGATGTTTTACCTTCCTGTCAGGCATATATAGTTCATATGTCACTGAACGTAGTTTCTTAGAGATTTCATATGGCCCCTGCCATCAAGCCAACAGCTTACTGTCACACGAGGGCAGCAATAACAAAACCTGTTGTCCTGGGTGAAAAACCCTTTTTCTGGCCTTCTTGTCATACCAAGTTTTTTGTTTGGCCTGCGCCGTCCTCATGTGCTCCTGAGCCAAAGCAGTCATTCGATCCAGTTTCTCTCTCATCTTAATGACATAAGAGACCACATTGTCCTGATCACTCGGTGGACTCTCCCAGTACTCCTTTAATAAGTCCAATGGGCCCCTCACCTGACGACCATACAGTAGTTCAAAAGGTGAGAACCCTGTTGAAGCCTGGGGCACCTCCCGATAAGCAAACAATAAGTATGGTACCCATTGGTCCCAATCCGAGCCCGTTTCAGAAACAAATTTCCGCAGCATGTTTTTTAGAGTCTGATTAAATCGCTCCACTAGTCCATCAGTCTGAGGGTGATATGGGGTGGTCTTAATACCCTTAATACCCAACAGCTTATATACCTGCTGCAACAGTTTGGACAAGAAATTTGTTCCACAGTCTGTCAGAATTTCTCTAGGTATGCCTACCCTTGAAAACAACTGGATAAGGCAGTTGGCAACCTGTCTAGCCTTACTAGATTTCAGGGGAAAGGCTTCTGGGTACCGAGTAGCATAGTCACAAATTACCAGAATGCATTTATTACCAGAGGAGCTTCTCTCTAGGGGGCCAACTACATCCATCCCTATTCTGTCAAAAGGTGTTCCAATGATTGGTAATGATTGCAGTTGGGCACGGGCTACTCCCCTAGGTGATGTAATCTGACATATTGGACATGTTGTGCAGAAGTCCTTTATCTGGGTATACATTCCCGGCCAAACAAACCTTCTAGCAATTCTCTGTAAAGTTTTATGAAATGCTAGATGACCTGCCCAAGGAATAACATGTCCCAGTTCCATAATTTTTGGTATGAGGTCCTGTGGCAAAGCTATGGCCATAATTTCACCTTGTTGCTGGTACAAAATGCCCTTTTTAATGACATACATGGCCTCAGCCAAACAATCAGTTCTACCCTGTTTCACACCCTCAATCTCCGAGACTTTATTGAACCATGGTCTAAGTGCTGGGCCAGCTTTCTGTAATTCAGCTATGTCAGGAGGGATGTCAAACTCTACTGACTGACTTAATTGTGGTGTTTCTTCACCCAAGTTCTTTACAGAAGCTAACACCTTATCTCTTCTCCTCTGAGCCTTGGATTTAGGTTGTTTACTAGGGCCTGCCTCTATCTCAGAATCCTAAAATGGTAGCTCCTGAAGAACATTGGCAGCCCTCTGTGCCCTCTGCGCCCTGGTTATCACCATATTACAATTTTTCACCACAAGTGTCTTTACTCTCTGCTCAACAGCACCACCTGCCTGTCTCTCCTCCGTTTGGTATTCGTTCCTAACCTGCTGTATGATGTCCAACAAAGTTGGAACATCGTTACCAAGAATAACAGAGTAGGGCAAATCAGGCACAAGAGCTACAGGAAGGAGATAAGTTTGCCCCCCCGCTGTTAAATAAACCTCAGTGGTCGAGTACAGTTTCTTATCCCCATGGACACAACTGATATTTATTTCCGACTCATTCCACAAATCCCTAGGGACCAAACTGGGCAGCACAACCGTTTGAAAACAACCTGAGTCTAACAGGGCCTCTTCACACTGACCATTAAGCAACATCTTCGTTTTATACACTCCACTGTGCACTGGGGCTGAAAAAGTGGGTCTAGGAACTGAACATAATAATGATGGTTTCTCATTCTTTATGGCAGGACATGAATACTGGGTGTGACCGATTTTATTACACTGGTAGCAGCGTATATCTTTATTTGCAACAACACGTGACTTTTTGCTATTATCATATCTGCTATTTGTGATCTGTCTGGGCCTGGAATACAGCCTATTTCGAGCTGGACCACCCCTTTCACCCTCATTAAACTCACTCCGTGTGGTGAAAGAGCTGTCACGGCCAAGAGTAGGTCTCCTGCTCCCAGACCTGGCTGACAGAAAAACCTCCGCCAGACGAGCAGTGTCCTCTGCAGTCTTCGGGTCCCGCTCTTGTATCCAGATTCCCAGTTCCGGGTTCACCATCCGCAGAAATTGCTCCAAAATCAATAGTTCAGAAATGTCTTTTACTGTTAAGGTCTCTGGTTTAACCCATTTACAAAACGGGTCTTTCAAACGTACATATAATTCACGAGGGGTTTCGTCCTGATAAACATCCAGGGACCGAAACCTCCTCCTATATGTGTCGGATGTTATTTCATATTTGTTTAAAATAGCTTCTTTCAATTTCCCATAATTGTCCGTGTCTGCAATGTCCATCAGAACATATGCGCTCCGCGCTTTACCTGTAAGCAGAGGAGCTAGATGGATAGCCCACTCTTCTTCACGCCAGCGGCAGACTGTAGCGATCCTCTCGAACGTCGCCAGGTAGTGCTCGATGTCATCCTCGGGAGAGAGAGGATTCAGCCTGGGCTCGTGGTGCGTTCGCGTCCTCCTTGGCTGCACCTGCAGCGGTAAGTCATCCTCCTGCGGGCCGACCCGACTGGCCGTCACCCTGGGGTCCTCCCCCGGAGCGCCGTCGTCACCACTACGTTCAGCCCGGCTCCCATACTCCTCTCTCAACTCCGCAACCTGTGACTCCATCCGACGAATTTGATTCTCCACAGTCTGCCACTTTTGCTCCTGAAGAGCGGCTTCTTCCTCTCTCTGATGGTCCCTGACAGTCAGCGAACGAACCAAAGATTTCACCAAGCACGTTAGCTCGTCGAGTTCGCCCAGTCCGCTGACTCCCAGCTCCTCGACTGCCATACCTGCATCCAGGTCAGACTGCTCCTCTTGTCTCGTTCTTTTTCTTCTGGCCATCAGTCCTTCCGTCCCGTGGTCTTTCACCACTTCCACCAAACGCTACGGCGTCCTGGGAACGGACCACCGCTGCCACCAAATGTAACAATCTGGTGCAAGGCAGGAGGCAAGGAAGCGGCAAAATCTTCAATTTTCCATTTTTTATTTCCATAAACTTACACGTAAATAATTCCAAGACATCCGACACGATTCTCAGCAACAATCCACAATCGATCCTCACTATCAATCATCACACCTGTTTTATACTAACTGAGATAATTAACATTAATTAGAATATACCATGTCTCAGGTAAAACAATAACATTTTCATTTTCACACATACCCACTAACATCTAAAAAGTCCATAAATAATTCCCCACCTATAAACAGAATAAATATAAATAACACAGAATAAATACTATAAATAATTCATTAAATATTTTAATCCCTCTATTTACAAATTTTAAATCTCCTCTATGACTCACCATCGCATGCTTCCTTCCTGCTGGTGTCCTTTAAAAGGCATTCAACCTCTGACAGAGTCTTTTGCCCGGACACCCTCAGGAAGCATGCTGGCAAAGGTATGTGAATTAATAATTATTAATTGTTTACCCAAATACTTAACCATAGCAATTATCTCCCAAGGGCATTCAAATTAGACAAAGACAGATCCTAAAATAATGTGTGCATTTTTACAAATAATCATAATAACATTTACAATATTACAAATACAACACAATCACACATACAATAAGTCATAACAGTGGTGACACTCCATCGTCACAGACCCAACTCCGTACATCGTGCAGACCGGACATCAGCCTCAGGTAAGACGATGGGGGGGGGGGGCAGTGTTTATGAACAACTCGTGGTGTGGAAATGTACAGACTATTTACAAGCACTGTTTGCCTGATGTGGAGTTTTTACTGCTGAAATCCCATCCCTATTATCTACCGAGGGAATTTACCGCTGTGTTTCTGGCCGCTGTTTACATTTCCCTGCGAGTTAACCACACAGCAGCGCTCTGCAAACTCCATGACATCATCAGCGCATTAGAGACGTCACATCCCGGTGCTGTTTTTATTGTTGCTGGTGACTTTAACCAGTGCAATTTATGGACTGCACTTCCCAAATATTACCAGCATGTGGGCATTCCCACCAGTGATAAGAATCCATTGGACCATGTTTACACAAACATACGTGGTACATACAGAGCGGCATCCCGCCCCCACTTCGGACATTCAGATTAGGTCTCCCTGTTCATGTATCCGGTCTACAGACAAAGACTGAAACAAACAAACCCTGTTATTAAACAGATTAAACGCTGGACTCCAGAGGCTGAGAACACCCTGCAAAACTGTTTTGCCTGGAGAGACTGGGATGTGTTTAAAGCTGCAGCCACCTGGGAGGACTTTTCTGTAAATATACAGGACTATGCTGAGTATGTGACTGGGTACATTAGTACTTGTGTTGATACCCACCATACAAATCAGGAAGTTCCCCAACCAGAAGCCCTGGATAAACAGTTAGGTATGTCAGATGCTGCGTGCTCACTCTCTTGCATTTACACTACCGTTCAAAAGTTTGGGGTCACCTAGACAATTATTTTGTGTTTTCCATGAAAAGTCACACTTATTTACCACCATGAGTTGTAAAAGGAATAGAAAATATAGTCAAGACATTGACAAGGTTAGAAATAATGATTTGTATTTGAAATAATATTTTTTTCCTTCAAACTTTGCTTTCGTCAAAGAATCCTCCATTTGCAGCAATTACAGCATTGCAGACCTAACATGATTGCACAAGGGTTTTCTAATCATCCATTAGCCTTCTGACACAATGAGCAAACACATTGTACCATTAGAACACTGGAGTGATAGTTGCTGGAAATAGGCCTCTATACACCTATGTAGACATTGCACCAAAACCCAGACATTTGCAGCTAGAATAGTCATTTACCACATTAGCAATGTATAGAGTGTATTTCTGATTAGTTTAAAGTTATCTTTATTGAAAAAAAAGTGCTTTTCTTTCAAAAATAAGGAAATTTCTAAGTGACCCCAAACTTTTGAACGGTAGTGTAAATCAGGCAATGAGGCTGAGTACAAAGCTGCAAAGCATGGACTTATGAAGGCTATAACAACAGCCAAAAGGCAGTACAGAGAAAAGCTGGACAGCCTCTACTCCACTCCTGACCATGGGCGCATGTGGCAAGGCCTGCAACACATTACAGACTACAAGAGAACCACCAGCAACACCACTAACTCCACAGACAGCCTGCCGGATGATCTCAACGTCTTTTACACCTGCTTTGAGACCTCCAGCTACAGTGCAGAGAGGAGACACACGCACATGCACCCTCCCCCTCCACTAAAAGTCTCATCAGGCCAGGTAAACAAAGCACTGAGAAATATCAACCCCTGCAAGGCAGCAGGACCAGACAACATCCCTGGGCGGGCTCTCAGAGCATATGCTGCTGAGCTGACTGATGTTCTCACATTCATCTTTAACCTCTCCTTCTTCGAGAGAGTAGTGCTGGCCCTCATTCAGGACAGCATATTGGATACCCTGGACCCCCTGCAGTATGCCTACCGGCCCAACAGGTCCACCTCAGATGCCATTGCTGCTGCACTCCATTATTCTCTCTCCCACCTGGAAAATAAAGACTCCTTCGTCAGGATGCTCTTTGTCGTCTACAGCTCTGTCTTCAACACAGTCATCCCCTACAAACTCTCCTACAAACTGTCTTCACTTGGCCTGCACCCCACCCTCTGTGACTGGCTACTGGACTTTCTGACTGGCAGGCCTCAGTCTGTCAGGATGGGTAACAGGACCTCAGCCAGTATCATCACGAACACAGGTGTCCCACAGGGTTGTGTTCTCAGCCCCATCCTCTATAGCAGGGATGGGCAGTGAGGGCCATTCCACTGCAGATTTTCTGTTCCACTCAGTCTTTTCAGCAGGTGTTTCTACTGATGAGCTTCAAGGATTGCTAATTAGAGAAAGTGACTGTTGAAGAGACTAGGTGGAATGAAAACCAGCAGCGGAATGGCCCTCCATGGCACATAGTTGCCCACCCCTGCTCTATAGCCTCTTCACCCATGACAGTGTTGCTTCCAAAAAAACAATGTCTTCTTAAAGTTCGCGGATGACACAGCAGTGATAGGACGCATCACTGGTGGTGATGAAGCATCCTACAGGAGGGAGGTGGCCAGCCTGGTGTCATGGTAGAACTGGTTAAGAGAGCTCAACAGCAGCTGTACTTTCTGAGGAGGCTGAGGAAGTTTGGCATGTCCCCCAAGATCCTCAACAACTTCTCCAGCTGCATCATCAAGAGCATCTTGACCAACTGCATCACTGCGTGGTACAGCAGCACTACTGCTCTGGACCGCAAACACCTGCAGAGAGTGGTGAAGACAGCGGGGAAGATCATCAGGACTCCACTCCCCTCTCTGCAGAGCATCTATCACCGCAGAGTCCAAAGGAGAGCTGCCTCCATCCTCCAGGACCCCACCCACCCCCAACACAGAATGTTCACACTTCTACCCTCGGGCCGGAGGTACAAAAACGTGAAATGCAGGACATCCAGACAAAAAAATTCCTTCTTTCCCACTGCCATCAGACTCCTGAATAAATAACAAAACTCCGGGAACAGCTTTGCAAATACGAATTCCCACACTGGATGCTAAATTTGCACATTGCTCATTTTCACACTGTACATAGTCTCACCTCGTCTCATGCCAAAATCATCTCTGCTGCTAAATTATCATTGTACAGTCTACTGCGTATTATCAGAGCACACAGCTTTACACAGTAAAATTCTCACTCTGGGTGCTAATTTGTACATTGCTCATTTGCACATTGTACATAGTCTCATGCCATCTCAGGTTCATATCATCTCTGATATTAAAATGACCATTATACAGTCTATTAGGTATTATCAGAGGTGAGTCATACTCATTCAGTGAATTTTCACTTACCCAGGGCCATGTTATAGTCATCCAGTGAATTTCCAATTTTCATTCTTCTTGATTCCTCTAGTTTTAACTGCTTTAACTGTCCTAATTGCTTTAATGTGTATTTATTAGTATTAGTATTTAGTATTACTGGCAGAACTAAAAACAGTATCTGTCACAGGTCTGTGGTGGACCACTCCCAGTTACACGGGGGTGAGACTAGACATCCTGGCAGATAAGCACATCTGTCGCAAGGTCTCTGGTGGACTTTTGCCAGTTGGTGGATCGTGACATGCACTACACAAAGAGCAGAGATAAACAAACCTATCATCTAGTCAGTCACTGCAACAAATACTGGAGTCAGTTTGTCTTGGTCTGTCCTTGCCACTGATAATACCTCTATCTGCCAAGAATGTGCCACTAGTCCAGCAAAAGCTAGCGGTACTCGAATACTTTGCAAGCACGACAGACGGATTGGAGCAGCATCTGCAGTGATGCGGACGTTGTACCGGTCTGTTGTGGTGAAGAGGGAGCTTAGTTCTAAGGCAAAGCTGTCGATTTACCAGTCAATCTACGTTCCTACTCTCACCTATGGTCACGAGCTTTGGGTAATGACCGAAAGAACGAGATCGCGGATACAAGCGGCTGAAATGAGCTTTCTCCGTAGGATTGCTGGACTCACCCTCAGAGATAGGGTGAGGAGCTCAGTCATCCGGGAGAGGCTCAGAGTAGAACCGCTGCTCCTCCACATTGAAAGGAGTCAGTTGAGGTGGTATGGGCATCTGATTAGGATGCCTCCTGGACGCCTCCCACTTGAGGTGTTTCAGGCACGTCCCACTGGGAGGAGACCCCGGGGCAGACCCAGGACTCGGTGGAGAGACTATGTCTCCCAGCTAGTCTGGGAACGCCTTGGTATCCCCTCTGAAGAGCTGGAGCAGGTGGCTGGGGAGAGGGAAGTCTGGGCTTCTCTGCTTGAACTGCTGCCTCCGCGACCCGGACCTCCGGAAAAGCGGTAGAAGATGGATGGATGGATGGATGGTCAGTCAGAGAGCAACTCATTCTGGCTTGGACGTCGCCCGGGTTAACAAGGTCAGGAGTTCCTGGCAGCAGAAGGCGAATTACAGAGCTGCGTAGAGGAATCTGATCAGACCTAAATGAAACAGTCATTGTCGCCCCCTACAGACTGCTATGATGATGATGGCATTCATTCATTGGCATTCATTCGGAGAGCAGAGTAAGAATTTCATTGCTCAGGAAATGTTGTATTTCTTAACTGTGCACATGATAATAAAGACTTTGAATCTTGAATCATTCATCTTTAACTCCCACCAATTGAGTAATTGCACTCATGCATTATTTGTTTCATTCAAGAACAACACAAGTAGTACCACTTCCATTTAACAGTGAATGACGAAACTGTTAACAAGATTCCCTTTCTGCCACAACTCTACATAACGCTTCATTCTAAATAAGACAGGATTATGCATATTAAATATAGTATATACGAGGGGGGGCTGAAAAATTCATAGGCTGAAACGTTCATAGTGGTCAAATTTGACCAAATGTGGATTATTTTTCAGCCACAGGGATCCAAGCATTGCAACACCAATGGAAGACGTGTGTGGACCGAAGGGAAGACTATGTTGAAAAATAAACCACATTTGGTCAAATTTGACCACTATGAACTTTTCAGCCTATGAACTTTTCAGCCCCTCCTCCACTCCCCCCTTGTGTGTGTGTGTGTATACAGTATTTACACTACTTACAAAAAGTTAGGGATATTCAGCTTTCTGGTGAAATTTCAGGATGCACTTAAAAGGCATTATAACCTTTACAGGTGAACTTAATTTGCCCTTCTCTGATCTTTTGAATGCACATTTCAAACTGTTCAATGTTTCAGTACTGTTTGCATAACTTGCTGTTCTCTAACAAGGTGCTTAACGGCAAAATTCACGACAGGTGTTTGATCAGTGAATAGACCAATACATTTTCTGGTTCAATTAGAATTGGTATGTAAACAGTCCTCTTCTGTCATGATCCTGAGCACGGGTGGGTGCCGTGCTTGTCATGATTCAGGGCAAGAGAGGCTCAAATGCAGAGCTGCCAGAACGAACACGCAGACTCAGATGTAAAAATTCACCAGTTTATTGTAAAATCAAAACTAACACACAGTTCTAAACAAAGGTGCAGAACTAAGGAAAAGCACAACACAAAAATACACACTTAAATGATACAAAAACCCGCTGGAGAGCACGTAGCCTATGGGAAAAGAGCAGAACGAGGTCATTAGGGGCAGAATTAGGAACAGAATCTCCCTGTCCCTAATTCTATTCTCCAGAAAGGGAGAATAATAATGGGAAACCACTCTTACTCTGTGAGCAGAGGAGTCCGACAGGGAACTCCTGCGTGGACCAGGGGAACGAGGGAAGACGGTGACCTGGGTGGACGTCCGGCACCTTCTTGGTCAGGTGAGCGTGATCAGCCCCAGAGTACACACCGTGCAGGTGGCAGCAAACCTGAAGAGACAGGAGCACAAAGGGGGGGAGGGGGGGTGAAAACACAGATCAACTGAGAGATAATATAAAAGGCTTAGATGTCTTCTGGTAGCAAACCTAACAATCCAGCGATGGGTTCTCCATGCGCTGGCTCTTAAATATGCTGGTTGGTTAGGAAGCAGCAGGTGTGTAATCACACAGGTGTAGCTGATACTCTGAAGCCGGGAAGACAGGAACAGGAGGGGGAGCATGCTCACCTGATCATCACAATGCCCCCCCTCAAGGGGCGCCTCCTGGCATCCCACTGGGCTTGGGGGGATGGGCCCGATGGAATGCCCGCACCATCCGCTTGTCCAGGATGTAGGACCCCGGAATCCAGGACCTCTCCTCCTGACCATACTCTTTCCAGTTGACTAGGTACTGGCACCCACAACCCCGTCGACGGATGTCCAGGATCTTCTCCACGATGTATGTGGTCTGGCTGTTAATGGCCCGGGGGGGCAGTGGGGGATCCGGAGGAGGGCAGAGAGGGTTGGCAGAGAGGGGCTTAATGCGGGAGATGTGAAAGGTCGGGTGGATCCGCATTGAAGGTGGCAGGTCCAACCGAACAGTGATGTCATTGATGAGCCGCTT
This sequence comes from Pholidichthys leucotaenia, assembly GCA_020510985.1. Taxonomy (NCBI): domain Eukaryota; kingdom Metazoa; phylum Chordata; class Actinopteri; order Cichliformes; family Pholidichthyidae; genus Pholidichthys; species Pholidichthys leucotaenia. The sequence continues at coordinate 320,437,465 of CM035838.1, forward strand.
GATGGTGAATGGGCCCAGATAGTGGGGGGAGAGCTTCCGAGACTCTGTCTTAAATGGGATCTGATCGGTGGACAGCCACACCTTCTGTCCCACCGTGTACTTCGGTGCCGGCACGTGTCTGCGGTTAGCATATTGTAGATTGCGCTCTGCAGAGCAGAGGAGGGAAGCGCTTGTTGCCCGTCCACAGACGGCGGCACCAGTTCGCATGGACCTCCACGGATGGGATAGCGAGGCCCTTTTCCACCATGGGCAGCAGAGGCAGTGTGTAGCCCATCAAGGCCTCGAACGGTGTGAGCCAAGTAGAGGAGAAGACAGCCGAGTTGTGAGAATACTCCACCCAGGTCAGGTGGGGGCTCCAGGTGAATGGGTTTTGGGATGCTATGCACCTTAGGGTGGCCTCCAGGGACTGATTGGCACGCTCGGCCTGACCTTTGTTTTGCGGATGGTATCCAGACGTTTGGCTGGCTGTAGCACCCAAAAACCGGCAGAACGCCTTCCACACGTGGGAAGTGAATTGTGGACCCTGGTCCGAGACAATGTCCACTGGTATCCCATGCAGCTGGATGACATGCTGCATCACCAGATCAGCCGTCTCTATGGCAGATGGTAATTTACGGAGAGGGACTAGGTGGAAGGCCTTGGAGAACCGGTCCACGATGGTGATAGTGTTGCCTTGGGACGGAGGGAGGCCTGTCACGAAGTCCACTGCAATGTGTGACCATGTACGACTCAGCACCGGGAGGGGATGGAGGAGGCCAGCAGGAGGGGAAGAGTCTGATTTGTTAGCGATGCAGGTGTGACAGGCCTTAACATACTCCCGCATATCCCTCCCGAGTGTGGGCCACCAAAATGCTGTCCTGAGCAGCTCGATTTTCTGGGAGATGCCGGGATGGCAGGCGAAAAAGCTGGTTTGCCCCCACTTAATCACCTCACTGTGTAACATTGAGAGGACATACAGCCGGTCAGGTGGACCTTCCTCCGGGATGGGTTCCGATGATTGAGCTGCTTGGAGGCGGAGCGCTGGGAGAGGACAGCACCCACCCCCAAATCAGAAGCATCCACCTCGACCACAAACTGTGCCAAAGGATAAGATAAGATAAGATAAGATAAGCCTTTATTAGTCCCACAATGGGGAAATTCCGGGATTGCAACAGCACAGGGATAGCAACACTCAGAGCAACAATCAGAAGGCAAGAAAAAAAGCAAGCAAGATCCTGCTGGCGCAGGTGAATCCTGCGCCAGCACGCGCGCATTGGTGAACAGGCCTTTCAGGGTAACAAAAGCTTGTTCAGCGGCCTCAGACCACTTGAATGGGCTTTTGGTCGACGTGAACTGTGTAAGCGTTTGTGCCACCTTATTATAATCATGGATAAATTGGCGGTAAAAGTTGGCAAAGTCCAGGAAGCGCTGGAGGTCCTTCCTGGACTGGGGGGTAGGCCGGTCTACTACCACCTTAATTTTCACTGGATCGGCCTTTACCGTGCCCTCAGCGATGATGAACCCCAGGAACAAAGTCGAGCGAGTGGAAAATTCACACTTCTCCACTTTCACAAAAAGCTGATTTTCCAGCAGCTGCTGCAGGACGGACCAAACATGGACTACGTGCTCCTCCAGCGTGCAGGAAAAAAATCTGAATATCGTCCAGATACAAAAAACAAACTGGTTCACCATATCTTGCAAGACATCATTAATTAACGTTTGGAAGACAGCAGGAGCGGTGGTCAGCACAAATGGCATGACCAAATACTCAAAATGGCCCAGCGGCGTTTTAAATGCCGTCTTCCATTTGTCTCCCTCACAAATGCAGACCAAGTGGTACGCATTACCGAGGTTGAGCTTGGTGAAAAAACGTGGCCGTTGGAGTAGCTCAAAAGCTGAGTTGATAAGGGGCAGCGGATACTTATCCTTACAGGTAATAGCGTTAAGCTCATGGTAATCAATGCACGGCTGTAGTGTCCCGTGCTTTTTTCCTACAAAAAGGAACCCAGCGCCGAGAGGGGCGGATGACAGATGAATAATGCCGGTGCTGAGGAAGTCTTTAATGTAGGTCTCCATCGCCTTCCTCTCCAGCCCAGATAAATTGTAGAGCCAGCTGGATGGCAGCCGCGCACCCGGAATGAGGTCAATAGTGCAGTCATAGCCCCGGTGAGGTGGTAATGATAGGGCGCGGGACTTGCTAAAGACCTCCCCTAAGTCATGATAGACCTCAGGCACGGAGCTGAAATCCATCGGCTCAGCCGGAGGGGAGGAGATCAGGAGAGTGGGCGAGCATGCCGCCGATTGGAGACACGATGACAGACAGAAAGGGCTCCAGGACAAAATGGAGCCCTGACTCCAGTTTATAATTGGGTTGTGAATGCAGAGCCACAGATACCCCAGAATCATGGTGGTGGTTCATTGAGGCAGGACATAAAACTGAAAAATCTCACATGATTACCGGACAAAATGGCCGAAATGGGCTCAGTCTGTTTGGTAACTGCTGCAATGTTGCTGCCTGAGACCACCGAGACAGTCAAGGGTGTCGGGACATTCCTGGTGGGTATCTGTAATTTTTGGACTATGGCCTGTTGAATGAAATTTTGTTCCACTCCTGAGTCAATCAGGGTGGAGGTTTTGAACTCGGCCCCCGTTAATTGAATGAGGGCCGGGAGTTCAAAACAGTTGGGAGGATTTTGCGAGGACCCTCCCACCAGACCCCCCACTATTACTGATGGGCCGGGTCTTTTTGGTCTCACGAGGTATTTCAAAACTGCGTGGCCTGTGACCCCGCAATACACGTAAGGCCCTGCCCTCTCTCAATGCCGATGCTCCTCCAGAGTCAGATGGGATCTACTGAGGGCCATCGGCTTGGAGGAAGCCGGCGGAACTGTACCAGAGGGCGGGGGAGCCGGCCAGGGAGTGAACAGAGAGGCAGTGGCTTTCAGCTCTCTTGCTCACTCCTTAAACCGGTTGTCCAGGGCCACAGCCTGCATGATAAGCTCATCCAAAGAGGAGGGGGACGTGCGGATAGCCAGCTCCTCATGGAGATGCGAATTCAGGTCCCAGTGGAAGGCGTTGCGAAGAGCAACATCATTCCATCCTGAATCCGCCGTAATGACCCAGAACTCGACAGAGAAATCAGCCACAGACCGGTCTCACTGCCGAACCCCCATCAGCTGGCTAACTCTGTTCCCCTCACTCTCTGAATGGTCAAAAGCCTCGGAGAACTCATCCAAATGTGAGAGTGCTGACTGTTCGCCCAGCTGAGCACTCGCTGAGCCTCAATCCTGGCTGGATTGTTCTGTCATATTTCAGGGCAAGTGTGGCTCAAACGCTGAGCTACCAGAATGAACACTCAGACTCAGATGTAAAAATTCACCAGATTACTGTAAAATCAAAACTAGCTCACAACTCTAAATAAAGGTGCAGAACTAAGGAAAAGTGCAACACAAAAACACACACTTAAATGATACAAAAACGGGAGCCCGCTGGAGTGCATGTAACCTGCGGGAAAAGAGCAGAAAGAGGTTATTAGGGACAGAATCTCCAAAAGGGGAGAATAATAATGGGAAAGCATTCTTACTCTGTGAGCAGAGGAGCCCGACAGAGAACTCCTGCGTGGACCAGGGAAACAGGGGAAGACAGTGACCTGGATGGACGTCCGGTGTCTTCTTGGTCAGACAAGCGTGATCAGCCCCGGAGTACACACTGCGCAGGTGGCAGCAAACCTAAAGAGACAGGAGGACAAAAGGGGGTGAAAACACAGGTCAACCAAGAGATAATAAGATAAAAGGCTTAGATGTCTTCTGGTAGCAAACCTAATGATCCAGCGATGGGTTCTCCACACGCTGGCTCTTAAATATGCTGGTTGATTAGGAAGCAGCAGGTGTGTAATCCCACAGGTGTAGCTGATTCTCCGGACCCGGGAAGACAGGAACAGCAGGGGAGGGGGAGCACGCTCGCCTGATCATCACAGTGCTCAGCCTCCAAGTTGTTGTGTGTCTTTTTTTGTATTTCTACTTGTTTATTCTGTATTTACTATGGTTATCTTAGTTTGGGGGTTCATGCACTTCTGTATTGTGTCTCTGGGTGGTTATCTGTCCATGATTAGTTATGAGTTGTGTCGTATGCTTAGTTTTGTCATTATAGTCCTGTCTATATATTTGTGTATCATTTTATATCATTTGTATTTCTTGGGGTTGTGTTATTTTACTCTCTGTATCTTTATTTATGATTTCCGGTCTGGGCTTTTATTTTGACACTGGGCTGTGTACTTCCTGCTGTCAAATCCTGTTTTGCGGACTGCACAGCTGTCACTAGTTATGTCTATTTCCTTACTCATGTACCCACACCTGTCATTCATTGATCACCTTTCCATTCACCTATTTAAGGACACGGCAATGTTTCCCGTTGCCGTGGCTGACCAGAGCACCAGCCGAAACTCTGAGTGTAAGTGTTTTTTTCTACAGAGGTGTACGGGTGCGCTCTGACCTGGAATTATTCCTTTTTCCCATTTCCTCAGACGTGAGGCCCATTCCTTTTCGGGTGTGACCCCATCTGGTTTTTTGTCTCTTTTTCCCCAGTGTGTCCGAGCACATCAGCCTGGGTCTGTCTAGGCCAGGGGTGGGCAATCATGTGCCATGGAGGGCCATTCCACTGCAGTTTTTCTGTTCCACCCAGTCCCTTTATCAGGTGTTTCCAATGATTAGCAATCCTTGAAGATGATCAGAGCAAACACCTGCTGAAGGGACTGAGTGGAACAGAAAACCTGCAGTGGAACGGCCCTCACTGCCCACCCCTGGTCTAGGCTGTTCTCTTTTCCCACCAGTCGTGAGCCCCATCCTCCTCCTGCTGTCCTCTCACCACGCCTTATTTGTAAGTGTTGTGTATTGTTCGTGTTTAAGTTAATAAATGTTGCAAACTCACAGTTGGCATTTGGTGTCTTCCACCAGCCCTTGAAAAGGGCGATTTATGACAGAAGGACACGGCCAGTGTAAAGACAACAGCCGCTGTGGGTTTTTGCCTCTCTCTCTCTCTCTCTCTCTCTCTCTCTCTCTCTCTCGTGCGCATGCGTGGGCGTTTGTGGGAGCAGGGGTGTGGAGTGGTGTCGAGTGAGTACTTTAAACTTTGTATTTTCTAACTTTTTCTCTATCTTGTGTGTTTGAGGTGTGTGTGTTTAATATAGTGGGTTGAGTGTGTGTGTGCTGGGGTGTGAGTGTTGGAGTGAGTGTGTTGGGGAACGGTAGCTTCTGCTGCCGGTTTTTCCCAGCCGGCATCATGCCGGTGATTGATGGTGGTGTGGAGTTTGAGCGCTTAACCCGGCGTCATGGTGTGAGAATCCTCCCGACAGTTCCCTGTTCTGTGGAGGAGGCCAGCCTCGCTGTAGGACAGGTGGTTGGGCATGGCAGCATAAAATCAGCATCGAGGATGAACAGCGCAATTGTGATCTTTCTGGATTCGACTGAGAAAGCTGATCAGGTGGTGGCACAGGGAGTGGTCATAGGTGACACTTTAACTCCCGTTTTACCGCTGGCGAATCCGTCTAGGAGGATCACCATCTCAAACGCTCCTCCTTTCATTAAAAATGATCAGCTGATTAGAGAGTTGTCCCGTTTTGGCCAGGTTGTGTCCCCTATCAGAATGGTCTCTCTGGGTAGTAAATCACCCCTGCTGAAGCATGTTGTATGTCATAGGAGGCAGTGTTTCATGGTGTTGAAAGACAGCTCTGCTGAACTGAACGCGTCTTTTAATTTCAGGATTGATGGCTTTAGCTACTTGGTGTTTGCAACATCTGAAACCATGAAGTGTTTTGCGTGTGGCGCAGAAGGCCATCTTATTAGGTCATGTCCTGAAAAGGCGAACACAAAGAGCACTGGCGGTAAGAAAGGTGACGCCGCTGTTTCTGGTGGTCCGGAGGGTAGCGCTACATGTGGTGCGGCGGATGCCGCTGCGGCACCCGCTTCTGCTGGGGCGGTTGTGGCCACGACTGCGGCCGCATCCGCGGCCGCGGCCGCGTCCGCTTCTACTTCTGCGGGGGCGGGGGCGGGGGCGGGGGCGGGGGCGGGGGCGGGGGCGGGGGCGGGGGCGGGGGCGGGGGCGGGGGCGTCCGCGTCCGCATCCGCGTCCGCTTGTGCTGGGGCGGCCGCGGCCGCCTCTGCTGGGGTGGCCGCGGCGGGCGCGGTAGTTGTCCCCCCAAACAGTGATGGTGGGGAATTTCTGTCTGGCGGCAGCTCTGATCATTGTGACGAGCCTGTCGCCCGGGGTAAACAGGTGGAGGGTGTAAGTAAAAGTGCAGTTAAACGAAGGAACGTGAATGAACAGACTTTGCAGGCGGGGGAGGAGCGGTTTGAGGCTGTAGCGGACACACAGAGCAAACACTGCATGACAAACGTTGCGTTTCATGAAGAAATGCAGGAATGTAGTTTTGTTGAAGAGGATCCTTTTAAAGCTGCACAAAAAAGGAAAAGTGCGGAAAACTTGCAGAGCTCTGCTAAATCTAGTAGGGTTGGGAATTTAGATTTACTGAATGAGAGCGCTTCTGACGAAAGTGGAGATGAGTCTGAACTGATGCAGACGCAGACGCAGGAGGAGCAAAGCTCCTATTGTTTTACTAAAATTAGACAATTTCTCCAGGTGACTAAGGGGAGCAGAGCTGTGAAAGTGGAAAATTACTTTCCAGATCTGGAGTTATTTGTGGCATCAGCTCGCAAGCTGATGAAACCGAATGATGGGAATGAGACTTTTACTGATCAGGAAATTTTTCGTTTAAAGAAACTGGTTGTCAAACTGAAATCACAAATTACTAACAGTCATGTTGACTCTTAGTTTGTTTCTTCCCTTTTATGCTATGTGTGTGTTTTTTTACTGTACCTTATTTTTATCCTTTTTAATGCCCCACCTTAGAATTGGCACTCTTAATATAAACGGGGCCAGGGATGATGTAAAAAGGGCCTCTTTATACAAGCTTTTTAATTTAAAGGCACTTGACGTGCTGATGGTCCAGGAGACTCACAGCACTGTAGACATTGAGTGCCAGTGGAGAAAAGAGTGGGATGGCTGCATTTTTTTTAGCCACAAATCCAATAATAGTGGAGGGGTGGCTGTACTTTTCTCTCGGGGTTGTGTGCCTGTCTCTTATGAGGTAGAAGAGGTGGTGAAAGGACATGTACTCTTGCTAAAGGTACAGCTTGAAAACGTAAACTTGGTTCTTATAAACGTGTATGTGCCAACCCAGAGAGCAGAAAGGATCAGGGTCTTTAATATGCTATCAGATACGGTTAGATCCTGTAATCCAAATAGTTTTTTATTTCTGGGGGGTGATTTTAACTGTACATTAAACCACAGACTGGACAGGAACCATCAGGAACCTCACCCTGCTTCTGCCAATAGGCTGAGGGAACTAGTGAAGGCGCATGAAATGGCCGATGTGTGGAGATCACATCATGGGGACCAGAGGCAGTACACCTGGAGCCATGCTAAAGATAACCTCTTATCTATGGCTAGGTTAGACCGTTTCTATGGTTTTAAACACCAAATGAGTGTTTTTAAAAATAGTTGTATCTGTCCTGTTGGTTTCACTGATCACTGCCTGCTGATTTGTTCTGTTTTCATTGAAAATGTAAAGTGTAAGAGTGCTTTTTGGCATTTTAATAATACACTTTTAAATGATGTGTTTTTTAAGGGAGTTTTTCATGATGTATGGAAGTCACACAGGGAACAAAAACCCTCTTTTAGTTCTCTCCAATTGTGGTGGGATTTTGGTAAGGCCCAGATAAAACAACTCTGCCAACAGTACACTCAAAATGTCACTCGTAGCTTGACCCAATCCTTGAAAGTTCTGGAGACTGAGGTGGTAGAACTAGAGGAGTTGCTCAGTTCTACAGGAAAACAGGAGCACTTAGAGGCTCTCAAGTCAAAAAGGTCAGCCTTGGCTAGCTTGCTAGGGGTCACCGCACAGGGTGCTCTGGTCCGCTCACGCTACATGGATGTAGCTCTGATGGACTCGCCCTCCCAGTACTTTTTTGGACTGGAGGGGAAAAATGGACAGAGAAAGCTCATTCACTCCTTGTTGGGCGATGACGGGAGAACAATCTCCACAGCAGCAGAGATCAGGAAACACGCTGCTAGCTTTTACAGTGAATTGTTTAGAGCAGAGTGGAGGGAGGACACGTCACTGGGCCAGGTTTTCCTTGATGGTCTTCCAGTGCTCTCAGAGGACCTTGTTGCCGGCTTGGATGCTCCACTGTCTCTGTCTGAGCTGCATACGGCGCTAATGAGCCTCCAGAATGGAAAATCACCAGGCATAGATGGTCTCTCTGTGGACTTTTTTAAGGAATTCTGGCCCCTGCTTGGTCCAGACCTGCTGGAGGTTCTCCAAGATAGCTTGGAAAGGGGGACCCTACCCACGACCTGCAGGAGGGCCATCATCACACTGTTGCCGAAAAAGGGGGACCTCCAGAGCCTAAAGAACTGGAGGCCAGTCTCTCTGCTCTGCACAGACTACAAGATTCTCTCAAAAGCTCTGGCCCGAAGACTGAGAAAGGTGATGAGCGAGCTCATTCATGTAGACCAGACTTACTGTGTGCCTGGCAGGCTGATTAGTGACAACGTCACTTTAATTCGGGATATTTTGGAGGTCTCTGGTTCATTGGCGGTAGAAACTGGTTTGATTTCAATTGACCAGGAAAAGGCGTTTGATCGGGTTGAACACCAATATTTATGGACAGTTTTAACAGCTTTTGGGTTCAGCCCAGGCTTCATAGCCAGGATACGGGTCTTGTACAGTGACATTGAGAGTGTGCTGAAGATAAATGGGGGCCTGTCTGCCCCTTTAAAAGTCCAGAGGGGGGTTCGGCAGGGCTGCCCTCTCTCAGGGATGCTGTACTCCCTCGCCATAGAGCCTTTGCTTCACTGCCTGAGAAGGGATCTATCAGGAGTTACTTTTCCTGGCTGTGACACCACGTTCAAGCTGTCGGCCTATGCAGATGATGTAGTCATTCTGCTAAACAAGCAGAGTGACATTGACGTTCTGGTTAGGAGTGTCAATCTTTTTGGCCAACTTTCCTCTGCAAAGATAAACTGGGGAAAAAGCGAGGCTCTGATGGTGGGGGAGAAACTAGAAAATCAGCTTACGCTGCCGGGTGGGTTGATTTGGAAAAAAGGAGGTTTTAAGTATCTTGGTGTCTTTATTGGAAATCAGCAGTTTGAGCAAAAAAATTGGGATGGGGTCATAGAGAAAATTAACGGGAGACTAAACAAGTGGAAGTGGCTAATGCCAAGAATATCTTTTAGAGGAAGAGTGCTCATTTTAAATAATCTTGTTTCCTCATCCCTGTGGCACCGCCTCATGTGCATGGACCCCCCTGCTGGTTTGTTGTCCAAAATTCAGTCTGTTTTGGTGGACTTTTTTTGGGGGGGTGGACTCCACTGGGTTCCTCAAGCCCTGTTATTTCTTCCCAAAGAGGAGGGGGGGCAAGGAGTGATTCATTTAGCTAGTAGAGGTGCTGCTTTTAGACTGACTTTCATACAGAGACTGCTGACGGGCCCCCAGGACCTGGTATGGAGGCCTTTGGCCTGTGTTATTTTACAGAGAGTCCTTGGGCTTGGGCTAGACCTCCCTGTGTTTTTAATGGATTTTAAGAACTCTAATGCACTGTCTTTACCCAGTTTTTACCGCAGTCTCTTTTCAGTGTGGACTCTTTTTAAAAAACAAAGAGGGCCATGCGATTCCCTCTACTGGTTGTTGAAGGAGCCGCTGGTTTTTGGTGGTCGCCTTGGTGTCCTGCCGGGAGTTGGAAGGACCTTCCTTGATAGGCTGTGTTCCAGGAACATTCTCACTCTGAAGCAAGTGGTGGAACTGGCTGGTCCTGGCCTCAACAACGCCTCAGCTTTAGCAGCTCATCTTGGTGTCAGGTCGAATCGTTTCATCGATGGTCTTCTTGCACACTGGAAACAGGAGCTTCATGGACTTGAGCACTCCCTACTCTTGGACTTTTGCAATGGCACGCTGCAGCCAGAAAGCACTGACCCCTTTCCCTCTCTCACGCTCTATATGGACTTTGACGTCGCTCCTTGCTCCTTACTGGCATTCTGTGCTCCCACTGGTGTGGACTTTGGAGGAGCCAGTGGTAAGGCACTCTACAGACTGGTGGTGATGGCACTCAACAAGGACCGATTGAACACCTGTGTGGACACTCCTTGGAGAGCCTATTTTAAACTAGGAAAAGGGCATCGGCCTGCCTGGAGGGCTCTTTACAAAGCCCCTCTCCCTAAGAGGCATGGAGACTTACAGTGGAGGGTCCTGCATGGTATTATAGCTGTCAATGCTTTTGTTTCTGTGATTAACAGCAGTGTCAGTGATCAGTGTGTTTTTTGTTCCTCTAGGGAGACTGTTTTTCATTGTTTTATTGAATGTCAGCGCCTGAGTGGCCTCTTTGAACTTCTCACAAAACTTTTTCATATTTTTAAGGAAGTTTTCTCTAAGCAGGTTTTCATTTGTGGTTTTATGTACAATCGTCGTTTTAAGCAGAAGTGTCAACTACTGAACTTTGTTTTAGGGCAGGCAAAGTTGGCTATCTATGTAAGCCGGAGAAGAAAACTTGAAAATGTTGAGAATGATGTTGATGTCAAAATTTTATTTGTGAGGCTACTTAAAGCCAGAATCAGGCTGGACTTTCAGTTTTTTATGGGGAATGGGGATGTGGAAGGTTTCAGGACCCTCTGGTCCCTGGAGAATGTCCTCTGTTCAGTTCATGATGGACAGCTTTTTTTGGGGCGTTTTTTGGGGGATTAATTTTCTGTGTAACATAGCATGATATAGAAATTGTATTGACTGATGGACAAGTGTGTTTATTAAAGATCTTTTAAAAATCAAAATCTCTCTCTCTCTCTCTCTCTCTCTCTCTCTCTCTCTCTCTCTCTCTCTCTCTCTCTCTCTCTCTCTCTCTCTCCCCTACATATTTTTTGTTTCAGTCCATTTTTGCAGGGATGTCTGCCTGCATGGACGTTAGCATTTTGGGGCTGGATGAGGTGGAGTGTTGGGCAGCAGAGTTACTGGAGGACATCATCTCAGACACTCACGCTGCCCACACTCCCGAAGAGGTTCTGCAAGTTCTGGACAGCGCGGCACAGGTTATTGAGGCATACCCCAGCCTGTGGAGCTACCCGGAACTTATGGCTCTCCTTGCTTCAGTGACCAACTCACAATGCAAGCTCCGCAGGCTGGAGAGAGGTTCCCTGCTGTCTGTACCTGAGCCAACGAGAGAACATCCCCTGGCTCAGACATCTCCAGAGACAGCCTCCACTCCGCACTGTGTCCCGTCCGTACCCGTGCCGACGAAGAAGCATCCCCGGGTACAGAAGTGCCCAGCCTCTTACCGCCATCCAGCTACGGCACATCAGAGGAACTGCCCCGCTGCAGCAGCTGTGTTGGCCCGTGACGTGTCTGCAGAGCCGGCTCCTCCAGAGTCTCCATGGGTGCACCTGCCTGCTGCAGCCACAGAGAGGGAGTTATCTGGGCTTTCAGCAACAGTTACCATCACAACCCAGGAGATAAGGCAAGTACATTTTCATTCTCAAACAATTTTAGATGAAATGTCTTGTCTTATTCCCGATGGTGAGGCTCAGCGACAACAGTCTAATTTAGCTGAGTCCTCACCATCTGATGCTGCCATCTTATCCTCACCACCTTTTCCCTAGATGTTCACTGGTCCCGAGAGAGAGCCGCCCGATGATAGTAGTAGTAGATTAGTTTATTTGACAGGGACAGTGCAATAAACATAGACAATTAATCAAAGACAATCAATCTGATGTGTTGCACATAGAGGGACCTGTGGCTCTGGAAGATTCTGTTCCTGCCCCACAGCCATGTCCTGGATGGGAGAAGAGTGCACCCAGTGCCCTGAAGACTGAGCCAACAAGAGAGTGTCCCCTGACTTCAGCTGCACAGGTCTCTGTGCTAGCGGTGAGGCAACCTCCAGCATCTTCCGCCATGTCGGGAGTTCCACCAGTGTCGGTCGCCACGTCTGGAGGTCATTCAGCAGCAGATACCATCGCACCCCAGCAGATAAGGCAAGTGTATTTTCATTTTCCTGCACAAAAAAAATGAAATGTCCTGCCTTTTTCCCAGTGGTGAGGCTCAGCATCTGCAGCCCACGTTAGCTGAGTCCTCACTGCCTGCTGCTGCCACTGGTTCCTCACCTGCCTCTCCTTCTGTGCCCTCTTAGGGTCCACTGGTCCTGGGATGGAGCAGCTGGATGGCAGAGGAGCCTGTGGTCCTGGAAGATTCCGTTCTAGCCCTGCAGCCATATCCCAGATGGGAGGAGAATGCTACCTGCGCCTTGAAACTTGAGCCGACAGGAGAGTGTCCCCTGGTTTTAGCAGCACAGGAGCCGGAATCATCAGTGAGGCAACTTCCAGCTTTAGCCGCCATGCCGGGAGCTCCACCTGCATCAGTCGCCATGCCTGGAGGTCATTGGGCTGCATCCACCATCATGTCTGCTGCTGGGGTTATCGCAGCGGAGTTACTGGAGTCCTGGATGGTGGTGGAGCTCGAGTCAAGGCAAATTCTCTGTTCAGTCATTCCATTATTAGCCTTAGAGAAAACTTGTCTCGCTCATGGCAGGGAGAATCAGGTGCAGATGTCCTCTGCTCATGAGTTCTCTTCACCAGTGTCCATCTCCTCCTTCCCGTCTGAGGTGGCCGTGTCGGGAGTAGATGCCCAGAGGAACGGATTCAAGACGTCCCAGCCTGTATCGCCGGAGTCCTGGACGGCGGTGGAGCTCGAGTCCAGACAAGTACTCTGTTCTGTTTTAACACCTGCAGATCTAGAGAAGTTTTGTCTGGCTCATGGTGAGGAGAATCAGCTGTAGATGTCCTCTGCTCCTGAGCTCTCTTTGCCAGGCTCCACTGCTGCCAGTAATGTTCTGGTGGTTTTTTTCTTCTTCCCCATTGGAGGTGACCATGCTGGGGTTGGAGTGCCAGATTTCCTGAGTCCAGACATCCCAGCCTAATTCGCCGGAGTCCTGGGCGGTGGTGGAGCTCAAGCTCAGGCAAGTTCTCTTTTTTGTTTTCACTACAACTGTATTAGAGAGATCTTGCTTGGTTCTTGGTACGGAGGACCAGTTGCAGCTGCCAGCTGCACCTGAGTTCTCCTCGCCAGGCTCCACTGCTGCCAGTGACTCTGAATTGGTGTCTGTTTCCTCTCTTTCTGAGCCTCCATCTCTGCCAGAGGTCACTGTGGGTCCTCCATCTCTATCAGAGGTCACCGTGGGTCCTCCATCTTTGCCCGAGGTCACCATGGGTCCTTCACTTTTGTCTGAGGTTGCCGCAGGTCCTCTACTTCTGCCTGAGGTCACTGTGGGTACTCAACCCCTGCCTGATGTCACTGTGGGTCCTCTGCTTCCACCCAAGGTCGCCATGGGTCCTCTGCCTCTGCCCGAGGTCACCGTGCGTCCTCTGCCTCAGTCCGAGGTCATTGAGGGTCCTCTGCCTCCGCCCAAGGTCATTGAGGATCCATTGTCTCTGCCCGAGGTTTCTTTACTGGTGGCAAAGAAACCAGTTGTGTCCTGTCTGAATGACTATCGTCCTGTTGCACTGACACCAATTGTGATGAAGTGTTTTGAATGGCTTGTCAAACCACACATCACAGCCTGCCTCCCTGCATCACATGATCCGCTCCAGTTTGCATATCATTCAAACCGCTCCACGGAGGATGCTATAGTCACCACCCTGCACTCTGTCATCACCCACCTGAATCAGAAAGACACCTACGCCAGACTCCTGTACATTGATTTCAGTTCAGCATTCAACACCATTATTCCCCAAATCAAATCAAATCAAATCAAATCAAATCAAACTTTATTGTCATATTGCTGTACATACAACTGTAGTGCAGGCAAGATGAAATTGCGTTTCTCTCGGCATCCATATAAGAAGCAGCATGATTAAGACACACTCCCACATAGCTCCACCCCCCACCCCCCACCCCCATCCATTCACACATCCCTGAGACATACTTGGGGAAAAAGAATAACTAACTATAATATACAAAATGTCCATAGGTGCAGTAGTGTGTATGTGAGATTCCGGGTCAGCTGTTCAGCATCCTGACAGCTTGTGGGAGGAAGCTGTTGATCAGTCTGGTGGTTCTGCCTCTGATGCTCCGGAATCATTTACCAGATGGAAGAAGTTCAAAGTGTTTATGCAGAGGGTGAGAACGGTCCTTGACAATGTTCAGTGCCCTGCTCCTACAACGGTTCTGAAAAAGTTCTTGGACAGAGGCGAGGGAGACTCCAATTACCCTCTCCGCCCCCTTGACTATCCTCTGCAGGGCTTTTTTGTCTGACATACTGCAGCTGGAGTACCATGTAGCAATGCAGTACGTCAGAACACTCTCCACCACACCTCTGTAGAAGGTCCTGAGGATGCAGATGGGGAGAGAGGCCTGTTTGAGTTTCCTCAAGAAGTGTAGTCTCTGCTGAGCCCGCTTCCTGATCTCCAAGGAATTCTTGCTCCAGGTCAGGTCCTGCGAGATCTGCACTCCGAGGAACTTGATGTTCTCTACTCTCTCCACTAAACGGCCGCCGATGCTGAGGGGGACGTGCTCAGGCTGTGACCGCCGGAAGTCGATAATCATCTCCTTCGTTTTGTCCACGTTGAGCACCAGATTGTTCTCCCTGCACCAGCCCTCCAGGTCTCTCACTTCTTCCCTGTACATTGATTCCTCATCCCTCTGAATAAGTCCCACCACCGTGGTGTCATCTGCAAACTTAATAATCTGGTTCCCCTCGTGTTTGGATACACAGTCATGTGTTAGAAGTGTAAACAACAGTGGACTGAGTACACAGCCTTGAGGGGTTCCGGTACTCAGCGTGACAGAGTTGGAGATGTTGTTTCCAACCCGGACAGACTGAGGTCTCTCAGTCAGGAAATCCAGGATCCAGAGACATGTGGCGGTGTTCAGACCGAGAAGGAGTAATTTCTCTATCAGTCTCTGGGGAATAATGGTGTTGAATGCTGAACTGAAATCAATGTACAGGAGTCTGGCGTAGGTGTCTTTCTGGTCCAGGTGGGTGATGACAGAGTGTAGGGTGGTGACTATAGCATCCTCCGTGGAGCGGTTTGAACGATATGCAAACTGGAGCGGGTCGTGTGATGCAGGGAGGCAGGCTGTAATGTGTGGTTTGACAAGCCGTTCAAAACACTTCATCACAATTGGTGTAAGTGCAACAGGACGATAGTCATTCAAACAGGACACCACTGGTTTCTTTGCCACCGGTACAATGATAGAGGTCTTGAAGCATCTGGGAACGATGGCCTGACTCAGGGAGATGTTATAAATGTCAGTCAGGACATCCGCCAACTCGCTCGCGCAGTCTCGGAGCACACGTCCCGGAATGTTGTCTGGATCTGCAGCTTTGCGTGGGTTGACTCTGGATAGGGTCCTCCGTGTGTCCGCTGTGTTGATGGTAAAAGCTGGTCCGACCGATGGTGGGAGTGGGCCGGCCCTCCCTCTGATTGTTGAGTTTGATGCTTCAAAACGTGCAAAGAAGTCATTAAGCCTGTCTGGAAGCGAAGCGTCGTCATCATCGACCCCCTGCCTAGACTTAAAGCTCGTCAGTGTCCGAACTCCCTGCCACATCTGCTTGGTGTTCCTAGTGTCACAGAGGTGTCACAGAGGTGTCCCTGGATTTTCTCCGCATAGGCGCGCTTTGCCGCCTTAATTCCCTTTGAAAGTGCAGACCTGGCTGAGCGGAGGGCAATCCTGTCCTTCGCTCTGAAGGCTGCATCTCTGGCTGTAAGCAGCGAGCGCACCTCTGCAGTCATCCAGGGCTTATGATTACCCCGTATAGTGATGGTCTTCACTGTAGTGAAATCCTCTGTGCACTTCGCGATGTAGCTGGTGACCGTATCAGCATACTCCTCCACATCTGTCCTGTCTTCCTGGGAGGCTGCTATTTTGAAGATCTTCCAGTCTGTGTGCTGAAAACAGTCTTGCAGTGCAGAAGTTGCACTCTCTGGCAAAATCCTGATTTGTTTCACTGCTGGCCTGCTGCGCTTCAATAAAGGTTTGTAGGCAGGCACCAGCATCACGGACATGTGATCAGAACAGCCGAGATGGGGACGGGGTATCGCTTTATATGCATCTGTGTTTGTGTACACTAAGTCCAACATATTCTCTCCTCTGGTCTTAAAGTCTACACATTGTTTAAACTTGGGGAGCACAGTCTTTAAAGGCCAAATGTCACGTAATTTTTTTTTCTAAATGACAACGAATTTAGAAAAAATACACATAGCTTAAACCAAATATTACCGGAGACCATATCACCCACCTGTATTTACATAATTGCACAAAATACACCAGGTGAAGGCCCCACCTTGCTTGCTGGCTTGTGACAGCCAGTCCAGACCACGCCCATGTTTTTGACATCACCAGTTGTACCCTGGCTGCCCTGCCTATCCACATTCACACTTATCAACATTGGACAATCATGACGGAAAGTGACAGCGATTGTGAACAAATTAGTTTAGTTTTGCCTTTTTTTTTTTTGTCTTTTTTTTTGTCAGTGGTTCAGACAGTGACAGAGGCATAGAACCTTACAGGTTCGAGCCGTCCGAGACGGAATCAGATGCTTTGTCTGATGACAACAGTTCCACCGATGACCAGAGAGCAGAACCAGTGGAAAATGTCATTGAACTGGACATTAATCGCCTCCAGAATTGCGAAGCCGAAGGGGGTCTGTCGAGGGCGCCCCATAAATATTGATTTTTTGGAAGCCATTATTATTACAGTGGAGGAGAGCCGCTGCTGTCAAGAAATTGACCAGATCAATATGAAAATGGAGGCGCATACCTGTCAAGGGAGACGTTTTCGCCGTATTTTGGTGGGCGGAGTGGTGGTGGACACTTTTCTGGGAAATGTTTTAAATGTAGTTCGTGTTGTTATTGTCAAATATTTTAAGGAAAATACGGGGAAAATGCAATTTTAGCAAAAACGGGCGTATTGCCATTTCTGTACGCCCAAAAGGAAAAATATACTGGAAAAAAAATTGAGTGTTTTGCGGAGCACTCCTGTGTGTGTGATCAGCCACAGCTGGTGCTGGCAGATCGCTCAGCGTCAGCTATTCGCACTACCATGAGAAGTGTGGAGTCACTCATTAGTTTAATTGTCTGGGCGGGCTGATCGCTCAGCGTGAGCTATTCGCACTACCATGAGAAGTGTGGAGTCACTCATTAGTTTAATTGTCTGGGCGGGCTGATCGCTCAGCTTGAGCTGTTCTCACTACAATGAGAAGTCATTAGCACAATGATTTAACACGTTGAGCTGTGCAGCGGTTGCGGAACAGACAGAGATCCCAGAGAGGTGTGCCTTGTTGCTCCGCCGTTCCTTATAGCCGCTTTTTACGGTGTTGAAGTACGGCGAAAACGTCCCACTTGACAGGTATGAAAACATTTCCCAGAGAAGTGTCCCTTATTACCCAGCTGTCCCTGATAGTCCCGTTTTAAGGTATGGGTAAAATATCCAATTTTTTCTTTCTTGTTGCTCACTTCAACCTTCCAGTCTCCATATAAACAATCAATTGAAATACCCCAAGCATCAAACTAGGGTACAATCGATTTCGTCACTTCCGCCTTCTTCCCCAGGCGATTCCAGGGGCCGTGTCAGGCCAAGCGCGGCAGTTTTAAATTAACGAATATTCCGTTGTTACTGAAGCATATGCACCAAGACCCGAACGGATCAGTTCCCTTTTATATCTAGTTTCAAGATATTTAAAGTACCCTGTTATGTGACATTTGGCCTTTAAGCTGGTGTGGTTAAAATCCCCCGCAACCACCACAAAACTGTCCGGGTGTGACGTTTGGATTTCACTGATCGCATTGTGCAGTACCCCGAGTGCCTTCTTAGCATTAGCTTTAGCATTAGCGCTCGGCGCTATGTAAACACCAACTACAAACACGTTGCTGAATTCCCTCGGCAGATAAAATGGCCGACAATTAACAATAAGGAACTCCGCCAACGGAGAGCAGTGTTTAGACACTAACGTGGCATTAACGCACCAGTTCTTGTTAACATAGATGCATAGCCCACCCCCTCGGCTCTTACCGGAGCTCGCCGTTTCCCTGTCGGCATGGAACATCGCCATATCTTCCAGCTGAATGGCCTCGTCAGGAATGTTGTCGTGGAGCCATGTCTCGGTGAAAACAAACACACAGCAGTCCCTCCACTCTCTCCGGGTTTCTCTCAGCAAACGCAGCTCATCCACCTTGTTTTCGAGGGCACGGACGTTTGACAGAAGAAGCGACGGTACTGCTGGTCTGGAGGGGTTAGCCTTTAGCCTAGCATGGATCCCGGCCCTTTTTCCTCGCTTTTGCTTGCGTTCGCTCCGCTTCCGCTTCCTCCTTTCCCGGGTAGCTTCCAGCGGGGACTCCGCCAAAATTCCATGCTGGCGTAGAATGTCCAAATCACAACCGATCGCCGCGATTCTTGCAGCGTGCAGTACCTTGATGTTTAATAAGGTCTCACGGTTGTAAGTTTTACAGAATGTACGTCTGGGATGATTAAAACTCTCACACTCGCTGATGCCAAGAGGGGCCGCTGCGTCTAGGCGCACCGCCATCTTTTTTTTTTTTTTTTTTTTTTTTTTTCCATCAGTCTCATCAGTCTCCCAGAGACTGATGGAGAAATTACTCCTTCTTGGTCTGAACACCGCCACATGTTTCTGGATCCTGGATTTCCTGACTGAGAGACCTCAGTCTGTCCGGGTTGGAAATAACATCTCCAACTCTGTCACACTGAGCACCGGATCCCCTCAAGGCTGCGTACTCAGTCCACTGTTGTTTACACTTCTAACACATGACTGTGTATCCAGACATGAGGGGAACCAGATTATTAAGTTTGTAGACGACACCACGGTGGTGGGACTTATTCAGAGGGATGAGGAATCAATGTACAGGGAAGAAGTGAGAGACCTGGAGGGCTGGTGTAGGGAGAACACTCTGGTGCTCAACGTGGACAAAACGAAGGAGATGGTTATCGACTTCCGGCGGTCACAGCCTGAACATGTCCCTCTCAGCATCGGCAGCCGTTTAGTGGAGAGAGTGGAGAACATCAAGTTCCTCGGAGTGCAGATCTCGCAGGACCTGACCTGGAGCAAGAATTCCTTGGGGATCAGGAAGCGGGCCCAGCAGAGACTGCACTTCTTGAGGAAACTCAGACAGGCCTCTCTCCCCATCTTCATCCTCAGGACCTTCTACAGAGGTGTGGTGGAGAGTGTTCTGACGTACTGCATTGCAACATGGTACTCCAGCTGCAGTATGTCAGACAAAAAAGCCCTGCAGAGGATAGTTAAGGGAGCTGAGAGGGTAACTGGAGTTTCCCTCCCCTCTGTCCAAGAACTTTTTCAGAACTGTTGTAGGAGCAGGGCACTGAACATTGTCAAGGACCATTCTCACCCTCTGCATAAACACTTTGAACTTCTGCCATCTGGCAAACGATTCAGGAGCATCAGAGGCAAACCACCAGACTGATTAACAGCTTCCTTCCACAAGCTGTTAGGATGCTGAACAGCTGATCTGGAATTTCTCATACATACTACTGCACCTATGGACATTATGTATATTATTTGTATATTATAGTTCTGGTTAGTTTTCAAGTATGTCTCAGGAACGTGTAAATGGCTGTGTTGGGGTGGGGGGTGAGGGTGTGTGTGAGTGTGTCTTAAATTATGTTCTTTTTTTTTACTTATATGGATGCCGAGAGAAACACAATTCCATCTTGCCTGCACTACAGTTGTATGTACAGCAATATGACAATAAAGGTTGATTTGATTTGACTTGATTTGATTTTGAGGGTTCTCTGTCTCCACCTGAGGTCATTGAGGGTCCTCCGTCTCCGTCTAAGGTCGTTGAGAGTTCCTCGCCATCACCTGAAGTTGTTGTGGGTTCCCCATCTTCATATGAAGTCTCCGCTGAGCAGTCATCCCCCTCATCCGGTCCTTTTGCTGGTCAGCCACCTTGGTCAGTCATCCATTCACCTGGTCCCTTCTCTAGTCAGTTGTCATCGCTGTCCAAGGTTGCTGCTGGCCAGCGGTCCTCTGCAGGGGTCAACACTCTCCCGCTACAAGTCCACTTCACCCATGCCTCAGCCCCTGTAGCCTGCAAGAAGCACATGTTCCAGCTGCTGCCTCCAGGAGGGGGCGTGTCGTGTTCTGCAGTCTGTGGATTCAGGGATGCTGCGAGGCCACCCAGCAGATTACGTCCTTTGCGTGGGCGGCTTTTGCCTCATTTCCACTAGCCCAGTTCGACTCGCTTTGTTTTGTTTCGTTACTACTCGTTTCGGCCGCGGTTGTGTCTCCATTAAGGGGTTAAGCTGTGGTGGGCGAGATTTTTTTTACAGCAAGGCGGCGCCACACTCCCGTGACGTAAAACACGCGACTCAAGCCAAACACAACATGGCAGCTTTACAAGGCGACTCCTCGGTCTGTGGCTTTTTTCACTGTAAATGCCAAAAATGACCGCCAGACAAGGGTACAGGCAGTGACACGAAACACTCTGGAATAGTTCTGCAGCTTCTGGAGAGAGCCGAAGACGTGAGGATACAAACTAGGTCATATATGACAGTAAGCTAATGTTGCTAATGCTAGTTTGCTATAAGTACGTCGTACTACACTGTAATCTCTGCAAGTTATCGCTGTTAGGTACTAAAATATGTACACTGTGTGTGTTTCAGATGGCTCTGTTGTGGGAAAATTACCGCTTCAAACAGTCAGTCTGGCGTTCAGCACAGCCTGTCACTGATGTCAATACAGCCTGTCACTGATGTCAGCACAGCTTCACAAACGATCAGTGGTTGTAGAGCTTAAGAATGTCTGGTTTATTTCCTGTGCAAAAAATTGCTCTGATCTAAGTAAAGGAACCCTATTTCACTGTTTATGGAAATGTAGAAAAATCAGAATGTTTTGGGAAGAGGTGAGGTTAACAATTGAAAAAATAATTTCAAAACAAATCACATTGAACCCTAAACTATTTTTGTTGGGTCTGTATCCAGAAAAACTGAACTTTAATAAGAGTGAAAGAACATTCATAGACCTTGTAATGTTCTCCTGGAACATGTAATGACGAGGCGCACACACACCGGGTGTCAGTTAGGACTTTTTACTTGTCACTTCAACTGCAACTAACAACTAACCACACAGTGGCTCTAGTACATCTCCTTTTATAGTCAGGTCATGGCCGGGGTCATACTGCCCTCTAGTGGTGACTCTATAGGAACTTCACATATCAATACATCTCCCTTTTTTTTTCAAGTAAGGTCATGTCCAACTATAAACTTTTTCTCTAATTTCAATAAACAAAATAAACTCCATTTCTATTTACATTTCTTTCAACCTTGTACACTGAATCACAAGTTCAATTTTTTTTTCTCTGTTTACAATTCAACATCAACACATTTTTTTCTCTGTTTACAATTCAACATCAACACATTTTTTTTTTTTTTTCATTCATCTCAGTACATTTCCTCAATCAATCTTTTCGGTTTCACAATTTGTCTTTGTGAGCATCTCCTTTGTGTCACCTCAGTCTGTTCGTTAGTGTCTGTCTCTATGTTCTGGTTCTCAGCCATTTCTAATTGTTCGGTTTGGCTGGGTATTAGCATGTCGCTTGTTTCACTGTCTGTGACTCTCATTTTTGTCTGAGGCACTTTCAGTAAGTGACGTCGGTTTCGCCTCATTGTTTTTCCATGCTCTGTGATGACTTCATATGATCTGGGAGTTGTTTCTTTAACCACTTTTGCCAGCGGTCCCCATTCTCCATCACATCTCACTCGCACAATGTCCTCATGTGCAAGTGGTCTCAGAGGTCGTGCTGTTCTGTTGTACAGTTCAGTTTGCCTCTCATCACGCCTCACATCTCTCTTTTCAATCACCTGAGATGCTGATGGAAGTCGCAGTTTTCTGTTCATGAGCATTTCTGCTGGGGACAGTCCATTCTCCAGTGGTGATGCTCGGTAATTCAGGATCGCCAGATGTGGGTCTTCTGCATTGTCTGCAGCTTTTTTCAGTATGCGCTTCACAATTTGCACCCCTTTCTCTGCTAACCCATTTGACTGTGGGTACAGAGGGCTTGAGGTCACGTGCTTGAACCCATATGTGTCTGCAAAGTCTTTGAAGCACTGACTCGTGAATTGTGGTCCGTTATCACTTACAACAGTCATTGGAATTCCATGGCGTGCGAACATTGGCTTTGTATGTGCAATCACCTTTTCTGCTGTTGTGTCACTCAACCCTGCAAACTCTGGGTAGGTGGAATGATAGTCCATGACTAACAGATAGTCCTTGCTCTTAAGCTGAAATAGATCCATGCCCACTTTTCTCCATGGCCCTTGAGGCTTCTCATGGGGCCTCATAGGCTCCTTTGGCTGTTGATACCTGTGGCGCTGGCAAATCTCACAGCGCTGCACATATGCCTCAATGTCCTTGTGCATGTTGGGCCAATACAAAACATCACGTGCACGTCTTTTGCACTTTTCAATACCCAAATGCCCTTCATGCACTAATTTAACCATTTCTGATCTCATGGAGGTAGGTATGACTATCCTTGTACCTTTTAACAGAACCCCATCTAACACAGACAGTTCACCTTTAAAGTGTTGGTAAGGCTTGTCAATCATAACCTGTCCTGGTTGATGTATCTGTTCCATTACTCTTTTTAGTTTCTCATCCTTTTGTGTTTCTTTCACTATCTTCGTCCATTTTGCATCTGACACTGGCATGTGTGCCTTAATAGAGTCTACATGTATTTGCATAGCTTCCTCTGTTGTGCTGCTGGTGTTGCTCAAGCTAGCCCTACTCAGCGCATCGGCTACAATTAGTTGCTTGCCTGGTGTAAACTCAAATTTCAAGTCATATTTCTGTAATCTTAACATTAGACGCTGGATGTGCGGTGGTGCGTCACCCAGTGGCTTCTGTGAGATCGCAATCAGTGGTTTGTGGTCTGTTTCTAGTATTACTGACCTTCCATACACATATTCATGAAACTTCTCACATCCAAACACTGCACCTAGAGTCTCTTTCTCTATTTGCACGTAATTTTTTTCTGTGCTTGTCATGGTGCGCGATGCGTATGCGACTGGATACCACTCTGTGTCATGTTTTTGCAATAGCACAGCTCCTAGGCCGGCTTTGGACGCATCTGTGGACACTTTTAGCAGTTTGTCCTGATCATAGAATTTTAACACTGGCTCCTTTATTAGACTGCTTTTGAGCCACTCCCATTCTCTGGCATGCTCTGCCATCCACTGCCACATTGTATTGGTCTCTAACAAGCTTCTAAGAGCTATTGTGTTAGCTGATAAATTTGGGATAAATTTCCCCATGTAATTGACTAGCCCAAAGGCTCTTTGCAAGTCATTTTTGTCCTGCGGTACTGGCAGCTCTGCTATGGCCCGCACTTTTTCCGGATCTGGTTGCACGCCTGCCCCAGATAATTTCTCTCCCAGGTATGTAATCTCCCGTACCCCGAATTGGCACTTACTCTTATTCAGTTTCATACCTGACTTTTGCGCCTGTGTGAGAACTCTTGCCAACCTTTCGTCGTGCTCCTCTTTTGTTTTTCCCCAGACTACCACATCATCAAGAAAAACTCCCACCCCTTCTATTCCGTCAAACAATTGCTGCACAGTTCTATGGAAAATTTCAGGGGCTGAGCTAATCCCGAACGGCATTCGTAGAAAGCAATGCCTTCCGAATGGCGTATTAAATGTGCACAATTTAGCGCTTTCCTCGTCGAGCACTATTTGGTAAAACCCAGATTTGGCATCTAATTTTGTGAAGTAATTTGCTCCACTCATTGTGCTGGTTATGTCAGATTTTGTTGGTAGCCTGTAATGCTCCCGCTGTATTACTTTATTTAGATCTTTTGGATCTATGCACAATCTCAAATCTCCATTTGGCTTCTCCACTATAACTAGTGAGTTAACCCCTTCAGTTGGTTCTTCTATTTTTCTGACCACTCCGTCTGCTATCAGTGAGTCTAGTGTTTCTCTCAGCCTCTTTTTAAGAGCTATTGGCACTTTTCTTGCTGCATGTATGACTGGCTCTGCATTCTCTTTCAGCCTAATTTTTTGTTTGCCTGGTAGGCGGCCTATTCCTTTGAACACCTCTTTGTATTCTTTCACCCAGTCAGTGTGTTTGTGCTTACTTGTTGTAGCCTCTGTATTTTCTCGTGTTGTCACCTTGTCTGTATCAATGACATTCACCCTTTTGATCAGACCTAGCTGATCGCATGTTTTTAAACCCAAAATTGCTTGTCTATTTCCATCAACAAGTACAAACAATGCATTCACTGTCTTATCTTTGTTTGACAGTGTAACCCTGCACATTCCCTTAGTGGGTATTGGCTTATCGTCATATGTTCTCAGATTAATCTTTTTATCTCTTATTTTCGGTTTGTTTTTCAGTCTTTTAAATTCTTTCATTGGCAGGATGTTTACCTGCTCACCTGTGTCGAGCTTCAGTGACATGTCCGTGCCATTCATCTCCAGGCACACTATCCATTCGTCAGCGCTCGTCTCTCCCTCGATGGCGTCCACGTAAAACTGATCCTCTTCGCTGTCGCTCTTTTTCTCCACGAGTTGCACCCTCTTCTTCGAGAAGCAGGTCTTTGCAAAGTGATTTTTTCCGCCACACTTGCGACATTCCTTCCCGAATGCTGGACACTGCTTCGGCGCATGTTGCCTTCCACACCGCTCACAGTTCCCGCGCGCGCGCTCTGGGTTTGCCTCCCTTTTTCTTGCATGCAACGTTCCTTTTGGCTTCGCGCGCTGCACTGCATCGATCTCAGCAGTCTCTTTTTCCTTGCTGCTAAAAGTCTTTAATTGTGCCTTTGTACTCTCAGACGCTTGGCAAATCTGTATCGCTTTCTCCAGCGTTAAGTTAGTCTCTTTCAGTAATTGCATCCGCAATTTGTTGTCTTGGACCCCAATTACAATTTGGTCCCGTATCATTGACTCACTCAATGTTCCAAAGTTGCATGACTGACATTTCAACCGTAGGTCTGTGACATACAGCTCGATGGACTCTGACTCTTTCTGAAGTCTTTTTCTGAACACATACCTCTCGTACGTTTCATTCTTTCTCGGTGTGCAATAATCGTCAAATTTCTTCATCACGGCGTCGAAGTTGCCTTTTTCTTCTTCCGTGAAGATGAATGTGTTGAACACATTTAGCGCCGCTCGCCCTGCTACTGTTAGCAGTAATGCTATTTTCCTCTCCTCGTCACGGAGACCGATAGCAAGCGAATAAAGTTCAAAACTTTGTTTGAATGCTTTCCAGTTCTCGTTGACGTTACCGGTCAACTTTAACTCGTCCGGCTGTCGAAGAGCGTTCATCTTCGCCGTCGGTTCGTAGTTTTATCCTGGTACCATGTAATGTTCTCCTGGAACATGTAATGACGAGGCGCACACACACCGGGTGTCAGTTAGGACTTTTTACTTGTCACTTCAACTGCAACTAACAACTAACCACACAGTGGCTCTAGTACATCTCCTTTTATAGTCAGGTCATGGCCGGGGTCATACTGCCCTCTAGTGGTGACTCTATAGGAACTTCACATATCAATACAGACCTCAGTTTGCTTAATGCCAAAAAATATATTGCACTACTGTGGAAAAACTCATAGACCAGATGTGACTCAGTGGTTAAGACAGATGTTACCAACCTTCCACTAGAAAGAATAACATACAATTCAATTCAATTCAATTCAATTCAACTTTATTTATATAGCGCCATTTCACAACAACAGTCATCTCATAGCACTATCAACTGTAGGGGGGACCCCCACAGTTGCAGAAAGACCCCAGCAATCAGGCGATCCCCTGTGAGCAAGCACCCGGCGACGGTGGAGAGGAAAAACTCCCCTTCAACAGGAAGAAACCTCCAGCAGAACCAGGCTCAGGGAGGGGCAGTCATCCGCTGCGACCGGCTGGGGGGTGAGGGGATAGAGAAGAAGAAAAGAACAGACATGTAGAGAGCAAACAGCACGATGGGGACTCAATCTATGGGAGAGAACAAACAAATGTTAATGACCAGCAAAAAAAAAAAATATATATATTTCACAGAGAGTGAGGAAAAGAGTGAGGCCCAGTGCATTACTGGAGGTCCCCCGGCTGACTAAACCTATTAGCAGCATAACTAAGGGAGGGTTCAGAAACACATGATCCCTCCCTAATTGTAGGCTATATCAAAAAGGTAGGTTTTAGCCCTATTCTTAAAAACAGAGATCGAGTCTGACTCCCGAATCCAGATTGGCAGCTGATTCCACAGGAGAGGAGCTTGATAACTGAAGGCTCTGCCTCCCATTGTACTTTTGGAGATTCTAGGTATTACAAGTAATCCTGCATTTTGGGAGCGTAGTGCTCTGTTAGGATGATACGGTAGTATCAGATCTTTTAAATAAAAAGGAGCCTGATTGTTTAGAGCTTTGTAAGTAAGAAGAAGGATTTTAAACTTAATTCTAAACTCTATGGGAAGCCAATGAAGGGAGGCCAGAACCGGAGAGATATGATCTCTCTTTCTAGTACCTGTTAAAACTCTTGCTGCAGCATTTTGGATCAGCTGAAGACTTTTTAAAGATGTTTTAGGACAGCCTGATAATAAAGAATTACAATAATCTAATCTCGAGCTAACAAAAGCGTGGATCAGCTTCTCATCATCACTCTGAGACAAGATGCTCCTAATCTTGGCAATATTACGCAAATGATAGAAGGCAGTCTTAGAAACAAATTTAATATGTGAATTGAAGGACAAATCCTGATCAAAAATAACTCCAAGGTTCCTCACAGAGCTATTAAGAGAAAGAGTAACTGCATCCAAACTGAAAGTTTGATTTGGAAAGGAATTTCTAAGGTTTTTTGGACCAACAAGAATGACTTCAGTCTTATCTGAATTTAATAGCAGGAAATTACAAGCCATCCAAGCTTTGATTTCCTTAAGACAGGCTTCTAACTTGGCTAATTGATTAGTATCATCTGGCTTCATTGACAGGTATAATTGTGTGTCATCTGCATAACAATGAAAATGTATACAGTGCTTTCTAATAATGTTGCCTAAGAGTAGGGCCTAGCACAGATCCCTGTGGAACTCCATGACTAAGCTTTGAGCTGAAAGAAAACTCATCATTTACATGAACAAACTGGAACCTATCAGATAAATAAGATCTAAACCACTGCAACGAAGTTCCATTAAGTCCAACATAGTGTTCTAATCTATCAAGTAGAATATTATGATCAATAGTATCAAAAGCTGCACTAAGATCTAAAAGGACAAGTACAGAAACTAGTCCATTATCAGATGCAATGAGGAGGTCATTAGTGACCTTCGCTAAGGCTGTTTCAGTACTATGATGGATTCTAAACCCAGATTGAAACTCTTCAAGTAAACCATTTCCCTGCAGGTGGTCAAATAATTGCGTAGCAACAACTCTTTCTAAGATTTTTGAAATGAAAAAATACATACTGAAATCAAAGGAAAATGTGTTTGAGAATATATGGAGACCCTTCATTGATTATGTAAAGAAATTAAACATAACGTCTGAAGAAGAAGGTGAATGATATGTGTGGACCTTGCAAATTCCAAGCTGGTGAATGTATATTATGTATTCTTATGTAATAGATTACCTAGACTAAACAGAGGAGCATTGTTGTTGACTTGTTTTTGTTAATGGTTGTTGTTTTTATTACCCTTTTTTTGTTATTTTGTTATTGTTCGTTTTAGTTTTTAAATTACTTTTGTGTTAGTGTCTGACTGTGTGTGCTGTTTGTAAAAAAAAAAAAAAAAAAAGGTTCAATAAAAATATTGTGGGAAAAAAAATTGCTCTGATCTGCATGAAAATCATGGACTGCCGAGACATCATGGACGTACCTGCTTCAGCTGCACTAAGTGTGAGGTGGTGTCATAGCAAAAAATGATCAGCTGACACAACTTGATCGCCAGGTTAATAACTATATTAGCCACAAAATGTATATTCAAAAAGTAAACAGTACTGAGTTTGTAAGATGTATTTGACAGTTATGACGCATTTAAGGCCAATACAAACTTGATCTAGGATTAAAAGCAATTAAAATAATGCAGTCACAAGGTTACATGGAAAATGCTTGATTTACTAGATACATATACTGTAGAAATATATGTATATTCTC
The DNA here is from genome assembly GCA_020510985.1 of Pholidichthys leucotaenia. Lineage (NCBI taxonomy): Eukaryota > Metazoa > Chordata > Actinopteri > Cichliformes > Pholidichthyidae > Pholidichthys > Pholidichthys leucotaenia. The sequence goes on from CM035838.1 coordinate 320,465,639, forward strand.
TGCATCAACAATGTACTATACATGCATTCATGTAGTATTGCACTGACAAACCTCTGAAGTTTTTGCAGATGTCTCTTTTTTATATGTGAAGGTTACCACCATGTGACATAAATTTCTTAAAAATAAGCCATTATTTTCAAGGTCACCCATTAATGGTTTGCACTATTGACTCTTTTCCCACCAGTGTATTAACAGACAAAAATAGAAATCATGATGCAAACACATAAGTCACTAAATTGTTTATTACAATCAGCAGCAAATTCCAGATTATTCAGAATGTGCAAAACTCAAACTTTAAGACTGGGTCACTCAGCAGCTGGGATGTGCAGCTCACACTGGTCTCAGATCAGCAGATCTTACGCCTGCATCTCTGTAAATAGTGACGCAAGGTCCAGTTTGGGGTGGATCGATCGTTTATCTCTTGCCTAGACAAAAGAAATGGGTGGTGGTTAAATAAAGTAAGTTTAAAACATATTTGCGAAATACACTTGTTGCTAAAAGCCAGTGGTGGAATGTGAATGAATGAATCTTTATTTCGGATAGATTAAAAGAAAATAGAATAATACAACAAAGGGGAAAAAAATCTAATAAGGTCGAATTAAACAATAACTCCTCTGATTATACAGTTCAACATAGGTTATCTGAAATGGGTGATGGCTGAAGCTGCAGCTTATATTGCCCACCCATATTCCATCCAAGAATTCAAAAGAAAAACAAAACAGGAGCGGTTCCAATTCCAATGTGACAATAAAGTACTTCATTGTTGTATTTAACCACAATTTTCATGTAGCTGCACTGATGTAAAGTCGATTTTACAAGGGCTGGGTTACATTTAAAATCATCTGCTTTTACTGTGGCCTCAGCAATCAGAATGAATTAATACATTCACTTGAATGGAATATAGTACTGTAACTGAAAGTGTGCATCACAGAGTATGGAGTCGCTCAGTCAAAATATGGAGTTTTTATCAATAAAAGTTTGTCTTGAATGTAAAAGTGTCTCTTCTTGCCCTGGCTTCAAGTGTGGGCGGTGTTTTTTACTTTTATTGCTAAAATATAAAAGGATGCACTACAATGGGTCTCAAATATTTGTAATGTGTCCTGTTACTGCATGATTTTATTGATGATAGAGTATAAACTACACATATAAACTAAATTATATTGATGACTGAACAACTGCCATTCCCCAAAAGATACAGTTATGAACATAACTCACAAAAGATCACACAAGTGATCTGACAAAAAAAAATAAATACATTAACAAGTGGTTTATTTTACAGTTGATGCGCCAGGCTTTTTCAATTATTCTGTAATTGATACTCACACAATCAAATAAATCTCAGTTCAGTCCCTTTTATATTAAGTGGAAATTGTGCTACTTTGGTTTTGACACTTTACCTATAAAAGCAAAGGATTTCAGTACTTTCCACAGTGGCGACGTCCGTTGTTGAACAGCTGATTCCCTCCTCCCTAGACGAACGACAGAAATGGATGGCGGTTAGTTTCAAGCAAGTTCAACACTTACACTACCGTTCAAAAGTTTGGGGTCACCCAGACAATTATTTTGTGTTTTCCATGAAAAGTCACACTTATTTACCACCATGAGTTGTAAAATGAATAGAAAATATAGTCAAGACATTGACAAGGTTAGAAATAATGATTTGTATTTGAAATAATAATTTTTTCCTTCAAACTTTGCTTTCGTCAAAGAATCCTCCATTTGCAGCAATTACAGCATTGCAGACCTAACATGATTGCACAAGGGTTTTCTAATCATCCATTAGCCTTCTAACGCAATGAGCAAACACATTGTACCATTAGAACACTGGAGTGATAGTTGCTGGAAATGGGCCTCAATACACCTATCTAGATATTGCACCAAAAACCAGACATTTGCAGCTAGAATAGTCATTTACCACATTAGCAATGTATAGAGTGTATTTCTGATTAGTTTAAAGTTATCTTCATTGAAAAAAAAGTGCTTTTCTTTCAAAAATAAGGAAATTTCTAAGTGACCCCAAACTTTTGAACGGTAGTGTATACAGGCACATCTCAAAAATTAGAATATCATGAAAAAGTTAAATATTTTTGTCACTCATTCCAGAAAGTGAAACCCATATATAGATTCATTACAGGGACAGTGATATATTGAAAGTGTTTATTTTAATATTGATGATTATGGCTACAGCCCATATTAACCAACACCTCAGCGGCCAACATTTCTATTTAAAAACTATTTTTTAAAGTTTATGTAATATTCTAATTTTTTGCCAAATTGAATTTGGGGTTTTCAGAGGCTGTAAGCCATAATCATCCAAATTAAAATAAATAAATGTTTGAAATATATCACTGTCTGTGTAATGAATCGATATAATATATGGATTTCTCTTTCTGACGCTTTAGAAAATTATATGAATGACTTTATAAATCACTGGTTTGAAAAAGCACTTTATATTGTTGAGATTTCGGCTCCTGTGGTCTCACCAGTATCCACTATAAACAGGGAGGCTAACCCTGGCATGTGGAAACACATTCTAGCATTAAATTGCACACAATTTAATGCGCAGCACCAAAGTGCAATACAAAACACAAACCAGGACTTTAACCAGGATTAACATATTTCATCGTTTTGCTCTCACAAGCGAATATTTAGGAGAAAACAAGCGCGAATCAGCAGTTGGTACTAGCTAGCTACTAGCCAAAACTCGTTAGCTAACACTCGTTAGCCAGCACAGAATGGCGCTGTATGGCTCAAAAAAAGTGAGCTTACCACCAACAGGATAAATAAGCGAACAGATGCACAATATTACAAATCACTCACCATCGATGGTTCTCTCACGTTCGTCTTCAGCTTGTCAGTAGTACGGTTCTATTCTGCGCAGCCATCTGTAGGGTCCGGATCACTCCTCTGACTGTGTATCTGCCACCAAGCAGAGAAAACCCCGCACCTCTTCGTTGGACCACGGTGTAGATTTCCGCAAAACCTACAACGTTGTCTGTATTAATATCATATTTACTCCGTGACCGAGTTAGTCCATGATTGCAAATGGCGGTCGTAAAGATTTCAACGAAGACGGGCGCTTTCGTGACGTTACGCCCTGACCAATCAGCGGCTAGCAGTCTATTGACATCACATCTCGGCTCGGTTTCGCACGGTTATACCCTGCCTCTTAAGAGGCACGAAAATAGTGTCGGTTAAACCGTGCTGGGTATAGTGGAAATGGCAAGAAAGTGAAACGAGTAGAACTAAGTAAGGCCAAGGCGATACTAATGGAAATGGGCCTTTAGAGACTCTGAGAGGCCACCCAACACATTCCAACTCATGACCGGGTGGTCTTTGGACTCTAGCAGACCACATGAACTGTGTTAATTTTTATGCTGTTTCTTTGGTATTCTTCTGCCACCTGCTGTACAGTGTTGTGGGCCAGGAGTTTTTTTTTTTTTTTCTTGTTTTCTGGTTTGTTTCGGTCCCTCCGTGCCTGGGTTTCCCCTCCTCCCTACCAGGGTGGGTGGTTTTTCTTGTTGGGGGGGGGGGGGGTCTTCTTTATGAGTGGGTCCTTCTTTCTTTTTTGTTACATCAGGGTGTCTGGGAACCACCCTTGGGGGGAGGGGCACTGTCATGATCCTGAGCACGGATGGGTGCCGTGCTCAGCCTCCAAGTTGTTGTATGTCTTTTTTTGTATTTCTGTATTTGTTCATTTTGTATTTACTATGGTTATCTTAGTTTGGGGGTTCATGCACTTCTGTATTTTGTCTCTGGGTGGTTATTTCTCCATGATTAGTTATGACTTGTTCATGTTTAAGTTAACCTTTTAACTGGCCACATTTCATGGACAGGTCACGTGCCCCCAGTGGCACAGTGCAGCAACTGCATCTGTCAACTCACTCTGACATCCCTTTAACTCCCCAGCTGTACTGACGATTTGTACTGATATGCCAGTTCAGAAAGTGGCAGGCTCGCGTTGGAGGAATCATGGCTGACACGGAATACACCAAAGAAGAAGAAATCCTTATTCTTCCTTTTCCCTTCTCTGAGCTCACAAGACCAATATGGCCTCCATGCATTGTCATGCGTCGTCACATAAACGGCTTTGTACACAAAAAATTGCCACGGAATACAAGCAAAATTGATGTGGGATTATCATAAGACTTTGTAGATGTAGGAGAGAGCACAAATGACTGGCAGAACGCAAAATAATGACCATGATGGACGAAAATGCAGCCACCACACCAGCGGGCGAGCCCCCCTTCTCCAGCAGTGAGTGACGAATTTCTTTGCTTCCTTACATTGTACTGATTTTCTGGTTCATATACTTTGAAGATAAGATAACATACCCCTGTAGAGAAAACAGTGTCAAAAAAACAGAACCATTCTTTGTGTAAATATGTCCAAAGTCCACTTTTGACTGAGTTATGTAATTTGATATACCAGCCACATCATTATGCAAATTAGATGCATAAATTTATTCCTATCTCAAACTTTGGATCATATTCTACATCTTTCTAATTGACAGTAAGCCATTATTTCTTGCAACTTTTAAGTTATCAGCTTGGAAATCTGAACTATTTTACTGACAAAAAATCTTTACCCCTCTTGACCACTAGGGGTTATGTCGCCAAATGGCGCCTGGGCCAGTTAGTTAATAAATGTTGCAAACTCACAGTTGGCATTTGGTGTCTTCTGCCAGCCCTTGAAAAGGGTGATTTATGACATCTTCATCATGCTGTTCACATTTTGACATCATGAGACCAAGACAACACATAACAGTTGATCAACAGTACCTTGCCATTGCGAGGCTTCAAACAGGATGTTGTCAGAGGGAAGTGGCCACTGAGCTTAGAGTGTCACAGAGTGTCATCAGCAGGTTGCAACAGAGATACAGAGAGACTGGAAGAGTAACAGAAAGGCATAGAAGTGGACGGCCTTTGGCCACATCACACGCTGATGACCACTTCATTGTAGACAGTGCCCTGCAGAACTGGATGATAAATGCCACACAACTCCAGGCACATTTAAGGGAGGTGAGAGGCACCCAAGTGTCACGTCAGACCATTCAAAACCGTTTACATCAGTGTGGTCTGCATGCTAGACAACCTGCAAGGGTACGTTGTCATGTTTGCGTTCGCTCCTCCGGAGCAAAGAAGGAGAGAAGGACTCACTTGCCAGGCAAACCTGATAAACCATGATTTATTAGAACACAATAATGGAAAATAAACACTGCATGTGGGCAGGAGTTATAAGAAATAATAATCCAACCACGTGGGGGGGGGGTGCAACAATAATCCAAACAGCGTGGTACAAAATCGTCATGTGAACATAAGAAGCAAAGAGCACAGACTGAAAATGCACATAAATAGAGAGGGGAGCAGTCAGGACAAAACAGAACAGGCGCGCACCATCAAGGCCATCAAGCGGCACAGGATGGGTGGGGTTGACAAACACAGAAGGGATACACACCAAACATGATAAATGGGTCAAAACTGAAACACAAAGTGTGGGCAGGGGCTGCAGCCCTGTCTAAACCACTACATACCTGACCACACCCCCAGGCACAGGCGTATTCGTCTTGCCTGGCCCAAGGAGCATTTACACTGGACAAGGGACCAGTGGGCCTCAGTGCTGTTCTCTGATGAATGTCGATTCACATTGAGCAGAAACGATGGCCGCCAATGATGTTGGAGACGTCAAGGAGAGTGCTATTCATCAACCACTGTTGTCACCAGACAAGCCTTTGGTGATGGTGGTGTTACAGTCTGGGCAGGTGTGTCTGGTCAATACAGACCTGTCCTACACCTTGTGAATGGTACAGTGACAAGCTGATACTACCTGAATAACATCATTAATCCAGTCATTGAATGCTCTGCATATATGCTCTGCACTGTGTGTCTGTGTGTGTGTGTGTATATATATATTTTATAGTAATATGCAAATAAGGTCATTTATGGAAGCTGGTGACACATATTAAATCGCGGGAATAGACAGAATAGAATATTTTCATACAATCTGTTGATTGGTTCAATAAAAAAATGTCACTGTCCGTCTGCTTTAAAGGCCGCCCTCAGAGCCTCACTAACGGATACAAATTGGGTAAATAAACTTCCCTGGGTTTTATTGGGGTTGCGTGCTGCGCCTAAAGAAGATCTAGACGCCTCCCCAGCAGAATTAGTTTTTGCACAACCTCTCAGGCTCCCAGGTGAATTTTTACCAGAGAACCCAGAGCCAGGGCATCTTCCAGCCCCGAGGTTTTTAGGCAGCAACGGACCAGACTCTCTCCCCGGACCGGCACATCACTCTTTTCCACGGGTTTTTGTCCCCCAAGCTTTAAAAAACGCTGAATTCGTTTTTGTTAGGCATGAAGCTTTAAAACCAACCTTCCGCCCACCATACGATGGACCATTCAGAGTGGTGGAACCTGGTGATAAACATTTTGTGCTTGATTTTGGGGATAGAAAAGAAACAGTCAGCATTGACAGACTTAAACCTGCCTTCTTGTTGAGAGACGAGCCTGCACGGTTGGCGAGAGCACCTTGGCGGGGTAGACCCTCCAAGAGAAAAGACTCAGCCCCCTTGCAGGGAACAAATAATCACTCTCCTCCCCAAGCTGCAGATTCCTTACAGGAAGGTCCCACCAGGACACCCAAGCGGACCCACAGCAGATTCTGGAGAAGATTAAAACCCAGACGGCACAAGGACTGATGCAAACTACTCAACAGTTGTTCACTAATTGTGCTGTAACAGTTTAGGACTGACTTGTGATATTACTATGCTGTTATGATTACCACTGAACTCTCTTAGGAGCATGGCTGCTGGAAAGTTTCTTCTGTGTCAAGAGGTGTAGCAGTTAGTATGTCATAATAATTATCTTAAACTGTGAATTTTTCTATTGTCCTTTTCTTAGTTGTTTGGGGGGGCTGTGGTCTATATTAATCATATATCCCATAACCTACATATGTATAAGCATGTGAGAATGTTTGGTGATTACATATGTAAAGCGACTTCACACCTCAGAACAGGACAAAAGGTCTTAACCGCCAGTGAAGATCAAAGAGCATCCGAGGCGCTGCGGTGGAGACCAGATAGGTTGCCCTGACCCCCCAGGGCCAGGTGGAGGGGTACGAAGACAAAAGAGGGGATTAAGATAGCGAGGGATGTCAGCTTTTGATATGCATGTCTTTTGTTATGTGCGAGTATAAGTTCGTAGAGCCGAAGGTGTTCGCTCTCTCACTTCTTCTGCTGCTGCACCTAGATGAGACTTGTTAGAGGAGCTGATAATAAACTTTGGTCTATAAATCACATCGCCTCGCTATTTCAAGCTCTTCTACAGTAACGATAGATGATACCAGAATAGAAACAGCACAGGAAAATAAGTTTCTGGGGGTGACGCTAGACAATAAAATCTGCTGGAAACCTCACATCAGTCACATCCGGGCCAAGTTGGCAAAATGTATAGGGATACTGGGGAAAACAAGACACATCTTGGACTATAAATCATTGTTCTTACTGTACAATTCACTGTTTCTACCTTATCTTAACTACTGTGTAGAGGTCTGGGGAAACACCTACAGGACCAACCTACAGCCAATATGCACATTACAAAAAAAGCTATAAGGATAATAAATAATGTAGGATATAGAGACCATACCAATTTGTAGTTTTTAAAGTCACATGTCATAAAGTTCATGGATTTAGTTAAATTTAAGACAGCACAAGTAATGTACAGGCCAATTAATAATCAACTCCCAACTAATATACAAAAAATATTCAAAAAAAGAGACAATGATTATAATTTGAGAGGAGACTTAAACTTTACAAAACCTAAGGTACGGACAACTAAGAAAAGTATGTGCATATCTGTCTGTGGGGTGGATTTGTGGAACAGTCTGGAGCTGGAAGTGAAACTATGTACAAACAGAAATCAATTCAAAAATAGGTATAAACATTATTTGCTGAAAGAATATATGTTAGAAGGGTAGTATTTACAGTATATGTACGATTCACTATGCTCACTCTGGGACACTATGGAATGGTAGATGGGACAGTACTGTGTATATCTGTGTTGTTTGGGGCTGGTTTTGATGTATGGACTGTATGTACTGTATGTTGGGATGGATGGGTGTTAATGTTGATATGTACAAAATATAGTTAATTGTTTACTTGGGGTCTTAAATGAGGTAATTTGTATATATTTCACATGGGTTGTGTTTATGGAAAAGAGGAGTTGGAGTTAATAAGTGTTCACTTCTTCCTTCTCCCTTTTATCGCACTTGTCTTTTGTTTTGTTTTTTTACATTTTTGTTCGAAATAAAGTATGTATATACTGTATGTATGTATGTATGTTCTTATCAAGAATGTCTCTGTACATTTGTCCATTCATCTTTCCTTCAATTATATGAAGTCTGCCTTTACCTTGTACTGAAAAACACCCCCACCCCATGATGGGATGTGCAGTGCCATTACTCCACCAATCATGCTGTGTGTTGTGGCATCCAAAAAGTTGAGTTTTGATCTCATCAGACCAGACTATATTCTCCCAGTATTTTACTGGCTTGCCCAAATGTTGTGCAGCAAACTAAACAAGCTTCAACAGGCTTTTTCTTCAGCAATGGAGTCTTGTGAGATGAGTGTGCATAGAGCCCATATCGACTGAGAGCATCACTTATTGTTTTCTTTGAAACAGCAGTACCTGCTAATGCCAGGTCTTTCTGGAGCTCTCCACAAGTGGTCTTTGGCTCTTGGGTAAATATTCCGATAATTCTTTTGAATCCTTTGTCAGAAATCTTGCAAAGAGGTCCTGGTCGTGGCTGGTTTATGTCACAACTCGCCGCTCTCAGGCATCCACCTCAGCTACACCTGCGCCTTGTTAGTGAGGATCTATTCATTCCACTTCGCCCTGAGCATGGGTCTGGAGCCGTCTGTTCTACTACGCGCTCAAATCCTCAGCAGGATCATCTCTCCAGTCCTGCCACTCTCTGCTGCTTCACGTAAGCTGTTAAATCTCTTACCTGTTTATCAGCCTTCCCCTGTGCACAGGTGGATTCCCTGGCGGCGGATTCTCCCATCTTCGCCATCTTCTCCTCTCGCATCTCCACGCCTCGTCGTGTGTGAAGCAGGGCGCTGTCTCTCAGGCCGAAGATCCTCGCCAACGCCAGCCACCTTTCCCTCTGCAAGTAAGCATTACTCTGCATTACTTCCCCGTGTGGTTTTGCCCAGCTCACTCTCTGTCTGTGTTTCTCCCATAGGGCTGCCTGGCCGCACGGCGTGCTGCTCTGTTCCCGATTCTCATCGTCCACCCACGATCTACTCTCATATCTCACCCATGCATCCAAACATACCTTTCCTGTTGAATAAAGCTATCACATCTACCTGAGCCTGCGTGCGTGTTTCCTGGGTTGAGAATTATGTCACTACGGCTCCAGCCAAGTGGCCCAGCAGGCAGCGGGCTCGCATGCCGTTTTTCCACCCTCGAGGCTCGGGTGGATATGATAGCTCATCAACAGCAGGTAATATTCAACCAATTGACTGTAATAACTCACCGGTTAGACCGTCTTGACCCCCAGCAGGCGTTCCCCCTGGCTCATCAAGACGGTCTGGCTTCGGCCGTCTCCACAGTTGGCCAGCCCAGCTCGGGAGCGCCGACTCAGCTCACGCCGATTCCAACCCCCGCTCGCTTCAACGGGAAGCTCGGTGGGGCACGGGGGTTTATCTTACAATGTGAGTCGGTGTTCCTGCGCGTTCCCGGGGATTTCCCCTCAGACCACAGCCAAATTGGCTACATGGCTAACCTCTTGGAGGGGCAAGCGTTAGCTTGGGCTTACGCCGTCATGTCGAAGCCCAGCTACGCGAACCTCTCCTATGACCAGTTCGTGCAGGACTTTCTTGAGGTGTTTGATCACTCGCGTCGTGACAGCGTCCTCGCCGACCGGCTCCTTAGCCTTCAACAGGGAAGCTGGTCGGCGGCGGATCATGCTGTTGACTTCCGGGTGGCAGCGGAGGAGGTTGGCTGGGGAGAGGCATCTCTCTGCAGCATTTTCCTCCGTAGCCTCAGTCCAGGTCTGCGGGACGAATTGGCCAGCCGGGACCTCCCAGGGCGGCTGTCCGAGCTAATCTCCCTAACTATTAGTTTGGACAACAGGCTGCGGGAGCGGGCCGTAGAGCGGAAGTCTGTCAGCCGCTCGCGCGGACCCTCCGCCCGCGTTCCTCAGTCTCGCCCCCTGGCGTTACCTGCTCCGGAGTCCGCCGATGAGCCAGAGGCTATGTCGATAGGGCGCACCAGGCTCCCTCTAGCGGAGAGACAACGCCGACTGGAGCTGGGTCTCTGCATGTATTGCGGAGGCGACCAGCATACCGTGGAGCAGTGCCCGGTCAAGCCAAACGGGGGGGTCCGCGAGTCACTGTAGGGGGCCTCGCAGACTCTAACCGGTCAAATCCCCTCTCCAGTTGCTCTCTGCCCATCAGATTTTGCCATAACTCCACCGGGCACCTCACTCACGCACTGGTGGACTCGGGGGCAGAGCAAAACTTTATTTCCAAGAGCCTGGCAACCCGTTTGGGTATACCCTGTCAGCCGTTGTCAGCTCCACTCAATCTGGTCACCCTTTCTCGCTCCCCCCGGGGGTAGTGATACACCGTACCAAGCTGGTGCCAATAATAATCTCTGGCAACCACCGTGAGGGCCTCAGCTTGTATGTCTTGTCTTCTTCCTCGGACCGTGTCATTCTGGGCTACCCATGGCTGCGCCTGCACAACCCCATCCTTGATTGGCGATCTGGTAGCGTCCTCTCATGGAGCCCCTTCTGCCTGAGCACCTGTCTCCAGTCTGCGGCATGCGCCCCAACTTCTCCTCCGGCCACGCTGGTCTCCGCTCCTCCGGACCTTACCCTGGTGCCCCAGGAGTTTCACGACTTGGGAATGGTGTTCAGTAAGTCTAAAGCTATGTCTCTCCCTCCTCACCGGCCGTATGATTGTGCCATAAATCTCCGCCCGGGGGCACCTTTACCATCCGGCCGCCTATACAGCCTTTCAGCCCCTGAACGTGAGGCAATGGACACGTACATCAGGGAATCGCTCAGCGCTGGGATCATTCGTCCCTCCTCGTCCCCGCTTGGTGCTGGCTTCTTCTTCGTCTCCAAGAAAGATGGGTCCCTTCGCCCGTGTATCAACTTCAGGGCCCTTAATGACATCACGGTGAAGGACCGCTACACCCTGCCTCTGATGGACACCGCCTTCCACTCCCTCCAGGGGGCGACCTGGTTCACGAAGTTAGATCTCCGCAGCGCCTACCACCTCGTCCGAATCCGGGAGGGAGATGAGTGGAAGACGGCCTTTAGGACGCCCAGCGGCCACTTTGAGTACTTAGTGATGCCGTTTGGGCTCACCAACACTCCTGCCGTCTTCCAGCGGCTCATCAATGACGTCCTACGAGATTTCCTGGGGATCTTCGTCTTCGTTTACCTGGATGACATACTCATCTTCTCCAGGTCTCAGGAGGAGCACCAGGCTCGTGTGAGGCGGGTTCTGCAGCGGTTGTTGGAAAACAGGCTCTACATCAAGGCGAAGAAATGCGAGTTTTATGCCAAGACCACCTCTTTCCTGGAATTTGTCATTTCACACAACCAGATTCTCCCCGACCCCGCTAAGGTTAAATCGGTGGTCGAGTGGCCCACGCCTACCTCCAGGAAACAGGTGCAGCAATTCATCGGCTTCGCCAATTTCTACCGTCGCTTTGTCCCCAACTTTGGTACTATTGTTACTCCCCTGACCCGCCTCACTTCTCCCAAGGTGCCCTTCCAGTGGTCCAAGGAGGCGGCAACCGCATTCGAGACCCTGAAGACGGAGTTCTCTTCCTCCCGGGTCCTAACCCAGGTTGACCCTGCGCTGCAGTGTCTGGTGGAGGCGGATGCATCTGACACGGGGGTGGGGGCGGTGCTTTCCCAGCGATCACCAGTGGATGAAGTCAAGCGGCCCTGCGCCTTCTTCTCCCGACGGTTGTCGGCAGCCGAGTGTAATTATGACGTCGGCGACAGGGAACTTCTTGCTGTCAAACTCGCGCTGCAGGAGTGGCGTCACTGGCTGGAGGGAGCAGCTCAGCCTTTCGTGGTTTGGACAGACCACAAGAACTTCGAGTATTTGAGGTCAGCTCGGCATCTGAATGCCCGCCAGGCGCGCTGGTCTCTGTTTTTTGCTCGGTTCCAATTCACCATCACCTACCGTCCAGGCTCAAAGAATGGGTTGCCCGACGCCCTGTCTAGACAGTTCGCTCCTGAGGCCCCGGAGGAGTTGGACCATACCATCCTTCCCAGCTCGTGTGTCGTGGGGGCGGTCTCCTGGTCCATCAGGGACAAGATCCGGAAGGCGCTGGAGGCTGAACTGGACCCTGGCGGTGGTCCGGATGGCAGACTCTTCGTTCCATCAGTTGTTCGGGGGGAGGTCATTCACTGGGCCCACACGTCCAAGCTCGCCTGTCACCCTGGCGTCTCCCGACTGGTGGACCTCCTTCAACGCTCTTTCTGGTGGCCCGGTCTCCAAAAGGATGTCGCCAATTACGTCCGGGCTTGCCCCCAGTGTGCCACTGGCAAGTCCCCAAATTCACCCCCTGTGGGCCTACTCCAGCCCCTGCCGGTCCCGGGCAGGCCCTGGTCGCACATCGCCCTCAACTTCGTCACTGGCCTCCCTGTCTCTAACACCTACGACACAGTTCTGACGATTGTGGATCGGTTCTCCAAGGCTGCCCACTTTGTGCCACTCCGGGGTCTCCCTTCGGCACGAGAGACAGCCGACCTCCTCGTCCAACATGTGGTCAGGCTGCACGGGATTCCTGTGGACGTCGTGTCAGATCGGGGGCCTCAGTTCGTGTCGCAAGTGTGGAGGTGCTTTTGTAATGCCCTGGGGGCCACGGTGAGTCTTTCCTCCGGTCATCATCCCCAATCCAACGGACAGTGTGAGCGCACCAATCAGGAGCTGGAGGCTGCCCTGCGCTGCGTCACCTCTTCCAACCCATCCTCCTGGAGCTCTTACTTGGCCTGGGTAGAGTACGCGCACAATAAGGCACGGTCATCGGCCACTGGGATGTCCCCCTTCAGGGCATCATTGGGGTACGATCCCCCCTTGTTTCCCAAGCAGGAGGGTGAGTTGGCTGTTCCCTCTATCCAGGTGCATGTGAGACGCTGCCGGAACTTGTGGACCAGGGCGCGGGAGGCGCTTTTATGCACAGCGGCGCGCAACAGCACCACAGCCAATCGCCACAGGAGGCCAGCTCCCAGTTAGCAGGTGGGTCAACGGGTCTGGTTGTCATCTCAAGACATCAATCTTAAGGCCGAGAAGAGGAAGTTGGCTCCACGGTTTCTTGGGCCCTTCACTATCTCCAAAATTATCAACCCGGTGGCTGTGCGTTGGCCCTCCCCCCTCCCTCCGTGTGTGTCCCACTTTTCATGTGTCCAAGGTCAAGCCTGTTATCTCCGACCCACTCTGTCCTCCTCCTAGGGCGCCGCCCACTCCCACGGTGATCGACGGTCACCCGGCGTGGGGAGTTGCTTCCCTCCTGGACTCCCGGCGCCGAGGTCGTGGGCTGCAGTACTTGGTGGATTGGGAGGGGTATGGCCCAGAGTGGAGATCCTGGGTGTGCTCTTCTTTTGTGCTGGACCAAGATCTCATCACGGAGTTCCACCGGGCGCACCCGGATAAACCAGCGCCAGGAGGTGCTGCCGGGGGGGGAGTACTGTCACAACTCGCCGCTCTCAGGCATCCACCTCAGCTGCGCGCACACCTGCGCCTCGTTAGTGAGGAGCTATTTATTCCACTTCGCCCTGAGCATTGGTCTGGAGCCGTCTGTTCTACTACGCGCTCAAATCCTCAGCAGGATCATCTCTCCAGTCCTGCCACTCTTCGCTGCTTCATGTAAGCTGTTAAATCTCTTACCTGTTTATCAGCCTTCCCCTGTGCACAGGTGGATTCCCTGGCGGCGGATTCTCCCATCTTCGCCATCTTCTCCTCTCGCATCTCCACGCCTCGTCGTGTGCGAAGCAGGGCACTGTCTCCCAGGCCGAAGATCCTCGCCAACGCCAGCCACCTTTCCCTCTGCAAGTAAGCATTACTCTGCATTACTTCCCCGTGTGGTTTTGCCCAGCTCACTCTCTGTCTGTGTTTCTCCCATAGGGTTGCCTGGCCGCATGGCGTGCTGCTCTGTTCCCGATTCTCATCGTCCACCCACGATCCACTCTCATATCTCACCCACGCATCCAAACATACCTTTCCTGTTGAATAAAGCTATCAGATCTACCTGAGCCTGTGTGCGTGTTTCCTGGGTCGAGAATTATTATGATTATGTATATATCCCGGCCGGGTCATGCCAAAGACCATATAAAAGTGGAACTTCCTGCCATCCAGCTTGGTGCTCAGCAATAAATGGAATGGAGGAGGGAACTCTGTGGCGGCGCCTTGCATGGCAGCGGCCCTCTGATTCTGCACTTGGGGTGTGTGTGATTTACACTGTAGATAGGTAAAAGCACAATCTTGTTCTGCTGTACATGATTGGTTGTACGGTTGAATGACAATAAGGGTGATTTAATTTAATTTAAAAATGTCAGTTTATGGTAAAATAACGTTCTTTCCACTTCTGAATGATGGCTCCAACAGTGCTCACTGGAACATTCAACAGTTTAGAAATGCACCTGTAACCAATGCCATCATTATGTTTTGCAACAATAAGGTTCCAAAGGTCTAGAGAGAGCTCTTTGCTTCTATCCATCATGAGTTCTTTGTGGTGTGACAATCTGATATTCACAGACCTTTTTAAAGGCTATCACTCAGGACTTAACCAGCTGAAATTAATTTGCACTGATGGGGAATGGGATGACTTCCTAAATTCTGATGGATTTCAGCTGGTTTCTTGGCTTTCTATGCCTTTTTACACCTCTTTTTCTTCATGTGTTCAATACTTATTCCCTGTGCCATTCCACTTTATTAAATATAACTTGTGTTATGAACACAGTTGTCTTGATTTCTTTATATGTATGGATTGCTTGGGTTCTGTTGAAAATCTCAGGTCAATGGCACCATCAGAAATATGTTTAATGAGAAAAATGTTGACATGTTCAATACTTATTTCCCCCACTATGTGTGTATATATATATATATATATATATATATATATATATATATATATATATATATATATATACGTACTGTATATATACACTGTATATACCACTCTCTCAGGTCTTCCTCTTCCCTTCACCTCATCGTTCCTTCTGCCCGTCTCATCACTATGGGGCATAGGGCCTTCAGTCGCTCTGCTCCCCGGCTCTGGAACTCACTCCCACCAGCCATCCGCAACATTGACTGTCTTCCATTATTTAAATCCAGACTCACAACGTTTTTGTTTAAACAGGCTTACTCTCAGAATCAGAATCAGAATCAGAATAAACTTTATTGCCAAGCATGTAAAAAACACACGAGGAACTTGACTTGACATTGGTGCGCATGCGCGCGACACAACGACACGGCAGCCATAATAGGCGCCTCATCAAACAGAGATAGATAAGAAAGGGAGGGGAAGGGAGGGAACGACACAAGGGGGGAGGAGAAAAAAAAACTTCGTTATCAAAATACAGCTTATTTTTAAGCAGATTATGATTACAATGAAAAAAAAAAATCTCTCAATAGCACAGAGCAACAACTCAGAATTCACAAGACACAAGAGAGCAGTGTACAGTATATCTTTAATCAGTTCATGAATCAATGTGTGTGCGGTGTTGAGCAGTGTTGATGATAATAAGAGAGACCCAAGGACCCTTGGCAGAAGATGTTTTGTCTGTCTGGCGCCCAGTCTTATCTGGCGCTGCAGCTGGCTGTCCAAGGCCTTGTGCTCATGATTTTCAAAAAAAACACAATCTGCAGACAGCCAGGAGGAATTTTCATGGGGAATAATAATGCCAAATAGGACTGATCACAGAGAAGACTTGTATTTCTTCTGTAGATTCAGTACATTAATCCTTCATTGCGCAGCTTTGAATTCGTCGTGGAAAGACCTGAGCGAACCCATGATGTAATCCACCTTACGAGACAGTTCTCCAGTAGTCGCTATCAGGGTCTTCTCCAGTTTCTCAATTTGTTGGATGCACCTCGCCTGGCCAGCATTTTGATAGGTTGAATCCATCTTCAGCAATTTGTGGTAAACCAAGACAATTCCCGTCCCAATCAGAATTATCCCAATCACCAAGATTACGAAGATAAACAAATCTTCAATATCTTCGATAGAAAGATTAGAGAGACACAGCATTTTCCAATTACCTGTGTCACATAGATAGCCCACTGGAGCCGTTCCAGCGGGGCAGACAGCTTCCCCCGGAGCACTTTTCCTTGTTGAAAAAATAGTGTCAATTGTGTTCAAAGCCCAGCTTATTAACTCCATAATTTCTTTTCGGCGGTCGCAGTTAAACGCAGACAGACAACAGCAAGCTGGGATCCAGTAGCAGGAGGGGAGGAAAAAATCAGCAGGAGAGAAGAAAAAAGCGTCTGCTCTCTTGGGAGGGCGGAAGTAGTAGATACTCTTTGATACTCTACTTTTAATTCACTGTTTTGGTTGTTACTTAAGTTTTGTTATTGCATTTTTAATTTGATTTTAATGTTTTAATGCCGTTTGTAAGGTGACCTTGGGGGTTGAAAGGCATCTAGAAATAAAATGTATTATCTTATATATATATACTGTATATATATATATATATATATATACAGTATATATACTGTATATATATATATATGCAGTGTGAGCAGGACATGGCACCTGCCCACAGTGCCAAAAGTATCAAAACGTGGTTTCCTGCCAATGTCCAGCCAATGTAAAACCTCCCACAAAGGGGGCACCCCAATGGTAAGAGGTTGATGACCATGGCATTACTGTGCTTTATTGGCCAGTAAACTCTCCTGACCTAAACCCCATAGAGAATCTATGGAGTATTGTCAAGAGGAAGATGAGAGACACCAGACCCAACAATGCAGATGAGCTGAAGGTTGCTATCAAAGCAACCTGGGATTCCAAAACACCTCAGCAGTACCACAGGCTGATCACCTTCATGCCACGCTGCACTGATGCAGTAATTCATACAGAAGGAGCCCTGACCAAGAATTGAGTGTGTACATGGACATATTTTTTAGTCAGCCAATATTTCTCTTAAAAATCCATTTATTTAAATTAATCTGATGTAATATTCACATTTTTTGAGCAACTGAATTTTGGGTTTTCATTAGCTGTAAGCCATAATCATCAAAATTAAAAGAAACAAAGGCCTGAGATATATCACTCTGTGTGTAATGAATCAATAGGAGTTTCACTTTTTGAAATGAATTACTACAATAAATTAACTTTTCGATGGTATTCTAATTTACTGAGATGCACCTGTATGTCTACCCTTTATCTGATAGCATCTACTAACAGCACCAATCAGCTGTTTGATAGCTTATCTGATACCGTACAACAGACTACTGAAATGCAATAAAAATACATGCACAAGTTTCCTTTATACAGTATATTTAACAACTGTATTTTTCCCAAAACTGAGTTTTTTTTTCCTCCTGAACAGTTCTGGTTTGTGTATGCAATCATCTGTGCTGTTTTAGCAGTGAACATCAGCTAACTTTAACCTAAAGGAAACTAATTGTTTTGAATGTTTTTGATGAATATATGTATATACTGTATATTTAAGTTCAGGAGTCCAAAAGCGCAAGTTTGACTTGAGTCCAAAGACTTTTGAGTGCAATACTTTTTGAAAAGTTTTTTTTTGTTTGTTTTCCCAGTAAGAATAGTCACATGTGAATGCTTTCTTGCAGGAACATGAAGGTGTTCACTCAGCATCGCAGCGTATTACTTCAGGTTCAGTTTCAGTGTGTGCAAAAAGTTGTTTTTCCACTCTGTAAGCATTCTAATTTACTCACCATTCAGGGTGTTTAAGGAGTAGCTGCAGAATATAATAACTACTGTTAAAGCGCATCCATGCATACCATAAAAGCTGAAGCAGTGATGTCAGGTTCAGTTCTTACCCAGAGCCACCTTTCCTGTAAGTAGTTCCCCTGCTCCTAACCATATTTCCTGTCTCTTGTACAATCTGTCCAAGAGAGGTAAAAATAACTACTTTTCTAATTATGTGCAGTTCTGTACTTTATTACTCTCACATTAAGGTTATTACCCAATATCCCTAATTAAAAGTGAGGACTGGATCTGTTTTCTTGCCCCTTGCTGCCTTTCCTTGAGATAGCAAATTAACAACCTGTTGCTGTGCATGTAACTGACACACTGGTCCGCTACTGAACAATGTGCAACATTCAGGTTTTCTCCCTCCAATGGGTAGCCATTACACACAGTGTCGTAACTTCACTTTTGTCACCATTAATGCCACTGCTACGGCACCTCTTTAAATGGACTTTGGGCAGTGGATGGTGGGAGACTGACTGTGTCCAGGGTGAGAAGCTCTCATGGCAGTAATGGCTACAGTAATGTAGGGTGAAGGGCTCCTTATACAAACATTTTTTGGCATCTTCGGATGAAACAGTTTGTTACCTCATAGGTATTACGCTTGGCTAATCAAGATGATAAATCCAACTTTGTCTCATCTACTTTGAGAGGAACAGACATGGCCAGAATGTTTACAAGGAGCCGGGCATCACATCCGGGTAGCAGAGGTGTCATGTTTCTGAGCTCAGGTTTTCTCTGAGCTCAGATCTTCACTTTAGTTTCAGTTGTGGGCACCCAGCACAATGCAGACTGATAATATTCACGCTCAGCAGGGATTGCATACGTACAGAGAGCCCCTTGGGGGACAACCAGTTAATCATGCGATTGATATGTATTGACTGATATGTATATCAATATGTAAATGTGCCATGCATTCTCTCTTGTCTGTATAAAAGAGCTGACTTTACATGCCTCATGACAGTGCACTCAGAGAACACACACACACACACACACACACACACACACACACAGAGCGCTACTGTGTATCTCATGTTGATGGAGGAATAAAACTCTTAAACCTTCAGCTCGCCGTGTCACGCCTGAACTTATTTTGTTCCTCCACACAGTATTATTTATCTGTAAGTCTGTTTTTGGTTATTTTCTGTTCATGGTCATTGGTTACTTTTCTGTTCATGGCAGAGCTCTTCTCGCATTTCCCAGACACACCTTCCAGCTGACTGCTGTGCTTCAGGTCTTCTCAGCTGCAATCAGTTGGCAATTAGGTCACCTGCCACTTCACCTGTTGCTCATTAGTTTCCCCCACTATATGTCAGGCTGCTGTTCTGTCCATCAGTGCAGCAGCCACAATTGTGTTTAGACTGTTCTTCTGCTTCTAGCGCAGTCTCCCCCTCCTTTTCCTCCTGGGACTTCTCTGCCCAGGAGAAGCTCATCTATGTAAGTTTTTGTATTTGTTTACAGAGTTATTTCTGTTGGACTGCTTATGTTTTTCTGTTAATAAATATTCCACTGCAGTCAAGCATCTGGGTTTGTTTTTGCCTCGGAGGGGCGATCATGACAGGCGGTCTGGATTTTGATGACCTTCTCTTTTCAAAAATTGTGGAATTTAAGGTACACAAGACAGCACGAGAAGCCACCAACAGTCACCGTAATTTAAAAATTCTTAGAAAGCCACTGAAGCATAGTGATGCATATCTGGTGAAACGGCCAAATGCAGTTAGGGCCCCGTTACACAGAGATCGTTGACTAACCATTGAGAGATCCAAAACTGGCCCAGTATAGCAATGGTCTCCTGAAAGCCTTGAAATCATTGAGAGACCAGGAGACATCAATGAAAGAGGTATATATTTTTGAGATGTTTCTAGTGCTGTTCTACCCCCTTTACACAGGGGTGGGGATCGCTGAGAAATGGGAAAATATGGTCAGATCTCTCAATGATCTTTCAACAGTCTTTCAGCAATTGCCAAGATCTGTCAGTGACCTTCCAGTGATGTCCATGGTCCCGACAGTCTCCTCAAGGTTTTGACTCTGTTCAAAACAATCTCTCAACAATCAAAGGGAAGTGATCTCTCAAGGAGAACTCAACAATCTTGAGATCTTTCAGCAGTCTTTCAATGAACACCAATTTTTTCCACCGCAAAGACAGAGATGGCTGAGACATCAGTGAGGGAGCACTGAGCTTTCAATGAAAGACCAACATTGTTCAATGAAGAATCGCTGAGAGATCAAAGGGAAATTGATGACATCTCTCCTTGAGGGATTGTTTCCCTTATGTGATTGTTGAGAATTTTATTTTAGACTAAGTCAAAACTTTGAGGCCTTGGTTGAGATCAGTGGAAGATCATTGAGAGATCTTGACAATCACTGGGTGCTCATTGAAAGATTGTTGAGAGACCTGGCCAATTTTTCCATCTCTCAATGATCTCGACTCATGTAAAGTGTGGTTAAGTGGGGAATACAGTCACTTATTATCCTGCCACATAGTTTGGTTGGCACTGTCGTATAATTGCTTGTAAACTGAATAGTGTAGAGTTTGTTCCTCTGTATCAAAATCTCCTGTCTAATGTCTAAAAAATGTTCCACACACACACACGTCAGTGGATGCAAGGGTTTATTCAAGGCAATGGCAGTGATTGTACAAACAAACAAAATACGCTTTGAAATTTTTGGACATTGAAAAACGTATAAAATACAGCAGTTATTCATAACCCCGGATATGCTCTGCTTTTGACAGTAAAATACTTTATCATATTGGAAACAGAATGTACAGTTCACCACAAGTCTAACCTGGCTGTTATTCCAATTTCTATTTGATTAAATATAATGCCTGCAAAACTTCAGCATATTAATTATAACTGACAAGAAATTAAAGACTTCATTTCATTAATTTTTCTCAACAGATGCAAAACAACACAGAGAATTAAAGCTTTAAAATACTTTTTTCCCAGTTTAGCATCTTACACAGCATTAAGGTGCTTTTCTCACCATGTCCATCCAGGTTTTAGTTTTCAGTCATAAAAGACTGTGAAGACAGATCTAGTTTTGCTAATCAGAAGGGCACAACAGACAACTTGTTAAACCTCCAAGACAGTTAATTTACCATAAGAGGATTTGGTCTGAGGCAGAAGTAGATTAATGGGCCTCATGAATCAGTGCTGAATATTCGGGAGTTTGCTTGTAATGAACAGCAAACATTTGAAGCTACAGTGCTTCAATGTTTGTGTGGAGGCTTTTACTTTCCCTTTAGAATGTCTTATTTCCCAGTTTCCCATCTTTTTCACAACTATGATTCCCTCTTCATTCACTTCACAGCTACACTGAAAGGCTCAATGTTAAAATGGGAAAATAAAAAGACTAAATGAGAAATAAAATCTGCTCTGTCACAACCTTGGACTGATAGTACAGGAGTTCTTAAGTACTTACAGAGGCAATTAAAGAGGCAACGGAGCCTTCACATGAAACTGCAGCTCAAAAACTGTAATAAATTATTCTTTTTTAAAAATTCAATTAAGTTAACTTGCTTATATTTATCAGACAAGGAAGCTATTTCAAGCCTTTTTTTTGTTTTAAATTTATGACCATAACTGAGTCTAGTACTGTCCATTCCCACATGACAGAACCAGGAGATGATGCCTCAGTGGAGACTAAAGATTGAACAGTTGGGACGAAATAAATGGACTGAACCAAAAGCTTCTTGGGCTTCTTTTTTCCCCTCAAGGTATTTGTTAGGGGTACTAATCACCAGAGGCCACACGATATTATACCACAATACTTGTACAGCGATCCAATACTATCACGATCTTGCGATACGGTAAGTATTGCAATGTCATATATTGTGATTTCCCATGCCGATCTTTGCCTTATTCAACTCCTAGCAAGAGCTCATCAGTCTCTCCTTTGTTGTGCTGACCTAACAAGACAGTGAGCATTTAGCACCATCTAGTGGACTGAAAAGTCAATAGATTTTTATGAGTCTGGTACCTAAATAGGTTAAGTTTGTGTTTAAAGTATTCTATTGTAGAGCAATGTTAATGTTCCAACAACAATTAAAATTAGAATACATTTAAAGGACCCATATTGTGCAAAATTGTGTTTTTGTGGATTTTAACCTCACACCACATGGCCACGGGTCATACTGTTTAATTATTAAAACACTTACTGCCTTTAGTCAGTTAAACACTTAAAGAAATGAGTGGATGCCACTTCCTGGGTTTTATGATGTCACAAACTAACAAGCCCCACCCCTCCACTTCTCTAAGTTAGTAAAACGAACCACCCTGGCTGTTCCCATACTTGTGGTCGCCCCACTCAAAAAAAAAAAAGCAACTTTTACTGAATCAGATGAGGGACTCATGAATGTTAGTGAGCACGCTGAAGACTGATCATTTCGGACGGAGCTTTACAGAAGCTTGGAAACAACACTGTCCTCGAGAACGCTGACATCCAGCATCAACATGTGGTGTCCTACACACTGTGGAAGGAATTCACTATAAAATGAATTCAAGGCTTACGGCAAACTTTATCTTCATATAGTCAAAGCTGTTACATCAGCTGTCAGTTTTCAATGTTACATGATACTGACAATTATCTCGAGTCTTTAAAATCAATAATGTTTGTACAAGCAAGTCTCTAATTTATTTATATAAGGGTGTGCATACTTATGCAACCATCTTATTGTATTTTCATTTTTTTTCCTCCTTACAGATTTGATTGTTTTTCAGTTGAACTGTGCAGGTTAGGCCACATGAAAGGCTGGAAAAGTTTGGAAGATATTTACCATGGTCGCAATTTTTACATCACAAAACTTGGGAGGGGTTACAGGTTGGTTAACGGAAAACTGTCCTTCACTGACAGATTTTGTTTCAGAAGTGGCAGCAAAATCTGAAAGCCGTCTGTCATTTTGACAGATTGCACTGAGGGCCATCAAATTAAAATCGATTAAAATGACAGATAATGATAGATAATGGCAAAATTATTACAACCCTGTCTGTCAAAATGACAGATGACAAAAAAGCCTAGCCAACCTCTGCTGGGTGTGAACATTTTTTATATCCACTGTGGCTTTAAAGAGCCCGAGGATTATCAGGACCGTGTGAACGATGACATAAAGGATTTTTTTTGGATGATAGTAGAGTAGAAAAATAGAAATTAAAAGCAGGACTACGCATAAGTTACTTAAATTGTATTGCTGTACACCTCAGAACACAGCGGGCAGTTCAACAAACAGCCAACAGTTGCACCGTTTGGTCAATTTCTGTAGAAAATTTAAATTCATGTTCTTATTACCACAATTTTTTTCATCCAAGTACTCACTGGCATTCCTAAATGATACAATGAAATTATATCTGTTTTTAAAATGACCTTTGAGTCAACATTTGGTCTGTGTAAGCAGTTCCTGTAACAGTACTGAATATGAGTAAGAATCATTAATGTGTCACATATAGCAGGAATTTTAAAAAATCAATAAATACATACAACAGCCATGTAAGAAACATTAAGACAGCTTTTTAAATCTAATGAAGAAATAAAGTGTTGTGCTCAGGCAGGAAATCTAAACATCAGACTGCTTCTTTTTTTTCCCATGTAGTGCATCACTGGCAGACAGCTACTGTGGCATTGTCAGGCAGTATCAGTTTAAGATAGGATATACTGTATGTCACATTCATTCTACTGCAGTAATAACAGACTATAATTAGGTTTTTTAAGTTAGCAGAGATCAGTTTTCTGTGTGGGTATTAGGCTAAAGCTGGTTATTCTGTGCTGGATAAAAACACACACTGCAGTCCAGTTTGTTAAAAAGATGATGTAGCAAAATTTTTCTTTCCTAGTCTCTAAAGGACACATTCACAACATTGGGGCAGAGGAGAACAAATGAAGGCCAGGGGACAAACAGAAAAGAGGAGGGACCTGTCTGCCTTCAGAACTCGTGTCTGTGATACATGTCTGGATCGTAGTATTTGGTGACCACCACTCTGTTGGCAAACTTGCGGCCAGTGAGGGCTTGCATGGCTTTCTGACAGTCTGCAGCGGAGACGTACTCCACAAAGATCTGAAATAAAAACAGAGTCCTGAGCAGGAGAGAAGGGCATCAGCACAGAGAAATGCATGCAGTTTCGAAGCTTTTCTGTTCTCCTACCAGAATGTCTACAGGCATAGAAGAATTACATTTAAGGCTTGTTTAGGCATTTCTGATCCACACCAAAAAAAGATGGCGCGACTGTCAGCTGCTCCTTACTGCATACAGGCAAATCACAGTGTGCATGTAATATCCATCCATCCATGCTACAGGAGCAGAAGTCGAAGCAGAGAAGACCAGACTTCCCTCTCCCCAGCCACCTCCTCTAGCTCTTCAAAAAGGATACCAAGGCATTCCAATGCTAGCTAGGCGACATCTCTCCAGTGTGTCCTCGGTCTGCCTCCCAGTGGGACGTGCCCAAAGCACTTCACATGGGAGGTGTCTGGGAGACATCCTGATCAGATGCCCAAACCACCTCAACTGGCTCCTTTCAATGTGGAGGAGCAGCAGTTCTACTCTGAGCCTCTCCTGGATGACTGAGCTACTCACCCTGTCTCTAAGGGTGAGTCCAGCAACTCTATGGAGAAAGCTCATTTCAGCCGCTTGTGTCCATGATCTTATTCTTTTGGTCAATATCCAAAGTTCACAGCCATAGGTCAGGGTAGATTGAGTGGTAAACTGACATCTTTGCTTTAGAGCTCAGCTCTCTCTTCACCAGGACGGACCAGTACAACATCCACATCACTGCAGATGCTGCTCCGATCCGTCTGTCAATCTCCTGCTACACTCTTGCCTCGCTTGTGAATGAGACCATGAGATACTTGAACTCCTCCTCTTGGAGCGGGAGCACCAACCCAGAGAGGACAGGGCACCCTTTTCCAGCTGAGGACCATGGACTTGTACTCGGAGGTCCTGATAGTACCCAAGATAACAGGGCATATAAAACTAAAAAAAGAGAGCCGAAAAAGAGAGTCTTCAGTTGGGTTTTACTCAGTAGAATCACATCTGTTAAGAGTAACTTTGTTTCTAATGTCTTTTTCATCTAAACAAATCGGTCACAGAAAAATGGATTGAGTGTCAAATCCAAATCAGTCGATCACAGAACCATAGATCAACACTAATCTACAGAGCAAAGAGGTATTTTACTACTAAACAACAAGGAATAAAATTTATGTTTAAATCTATAAAATCTGAGGCCAGTCTGACAAACGGTTTGAGAGATATCTGAGGAACATACAGACAGACACACAGATATCTGGTGCATTTATAGATAGATGTATACAATTTAGCCGGAAGAGTCAAAAATGTTTCTGGTGTTTCTGCGAGAGAAAAACGAGATAAAGGCTGTGTTTTTTTTAAGAGAATTGACCGTTTTGATTCTTTTTCTTTGATAGTTATGTGATCAATAGACACATTTCAGACGGTTAAAACCTACAAACACACCATTTTTTAGTCAATGACCCCTTTAAACTTTCTTCACGAAACATTTCTGTATACCTCACTTTTGTCAAACTTTCCACACTACTGTCTTTGTTGCATCCATCAAGCACAAAACATGAAAATGATGACAGGTTCAACAAAACATGGCAGTAAAGATGTAAAGCTAAACGCACCTTCCCACAACCAGGAACTTCCACACCATCGACGGGCCGCGGGATCTCGATGGAGCGGACGTTGCCATACTTGCAGCACTCCTCACGGATGTCTTCTAGGATTTCCTCGTACTCCTCATCATCCACCAGTTCCTCAGGCATCACCATATTGAGAAGGCACAGCACCTCTGTTGGCATGCCCGAGTTCTGCAGCCTCTGAAGCCCGGGAACCTGTAGCGTAACCGGGGTCTCTATGATGGATGTCTGCAAGGTGAGGAAGGATCTGGATGTAAGACGTTTGCTTACAAGTCTATGCCAAAATAAAGCCACTTTCAGATTAGGGCTGTGCTGTATGACCAGAATTTCATATCCCAATACAAGTGATCTTATATCCTGATAATGATATATATTCCAATATACATTTTTTGTAAATCCTTGTTGGATATTATAACCACATAAAAAGGACCACCTCAGAGCAATTTTCAACTTTTCAATAACATTACTGTGGCAGAGCCAAATTACGATAAGCCCATCATCCATGAAGATACATTGTAGACAACCCATAGTGGTAGGGCAGGATCCCGAGGTGAACCTGCATAGTGTGTTTGGTGACCCTAGAGAGCTTTACACGTTCTATAGCAAGAGGCCATAGGGAGTGCCAACTAGAACTGAAACGATTACTATTATTACAAAAATTTGTTGACGCATCATTTAATTTTAAAGTTTGTAAGTATGGCATGGAAATGTTCAGTTTAACTGTTCCAGTCAAGAAGAAGAGGAGCGCATCATGGCGACACAAAGAGAAAATCGCGGAGAAGGCTCAGACTTTCCAAAGTATGGGAGGATTTTACCAAAAATAAGTAAATGAAACAAGTTAAAGGTAGCTTCTCTAAAGCAGAGTTGTCAAATTACAGCTGCACTATTTATGGTTTTTGAACACGTGACTTCCGGCGGGGTCAAATAAGGTCGGCTGCCATGTTGGGGGGGGGGATAATCACGAAGCAAAATGGAGCAAAAAAAATGTGAAAATGTCCAAAATTTATTATGAAACTCTTGATAATGACAGCAGACAGCGTTATGACGGCACATTAATTTTAATTGAGAAGCAAGCCCTCAGTCCAAAGCAAAACTGGCCAAAAGAAACGGAGAAGTGGGCTAGCATCACCTATCCAGGCATCTTTCATTTATTACTGTGCAGTACCAGTGCTTACACTCTTGAACAACTAAGATCCTACAAAGGTCTAGAACAGGGGTCGGCAACCCGCAGCCCTTCAGCCCCCATGCTGCGACTCCCTGCAGTTGTATCTCAAAACACATGGAAAAAAATGAAGCTCATTTTAATTATTTTATTATTTAAATTATTGTTTATTGCAATTGAATACATTTCTCAATGGAAACATACTTTTATGAATGTAATACATATATATTTTTTAAATTATTTATTATGTTGTCAACCATGCGTGACTGTGTCACATCTGACGGCAGCTGCACAAAGAACCGCTCAGCCTCTCCGTCCTCAGTGCATGTGGAGAAGCACGGACAGCAGCAGCTTCCTACCACTCTCGGTAAGACATGAACAGATCCAGAGAAAGTAAAATCACAGGAAAAATCAAGAGTCTAATTCTGTGTGGACAGATTCATTTGCGTTCATGTATGGCTGTTGTGGAGAGAACTTCTCCACGAGAACACAAACAACGAAAGACAGCCGCCTCATTAGTGTCTATGGGTCCATAAAAAGTCTTAAATGTGATTATCTAAAATCAACACCTTAATTAGCCTTAAAAATGAGAAACAATCCTTGAATTCCTGCTCAATAACCTTATAGTAGCCTGCACTATATAAATGCTGGATTCATCAGACATGACCCAAGTCTGAATTAATGTGAATTTATTTTCACCATCACGGCTCAATACTTCCTGAGTTACAGTGGTGTGAAAAAGTGTTTGCCCTCTTCCTGATTTCTCATTTTTTTGTATGTTTGTCACACTTAAATGTTTCAGATCATCAAACAAATTTAAACATTAGACAAAGATAACACAAGTAAACATAAAATGCAGTTTTTAAATGATGTTTATTATTAAGGGTAAAAAAAAAATCAAAATCTACATGGCCCTGTGTGAAAAAGTGACCCCCCCCTCCCCGTTCAAACATAAATTAACTGTGGTTTATCACATCTTTGGAAAGCTGAGTTCAATTTCTCTAGCCACACCCAGGCTTGATTACTGCCACACCTGTTCTCAATCAAGAAATCACTTAAACAGGACCTGCCTGACAAAGTGAAGTAGACCAAAAGATCCTCAAAAGCTAGACATCATGCTACAGTCCAAAGAAATTCAGGAACAAATGAGAAACAAAGTAATTGAGATCTATCAGTCTGGAAAAGGTTATAAAGCCATTTCTAAAGCTGTGGGACTCCAGCGAACCGCAGTGAGAGCCATTATCCACAAATGGGGAAAATATGGAACAGTGGTGAACCTTCCCAGGAGTGGCCAGTCGACCAAAATTACCCCAACAGCACAGCAACAACTCACCCAAAAGGTCACAAAAGACAACAACACCCAAAGAACTCCAGGCCTGATAGAAAAGTTTCATATTTGTGATTTGCTTTGTCTCAGAGTCTGTGTGAAAGTGCTTAAGATGCTGATGCAGCTGTACTTTGTTATCACTTTGTTAGACAAATCACAAATATGAAACAAATATGAAACTTTTCTATCAAGGCCTCACTTGCCTCGGTTAAGGTCAGTGTTCATGACTCTACCATAAGAAAGAGACCTTGCAAAAATGGCATGCATGGCAGAGTTGCAAGACGAAAACCATTGCTGAACAAAAAGAACAAAAAGGCCTTCAGGACCTGGAAGACTTGCTGTGGTAAATGGAACCATGAATTCTGCTGTTTAACAAAAAATCCTGAAGGAGAATGTCCGGCTGTCTGTTGGTGACCTCAAGCTGAAGTGCACTTGGGTTCTGCAGCAGGACAATGATCCAAAACACACTAGTAAGTCCACCTCTGAATGGCTTAAGAAAAACAAAATGGAGTGCCCTAGTCAAAGTCCTGACCTGAATCTGATTGAGATGCTGTGGCATGACCTTAAAAAAAGTGGTTTGTGCTCAAAAACCCTCCACTGTGGCTGAATTACACCAATTCTGCAAAGATGAGTGGGCCAAAATTCCTCCACAGTGCTGTAAAAGACTCATTGCCAGTTATCACAAACGCCTGATTGCAGTTGTTGCTGCTAAGTGTGGCCCAACCAGTTATTAGGTTTAGGGGGTAATCACTTTTTCACACAGGGCCATGTAGGTTTGGATTTTTTTTCCCTTAATAATAAACACTTTCATTTAAAAACTGCATTTTGTGTTTACTTGTGTTATCTTTGTGTAATATTTAAATTTGTTTGATGATCTGAAACATTTAAGTGTGACAAACATACAAAAAAATGAGAAATCAGGAAGGGGGCAAACACTTTTTCACACCACTGTATGTAAAAATAAAAGCCTTCTTCAGCGACTCAGTTTTCAGAATGGTTGTGTCTGTTATGTGCTTTTATTACCTCCGCCAAGGAGGTTATGTTTCTACCGGGGTTTGTTTGTCTGTTTGCTTGTCTGTCTGTTACCAACATAACTCAAAAAGTTATGAATGGATTTTGACGAAATTTTCAGGACAAGTCCGAAATGGGACAAGGAAGAAATGATTAGATTTTGGGAGTGATCCGGATCACCGTCTGGATCCAGGACATTTTTGAAGGATTCTTTATCATTGCGAGATAGGGCCATTTTCAGCATATGCGTATATAACTCCACAAAAAATGGTCAGGGCGCTTGCCAAAAAATACAGGATAAGTTCCCAATAGGTTCTACAAGATATCAAAGATTGATCTGGATCCTGGCAAGATTCCGGATACTAGATCCAGAGGAGGAAATAATAGGGGACCTTTGGAATTTTCATCACTGAAAGTTAACAAATTAAGATAAAAACACGCAACAAACACCAAAATATAGACAAGACACTGACGAATCAGTAGTGTGCCAGCAGATTTGTTGTATCTTCAAAAACTATGGCGCTAGATCCAGAAGAAAACCGCCATTACCGAAAAAGTCAATTTTGTTAATAACTACTGAACTAATAATGATATCAATGTGAATCCAATTGCTAATGGTATGTTTTCATGGTCAACAAATCTAAAAATACAGATAAAATAAATGTGGGACTATTATATTTGTGGAAAATCTCAATATTAGGGGGAACTGAGGTACTTGGCAGAGGTCTGCGCTCTCCGAGTGCTTTTCTAGTTACCTCCGCCAAGGAGGTAATGTTTTTACCGGGGTTTGTCTGTTACCAACATAACTCAAAAAGTTATGAACAGATTTTGATGAAATTTTCAGGAAAGGTGTGTAATGGCACGGGGAACAGATGATTGGATTTTGGTGATGATCTGAGAGTGCATACCTCCACCAAGGGCTTTGTTTGTATTTGTGCAGCAGGATTACACAAAAACTACTGGATGGATTTGGATGAAATTTTCACCAGAGGTGGTTCTTGGGCTAGAGAGGAACCCATTATATTTTGGTGATGATCTCAGAATGCATACCTCAGCCAAGGCTCTTATCTTCTCACAGTGTGTTAGCAGCAATACAGTGATCCCTCACTTATCGCGGTTAATGGGTTCCAGAACCGACCGCGAAAAGTGAAAAACCGCGAAGTAGCGTCACCCCTAATGACGTCACCCATAAATAATACGTACGTTCATTCTCTCACTCTCTCTCTTATATGATACGTGTGCGTAAGTGTACATACATACGTAGATGTAAATAAAGTGTACATAAATATGTTTTTAGAACTCTTTTATTCTTATAACAAAATACGTAACTCAAGATGAAGATGATTTACTGCACAGGTTAATGAGAGCTTTACTGCTCCTCAGGTGACGCCTCATCGTCAGGTGCTAGAGGCGCAGCATCGTCGAGGGCAGCTTCCGATAGAGCTGGAGAAGCTGCAGGAGGCGGCGTAGTGGCTCGACGGGAAGACTATTTCGCACAAAAAGGCACAAGAGAACAGCAAAAAGTTCCACGCGGCGAGACTAAGCAACACGAGCGATAAAGAACAATGAATGCGGTCTTCCTTCGCTGGGTATGGGCGCTCGGCAGGGAGAGAAGCTGGGTAAAACGTCTCGGCCAATCAGCTTGCGAGATTCCCGAGCCGAGCCAACACGAGAACAGCGAACAGAGAGGTGGATTTTGAGTTGTGCGGGCTCTCCGTGTTGATACCTGATGTTCTAATGTAGTCTCCCTGCCTTCTGCTAGCGCCCGCCCATTTTTTCTCAATTTTGAATTTTTGATGAATATTTTTGAAAAATCCGCGATGCACTGAGGGTGCGAAAGGTGAGGCGCGAAGTAGCGAGGGATCACTGTACTCCAAAACTGATGGACAGACTTTGATGCAATTTTCACCACAAGTGGCTATAGGCCTACACACAAACCCATTACATTTTGGAGGTCATCCATGAGAAACGGAAGGAGCCTTGGTGGAGGTATGCGCTCTATGAGTGCTTTTCTAGTTATGAAATGCCATCAACTGGATATACTTGTCTGAAATCACAGAAGACAGTTTTTCCTCATAATTTGTAAAGAAAAAAGAAAAAAGAGAGGAGAGAAGATTCTGTGACAGTGATGTAGAGGTGAACCTTTTATTTCAAGGATGTTTTCAGTTTTTTGTCTGCAGGATAACTGCTAGTTTGTTACCTGTGGGATTTTGGACTGAATTATATGTACAGATTGTCTATTAGTGCCATGCATTTTTTAAAGCTCAACAGAAGATATTTTTAAAAAGTTTTTCCACTCTGTTGAAATTATTTCTGGTTGGCTTCATTTTACAAATGAAGCTATATATAAAGAACTTTAAATGAAGCATAACCTTTATTTTTAAAGGTCAAATTGCCGTTGTGGCCCTCAGCCATTTCTATTTTAGTCAGAGATGGACAAAACGGATCTTTGGTTGGCAAAGGTTGCAGACCACTGGTCTAGAAGCTTACAACCAGTTTGTAAGCGACTGGGTCTGAGAGGTGGCAGTGTGTGAAATCAACGACCTTCGTGTGCACATAGCCAAGGTAAACAAAACATTTGAATTTTTTTGGATGAAAAAGTAGAAAAAAAATCAGATTGTTCACTTGCAAATATTTTGTAAAGCTTTACACAAAATACTTCAAGGCTATAAAACTGGAGCCTAAGCACCTATTGCAGTTTTTTTTTTAAATGTTAAACATGCACAAATTGAGAAAAACATCAATCTGATTAAAATTAAGACTCTTTCATGCTCCTGTAGGCTAGTCAACATTGTTTTAACACCAGAGCAATATTTATAAAAACAGTGAAGTATTCTCTACTGTCATGCACAATTGTTTTGGACTGAGTCAAAACAATCTCTCAATGTGGAGACCATGGAGATCATTGAGAGATCTTGGCGATCGCTGAGAGATCATTGAAAGACTGTTGACAGACATTTTTTTTCCATCCCTCAATGATCTCTCAGTGATCTCCACCCCTGTGTAAAAGCTGTTCTTGGCCTTCTGGAAAGGTTTCTTCTTCAGAGACAAGACCCGGAGGCTCCCTGTCACCCAAGAAATGCTCAGCAGTCTCCATGGTGACCCAAGGAATACTCAATAAGCCCTCAATGAGCTCTCCTGGTCTCTCAATGATCTCTCAGTGATCTCTCAAGGATCTGTCAAAGATCTCAACAGATCTCCAAGTAAATCTTACAACAATCTCCCAAACATATACACAGAAACCACTTCTTTGAGGCTTTAGGAGAGCGTTGAGAGACCAGGCCAATTTTTAATCTCTCACTGGTCTCCCAACAATCTCCGTGCTAGGTAAAGAGGCCTTAAGTTTCAAAGAGACTTAACTAATTTCATGTTACACAAAATACATGATTTCATTTCCACTGTTTTAATATTTCTATATTTCTGAGCCCCTGTTATTCATTTTGGGGTTTCCATTTATTGTATCGGGTTATGTAGGATTCCTGTGGCGTTATATGGTATGCAGAATCAAAGGCAAGGTAAAAAGACTTGTACTTACAGGGTTGGCGTTTTTAGCTCCCACGCTTGCTCTCTGGACAATCAGTTTTTTGTCACCCAGTTGCATCCCATTAAGCCCAGCTACCGCCTGAAGAAGAGCAAACACATTACTCGGCTGATGATTTTAAAGGGACAGTTCACTCCAAAATTTAGTTCACATCTTAATCTGTCTTGTAATCCTAATTTAAAGATTTAGATTGCTTTGGTGTAACTTGCCCCATTTTGGAAATGTTTGTAATGAAAGGTCTGACATCTCTTAAAGTGATACTCCACCAAAAGTCAAGTTGTTTTTTCTAGTTACCATGTCTAACCTGTTTTTTATGACTTATAAGATATCAAGAGTGAAATCACTCAAATGTGTCATGTCTGTTTTTTTGCTTTAAAGTTTCACTTAAGCCCTGGCCCCTGAAAAAAGGCGAGTTCAGACAGAGTGTTTTTGGTGACGAAGCTAAATATAGCAACTCGCACGTTCGTAGTGTTGAGTCAATCAGGACTCTCCGGTCTAACTGAAGTTAACCTCCGGCCCGTTTAGCGCTTTTAGACAGCTGCTTTGAAAACTTGACCCAAACTAAGATGGGTTTTACCGTTAAATTGCTTTTAATGACCGATGCAGTTTCAGTCATTATCCTGGGCCACCGCACATACAACTGAGCATGTCCTTCCACTAAGTCTTTTTATCACAGGATTTATTCTGTTTAATATACATCTAGCCACTATTAGCCTTGTGGCATGTGGGTTGGGTCTAGTCACTGATTCTGGTGTTTGGAGGGGGCGGGGGGGGGGGTTGAAAAGATTTTGACACAAAACTGTAAGACAATGAAAGGTTTTGTTTGTAGAAAAAAGGGGATAATGTAACAGAGTCAATAAAAGCATTCCTTCTTAGCTTGCCAAGTGGGTTGACTCTTTTGGTGACACAGGTAGAGTGCTGGACTCTGGAGCGGGAGATTGTGAGTTCAAACCCCCGGTTGGATGTCACCAGTTGGGCTTCACTCCCTGTCTCCTTGGTCACAATAAGATACCATTTTAGATAATGTAGATTTGTTTTAATAGGGGATTTATAGCCACCACAGTGCATCTTTAACGTTGATAGAACCAACATCATTACCTCCTGGTCTGTAGGTGTCACACTCATGCTTTCCTCACTGTAATATTGTACGGATTGCCAGGTTGAGAAAAGTCACAGGTATCTGGTACAGTTCAAAGTATCTGGCAACCCCTGAGCTTCCTGCTGAATGACAACACATGATTTCAACTTATCTATGCCAATAGGAGCGTTCGACTTAATGCAGATTTGCACAAACTGACAATGTAATGCATTGTGGTACTGAAGCAGTGCATTCTGGTTAGAAATCTTTGTGCATTTTGCATTTAATTTCTAAAAAGTCAATACTATTTTTTAAATTTTCAACACTGGACAGAGCTTACCAATGACAAAGTAGCTGCTATTTAAAACAATAATGAGAGCTTTTAAAATATAAAAGTGTGGCATTTAGGCTACTGCTACTAAACTCAAAATTTTAGGGAAAGGAATGCTGACAAAGGAGAAAAAAAATCAAAATTAAATCTGGAGATGCATTATTTTACTTCTGAGAGACTGAAAGTTTTCAGATTGAGTCCTGGCTGTTTTGAATTAGGAGGCTTCTGATCTATACTGAAAAATGTGAAGTTGAAATTTCTCAGACACTGTTTCTCCTGCTTACCTGATCAGTGGCGCTGATGTCTACATATTCACAAAAGGCGTAACCTTTCGACAGTGATGTGGCACTGTCCTTCACCAGATTGAAAGCTTTGAGCGGCCCGAACGACGTCAAGAGCTCTTTCACCTGTAAGCAAAAGTCAGAGTTCGAGATCTGAGCCCAAGAAGTCAGATGGACATCAGTGTGTTACTGAGTCTAGGGAGTGAATTCTAAATGTCCATCTGACACAGTACCAGCATTAATGCAGTAGTATGTGAATGAATACAAAGCGCTGCAATACTATGTTCTTTTCTATTATGCTGGTTTCTCATGAACAGAAGATGCCTGTAATGTATATAATTAATAATCACTTGACAAAGATGTATTGATTAAAAATAATCTCTGAACTGTGTTGAAAATGAATGACAAAACATCACTCATGTTTCGTCCAAAACTGATTTACCATGTCTAATTTTTTTTAAAAATTTGGGCTAAAATATTTTAGAGAAAGAAAAGAAAATTTAAAACAATCTTTGTCACAACTTTTCACATCCTTCACCTGATGAGAAAATTACACATATGCAAACATGTACCATGAAGGGAAATAAGTATTGAACACATCAACATTTTTTTAGTACATCTCATCTACTTCCAGTAAGGCTACTCAGATTAAATTTTCCCCAGACTGTGGTATTAACTTAAGAAATCAATACAGAAAAAAAATCAAAACATTCCAGTTTATAAATAAAGTCATGTGTAATAAACTAGAAGAAAACAAGAAAATAGTATTCAACATTATAACTTAGCACTGCGGCAGCACAGCAGCTCACCCTTGGCCGGGGGATCCTGGGTTCGATCCCAGCCCCCGACCAACAGTGATCTGTGTGGAGTTTGCATGTTCTCCCCGTGTCTGCGTGGGTTTACTCCGGGATTTCTCCGGTTTCCTCCCACATGCCAAAAACATGAAAGTTAGGTTAATTGGCATCAAACTGGGGATTCTAAATTGTCCTTAGGTATGACTGAGAGAGTGAATGGTTGTCTGTCTCTCTGTGTTGGCCCTGTGATGGACTGGCGATCTGTCCAGGGTGTACCCTGCCTCTTGCCCAAAGATGCTGGGATAGGCTCCAGCCCCCCCGCGACCCGAAACGGATTAAGCGGAAGAAAATGAATGAATGAATGACCTCAGCTTCTGTGTGGACAAATCCGTTCCCACCAAGACCATACGGTGTTGCTCAAACAACAAACCCTGGATCAACCCTGAGATTAAAACACTTCTGAGAGAGAAGAAGAGGATTTTCAGGTCGGGGAATAGGGAGATGCTGAAGTCCGTACAGAGGGAGCTGAGGAGAAAGATCAGAGAAGG
Source organism: Pholidichthys leucotaenia (assembly GCA_020510985.1). Classification (NCBI taxonomy): domain Eukaryota; kingdom Metazoa; phylum Chordata; class Actinopteri; order Cichliformes; family Pholidichthyidae; genus Pholidichthys; species Pholidichthys leucotaenia. Next base: position 320,501,318 of record CM035838.1, read on the forward strand.
CAAGGACAGCTTCAGGAAGAAGATGGAGGACAAGTTGCAACAGAGCGACATCAGCGGAGTCTGGAGAAACCTCAAAACCATCTCTGGGCTCCAGAATACCTCCTCCCAGGCCACGGGGGGCAGGGAGTGGGCGAACAACCTGAATCTGTTTTTCAATAGGTTTGACCAATCGCCCTCCCCCCTGACTGCACAACAACCACTGCTGCCTCTAAAGAAATCAAGTCCTGCTGCCCACTCCCCACTCCACCAACACCCCCCCACCCCCAACACACAGCCCCCCATCCTGACCCTGACCAGGACCCAGGTGAGGACGGAGCTGAGGAAGATCAAGGCGAGGAAGGCGTCGGGACCGGACGGCATCAGCGCAAAGCTCCTCAAGTCCTGTGCAGACCAGCTGTGTGGGATTGTGACGTACATCTTCAACCTGAGCCTGAAGCTGGGGAGGGTACCACAGCTGTGGAAAACATCTTGTGTGGTACCTGTACCAAAAACTTCCCACCCCAAAGACCTGAACAGCTACAGACCGGTGGCCTTGACGTCCCACTTGATGAAGACCCTGGAGAGACTGCTCCTTGCTCACCTCCGCCCCCTGGTGGAACCAGCGATGGATCCACTCCAGTTCGCCTACCAGCATGGCATTGGGGTGGAGGATGCGGTGATCTTCCTCCTTCACCGTTCTCTGTCCCACCTGGAGAAGCCCGGGAATATGGTGAGGATCATGTTCTTTGACTTCTCCAGTGCTTTCAACACCATCCAACCGATGATCCTGAAGGACAAGCTGCTGCGCGCAGGGGTGGACCAGCACCTGTCATCATGGATCCTGGACTACCTCACGAACCGGCCTCAGTTTGTGAGAACCCGGGACTGTGTGTCCGACACGATCATCAGTAGCACGGGGGCCCCCCAGGGAATGGTGCTGGCTCCCTTCCTGTTCACTCTTTATACTGCGGACTTCTCACACAACACAACACACTGCCATCTACAGAAGTTCTCTGATGACTCTGCGATCGTTGGCCTCATCTCCAATGGAGATGAAGCTGAATACAGAGGGCTTATCCAGGACTTTGTAGACTGGTGCCATCGGAACTGCCTCCAGATCAACGCAAGGAAAACTAAGGAGCTGGTGGTGGACTGCCACAGGCATGGGCAGCCCCTCACAGCACCAGTAAATATACAGGGAACAGACATCGAGATGGTGACATCCTACAAGTACCTGGGTGTTCATCTGAACAATAAACTAGACTGGTCACACAATACTGACGCACTCTACAAGAAGGGACAGCGCAGGCTGTTGCTGCTGAGGACACTCAGGTCTTTTGGTGTACAAGGGGCGCTGCTGAAGACATTCTATGACACGGTGGTGGCATCAGCCATCACTTTTGGAGTGGTCTGCTGGGGCAGTGGCATTACAGCAGCCGATAGGAAGAGACTGAACAAACTGATTAAGAAAGCTAGCTCTGTCCTGGGGCAGCGCCTTGATCCGGTGGAGGAGATAGGAGAGAGAAGGACGGTGGCTAAACTGTCATCTCTGCTGGAGTCCGAGTTCCACCCTATGCAGGACGTACTGAATGCACTGAGGAGCTCATTTAGCAGCAGACTACATCATCCCAGGTGCACAACCGAGAGGTTTCGTAGGTCCTTCCTACCAACGGCTGTCAGACTGTACAACCTAAGCAGGGCTGCTCGCAGAGATAGCAAAAAGACGTAACAAACTAATAGTTTTTAAATGCAAAAGATGCAATAGACTTACACAATAGTCCCCTCCGGCATACAACTAGGAAAATACCGGTCGCTATGGAGGGTGAGAATATGTATGGGCACATAATCATACCATGTAGGATAACTAAGTAGAGGGTTATGCTGTTTCATCCCATCTAGCAACAATGCTCTGCACTGTGTGTGTTTATATATTTACATATTTATTCCATCTAGCTACAATGCTCAGCACTGGGTGTGTTCATATTTATATATCTATATATTTATTCCATCTAGCTACAATGCTCCGCACTGTGTTTTTATATATCTATATATTTATTCCATCTAGCTACAATGCTCCGCACTGTGTGTGTTTATATACTTACATATTTTTTCCACCTAGCTGCAATGCTCCGTACTGTGGGTGTTTATATATTTACATATTTATTCCATCTAGCTACAATGCTCTGCACTGTGTGTTTATATATTCATATATTTATTCCATCCAGCTACAATGCTCTGCACTGTGTGTCTGTGTGTGTGTATATATATATTTTATAGTAATATGTACATATGTATATTAGCTGCTCTTGCTTGCTTGTTTTTGTTTTCTTGCCTTCTGATTGTTGCTCTGAGTGTTGCTATCCCTGTGCTGTTGCAATCCTGGAATTTCCCCATTGTGGGACTAATAAAGGCTTATCTTATCTTATCTTATAACTGGTATAATATGTATAATAAAAGCCTTTGTTTATAATGACAGCTTCAAGACCCTTCCTGTGTGAAGCAACTATTCTGCCACAGTGCTCAGGTGGGAGTTTAGCCCATCTGTCTAAACAGATCCTGATGATTCCTCTTGTGAATCCCGATCTTTAATTCTTTTCACAAATTTCCAGTTGAATATAAGTCAGATGATTTTCCTTCACTGTGTTTTGGGTCATTAACTTGGTGGTCCACACTGGACTCGTCCTCATCATCCTGGTGGATGGCAGCAGATGATTTTAAAGAATATCACATTATATGGCTACAATCATTGTTCCTTTATTTATATGAAGCATGCCAGTGATGCTCCCCCCTCCAAACTTCACTGTTTTAGTAGTGTTTTTTGGGTGATGTGCTGTGCCATTTCTCCTCCAATCATGGTGTGTAGTATGACAGCCAAAAAGGTCTGTTTTCATCTCATCTGACCACACTGCATTCTCCCAGGATTTCATAGGCTTGTCCAAATGCTGCTTAGCAAACTTTAAATGAGATTCAACATGTCTTTTCTTTTATAATGGAGTCTTGCAAGGTAAGCGTAGATGGACGGTGTAGTGCACTGCCTATTGTTTTCTCCGTCACATCTGTACCTGCTGCCTCCAAGTCTTTCTGGAGCTCTTTCTGAGTTATCCTTCACTCTTGGCTTCCTCTTCTGACTCTCAGGTTAGATATCTTTGGGAGGTCCTGTGCATGGCCACTTGATGGTAAAGTGATATTCCTTCCACTTGCAGATAAAGGCCCCAATGGTGCTTAGTGGTAGATTCAGAAGTTTTGAAGGTTTTTTTAACACATAACTTTATTCATGACCATAAATGTTTTTATTTCTTTCTATGTGATGATTTCTTGAGTCAAAGTCTGGTAAAAATTTAATCTTAGCCCCATTTAGAATATAAGTATGTACTGAAAAAAAAATGTTGATGTGTTCAATAAAGGGTATGCAGAGGAACAGAACTCTTTGCAAATACAGGGCAGTTACGATAGTTGCAAAGCACTGAGTGGCAAAAATGAGCTGAGGCTTTAGTTTGTACGCAGCAAAATATATAAAAACACACACACACACACACACACAATATTTAGTCCCTGCAGTACATTTTTTACTTTAGGTGTTAATATGCAATTGGCTACTTGACTGTAGTGATGTGTGGGAAAAGACCAGGGAGCACATGGTAAGTGAGGAACTGATTCAGAGCCTTTTATTATTTATCTTTTTTTGTCAATTAATACAACATGGAATGACAAGAGGACCTCTCTGCAGTGCCAGCACACACTGTTTACTGCTGTGACTGAATATTGTATGTGGCGTTTCCTGTTTTGCTGCATACAAGCTAAAGTGGACACTCATTTTTGCCACTCAGTGCTGTGTAACTACCATGAGTTCTGTTCTGTGACATCATGCGCATACCCTCTATGCCACTCTATTTCATGATCACTACAAAGATGTATTATTAAAAATGTATTTATTGAGCAATTGTGGAGAAAATATTGTTGACTAATGTCACAACTTCCTGATGTTTTGCTTACCTAAGGTTAAAAATGACATGAAAAAGAAAATAAAATTTAAAAAAAATTTTGTCACACCTATTCACAAGAATTCTGTTGAGAAAGTTACACAAATGCAAACATTTATGTACAATCCTAAATATAATAAGCAGTGGAAATGTTTCAAAGACAAGATGACTGGTTTTAAAGCTGATTCCCCATCTAGGGGCAAAAAAGTCAGGCACATTGGTCTTACCTTTAATTGAATAAAACAAACAAACAAAAAAATACCTCCATCAAGAGCATTCTCAAACCTTATGGACCAGTCCTTCACCCCAAAATGCCTGGCTCATAAACGCGCTCAAAAAGCTTGATGGGAGAAAGAAAGTAGCCAGTAATGGAGCCTGCGGGCTCGCAAGTATATCCGTGTGAGGACCAGAATGTCTTACTTGCCTTGTGTTACATGTTGGCATGGCAGCAGTAGATGAGTACTACTGAACAAATTATGAGCGCAGACTTAACGATCTTACAGGCCCCTAGCTGGGGACAAAGTGGGGGGAACAAAAATGAAACAACTGTGAGTATCAACGCAGTGGCAATGACTGCAAGTATCAAAAAATAAATAAATAAATCAGTGAATAACAGACATCAGGCTGCATGTGCTCTGCAAACTAACTGCAAGTTAGTGAGACAGAATGGACAGTTTTAGATTAGATTGTTTTAAAATGTACATCAGCTGCCGTTTCTCAAAGGAAAAGTCCACGTTTCACTTAGCAAATTGTTTTTGTGGCTTCTTGTGTCATTTGATTGCTTCTTTTTAAACCCTGCAACACTGCCTTTCAAAGAGCTCTGAAGGAGCATGTAGCTTTATAGGCCAACCAGCTGAGGTTTGGGAGGGGAAAATGGAGAAGAAAGAGATGAAAAGAAAAAAAGAAGGGATTAAAAGTAAAAAAAGTAGTATGGAAAACTAAACCAGACCATCCATGCTTCTCCGTGTACAATATATAGACACATGTATATTGCCTAGACCTACTGAAAGTTGAAATAACATGTTTCCATATCTTGTGACTTTGACTTTTAATACAATTTGGATGCAGACCCACCTGAAGACCATGGTGTGTGAGTTAGGGCTGGGCCTGGATATTTGGATAGTTGGACATTCCTTTGTTAGGATGGTATTCAGATTTTTATATAAATCTGGATCATTTTTTCTATGACGGCAATCAAGGCCACCAGTCACAATATGCATGGCTTTGCCAATGTCTTCTTGTATTGTAAATTTTACTACAAGTAAATTTGACTGAGCGATAAATGCTTTTCCAGCCCCACTCTAGCATCCGGTATCTCTGTCTCGTAGGCCAGTGAACGTTGCGCAGCAATAGTTTGCCTTTACTTCTAACTGGAAGATGACATGCCTATGACCTCAGGTATGTGGGAACACTTTAAATCATTTAAATAATGACACTTCACTCATTTAATGTTAAAGCAGTGAGGCATTAAACCCCATGTGCTCCCTTCGGAGGATGGAGGAGAGAGCTGGCTACCCAGAGGTGTGTGGTGGGATGGCCATGAAGAAGTCACTATAACTGCATTCAGCCAAAGTTCTCACCACCAACAAGTGCCCCACTGGCCACTCACCAGCTCTCAAAGGGGCCTCTAAGAGTGAGCTTGCTTCACTGCAGAGGTGGTGCCAGAGGGGCACCGGAACATACAACTTGCTGCCCGGGTGGGACACCGGAGATTAGCCTTTGGAGACCCACCTGGGTGAGGTAGGAGGCTCTTGGGTGGTACTGGAAATCAGTGGGACAGCTACATCATGCCAGCGAAGTGGGACTGCACAGCACCAGTATCAAAAAGACCACATATAAATTTAAGTGTGTACAGTATAGCTATGTGTGACTGTGTGTGTGTGTGTGTGTGTGTGTGTGTGTGTGTTGCTGTCACCAAATGCTAACTACTTGTAAATGAGGAACAACTTTCTGGAGCTCAAAAGTGGCCATTCAGGACAGCCTGGTGTGAGTTTGGAGAACATGGGATAATTAACTCGGAGAAGTAACAATTTTTATGAAATTACCTAAGTGTTCAAATCTCCTGACCTTTACCACAACCTGGAGTGCATTCCAACTGCCAAGTAGCTCCCTATAAAGTGGACCACATGGGGTATTCAGCCATGTTAAGTAAGATTCCAAACCACAGGGAGCAAAAGAAAGAAGTGAATCACTTCACCAAAAGTTAAGAAGAAAATTAAACATAAGCCATTTCTCTACAAATATGACTGAAATGAGCTATTGCTGCTAATGTTACATGCAAGCTATTTTAACATTAGTTTGACTACCACAACCATGTGATTTCAAGATGACAACTTCAGTTGTTAAAATAAATTACAAAATCAGCAGCTGAGTCTTCACTTGTGCAGTACCTGCTACAGCAATAATAATTACAATATTAATATTTACTTGAGTAGCGTAATACAGTGCATCTGGAAAGTATTCACAGTGCTTCACTTTTTCCACATTTTATGTTACAGCCGGAAAACCGGTACTACCTGTCTCAAGGGTCGGGCCGTCGGCGACTCAACCGGCATCCCCGCCCTTCCGAGGGTGTGGAGGGTGAAACAGGGCATCCTGGCAGAACTAAAAACAATATCTGCCACAGGTCTGTGGTGGACCACTCCCAGTAACACAGGGTGAGACTGGACATCCTGGCAGATAAACACATCTGCCGCAAGGTCTGTGGTGGACTGTGCCAGTCGGTGCATTGTGACATGCACTACACAAAGAGCAGAGATAAACAAACCTATCATCTGGTCAACCACTGCAACAGATACTGGAGTCAGTTTGTCTTGGCTTGTCCTTGCCACTGATAATACCTTTATCTGCCAAGAAAGTGCTGCTAGTCCAGCAAAAGCTAGCAGTACTCAAATACTTTGCAAGCAGTTTCATGAAATGGTCAATCAGAAAGCAACTCATACCGGCTCGGATGTCACCCGGGCTTACAAGGTCCGCGCTGATCTGTTCACACTCCGACAGGCAGTGAAAAGTAAGCTAGGAGCAGGAAGACAAAAGAAGTGGAAAACAGCAGCCTTGTGTGTAGCAGAATGGAATGTACGCACTCTATTGGACAGAACAACATCACAGCGCCCAGAAAGACAGACCGCGCTTGTGGCCCTGGAAATGAACAGGTACAAAGTAGACATAGCTGCACTTAGTGAAACAAGATTGCCTGGATATGACAGCTTGGAAGACCATGGGTACATCTTCTTTTGGAGTGGGAGATCAACTCAAGAAAGGAGAGAAGCAGGAGTGGGCTTTGCAGTTAGAAAGGAGATAGCAGCAATGCTTGATGAGGAACCAGTGCCAGTCAACGACAGGATAATGACTATGAGACTCCCACTACAGCGGAAGATGTATGCCACACTCATCAGTGTATATGCCCCAACAATGACCAACACAGAGAAGGCGAAGGAAGAGTTCTACAGTGATTTATGTAAGACTATCAGGCGTGTACCGACTGATGAGAGGCTGATACTCGTTGGAGATTTTAATGCCAGAGTTGGTTCGGACACTGAGAAATGGAAAGGAGTGTTAGGCAGTCATGGAGTAGGCAAGTGCAATGCTAATGGAGAACTTCTACTTGCACTATGTTCAGAGTACAACCTTGTGATAACCAACACTCTATTTAAGCACAAGGACACACACAAGAAGATATGGATGCAACCAAGATCCAAGCACTGGCACTTATTAGACTACATCATAGTCAGGCAGAGAGACAGAAGGGATGTATTGCGCACCAGAGCAATGAGAGGCGCAGACTGTGGTACTGATCATGCTATGCTGAGATCGAGATTAAGGATTTGCAGATGAAAACAGCACTGCAGGATGGGTGCGAAGCCACCACGGAAGCTACACACTAGTGCACTGAAAGGCCAAAAGAAGCAGGAAGAACTTACACAGGAAATGGATGAAAACTTGAAAGACTGGGACAGTTACAACTCAGAGAATGACATAGAAGAGAAATGGGCAACACTGAAGGATATGGTGTATCAGACTGCGAGTGATGTATTAGGCTACCCTGAGAGGAAACATCAAGATTGGTTTGATGAGCATGATGAACACCTGAAGAAACTACTAGAAGCGAGGAATACAGCTAGGCAGGAAAACCTACAGTGTAACACAAGGTCGAAGAAGAAGAAATACTCAAAGGCTCAGAGTGAGCTACAGAAGTACACCAGAGAGATGAAGTCCAACTGGTGGGATGAAAAAGCGGAGAAACTTTAAACTGCAGCAGACAGGAAGGACATGAAAACATTCTTCACAGGTTTGAGAGAAATCTACGGCCCTAAACCAAGAGGATTGGCCCAACTAAAGGCTATGGATGGTGAAACGGTTTTGCAGGAGAAAGACAAGATCCTGGACAGATTTGCAGACCACTTTGACCAACTACTAAACAACCCTGGAGATCTCACTGAAGAGGCTAAAGAAGCTCTAGTACAGCAACCAGCTGTAACAAGTCTGGATGAACCATCAAATTTTGATGAACTAATGGCAGCTATCAGGACAACACAGGATGGTAAAGCTCCAGGAAGGGATGGAATTCCAGCAGAAGTGTGGAATTTGGTGGTGTTCAGCTGACCAACTGCCTGCACAAGCTCATCCAAGAGATATGGGATGCCCAGAAAGTACCTCAAGACTGGAAGGATGCAAGTATTGTGCCTTTATTCAAGAAAGGTGGCAGGAAAGATTGTGGAAGCTACCGAGGTATATCACTGCTAGCCACTGTTGGTAAGATTCTCTCACGTGTACTACTTAACAGACTCAGTGAACACATCTCGCAGAATGTACTACTGGAAACCCAGTGTGGCTTTATAAGTGGAAGAAGCACAATGGACATGATTTTCTGCTTGAAACAGGTTCAAGAAAAGTGTATCGAACAGAACATGCCGCTTTATGTAGTCTTCATAGACTTCAGTAAAGCCTTTGATACTGTTTCGCGACAGGGACTTTGGCAGGTACTCAAGAAATATGGTTGTACAGAGAAGTTTGTCAGCCTGATCGAGGCACTCCATACAGGTACAGTATGCAAGCAAACGTGGCAATGAGTGGGTCAGTATCTAAAGACTTTTCAGTAAGCAACGGGGTGAAACAAGGGTGTGTGCTGGCACCTACACTGTTCTCGCTATATCTGGCAGCCATGTTTGAGGTGGCCTTCAATGACACTTCAGAAGGAGTATATATTCAAACAAGGAAAGAAGCAGACTTGTTCAATGTGGTACAGTTTAAAGCCAAGAGTAAGACATCGATAAAAGTAGTAAGAGAAATGCTCTTTGCCGACGACAGTGCTCTAGTTGCACACAGCGTGGAAGATATGCAATCTTTAGTGGAGAAATCTGCAAGAGAAGCTAGCCAATTCAGTCTCCAAATCAACATCAAGAAGACAGAGTGCCTTTATCAACCACCAAAGTTCCAGTTATCAACATCACTACCAGAAGAGATCAGCATTGATACAGAGCCACTAGTCAAGTGCAAGACTTTCAAGTACCTCGGGAGTACTGTTTCAGAGAATGCTAGGCTGGAGGATGAACTCTCTCAGAATGGGAAGAGCGAGCGCTGTGTTTGGAAACTTGAGGGAGAGACTGTGGAACAATCGACATGTGTCTGTGTGAAATGCAAAGTGTACAGAGGACAGTACTGGCTACTCTATTATACGGTGCTGAAACTTGGACTGTCTACAGAGTGCAGGTGAAGAAACTCCACGCGTACATGATGAGACACCTTCGAGCCATAATGAACATCTCATGGAGACAGGATAACCAACATAGAAGTGTTGAAACGAGCTGGTCTACCATCAATGGAGGACATGCTAATACAGATGAACCTGAGATGGCTCGGACATGTTGAGAGGATGGACCACCAGCATCTCCCTCGGCAGTTACTCTACTCACAGTTATGCGAGGGCAAACACAATCAGGATAGACCAAGGCTCAGATTTAAAGACACTGTAAAAAGAAACTTGAAGAAGTTGGACATAGACAGGACTTCCTGGCAGCGGAAGGCTAAGGACAGAGCTGTGTGGAGCAATCTGATCAGACCTAAATGAAACAAACAGTCATTGTCGCCCACGACAGACTGCTATGATGATGTTACAGCCTCATTCCAAAAGGGATTAATTTTTTTCCTCAAAATTCTACACACAATAGCCTATAATGACAATGTGAATTTTTTTTTTTTTTTGAGATTTTTGCTAATTTATTAAGAAAAACCCTAAGAAATCACATGTACATAAGTATTCACAGCCTTTGCCATGAAGCTCAAAATTGAGCTCAGGTGCATCCTGTTTCCACTGATCATCCTTGAGATGTTTCTACAGCTTAATTGGAGTCCACCTGTGGTAAATTCAGTTGACTGGACATGATTTGGAAAGGCAAATACCTGTCTATATGAGGTCCCACAGTTGACAGTGCATGTCAGAGCACAAACCAAGCATGAAGTCAAAGGAATTGTCTGTAGATCTCCAAGACAGGATTGTCTTGAGGCCCAAACCTGAGACAGGGTACAGAAAAATTTCTGCTGCTTTGAAGGTCCCAATGAGCACAGTGACCTCCATCATCCATAAATGGAAGAAGTTTGGAACCACCAGGACTCTTCTTAGAGCTGGCCGGTCGTCTAAACTGAGCGATCAGGCAAGGAGGGCCTTAGTCAGGGAGGTGACCAAGAACTGGATGGTCACTCTGTCAGAGCTCCAGTGTTCCTCTATGGAGAGAGGAGAACCTTCCAGAAGGACAACCATCTCTGCAGCAATCCACCAATCAGGCCTGTATAGTAGAGTGGCCAGACGGAAGCCACCCCTTAGTAAAAGGCACATGGCGACCTGCCTGGAGTTTGTCAAAAAGCACCTGAAGGACTCTCAGACCATGAGAAACAAAATTCTCTTGTCTGATGAGACAAAGATTGAATTCTTTGGCATGAATGCCAGGCGTCATGTTTGGAGGAAACCAGGCACCGCTCATAACCATGCCAATGGTGGTGGCAGCATCATGCTGTTGGGATGTTTTTCAGCGGCAGGAACTGGAAGACTAGTCAGGACAGAGGGCAAGATGAATGCAGAAATGTACAGAGACATTCTGGATGAAAACCTGCTCCGGAGCACTCTTGACCTCAGACTGGGGCGACGGTTCATCTTTCAACAGGACAACGACCCTAAGCACACAGCCAAGATATCAAAGGAGTGGTTTCAGCACAACTCTGTGAATGTCCTTGAGTGGCCCAGCCAGAGCCCAGACTTGAATCCAATTGAACATCTCTGGAGAGATCTGAAAATGGCTGTGCACCAACACTTCCCATCCAACCTGATGGAGCTTGAGAGGTACTGCAAAGAGGAATGGGTGAAACTGCCCAAGGATAAGGGTGCCAAGCTTGTGGCATCACATTCAGAAAAACTTGAGGCTGTAATTACTGCCAAAGGTGCATCAACAAAGTATTTCGCAAAGGCTATGAATACGTATGTACATGTGATTTTAGTTTTTTATTTTTAATAAATTTGCAAAAATCTGAAAAAAAAAAACCAAAAAACTTTTTTCACACTGTCATTATGGGGTATTGTGTGTAGAACTGTGAGGAAAAAAATTAGTTTAATCCCTTTTGGAATAAGGCTGTAATATAACAAAAAAAGTGGAAAAGTGGAAAAAAGTGAAGCGCAGTGAATACTTTCCAGATGTACTGTATGTCCACATTAGCAGCAACACTCATCCAAGGTTATAAGCATCACGCATGGAGGAAAGAGGGATGTTACAAGGTGTTTCAAATGTAGAAATTTTGTTGAGGGAAGTTCTAATAACCGATATTCACCGAGCAGGGAGTACTGCTTAATAACACTGTGGAGTGGAATGCAGCTCTGGAAGCAGACCCACCGGAGGATCACGGTGCTACTCCCAATTGCCGAGGAGACAGACAATCCATGCAGTGCTACAGTGGTGTGAAAAAGTGTTTGCCCCCTTCCTGATTTCTCTTTTTTTTTTGTATATTTGTCACACTTAAATGTTTCAGATCCTCAAACAAATTTAAATATTAGACAAAGATAACACAAGTAAATACAAAATGCAGTTTTTAAATGACGGTGTTTATTATTAAGGGTAAAAAAAATCCAAACCTACATGGCCCTGTGTGAAAAAGTGATTGCCCCCTTCTGTTAAAACATAAATTAACTGTGGTTCATCACATCTTTGGAAAACTGAGTTCAATTTCTCTAGCCACACCCAGGCCTGATTATTGCCACCCCTTTCTCAATCAAGAAATCACTTAAATAGGACCTGCCTGACAAAGTGAAGTAGACCAAAAGATCCTCAAAAGCGAGACATCATGCTGCGATCCAAAGAAATTCAGGAACAAATGAGAAACAAAGTAATTGAGGTTATAAAGCCATTTCTAAAGCTTTGGGACTCTAGTGGACCACAGTGAGAGCCATTATTCACAAATGGCGAAAACATGGAACAGTGGTGAACCTTCCCAGGAGTGGCTGGCCGACCAAAATTACCCCAAGAGCGCAGTGACGACTCATCCAAGAGGTCACAAAAGACCCAGGGATGGCAACAGGAAATTCTGATTTCAGCTGAAATCTAATTTGGTCGATTGACTTATGGGGGGGCCAGGGGGATGCAGCCCCCCTGAAGCTGAGAGGTTTTCAGTAAAACAGAAGTAATTTAGACTGGAAAAAAAATGATAAAAAAATGAAATACTAGACTTCGATAAATCATTAAATTTAATGAAAAGATAACTTACTTTTTCTTCAATGTTGTCTCACTGTCTTTAGTCCAACATATTTAACAGTTCTATAAGAGATCCATAGTTAATCAAGTCTTTACAATACACACAAAAAGCTTTTCCGGCCACGTCTGGTTTCTTCAGAAATTGTCCATGTTTCTATTACCTCGTCGAACTTTGAGCCAATTTTCACCTTTACCGTCACTTTTCTCTCAAGCCAATTCCATCGGAACTTATTTTTGACACTTTTGTCCATTTCTAGCACTGATGACTCCTGATCCTTCGATAAAAATCTCATAATTCCGCTGAAAACGATACCGAAAGCTCAGAATTCCAACACGAACACGCCGCCATGAATTTTTGACAACGCATCCAACGAGCCATTTGATTGGTCCAATTGTTTGCAACTATCCAATCGCAGGGCCGTTTACAATACAGCAGTAGCTTGAGTACAAAACATCCGGGTTATCGCGGGAGACTTGACCCGGGGAAGCGCCAAGCGCTTATGTAATCGTGTTGATTTTCACTAAAATCGGTAACATCTGTGACAATAAGGTACCTTACCCCCCCCCTAAAATTTTCTCAACGGATTTAGACGATTCACAGAAATGATCAATTTGAAAATAAATCGGCAGAAATCCGCGAATCGGCGGAAAATTGCCATCCCTGAAGACCCCACAACAACATCCAAAGAACTGCAGGCCTCACTTGCCTCAGTTAAGGTCAGTGTTCATGACTCCACCATAAGAAAGAGACCTTGCAAAAATGGCCTGCATGGCACAGTTTCAAGACGAAAACCACTGCTGAGCAAAAAGACAAAGGCTCGTCTCAGTTTTGCCAGAAAACTTATTGATGATTTCCAAGACTTTTGAGAAAATATTCTGTGGATTGACAAGACAAAAGTTGAACTTTTTGGAAGGTATGTGTCCTATTACATCCAGGGTAAAAGTAACACAGCATTTCAGAAAAGTAACATCATACCAACAGTAAAATATGGTGGTGGTAGTGTGATGGTCTGAGGCTGTTGTTGCTTCAGGACGTGGAAGACTTGCTGTGGTAAATGGAACCATGAATTCTGCTGTCTACCAGAAAACATTGAAGGAGAATGTCTGGCCATCTGTTCATGACCTCAAGCTGAAGCACACTTGGGTTCTGCATCAGGATAATAATCCAAAACACACCAGCAAGTCCACCTCTGAATGGCTTAAAAAAAAAACAAGAAGAAAACTTTGGAATGGCCTAGTCAAAGTTCTGACCTGAATCTGACTAAGATGCTGTGGCATGACCTTAAAAAGGCGGTTCATGCTTGAAAACCCTCCAATGTGACTGAATTACAACAATTCTGCAAAGATGAGTGGGCCAAATTCCTCCACAGTGCTGTAAAAGACTCACTGCCAGTTATCATAAACGCTTGATTGCAGTTGTTGCTGCTAAGGGTGGCCCAACCAGTTATCGGTTTAGGAGGCAATCACTTTTTCACACAGGGCCATGTAGATATGGATTTTTTTTCCCTCAGTCTCTGTTTTTTATGCACTTTAATGTGTTTTAACGTAATTCTCTGTGCCATTTTTGTCCTTGAATGTTTGTGGACTATATAACGATGAGCTCTTTGGTTCCATCAGTATGGATTTTTTTCTTGTTTTCGCACTGTGGCTTCTTTCTTACCAGCTCTTTGTCTGGGATGTCAGTGCGGTCACGCTGGTAAGAATGCAGTATTCCAGAGACATGTTACTGCAACTAACAACATGGATAATCCAGCGTCTCTGTTTGAGTCTGTGCCGCAACTGCCAAGACTTTATTTTAAGAGACTTTCATGGACACAGCAATGAAAAGAGGAGCAAGAGGAGGAAACGCGGAAAGCGTGAAGGTGTAAGATTAAACCTGAGGAGGCGTCAACTTAACCACATTCTTCTTCCTTCCATTATTATGGGGAATGTACAATCCCTGAGAAATAAAATGGATGAAATTCAAGGAAATGTCCGATATCAGAAGGATTTCAAGAACTGCTGTGTCATGGCTTACATGGAGACGTGGCTTACAGATCATGACCAGGACCCAGACCTTTGTATTGACGGTATTGGAGCCCCACTTCACTTGGATCGGCAGGAAGAGGTAACGGGGAAACATCAGGGAGGCAGCATATGTTTGTATATTAATAAACAGTACTGTACATCCGTCACGGTCAGACAGCGCATCTGTACACCAGATGTGGAGCTTCTGTCCGTAACGCTATGCCCCTTTTATCTGCCTCGTGAGTTCCCCCAACTTTTCATAACGACTGTGTACATTCACCCGAGGGCGGATGCTGCCTCCGCCTCCAGCACCGTCTTTGATGTGGTAGAGCGGTTGCAGTCGATTTCCCCAGAGGCTCCAAATTCTATCCTTGGGGACTTTAACCATGTGTCTTTAAAAACGACACTTAAAAACTTTTATCAGTACGTCTCCTGCCCAACCAGGCGAGAAAAGACATTGGACCTGTGCTATGGATCTATCGAGGGAGCCTTTAAATCTCTTCCCCTTCCTCCTTTAGGATCCTCAGATCACAACTGTGTACATTTGCTGCCCACATATAAAACTGCTCTGAAGAGAAAAGACAAAGACCAGGGACATGAAGGTCTGGACAGATGATTCAGTGCTCTGCCTCCAGGAATGTTTTAACTATACGGACTGGGAGGTGTTCACACTGTCCTGTGGGGATGATTTGGACTCTTTGGTGGACGTGACATGCTCTTACATGGCTTTTTGCAGGGATATGATCATTCCATGTAAACGTGTCAAAATACAGTATATCCCAACAATAAGCCATTGGTTACTAAATCAGTTAAATCCTGCTTACAGAGGAAAGCACTTGCCTTTAAACAGGGGGTTGTTTCTGAGCTGCAGGTTGCCACAAAAGAGCTGAAGGCCGAAATTTTAAGAGCAAAACAGAATTATAAATCAGAATTGGAAAGCAAGATGGCAGCAAAGAAGCTTGGTTCAGCCTGGGCCAGTATGAAAACTACTGCAGGCCTTCAGAGCACAGAGCGCAGTAACCGTGTGTTTTTAGATGGTTTTAATTCAGACACAGAGCTGGTTAATGCTCTTAACTATTTTTATGGTTGTTTTGATTCTTTTGATTTTAGCACAGAAACCCAAGATTTGAAGCAGAAACTCAAAGACAATCAGCACTTTAATATTGAGGTGCAGGATGTTAAAAGGGTGTTCTGTGCTGTAAAAGTGAACAAAAGTCAGGGCCCTGATAATATATGAGGACACTTGGTAAAGTCCTGCGCACATGAATTGAGTCCTGTGTTTCACTACATTTTTAATAAGTCCTTACAGACGCAACATGTGCCTAAGGTCTGGAAAGATGCTGTGGTTGTCCCTGTTCCAAAATCCAGCTGTCCTAAAATGGTAAATGATTTTAGACCAGTTGCCTTGACTTCAATTTTAATGAAAATTTTTGAAAAACTGCTCAGATTTGAGGTCCTAAAGCAGACTGAGCATGCATTGGATCCTTTGCAGTTTGCCTATAGGTTTCACAGAGGAGTGGAGGATGCCACTGTCACTCTGCTTAACATGCTTTTTAAACATCTGGATTTTAATGGGACACACGCCAAGCTTTTATTTGTGGACTTTTCTTCTGCTTTTAATACAATCCGACCTCATATTTTAGTTGAAAGGCTCCTGCAACAATTTGATTTGAGCAATAATCTGATGGGCTGGATTCTGGATTTTTTAACCAACAGGACACAGAGAGTAAGGGTCAATGGTACATTGTCTGACCAAAAGTGTTCTTCTACTGGCTCTCCTCAGGGGTGTGTGTTGTCACCACTACTCTTCATCCTGTACACAAACATGTGTCAGAGCAGACATGACAACAGACACATTATAAAGTACGCTGATGATTCAGTTGTTGTCAGTCTCCTTCAAGATGGTGAGAGTGGCCACGGCCCAGTAGTTGATGATTTTGTTCACTGGTGTGAAAATTCCGACCTGCAGTTGAATACGAAAAAAAACTAAAGATATTATTATTGACTTAAGGAAGAAAACTCCCAGGCACGATGTCACTGTACTAAAAGGCCAGACCATTGAATGTGTGCAATCCTACAAATATCTTGGGGTGATTATTGATAGTAATTTAAACTTTGAAGAGAACTGTGAAAGGGTGTGCAAAAAGGGTCAGCAACATTTACATTGTTTAAGGAAACTCACACACTTCCAAACTGACTGATCCATAATGACAATGTTTTACCAGGCTTTTATTGAATCTGTTTTATCCTTTTCTTTAGTGTCATGGTTTGGTCAGATAAAACTGAAACAGAGGAAATCCTTAGACCAGGTAGTTAGATGGTCCAGTCGTTTGCTTGGTGAGTCACAGCTGAGCCTGACATCCCTGTACACCAGACAGGTACAGAGGATTGCTACCTCCATTTTAAATGACGACTCCCACCCTTTGCACTGCCACTTTCAGCTTCTTCCCTCCAGACGGAGGTTTGTTGTCCCAAAATGTAAAACCCAGCGCTACAAAAACAGCTTTGTTTCTGCTGCTGTCAAAGAGTTGAACAAGATGTAGCAATATATTGCACATAATTTAGCTATCTATTTATTAATTTTTATTTTATATTTATTTATTTTTGTAGTTTTTTTTATTTGGGTTTTAAATCTTTTATTGAGTTTTTAATCTCTTTGACTTAGTTTTTAACTTTTTTAATATGACCCTTCTCTCTTATTTCTTTGTTTTTTCTCTTATCTCTTTGTCTTATGTCCTGATTGGTGGAGCCTTGAGTACTTTCATCAAGTTTATAGTCAGCTTCATGTGTGCCTGTGTTTGTGTTCATGTTGAATGTAATTGTGGTTTGTAAATACGTGTCTAAAAGGATGTCACCTGACTGCAAAACAAATCTACCTACGGGTGCAAATAAAGTAACCTGAACCTGATCTGAAACATTTAAGTGTGACAAACATATAGAAAAAAAGAGAGAAATCAGGAAGGGGGCAAACACTTTTTCACACCACTGTATGTCATTAGCTCATTTTACCTCTGCCTGAATGAACTAACAAGAGATGGTAGCAAAGCATCATAGGGCTCTTCTGGGTCATTAAAAACTTTCAACATTACATGCCTTAACATTTCCCACAAAGCCAGTAACAACTACACTGAGCTGGCCCTGAGTCTTGGCGGTCTGTAGAAACACTTGAGGTTAATATCTACTGCTGTGAGAATGAGGATAACAACAGGAGCAGCTCCAAACAGATTCTGTTCAAATTTGTAAAAAATGACAAATGATGGCATAAAAAAATCAATGGCAAAACTACTAAGAAATCAAGAAAGGCAAAGTTACAGGATTTGTTTGTGGACTTTTTCTTTGAAAATATTAGCTTACATAACATGACCAAATGTAACTTAACTGGCTTTTGACAGCATATAATCCCTGTGGAGTTTGCTTACCTTTCTTAAATCAGTATGCCTACCATGAGAAAGGTATAGGGAGTTGACTAGTAATAGTCACAAATGATTGATGGCAAACTGAATGTTTGATGTTATATGTTTAGCAAAATAAAAGCTGAGAGATTAGCTTGACATGTTGACAAAAATAAACTACAGAGAAGAAAGAAGACATTAGATATTATCCTGTTATGCTTTCTCTAGATTGTGGCTTGTGTGAATTTTTTTTCCCCTTTACACCAATGGTCACTTCAGCTATTATGACCTCCATAGAAAGCCTAGTTTTAAGACCATAATACATTTGTATTTATTTATGTTTTAATCATACATTGTGCACATTTTAAGGTAGCAAAAACCTCAACATGAGAGAGCTATGTGAGGATGAGTACGGCCGTTGGAACTGTGCTCAGAAAAATACCTGGTCATCATTAAGGTAGTTAGGCAGCCCTCCTATGAACAGTTTGTGGGGGGAATCGGGAACGACGGTGGAGACAACACCTAGACAAGAAGTCAAATCTCCTGATAAGAAAATAATACGTTGGAATTATGTAGCACAAGCCATGCATCAATGCAACACAAAGGACAAAATTGGAGCATTAAAAATTAAAAAAAGTCTAGTAAAACTATAGTGAACTACAGAATAAGAAATCAAAACAAATCAGGGCTAATAAAATGTATCTCAGTCAAACCTGGAACGTGGAAAGCGGGCTGCTCTGAAATACCAGGTAAGGGCCGATAGTCGTGAGGTCGTCTAATCTTCAGCGACTGACCTTGGAAAATTATTCCATCGAAGGCCATGGCCTGCGTCGTCTCATCCACAGATCGAAACTAGAAGAGGAAGACAGTTTTAGACACAATACAAAAGTAAAACTAGAAAAAAAGTGCATTTCCTGAAGAAAACGCAGAATGAATGCTGGAGACTGAAATTTCCTGAAATACTTCAAAACAGAGCTTGAAATTTGCTGCCCTAAAAGCTAGAATAGTTTAAAGCTAAAAGCTGCAGCTTAAAATAAAAGTAATACCAACCTTATGCTATTTTTCCATAGCATTCAGATTTCACCTATTTTGGGTTTGAAATCATCTTTGGCCAATTTTCAGATCTATCCAATTTTAAGTTCACATTGATATACAGTGCTGTGAAAAAATATTTGCCCCCTTCCTGATTTCTTATGTTTTTGTATATTTGTCACACATAAATGTTTCAGATCATCAAATAAATTTTAATATTAGACAAAGATAACCTGAGTAAATACACAATGCAGTTTTTAAATGATGACTTAATTTATTAAGGGAGGAAAAAAAGCTATCCAAACCTTTCTGACCCTATGTAGAAAAAGTAATTGCCCCCCCGCCCCGTTACATCGTGAATTAACTGTGATTAACCATATTTGTTTGAAAATTTGAGTTCAATTTCACTAGCTAAACCCAGGACTGATTACTGCCAGACCTGCTGAATAAAAAAAATCACTTAAATAGAACCTGTCTTACAAAGTGAAGTACACTAAAAAATTTCAAAAAGCAACACATCATGCTATGAGCTAAAGAAATTCAAAAAACAAATGAGAAACAAAAACCCAGAAGAACATTTAAAGAACTACAGGCCTCACTTGCCTCAGTTTGGACACTGGCGCATGATTCAAGAATAAGTAATTAGTAAGTAAGTTGTAATTGATGGAACCATGAATTCTGCTCTCTAACAGAAAATTCAATTCAATTCAATTCAATTCAATTCAACTTTATTTATATAGCGCCATTTCACAACAACAGTCATCTCATAGCACTATCAACTGTAGGGAGGACCCCCACAGTTGCAGAAAGACCCCAGCAATCAGGCGATCCCCTGTGAGCAAGCACTTTGCGACGGTGGAGAGGAAAAACTCCCTTTTAACAGGAAGAAACCTCCAGCAGAACCAGGCTCAGGGAGGGGCAGTCATCTGCTGCGACTGGCTGGGGGGTGAGGGGATAGAGAAGAAGAAAAGAACAGACATGTAGAGAGCAAACAGCACGATGGGGACTCAATCTATGGGAGAGAACAAACAAATGTTAATGACCAGCAAAAAAAAAAATATTTCATAGAGAGTGAGGAAAGGAGTGAGGCCCAGTGCATTACTGGAGGTCCCCCGGCTGACTAAACCTATTAGCAGCATAACTAAGGGAGGGTTCAGAAAACACATGATCCCTCCCTAATTGTAGGCTATATCAAAAAGGTAGGTTTTAGCCCTATTCTTAAAAACAGAGATCGAGTCTGACTCCCGAATCCAGATTGGCAGCTGATTCCACAGGAGAGGAGCTTGATAACTGAAGGCTCTGCCTCCCATTGTACTTTTGGAGATTCTAGGTATTACAAGTAAACCTGCATTTTGGGAGCGTAGTGCTCTGTTAGGATGATACGGTAGTATCAGATCTTTTAAATAAAAAGATCTGATAATGAAGGAAAATGATAATGAAGGAAAATGCCTGGCCTTCAGTTCATGACCTCAAGCTCAAGGCCTCCAATGTGGCTGAAATAAAACAATTCTGCAAAGAAGAGTGGGCCAAACAGTGATGAAAAAAACTCATTGCCAGTTATTGCAAACACTTGGTTGCAGTTGTTTCTAGGGGGCAATTATTTTTTCACATAGGGTTTGATAGGATTAGATAACTTTTCCCTTAATAAATGAAATCATCATTTAACAAGAGCACTCTGAGGCAAGTGCAATATCCCCAGCCTCTATTTTTTTTAAGATCCCGATATGTTATTGAAGGAGAGCAATTTTCAACTTTTTCCATATAATTATTGAGGTAGAACCAAATTATGATAAGCCTGTCATCCATTAATCTACACCAAGAATAATTTTATACAACCCATAGTTGAAAGAGCTTTACTTGTTCTATTGTAAGAGGGCATAGGGAATACTAACCTTAACCTTTTCACTCCAAACCCATAGTCAGAGGTCATGGTCTCAGGGTGAGCCTGTGTACCAAGTTTGGTGACCCTTGCTTTCTTTGTTGTTGAGATACAGTTTATTTGGTATTTTGACATTGACCTTTGACTTTGCAATGCCATCGTCACACTTCAGGGTCACAAGGTAAACCTGTGTACAAAGATTGGTGACCCTAGCTTTACTTGTTGAATAGTATTAGGGCAAAGGGAATGCCATTCTTGACTTTTGACCTTTTGATCCTAAACCCGTAGTCACAGTTCAGGGTCACAGCGTGAACCTGTGTACCAAGCTTGGTGACCCTAGCTATACTCATTCTATAGTAATAGGACAAATGGAATATTAACTTTGACCTTTTGAACCCAATCCCATAGTCAGATCAGGGTGGAAGCCATCCAAGATTTGTCTAAGCTGCAACTATAGTATAGCTTTGAAAAGCCGACATCATTTCTTTCAGTAGTTATTGTGTTTACAAGATTTAGGGAAAAACTGACCTTGAGACCTTAAGGTCTATAATTCCTGCAAAAATCACCCCATCAGAGTCAAATAGCAATATGCACATCATCAGTGTACATCAAAACCAGTTATCTGGTAAGTTTCAAAACAGTTGGAACAAAACTGTAGGAGTTGATTTCACAAGACGGTTACTGTCTATTAACTGAGCTGAAATAAGACATCATAAGTCAGGGTCTATAACTAAAACTAAAATCATTGGATCGGAGCCAAATTGCAATATGCACATCATCAGTGTATATCAAACCCCAGTACAAAGTTTCAAAACAATCGGAACAAACTGCAGGAGAAGTTGATTTCACAAAAGTGGGACAGACAGACGGACAGACCACCCCATACCATAATCCTTCAGTCTTCGACCCCTTTGGTCTTCAACCAGTGGGGGATAAAAACTGCATTTCATATTTACTCGGGTTATCTTTGATAGTAAAAGCTGCTTGATGATCTAAAACATTTAAGTGTGACAAATATGCAAAAATATAAGAAATCAGGAAGGGGGCAAATACTTTTTCACAGTATTGTACTTGAACCTACTTGTCTTAAGTTAACCACTTGCACTCCGGGCAATTTTCCTAAAAATGCCCAAAAATAACGTGCCCAAAGTAAATTGAAAGCTGTTATTCAACCCTTTGCAGCATCTTCATGGGGTTGGTCTCATTTAAAAGAAAACACTTTGAATTTTTTGGCAAAAAAAACATAATCTTCTACGTGCTCCGGCCACTGAGTTACAGTCATCTAAACATACTGAACCTGAAGAAGAAAAAAAATTGGACACAGTGTTTTTTTGCATACAAATGCTTGTAAATAACACACAGCTGTCCGATCCGGCTGGAAAATGCAACAGAAATGTAGAACCAAGTGTTATCCAGCTGAGATCCAAATTTGGTAACAATACCACAAAAAATGAATATTTTACACAGCTTTGTTCTCAGGCTGTTCCCAGGCGTTATGGAACTGTGCCAAATTGTGCCAAATGGCACAGTGTGGAAAAACGTCTGTAACTTTTGAATAATTCAATGTAGAATCTTCATTTTAGGCTCTAATGAAAGGTCACACTCAGGGCTGTGTCTGTGTGTGTGTGTGTGTGGGCGGGGGTTCGTTTCCCCCCCCCCCCCCGCTACCAAGGACCAAATTCGGCCCTCGCTACATGACGGAATACACTCTTTTTTTTTTCCTTGCATGTTTTCACAGCGGCTCCCCCCCCCCCTCGCTACTGTGTGTGTGTGGGGGGGGGGGGGAACCGTGAACGGACCGTGAACGCCCCCCCCACCCCTCGCTACAGAAGAGGGCCATCGCTACATGATGGAATAGACTGATATGCTTCCCCCCCGCGGACCGGGGAGCGTTCGGACCGTGCCCCCCCCCCCCACTCCTCTTTTGCAGCGGGGGGGGGGGCGTTCACGGTCCGAACACGGCAAATGAACCGTTTATCGCGGCGCACGCACTTCGTATTTCGTGCGCAGTACAGTTGTAATTTACCGATCGGTCAAAAGTCATTTTTGGATTACAGTTTTCAAGGATAAATAATAATTTAGCTTATAACACCTTACCTCTTCAAAGCAGCAGAGTCGTGGCGAACAGCTCTTCCCACGCGTCAGACGAACGCGACGCTGCTCCGCTCGTGGATCCCGATCAATATAATTCCATTATTGCCGTTTTGGTGAATGATTTACGACTTTTGTCGTCGGCCTCCGTCTATTCTGCTGGAATGAGTGCAGGTCCCACTTGTGGGTGTTCTCCATGCTGCTGGGTGAGCCTGGGTCTGTAGGAGATTCGTACAGAGTCCTTCTGCAGCAGTAAATATCGCTTCACCCAGCCAGAATTTCTGTGCTTCAATTGGCTCCTGCGTTCACAGTAGGCGGGTCCTCCTTCCTAGATTTTCATTCATTGGTTCTTCAAGGTTTCAGAAACCCAATTCAAGGCTCTTATTAGTCGAATGAGAGGTCAATCAGATGAACTAATCTGTTCGCGGCTGTCTCTGCAGTTTTTTTTTGAGTGGCGCTTGGACGCTACTACATCACCATCACCACCATCATGCGTCATGCGCACGAGGGCGCACGAGCGCGCTCTCGCGTGCCCTCGTGCGTCATAGGACGCAGAGACTTGCCCGCCCGCGGAACAACGGAGCGCAAGTGGTTAATGGAAAAAAAATTAAAATCATGTGGAGTCCCATTTTAAGTAATTGGAACTCCCCCATGGATCGCCACTTTATCGTGGTGGGGGAATTGTGTGTCCTAGTGATCACAGAAGCTATGTTGTTGGGGGCAATTTGCTCCTAGTAGGGTCTCCCAAGACAAACAGGCCCCAAGTGAAGGGCAAGTCTACAAGTTGTCCCATAGATTCCCATGAAGTTAAAAGATCAAAGATTCAGCATACCCCGCCCTGGAGCCAGGACTGGGGGAGGAAGCACCTGGCTGAGTTTCTACCCATAGGTCAGCTCTAATGAGCCACATGGGTCCGCCCTCCACTGGGCTCACTACCTGCAGGATGGACCATGGGGGTCTGGCACTATGTGCTATAGCAAACCTCGGAAATTTCTGTCTGATTTAGAGGTTGATCTGCCATGTACAGACTGAGACGAGTCTGTCAGCCTTCAGCTTAGCTGCAACTCAACGTCCATTTATGCCTATTTTCTATTAAGGATGTTCCAATCAAGGTTTTATTTGTCTCTGATCCAATGTGACTCATTTAAGATTGAGGATAAGCTGATACTGAGTCACAATAAGATACTTACATTTTTGTACAACCCATTCTTGCAAACCACACACCATTAAGTACATTCAAGTTA
This sequence comes from Pholidichthys leucotaenia, assembly GCA_020510985.1. Taxonomy (NCBI): domain Eukaryota; kingdom Metazoa; phylum Chordata; class Actinopteri; order Cichliformes; family Pholidichthyidae; genus Pholidichthys; species Pholidichthys leucotaenia. The sequence goes on from CM035838.1 coordinate 320,525,654, forward strand.
TTTTTAAATCAATCAATACCATACAGTTGCTCGACACCTCAATAGTATTCCAAACACCAGACATATTGGCAACACCTTCCCTGCTGCAACTCTATAGCTGCTGTGTTATGGCGAGGCTGATGTAAATAACTGTGCCTGATGGAAAACAACACAGACTTGAACGGAGATGAATCCAGTGACCCTGATGTAGATCGAGTCATAAAAGCCTGGATTGGGTTCCTGATCTGATACTTGAGATTGAATCAGAACATCCCTGTTTTCTATATATTCCATCTATCGCCGCTAGACACCTATTTTCTGAGCTGGATCATCTACCAACCGCTAACCATATATTTCATTCACAGATGTTATTTTTTGCTTATTTTATTATAGTTTATAATACTCTGGACCGGACACCTCCTCGATTAGCAGTGATTAAGTGCTGTTAAAAGAGTGTGAATGGAATGGTGGCCGAGAGCAGTGTTTTCCAACCTTTTTGAGCCATAGAACCCTTTTTACATAGAAGAAAATGCAGTGGAACCCAAAAAATCTGAAATGTTATAAAATGACACATTGCAGCCTACTACAGGATATCTAACAACAATTTAGTCTTGTGTTTATACTCAGTGTGAAACACGGCAGGATTACATACAAATTCAGTGGAAAAATGTAAACATGCGCCATTTGCTTCAGGTGATGCGAGTGCACATGAGTTTGCATCTGTGCAAGTTTTGTTCAGCTCAGGACAGGAGTTTCCTTCGGAGGTGGTGTTGGAAATGGTTTGAAAATGAGACAGGCAGCCACTTACTGGAGATGCCTCTCGTCAGATGTGTGCCCCCGCAAAGGGAGATGTTTTCAAGGCAGTCAAGCTTTTCTCAGCTGAACACCAGCAGACCTCTGATTCCACCACTCATTTGGTGCTGGAGGCGGCTGATGCCGGGTTGCGCTTTCTGAGGTGACGTTTTGCTCATCTGGATAGTGTTGTGAGCTCAGCAATAGAAGGTATGTGTATAATGTCACCAAACGGAGCTCATGCCAGTTAAAAAGCACTGAGTGGCAAAAATGAGTGGCAGCATTAAGGTGTATGCAATAAAACACAAAAAATACACACAATATTCAGTCACAGCAGTACACAGAGTACCTGCTTGTATTGTGGAGAGCTAATCTTATCATTCCATCTTGATTAATTGGCAAAAAAAAATAAGTAAATAAATAAATAAATAAAGGCTCTGAATCAGTTCTTCACTTACCATATGTTCCTTGGTCTTTACCCACACATCACTACAGTCAAGTGAATGGTGTGATATTAACATCTAAATTTTAAAAAAGTGCTTTGTGCACTGCTGTGACTAAATATTTTGTGTGATTTTTATGTTTTGCTGCATACAAAATAAAGCTGTCACATGTGATTGCCACTCAGTGCTGTGTTGCTATGGTAACTGTCCTGTAACTGCCAAGAATTCTGTTCTAATGCATCCCCTCTATAGTAAACTTGAATCTGCAGTCTGGAAACTACTGCCTCCAATTGTGCAGGAAGCCCCAACTTGGCTTAGAGGAGGAAGAGGAAGAGGAGGAGGTATTGCGTTTGTGCTGCCGCTTGCTGACACGGAGGACCCACTGCAGGCACCAATGGACAACGGCAAGTTGTTTGCAAATTTTGGACCAATTAAGAAGTGAAATTAGACAATTTTCAACAGACCCCTGAATGCTCTTTCATGGACCGCTGGCTGAAAGACAAGGGCCTAGAGGGCTGTAGTGGTGGCCTAATGGTAGAGCATCCACACCACAGCCAGGAAGTTGTGGGTTCACGCCCCAGCAGGGGTTGTATTTGCTGCCTTCTAGCTTAGTGCTCAGCATAATAGAATAAGGAAAAGAAAGTTGGTTACCCAGGCACGGGGAAGCACAAGCCAGTGTACTCCTAATGCTGGTCCCAAGCCTGGGTAAATGGGAAGGGTTGTGTCAGGAAGAACATCTGGCATAAAATCTCTGCCAAATCCAATAATAACACGCGGACCATGTGGATATGCAGGACTAACGTGAAGACAAAAACAAAGGAGAAATATTTTGGAATAAGGACATTTTGATCTATAAAATGAAGAAATTCTGTCATATAAACACTGACCTCTAAGAAAGCAAAATTTTTATCTTGATTAATCTGCACAGCAAGGACGGGATTGCTTGGGGCTTGTGAGAGGCCTGCGAGACGCATCTGAGCATTGAAGAACTCTGCCATGGACTCCTGAGGAGTTTAAAAAAAAAAAAATAAATCACACAGTGTGACCAGAAACACTTTAAACACAAACAGACAGGTGTTTAGTGCATGTACAGTCATCACCTCAGTCACTCCAAATGGGATATTTCCAACATAGAGGCGCCGGGCTTGTCTTGTCATCTGGCTGCCAACTATGGGCACTTGTGTCGGCGCTACGGCCACTCCAGTGGTGGCAGACGTGGCCAGCAGAGCTATTGTTGGAATCTGGCCAGCCGCTGAGGAAACATGAAGGAGAGATAGTGTTTGCTGCCAGATGCCCGACACAAACACTCCACGATCAATGTGTTTCTGGAGGAATTACAAGAGGAGACTGGAAAGGTTTCACGTGCAAGTGACCTGATCCAACTGCCACAGACACTAATTACAGAGTTGAACAGACTGAGGAAATGAGCGACTAATGAGATCAATGAAATAAGGGGTCTGTAACCTTCAGCTCTATCAGCAGGCCTTTCACAATAAATACTATATCAACTCATTGTATTATCGATTAATCTGTTTTTCAAGTTAATTTTTACACTTACCCTATACTGTTGGTTATGCTCAAATGAGCTGCCTTCAATGTCTATCCTAGTTTTGTTTGATTCTGAGTGTTCAAATCAGTTTTGCAATATATACTCCTTTGTAGGTGTGGAGTCATTTCTTAACAGTAGGTTGATTTGAAAATGATAATTAGTCAAAGAAAATCAATGTACTCTTTTAATTTGGATAATTCAGAAGAGACCTAGCCTACTGAATGGTTTGAGCAGTTTAAATATAATTAAACATGATGGAGATTTTTATGGTGCACATGCTTTTTAATTTAGATAGGATAGTAAGTCAATTTAATGAACTCATCCACATTTTTAATAAACTTAATCTGAAGCTTAAACTTGACACCTTCCAGCACACTAATCAAATAAACTGTGTTATAGGTTACTTTAGTCATGTTTAAAAGTATATTTTCAAGCCAAATGAATATTGTGAACATAAGAACAAACAGGTAAAGGTTAACTGAAGTTGAAATTTGTGGTAATGACAAGCAACATTTAGGTGCATTCCTCATTTACAAAGCTCTGCTAGTGGTCAGAGGCAGGAGAAGATTTTGTTTGTACTTACAAAAAGCTAATGACATTTTGATGAATGCCGAAAATACACAAAATTTTACTCTATGAACAGTTTGCACACAAATCCGTTCTGCACACATTTCCTGAATAAGACCCAAGGAGTATAAAAAGAAGACAAGATACACAAAAAACATACCCATAAAGTGTCAAAAAAAGTGCAAAGCATACAAGCAATCTTACAAAGACACCAGCCTGAACTGAGCAATGCCTAAGATTTAAATTGTTGTGACTTAAGATGAAGAGTTATGGATGTAGGGAGAAAAGAGAGCTTTAGCCAGTTGTTTTTGCATTTGGTGGCTCTAAAACATTTAGCCAAGGATAAATGTGGGATGCAGAATATGTGAGGGATCTTTCAAAATGATTGATTACACAAAAACGTGGGAATGACAGATAAAAGGTGGAATTAAATTAGGTAAAATGTGCGGCTCTATCTGAGGATATAACCAGGCAAAGAGAAAAGAAACTGTACCTTGCATAGCTTTATATTGCATTGGTGTGATGTGTTCAAAGCCAGGAGGGGGCACATCCCAGTATTTGCAGGTCCTTTTCTTTCTTGTTCTCCTTGGAGAGTGGCTATATGCAGAAAACCGCAGAAAATTTGTATTTTTTTCCAAACTGACTCTAAATGTAGCACACATTTACCTCTGTGATACACCTGTTATCTGTTCACCTGTGCTTTTTGTGGTCCCGAGAGGAGCTGCGGCGGTCCCGGCTCTTCCTGTCTCGGCTGCGGCTGCGCTTCTCTCGGCTGCGACTCCCTCGGTCTTTGCTCCAGCTGCGATGCTTCTCACCACGGCTGGGAGAGCTACTCCGACTCCTCTTCTTGTGCCTTTCTCGCTCTCGCTCTGTGCCACAAGAAAAAAGAAAAACACACACAACAGGAAATATTAGATTTAAAAGGGCCATAATATCCCACACATGCCATTATGATGCATTTATGAAATTAATATAACCCCACCCCTATTTGTTATTATGTGAAAAGCAAAATGTTGGTTAATACATTACGAGACAAGAGCCCTCTGAGGCAAGTGTAATATTCCCCACCTCTGTTTTCTTTGAAGATCCCAATACTTACTGACGGACAGCAGTCTTCAACTTTTCAATATAATTACTGTGGCAGAATCAAATTATGATAAGGCCATTATCCATGAATATACAACAAAACATACAACCCCATAGTTGTAGGGCAGGATCCCGAGGTGAACCTGTGTAGCAAGTTTGGTGACCCTAGAGAGATTTATTCGTTATATAGTAAGAGAGCATAGGCAGTGGCAACCTTGACCTTTGGACCCCAAATCTGTAATCAGAGGTCATGATCTCAGAGTGAACCAGTGTAGCAAGTTTGTTGACAAGAGCTTTCTTTGCTGTTGAACCCCAACCCATAGTCACACTTCAGCGTCACAGGGGCGTACCAAGTTTGGTGACCATAGCTTCACTCGATGTACAGTAATAAGGCATAGGGAATGTTAATCTTGACCTTTGACCTTTTGACCCCAAACCCATAGTCAGAAGTCAGGATCCCAAGGTGAACCTGTGTACCAGGTTTGGTGGCCCCAGCTTTACTTGTTTTATAGTGATAGTGCAAATGGAGTGCTAACCTTGACCTTTGACCTTCTGACCTCAAACCCATAGCCAGAGGTCAGGATCCCAAAGTGAACCCGTGGACCAAGTTTGGTGCCCCTAGCTTTACTCGTTGTACAGTAATAAGGCATAGGGAATGCTAACCTTGACTTTTTGACCCCAAACCCATAGTCAGAGGTCAGGATCCTAAGGTGAACCTGTCTACCAGGTTGGTGGCCCTAGCTTTACTCGTTTTATAGTAATAGTAAATGTAGCATTTACGATAGTGCAAATGGAATGTTAACTGTGGCCTTTGAACTTTTGACCCCAAATCCATAGTCAGGTTAGGGTGGTGGCCCTCAATGAGCCGGATGTGGCCCGAGGGCTGCCTATTTGTGGCCCCCAGGCTGTGGTTTCTTCACTATGTCTTTTGCTTTGGTCAGCACCTGTAAACGTGGACTGCTATCTCCATGCCAATAATGTGTGCGTGAGCGGCCGCAGTGCGAGCGGCACTTTTTACTTTCACTTTCAAAGCAGTTCGCTTATTACCGGGCTCCTCAAATAGCGAACCGGCCTGCATCCGCACCCAAAGCCTTTTTACCAGTGACCCAAACATGATGCTAAAACAAAAGTCAGAGAGCCACCATCAGACAGCGATAGGCTTATTTCCATTTGTTATTAGAAGTGTGATATTTACATGTTAGAAATTCTGTTGTTGACTGAAGGACTACGATACTGTTTATTTTATTTCACCTTTATTTAATAAATTCACTTCTCTGTGCTTATCAACTTTGCAGTGCTGTCTCCAGCGTTGTGTGTGCGCACCGAGCAACACCTGTGCTTGTGATCACGCCGTTCAAACAGCAGATTTGAACGACCAACATGGCCTTGCTGCCACTGGAGCTCAAAGACCGCGCTCATTGTCTGTGTGTGGGCGCACCCATCTCTGGTACAATTCCGTGCACTAATGTTCCGCTTTTGGGCCTGCATGCGCTCGGTCAGCGCTCACCCGCTGCATAGGGTTTGCGCACAAATGCGTCCACTGCGCTCGCTCGTGTACCAGCGCGTTTTTGCCACTATGAACTGGGCTCAACTGCCGCTGAAAGTCACTGCCTTCACCCAGCTCCTCCCACAGCAGAAGAGCCTGATGACATGGGCATAAATCAAGGGGGTCCGGGGGTGGGGCAATTTTTTTTCTTTAAAATTTGCAGCCTTTTATCATAAATTTGCAACTTTTTCTCATTAATTTACTACATTTATATGCAAATGTAAAACCTTTTTGTTGTAAATTTGCCTTCATAAGTCTGCTGTTTTTGCATCTTAAATCTGCAATTTTTTTTGTAACCTCATTATAATAGATGTGAGTTTTTTCCTTGTAAATTTACATATTTTTCCTCAATAAACTTGCAGCTTTTTTCTAGTAAACTTGACTTTTTGAAAATGTGCAATTTTTTTTCTTTTTAAATTTGCAATTTTCTTTCTCATAAATTTATGACTTTTTTCTTGTAAATTAGCAGCTTTTTTCCCGTAAGTATACGTTTTTACATTCTTTCTCATAAAAACGTGACTGACAACAATAACACTTATATTGTCCCTTCAACATTTACTCTGGAGAAAATGTTCTGTTTATTGCGCCTCCCAACATAAAAATGAAATATCCCCCCATACAGCATGTCGGCACTGCTCCGGACCGCTGACCCACTGGACAAAACAAGTGCAGACTCCTGGCAAAAATATTTGAGGACCCCTGGGCTAGGGTGTAAGTCGTCCAAGATTTGTCTGAAGTTTGTTTGATAAATCAAACCCTGGTACCAAGTTTCAAAACAATCGGAACAAAACTGTTGGAGGAGTTGATTTCACAAAAGTGGGACAGACAGACAGACGGACGGATGGACAGACCAATAACATAATCCCCCTTTGTGCTTCAACCAGCAGGAGATAAAAAAAAATGTAACAAATCCATCAGTCAAAATGATGAACAAGAGTCTAGTGCAACCACTGTAGAGCACTCAGTGACAAGCTGCGATCACTCCTACACAGCAAGCTGCTCTGCTAATATTACCTGCTAATATTATTCTACTAATGTTATGTATTTCGGTCAGAAAGAAATAATCTCTGGTCGCCTTCTCTTGCCATCTCCTGATTGTAACACACTTCGTTTTCTACCACAAAAGTTTGCCTGTTTCGTATGTAGCATCATCTCACTTTGGCTCAGCAACAATTATTTTTCTGCTTAAAGACATTTTTGTTTCATCCAGGAATAATGCAAAGAAATGGATTTTCTTCCCCCAGGCCACAGCTGAAATCCCCTTTTGTTAAAACCAGCCTAAGGAATGTCCCCAATGTCCTGCCGCACTTTTATTGCCCCCATAAAACATGCAACAGATCCACACTCAGCTAATTTCCTTAAACTGTGGAAACGCTGGATTTAAACAACTTTAAAGTACATTATTACAAACTCAATTCTAAACCTTCATTCTTTTCAGGACTATGAAAATGCAGATGGACTCTGATGTTTTGATGCGGAAAATCAATAATATGTGTGAAATGCATTAATCTGTGATTTTATATACAGTATATATACGTATATGCATGGTAATGTTAAATGAATGTTTATTCCTGCATGTTGATTCAGAAGCACTGCTTATAAGATACACTAAGGTTAGTTTAGTTATACATAAGAGTGTAACAGTACATTCCAATGTATTTAAAACTGTGTATTCCTGTGGACTGATATCATGTATCAAAGTTTGCCTCTAAAACCATGTGACTCCCACAGCCAATCGCTGCACGACAGCTCTTCACCCCAAAGGACTCCGAACAATAGACTGTTTGTTCATTGGACTAAAAGTTCATCGAGCCCGCCCACGAAGGACGCTCATTGGCTGAGACTCCGGTCAGGCCAGAATCCCGCGAAACTCAACAGAGCTTATAAAAAGGAGAGAGAGACTCGGTTTCAGCCCTTTTTGCCCTTTTTTCGTCAGACTCTCTTTTCCTCCCCGGATTTCCTCCCGGCTGCTCGCTTTTTTCTGATCTCCTCCATTGTCTACACACAGCAAGGAAGAACAAAGGACTGTCTGAGCACATGTCGCTTTTCTGAACACAGAGCAGATAACTTGTAATTCATGTAACTTTGTATTTTCTTTTATTCTCTTAAATGCCTAGGAATTCCTTTTTCTTTGAGCTCAATTCTTAATCGGAGTCAAACTCCAATTTTATTCATCACTTTTTCTGTTAAACTTTCTGTAAAACCACCGTTTGTTTAATTTTAAGGTAAACTTTAATCTTGACTTTATTTTTATAATATTTTTCTTGACCAAGCACCCACCAGAAGCTATTTTTATCTAAAGTCCGAAAGTTTCTTTTCTAATTTGAAATCGGATTAGATATCTTTTAATTATTATTGAAAACCTCTTGAAGAAAGACGCAGCATTCCACGTCACGTGCAGCTGAGGAATCAAGGCTGTTCATCAAACATCGCTCCGAAGAAACGTCGGCACCATCTGGCTAGAACCCGTTCCAACTGTGGGTCATACGGCCAAGATCCAGCCCCGTTCGACTGCTTGAATTTAAAGGTTGAACTGTGGACCCTGAAAATATCTGCTGGCAGATATTTTCCCCCAACATCCACGAAGACGGACGACAGAACTAACCTCACCAGAAGCACGTGAGCTGTAAAAACTTTAATTCCACTGCTGAATTAGCTTCTGAGGTTCGTTAATAATTTATTTATCTAATCAGATGCAAATTAAGAAGCCCTTAACATAACTCTTCTTTTCATTAAAATTCCGTTTTTATTTTCTTAAGATTAATTTAGGACTTTTTCATAATTAGCAAACTTTCTCCATAAATTTGCGTTGTTTTTAATAATCTGTTAACTCAAACTGATAGAAATTCGTTTCTCAGTTTAACCCTGGTTCCGAAAATATTGACATTGTTAATCTATCATTTACAAGATTGACTTTATGATCAATGAAATTATTTCAATGTCTATTAATCATTTCGTTTAATAAATATTTAAAAATGAGAAGTTATTGGGAATTTATTTCATTCTGAGTCTGTTTCAAGCCCAGGTATCGAATTCACGGAAAATTTTTGAGACTGATTATTGATTAATTTATTGAGTGATCAAACAGGTATAAAGTGAAATTAAAGATCAAATTGCTTCTTAAAGATGGAAGGTGGTGCCCCTTACGAGTGTTATTAACTTTTCTGATGTATATGAAATGAGATTTGAGCTCAGATTCCAATACATCAATATAAATTAAATAATTCATACCTGATCATATTTATTATTTATTAATATCCCCATTTTCACGTTACACGTATCTGGCAATGGCGGGGGGGGGGGGGTTGACTCTGGTTCTAGGAAGTAGTCTAGTCCATTAATTCCCAACCTGGGGATCACGAGGTCATTTATGATGGTCATTAGATAATTGTGAAATTATATATATATATATATATATATACACTCACCGGCCACTTTATTAGGTACACCTGTCCAACTGCTCGTTAACACTTAATTTCTAATCAGCCAATCACATGGCGGCAACTCAGTGCATTTAGGCATGTAGACATGGTCAAGACAATCTCCTGCAGTTCAAACCGAGCATCAGTATGGGGAAGAAAGGTGATTTGAGTGACTTTGAACGTGGCATGGTTGTTGGTGCCAGAAGGGCTGGTCTGAGTATTTCAGAAACTGCTGATCTACTGGGATTTTCACGCACAACCATCTCTAGGGTTTACAGAGAATGGTCCGAAAAAGAAAAAATATCCAGTGAGCGGCAGTTCTGTGGGCGGAAATGCCTTGTTGATGCCAGAGGTCAGAGGAGAATGGCCAGACTGGTTCGAGCTGATAGAAAGGCAACAGTGACTCAAATAACCACCCGTTACAACCAAGGTAGGCAGAAGAGCATCTCTGAACGCACAGTACGTCGAACTTTGAGGCAGATGGGCTACAGCAGCAGAAGACCACGCCGGGTGCCACTCCTTTCAGCTAAGAACAGGAAACTGAGGCTACAATTTGCACAAGCTCATCGAAATTGGACAATAGAAGATTGGAAAAACGTTGCCTGGTCTGATGAGTCTCGATTTCTGCTGCGACATTCGGATGGTAGGGTCAGAATTTGGCGTCAACAACATGAAAGCATGGATCCATCCTGCCTTGTATCAATGGTTCAGGCTGGTGGTGGTGGTGTAATGGTGTGGGGAATATTTTCTTGGCACTCTTTGGGCCCCTTGGTACCAATTGAGCATCGTTGCAACGCTACAGCCTACCTGAGTATTGTTGCTGACCATGTCCATCCCTTTATGACCACAATGTACCCAACTTCTGATGGCTACTTTCAGCAGGATAATGCGCCATGTCATAAAGCTGGAATCATCTCAGACTGGTTTCTTGAACATGACAATGAGTTCACTGTACTCAAATGGCCTCCACAGTCACCAGATCTCAATCCAATAGAGCATCTTTGGGATGTGGTGGAACGGGAGATTGGCATCATGGATGTGCAGCCGACAAATCTGCGCCAAGTGTGTGATGCCATCATGTCAATATGGACCAAACTCTCTGAGGAATGCTTCCAGCACCTTGTTGAATCTATGCCACGAAGAATTGAGGCAGTTCTGAAGGCAAAAGGGGGTCCAACCCGTTACAAGCATGGTGTACCTAATAAAGTGGCCGGTGAGTGTATATATATATATATATATATATATATATATATACACACTACCATTCAAAAGTTTGGGGTCACTTAGAAATTTCCTTATTTTGGAAAGAAAAGCACTTTTTTCAATGAAGATAACTTTAAACTAATCAGAAATACACTCTATACATTGCTAATGTGGTAAATGACTATTCTAGCTGCAAATGTCTGGTTTTTGGTGCAATATCTAGATAGGTGTATAGAGGCCCATTTCCAGCAACTATCACTCCAGTGTTCTAATGGTACAGTGTGTTTGCTCATTGCGTCAGAAGGCTAATGGATGATTAGAAAACCCTTGTGCAATCATGTTAGGTCTGCAATGCTGTAATTGCTGCAAATGGAGGATTCTTTGACAAAAGCAAAGTTTGAAGGAAAAAATTATTATTTCAAATACAAATCATTAGTTCTAACCTTGTCAATGTCTTGACTATATTTTCTATTCATTTTACAACTCATGGTGGTAAATAAGTGTGACTTTTCATGGAAAACACAAAATAATTGTCTGGGTGACCCCAAACTTTTGAACGGTAGTGTATATATATATACAGTGGGGCAAAAAAGTATTTAGTCAGCCACCAATTGTGCAAGTTCTCCCACTTAAAAGATGACAGAGGTCTCCAATTTTCATCATAGGTATACCTCAACTATGAGAGACAAAATGAGAAAAAAAAATCCAGAAAATCACATTGAAGGATTTTTAATGAATTAATTGGTAAATTCCTCGGTAAAATAAGTATTTGGTCACCTACAAACAAGCAAGATTTCTGGCTCTCACAGACCTGTAACTTCTTCTTTAAGAGGCTCCTCTGTCCTCCACTCGTTACCTGTATTAATGGCACCTGTTTGAACTTGTTATCAGTGTAAAAGACACCTGTCCACAACCTCAAACAGTCAGACTCCAAACTCCACTATGGCCAAGACCAAAGAGCTGTCAAAGGACACCAGAAACAAAATTGTAGACCTGCACCAGGCTGGGAAGACTGAGTCTGCAATAGGTAAGCAGCTTGGTGTGAAGAAATCAACTGTGGGAGCAATTAATAGAAAATGGAAGACATACAAGACCACTGATAATCTCCCTCCATCTGGGGCTCCACGCAAGATCTCACCCCGTGGGGTCAAAATTATCACGAGAACGGTGAGCGAAAATCCCAGAACCACATGGGGGGACCTAGTGAATGACTTGCAAGAGCTGGGACCAAAGTAACAAAGGCTACATCAGAAACACACTACGCCGCCAGAGACTCAAATCCTGCAGTGCCAGACGTGTCCCCCTCCTTAAGCCAGTACATGTCCAGGCCTGTCTGAAGTTTGCTAGAGAGCATTTGGATGATCCAGAAGAGGATTGGGAGAATGTCATATGCTCAGATGAAACCAAAATAGAACTTTTTGGTAAAAACTCAACTTGTCGTGTTTGGAGGAGAAAGAACACCATACCTACTGTGAAGCATGGGGGTGGAAACATCATACTTTGGGGCTGTTTTTCTGCAAAGGGACCAGGACGACTGATCCATGTAAAGGAAAGAACGAATGGGGCCATGTATCGTGAGATTTTGAGTGAGGACCTCCTTCCACCAGCAAGGGCATTGAAGATGAAACGTGGCTGGGTCTTTCAGCATGACAATGATCCCAAACACACCGCCCGGGCAACAAAGGAGTGGCTTCGTAAGAAGCATTTCAAGGTCCTGGAGTGGCCTAGCCAGTCTCCAGATCTCAACCCCATAGAAAATCTTTGGAGGGAGTTGAAAGTCCGTGTTGCCCAGTGACAGCCCCAAAACATCACTGCTCTAGAGGAGATCTGCATGGAGGAATGGGCCAAAATACCAGCAACAGTGTGTGAAAACCTTGTGAAAACTTACAGAAAACGTTTGACCTCTGTCATTGCCAACAAAGGGTATATAACAAAGTATTGGGATGAACTTTTGTTATTGACCAAATACTTATCGTACCGAGGAATTTACCAATTAATTAATTAAAAATCCTTCAATGTGATTTTCTGAATTTTTTTTTTCTCATTTTGTCTCTCATAGTTGACGTATACCTATGATGAAAATTGGAGACCTCTCATCTTTTAAGTGGGAGAACTTGCACAATTGGTGGCTGACTAAATACTTTTTTACCCCACTGTATATATATATATATATATATATATATACAGTATATACTGTATATATATATATATATATATATGTGTGTGTGTGTGTGTGTGTGTTCAAAATTAAAAAAAAACAAAAAAATATTTTAGACTGGAAATTGTATTTACATTAAATTGTCTGTGCCAGTGAAAGAATATTACCAAGACTCTTTTTTAAAGTCACATACACATGTGATTTAGCGTTTATACAAAAAAAACCCTTTCATTTTATGAAAATGGCTTTATCTATCACCACCTGCCCCTGATACTGTTAGAAGCCATGAAGTCTGCTAACAATACCTTTATTTAAAGGACTACAGCACAAGATTCAGACCAACAGATGGAATTTCCCCAAGTCTAAGACTCATTCCAGCCTGATCAAATCCCCCCCCAAGAGTGCTAAGATCTCTGATTGTTGACCATGACCTTGAACTCAAGCACAGCCTAGATGCAGACCCACTTGAGGACCATTGTGCAGGAGTTTGCTGAACACCAGGGCAATTGCCTAGGAGGAGTAATGACTTTCCCGAAATCATAAATGCCCAGATCTCTTGACCTTTGACAATGACCTTGACCTCAACCTGAATGCAGACCAACCTGACTGTAAGTTTGTTCAGAATTAGGGCAACTGCCTACAAGTCAAAGTGGCCTTTGACCTCGACCTTGAGCACAACCTGGATGCAAACCCACCTGAAGATCAATGTGAATGAGTTTGGTGACCATTGGGGTTGGAGGAGTAGTGATTCTGGTGAAATGCGGACAGACGAACAACGGATGCTGCATTAGCTCCATTTGGCTTTACTGAAATAATTTTTTTGTTTTTATCAAACACATTTGATTTTGCTTTCTTATACAACACATTCAATTCAATTCAACTTTATTTATATAGTGCCATTTCACAACAACAGTCATCTCATAGCACTTTCAACTGTAGGGGGATCCCCACAGTTGCAGAAAGACCCCAGCAATCAGGCAATCCCCTGTGAGCAAGCACTTGGCGACGGTGGAGAGGAAAAACTCCCTTTTAACAGGAAGAAACCTCCAGCAGAACCAGCCTCAGGGAGGGGCAGTCATCTGCTGCGACTGGCTGGGGGGTGAGGGGATAGAGAAGAAGAAAAGAACAGACATGTAGAGAGCAAACAGCACGATGGGGACTCAATCTATGGGAGAGAACAAACAGATGCTAATGACCAGCAAAAAAAAAAATATATTTCATTGAGAGTGAAGAAAGGAGTGAGGCCCAGTGCATTATTGGAGGTCCCCCGGCTGACTAAACCTATTAGCAGCATAACTAAGGAAGGGTTCAGAAACACATGATCCCTACCTAAATGTAGGCTATATCAAAAAGGAAGGTTTTAACCCTATTCTTAAAAACAGAGATCGAGTCTGACTCCCGAATCCAGATTGGCAGCTGGTTCCACAGGAGAGAAGCTTGATAACTGAAGGCTCTGCCTCCCATTGTACATAGCAACAAACAAACAACACACACACCCGAGTTAAAATAATTAATAATAGAATTAATAATACAAACACAGAATTATGACCAGCTGGCCATACTAATAATTAGTTAAACAAAAGGCGGGGAAAAATCCCAAATAATTATCACAATTGCATCTGTACTCTAAGCATCCTTCCACAGTTCAAATAAGCACATTCTGAGGGCATCACTCCATTTCATCTGCACAACAGAACTCTTTCTGTACGATATAAAGTCAACATAAGGTATTCACATCCAGTGTATCCTTCCCCTTCATGACAATTTCACGTAGGTCTGCGGGCAAGTATTCTATTACGGGCTGCCAAATATGCATAAAAACAATGTTGTTTCCTTTCAGTTTAGCACTAAGCCTTCCCATTGTTAACACTGAATATTTCTTTGTACCATTGAGTTACAGTAGGTGGTTTCTCGTGGATCCAATTAAACAGTATACATTTTCTAGCTAAACCTAGGAGTTTATTTCGTAGTTTAGTTTGTTTAGCATTCATGCTTCTTTCTTTCATCGGCAGCCCTAATAGAAACTGGCCTGGATCTTTATGTATCCTGTGCTTTAATATAACACTGATCTCTTTAGATACATACATCCAAAACTTAGCGATTTTTGGACAAGACCAAAAACAATGTACATATGTCCCCATTGTCAGTTTACATTTAAGACATAATGGTGATTTATTAGGATCAATTTTATTCAATATATAAGGTGTCCTGTGTTGTCTATGTAATATTTTATACTGCATTTCTTTAAATTTATTGCTGATAAATAATGAATGAACAGTTTGAGTACACTTTCTCCATACCTCTTCATCAAAGCCACTTTGAAGATCTTCCTATCTTGTAACTAATATTCCCATATCGTATTTTTTATAGTTCTGCAGGCTTTTATAAAAGTATGATATGTGGCCTTTATTTAATTTAAAGTTTATTATAAATTTCTCAATTGGTCCTAATGAAATTGCATTCTGTAAAAATTTATTGTTTGTTGTAATAAAATGTTGGGATTGGAGAAAGGCAAAAAAGTCTTTTTGGTAAATTAAAGGTATTTTGAGCTTGTGTGAAGGACATAAATACATTATTCTCATTGAACAGGTCTCCTATCACTCTCACTCCCGCTTCATACCAAGATCTAAATATGGCGTTATTAATGCCAGGAGGAAAATCTCTATTATTCATGAGTGGGGTGAGATATGAAAAGGTACTTTTTCTGTCAGTGAATTTATTCATGTCTTGCCAGATCTTTGTGGAGTTTGACAGAATTGGATTGTCCCTGACTTTTGTAAACATTTTTATACAAGTAAGTTCCCCCAATAGTTAAAAGGGGTCACAACCCCATGAATCTATTGGATTTTCTTTTCTTTCCACATAGCCATGAACCCATCCGTGAATAATTCTGCCATGATAGGCCCAGTTGTACAGTAAGGTTAGGAAATGCAAGACCTCCTTTATCCTTGGGCAACTGCAGAGTCTTCATACTAATCCTGGGTTTTCTCCCTTGCCAAATAAAATGTGACAGATCTTTTTCAATCTCTTCAGCCAATTTCTTAGAAATATAAACAGGTAACATCTGCACTGGGTATAATAGGTGTGGTATCACATTCATTTTTAACAAATTAATTCTACCCATCCAAGAAATTGGCAAATCCTTCCATCTTATTATATCCCTCTTAATACTCTTATGTACAGTATGAAAGTTCAATTTCAATAGGTTTGGAACATTTGGTGTAATATTAATCCCCAAATATGAGAGCCCTGAGGTAGACCAAGAAAAAGGAAAATCAGGGAGATTTGGTATATTCTTGTCGTACCCAACTGGCATAGCCAAGGATTTATCAAGGTTGGTTTTTTACCCTGAGAAGGACCCAAAGGTTTCAATAATTGACATTAAAACTGGTATAGATTCTTCTGGGTTTGTAATAAACAACAAAACATCATCTGCATACAGCACAATTTTGAATATATTATTTTTAATTTGGAAGCCAGCAATGCTGTTATGACTTCTAATTGCCTCTGCCAATGGTTCAATGGCCAAGGCAAATATTAAGGACGATATAGGGTCTTCCTGTCAAGTAGATCTCCCAAGTATAAATTCAGATGACTTTGCACTATTTACAAGCACACTAGCTCTAGGTGAATAATATATTAGTTTGACCAAGCTGATAAAGTCCTCTCCCAAGCCAAATATCCCCATTACTGTAAAAAGGTAAGGCCAGTCTACGCGATCGAAAGCCTTCTCCACATCCAGTGAAATAATAAGACCATGTTTCTGATTCATATTTGATATTATTATTATTATTATTATCAATAATATATAATATATAAGATTGTTATATTAATTATTAATATTAATATGATTAATTATTATTAATAATAATATTGAGTACTTTTCTCATATTAGTTTGGGAAGCTCTGTTCTTAATAAAACCTGTCTGGTCTGGCTTAATAAGTAGGGGGAGATAGCATTCAAGTCTGTTTGCTAATATATTGGAGAAGATTTTGCTATCTACATTGGTCAAACTGATGGGTCGATATGAACTGCATTTTTCAGGGGGCTTATCATTTTTAAGAATAAATGAGATGTTTGCCGAGTACAAAGAGTTGGGAAGAGAACCATTCTCAGCTGAGTGGAGATACATCTTTAAAAGAGGGCCCTTTAATGAGTCCTGAAATATTTTATAAAACTCAGGGCTATATCCATCAGGTCCGGGAGCTTTTCCACCCTGGAGGGAGTTAATTGCATTTCTTATCTCTACCTTATTTATTGGTCTACCAAGTGCAGCTCTTTCTGTCTCTATAATTGATGGAAGATTGAGATTTTCTAGGAAATCATCAATACATCTCTGAGTTTTATTGAATTCAGAAGTATAGAGGGTTTTTTTATAAAATTTTTCCATTATCTCCACTAACGTTTTAGTTTCATAGTGATTTTTCCCATACTCATCTTCTAATGATGAGATGGGTTTGAAATCTCATCTGCCGGCTGCTAATCGAGCAAGCAGTCATCTTGGTTTGTCTCCCATTTTGAACAATCTATGTTTTGCACAAAAGATATTTGCTTCCACTTTTGGTGTTAGGAGTTGATTAAGAGCTGATATGATGGCTTCAGATTTCTTGTGTAGGGCCGCAGATGGATTATCCTTAATTTGCTTATCAACCTCATTCAATTGTTTTTCTAGATTGATTTGTTCTTTCAAAGATTCCTTTTTCCTGGCTGCACTATAAGAAATTATAACTCCTCTCAAGTAGGTTTTAAGAGTGTCCCACAGAACTGATGGGTTTGTATCTTTGTTATCATTTATTGAGAGAAAAAATTAAATTTGTTGTTTCAAAAATAACACAAATGAGGGATTATTTAAAAGTGAAGGGTTAAGGTGCCAATTATGTGAAGTTGGTTAAGGAGTAGGTGGGGAGGGTGCTCGCTCCACATACCAGCTACCCTGTGGCACAGTGGAAAGAAAAGAAAAAAAAAGACTTACAGAACGTATCCTTACAACTCATTTGCTGTTAAAGTCATACAAAACTTATGAGACATTCATAGATAAGAACAGAGGTTATAAAAATTGTGACTATGGTGCCGAGTGCCGACAGTTATTAAACCTGTTGTATGTGTTGTACAATACAAGGATAAATTGGGCCATTTCTAAGGTGAACTACATAAATTATATTACAGATATTTCCTTTAAAAACACACTCTGGCGAATATAAATCCCCTATAAAAACAAATCTACATGATCTAAAATGGTATCTTGTGTCCTTTTTTCTACAAAAAAAAAAATCTTTTATTGTCATACAGTTTTGTGTCAAAATCTTTTCACTTGCAAATTGAATTTTTCCAAAAGCTTACTTTCCCCTTAAATAAATTGGGTAGCATTGTAGACTAGGGCTGTGCAATATGACGATATAGTATATCGGATGACAATATAAAAATGTCTATCGTTTCATAGAATACTCTATTGTTTATATCGTTATTTAAAATGCACATACTGAGGCGGCATGGTAAAATAAGCAGCAGTGCTGTGGTTTTAAGCAGATTTTATTAATCATGTCGCCTTCACGGGAACTCGGCTCCAGCCATAGCGTGAGCAGGCTGAAGCCGAATTCCTCAGGCTCTCAGTGAAGAGGGGACACAAAATCTGTGTCCTGCAGCAGGGTTGAAGTCAGATTGAGAGAGTAAGAGAGAGATTGCGTTACAGAGTTGCACCTTAAATACTTGATCATAACAATACATCAAAGAGACGTACCCCACAGTTTAGAATGATCAAAGGGACAACAGAACAGGCAGGAGGTATTTGCATTTGTAAGACATACATCACAATGGGCAGATTAGCTAGACCTCGCTCCAAGTGTCAGACAAAGAGGCTAACAAGCACATCTACATATTGATCTGAGTCTCTAGGTCACAGTAAGGGCAAAATGCATGAATACAAAGGATGAAAGGCATCGATTAACATCACATAGGTGAGACAGAAGAAACTCGTCTACCTGTAGACATTAATACACCAAAGCACATCTAAGATGCTCAGAAAAAGCATAGTAAGGACAAGCCATATGCACACTATACAGAATGGCGCATTACATCACAACACATGCATGTTTGCATCACAAATACATGAATGGCACATTGCTTCTCAGTAGTGTAGCAGGAAAACAGAGAAAAGAGGGCTGAGTGTCCTTAGTCTGTTGTGGGGTTAAAACGAACCGCCACACACGCTCCCCCCCAGAGGACGCGGCAGGGGGTCGCGACCTCGATAATCCATCTGTGTGAGCGAGCTGTGGGAGAAGCTCGCTGCAGGCGGAGGGGGAGGGAGGGGAGGGGAGGGGTAGTAAGTGCCGGCAGGAGCTGTGAAATCGTCCTGAGCCGCGCAAAAATTGCTTGTGGGTCCGCAATGTCGAAGGGCTGGTCCCGTTGAACGTGCAGCGGTCCACAAGAAGAAAAATTAGTCTCTGACTCCTCTCGTGGCCATGAAGAAAAGCAGGAGCGGCTGTAAGAGAGAAAGTAAACAAAGCAGGGGGGACTGTTGGTTTTGGGTGCTGAAGCAACCCCAAAGCTCCCGGGAACAGCTGACGGCTGAAATCCCGTTGTGCCGTGGCTAAGACCATTAAAAAATCCAGTGGCGAGCTGCGTGCTTGCTTCAGGTGAACGAGCAACCCTGAAGGTTCTGAGGGCAGCGGCGGAGGACGATGGCGGTCTGTGGCGTGGCTGAGACTGTTAACAAATCCTTCCAGTATGCTGTATGCGTACCTCAGGTGAGCGAGCAGCCCTGAAAGGCAGCGGCGAAGGAGGAAGGCAGTCTGTGGAGCCGTTACTTGTCCCATGCGTGATGCGCCGTCCTTGTAACTCCCCGGTGCGTGCGCAGGGGTTCAGTGCGTGGGTGGGCCGCTGGAGTGGTGAGTCAGGGTGCAGAAACTTGGCGGAGATCAGCGCAGACGGCGCCAATAAAATCCAGGTTGAGCTGTTGCTGTAGATTTGGCCATGGTGCGTTGGAGCGTTGAGAGGAAATAGACGATCTTTAGTCCCTCAGGCCCGTGCAGAGGCGTTGGAGCGGCGGGAGGGAATAGACGATCTTTTGTTCCTCAGGCTCATGCAGCTGCGTTGGCGCGGTGTGAGGAAGTGGACGATCGTTGTCGCTCGTGCGGCCATGGTGCGTTCAGTTCCACGCGCTGCACTCCCCGTCGGCCCTGGAGGTTGCCGTCGTGGAGAGAGGACGAGGTGCGTGCGCTCTCAGTGAGAGCGGCCGGTCCAGCGTGGTTGTGCAGATCTCAGGCGACGGAGCATTCATGCCCGGGTGTTGCGTTCGCTGGCCGCTCGTTTTTTTCAGCGTCGGTTCGCCAGCGTGGCCATCCAAAACAGAAGGCTGCGTTGCACAAAACGTGTGCGTCTTCAAGGGGCCACCAACGCAGCTGTGTGGCTGTCCAGCTCGGAAGGTTGCTTTCGCACAAAACGTGTGCGTGTTGGAGGGGTCACCAGTGAGGCGGCATGGTAAAATAAGCAGCAGTGCTGTGGTTTTAAGCAGATTTTATTAATCATGTCGCCTTCACGGGAACTCGGCTCCAGCCATAGCGTGAGCAGGCTGAAGCCGAATTCCTCAGGCTCTCAGTGAAGAGGGGACACAAAATCTGTGTCCTGCAGCAGGGTTGAAGTCAGATTGAGAGAGTAAGAGAGAGATTGCGTTACAGAGTTGCACCTTAAATACTTGATCATAACAATACATCAAAGAGACGTACCCCACAGTTTAGAATGATCAAAGGGACAACAGAACAGGCAGGAGGTATTTGCATTTGTAAGACATACATCACAATGGGCAGATTAGCTAGACCTCGCTCCAAGTGTCAGACAAAGAGGCTAACAAGCACATCTACATATTGATCTGAGTCTCTAGGTCACAGTAAGGGCAAAATGCATGAATACAAAGGATGAAAGGCATCGATTAACATCACATAGGTGAGACAGAAGAAACTCGTCTACCTGTAGACATTAATACACCAAAGCACATCTAAGATGCTCAGAAAAAGCATAGTAAGGACAAGCCATATGCACACTATACAGAATGGCGCATTACATCACAACACATGCATGTTTGCATCACAAATACATGAATGGCACATTGCTTCTCAGTAGTGTAGCAGGAAAACAGAGAAAAGAGGGCTGAGTGTCCTTAGTCTGTTGTGGGGTTAAAACGAACCGCCACAATACTTCTGTTTATTCAGTAAAGCTCCTCACCACTACTTGTCAGCGCCCCGTCTCTCCTCTGCAGTGCACACAGTGGAACAGGTGTGTCATGGGCGGCTCGGCTTCAGTCCGGTGGATGTGGGACTGTTTTCCATTGTACTGCGTCAGAGAGGATAGTTCGCTAACCTTGTTTTAATAGGAAGTAAGCAACATTAACACCATGTCTAATTATATAATGCTAAGTGTAGTGTCATCGTTTAAAACCATCATTTAAACCATTGTTTCTTTGGTTTAAATTACTGCCGAGTTTCTTAGTTTTGTCTGAAAAAAATTTATTGAAGCTGCAAAAGTGCATGATGGTGGTACATACTTGCAAAATAAATAAATACATTAAAACGAGTCAGAGGAGAAAGTTGGCTCTTAATGTAATTTATTTGATTTCTGATCATTTTAATTAGTCAAGTAGTGATAATGAATAAAGTTAAAGTCATCACATGTATTTTATTACATTACTTTTGGGTCTTTGCGTTTCAGATCATGACCAATCTGAAATATTTTTACGAAGAAGCAAACAGGTTAAATCAGGCCAGAATGGCAGGCTGCAGGTCTGCACTGAAATTTTCACTGATTTAAACTAACAGCTAATTTATATCTGTAGGTGAGAGCTATGGGTAATTTTCTCATTTTCAGACATTTTTTTATGTTAACTGTTTTATTTATTTATTTATTTTTACTTTTCTCCTCCGGCTCAGGAAATATTCAGCTTATTAATGATTACTTTTTATTCATATGATTTAGAAGAAAAACCTTAAATTTATGAGAATCAAGTCTCAAATGCACATTAAAAAACTATTTTATAACAACACTGCAAAATTATGAGGGAAAACAGTACATGTAAAAAAAAAGTTAAAAAAAAAAAAGATGGTCCTTTTTATGTGATTATCTAAACTGAAGAATTTACAGAAAATGTAGATCATGACATATATATTGTTATCATGATATAAGATGACTTATATCAATATGATTTTTTTGTCATATTGCACAGCCCTAGTGTAGACTACAATTGCTTTCCTTTTGCCCTGGAGAGACAAACATTCACATATTTAGGCATTAAAGTTACTCATTCATTTAAAGATCTTTATGATCATAACTTCAAGGTACTTGTAGACCATACCAAACACGAGTTTGCTAGGTGGTCTTCTATGCTGATTTCTCTAGCTGGTTGAATTAACACAATCAAAATGACCATTTTACCCCGGTTCCTACATTTGTCTCAGATGATTCCTATATTTCTCACCAAGGGTTGGCTTAAGCAATTGAATAGTCTCATTAATGATTTTACTTGGAACAAGACTCCCCAACGTATGAACAGAACCTACTTAGAGGCCCCTAAACCTGTAGGGGGCCAAGGCCTACCAAATTTTACGTACTACTACTGGGCCACAAACATTACCAAATTGACTTATTGGGTCTCAACATATGAACACAGGAGGGGCCCGCTGTGGGCCGAGATAGGGTTAGCAGCCTGTTCACCTACTTCCCCAGTGGCTGTCCTTAGCTACCCACTACCTACAGAATTAAGCCATCAGATTCTTAACCTAGTTGTCAAAAACTCTCAAAATATGGCTCCAATTTAGGAAACATTTCCATCTTAATCAAACATGCAATTTTCTTCCCTTAAGGGGGATTCACACTACAACGTTTGGACCAACTTTTAGTGACGTTTTGGCAAACGTCTGGCTCTGCTGGAAAAAAGTTAATGATAGTTGGTGTTTGTTGGCAAACGTTGGTGAAAGTTGTGCTCTTTGAAAATTTTCAGCATGCTGAAAGTTTGCTGACGTTTGGGAATACACGTTGGTGAAAGTTGTGCGAAGTTTGTAAAAGTTTCACTTTTGAAAATTCTCAACAAATACAACTTTCGCCAGTGTTTGCCAACAAACACCAACTATCATTAACTTTTATCAATTTCTCCCAGCAGAGCCAGACGTTTGCCAAAATGTCAATAAAAATTGGTCCAAACATTGTAGTGTGAATCCACCCAAAAAAGCAGGTCCAGGATGGCAGGAAGCCTCCACAAACATGATCTTTATATGAGTGTTGCCTGACACTGATGTCAGCTGAACTGCGCTGAGTATTCTTAGCTTAAGTTAACCTAAGTTGGCAACTGCTACACATATACTAGCCAAAGTTGGCAAAACTTTTGACAATGCTGAATGCAATGCTGGGAAATGTCAGCAAATGTTCGTAAAAGTAATTTCGCCAACGTTTGGCCTGATTTCTCTGATTTTTCAAAACATCAGTAAAAGTCAGTTCAAACATTATAGTGTGAACCCAGCTTTAGCTAACAATGATCTATTTACCCCCTCTTTGACTGATGTAGCCTTTGAACAATGGCGTGAAAATGGGCTGACCTTTTTTCGGGATCTATTTGTGGATGGTGCATTTGTTTCATTTGATCTATTACAGCATGCTCAATATTCCAAAGACAATTCTTTTGGTATCTGCAACCTCGCAGTTTTGCTAAAAAGCACTTGTCATTTTCTCTGCCATCTAAAAATGTAATGAACATTATTCTGGAAGCAGATCCTTACATCAAAGGGAGGATCTCAGCGGTCTACCGGACAATCCAAGCAATGAACCCACCTTCATGGGCCACAACTAAATCAACATGGGAGCGAGACTTAGGAACTTGAACATTCTGAAGAGACACGGCTCTACATCTTAAGGAATATTCACACATCCACCCTTTGTATTAAACATGGGCATTCAATTTAAAATAGTACACCGTCTCCACTACACCAATGAAAAACTTGCCAAAATCTACCCCAATATGAGTGCAGATTGTCCAAGATGTCATCGTGGCCCTGCCACAGCAGGTCACATGTTCTGGCCATGTTTGCTTTTAAAAGGTTTTTGGGAACAAATTTTTGAAGTACTATCTTTTATGTGTAAGGATATCTTAAAACTTGATCCTATTGTAACTATCTTTGGCATTTTCCCTACTGCGAAAAAATACTCTACCTCAAGGACCAGAGCTGTAGCTTTTGCATCACCTTTGGCTCGACGTTTAATCCTGCTGCAATGGAAATCATAAATCCACCCTCCTCTAAACTGTAGGTCAAAAGTGTATTATTGTCCATGCTTCCTCTTGAAAAGCTGTGTTACAGTAAGGGCAAATCTCAACAAAAGTTCTTTACAACCTGGTCCCCTTTTATAGATTATGTAAAGAGCCACACCTTTATATGAGTTCACTATTTTATTGTCTTATCTTAATGTATAATGTCTGACTTGCTGTGCACATAACTAATTTCAGAAGTTGTACTTACGTTTTTCCTGTAACCATGCCTTTTTTCGAGGGCCTTGGGGTGGGTGGCGAGATTATCTTTCTTTTCCAATTTATGCTTGTGTTTTTTCAGATTAAAAACTTATAAAGGATATAAAAAAATCTCTCTTTTCAATCTTTTCTTTTTATGTCTCATCAGACCAGAGAATTTTGTTTCTCATGGTCTGAGAGTTTTTCAGGTGCCTTTAGGCAAATGCCAGGTGGGCTGCCATGTGCCTTTTACTAAGGAGTGGCTTCCATCTGGCCACTCTACCATACAGGCCTGACTGGTGGATTGCTGCAGGGATGGTTGTCCTTCTGGAACAGGGGTGTCCAACCAGGTGCCATGGAGAGCCAAGACCCTGCAGGTTTTCTCTTCTACCCAGTCTCTTCAGCAGGTGTTTTCACTTATCAGCAATCAGTGGGAAGAAGTTCACAGAAATCTGCTGTTGAAGACACTGGTTGGAGGTAAAACCTGCAGGGTCTTGGCTCTCCATGGCACATGGTTGGACACCCCTGTTCTGGAAGGCTCTCCTCTATTCACAGAGGAACACTGGGGCTCTGACAGAGTGACCATCCGGTTCTTGGTCACCTCCCCGAATAAAGACCTTCTCCCCCGATTGCTTAGTTTAGATGGCCGGCCAGCTCTAGGAAGAGTCCTGGTGGTTCTGAACTTCTTCCATTTATGGATGATGGAGGTCACTGTGCTCATTGGGACCTTCAAAGCAGCAGAAATGTTTCTGTACCCTTCCCCAGATTTGTGCCTTGAGACAATCCTGTCTCAGAGGTCTACAGACAATTCCTTTGACTTCATGCTTGGTTTGTGCTCTGACATGCACTGTCAACTGTGGGACCTTATATAGATAGGTGTGTGCCTTTCCAAATCATGTCCAATCAACTGAATTTACCACAGGTGGACTCCAATTAAGCTGTAGAAACATCTCAAGGATGATCAGTGGAAAGAGGATGCGCCTGAGCTCAATTTTGAGCTTCATGGCAAAGGCTGTGAATACTCAGGTACATGTGATTTCTTAATCATCTGCATCCTCAGGATCTTCTACAGAGGTGTGGTGGAGAGTGTTCTGACGTACTGCATTGCTACATGGTACTCCAGCTGCAGTATGTCAAACAAAAAAGCCCTGCAGAGGATAGTTAAGGGAGCTGAGAGGGTAATTGCAGTCTCCCTCCCCTCTGTCCAAGAACTTTTTCAGAACTGTTGTAGGAGCAGGGCACTGAACATTGTCAAGGACTGTTCTCACCCTCTGCATAAACACTTTGAACTTCTGCCATCTGGCAAACGATTCCAGAGCATCAGAGGCAGAACCACCAGACTGATTAACAGCTTCCTTCCACAAGCTGTTAGGACGCTGAACAGTTGATCTGGAATCTCTCATACATACTACTGCACCTTATGGACATTATGTATATTATTTGTATATTATAGTTCTAGTTAGTTTTCAAGTATGTCTCAGGGATGTGTGAATGGCTGTGTTGGGGTGGGGGGTGAGGGTGTGTGTGTGTCTTAAATTATGTTCTTTTTACTTATATGGATGCCAAGAGAAATGCAATATCATCTTGCCTGCACAACAGCTGTATGTACAGCAATATGACAAAGGTTGATTTGATTTGATATGTATTTTTTAATGTTTTTATTGGGAGGAGAGCTTTCTTTAAGGGTTTAAATTCTTCATTATTCCAAAAATAGGGCCCCCAAAAAGCTAGAATCTGGAGCCAGAACTTAAGTGCTGGTGAAAATTGCATCCCATCTGCCAAAACTATAAAATATAACACTACAGTCAGGCTTGTAACCATTTGTACCTTTTTAGAAGTACCCACTATAGGTGGTGGGCCAAGTGCGGTTTTTTTTTGTGTCATTGACTGATCCGCATCAGCAGCGTACACCATTTTTAAATACAGTCTTTTCTATTTTTTGGTAAATCTGATAAAATTTGTTGGCAGCTTCAGTCTGCCGGCATTTTTTTTTTTTAAATAAACTTACATTTTTATTGTCAACCCTCTCCAGCATCTCTCAGAACAGCTCTAGCAGACGAACCGATCAGGTTGTGGTAGGTGACAACATACAACAATCACGTTCGACTTAATCACGACCCCCCCCCCCACCCCACCCCGCACGTAAAAAAAAAAAAAAAAAAAAATCCAAATGCAGCTGGGTTTGACTTGAACATTCATTTTCAAGAATTTAACTAGCTTACAAAAAACATGCATTGATTGTTGAAAAACAACCAGACAAATGCAAAATTATAGAGCATAATACATTTATAAGCCTTGATTCATTACCTCACAGATTACCACATACATTTTCAGGTCTATTCTGTGAACAAAATATATTATACCATTAAGAACAATGTATCACAACATCCTTAAGAAATTTGATATTTATTCATAATATACTACTACACCAACATCACTTCTTATATTTAGATCTGATCAGAATGTTAAAATAAACTAGTTTATCCCACCATTTATAACATATCAATGATGTCAAGTCAGACACGTGCTTTCATTAGCTAGCATGAATATCAGGGACAGGTATGGAGTGCTGTATGCATGTTACAAGCTCTTTAGAAAATATAATTCAATTTTCAGACAGGAGTTGGAGAAAATCTGTGCAGTGTTCAATAGAGTGGGTAAATCTTGATACAAAGGAAAGCAAAATAGCTGAAAAAGCAATAGAAAAATATAATTTGCATGATACCCACCCTTCAGATGTGTCAGTTAACATAGGCTATCATAGACAATGCTACATGCAGTATGCTAATACAAGAAATATTGAAAGAGCCCAAGAAAGGACACAAAAATCAGTACACGCAAGTGATGGTGTGTATTCATTTTTAATCTGATGAACTCCATCTGAACTGATCATGTACATTAATGAGTGTAAACATTAATAGTCAATTTGAAAGGTGACTTGCACAAAAAAAATTGTTTAAAGTGAGGAGGAGTTTGCACGACACGTCGACCTCACTCTCTCGTCCAAACTCCTCTTGGATCCAGCAGCAAGACATCGTCAAGACAGCTGGAGGAAGGGACAGATGCAGTGGATGATCGTGACTTCTTGTGCCTCATCACACTCTTCACAGTCCACAACATGTTGCAGCGATTGCCATCCAGCTTGCTGAAGCATCTGATGGTTCGAAGCTTTCCGCCGAAGACTGATTTCACATGCTGACTAGGCAGGCCCAGAAGTGGCATGCTCACAAAAAGGATTGCCAGGACTGATGCTGAGTTGACAAGCAGAACCGCCGAGTGTAGTGACCTAGGCCGTATCCCCAGCCAAGGGAGGCCGAGCGTATGCCAACACTTTCCCAAGGTGTATACCCAGGCTAGTGGAGGGAAGGAGGCCCCTTACTTCTCCATTCTAGACCAGCGCCAAGCAAGGTCTAGCCACTGGTCCAGTAGTCAATTTAAGACAAGACAGAAAGATCCAGA
This sequence comes from Pholidichthys leucotaenia, assembly GCA_020510985.1. Taxonomy (NCBI): domain Eukaryota; kingdom Metazoa; phylum Chordata; class Actinopteri; order Cichliformes; family Pholidichthyidae; genus Pholidichthys; species Pholidichthys leucotaenia. The sequence continues at coordinate 320,553,338 of CM035838.1, forward strand.
CAGATCCAGGAGTGTGTCAGGAATGTCTGAGCAGCTGGAGTTACCTGTAGAACAGAACGGACACTGTTAGCACAATGTAGTTATCTTCAACATGAACACATACGCAGTAAATATATAGTTGTCCCAAATTAAGCGTCCCACCCAGTTTTGTCTCCTTTACAATATTTTAGATGAAGAACCATATACTTCCGCTACAAAACCCCAACCAAACCAGGTTCTCCGGTCAACAAAAACAGAGGTTCCAGTCCACCTAAGAAGAGCACCACATCTGCTCCCAAGGCAATGCATCATATGCAGAAGGGAAAAGTATACAACTCAAAAATATAATCGAAAGAGGCTAAGAGAGAAACTTAAGCAATGAAAATACTACTGTCCAACAAAGAACATTGCGTGTCATTAAAGACACTGGGAAAAGCTTACAACTACTCCCAGAACAGATTGAGGCCACTGAAAAATGAACTTGTGTTCTGTATGACCTCAAAGGCTGCAAGGATGTGAGTTGCACAAGATGCCAACTGTTTAAGAGTGGCAAGTGCACAGACAGAAGTCTTCCACCAAACAGAGATTCACTATATAAACACATTCAGTGAACAAACTACCAGGCAGCCATCTATAGAAGATGCCTGCAGAGTCAGCCAGACATGCCTCCACCAATGGCCCATGGTTGGAAGACTGAGGGAGACTCCTTTGAGATCAAGTGGACGACTCTTCTCCCTGCACCGCTCAGCATTTTGGAGCTTGTATACTGCTCCTGTAAAAATCACACAACACTGAAAGGGAGATGCACGTGCAGACAGAACAAGCTTCCATGCACAGACTTGTGTTATTGCTTGGACTGTGAGAACATTTCTGACTAGGCCACATACAGGTGCATCTCACTAAATTAGAATATCATCAAAAAGTTGATTTATTTCAGTAATTCAATTCATAAAATGAAACTCATATTTTATATAGATTCATTACAGACAGAGTGATATATTTCAAGTGTTTATTTCTTTTAGTTTTGATGGTTATGGCTTGCAGCTCATGAAAACCCAAAAATCAGTTTCTCAAAAAATTAGAATATTACATAAGATCAATTTTTAAAAAATTGATTTTATTAATAGAAATGTTGGCCAACAAAGTATTTCCATGCACACACTCAATACTTGGTCAGGGCTCCTTTTGCATGATTTAATACTGCATCACTGTGGCATGGCATGAAGGTGATCAGCCTGTGTTACTGCTGAGGTGTTATGAAGGCCCAGGTTTCTTTGATAGCGGCCTTCAGCTCATCTGCATTGTTGGGCCTGATGTCTCTCATCTCCCTGTTGACGATACTTCATAGATTCTGTATGGGGTTTAGGTCAGGAGAGTTTGCTGGCCAGTAAAATATGCTGATACCATGGTCATTAAACCAGGCTTTAGTACTTTGGGCAGCAGTGTGGGCAGGTGCCAAGTCCTGCTGGAAAATAAAATCAGCATCTCCATAAACCTTGTCGCAGAGGGAAGCATGAAGTGCTCTAAAATGTCCTGGTAGGCAGCTGCATTGACTTTGGACTTGATAAAACACAGTGGACTAACACCAGCAGATGACATGGCTCTCCAAATCAGGTGCCAAGTCCTGTCACTTGGAAATCAAGGTCCCAGAGTCTGGAGGAAGATTGACCAGGCACAGAATCCAAGTTGCTTGAGGTCCAGTGTGAAGTTTCCACAGTCAATGATGAGATGTGGAGCCATGTCATCTGCTGGTATTTTTCCACTGTGTTTAATCAAGTCCAATGTCAGTGCAGCCATCTAACAGGAAATTTTAGAGCACTTCATGCTTCCCTCTGCTGACAAGCTTTATAAAGATGCTGATTTCATTTTCCAGCAGGACATGGCACCTGCCCACACTGCCAAAAGTACAGATACCTGGTTTAATGACCATGGTATCACTGTGCTTGATTAGCCAGCAAACTCTCCTGCCCTAAATCCCATAGAGAATCTATGGTGTATTGTCAAGAGGAAGATGAAATACACCAGACCCAATAATGCAGACGAGCTGAAAGCTGCTATCAAAGCAACCTGGGCTTCCATAACACCTCAGCAGTAACACAGGCTGATCGCATCTATGCCATGCTGCACTGATGCAGTAATTATGCAAAAGGAGCCCCGACCAAGTATTGACTGTGTACATTGACATACTTTTCAATCAGCCAACATTTCTTTTAAAAATCTTTTTTTTTAAATTAATTTTATATAATATTCTAACTTTTTGAGAAACTGAATTTGGGGTTTTCATTCGCTGCAAGCCATAACTATCAAAATTAAAAGAAATAAACACTTGAAATATATCACTCTGTGTATAATGAATCGATATATGAGTTTCATTTTTTTAATTGAATTATTGAAATAAATCAACTTTTCGATGATATTCTAACTTACTGAGATGCACCTGTAGATACACACACTGTGTGTTCTGTATATGCTTTTTGGTGTGGTGTGTTGCAATGTTCTCTTGTTGTGCTTCACTTGTTCTTTGTTTGTTGGTGATTTTGTGGTGATTATAACACCAATAAAAATGTTAAAGCTAATTTAGAAAAAAGAGCTACTCCTGTTTGAAATGTTGAATATTTAATCTTTAACCTCTTAAAATTCTGGTGTTCCACCCATGGAACATTTCACATTGGCTGGAAACTCGCTGGAATGCTTTAAAGCCTTTTAGTGCTATAATTTTGATAGTTCGCCTGGTGCTTTTAATCTTTTTTTTTTAAATAAATACGTCATAAAATGTCCTTTGTGTAAAATATTTTGCTCTGTTTTTCAGGAGAAGTGTACATTTCAAAATCTGGCAAGTATGTGTCAATATTATAGGTTTTAAATACTTATAACAGTGTGTAATTATGAAAAAAAAAACAGATTTGAATTTTCACCGGTTTTCTCTTTATGAATATTTCAAATGTAAATGAACAAAAGTTTTGCGATGGCAAAAATTAAACTGAACCCCTTATACATGTTCTCAAATATTTGTGTTTGCCCAGAATTTACAGTGACCAGTTTACAGGCTGTTTTATGTGTCCATGTCGAGGTGTTTTCTTAGCTCTGTGGTAGTCCAGGAATCAGTTCCTCTCCAGCTGTTCTTGTTCCACTGCTGATCCTGGTGGATGGCTCTTCATCTGAACAGTCTCTAAAAATATAAATATATAGCATAAGATTAGATAAGATTTATCCAAAAGAAACTTGTGTTTCCAGAACAAATGTTCAACAGTATACAAATAAGTATCAAATATAACAATGACAAAGCAGTTTGAAACAAAGCTAATAAGAAAAAAATACACTAGATATTGAAAAAATAGAAATAATATAAATAAACAGATATTGAAAAAAATTACTGTAACAAAGCTGGGAATAAATATCCAGTGATACAAACTGTATCACTGTGGTTGAGATTGGGACACTCCTCCTGAGATTTCCTCCTCTTCCACGGGGCTTTCTTCTTTCTAGTTGATCTCCTCAACATTTTTTGCTGAGCTATCCACCTTATTCCTAGGGCCCATGATGCCTTGCATGAATTATTGTAGCAACTTCTGGTGCTAGTTTAGAACGTATTGTTGTTACTGAAACCGGACATTTTTCCTTGTTAAAAAACAATGACTTTGGCATCAAAAATGCAGGAACACAGCCTTTTGCGCCTCAAAAACAGTAATATAATCATACCACATCCCACGACTATGGAGGGATGAGATGACCTTAAAAAGTGGCCAGCAGCTCCGTTAGTTAGCTCCGCTGCTAACATGCTAATGCTGTAAACAAATAAAAGCTTCTTCTTCTTCTTCTTTTAGATTTGATTGGCAGTTGGCAACCAGCTTACAGATGCATTACCGCCACAAACTTCACGCTAAATCATCACTCTATATATCTTAAATATCTGAGATATATCAATGTCTCCACCGCAATAAAGTCAGCTGCATTTTGTTAAAATGTGTTGGACATATTCAAATTTACCTCAGAGCAGACGTAGAGTCTAGTCAGAGCCACAGAGAACCACAACACCGTGCTTGGGTGTTTTAAATTCGGGGTAAAACGTCAGATCTGTGACATTCATACAAGTGAAAACATACCTGGCTCTTGTCTTGGTGTCTGTCCTGTGTCTGTACCACCGATCACACGAACAATCCTTTAGTTTTCAGTGCACGATCTACTCAATGCTGTTGAAGCCACAGATTTAGCTGTGCTTATCTGTGAGGAGTCTCACACCATGAACAGCAGCAAGTACCAGAACTATGCAAAAATATTCAAAAATACAAAAACTACAAGTGCTGAAATTAGCTGCCACTTGAGTGCAAAACACATATGTGGACTATACATTAAAATGAATTTGAAAAACTTGTAAAAACGCTGTTTTAAATGCCTCTGCTACTCCACTCTTACTGACTGATTTAACACGAGGTCGGAAAAAAACCGGAAGCTCTGCCCATAATCGTTCCTACAGCGGCACCCCAAGGAATAAGGTGGATTTACAAATTATTACTTAAAAAAATCTATAAAAACAAGAACTTAAGCAAAAAAGGACGGACAATATGAAAAAAGACGCTGCTCCGAAAACACAACAAAACACGTAACGAGAACAATAAACACTCAAAAACTCTCACAAACAATACCAAAACTACTAATTACAATACTAAAGTATTATTTATTGTGCTGGTCTGATGCTGGTGTATGCCATTTTTTCAGCAGGGCTTCTTTAACATCAGCAGGACAACGCGAAGGACGTGTTATTACTTTATTTAGCGACATGCTACACAAGGCAAGGGACAATGGGGAGCATGCAATTGGTTGTAATATTAACCATGGAGATCTGTAACACGAAAAGAAAACACAGGGACATAAATATAACGTTACTGTGCTTACCTGGCGGATGGAATTGCAGCCTTGTCAGCCCGTCTTTCCTTTACAGTACTTCTGACAGTGACGCAGCTCATTGGTTGAACTCAAGTCGAGTGATCATGGAGCGCTGTTTTGATTGGTTAAGCATATAGCGGTCTTTAGTGATCGCCTCAGAGCCGCCTTATCAGGTTTCATAGCTAAAGTTTAATTTTCATAAAAAATATGCACATACTTAACCTGCCAACAAACAGATTCATGTTTTGAAAAATATGATTTAGCGTATGTGTGAAACTCAGCTACTCTCTTCGTGGGGATCGATCATCTCAAAAACTAAAGCAGATAGAGCCACTCAGCCCACCACCTACTACACATTTTTAGAAGTAAAAATTGTTATTACCTCTTGCAAATTATCTTTCAACTATGTTTATTCACCAGACATTTGAGTGTTTCAAAGAGGGTTAGAAATCACTGTGATCCAACTCCACATTTTACAGTCTTCAGAGTCGAGATGTTGCATTTATGCATTGTCAGTAAAAAGGGTAATCACTTTATCAAAGTATTTTCAAAGTATATAGTTGTACTGACTCTGCCTTACACTAAACACCTGCTTTCTGGCGGAGGTATGCACTCTCTGCCAACTTTCTAGCTCTAAATAAGTCTGTGATATAAACCCTTGTTATGACGGGTTTCTTAGGGTGCATTAAAACCGAACCGGACGCTAGTGTGCACTACAGCACGTACAGAACCTGATGACCAGGGTGTATGGGGTTAACCAGCGGCGGGTTTCAGCGGCTGTCGCTGTCTGCCAGGTAAATCCTCACCGTGAGCTTCGATGTCGTGCCGTGAGTATCAGCGGAGGCTCTGGGACGAGAACGAAGCTAACGGTGAAATGTACCAACCCAAACGATACACAAGCTGAGTCACAGTGAACAAAAGTCGGCGTTAAAGTTGCTGTCGGGTGACGTTATTCATTCAGAAAAAGCAGCGAACCGGCGGGCTAACGGTCCGCACCAGCGCCGCACTGCTAGCTTGCAGCGCGAACTGGGGCAGAGAGGACGGCGGACACTCACCCTGACGATTCTCGTTCAGCTGCTTCTCAAACTCCTCAAAATCCGACATGATAGCAGCTCTGTTTGGGTGTCTGAACAAACACAGCAGCCGTGACCGGAGGGTGAGGGGGAGAGATGAGCGGACCTGTCAGCTGGGTCAGTGCCGTTAAGACACTCCGTGGAGTCCGGTTAAGGTATAGCATCCGGTTGACCCTTCAAAATAAAAACAGATTAACGAGATGTTGGAGTTTAATTTAAGATGATTAAAACAACGAGGCTGTATTAGAACGAAGAAGGAAGCTGGGCTGTTTCTAGCTTTTTGGGGATCCGATACAACATTGTGTTTGGGGTGGAAAAGAGCAAACACTTTAAAGCAACACTATGTAAGATTTTCTCCTTAAAATAATCCATCCATCCATCTTCTTCCACTTAATCCTTTTCGGGTCGCGGGGGGGGGGGGGGGGGGGGCTGGAGCCTATCCCAGCATCTTTGGGTTGAGAGGCAGGGTACACCCTGGACAGATCGCCAGTCCATCACAGGGCCAACACAGAGAGACAGACAACCATTCACTCTCACAGTCATACCTAAGGACAATCTAGAATCCCCAGTTCTGAAGCCAGTTAACCTAACTTGCATGTTTTTGGCATGTGGGAGGAAACTGGAGAAATCCCGGAGTCAACCTACGCAGACACGGGGAGAACATGCAAGCTCCACACAGATCACTGTTGGTCGGGGGTTTGCAAAATTATAATTTTGACCATACATCAGTCTTTGACCGAGTGAATGTAACTTCCCCAATAGCCTGAGGCGTAGAGCACGAAAACGTTTTCATTGCGCTGCCTGCTCACGTGAACGCCACCGAAAAAACATGTGCACACAGATCCACAAACTGCTGAAAGTCAGGCCAGTTTCCGCAATTTTTTTTTTTTTTTTGGCAAAACTATAAATGCCAGAATCCCCCTGGAAGGAATGTAGAAATATATTTATATTTTTCATTTTTACTGGTGTGGTGGCCTAGAGGTCATGAGTTCAAGCCCTGGCCAGGTCCAGGGGTGGATTTAGTCTATTCGGGGCCTAAGGCAAAAACAGAAATGGGGCCCTACTTTTCTTTGTTCTACACTTTCTTTTCACTTTTTTGGGTATAACTTAAATTTTTATGTTACTGATTTTAAGATTGTAATGAGGTAGGTGCTATTTAACCATTAGCTTCAGCCTACACCCTTTTGGTTGTTCTTACAGTGTCCTACATATTTTTAATTGTTTTGATTGTATGTTCATTACCGAATAAAATTCACATTCAATCATTCATTCAGTCAGGCCTTACTGACATCCTACCTGAAACTTATTGTCCCAGAAGTCTTCAAATGATGATATCATTCAGGTATCAAGAATTACATCTGTAGAAAAACAAAGAAGCTTAAAGTGACACTATATGAGGAAAAAAGGCCAAAGTTACAAGAAAAAAACTGATTACTGAGAAAGTCATGAAATTTTGTGGAAAATGCCATTCAGAAGAATAAAGAGGAAAATTTACATGGAAAAAATAAAAGAATAATTCAATTCAATTCAATTCAACTTTATTTATATAGCACCATTTCACAACAACAATCATCTCATAGCACTTTCAACTGTAGGGGGGACCCCCACAATTGCAGAAAGACCCCAGCAATCAGGCGATCCCCTGTGAGCAAGCGCTTGGCGACGGTGGAGAGGAAAAACTCCCTTTTAACAGGAAGAAAACTCCAGCAGAACCAGGCTCAGGAAGGGGCAGTCATCTGCTGCGACTGGCTGGGGGGTGAGGGGATAGAGAAGATGAAAAGAACAGATATGTAGAGAGCAAACAGCACAATGTGGACTCAATCTATGGGAGAGAACAAACAGATGTTAATGACCAGCAAAAAAAAAATATTTCATTGAAAGTGAAGAAAGGAGTGAAGCCCAGTGCAATTATTGGAGGTCCCCTGGCTGTCTAAACCTATTAGCAGCATAACTAAGGGAGTGTTCAGAGACTCATGATCCCACCCTAATTGTAGGCTATATCAAAAAGGAAGGTTTTAACCCTATTCTTAAAAACAGAGATCGAGTCTGACTCCCAAATCCAGACTGACAGCTGGTTCCACAAGAGAGGAGCTTGATAACTGAAGGCTCTGCCCCCCATTGTACTTTTGGAGATTCTAGGTATTACAAGTAATCCAGCATTTTGGGAGCCCAGTGCTCTGTTAGGATAATAGGGTAATATCATATTTAAATAAAAAGGGGCCTTTTAAATAAAAAGGGGCCTGATTGTTTAGAGCTTTGAAAGTGAGAAGAAGGATTTTAAACTTAATTCTAAACTCTATGGGAAGCCAATGAAGGGAGGCCAGAACTGGAGAGATACGATCTCTCTTTCTAGTACCTGTTAAAACTCTTGCTGCAGCATTTTGGATCAACTGAAGACTTTTTAGAGATGTTTTAGGACAACCTGATAATAAAGAGTTGCAATAATCTAATCTAATAATAATAATAAGGTGGAAGAGGGGAGGGTATGAGGAAGGTGGGAGGGAGGTTGGAGGTAGGTCTGGAGGAAAGATACAGCTGGGTGTCATCAGCGTAACAGGGGAAATGGATATTAAATTTACGGAAAATATGACCAATGGGGAGAAGAGAGATGATGAACAGAATTGGACCAAGGACTGAACCTTGGGGGACACCAGAAGAGATGGACGATGGCTGGGATGTGTATGATTTTAACTGAATGAACTGGGAGCAGTCAGAGAGATAGGATGTAAACCAGTTCAAAACAGTACCAGAAAAACCAAGAGATGCCAGTCTATGGAGGAGGATGGGGTGAGAAATGGTATCAAAGGCTGTCAGAAGTCTGAAATATAACCTCACAAATACAGAGTACAAAAAGGCATTAGACTGAATCATAGATCAGACTTAAGACACGCAGAGCCTTTGAAGTTTTTACTTGTACAGCACAAGGAGCATCAACACACATACAGGGTGAGCTGAATACTGCCGGACAATCCGCAGTTGCTTTCTTTATATACATGGAGTATGTGATAAACTCAGCAAAAGCAGAACAAACAGAATTACCACATAAGCAAAAAGTACGCTCCGTATGTCTTCAAGTGTGTGTAGGAGATAAATTGTATGAACACTCTGTTCATGCAATGTCCCCTGCACACACAGGGTGTACAGGGGACAAGTCTTGATACAGCATATATGTCAACACTCTTTTATCACACATCAGATGAATAACAGAAGGGTGATGCAGCTTAGTCACTAACAGTGATTATAAGAAGCACAAGTTGTATTTATGACTAATAAGAAAAAGCATCATACATATAAGAATATCAATCTTCATTTCATGAATCATTAATAAAATGATAACTGTTTATATGCATACAGTATATACAATTTTTCCCAACATTTTCCTCCTGTTTATTATTTTATTAATCTTTTTAATCATATGCAATTATCAGTATAATGTAACTTCAAAAGATTTCCTACATTGACATTATTAAGCATTCATGTGGCGTATAGCTAGAGCACTGCCATACATTGGAAAAAGAGTACCCATTGGTTTTTCCAAGAATCCATACCCATCATCATTTGGCCAAAAAAACAGTAGGATTATTGCTACAGTTAAAAGTACAATTTTTCCTCTTTAAGGTGAATTTTCCAGCAGCAATATGGGGAAAGTGAAATACATTTCTACAGACAGAATCATAATATGACACTTCACAGGTCACTTCCTGAGTATCATTGCATCTTTGTGAAATACCCAGGTTGAAACTGTTTTTACTACAATTTTTGTGAAAGCAGATTGGTGAAGTAAACAGTGTAGGATTTACTTTCATTAAATGCTTCTTAACTGCAAGCAAAGAAGTTCCAATCCCAATAATATTAAATATTCTAATCTTAGACCCAGTGTAATCAGTAATAGTGACATTCAATCTATTAAGATACCTTTCTGACAAATTCCCCACCAACCAATGTCCAACTTTATTGCTTGTATTAAACAGACTGAGACGAGAGTTCATCGCTATTGTCGCTCTGGGTGTTTTCTCTTCACTCAGTGGAACAGGGATCATGGGTATTGTAGTCAATCATGGGTATTGCAGTCTTGTGTAAATGGGGTAGCAATGAACACACATAGCAAGAAGTATCGATTCCCAGTCCTCTCACCGAAACCACCATTGTCTGGTACCATAGGTTATGCGTATTGTTCATTGTCCGTGCTTCGTGGGTTCCTTGTCCTTGAATCAGAAAGAGCTTACCACCCCACTGCCAGGAGAAGTGCTGAACACAGAGTCATCAATAATTTTGGTGCCATGCTTCCACCTGAGAGAGTACCCCTCCGGGCCTCTTTCTTCACCAGGGTTGAGACGGCCTTGTCCTTAAAAGGACATGCCCCCTTTGTACTGGACTTACTAAGGGAAACAAGTTAGTTAGTTCACTTACAGGCACCCGTAGTCTTTTAGCGTGTGAAAGGTGAATCCGAGATGGTCATTCAGCAATACGTACTGCAGTGGGAGTGGGAGTGTCTAGTGTTGTCGGTGGTGGTTCTTTATTGATTTCCTCCTGGTGGCACATGGTTGGCCATGTGCCACCAGGACAGCTCATCTGTATAATGTGGGTGGCAGAGCAAATTTTCATCAGACAAGCCAAATGTATATCTAATTATTTACACATGAAACAGGAGGAAGGTCCATATTATTTTGACAGTCTTTTAAAGCATCAACATTATTAATGAGACTGACGGTTCCTAAAAGACCAATAGCAGCACAGTGAGTAGCGTTATGCAGGTGGCATGTGCTATAAGCATATTTACTATCTGTACAGAATACAGATAAGTTAACCCCAGATAACACCGTTACAGCATAAGCACACTTCTATTTTTACAGAGCAAGCCTGTCGCTCGCTTCTTCCTTTGCTAAGTAGAGAGAGGGAGAGAGTTGCTGTTCGCCCCCTCCTCCACAACATGGGAAATGTGTAGGATAATAGAGGGCATGATCTTATTATTTGTATTATCCCATAAATAATAAAAAGGTGGTCTGTATTGCCCAGCCTGTATTTGAGTTATAACTGCAGCCATATGTTTATCCTGGGCACTACAGAAAATGAAATGAAAAGCACTTATGTAAATAAAATTGCATTTATTGCTAATTTTTATGCATTATCTATTTTTCTGAGGATTGCTAATTATTTGCTAATTAATTTGCTAATTAATTTCTTTGATACATGTTTTGGTACATGGAGACTTAATATCTCAATTATAGCTTCTTTTTGTGACATCTCTTGAAATAGTTTACAAATTTCATTTAAGAAAAACAAAATAACTATCTGTGCATTTTTGATATGCTTCAGCATTGATAAATAAGATCAGTTTGTCCAATTGAACACAGATGGGTTGAATTTGAAATATTGTGTCACATTCTTTCAGTCAAAGGAAAGGCGGACATTTTGCCTAATTTAGAATTCGATTTAATGTTTTACAAGGAATGTCCCTATTTCATACATTCCTTGGTAAATTATGGAGTGCAATGTAATTCACCCTGTCCCAGCTTGGCCACCGCTGAATCAGGAGAAGCACATCCCTCATTGCTGTCACATTTCTGAAATATATTGTTACCGCACCATTATGTGGTGAGTAATATCAGTATAAAATCATATAAACATTACATTTGTAAAGTCAAAGTCATTTGAATCAGTACACCTTATGTTATCTACAATGTCATACAAAGTCATACTTGGCTTCAAAAAGTGATTCTTTCTCCAAGACCTTTGTCTGATAATCCACAGCCTCTGGCAGATCATATGCACAGACACATTAATTATCAATCTATTTTGATCCTCTGTGCTCTAAATCATGTGATATAGGGTAAACATAAAATCTTCAGTGATTAGGCATTATTAAATGACATCATAATATGATCATAGTATGGCCTGTAGTCACATTGTCACACGTCAGTCCTTTTTTCCCTATAAAGTGCACTGTCATATTTCAGTCAAGGACAAAGGTCAGTAATGCGTCAAAATTGTTTGTTTGTTTGTTTGTTTGTTTTTTAAATATGTAAACAGTTTATCATGTACGCAACATTAATCAAGACCCCACAGAGTTAAATTGAAAAAATAAAAACTTTGTAAAAGTACCCATATTTAGACCACTTTCTTCACAGATCAACCACACACACACACACACACACACACACACACACAGAGAATAGATAATAGATAAAACAACGTTCTCATTGTCCATTTTAACGTTATCCAGTTTTGCTGCCATTTAATTATGATTTTATTTGCTTCCTCCTTTTCCCAACCTCTTGGGCTTCTTGTGAAAGAGTGGAATACGGGCCCGCCTTAGGTCCCGGTTTGGGGTATGGGGGTGGATTTTCCAATAGTGGAGTTTTCTGGCTTCATCAGCTCTCCGTTGGGAAGCCTCTGCCGCTTGTGACCACAAGATGGCACATTGGAGCTCCGCACTGGGTTTGCCTGTTTTAACAGGTTTATTAGACGTCTTTTCAATGGTTGTTAACAATGCCTGGCATTCATCCACGTTCAACGTGGGCTTGAATGAGAAATCCTTTTTTCCATTTATTTAAGTATTTTTCTGGATCCTTTATTTTTCCCTTTTCATTTTGTCTGTTATTGTAATTTTTACAGCTGCGCGCGCTATGTCCTGTTTTTTCTTCTGTTTATTCGTCTGCCTATCTGGTCTTCTAACACAATTCCCCATTTTTAGATGGTCAGGGACGTTAACAGTACGCCCACCGTAACCCTATTACTACCCAATTTTTGGGGTGTGTTCCGTAGTCAGGAACGTTGAACAGTACGCCGACTGTTTAACACTATTACTGCCCAATTTGGGGTGAGTTCCTTCACCCTACTTATTTTAAAACCTGACCACCAAACAGTTGTGAATCGCCGTCACACTGTCTCCTGCACCCCTCTTTATTTTAAAACCTGACCGGTCAGTAACCGTGAATCGCCGTCACGTTACTTCCTAAGACCACTGCATTCCTGCAGCGGTTTTTAACCACAAGGAAAAGTACAGGACGCCACTTGTACTACCATTACTTGCTCGTCAGCTGACCCGTGGTTCTTTAAAAATGGGAAATTGTGAATTGTGAGGCTCGGTTATTCTTCATATACGTCTACTACAGTCAATCTGAAAAGGGAAAAATTTGTAACTTACTTTTTAGGCTCTATCAGTAAGGACAGCCGTCACCAGATTAGAGCCGGGAGAAGGAGAGTCTCTGGCAGCGTTCCCTCAAGTCGGGTTTCCAATTTTCAACCTGCAGGACACACATCCCTTCCCGCTCCACCTGGATCTCAGCTGTCCCGGGTTTCGGCACCAGCTATGTCAGAAGTCTGAAATATAACCTCACAAATACAGAGTACAAAAAGGCATTAGACTGAATCATAGATCAGACTTAAGACATGCAGAGCCTTTGAAGTTTTTACTTGTACAGCACAAGGAGCATCAACACACATACAGGGTGAGCTGAATACTGCCGGACAATCTGCAGTTGCTTTCTTTATATACATGGAGTATGTGATAAACTCAGCAAAAGCAGAACAAACAGAATTACCACATAAGCAAAAAGTACGCTCCGTATGTCTTCAAGTGTGTGTAGGAGATAAATTGTATGAACACTCTGTTCATGCAATGTCCCCTGCACACACAGGGTGTACAGGGGACAAGTCTTGATACAGCATATATGTCAACACTCTTTTATCACACATCAGATGAATAACAGAAGGGTGATGCAGCTTAGTCACTAACAGTGATTATAAGAAGCACAAGTTGTATTTATGACTAATAAGAAAAAGCATCATACATATAAGAATATCAATCTTCATTTCATGAATCATTAATAAAATGATAACTGTTTATATGCATACAGTATATACAATTTTTCCCAACAAAGGCTGTGGTCAGGTCGAGGAGGATGAGGATGGAGAGGAGTCCAGAGTCTGCTGACATTAACAGGTCATTTGTGATTTTAAGGAGGGCCATTTCTGTGCTGTGATGAGGACGGAAACCAGACTGGAACTCTTCATAAATGTTATTAGTGGAGAGGTGGGAGTGGACTTGGGCTGCTACTGATTTTTCCAAAATTTTAGACAGAAATGGCAGGTTGGAGATGGGACGGAGATTGTTTAGATTGTTGGGATCCAGAACAGGTTTCTTGAGTATAGGGGTAATGGCAGCTGTTTTTAGGGGTGAGGGGACTAGACCAGTAGTGAGGGAGGAGTGGATGATATGAGTAATAAGAGGTGCCAGTGAGGACAGAGATGCTTTGACAAGAATGGCTGGGAGGGGATCTAGATGACAGGTAGATGACTTGGATTTGCTTATCAATTTAGAAATAGCAGTGATGGAGGGAAGAGTAAATGCAGAGAAGGAGAAGGTAGGAGGCACAGGAGGAAATGTTGGTGAAGGATTGTGGGAGATCATTGGGACGAGCTGTTGATGGATATTCTGGATTTTGGAGGTAAAGAATGAAATCAAATTATCACAGAACGCAGGGGAGACCATGTGCGGGGGAAGGGAGTCAGGCGGTTGAGTGATGGTTTTCAGTATGGAGAATAGGACCTTAGTGTCACCTTCATATGAATTGATCAAACTGGCGTAGTAGGTGGATTTGGTGTGTTTGCAGCAGTCCTTGTAATGAGTGATATGATTTTGGTACATTTCTTGATGAGCAGTTAAACCAGTTTTCCTGAAGAGACATTCCAACTGGCGTCCCTTGGCTTTAAGTTGACTGAGAGCAGGAGTGAACCAGGGTGAAGAACGGGTGAATGTGACTGATCTGGTTTTCAGGGGGGCCAGGTTATTGAGAAGACTCTGGAGACTGTTATTATAGTGTGAGACAAGTTCATCAGGACTGGAGAGACTGTCAGGGTGGGGTAGAGAATTAATACCAGCTGAAAGAGCGTCCAGATTAATGTCCTTGATATTACAGAAGGAGATGTCACGGGAGGACTTGTTCTATCTAACCTAGAGCTAACAAAAGAGTGGATCAGTTTCTCAGCATCACTCTGAGACAAGATGCTCCTAATCTTGGCAATATTACACAAATGATAGAAGGCAGTCTTAGAAACGAATTTAATATGTGAATTGAAAGACAGATCTTGATCAAAAATAACTCCAAGGTTCCTCACAGAGCTATAAAGAGAAAGAGTAACCGCATCCAAACTAAAAGTTTGATTTGGAAAGGCATTTCTAAGGTTTTTTGGACCAACAAGAATGACTTCAGTCTTATCTGAATTTAATAGCAGGAAATTGCAAGTCATCCAAGCTTTGATTTCCTTAAGACAGGCTTCTAACTTGGTTAATTGATTACTATCATCTGGCTTCATTGACAGGTATAATTGTGTGTTATCTGCATAATAATGAAAATGTATACAGTGCTTTCTAATAATGTTGCCTAGCGGAAGCATATATAAACTAAAAAGAGTAGGGCCTAGCACAGATCCCTGTGGAACTCCATGACTGAGCTTTGAGTTGAAAGAAAACTCATTTTTGACATGAACAAACTGGAACCTATCAGATAAATAAGATGTAAACCACTGCAATGAAGTTCCATTAAGTCCAACATAGTGTTCTAATCTATCAAGTAGAATATTATGATCGATAGTATCAAAAGCTGCATTAAGGTCTAGAAGAAAAAGTACAGAAACAAGTCCATTATCAGATGTGATCAGGAGGTCATTAGTGACCTTCACTAAGGCCATTTCAGTACTATGATGGATTCTAAACCCAGATTGAAACTCTTCAAATAAACCATTTCCCTGCAAGTGGTCAAATAATTGCGTAGCAACAACTCTTTCTAAGATTTTTGAAATGAAAGGGAGATTAGAGATTGGTCTATAGTTAGCTAAAACTCCTGGATCCAGTGTTGGCTTTTTGAGTAAGGGTTTAATTACAGCAGTTTTAAAAGCTTGAGGTACGTGGCCTAAAGTTAATGAAGAATTGATTATTTGAAGAATAAAACTACTAATAAATGGGAAGACTTCTTTAAATAACCTGGTAGGAATAGGGTCTAAAAGACAAGTTGAAGGCTTGGATGAGGAAATTATTTTGTCTAACTCTAAAAGGTCAATTGGAGTAAACTGATCCAAACAGATGTCAATTGAAGAAGTTGTAGTAGTTACTGTATTTAACGGTGGGAAGAATCTGACTGATTTTATCTCTGATAGATGAGATTTTATTGTTGAAAAAGTTAATTAAGTCCTGACTAGTAAGCTCTAAGGGAATGCTAGGATTGACATTGAGTCCTGACTCTTTGTCAACCTGGCTACAGTGCTGAAAAGAAACCTGGGATTATTCTTGTTCTCTTCTATTAATGCAGAATAATAACTCGTTCTAGCTTTTCTAAGAGATTTTTTTTTATAAATTAAAAGATGATTTCTCCAAGCTAAATAGATTTCATCTAAATTAGTGGAGCACCATTTTCTTTCTAATTGACAAGTCTTCTGTTTTAAGCTATGAGTTTCTGTGTTGAACCAAGGAGTTAGAAATCTCTGATTTTTCTTTTTTAAAGGGGCCACTATGTCTAGAGTCTGATGCAGAGAAGCTGTAACACTATCTACCATGCTATCAATTACAGAAGGAGCAAGCTCTCCATAGCTTATCTCTGTTGTGTTGACACATGGCATAGAGGAAACAATCTGCATAAATTTGGTAACAACATCATCTGAGAGGCATCTACTGTAGTAATATTTTTTCTTAGGAACCAAATAGTCAGAAATAGTAAAATCAAAGGTTAGCAGACAATGGTCTGACAGTACAGGGTTATGAGGAGACACTACCAGATTTTCTATTTGTATGCCATATGTCAGAACAAGGTCCAACGTATAGTGGAGATAATGAGTAGAATTCCCTACTTTCTGAGAAAACCCCATCGAGTCTAATATTGAATTAAATGCCAAGTTAAGGCAGTCACTATCTACATCTACATGTATATTAAAGTCCCCTACTATAATTATTCTATCTGATTTCAGCACTAAATCTGCTTAGAATTTGGCAAATTTGGATAAAAACTCTGAGTAGGTTGATGGAGGACAATAAACTATGGCAAATAAAACTGGGTTTAGCCTAAAATTGCTAAAATGCCCAATTCTGAGGACCAGGCCCTCAGAGGAATTAAAACGTGTTTTTTGCTTTGCATTAACTAGTAATTTGGAATGGTAAATTGTTGCTACTCCTCCTCCACGACCAGAACTTCTGGGATTCTGACAGTTTAAATAACCAGAGGGAGTTGATTCATTTAAACCAACATAATCCTCTAGCCCTAACCAAGTCTCTGTAAGGGATATTAAATCAATCTGATGATCAATTAACAGATCATGGACTAGCAGAGACTTGGGAGTTAGAGACCTAATATTTCACAAACCACATTTTATTTTTAAATTATGAGGAGGAACAGAGGCCAAATCATTAAATTTAGAGGCTTCATGTTTAATTTGAGTTTTACCAACTTTTTGTATAATCACTTTGGGATGTTTATACATTATATTTTTATTTACTTTGGAGGGAGCAGACAATGATTCTCTGATGGGGAAGACAGGGGCTAAGTTGAGGGGTGGCGAATGAAAAGGAGCTGCAGAGAGGCGTGTAAGACTGCGACTCTACTTCCTGATCCCAACTCTGAGTTGTCAAGGTTTTGGAAATTTGGATAAAAATGATGCCAGATGTAATGACGAGGCACACACACACCGAGTATCAGTCAGAACGTTTACTTGTCACTGCCACTGCAACCAACAACTCAGCGGCTCATGTACAACTCCTTATATACTTAGGTCATGGCCAGGGTCATACTGCCCTCTTGTGGTGACTCTATATGAACTTCACATATCAATACATCTCCCTTTTTTTTTCAAGTAAAGGTCATGTCCAACTATAAACTTAAAACTGTTGACATCCTTTCAAATACACACAATCCATTCCAGGACTTTAAATCTTATTGAGCCATAAACTGTTTCTCAAATTTCAATAAACAAAATAAACTCCATTTCTGTTTACATCTCTGTCAACCTTGTACACTGA
This sequence comes from Pholidichthys leucotaenia, assembly GCA_020510985.1. Classification (NCBI taxonomy): domain Eukaryota; kingdom Metazoa; phylum Chordata; class Actinopteri; order Cichliformes; family Pholidichthyidae; genus Pholidichthys; species Pholidichthys leucotaenia. The sequence goes on from CM035838.1 coordinate 320,571,281, forward strand.
ATCACAACTTCAACATTTTCTCTGTTTACAACTCAATATCAACACATTTTTTTTTTTCCATTCATCTCAGTACTCCTTACATTTCTTCAATCAATCTTTTTGGTTTCACAATTTGCCTTTGTGAGCTTCTGTTTTGTGTCACCTCAGTCTGTTCGTAAGTGTCTGTCTCTAAGTTCTGGTTCTCCGCCATTTCTGGTTGTTCGGTTTGGCTGGGAATTGGCATGTCGCTTGTTTCACTGTCTGTGACTCTCATTTTTGTCTGAGGCACTTTCAGTAAGTGACGTCGGTTTCGCCTCATTGTTTTCCCCTGCTCTGTGATGACTTCATATGATCTGGGAGTTGTTTCTTTGACCACTTTTGCCAGCGGTCCCCATTCTCCATCACATCTCACTCGCACAATGTCCTCATGTGCAAGTGGTCTCAGAGGTCGTGCTGTTCTGTTGTACAGTTCAGTTTGCCTCTCATCGCGCCTCACATCTCTCTTTTCCATCACTTCAGATGCTGATAGAAGTCGCGTTCTGAGTTTCCGGTTCATGAGCATTTCTGCTGGGGAAAGTCCATTCTCCAGTGGTGATGCTCGGTAATTCAGGATCGCCAGATGTGGGTCTTCTGCATTGTCTGCAGCCTTTTTCAGTATGCGCTTCACAATTTGCACCCCTTTCTCTGCTAACCCATTCGACTGTGGGTACAGAGGGCTTGAGGTCACGTGCTTGAACCCATATGTGTCTGCAAAGTCTTTGAAGCACTGACTCGTGAATTGTGGTCCGTTATCGCTTACAACAGTCATTGGAATTCCATGGCGTGCGAACATTGTCTTTGTATGTGCAACCACCCTTTCTGCTGTTGTGTCACTCAACCCTGCAAACTCAGGGTAGGTGGAATGATAGTCCATGACTAACAGATAGTCCTTACCCTTAAGCTGAAATAGATCCATGCCCACCTTTCTCCATGGCCCTTGAGGCTTCTCATGGGGCCTCATAGGCTCCTTTGGCTGTTGATACCTGTGGCGCTAGCAAGTCTCACAGCGCTGCACATATGCCTCAATGTCCTTGTGCATGCTGGGCCAATACAAAACATCACGTGCACGTCTTTTGCACTTTTCAATACCCAAATGCCCCTCATGCACTAATTTAACCATTTCTGATCTCATGGAGGTGGGTATGACTATCCTTGTACCCTTTAACAGAACCCCATCTAACACAGACAGTTCACCTTTAAAGTGTTGGTAAGGCTTGTCAAGCATAACCTGTCCTGGTTGATGTATCTGTTCCATTACTCTTTTTAGTTTCTCATCCTTTTGTGTTTCTTTCACTATCTTCGTCCATTTTACATCTGACACTGGCATGTGTGCCCTAATAGAGTCTACATGTATTTGCACAGCTTCCTCTGTTGTGCTGCTGGTGTTGCACAAGCTAGCCCTACTCAGCGCATCGGCTACAACTAGTTGCTTGCCTGGTGTAAACTCAAATTTCAAGTCATATTTCTGTAATCTTAACATTAGACGCTGGATGCGCGGCGGTGCGTCACCCAGTGGCTTCTGTGAGATAGCAATCAGTGGTTTGTGGTCTGTTTCTAGTATTACTGACCGTCCATACACATATTCGTGAAACTTCTCACATCCAAACACTGCGCCTAGAGTCTCCTTCTCTATTTGCGCGTAATTTCTTTCTGCGCTTGTCATGGTGCGCGACGCGTATGCAACTGGATACCACTCTGTATCATGTTTTTGCAATAGCACAGCAACTAGGCCGGCTTTGGACGCATCTGTGGACACTTTTAGCAGTTTGTCCTGATCATAGAATTTTAACACTGGCTCCTGTATTAGACTGCTTTTGAGCCACTCCCATTCTCTGGCATGCTCTGCCATCCACTGCCACATTGTATTGGTCTCTAACAAGCTTCTAAGAGCTATTGTGTTAGCTGATAGATTTGGGATAAATTTCCCCATGTAATTGACTAGCCCTAAGGCTCTTTGCAAGTCAATTTTATCCTGCGGTACTGGCAGCTCTGCTATGGCCCGCACTTTTTCCGGATCTGGTTGCACGCCTGCCCCAGATAACTTCTCTCCCAGGTATGTAATCTCCTGTACCCCAAATTGGCACTTACTCTTATTCAGTTTCATACCTGACTTTTGCGCCTGTGTGAGAACTCTTGCCAACCTTTCGTCGTGTTCCTCTTTTGTTTTTCCCCAGACTACCACATCATCAAGAAAAACTCCCACCCCTTCTATTCCATCGAATAATTGCTGCACAGTTCTATGGAAAATCTCAGGGGCTGAGCTAATCCCGAACGGCATTCGTAGAAAGCAATGCCTTCCGAATGGCGTATTAAATGTGCACAATTTAGCGCTTTCCTCATCGAGCACTATTTGGTAAAACCCAGATTTGGCATCTAATTTTGTGAAGTAGCTTGCTCCACTCATTGTGCTGGTTATGTCAGATTTTGTTGGTAGCCTGTAATGCTCACGCTGTATCACCTTATTTAGATCTTTCGGATCTATGCACAATCTCAATTCTCCATTTGGCTTCTCCACTATAACTAAGGATGTTAACCCATTCAGTTGGTTCTTCAATTTTTCTGACCACGCCGTCTGCTATCAGTGAGTCTAGTGTTTCCCTCAGCCTCTTTTTAAGAGCTATAGGCACTGTTCTTGCTGGATGTATGACTGGCTCTGCATTCTCTTTCAGCCTAATTTTTTGTTTGCCTGGTAGGCGGCCTATTCCTTTGAACACCTCTTTGTATTCCTTCACCCAGTCAGTGTGTTTGGGCCTACTTGTAGTAGCCTCTGTGTTTTTTCGTGCTGTCACCTTGTCTGTATCAATGACATTCACCCTCTTGATCAGACCTAGCTGATCGCATGTTTTCAAACCCAAAATTGCTTGTCTATTTCCATCAACAAGTACAAACAATGCATTCACTGTCTTATCTTTGCTTGACAGTGTAACCCTGCACATTCCTTTAGTGGTTATTGGCTTATCATCATATGTTCTCAGATTAATCTTTTTGTCTTTTATTTTCGGTTTGTTTTTCAGTCTTTTAAAGTCTTTCATTGGCAGGATGTTTACCTGCGCACCTGTGTCAAGCTTCAGTGACATGTCCGTGCCATTCACATCCAAGCACACAATCCATTCATCAGCGCTCGTCTCACCCTCGATGGCGTCCACGAAGAACTGATCCTCTTCGCTGTCGCTCTTTTTCTCCACGAGTTGCACCCTCTTCTTCGAGAAGCAGGTCTTTGCAAAGTGATTCTTTCCGCCACACTTGCGACATTCCTTCCCGAATGCTGGACACTGCTTCGGCGCATGTTGCATTCCACACCGCTCACAGTTCCCGCGCGCTTGCCCTGGGTTTGCATCCCTTTTCCTTGCATACAACGTTCCTTTCGGCTTCGCACGCTGCACTGCATCGACCTCAGCAGTCTCTCTTTCCTTGCTGCTAAAAGTCTTTAATTGTGCCTTTGTACTCTCAGACGCTTGGCAAATCTGTATCGCTTTCTCCAGCGTTAAGTTAGTCTCTTTAAGTAATTGCATCCGCAATTTGTTGTCTTGGACCCCAATTACAATTTGGTCCCGTATCATTGACTCACTCAATGTTCCAAAGTTGCATGACTGACTTTTCAACCGTAGGTCTGTGACATACAGTTTGATCGATTCTGACTCTTTCTGAAGTCTGTTTCTGAACACATACCTCTCGTACGTTTCATTCTTTCTCGGTGTGCAATAATCGTCGAATTTCTTCATCACGACGTCGAATTTGCCTCTTTCTTCTTCCGTGAAGACGAATGTGTTGAACACATCTAACGCAGCTCGCCCTGCTACTGTTAGCAGTAATGCTATCTTCCTTTCCTCGTCACGAAGACCGATAGCTAGCGAATAAAGTTCAAAACTTTGCTTGAATGCTTTCCAGTTCTCGTTGACGTTACCGGTCAACTTTAACTCGTCCGGCTGTCGAAGAGCGTTCATCTTCGCCGTCGGTTCGTATCTTTTATCCTGGTACCATGTAATGACGAGGCACACACACACCGGGTGTCAGTTAGGACTTTTACTTGTCACTTCACTGCAACCAACAACTCAGCGGCTCATGTACAACTCCTTATATACTTAGGTCATGGCCAGGGTCATACTGCCCTCTTGTGGTGACTCTATATGAACTTCACATATCAATACACCAGATTGTTAGATAAATGAGATGCACCATCCAAAGTGGGATGGATGCCGTCTCGTCTCATAAGACCAGGTTTTCCCCAAAATGAGCTCCAATTGTCTACGTAGCCCACGTTGTTTGCAAGACACCACACAGACAGCCAGCGGTTGAAGGATGACAAGCGGCTAAACATGTCATCACTTTTGCATTGGTTTTTGAAAAAATGTCTCCAAACCAACTGCAATGATGTTTGTGGTGATGGTGGTGGTGGTGGTGGTGTGTGTGTGTGTGTGTGTGGGGGGGGGGGTTTAACAGTTTGTACAGTTGCAGTGACATCCTGTTTTTGTATTGAAGTGGATTACTAACCTCAAATCTTAACAAATGCATTAAATGTAGGCTCTTGTGTATTATTAAAAACAACAACAATAATTCACATGGAACCTCTGTTGTTTGTTTACACATACCCACATTTGCTAGCAGGGTCCTGTTCACGGTCTGCTACTGGTCCATTTTGCAGAGGCATACAGTATGTTGTGCTCCCTCCTCTGTACTATGTAGACACTAGGGAGAATATATCACACAAAAAATAGGATAAACACAAAAAATATTAAACAGGCCCTCTCTGAATTAAATAGCAATGCTCTGTCAGGTTCTTAGGCCATAATGATGGGTCATCTTCAAGAACAAACTGGTCAGACTCATGGTATATAGTATATAGTGGTATATAGTTCCTTCATCATTTCCTCCTCTGTGAAGGGTAGCCATTGATACAGCGGGTGTGTCATTTAAGCAACATGGGCTAGGAGCCGCAGTACTGTCTACAATGGATACAGGTCAAGTGGACCCCAACCAAGCCAGCACCCCAAGTGGACCCCAGGATCCAATCTGTACATGTACAAGTACATTTTCAATCCAGTGATTTACAAACTGATTGATAATTGATTGATATTGTTTACTTGGGGTTTTAAAGGTGGTAATTTGTATATAATTCACATGGGTGTATTTATGGAAAAGAGGAGATGGAATTAATAAGTGTTCACTTCTTCCTTCTCCCTTTCGAACACTGTATACTGTTACTTTATTGCATTTGTCATTTGTTTTGTTTTTGTTATACTTTTTTGTTTGAAATAAAGTATCTATCTATCTATCTATCTATCTATCTATCTATCTATCTATCTATCTATCTATCTATAATTTTCTAAAGCTTCATTCAGAACATTACAGTCCCACATACCTATTGTGTGGATTTCCATCTGGGGGCAGCCAGCTGTGACGAGCAGCAGCGGTGGGAAAGAGAAGCCTTCTGAAAGCAGAAATGGAGTCAAAACCTTCTCTGCTCATTTAATACATATACTGTATAAATGTATATATCCTTTAACACTTCCTGGTGACTATTGTCATATTGATAGATCGGTCAGCTCACGTGTAGGAACCACACCAGAGAAAAACTCACTTGACACTGAGAGGCAAGTTTTTATGCAACTTATTGATTTCAAAAAGTGGAGCACAGTTAAGGAAATCGTCCCCTGCCAGAGGAACGCAGACCTGCGGAGAGAGACGGGAGCGATTAAAATGAGGAGGGAGGAAGGGAAGTGGAAAGGCAAATCTGCCACTTACATGAGTGGAGCAGAGAGCCCGACAGAGAAGCCCAGCAGGGAGAGATGAACATGCAGGGTGAAGCTGGTAGAGAGGAGGGTAGGATGGAGCTGGGTGGAGTCTGACCGGGTGGAGACAGGTGGCTGAAGAAAGATGAGGTGAAAGGAGCAGGTGAGTGCACAGCAATCCCCGAAGATGCACCCTGCCGATGGCAGCAACCTGTAGAAGACAGAGGAGAGAGGGATTCAGCATAAATCCTTCTGGAATTTGTCTATAACTTACTTGCGTGTTTGCAGGCAGTGTACCCAAATGAGCCAGCGTTGAAGCCTCTGCTTGATGGTCTTTTATGTGCTGGCGAAGAAGGAGCGGCAGGCGAGTCTAATCACACAGGTGTGATGATGGCAGCAGAGTCGGGGAATCCAGCAGACAGAAAGGAGGGGGCATGCGCTCACCTGAACATGATAGGGCCCCCCCTCAAGCAACGGCTTTTGGTGGTCCACTGGGTTTCTCTGGGTGAGCCTGGTGGAAGGCCCGGATCATCCCTTTATAGGGGAAATTGGATTCCGGGATCCACGACCGATGTTCAGGGCCGTAGCCCTTCCAGTGCACCAGGTACTGTAATCCTCGGCCCCGACGGCGAACGTCCAGGATCTTCTGGACCATGTAGGTGACATGATCACCAAGGGTCTGAGGAGGAGGAGGCGGCTCAGGGGAGGACAGAGAGGACTGGCGGAGAGGAGTTTGATCTTTGAGACGTGAAACGTCGGGTGGATGTGAAGGGTCCGTGGGAGCTGTAGGCAGACCGTGGCATCGTTAATGATTTTGGAGATGGCAAAAGGGCCCAAGAAGCGGGGAGACAGCTTTTTAGAGTTCGTGTTCAGGGGCACTTGGTCTGCAGACAGCCAGACCTGCTGCCCAACCTTATATTTGGGAACAGGGATCCGCTTCTGGTCTGCATACCGGCGGTTGTGCGCCGTAGAGCGAAGGAGTGCAGCTCGGGTGGCTCTCCAGAGTCGGTGGCAGCGGTGAGCGTGGGTTCCCACAGACGGCACAGCAATCTTCCTCTCCGTCATGGGCAAAAGGGGAAGGGTGTATCCCATGGAGGCCTTAAATGGGGTGAGACCCGTAGCAGAAGAGACGGCGGAATTATGGGCATACTCCACCCAGGTCAGATGAGTGCTCCACGTAGAAGGGTTATCGGCTGCTACGCATCTGAGGGCGGCCTCCAGGGATTGCTTGGTGCGCTCAGCCTGCCCGTTACTTTGCGGGTGGTAACCAGAAGTGAGGCTGACTGACGTACCAAGTGATCTGCAGAAGGACTTCCAAATCAGTGACGTAAATTGGGGGCCCCGGTCAGACACGATGTCGAGATTGATACCATGGAGGCGGATAACGTGGGTGGTGAGAAGGTTGGCAGTCTGAGATGCAGAGGGCAGTTTGGAAAGGGGAACCAAATGGATTGCCTTAGAAAAGCGGTTGACTATGGTGAGGATCACTGTATTGCCCTGTGAAGGGGGAAGTCCAGTAACGAAATCCAGGGCAATATGAGACCAAGGTCGACTGGGGACAGGCAAGGGATGAAGCAGGCCAGCCAGTGGCGAGGGGCAGGTCTTGTTGCATGCACAGGTCTGGCATGCTTTCACATGTTCAAGGATGTCCCTCTGCAGCGTGGACAACCAGAATACTTGTTTGACTAGGTCGACTGTCCACGAGACCCCCGGATGGCAAGAAAAATGGCTGGAATGACCCCACTTGATGACATTGCTGCGGAGGGTGGTAGGAATGAACAGGCAACCCTGGGGAATCCCTGCTGGTTCGGGTTCCAGGCCCTGGGCCTGTCGGACCTGCTGCTCAATTTCCCATGTAATTGCTCCGAGGATACGTGAAGGTGGAACAATAGGCTGGGAGCGGGAAGGGGGGGCTGGTTGGTCTGAGGAGAACTGCCGGGAGAGCGCGTCCGGTTTAACATTGCATGTGCCAGGCCTGTAAGTGATGGTAAAATTGAATCGTAAAAAGAATAAGGCCCAGCGGGCCTGCCTGGTATTAAGTTGGCGGGCCGACCGAAGGTACTTTAAGTTCCTGTGGTTGGTCCACATGACTATGGGATGGCCCGCCCCCTCTAACCAGTGCCTCCACTCCTCAAGAGCCAACTTAATGGCATGAAGCTCCTGATCCCCTACATTGTAATTCCTCTCTGCCGGGGTGAGCTGCCAAGAGAAATACGCTCATGGGTGGAGCTTCTGGTTGGAGGTTGAGCGCTGCAATAGAACAGCGCCCACCCCTGAGTCAGAGGCATCCACCTCCAGGGTGAACTGGAGCTGAGGGTCGACCTGAGCCAAGATGGGTGTTTTGGAGAACAGGCCTTTAATTTGGAAAAGGCCTGTTCAGCTGCCTCGGACCAGAGAAACAGCACCTTAACAGAGGTCAGCTGTGTGAGCGGCTGTGCTACCCTACTATAATTCCTGATGAATCTACAATAAAAGTTTGCAAACCCCAGGAAGCGCTGGAGCTCCCTGCGGGAGCGGGGTATAGGCCAATCCAGCACAGCCTTCACCTTATCCGGGTCAGCTCTCAGCTCCCCCTCCACCACAATAAATCCAAGGAAAGAGGTGGAGCTGGTAGAAAACTCGCACTTCTCTGCCTTGACAAACAGCTGGTTCTCCAGAAGCCATTGTAACACAGCCCTGACATGGACCTTGTGTTCCTCTGGTGTGTGGGAAAAAAAAAATCAGGATATCATCTAGATAAACAAAGACAAACTGATTAACCATGTCTCGGACAACATCATTAATGAGGCGTTGGAAGACGGCAGGGGCGTTAGTGAGTCCGAGGGGCATCACAAGATACTCAAACTTCCCCAGACGTGTTGTGAAGGCCGTCTTCCACTCGTCCCCCTCCTGTATGCGAACCAAGTGATACGCATTGCGTAGATCCAGCTTGGAAAAACCTGTGCGCACTGAAGGAGCTCAAACACGGAGCTAATCAGGGGCAGAGGATATTTGTCCTTGATGGTTATTGCATTAAGCTCCCGGTAATCAATACACAGGTGCAGCGATCCATCCTTCTTACCGACAAAAAAGAACCCCGCCCCAAGAGGAGCCGATGAGGGCCAAATAAGGCCGGCGTTCAGCGAGTCCTTAACCCCTTGAACTCTGTGAATTCTGCGGGCGGTCACGTCTCTGCATCTTAGTGAATCTCAGTGCGCACTGAAAAAAAAAAGCTGTATTTCCGGTCTTCCAGTACAGACACAGCCTTGTTACAACCTGAGAAAAAAGCTGTGTAATATATTCATTTTTTGTGGTATTTTTACAAAATTTTGACCTGAGCTTGAAAACACTTGGTTCTACATGTCTGTTGTGTTTTCCAGCCAGTATCTGACAGCTGTATGTTATTTGCAAGCATTTGTATCTAAAAAAACACCCAGGCGAACTTTCTTGTTACTCAGTGGCAGGAGCACTTAGAGAGATTATGACTGTTTTGCCAAAAAATTCAGTGTTTTCTTTTAAATGAGACCAACCCCATGAAGATGCTGCAAAAGAACAGCTTTTGATTTACTTTGGGCATGTTATTTTTAGGCGTTTTTAGGAAAGTTGAACAGAGTTCAACAGGTTAATATACCTTTCCATCGCCTCCCTCTCTGGTCCAGAAATGCAATAGAGCCAGCTGGACGGCAGCCGTGCTCCCAGGACCAGATTTACCACACAATCATAAGAGTGATGAGGCAAGGAGAGCGCTCTAGATTTGCTGAAAACCTCCCCGAGGTCGTAATAGGCCTCGGGCACGAGGATGAGGTCCGGTGGCTCCACCGGAGGGGAGGTGACGGTAAGGTAGGCAAACACTAGGCCGGACTAAGACACGATGCCAAACAGTGGGGGCTCCAAGAGGAAATTGAGTTCTGTGCCCAATTAATTAAAAAAAAAAAGTAGCAAATTTTGGGGGAATAGTTGCAAATTTATGATAAAAAGTCACAAATGTATGAGGGGGAAAAAGTTGCAAATTTACAAGAAAAATGTAGCAAATTTATGGCAAAGAAGTTGCAGTTTTGGTTGCAAATTTACAGCAGAAGAGTAGCAAATTTAATTCAATGTCAGTTGGTTTAGAATATCAATATCCTAAATTGTCTTTTCTTATGCCTGTACATAGTGCATTTTATTACATTTACATTGTATTTGTTAAACTGCAGTTTATTTAGTTCCAGGTTACACACTGGTGCCTCTGATAGATTTTTGGAGTGCAGTCTCATCTTATTTTTGGGACTCAGGGAACTGAATTGAGATGGTCATTTAAAAGTCAGTATTGTAACAATATTAATGAGTCTGTGTGTATTTGCACAGTGTACAATAAGAATACCCTGCTGTAGCCAATAGGAACACTTCTCCTTGCCCACCTGTCATTCTAAACATACTATGTTGACAACACACATGGAAAATAAGTGACTCAGCTGTGCTGCTATTAAAAGAGCTCAAATCCCAAAGTATTGCTGTGGCTGGCCAGTCGGCTGACATGACAGAGGAGCTCTGCTGAGGCCAGCAGCTACAGCTACTCAGGAGGGAAATTAATCCAAACCTGCAGAGGCCTGGGAAGCAGTAAGTGGTGACCACTCATCCATTTCTTGCAGTGTTGAGGTAGGATGAGTTAGTCGCTGAGAAATGAAGTGCTTTCTTTAATGATGCTGTGAAATAAGTGCAGGGATGCTTTTAAAGCTGCAGGAAAATGTAAAGATTTATTTCATTTTAATAATGTGGATATGGAAGGCAAAATGGAGGGAATAGAGCTCTGTTGTTTCATCAGTGTGCTATGAAATCATGAGGAGAGTATTCTGTGGCATTTTGTCTTTGTGAGAGCTACAGTCTATTTATATGGCAGTTTCTATTTAGAAGCCTCTTCTTGGACAGACAGTTGTTGCTTGGCATGGTGAACCCATGCTGAAAGGTTATCTTCAAACTTCTCTACCAAACATGCCAGCAGTGGCCTTCACGATCGGGAAACATTATGTATGATTATGGGAGCAGAAGTGGAGTATCCATTAATTGTACTCAAGTAAAAGTAATGTTAGTTAATTAGTTTGTACAAAAGTTGTCACCAAAAAACGTTACTTGAGTAAGAGCCAATTTATGAAATTATTGTTTTAAATTTGTGGCCTTTTTCCTCAGAAGAATTATTTATATTTCCTCCCATATTTGAAATTTTTTTCCAAGTAAATTTTCAACTTTTTTCCAGATAAATTTTAAAGTTTTATCTTGTAAATTTACATTTCGTTCTTGTAATTTATTATTTTTTTTCTTGTACATCAGAGATTGTCATAAACCGGGCCTCTCTGAGGGAAAACAGGACACCAAACGCAGATTGTGAGTTTTCAGATTTATTAACTAAAAATAACAAAATGCAGAACACAAACTAATGAAAATCACAGCGCTAAAGCTGGAGCCCAAAAAGCAAGGATAACCAAGGATGTGGAGAAAGACAGGTAAATAATAACTTGACAAGACAATAACCCAAGCTCGGACAGATAAACAAAGACTTAACTTGGCAGAGATCCTTGGGTTACTGCACAGACCATAGTAGATGCCACTGCACCAAGGAAGCGGCGCCAACTGCTTAAATAAGCAGCCCCAGATTACCAACACCTGCGGGGTCACGAGTGGTGATAATTGCTGGCAGCCGTGACAGAGCGCGAACAGAGTTTGACAGCAGGAAGTGACGCACAAGCTGTCACCACGGCAGCAACAATCAAAACAAAAACCAAAGAAGGAACTACAGACTCTAATAAACAGAAACCAAATACAGTCAAACAGAAAAATAAACAAACAGAAAAAGACAAAATAAATCTAATAACTAAGCACAGCCCCCACCTGTGCACCAGATCGTGACAGAGCCCCCCCCCCATGGGGTGGACCCCAGACACCCCAGGGTATCATCACAACCCCCCACACACACACACAGAAGACCCCCCCCTCCCAAATACAAAATGAAACCCAACATGACACTATGACCAAGACCAACTAAAACAAGGGGAAAATGTACATACCGGAGGAGGGCGGAGCTCACGATCAGGGGAAACAGAACAGCCCGGAACACTGCGGCTGAGGCGCACCCAGACGCCAGGGAACATGAGACAAATTCAGCCGGAGCACAGTGGGACTCGACGGATGAGGGAATAGGGAAAAGGACAAAACCTGGTCGAAGCTCAACGCACTGTCCTCAACGGTGACGGCCGACCAACTGAGGGCATCTCAGTAGTGTGAGAACAGATCCTGATACAAAAATAAATCAAACCTAACCATAACTATGACATTAAAATAAATAAATAAGACAATAAAGAATTAAACTACGACCAAGACATAATGAAACTGAGGATGTATTCTCCAAAATGTAACAAAAAGAAAATAAAGCCGGACTAAAATTAAATATAACGCAGGTTCCAAACTTGAGATATTGACTCAAAACAAGTTAGCAAATAAATTTCTTCAAACAATTACCAAAAGAAAAGAAGCAAAAGGAACAGAAAAACAATAATAGCAAACCAAATAAACAAAAACAAAACAGTTCGTAGACTAGCAAGAACTCAACATTTCAAAGGCAAGGAGAAATAAGAACAAAGTATAAACAGAAGAAGAGCCCAGAAAAAAATATTGCATTAAAAGGAAAACAAATTTGAAGATTTGAAAAAACAAGGTCTAATAAATCAAGATCTGTACAGGTTCTTTCAGCTTAGACACCACATAAACAATATACTTAAAAAGGAGGATTTGGAAAGGGCCCAGTCAGGTGTTCTGAAGGTCTTCTTAATGGCATATAAAGGGATCCCAGGGATCAGATACATTTCTAAAATATACCAAGGTCTTCAAGACTTAAAAGGAGACAACACATCGTATATAAAAGAGAGATGGGAAAAAGAGGGGAATTTCACTTTACAATTGGAAATATGGGAAAAGCTAAATAAACAGCAATGGAAAAGTACCTCATCCCTGCAGTGGAGAGAATTTGGATGGAAAAACTTGGTAAGATTTTTCAGAACACCTGCACAAAACAAATTTACCCATAAGGGATTGAACTGTTGGCGCTTGTGTGGTGAAAAGACTGCAAATCATTTTCATGTGTTTTGGTCATGCCCAGTTATCCACCAATATTGGTCCAACGTACAGACAATATTGGGGAAAATATTCAAAATAACAGTTCCCTTTTCTTTTGTAACTTTGTATTTGGGTTTATTAGTGGAGCAGATAACTAAAAAAATCCTTCAAATGGTGACACAAGCATGAAATTTTGCACAGATACCCTCCTGGATATACTCTTTCAGATTAGGGTCCTGGCCACGTAAAAATTCAAGATGGCGACCTTTTTTCAAGATGGCCGCCATCAGTATCTGGCAATCTCACACCGAGACCATATATCTGTTGAAATAAACATGCTTTTTTCATTTAAATGAACTTTAAATCATGGGATTGTGATCATGAACTGTTTCTCACAAGAGAGAGAGACTGTCAGGAGAATAACTGACAGTCTTCTTTCAATAGCCTTTGCTTTGACTGTACAGGACTAGCCGATTCTTGTTGGAAGAAGTCGGTCACATTCTTCTTGATGGGTTCATACATGGAGGCAGGGCGGCTTGCCAGAGCATCTGAGAACTCCTGGAACTTGGCATGGCCTCTGTTCATGTGTGTCTTGAGAAGCTCTGCTGTGTTGGGGTGGGCAATATCCTTGGTGTCAATGGAATACAAGTCAGAACTTTCTTCCTGAAAAGGACTGCCTAGGTTTTGCAAGGCTGCAGAAAGCTTGTTGACCTTGTCCAGAAAAGTCTTCTGTGCCTGTGGGTTTTGCTCATGGTGTGTTGCTTGCTCGGGAATTTCTTTGCGTTGGGCCTCTGTGTCATAAACAGATAACAAGCGACTGACCTCTGGGCCAGCTAACATCCATCGCCTGAGTGCAGATGGATCTTCTGTCAACCCAATGGCTCCACCATCAGCCTTGATGATGGCATTGGTCTGCTCATGGGCTTGATCTAGAGCCATTGCTGAGAAAGGACGACGGGTCTTGTGCACCACAAAGTTGCCAGCTTTAAACTCTTTGTCTAACTCTGGGTGTGAAATCTCTAGCATAAGCATGTCCCTGAGGTGGATGGGCAGCCAACGAGCATAGTTTGTATTGTTGTTGGCAAAGAAACAGGGTATCAGTTCATGTAGTGCCTGGCAGTAGAGAGCAAAATTTCCCTCGCGGAAAGATCTAATCAGCAGAAAGACAACAAGCTCCATGGATAGTACCATGTGCCAGAAGTGAAACTGTGGACTATCCTGTTTTCGGGAGTCACACCACTTCTCAAAGTCCAGTGCCTCTTCATCTTGATTTTCCTGCTCAGTACAGTACTCATCATATGCAGCTTTCAAGAGTTTGTACAAACTGGAGGCTGTCACTTGGTGCATCTGTCGCGTCCTGGTAACACTTGCAGCTGACAGGAAGGACTCTGCAGTGCCAGATGAAGCCACACCAGCTTCAACTAGAGCTCCTGTCCATCCACTGGCTTGGAGGATAGTACCCAGCGACTTCAGTGCTGCCATCTCAATGTGCAGACCACCAAACATGACCAGGTACTTGTCCTCACCATACTGACCTGGCCACTGCCACTGCACCTGCTTTGCTATGGCGTAGATTGGCTGGTCAGCTGTGATGACAGGTACCTGGCCAGGGTTGAGGAAATCAACAACATCTTTTACTTTGTTCATTACATGTTTGACTGTAGCAACTGAATGAGCTGGATCCCGCAGGAGAGGAAGCAAAGAAGTAATGGTAACTTCAAATTCAGGGCTTCTCTTCATTGAAGCATGATGTGCTGACCATGTTAGGTTCAATGCATCATCAACTTCTTGTGTCACTGAGACCTTGTCCAGCCACTGGTACTCTAGTGCTAGTTGTGGCCCCAGAATATCTGTGGGTGGTTTTGGCATTGCAGTACCTGGTGGAACAGGATTTGTTGTCCGGAAGGAAGCTGGAGAGATATTTGTGAATGTATCAGGAAGTTCAGGAACTGACTTTACTTTCTCAGGCCCAAACCTGAGTTGCCCTCGTTCCTGTCCACTATTATCCTTTGTGGGATGTTGGAACAGAGAGATGCTTGTGCCATGAAAGGAGGTAGTTGCAGTTGTTGCAGAGGGATTGTGATCAATGTTATCCATCACTGCAGTAGTGAACAACCCTTTCCGCAGCACTGGAGGACAAACCACACCCTCCTCAACATACTTGCTGACTGTTGCATCTCCAAGTTGAGCAGAGATCTCCAGCACTCTGTCATAAGAGATACTGAGACCATGATCGAACAACATCTCAACCAGATTCCTCTTTCTGGTTTTGGCATAAACAGAGAGCCCCATGTACACGGGAAATGGGGTCTCTCTGTCTTTAGAATGCTTGTGAGTTGCTGCTCCTTCCTTGTAGCGGGTGTAGCAGTTGAATTGCATGAGCTGAGCAATTGCCTGGTCTGACTTTGATGCCCTGAATCTCAGCTGTGATTTTATGTCAGCACCATGCTCAACCATCCCCACAAATTGAAGCAGAAGGGGAGGTATAGCATTTTGCACACAACCCTGAGAAAATGTACCTTCAAATCTAGACTTGTGGTCAAGTATACATCTTCTGAGGATCTTTGCTGCTTTAGCAATGATAAGTGCATCTGAAAGATCTGTGGGTTGAGCAAGCGCTTTGCCTACATCTTCCTGAAATGTAAGTATCACTTCTCTATGATCTGCGCCAGATCTGTGAGCCTCAAGTCCTGGAATTTCAGCCAATAGCTTTTCTTTCAGTCTAGTGGAATTCACATTTGGTGAGTCCACCCCCAGCTGTTCCAGACGCTTTTGGTACATGTGGCAGATATCTGGCATGCGAAATGTAACTGGTCCTTCTGAACATAGGTTGCTTTCAACAAGGTATGCAACCAATTCTGAGATCACCATTGGATACACATCTGGTTGTGACTTAGTGTCACGTTTCTCAAGGTTCCTCAGGTGCGCCCTTTCCCTGTTGTAGAGAGCCCGAAGGCAAACATTATGGTACTTGAACTCCTGTGCAATGACATCACCACCAGTCAATCTTGCAAGAAGCTTACCATCACCAAGCATCTCTGCAATGTCGCGCAGCCTCTTGTCTAGGCCCGTTGTACTGGCCTCTCTGAGGTCTGATGCAGGTGCCACTTTTTCACAGAAAATGCATGTCTGACTGTCATGACTTTTTCGCCGCAGTTTTGACTGACAAGCTCCAGTCTCAGTTTCACTGGTTTGACTACTGGAATGGCGCTTTTGTGCCCGTTGCAATTTAGTGTTGTTGAACAACAAGCGACAGCTCACATGGTATTTTACCATATTTTTCCTGAGTGTGGCTTCTATGCCATCACCTTCATCCAGCCTCGTTGGATCTATTCTCAATGGCATGTCATTGATTTCGCTGAACATGGGAATGTTCCTTGCCAGCATTTTGTATCCATCATGTTCTGGGGAATGATGACTTGGAGTGGATGTCAGGCCCTCACCTATTTTGTCCTTCTGGCAAAGGCAACACAAGCTCCAATTTGTTTTCCGATTGGCAGATATCACATTCGCTTCTGCCATGATGTGTCTTGATTAAGGCCGAGGGGCTATCCTTTTACCACCCTAATCAAATTGTGCACACATTACTGTATGGGATTCAACTAGGTTCGGTTGCCTTACACCTAGCCCGATCATTCATCCAGTGCCATTTAAGTCCCGTGTGATCTGTACACCATCCGGGTAAGTACATGAACATTTGGCGAGACATGCATAACCCCCTTACCCTTGGCTCGGCTCTCCCGCGCTGGCACATCCTGTCAATTCAGGTGCGACTCTCTAACTAGTATCTAATAACTAAAAAACTACAGTTTAGTAGCTACATGATATGGGGCTGTTAGAAAGCATTTGGGACACTAAACTATGCATATACTACTACAACTAGTGTAATACTGCAGTGTTAGTAAAGCTAGATCAGTTGACACTGAACCCCATGCCGAGTTACACAGCAGTGATTGACACCAGTGTGCCCTGGTTGTGTGCTGACAATCACTCTTGTTTTTTTTTAATTGCAATCACAGTCACAACTGTAGTTTATAAAAACGGTTGAATGGGATCTGCACCACACCAACCAAGATCCACATCCAGAAACGATTACATGTGTGTGTTAAATATGCTCAATTTACGATGGATAAATCATAATTTTCAAGGAGTAGCAGCCATTTTGGGCACCACATTGAAGGCTAACCTTCTTAAATTTATATCAGAGACAACAAAATCTGTAAAATTAGTATATAAGAGCATAAACATGGTTCACTTGGAAAATTAAATTAAGAAAAGAGGAAAAATAACAAAAAATTGTCACATTCTGGCAGCCATCTTGGAAAATGGCGGCCATCTTGAATTTTTGGCGTGGCCAGGACCCTTTTCTGAAAGAGAGGACATTAAAGCATATTTGTGGAGAATTTCATGCTTGTGTCACCATTTGAAGGATTCTTATGAAATATGCAATTAACCGCTGCACTATATTACCGGACTCACTGGAAAGACGAGGAGATAAATACTTATTCAATGTTTTAATATTGGCAAGTAAAAAAGCCCTAACTAAAAAATGGATGCTGAAGGACTGTCCTACACCTGAAGATTGGATTAACGTGATTCAAGACATTTACTCGATGGAAAAGTTGACATTCGCACTGAGACAGGACATGGATGGGTTCATGAACTTTTGGCAACCCTGGATCGCATATGTGTCTTCCATTAGAACTAATCTTTGACAAATACCATTTCAATAATGGTCCCGCTCTTTATTCCAACGCTACTCAGTTGCTCTTTTACTTTTAATTACTTAATTTTCTGTTTGTTTGTTTTTTGCTGTTCTGCTTGTTTGTTTATTCGTTTGTTTGTTTGTTTTTTATTTAACTCTCCTTAACTTCACTTTTTCTTTCACTTAAAAAAAGGGGGGGTTGTTGTAATAACTATCCTACCAATGTTGTCAAATAGCAAAAAATAAGGGAACATGTGATGAAAATGTAAACAATGCAATGCTGTAATGACCTGTATACCCTTTACAAAAACTTAAATAAAAAAAAAAAGGAAAACAAATAACATGAAATGAACAGAAAAACAACTCACCCCGGGGGGAAGGAGGGGAAACCCAAGGACAGAGGGACCAAAATGAAACACACAACTAAAAAACAAAAAACACCCCAAAAGAAAATACTCAACAGGTGTTGAAGGCTCAAGGGCCTCGGGAGAGAACCCAAGGCAGCTCAGGCGGCCTACCAAAGTCCTAGGATCGCCGGTGTCTATGCTGGAACACGTTGAGTGGCCTACCCAAGACCCAGAACCACCTGAGCAGGAGGGGCAGACCATTGGGCAGCCTCCAAGCATCTCTAAGCCGGCAAGCCACAGCACACCCCCCCCCCCCCCTTCCCGGGGAAGGCAGCCAAGCAAACGCCCTCCACCCCCATCCCAGACCGCAGGAGCCGGGAGGCGGCATTTATCTAAGATCAGCGGGAACCTCCCAATATGCACCCATGGCGGCCCCGGGCTGCTGGTGCATGGCAGCACCTGCGTCGGCCCAGGGCTGGGGCATAGCTGCACCCGTGGTGGCCCCGGGCTGGGATATGGCAGCACCCTCGGGGGCCAAAGACAGCGGGACAGCAGCACCCTCAGGGACCAAAGACAGCAGGACAGCAACACCCACGGCGGCCTCGGACGGAGGGACAGAAACACTCAAGGTGGCCTCGGATGGAGGTGTCGCACCCACAGAGACCTCAGACAGAGGGGGAGCAGCACCCACAGAGGCCACAGGTTGAGGCGCAGCACCCACGGAGGCCACGTGCTGAGGCGCAACACCCACGGAGGCCTCGACCGGAGGGGGAGCAGCACCCATGGAGACTTCAACCAGAGGGGTGCAGCACCCACGGAGGCCTTGACTGGAGGGGGAGCAGCACCCATGGAGACCTTGACTGGAGAGGGAGCAGCACCCACGGAGACCTCGACTGGAGAGGGAGCAGCACCCATGGAGACCTCGATTGGAGTGGGAGCAGCACCCACGGAGACCTTAACTGGAGGGGAAGCAGCACCCACGGAGACCTTGTGACCTTAGATGGTTGCTCGGACAAGGGAACACAAACAAGAACACATACTAGATCAGGGTCACCAGCAGCAGTGGAGCCCAGTGAGGAAAACTCAAGTGCGGCTGAGGGCTGCACCTGGTTTTCTCCACCAAGAGCCAGGCAAGATTCTTCAGAGCTACAAAAGGAAAGACCGAGAGACTCGGGACTTCCGTGCCCGGAGATGCTTTTTTGTTGGTGCTAGCCTAACTATGGTGGGGTTTTCCCCCAGCCCATGGAGCATGGATGGGGGGTTGGCAATGCAGCTGAGGATGTCAAAGAGCTCCGGATGGTTCCAAAGGCTAGTGCAAGTCTCGAGCACTTGAGCAGCTCCAGTGAGACACTCCCGGACTGCGTCGGGAGTGTGGGAAGCCAGAACCTCTGAGAGGATACGATGTAAGATGTTTAATGTCCACCTCTCTGCCTCGTTCATCCAAAATCCACTGGAACCCCACAACACTGCCATGCCAGCTGAGAAAATGGATTCTAAAGAAAAAAAATTATGGGAGGGAAAAAAACCAAAACTCACAATCCGCTGGCGTCCGAATGGCAGCGGCGTTCTGTCATAAACCAGCCCTCTCCGAGGGCAAACAGGACGCCAAACGCAGAGTGTGAGTTTTCAGATTTATTAACTAAAAATAACAGAAAATGCGGGCGGTGCGGTGGAGGAGTGGTTAGCACTGCGGCAGCACAGCAACTCACCCTTGGCCGGGGGATCCTGGGTTCGATCCCAGCCCCCGACCAACAGTGATCTGTGTGGAGTTTGCATGTTCTCCCCGTGTCTGCGTGGGTTTACTCTGGGATTTCTCCGGTTTCCTCCCACATGCCAAAAACATGCAAGTTAGGTTAATTGGCATCAAACTGGGGATTCTAAATTGTCCTTAGGTATGACTGTGAGAGTGAATGGTTGTCTGTCTCTCTGTGTTGGCCCTGCGATGGACTGGCGATCTGTCCAGGGTGTACCCTGCCTCTCGCCCAAAGATGCTGGGATAGGCTCCAGCTCCCCCGCGACCCGAAAAGGATTAAGCGGAAGAAGATGAATGAATGAATGAATGAATGAATACAAAATGCAGAACACAAACTAATGAAAAACACAGCGCTAAAGCTGGAGCCAAAAAAACAAGGATTACCAAGGACATGGAGAAAGACAGGTAAATAATAACTTGACAAGACAATAACCCAAGCTAGGACAGATAAACAAAGACTTAACTTGGCAGAGATCCTCGGGTTACTGCACAGACCATAGTAGATGCCGCTGCACCAAGGAAGCGGCTTCAACTGCTTAAATAAGCAGCCCCAGATTACCAACACCTGTGGGGTCATGAGTGGCGATTATTGCTGGCAGCCATGACAGAGCACGAACAGAGTTCGACAGCAGGAAGTGACACGCGAGCTGTCACTGCGCCAGCAACAGTCAAAACAAAAACCAAAGAAGGAAATACAGGCTCTAATAAACAGAAACCAAATACAGTCAAACAGAAAAATAAACAAACAGAAAAAGACAAAATAAATCTAATAACTAAGCACGGCCCCCGCCCATGCACCAGATCATGACAGACATTTTATTCACATAAATACTTATGTTTTTTTCCTCATTAATTTGACATGTTTTTTTTTCTTTCAAATTAGCCATGTTTTTCTATAAATTTGCATTGTTTTTCATACATTTGCAATTTTTTGGTAAATTTTCCGACTTCTATTTGCAGATTTGTAACATTACTGTCATCGATTTGGGATATTTTTTTCTTCTAAAGCTTTTGGTCTGAGAAGAAAAAACTTTCCACATTTAACACCTAATATAATTCAAATCATATCCAGTTACAAATGCACTAAAAGTACTACATATGCAGTATTTTTTGGTTGTTACACTACAAACAACCATTATTCAGGCATTGAAATCAAAAGTAACTCAGATACGTCGACTCAATGTACTTGAGTAAAAGTATAGTTTCTTTCAAAAATACAGGTCAAGGTAAAAAAAACTATCCTGCAATAAAGCTACTCAAAAATTACAGTTTTGTGGAAAAGTTACTTAATTACATGTACTTGAGCAAGTATAATTAGTTACTACCACCTCTGGATGGGATATGAGGGAATGGTGTAAGGGTTTCTCGTCTTATTTTTGGTTTCTGGTATTCTGTTATCGGGACATGGGGTCAGACCATGTCCTTGCTTTGAGTTTGTTTTTGAGATTCTCTGTATTTTGTTTTAGTTTCATGATTCTCTGTTTTGTATTATTATTATTATCATGGTCTCTGATATCCCTGCCTTATTTGTAGTTCTTGGTTGTCATTAGTATTATTATCATGGTCACGTCTTCCCTGGTTCTGGGTTGATGTCTTGTGTCTATCCTGTGTGTTCTTGTTTATCTACAGTTTCTAGTCCCTCATGTTTCCCGTGCCTATAGCTCGTTTCATTGGCGTCTCTGTTTAGCCCTTGATTGTCCCCACCTGTTCTGTGTTTGTTGATTACCTGTTGTCCTATATATGGCTATCTCTGTTGGGTGCGGCATCCTCATCAATCCAGCATGAGTCTTCACCCTTCTGCTACGTCTGTTTTGCCATGTTTAGTCAATTCCTAGTTTGGTGTTTTTGCCTCAGCCTTGATTTTGTCTGCCATGTTTGTTTTCATTATTTTCAGCCCACAAGCTGAGTTTTGTGTTTCGTTAATAAATCTTCGCAACCAAAGTTCCGGCATTTGGGTTCTGTACTCTGCCCCAATCTTGACAGAAGGATGCTGCCAGTGGGACCCAGCAGATTTTGGTATACTCAGCTATGGTGGGTTGGTGCCTGCTGAGTGATGAACAGCTGTGGGCCGCGAGGAGGCTGCGGAACCTTGTCACTGCGGCCTGCAGCTGCAGCAACCCGGAGGAGGAGTGTAGACTGTGGACAGCAGCAACCCGGGAGTTGGAGCACACCTCGGGTCTGGGGTTGTTTCCCTGGGTGCAGGAGCTGCCCATTTACTGTATGTCAGCCCATGATCCGCCTTTCCACTTGGGACCGGAGAGGATAGGCAGAGAGAGCTTCTGAGGGATTTGCGTCGGCGCCACTCCTCCCAGCACTCCATCCCAGCTCCGGCACCTGCTTCCATAGCTCCCCGCCAGACGAACTCTGCAACCACCCAGAGGAACACAGGTAAGTACCCTTTCATTTTTTAACACTAATAAATGATGGGTCTTGCCTTGTTCTTGGTGTGTGTGTGTGTGTGGGGGGGGTGCTCAGCAGCAGCCATCTGCTGTTGCCAGACCCTCGCCACCTGCCTCCACCATTTTCTCTGCTGCCGCCTCCAGTTATCCATTCTCACCTGCCTCTCCTCTCTCCTTTCTCCCGAGCACCACGTCTGGGGTTCCTCTAGCTTCGGTTTCCATGCCTGAGGATTTGGCCCACCACATGGAGCTGTGGAGTGTCATCCAGATGGTAGGAGAGTGCTATAAGCTCTGATTCCGGGGGGATGAGTGGCAGGGTGAGGCATTGATGATGGTTCATCAATCGCAGCATCGAAGCCCAATCTGAGGGAGGACATCCCTGCCTTCCTCAAAGAATTTTTGCTCTCTGCTGAGAGGCTGCCAGGCCTGCTGTTTCGCCAGTCTTCATGCCTGCTGCTTTACCAGCCATCATGCTTGCTGCTTTGCCGGGCTCCCCTGCTACCGTTGGTAGTGACCCGGCTGATGGTTCTTCTTCACCATCAGAGATGACTGTGTTGGGGATGGATCCTCAAGTGTCTGGGCTCGCTGTTGATCAGCCTACATCGTCTGGTTCCGCCGTTGATCGGCCTGCTTTGTCTGGTTCCACTGCTGATCAGCTTGCTTCATCTGGGTCTGCCACTGATCAGCCTGCTTCATCTGGTGTTGCTGCTGATCAGCCTGATCAGTCTGCACCGTCTGGGTTCTCCGCTGATCAGCCTGCTTCATCTGGGTTCGCCGCTGATCAGCCTGCTTCATCTGATCTTGCCACTGATCAGCCTCCTTCATTTGGTTTCGCCGCTGGCCAGCCTGCTTGATCTGTTGTCACCGATGGTCGGCCTGCATCATCTGGGTTTGCCACTGGCAGGCCTGCTTTGTCTGTTCTTGCCACTGGCCTGCCTGCTTCATCTGTTCTTGCCACTGGCCAGCCTGCTTCATCTGGTTTTACCGATGGTTGGCCTGCGTCATCTGGTGTCGCTGCTGGCCAGTCTGCTTCACCTGAGTTCGTTGCATGGCCAGCCTGCTTCATCAGTGGTCGACATGTTGTGTTCTCTGTCCTGGGGGTCCATGGACTCTGGTAGGGGCCCCGACCTGCCTGGTTCTGTGGTCTGGGGACCCATGAACTTTGGTAGACCCCCCTGACCCACCTTGCTCTTTGGTCTGGTGGCTTAAGGACTCTGGGAGGCCACCCGATCCACCTTGTTCTCTGGGCTGGGGACCCATGGATTTTGGTAGACCCCCCTCCGACCCACTTTGTTCTTTGATCTGGTGGCCTAAAATCTCTGGGAGGCCGTTTGATCGGGCTTGCTCTTTGGTCTGGGGTCTTGGACTTTGATTGGCCTCCATGAAATGGATTTTTTGTTTTGGACTCGGGCGGGGTGGGGGGATTTATTTCAGCTTCACCTTCTTGTTTTTAGAAATTTTTTATTAAATATGAGTTTCTCCTCCATTTTTAAAAATTTTATGTGGCATAGCACAATTATTTTTGCATTTTACATCTCTAATTTTAAAAAATTATTTTATTCTTTAGTTTTGAATAAAACCAAGAAGAAAAGCAATAAGTAATTAACATATGTAGTTTTGTAAATGTCTACATTTCTGGTGGCGCATTGCCCATTTTCGTGCTGTGTGTCCTCATCTAAATAACAAATTATTTCTTTAAAAATTACTTTTAAAAAGGGTGCAGCTGTGCGCAAAGTTGGCACTTTGCTAATGTTTGGCAGCACAATGAATAACAAAACAGTGGTGCATTATCAATCGCTGTTTAAACTGCACATTTTTTGCAGAAATGAGGACACATTCGCCACTACTTCATCCCACACCTGCCATGCCAAGAAAAAACTTAAAACAGTGGTGCTCCTGTAAATGACATTATTGTGCATTTTCACTTTGCACTTTGTCCATTTCCTTAGCAATAAAGTGACCTGCCTGACCTCCCAGGTAAACATGCCTTTATTTAAGTATTCTTCCATAGATCATGAACACCTGAGGGAATGGCCCATTCTTACTGGCTTATTGCATGCGGGCAGCATGGTGGAACAGTGGTTAGCACTGTTGTCTCACAGCTAGAAGATTCCAGGTTCAGATCCCCAGACTGGCAGGTGGGAACCTTTCTGTGTGGAGTTTGCATGTTCTCCATGTGTTGTGTGGATTTACTCTGGGGGCTCTGGTTTTCTCCCACAATCCAAACTGCATGTTAAGTAAATTGGTGACTCTAAAATTGTCCCTAGGTATCTTTCTCTGATAGGCCCTTAGAATAGAGGGTTAGCCTACTTACTAGTTAAGTGCTTTGAGTGGTCTTTGTGACTAAAAAAAGCGGTATATAAATACAGGTCAGCGTTTTCTCTATGTGGACATGTTACATCCAAAACACAGCTCTGAGTAATTAAGAAAGTTAGGACAACAGATTTAGCGCTTTTCACTGGTCATAATGGCAAAATTGACTTATACACACCCATAAATGATGTTTGTGCTTTCGACAACTAGAGGCAAGGCAAGGCAAGTTTATTTGTATAGCACATTTCGTGTACAAGACAATTCAAAGTGCTTTACATAAAAACATTAAGCATTACAGGAAGTTGCAAAAGGAATACATAAGAATTTAAAAGCAAACTAAAAAGTAAATTAAAGCAAAACAAAAACAAGTTAAAATAGAATAAGGCAGAAAACATGCAAGAAATAAAAGTTACAGTGCATTGTGGGAGATTAACAATTGTTCAATTGAAAGGCTGCGGCAAAGTTTTTAACCTTGATTTAAAGCAGCTTAGAGTTTCAGCAGCCCTGATGTTTTCTGGGAGTTTGTTCTATATGTGAGGAACATAAAAACTGAATGCTGCCTCACCATGTTTGGTTCTAACTCTGGGCAGAGATAGTAGGCCTGACCCTGACGACCTGAGGGCTCTGGGTGGTTCATAATGGACCAGCAGATCTGAAATGTATTTGGACCTAAACCATTCAGAGCTTTATAAACCAACAGCAGTATTTTGAAATCTATTCTTTGACAGACAGGAAGCCTGTGTAAAAATCTGAGGACTGGAGTTATATGATTTACTTTCTTGGTCTTAGTGAGGACTGGAGCTGCAGAGTTCTGAACTAACTGCAGCTGTCTGATGGACTTTTAGGGAGACCTGTGAGGACAGCATTACAGTAGTCCAGTTTACTGAAGATAAATGCATGGACAAGTTTTTCTAGATCCTGCTGAGATATTAGACCTTTAATCCTCGCTATGTTCTTTAAGTGATAACAGGCTGACTTCAATACTGTCTTAATGTGGCTGTTAAAACTCAGGTCTGAGTCCAGAACCATACCAAGATTTCTGGCTTGGCTGTTGGTTTTTAGCATCATTGATTGCAGCTGAGCACTAATTTTGAGTCTTTCTTCTTTGGCTCCAAAAACTATTATTTCGGTTTTGTCTTTGTTTAACTGAAAAAAGTTCTGGCACATCCACTCTTTAATTTGACCAATAAGATAAGATAAGATAAGATAAGCCTTTATTAGTCCCACAACGGGAAATTCCAGGATTGCAACAGCACAGGGATAGCAACACTCAGAGCAACAATCAGAAGGCAAGAAAAAAAAAAAAACAGAAAAAAAACAAGCAAGCAAGAGCAGCTAATATACATATGTACATATTACTATAAAATATATATATACACACACACACACACAGACACACAGTGCAGAGCATTGTAGCTGGATGGAATAAATATATGAATATATGAACACACAGTGCAGAGCATTGTAGCTAGATGGAATAAATATGTAAATATATAAACACCCACAGTACGGAGCATTGCAGCTAGGTGGAATAAATATGCAAGTATATAAACACACACAGTGCGGAGCAATGTAGCTAGATGGAATAAATACATAGATATATAAATATAAACACACCCAGTGCAGAGCATTGTAGCTAGATGGAATAAATATGTAAATATATAAACACACACAGTGCAGAGCATTGTTGCTAGGTGGGATGAAACAGCATAACCGTCTATTTAGTTATCCTACATGGTATGATTATGTGCCCATACATATTCTCACCCTCCATAGCGACCGGTATGTTCCTAGTTGTATGCCGGAGAGGACCATTGTGTAAGTCTATTGCATCTTTTGCATTCAAAAAAAAACAACTATTAGTTTGTTACGTCTTTTTGCTATCTCTGCGAGCAGCCCTGCTTAGGTTGTACAGTCTGACAGCCGTTGGTAGGAAGGACCTACGAAACCTCTCGGTTGTGCACCTGGGATGATGTGGTCTGCTGCTAAATGAGCTCCTCAGTGCATCCAGTATGTCCTGCATAGGGTGGAACTCGGACTCCAGCAGAGATGACAGTTTAGCCACCGTCCTTCTCTCTCCTATCTCCTCCATCGGATCAAGGCGTTGTCCCAGGACAGAGCTAGCTTTCTTAATCAGTTTGTTCAGTCTCTTCCTATCGGCTGCAGTAATGCCACTGCCCCAGCAGACCACTCCAAAAGTGATGGCTGATGCCACCACCGTGTCATAGAATGACTTCAGCAGCGCCCCTTGTACACCAAAAGACCTGAGTCTCCTCAGCAGGAACAGCCTGCGCTGTCCCTTCTTGTAGAGTGCGTCAGTATTGTGTGACCAGTCTAGTTTATTGTTCAGATGAATACCCAGGTACTTGTAGGATGTCACCATCTCGATGTCTGTTCCCTGTATATTTACTGGTGCTGTGAGGGGCTGCCCATGCCTGCGGCAGTCCACCACCAGCTCCTTAGTTTTCCTCGCGTTGATCTGGAGGCAGTTCCGATGGCACCAGTCCACAAAGTCCTGGATAAGCCCTCTGTACTCAGCTTCATCTCCGCTGGAGATGAGACCAACGATCGCAGAGTCATCAGAGAACTTCTGTAGATGGCAATGTGTTGTGTTGTGTGAGAAGTCCGCAGTATAAAGAGTGAACAGGAAGGGAGCCAGCACCGTTCCCTGGGGGGCCCCCGTGCTACTGATGATCGTGTCGGAAACACAGTCCCGGGTTCTCACAAAATCAATGCATTTGATCCGGGTTTTAATTGGGCCATAGTCTCATGGTGAGATGGTTATGTAGATTTGTGTATCATCTGCGTAATCATTGGGAAACTCCACAGGTTATTTTTGTCCACACAGGTTTGTAGATACCTATCAACACAAAATAGTCCCTGTCTTTTAAATAGGACTCAAACCAGATAAATTCTGGACCAGAAAGCCCCACCCAGTTTTTCAGCCAGTCTAGTAAGATGTTATGGTCAACCGTGTCGAACGCAACGCTGAGGTCCAGTAAAACTAAGACTGAAATGTTACCACTATCTGTATTGGATTGGATGTCATTAAGGACCTTAACTAGAGCTGTCTCAGTGCTGTGGTGTAGCCAAAAACCTGACTGGAAGACATCAAAACAGTTATTTAATGTCAGGAAGTTGTACAATTGTTGAAAGACAGCTTTTTCTATTTCACTAAGAAAGGGGAGGTTTGATATAGGGTTACAATATGGACTACTGAAAATGTGTAAATATGAACACATCCAACTTCACACACATACACAGACAGTTATGGTGTAGTATGAATTATTTTGTCTTTATTCTGAATAAGAAAATTGTTAAGAAATCCTCTCTGTTTTGTTTCAGAGTCATAAGGCCATATAGGTAGATTTGAAAATGGTTGTAGAAGGTGAGATGGATTCCAATGTTACGCAGCCGGAGAGCTTCTGGGTATGAAATGACCTTTGCCATGTAGTGACTGCCCTTTAGTAGATCCTTGATAGTGTTTGACTTCCCTTACTCATTCTATCTGCATCATCAAAGCGATTTCACCATTTAAAAATATGTTTCAATACTGAAGCATATTTTAAAGGTCCCATTCACTAAAACATGGTGTTTTGCTTCTGAGTGTATGATTAAAGTAAAAAATATTAAAATCTGTCTTCACTTAGAAATAAACTGTGTGTATGTATATATATATATATATATACATATATATATGTATATACACACACACATATACGTATATATACATATATACACACCCCTTATTCCTAGGGCTCATGATGCCTTGCGTGAATTATCGTAGCAACTTCTGGTACTAGTTTAGAACGTATGGTTGTCACTGAAACGGGACACTTTTCCTTGTTAAAAACAATGACTTTGGCATCAGAAATGTGGGAACACGGCCTTCTGCACCTCAAAAACAGTAATATAATCATACCACTTCCCATGACTATCTAGGGATGAGAAGATGACCTTAAAAAGTGGCCTGGCAGACAGTGCTCCAATTGTTAGCGCCGCTGCTAAGATGCTAACGCAGTATAAAAAAAATAAAAGCTCTAAGATATATCAATGTCTCCACCGCAATAAAGTCGGCTGCATTTTGTTAAAATATGTTGGACATAATCAGATTTACCTTAGAGCAGATGTAGAATGTAGTCAGAGCCACAAAGAACCACAACACCATGCCTGGGTGTCATGGGTGTCATGGTTAATACAGACACCTGCAGCTGTTTGCTCTAACCCAAAATTAAACTGCTCATGCTGCTGTCATGCCATGAATGCCTGTTATTTAACTTAACACGTACAGACATTTTCTGACAATTGTTCAGAATTTTATTGACCTATATTTTGTGATAAGTTAAAAATTAATGCATGCTGAAGTCCATATCATTCCAAGGCAGTGCAAAGAATGCAAAAAAACCCAAAACTAGTTGATATCTTTCTTAAATCATTAAGCCTTAGGAAGCAAACTGTTACTATGTTTTATTTATTATTTTACTTCATGCAGCCTTGCATCTGGTGACATATATAACACATAAACGTCAGGTCTGTGACATTCATATATGTGAAAACACCTGGTGCTGTTTTGTCTGTCCTGTGTCTGTACCACCGATCACACCAACAGTCCTTTTTCATTTTCAGTGCATCATCTACGCATTGCCAGTGAGAAGCCTCCATTTATACAGTCTATGGCACAACCACGAACACCAGCAGCAAGTACCAGAACTATGCCAAAACATTCAAAAAATACAAAAACTACAAGTGCTGAAATTAGCTGCCACTTGAGTGCAAAACACGTATGTGGACTAAACATTAAAATCCATCCATCCATCCATCCATCTTCTACCGCTTTTCCGGAGGTCCGGGTCGCGGAGGCAGCAGTTCAAGCAGAGAAGCCCAGACTTCCCTCTCCCCAGCCACCTGCTCCAGCTCTTCAGAGGGGATACCAAGGCGTTCCCAGACTAGCTGGGAGACATAGTCTCTCCACCGAGTCCTGGGTCTGCCCCGGGGTCTCCTCCCAGTGGGACGTGCCTGAAACACCTCAAGTGGGAGGCGTCCAGGAGGCATCCTAATCAGATGCCCATACCACCTCAACTGACTCCTTTCAATGTGGAGGAGCAGCGGTTCTACTCTGAGCCTCTCCCGGATGACTGAGCTCCTCACCCTATCTCTGAGGGTGAGTCCAGCAATCCTACGGAGAAAGCTCATTTCAGCCGCTTGTATCCGCGATCTCGTTCTTTCGGTCATTACCCAAAGCTCGTGACCATAGGTGAGAGTAGGAACGTAGATTGACTGGTAAATCGACAGCTTTGCCTTAGAACTAAGCTCCCTCTTCACCACAACAGACCGGTACAACGTCCGCATCACTGCAGATGCTGCTCCAATCCGTCTGTCGATCTCTCGCTCCATTTTCCCCTCACTCGTGAACAAGACCCCAAGATACTTAAACTCCTCCACTTGGGGCAGGAGCCTGTCCCCAACCCGGAGAGGACAATCCACCTTTTTCCGGCTGAGGACCATGGACTCGGACTTGGAGGTGCTGATTCTCATCCCAGCCGCTTCACACTCAGCGGCAAACCGTCCCAGCAAGAGCTGTAGGTCATTGCTGGATGAAGCCAACAGGACAACATCATCTGCAAACAACAGAGATGAGATCCTGTGGTCACCAAGCATGACACCCTCCATTCCCTGGCTGCGCCTAGAAATCCTGTCCATAAAAATTATGAACAGGACCGGTGACAAAGGGCAGCCCTGGCGGAGTCCAACTCTCACTGGGAATGACTCCGACCGAGTGTTGGCAATGCGAACTAAACTCTCACAACGGTCGTACAGAGACCGAATAGCTCGTAACAACAAGCCCGATACCCCATACTCCCGAAGCACCCCCCACAAAAATCCACGAGGGACGCGGTCAAATGCCTTCTCCAAGTCCACAAAACACATGTAAACTGGTTGGGCAAACTCCCACGAACCCTCAAGAATTCTCGAGAGGGTAAAGAGCTGATCCGATGTGCCACGGCCAGGACGAAAACCACATTGCTCCTCCTGAATCCGAGGTTCGACCAACGGCCGGACTCTCCTCTCCAGTACCTTGGCATAGACCTTCCCAGGGAGGCTGAGGAGTGTGATCCCTCTAAAGTTGGAGCACACCCTCCGGTCCCCTTTTTTGAAGAGAGGAACCACCACCCCGGTTTGCCATGCCAAAGGCACTGCCCCCGACCTCCACGCAATGTTGCAGAGGCGTGTCAACCATGACAACCCAACAACATCCAGGGCCTTGAGGTACTCGGGGCGAATCTCGTCCACCCCCGGGGCCCGGCCACCAAGGAGATTTTTAACCACCTTGGCGACCTCAGCCCCTGTGATAGGCGAGTCATCCCCCTCGTCCCCAAACCCTGCTTCCTCTGTGGAAGGCGTATCAGTGGGATTGAGGAGATCCTCGAAGTATTCCTTCCACCGCCCGACGATATCCCCAGTTGAAGTCAACAGTGTCCCATCCGCACCATACACAGTGTGGACGGGGAGCTGCTTTCCCCTCCTGAGCCGCCGAACAGTTTGCCAGAATCTCTTTGAAGCCGACCGAAAGTCTTGTTCCATGGCCTCACCGAACTCCTCCCATACCCGGGTTTTTGCTTCAGCAACCACCCGAGCTGCACTCCGCTTGGCCTGCCGGTACACCTCAGCTGCTTCGGGAGTCCCACAAGCCAACCAAGCTTGATAGGACTCCTTCTTCAGCTTAATGGCCCCCCTCACCACTGGTGTCCACCACTTGGTTCGGGGGTTGCCACCACGAGATGCACCGACCACCTTGCGGCCGCAGCTCTGGGCTGCCGCTTCAACAACAGAGGTGGAGAACATGGCCCATTCAGACTCCATGTCTCCAGACTCCCTCGGAATGTGGTTGAAGTTCTTCCGGAGGTGGGAGTTGAAGACCTCCCGGACAGGGGCCTCAGCCAGACGCTCCCAGCACACCCTCACTATACGTTTGGGTCTACCAGGTCTGAATGGCTTCCTCCCCTGCCATCGGATCCAACTCACCACCAGGTGGTGATCAGTTGACAGCTCTGCACCTCTCTTTACTCGGGTGTCCAAGACATACGGTCGCAGGTCTGATGATACGATAACAAAATCGATCATCGACCTGCGGCCTAGGGTGTCCTGGTGCCAGGTGCACATATGGACACCCTTATGCTTGAACATGGTGTTCGTTATAGACAGACTGTGGTTAGCACAGAAGTCCAATAACTGAACACCACTCGGGTTCAGATCGGGCAGGCCGTTCCTCCCAATCACCCCCCTCCAGGTTTCACTGTCGTTGCCCACGTGCGCATTGAAGTCCCCCAGTAGGACAATGGAGTCTCCAGGAGGAGCACCCTCCAGCACCCCAGTCACAGACTCCAAAAAGGGTGGGTACTCTGAAACATCATTTGGTGCATAGGCACAAATGATGGTCAGGACCCGTTTCCCAACCCGAAGGCGCAGGGAAGCAACCCTTTCGTCCACCGGGGAAAACTCCAATATAGAGGCAGCAAGGTGGGGCGATACAAGAATACCTACCCCTGCTCGTCGCCTCTCGCCCGGGGCAACTCCAGAAAAGGCCAAGCTCCAGCCCCTCTCCAGGAGACTGGTTCCGGAACCGGAGCTGTGTGTTGAGGTGAGGCCGACTATATCTAGCCGGTATCGCTCAATCTCGTACACCAGCTCAGGCTCCTTCCCCACCAGAGAGGTGACATTCCACGTACCAAAAGCCAGTTTAGAAAGCTTGGGATCAGTCCGCCAAGGTCTCCGCCTTTGACTGCCACCTAATCCACATAGCACCGGACTTCCATGATCCCTCCTGCAGGTGGTGAACCTACTGGAGGGCGGACCCATGTAACTCCTTCGGGCTGAGCCCGGCCGGGTCCCATGGGTGGAAACCCGGCCACCAGACGCTAGCCTTCGAGCCCCTCCCCCAGGCCTGGCTCCAGGGTGGGGCCCCGGTAACCCCATACCGGGCGGGGTACACTGAATCCTTGATATACAATTTATCATGAGAGTCTGTTGGATCGTTCTTCGTCTGGCCCTTCACCCAGGACCAGTTTGTCTTGGGAGACCCTATCAGAGGCAAATTGCCCCGGACAACATAGCTCCTGGGATCACTGGGGCACGCAAACCCCCCCACCACGATAAGGTGACGATCCATGAGGGGGCTAAACATTAAAATGAATTTGAAAAACTTTTTTTTTTTTTTTTTTTTTTTTTTTTTTTTTTTTTTTTTTTCTAAACATTAAAATGAATTTGAAAAACTTTTAAAAACGCTATTTTAAATGCCTCTGCTACTCCACTCTTACTGACTGATTTAACACTACTTCAGCTGAAACCGGAAGCTCTGCCCACAATCGTTCCTACAGCGGCGCCCCCAGGAATAAGGTTGATATACACACACACACACACACACACACACACGCACACACACACATATATATATATATATATATATATATATACTTCCTCTTCACCACCCAGCAGAAGTGGCCATGTGTGAGCTGCACCTTGTACAGAGTTCCAACTCTGACCTTCGAGCGTGTTGCGTATTTCTCCGTGTTGTCCACCCTACATGTAATAGGAACCTTTTCCATTAAGTAAGGTGTACCTTCCTGTTTTATTTCAGGAAGATGGTGGACCATCTTGGTGGATATATACCGGTGTGTGTATATATATATATATATACTGTATATATAGTATATTCATTTTGGAATGGGCAGCAGCCAGTATAGCCTTTCTGGGTTACATTTCTCTACATCTCTAAAACATAACCTCATCTTCAATTACAACCCATCACCATGCTATTAGCTGTGATATCAATTCATTCCTCACCCAGAGTTTTTGAGTCCAAGACATTAGCTTCAGAACTGCAACTGCTACAAGGTTAGCTAGCAAGCATGGTTTTGATGATTTTCTTTAAATAACTCTAACAGACGTCCTTATTTTCACCTGGTTCCCTAATTCCCTGTTGAAAAGATATCTCATGTTTTTCTGTCATATTTTGTTTTATTTTTACCGTGATAGCTGGTAGATGAGACCAGTAGCATTAGCTTGGCTTGGCGGTCAAGTCTGTCCACCACATTAAAGCTTACCTCAGGGGACAGGTCAGGCCACCTACCACTAGCCTAGCTGTTTTTTGTTTGTTTCTGTGTTTAGGGATCGGCCATATTCTATCAATCACTGAAAGCACACAAACCAATCTCCCAGTGGTGCTTTATTTCATTCATTCTTTAAAAACAATTTTTACATTAGTTAGTTCAGGCTGTGTAGCTAAGCGCTAACCAGCTTAAATTATAGTTTATAGCTTAAATTAGTTATATGGCATCAACAGCTGACCTCCCAAGTCAAGGGTGGGCAATCATTTGCCATGGCGGGCAATTCCACTTCAGGTTTTCTGTTTAATCCAGTCTGTTCACCAGGTGTATTCACTAATTAGCACTCCTTGAAGCTGATCAGAGCAAACACCTGCTGAAAAGACTGGGTGGAACAGAAAACCTGCAGTGGAATGGCCCTCACTGCCCACCCCTGTATGAAAAAGGGAGGGTGAGGTAAACCTGGGCTCGTGAGCATTTAAAGAGACATGCACTGAAATTAGTTGCTTTGCAGAAGGTTGCAAAAGATGGAGCAAAATGGGGCAATGTTTAAACTCTGAGACATTTTAACCAAAGAATGTCACAATCATTTCATTAAGACCTGTGGGAGCTGTTTCAATGTGTGGAAAACAGTGGATTATATGTTTCTTTTAAGATGAGAACTTTGTGCTAATATAGTGACATGATTACAGTAATGGTTTGGGGTTGGATTTCTATTTATGTATTCATTTTTTAAATGAATCATTCAACTTTTTCCAGCATACTCCCAGAAACTTTTAAGTAATACACATACATTTTTAAATATCCCCTTGTCTCATCAGTCTATACAAAAGCTGTGGTACAACAATTCCATTTTGAGGTTTTAAGTGGGTTATGTATCAAATTGTTTATGGTATTTTTTAGTGATGCATTGATACTGGTGTTAGGTTTAGCTGATATTAAGCTTTATTATTGGTACTCCTGCTACTGTTACTGTTATTTACTGTACATAACTTATATTGCAAATACAATAAGTACTGTCATCTGCATATATAGTGGATATAAAAAGTCTACACACCCCTATTCAAATGCCAGGTTTTTGTGATGTAAAAAAAATGAGACCAAGATAAATCATTTCAAAACTTTTTCCACCGTTAATGTGACCTATAACCCGTACAACCCAATTGCAAAACAAACTGAAATCTTTTAAGGGGAAAAATAGAAAACTTACAATAACCTGGCTGCATAAATATGCACACCCTTAAACTAGTACTTTGCTGCAGCACCTTTGGCTTTTATTACAGCACTCAGTCTTTTTGGGTAGGAGTCTATAAGCATGGCACATCTTGATGTGGCAATATTTGCCCACTCTTCTTTGCAAAAACACTGTCAATCTGTCAGATTGCGAGGGTCACATTAATGGTGGAAAAAGTTTTGAAATGATTTATCTTTGTCTCATTTATTTATATCACAAAAACCTGGCATTTGAACGGGAGTGTGTAGACTTTTTGCATCCACTGTGGTGCACGGTGGCGCAGTGGTTAGCACTGCGGCAGCACAGTTTACCCTTGGCCGGGGGATTGTGGGGATCGTGGGTTCGATCCCAGCCCCCGACCAACAGTGATCTGTGTGGAGTTTGCATGTTCTCCCCGTGTTGCGTGGGTTTACTCCGGGATTTCTCCGGTTTCCTCCCACATGCCAAAAACATGCATGTTAGGTTAATTGGCTTTTCTAAATTGTCCCTAGATATTTGTTTCCTATAGGCCCTTAGAATAGAGGGTTAGTATTAATGAAAGCGCTTTGAGTGGTCTTTGTGACTAGAAAAGCGCTTTATAAGTGCAGGTTAGTTAGTTAGTGTTTATTAAAAAGTCAGTGTACAGATTAACTCAATAAAATAAAGCCCATTTCCTCTCACATATGATAAATTGACAAGCATGTTTGGACTTAAAACTTAACTTTTCCTCTCAGGTGAAATATATACATAAAAAGGTATCTTTTGTTTCAGAGTTAAAATTAGCATGTTATTTTATCTTATTCTGTTTTAGCACATCCTCAAAGAGATGGATCCAGTTTGGACCACCACTGTCCTCCTCGTGCCCTGTGTGGTTGTGATGACGGCTGGATTTTTCTACCTCTATGGCATGATCATCAATCTATTGTCCAAAACATCAGTGCATAACAAGGTGGTGGTTATAACTGATGCTTTATCTGGACTTGGGAGAGGTAAAAAAAAAAAAAAACAGGAAGTGCTGTTAATATCATAAATCTTGATGAATATAATTCAGTTGTTCTGTGTCTTCTATGAAGAATGTGCAGGCGTGTTTCACAAAGGAGGAGCACGGCTCATCCTGTGTGGGAAAGGCTGGGAGAAACTTGAAGAACTTGCAGATGATTTGGCGAATGCTTCGGACCCCACAGTAGTAAGCTTACAACCACTGAAACAAAACACTAGGCATGTATCAGTACAAATACTGGTATGAGATATCAGTCAGTATCAAAATATTAATACAATATATTGAAAAAACAAAGACACTTTATATCAGAATTTACTTTAGTATATTGTTGTTCACTCATGCTTCCATACATGGCATACAGTGGTGTAAAAAAGTGAGTGTTTGCCTTTTCCCGATTTCTCATTTTTTTTTGTATGTTTGTCAGATCATCAAACAAATTTAAATATTAGACAAAAATAACACAGTAAACACAAAACACAATTTTTAAATGGTGTTTATTATTAAGGAGGAAAAAATCCAAACCTACGTGGTCCTGTGTGAAAAAGTGATTACCCCCTAAACCTAACAACTGGTTGGGCCACCCTTAGCAGCAACAACTGCAGTCAAGCATTTGCGATAACTGTCAGTGAGTCTTTTACAGTGCTGTGGAGGAATTGTGGCCCACTCATCTTTGCAGAATTGTTGTAATTCAGCCACAGTGGAGGGTTTTCAAGCATGAACCACCTTTTTAAGGCCATGCCACAGCATCCCAATCAGATTCAGGTAAGGACTTTGACTAGGTCACTCCAAAGTCTTCATTTTGTTTTTCTTAAGCCATTCAGAGGTGGACTTGCTGGTGTGTTTTGGATCATTGTCCTGCTGCAGAACCCAAGTGCACTTCAGCTTGAGGTCACGAACAGATGGCCGGACATTCTCCTTCAAGATTTTTTGGTAGACTGCAGAATTCATGGTTCCATTTACCACAGCAAATCTTCCAGGTCCTGAAGCAGCAAAACAGCTCCACACCATCATACTACCACCACCATATTTTACTGTGGGTATGATGTTCCTTTTCTGAAATGCTGTGTTACTTTTACGCCGATGTAATGGGGCACACGCCTTCCAAAAAGTTCAACTTTTGTCTCGTCAGTCCACAGAGTATTTCCCCTTAAATCTTGGGGATCATCAAGATGTTTTCTGGCAAAACTGAGATGAGCCTTTATGTTCTTTTTGCTCAGCAGTGGTTTTCGTCTTGGAACTCTGTCATGCAGGCCATTTTTGCCCAGTCTCTTTTTTATGGTGGAGTCATGAACACTGACCTTAACTAAAGTAAGTGAGGCCTGCAGTTCTTTGAATGTTGTTGAGGGGTCTTTTGTAACCTCTTGGATGAGTTGTCACTGCACTTTTGGGGTAATTTTGGTCGGCCAGCCACTCCTGGGAAGGTTCACCACTGCTCCATGTTTTCACCATTTGTGGATAATGGCTCTCACTGTGGTTCACTGGAGTCCCAAAGCTTTAGAAATGGCTTCAAAACCTTTTCCAGACTGATAGATCTCAATTACTTTGTTTCTCATTTGTTCCTGAAAATTCTTTGGATTGCAGCATGACGTCTAGCTTTTGAGGATCTTTTGGTCTACTTCCCTTTATCAGACAGGTCCTATTTAAGTGATTTCATGATTGAGAAGAGATGTGGCAGTATTCAGGCCTTGGTGTAGCTAGAGAAATTGAAGTCAGTATTCCAAAGATGTGATAAACCACTTAATTTATGTTTTAATGAAGGAGGGATCACTTTTTCACACAGGGCCTTGTAGGTTTGGATTTATTTTTTTTTTTACCCTTAATAATAAACACCTTCATTTAAAAACTGCATTTTGTATTTACTTGTGTTATCTTTGTCTAATGTTTAAATTTGTTTGATGACCTGAAACATTTAAGTGTGACAAACATACAAAAAAATGAGAAATCAGGAAGGGGGCAAGCACTTTTTCACACCACTGTATATACAGTATATTATGACAATCTTAAATGCAAATATCTAAAGCGCAAATTCATGCCACACTTTGCACCTTCCTCCAGTGGATTTGATCATTTCTGCCACTAGCGATGAACTTTACTTCATTGGCCACCTTCAAGTAAACTGTGAAACTGGAGATGCCCATTATAACTGAAATAGGTCTTTAATTGTAGTATTGGGATTTTGGCTTTTAGATACACAGACAATGTTCTACAGCAGTTCCTGCCTTACCTATTAGTACCTTGAATGACAGCACTTCCTTGTTGGACCTGGTGAATCATAACTTCTGACCAATCAGTGCTGTAGGAGGACAAGCACTCACACTTCCAGCAAGAGCAGATGCCTTCGACAGAACCCTCACTATGAGTTGTTGGTTTAGCTTACTGTTTTGCTATTACTGGCATGTTATGAATGAAAATTCTTTGTGATTAGAAACTGATGTTTTATCATATTTTAATATTATCGCAAATACAATTAATAAATCAGCCCTAGCCTGCATGTAGAGTTAGAGGTCTTTTCTAAGCACAATGTGATCATTTACACAAAGTTGTTTAGGTTTCCCCACTCCTAATTTAAAGTACAAGCTGAGCCCTGTGTGACATTAAATTGAAATATTTCTAACACCATATGTACAGTACAAAGTATACCTCACTTTTCCACTCTCCAGACCTGGTGATCCTCACTGTTTTTCTCCTCAGACATTTCCTCCAAAGCTGGTGCTGCTGGATTTTGGAGACATGGACAGCCTGCCCGAGGCTATCGCTGAGATCCTGGACTGTTATGGTTGCCTGGACATTGTCATTTTCAACAGTAGCATCAAGGTCAAGGCTCCAGCACAGAGCCTGTCTCTGGAGGTGGATAAGTTGCTAATGGACAACAACTACTTTGGGCCCATCACTCTGGCTAAAGGTAGATGACGAAAATTTATGGAAGTGGATTTTTAGTCTATAAAGGTGTGACGAGGTTGCATGTTGTTTCTTCTTCAGGTGTGTTACCATCTATGATCTCGAGGAGAAGTGGTCACCTGCTCCTGGTTAACAGCATCCAAGGGAGACTCACAGTGCCTTTTCGTACGACATGTGAGTTTAAGGGTTTGTGATCGAAGATACGCTTTAACCCACTATGGATTGTCAGCTTATTGAGGTAGAGGGGTTTGTGTGCCCTAATGATCCCAGGAGTTATGTTGTCTGTGGCAATTTGGTCTCCCAAGGCAAACTAGTCCTGGGTGGAGGGCCAGACCAAAAGCGGTACCCCACCCGGTACTGAGGCTCAAAAGAGTCACATGGGTCCACCCTCTGTTGGGCTCACCACATACAGGAGGAATCATGGGGATCATGGTGCTATGTGAACTGGGCAACAGTCTGGGCTTCTTTGCTTGGACTTTTGCCCCCGCAACCCAGATCCCCAGATAAGAGGGAGACGATGGATGGCCATACTTTAAGTCCTCTGGTGGGAAGCGTAAAAAAAATGCTTATTTAATCTTTCTGGCCAGAAAGAGACACACAGTCATACATATCTGAGTGAATGAGCATACAGTATGTGCAACAATCATATACAGTATCTGACTCTCCTTTTTAAGTTGCACACAAGATCTTTTTAGCAAGAGATACATATCACATGAAGTGTTTAGCTACATATTGCATGGCTTGAACACAAGGCCTTCACGTGTCTAAAACATTCTAATCACAGAGTACATTCTTCTTGGCACCCCTGAATGCCCAAGCTGTCATGGGCAACCTCTGACCGGTAGAAATGACAGACTCTAACGCAGGCAGGACTTCAGTTTAACTGGGTTTATTTCCCAAATAACACAAAATAAAACCAGCATGGGGACTGAACACAAAACGAGCTGTGAGAGACTGAAAACTCACAGAGAAACACGGGAACAGAAGTCAGAGGGGAATCCATGAAATGATGCCACACCAAATGAACGCAGATGAGGACATATATAGGGAACAGATGATCAGGGGAAACACGAGACAGCTGGGGATAGTAATCAGGGATAAATCAGCAACACGTGAGGAGAAATGGCTATGACTATGGAAGACATGAGGGACTGAGAATGATAGAAAAGGGAGTACAGGAAACACACACACACGAGACTTGTACAAATGACCAAGGCGGGACACAGAACCACAACAGCTGGTAATGGGGACCAGATGACAGACTGAGGATTGAGGAAGATAATAACAATCACAGAGGACCCAGGGGAGACACAGAAGGCAATGCATAGGCAAATGATCATAATAATAACACAAACTATGGGCATGATTCTAGAACTCAGCCCAGACCATGACACAAGCATGATTAAGCCTTTTACATCACATTCTTGTATGAGAAATACGAGATCATACAGAAGAATAATAATGATGAAATAGAAGAACCTAAATAAACACAATTTTTCTTTCAGGAAGATAGACTCTATTTAATTCTTTTCCTACCAAAGGTTTCCAGTTTTGGTTTCCAACCAGTCTCATCATTTTTCACCAAATTTGGGTATTTTTTAAGCTATCCAGAATAATTTCTTTGATGAATATATACATAGTGAGTACATCAAAAGAAAGAACATTTTTTTGACATTTCTTTTTATTCTAGCCTGCAATTTTCATTTAAAAATCCAGAAAAAAAGCTATGAAAGTTTGCATTTTTGTCAAAACATAGTGGTTTACAAGATCAACACTTCATACATTTTCTTCAGTTTTTACCACTTACTGATGGTGTCATCAGTTGAATAAAAATTGAATAAAAATAACCATCTACCTCTTACACATTTACAATATTGATAAAGGAATTTCTGCACCAGCACCAACTCTCCTACCCAATACCTGTACTGAGGCATCCCTGAGAATGCTAGTGGTTATGTTGTTGCTTCTTCAAAAAAGTATTTGCAGTCTCCTTTACTTGCATTTCTGTTCTTATGAGTCTGGACTGCTGCTGTATTGTCATCTGTTGCATGATATTTCATCTCACAGCTCTTTTTTCTAGCCTTTTTGCTTTTTGAAGAGCATATTCTAAAGTCATACAGCTGATTTCTACAGCTATCATGACCGGTAAACTTATACAGCATGCATATTGTCTTCCATCTTGCTATGGCTGTTTGTTGACTGCATCACTTTGGCACACAGTTTGTCCTTACATGATAGTGTAGCGGATTTGTGGGTTTTATAGGTGTTTTATTGTTGGTACAAGTATTAATGTAAATATGAATGTGAGTAGGGATGAAAATTTCCTTTCCTTACACAAACATATCCTCGTAGGGCACCAGTCCAGATAATGGACAATTTATAAGCAATTCTTTATTTGTACCAATTATGAATCAGTCTAAAAAAAAAAAAAAAAAAACCCTTGTGAGTTCTTGTCTGCTGATGATCAAGAAGATGGACATGAAATCAAACAATAACTCCCATATGTCTTTCAATAGTTTAATAAGAAATGTCAGAATAGGTTAACACATTTGGATAGCTTTAAAACGAGAATTCAACGTGTATTATGGGCATTATAGACTATTACTGAGTTACTTATGAGTCAAGCATTTGTGGAACCAAATAAAGCACAGTTTAACTTGTCAGTATACTGGAAATTGGAAAACCATAAAATAGCTTTGGTTAAGAAAAGTGGATGCAATTTTATGAAGAAAATGATCAGTAAACTATCTAGAAAAATGGAAAATTTGTGTTACTCTGAAAAAGAAATGAAAGGACAAAATGCATTTTGAAATTCTGATGGGGGTTTGCATGAAATTAAGTTTAAAGACCTTATACCAGGAATATTCTGAAAAATTAAGTTTAAATTAAACAACAGACCGTCAGCCAAGCAGAATCATTGCGTCCCAGTAGGTAGCAGGCAGTCCAATGGATTCTGTTTCAACTGGACCAGCGTGGGTTCTGTTGGAAGACTGGCAGACAGGTTCCTTACCACGATTATGGCCTACTCCCGAGATCACAAAGGCTGGTTCTTCAGCAGGTTGGCTGCAGTCTTCTCTTATGCACTGAAGAAGGAATTGGTTCATTGTACAAATTCCCATCAGAAATTCAAACTGAGGCAAAAAACACATCACAAATCTGTTTCTTCCAATGTTGGTGGTTTAAATGAGTTGGTTTAAGCTTAGAAAAAATCAAACAAAATCTTGTTGCACGGTGATTTAAAGGAAAGGATTAAAATAAGGAAAAAGTGAACTTTAAAGAAAAGAAAAAGAATTTTCACAGAGCATGACAGGCTCTGGGCCTTACTTGGAAGATAGAAAAAAAAAGGAAGAGCAGAGAAGGCTTCTTACAGCTTGACCACAGCCCCAAAACTGAACAAAGGAAAGTTTTTTGTTTTGTTTTTTTTTAGGTGTGGCAGAATCTCACTGAATTTCATGGAACTTGAGCTGAACCAATTACATGGACGAACTCGACCTAAAAAGGAGATGCAGTAAAGCCTGGAGTTCTACTGGTCAGTTAAAGCCCAGCTATGGTCTCCCAAAGAGCAGTGAGAGGAGGGGGGAGAGACATTTGATATGAGAAGTGAGATCCCCCACCCCCCAAGACACATAAGTTACTGAATAAAGCATAAATTCCTTAAACTTTAGTGACTAAGATAGTCTACTCAATGTCCGGTTATGGCTGCCACGTAAGACGGACGTGTCTCACTCTGCTCTGCTCCTGGAGAAAAAAATCGGCAAATAACTCTCTCATTTGGGACAGAACGTATCCCAGCGTTTGGGCGAGGATATGTCGGCGAAGCCTAAGGCTGGAAAACCAGGTAAAGGAAAAAGCGAGCCGCCGAAACAGTCCAAATTAACGGACTTTCAGGTCTGTGACGCAGCAAACAAAACTCCATATATGGCAGAGGAGGCTGGCAATGGTGCGATATCTGCGGGGAGCGGCGCAGATGCGCTGATGGCTGCCATGAGTTCAATGAGAGCGGACTTTTCCTCTAGATTTGATGGGATTATGACAGCGTTGGAAGGAATAAGAAAGGAATTGGGTGACTGTGTAGAACG
The DNA here is from genome assembly GCA_020510985.1 of Pholidichthys leucotaenia. Taxonomy (NCBI): domain Eukaryota; kingdom Metazoa; phylum Chordata; class Actinopteri; order Cichliformes; family Pholidichthyidae; genus Pholidichthys; species Pholidichthys leucotaenia. The sequence goes on from CM035838.1 coordinate 320,613,901, forward strand.
AACGGCGCAGATGGAGCTCCGTCTCGCTAGTGCTGAAGATGACGTCACCCGTCTTCAATTAAAGGTGCGCACTTTGGAAAAAAAAAATAAATGTCTAGAAGATAATATTTTGGATTTGGAATCTCGGTCAAGACAGAATAACTTGAGGCTGGTGGGTCTTCCAGAGGAATCAGAAGGTCGGGACGTATATTCCTTTCTGGAAAAGTGGATTCCGGAGGTGCTGGGCAGCGAGGAGTTGCAATCAGCAGTGGTTCTGGAAAATGCACATCGTATTGGCCCACGGAGAGATAAGGGACCGCCGAGGACCTTAATTATGAAGTTTCTTAGCAACAGAGACAGGATGAAGATCTTCAACGCTGCACGAGCTAAAGGAGAGATTAAACACCAGGATCAGCAGGTGCAGTTCTACCCAGATTTGGCCACAGGAATCCAACAATTGAGGAAGCAGTTTGATCCCATACGTAAGGAGCTGCGCAACCTTGGGATCCGTCATGGTGTAATCTATCCTGCGAGACTGCTGACCACGTATGAGGGCAGAACCCACATCTTCAAGACCCCAGAGGAGGCGCAGGAGTTCATCAAGAAGATCAAAGAAGAAGAAGAGACTGGTGGGAGCTAAGCATGAACAAAATATAAGGTAGAATAATTAAGCATTTGCACAGGCATCTGACTGACTTGAAGTAAATAGCAAGTTTACAAAATATAGATTGTATTATATATTAAAAAAAAACAAAAACAAAACAAACAAAAAAAAAAACTATGATGTACAAAGTTGTTAAAAATTTGGGAGTTAAGTTGGAAAACTACAGAGGAGAGTTAATGTTACGTCATTAAAAGCAGTAGAGTTAGGGTGATTGGGAGGATGAAGAAGGAGTGGCTTAGGCTGTTCCCCGTGGGTGTGGAGCGGTCGATGGCTATATCGGGAGACGGAATTTTTCTTTTGATTTTGGGGGGGTTTGCCACAAGTGTGGGAAGGGGGAATTTGTTTGTGTGTAGTTTGTAGGATGAATGTTCAACCACTCATGTTTTTGCTTCTCTGTATGAGCATGTTTACACTGCAAGGTAATCCCAAACTCTCTATTGATCATAAACCAAAGCGTTAATCTTAATTTAACTTCATGGAATTGCAGAGGTCTACAAAATTTAAAAAAACTTAAACAAGTTATGAATAAAATAAAAGACATGGGTTCAAAAATTGTGTTTTTACAAGAAACTCATCTAATAGAGGAGGATATAAAAAGAATTAGGAGTAGATGGCAAGGAAGTGTCTTCACCTCATCATTCTCATCCTGGGCCAGGGGAGTTATGACTCTCATACATAAATCAGTCCCTTTTCAAGTGAAAAATGTAATTGGAGACAAACTTGGAAGATATGTAATCATTCAAGGTTCTTTGCTATTAGAAAATATAAATCTTGTGAACTTATATGGTCCCAATATAGATGACCAAAAGTTCTTTGCTAATTTATTTCTTATTTTATCATCACTTACAGGGCAATATATAATAGCAGGGGATTTTAATTGTACATTGAATCCAGGTATAGATAGATCAACAGGACTGGATTGTACGCACAATGGATGTAGGATGACTATTAATCATTTTATGAAAGAATTGAGATTGTTAGATATATGGAGAGAAATGAAACCACAAGTTAAAGCCTATTCTTGTTATTCCAGTACCTACAAGACATTCTCACGTATTGATTATTTTTTGATTTCCACAGAATTAAGATCCAAGATTCAAAACTGCTTTTATGATAACATCGTGATCTCTGATCATGCACCCTGTTGTCTAATATATGTAGATAAAAAATTGACAAAGGAATCAGGTAGATGGCAATTTCAGCATAAATGGCTTCAGGATGAGGAATTTGTCAAGTATATAGAAAAACAGATAGACGAGTTCTTTGACATCAATACTACACAAACATCAGCATGTGTAAAGTGGGAGGCTTTCAAAGCTTTTATTAGGGGACATATTATTAGTTATACAGGATCAAAATCTAAGAAGACTCGAGAGGAGAGAGCTAAATTGGAACATAAAATGAAAAGTCTTCAGGAAAAAGTGTATGCAGGAAGTGATCCAAGGTTGGAGAATGAATCACTGATTTTGAGAGCTGAATGCGACAAAAAATCAGCGAATAGAGCTGCCTCGAGTCTTCTAAGATTGAAACAATCTTTTTATGAACAAGGTGAAAAATCAGGAAAATTATTGGCATGGCAGATTAAACAATTAGAAATTAAAACACCAATTACTAGTATTATAAGTAACGGACAGGTAGTTATAGATCCTTGAGAAATTAACAGAGCCTTTAGAGATTACTATGAAAAATTATATGATACTAAAAATGAATTTGATTTAACAAAACTAAATGGGTTTTTGAACGAACTATCTATACCGTGTATTCCAAATGAAAACAGGGAGATATTGGAGTCTAAAATTAGTCAAGAAGAAGTTGGGCTAGCCATTGATAATATGAAATCAGGAAAAAGTGCAGGACCAGATGGTCTTCCAGTTGACCTTTATAAAAAATTTAAGAATAAATTAATAAAACCTTTTTTGGAAATGGTTTTAGAAGCATTTCAAAATAATAATTTACCATCATACATAAAGAATGCCTTAATTATACTGCTGCCAAAACCAGGTAAGCCCTCTAATAAATGTGAAAATATGAGACCAATAAGCCTATTAAACGCCGACCTTAAGATAATCTGTAAAATTTTAGCAAGACGAATACAAGAAATTTTACCAAATATTATTAATCGAGATCAGAATGGCTTTATAAAGGGAAGACAAGGCTTCCATAATGTAAGAAGACTATTTAATATTATTTATTTTAATAAAGAAGCACCGGATACAGCTCTCCTATCACTGGACGCCGAAAAGGCCTTTGATAGAGTTGAATGGCCCTTTCTTTTTGAAGTCCTACAAAGGTTTGGACTTGGAAATAATTTCATAAAATGGGTTCAAATAATATACAATAATGCTACAGCAGAAATCCTAACAAATAACAATATTTCAAAACCAATAAAAATCAATAGAGGATGTCAACAAGGCTGTCCACTTTCACCTTTACTGTTTACTATGGCAATTGAACCTTTAGCAATAGCGATACGTTTACATTCACAAATATATGGAATTAAAGTTGGACCAACAGAACATAAAATCTCCCTGTACGCCGATGACATAATTTTGTTTATGTCGAATCTAAAAAAATCAATTCCAACCTTGTTGAATTTAATAAAGAATTTTGGGGAAATATCAGGATATAAAATAAATAAAACTAAATCTTCAATATTAATGCTAAATGAGACCCAGAGAAATTACCCAGCCCCTGAGGTAAATCAATTCAATGTTGTAAATCAGTTTAAATATTTAGGAATCCAAATAGTGCCTAAGCTAGAATCAGTCGCCAGTGTCAACTATGAAGCCTTAATGTCAGATATCAATGAGTTAACTCAGAGATGGATGTCACTACCAATGTCGATGATCGGGAGAATCAATATACTTAAAAGTAATATTTTACCTAAAATACTTTATTTATTTCAATACATTCCCTTATCACCACCTTTAGATTTATTCTCAAGAATAAAAAAAAAGTTAGTGGAATTTATATGGAACAACAGGAGGGCTAGATTACGTCTGTCTTTATTATATTTACCATTTGATCGTGGAGGTCTGAAATGTCCAAATTTTATGTTGTATTATTGGTCGGCACAACTGAGGTCTATGACATATTATTTTTCATCAAATGATCTCCCTCACTGGACTGAAATGGAATCATACAATTTACCTTTACCTCTTCCCATATTCATATACTCAGATTCGGCAAAAAAATTACAAAAACAAGTTAAAAATCCATTTGTAAAGCATATGATCAAAATATGGTGTGAAGCTAAAAACTATTTAAAAGAACCACAGTTATTGTCACAATTTAGTCCAATATGGGGTAATCAATATTTTAAACCAGGGAGAGCGGACGCTGTATTTAAAGTATGGAATTTAAAAGGGATACAAAAGATTCAGGATTTATATTTGCCATGTGCAGATAACATAATGTCTTTTGAAGAGCTGAGGATCAAATTTAATCTCAATAGAACACATTTTTTTAAATATCTTCAACTTAGAAACTTTATTCGATCAAATCAAAATAAAGCTCTCACTCGACCTATTTATTCATCCTTGGAAAAAATGATGATGAAAGATAGTAAAAGAAAGGGTATTATTTCAGAGTTTTATAACTCATTGACACTATCTTCAAGTGAAAATTCACTGAAAAGATTAAACTACTGGAAAGAAGATCTGCAAACTGAAATTTCAGAGGAACAATGGGAATTGGCTTGTACAGAAGCTCAAACCAAATCAATAAATGTACGCCTTAAATTGATACATTTCAAATGGTTAATGCGGATGTATGTTACACCGGAGGAGTTAAATAAATATAACAAAAATATACCAGATACATGCACAAAATGCATGGAAAGTAAAGGAACTCTATTTCATTGTGTATGGGAATGTAGATTAATAAGAATGTTTTGGGAAGAGGTGAGGGTAACAATTGAAAAAATAATCTTAAAACAAATCATATTGAATCCTAAATTGTTTTTGTTGGGTCTGTACCCAGAAAAGCATAATTTTAATAAAAGTGAAAGAACATTCATAGACCTCAGTTTGCTTAATGCCAAAAAATGTATTGCACTATTATGGAAAAAGACTCATAGACCAGATGTGACTCAGTGGTTAAGACAGATGTTAACAAACCTTCCATTAGAAAGAATAACATATATACTGAAATCAAAGGAAATTGTGTTTGAGAATATATGGAGACCTTTTATTGATTATGTAAAAAAATTAAACATAACTCTTGAAGAAGAAGGTGAATGATGTGTGTGGACCTTGTAAATTCCAAACTGGTGAACATAATATGTATACTTATGTATTGGATTGTCTAGACTAAACAGAGGAGCATTGTTGAAGATTTGATTTTGCTGGTGGTTGTTGGTGTTTTTAGTGCATCTTTTTTTTTTTGTAGTACTTTAGTGTTAGTGTTTGATTGTTTGTATCATGTTTGTTAAAAAAAAAAAGGTTCAATAAAGATATTGTGGAAAAAAAAAAGATAGTCTACTCAATAATAAGGGAACTGTTTTGATCCCTTGTGCGCTTTTACGCAGCGCACAGAGGGAGGAATGAAAACCCACATGCTGGAGATAATAGTGCGTATTTTAATGACAGTTCATGAATGAACAATCCAGGTAAACTGATGAATATATGAGATGAAATACAATGGTAATCTGGCAGTGCAGATGACAATGGGATGTCCTCTAGGACGTTCTACAGCACAGGTGAGTAACCAGAAAAAGTGTCTGGGAAAAGAACCGCCAGGCAGAACTGGACGGCAGGGGCGGAAACAGTATGTACTCACGTTGACAGGAGCAGTCTGAGTTAGTCCCAATGATAATCCAAACAAACACCGACAACCAATTACCAATAGGCATGCCACCCAGACTGAAGCAGTACCGAGGAAGACAGGCAGGGCTTCTAGAGAAGGGTAAAGGCTAACATACACTGAGGTGAACAGCAACAGTGTAGATGCGCAATGATCCGGCGATCTCTTCCCACAGAGACAGGGCTAAAGTAATGCCAAACATAATCAGGGAAGAGATCGCCGGTGTGAGTAATGAGAGTGTAAGTGGAAATAGGTGTGCCTGAGAATGAAAATGAGCGTAAATGTGTACGTGTGTGTGCATAAGTGAAACCCATTAATAAACAGCTGGTGAAACTGACAGGAGGGAGGAGGCATGGCTGAGCTGTCAGGGAGCCGAATGGACCCAAAGGGTTTCCTGAGCGCGCCTGATGGAAAATAGGCATACAATACACAAAACAATCAAAATAGCCACAGCGTCATAGAACTGGGTTTGAGAATCAAACCCAAGTTCGTGACAGGGAACATACAATGTCTCTACATTGTAACTGTAATTAATTTGTGATAGTAAGTTTGCAAAAATTAATTTCTTCCTGAAAATAAAGCAACATACACTACCGTTCAAAAGTTTGGGGTCACTTAGAAATTTCCTTATTTTTGAAAGAAAAGCACTGTTTTTTTCAATGAAGATAACTTTAAACTAATCAGAAATACACTCTAATATCTAATATACATTGCTAATGTGGTAAATGACTATTCTAGCTGCAAATGTCTGGTTTTTGGTGCAATATCTACATAGGTGTATAGAGGCCCATTTCCAGCAACTATCACTCCAGTGTTCTAATGGTACAATGTGTTTGCTCATTGCGTCAGAAGGCTAATGGATGATTAGAAAACTCTTGTGCAATCATGTTAGCACAGCTGAAAACAGTTTAGCTGGTTAGAGAAGCTATAAAACTGACCTTCCTTTGAGCAGGTTGAGTATCTGGAAAAGATTATTATTTCAAATACAAATCATTATTTCTAACCTTGTCAATGTCCTGACTATATTTTCTATTCATTTTACAACTCATGGTGGTAAATAAGTGTGACTTTTCATGGAAAACACAAAATAATTGTCTGGGTGACCCCAAACTTTTGAACCGTAGTGTATATCAAATCATCTCAATAAAAGCATTTGAAACCACACTGTCCATCCCAAGAGTTCAACCATGTCTTCAGTAGTGGACAATGTCTTGAGAGAAAGAATATGAATTAATTTATTTGTCCATAATGCATAAAATCCACTGCAAAGAGAAAAAAAAAAAATAAATGTTCCTGATTCGTCCACCAGATGGCACTGTGAAACTGTCTGGTTGTTTACTGGAGACTCTCAACTCCCATGTCCCACAGGGAGAATGACTAAGTCCTGGAGAAGGGATTAACTTCCACTTTATGGCCGATGGATAGTGTTACAGCTCTGGTCCTTGGATGATAGAAGCAGTTCATGACCAGACTTTTGAGTTGAATCAATTTTTCATCAGCAAAGAATGATTTTATAGATTGGAACTCAAGGTCAACGCTACAATAGTGTCCTCAAACAGCTATTCATCTAAGTGCCAACATGACAAGAAAAAATGTGCCCAGATAGCATCATTCACTAAATAAGGAATTGTTCTGCCTACTTAAAAGGTTCTGATCCTTTGCAGTGGGAAAACAATTTTTTCAATAATGTTTACACAGATTTTACTGGTGCTTCACAAAAAGGCAGTAATTGATGCTGATGGCTGTGGGATATCAACTTTGTATTCCAGATGCAGCCTCTAAACATGCAGTTCAGGCCTTCTTTGACTGCCTCAGGCCTGAAGTGGAGGAGTACGGCATCTCTGTGAGCACCATCAACCACACCTTCATCAGCAGCTCTGCCTCTGCCACCGCAGCTCCCCCCAAGTCCATCTGGTCATGTGAGGCAAACACATCACTGTGCACTTTTTTCCTGCTTGTTAGGTGTCATTTCAGCTATCCATCTTCTCTGTTCATAGCAGTACTGTACACTAAGAAGCCCCTTGGTGTTTCTCCGGATGAGGCGGCCACTGAGATTGTGAAGACTTTGAACAACAAGAGGAGAGAGGTGGTAATCGCTCCCTCACTCCCCAAGGTGGCCATTTACACCAGATCCTTCTTTCCCAATATCTTTTTTGGAGTTATGGCTGCTGGAGTGAAGAATGCTACCACCTCTGGCAAGATGTAGAGATGGGACACAAGAGTTTCTAAAGAAGATCAAATACATAAGTGGAAATGAAAGCCATGAACTTCTGTATGGAGTCAACTGAGATATTTTACTGATTATCAGTTGCTTTTGTAGAAGGATTATTTTGCTGGGTAAAGGAGCCCCACAGACCTACATTAGCGGTCTGTAAACAGCAAATTTATAAGAAAAAAAGTTTCACATGTACACATGGTCGGTTCTAGCTTTTGGGGACCCGATGCAGGGTTGTGTTTGGGCCCCCTATTTTTGTAATAAGGAAGAGTTCACTACTACACTGTTATGGCCACAAACCTGGCACAAAAGGAGATGGACGAGGAGGTTGCACTGGAACACAGCTTTAATAGTAATAAGGTTGCACTACAGGGAACACACTGTAGATGAAGTCGTCCTGGGCAAGAAGAAGCCCGAATGGCAGATGCACCTTATTATAGGGCGGTGTGATGACACAACCGGAAGGCGGCGTCATCACACTGCACTTCACAATAAACCCCCATCACATTCTCCCCCTTTAGAAAATAAGAAAACACATCTAATTGGAACTCAACCAAATTTGGAGACACAAACCCCAAACAGACACAAATAAAAGCAGACATAAAATCATAAAGAACACTAAAACACAAAACAACCAAAACTAAAACTAGGACAGGTGGGTAGACTGCCACACTGCCCAAACGACAAAGTGGTTTATTCTGCCACTTACACTGGAACAGCCGTGCTCCTAACTAAACAGTTTTTAAATAGTTTTCAGTCTTTTATGTACAGTCCCCCACGATAATGGTGGGTCAGGCGGGGGGGGGGGGACCATCGGCAGCCCCGCAGCAGATGCGCCCCTAGAGGTGGCAGGCCCTCGAAACACAGGAGCCTGGGTCCCACACCACCTTCGCTGGCTCCTGCGCAGCCTCGCCACCCGGAGCGTCCACCTGGACAAGCCACAGCTGGTTTGCATGTCTAATCGATCCCATCCATTAGCTAGAAACACGTCACTCCCACCTTCGCCACAATCCTCAGCGGTGCCCGATGTTTCACCGGCTGTGGTTTGGCCGGTCATTGCCCTGGTCTTTCATTAACCCGAACCCGAACTCAGTCCATGACCTGGAGCAGTACCTTGCTCGGTCTGATGTGCTGCTGTGCATGCGGCAGCTCCATGCTCCCATGTTGTCTGGCCCCATTGTTACACTGTAGCAATGCAGCAGTCACTGTTGTTGCAGCAGACCCCTCACCCATCTCCGGCCAAAACCCAACACGAGTACTGAAGGTGTTCTGTTCCTCCCTGGTGTCGCTCATCAGAACGGGTACTCCATCCACCCTCCCATCCACCCCTACTACCTCCGGCCGAGCGCAGGCACTGCAACTGTCACACTCCTCCACTGAGCTTGAAGTGGGTGCCTCGGTGCCGGTACCATCTGAAAGTGCCTCGTCCCAAACCACGATGTCGTCGTTCACCAGAACCGGTGAGCTCCAACGACCACACCCAGACCATTCGGTCCCAGCACTGTCTCTGATGGCGAAACCCAGTCCGTGAAACAGGTCACACCCCATGATGTTATCACCATGCACTGCCACCTGGAAAGTGAAGTCGTGCACCGCTTTAGACTTGTAGCGAACAGTCAACTCCACAGTCCTGACATTGCACAGTCAGTTACTGCCGTAGCCGTGTAATGACACTGGGTTACGCCTGATCCTGTGGTATGGGGAAAAACTTCTTCAACGTGGCCCAATTCAGCATCGACCGCACTGCCGCCACATCGAGCAGTAGTAGCAAAGCGACATCGTCCAGTTCCACCATGTAATAAGAATACCCGTTGGTGTTGGGACTCACCGAGTGGATGGTCGTTGCAGGCAGGCGGGCTGGCTTCCTTGGCGGGCTCCACAGTGCTGAAAATCGGCACACCCTGGTGAAATGATTCATGCGCACACACTTACTGCATCGCTTCCCTCTTGCCGGGCACACTCACGCTTTAAACCGGTGAGTGGGGGACCCACAACCCCCACAAATGGGGTCTCTCAGGGCAGACCTTTGGCTCATCACGTTAGCCTTGTAGTCCTCATCCATGCTGACTTCATCCTTCAGGTCCACCGCATTTGCTGATGTAGTCGTCTCCCGTGGCTTTTGTGACTGGCGCCAGTTTAGCTCCCTAGCTAGCTTATCTGTGGCCTCCAGCTGGAGAGCTAGCTCAACAGCCCTGGCTAACATCAAGTCATTAGGCATTGTTAGCAACCTAGCACATAGCCCAGCATTACACCTGTGCTCAGCCAACTGGTCCTGCACCATCTCGTCCTCCAACAGCCCAAAACGGCACTCACTAGCTAACTGTCTGAGGTCAGCGACGAAGTGTTGAATTGGCTCAACGACCCTTTGGCGTCTCTGGTGAAAGTGAATGTCATACCATCACGCTGTCCGGTGTGGTAAAGTGGTTAGCTAGCAGCTCCATGACATCCTTGTATGAGTCTGTTGCACCGAGCGTCCGCAGAATCCTTTGGCCTCCGATACCCAGGTTGTGGACAAGGAGTGCTCACATCCTCACCTTGTCTACCTTCCTGAGGTCCAAGGCTGTGATGTAGGCTCGAAGGCCTCCAACCAGCGAGGCCATGGCACCAGTGGTTTACCGGGAAGTTCCAGGAAAGTCAAAAAGTGTCTAACGCATGCTTCTATGGTTTAATCCTTAGTCGCCAAATGTTATGTCCATAAACCTGGCACAAAAGGAGATGGATGAGGAGGCTGCACTGGAACACAGCTTTAATAGTAATAAGGTTGCACTACAGGGAACACACTGTAGGCGGAGTCGTCCTGGGCAAGAGGAAGCCCAAATGGCGGATGCCCCTTATAATAGGGCGGTGTGGTGATGCAACTGGAAGGTAACATCATCACACCGCACTTCACAATAAACCCCCATCACATACACTACCTGTTTTCACCAGAAAAAAGAAGAGAAAGAAAAAGAAAACTGATTAGAAATAACAGTATTATGTAAGTTGTAGTTTTATAGTCTCACATTGCAATAGGTTTATTATTTTAGATGCCGTTTAAGAAAACTACAAACGGCCAAAGTGGCTAGTGGGTGTTGCTGTCTTACCGGCCACTGCTGAAATCCACCAGCTATTGGCCAGCTGGCCGATGTTAATGTCAAGCCCTGATGGCCGATAAGGATGTCACAGCCAATAGCATGATTGGGTTGATGTCACATGTCTCTACCAAGCCATTGGGGCAAGAGTAAGAGTGAAATCTACTGTCCAGGAGGTCAGAATGTTGCCTCTATCATGTTTAAATTGGAAAAAAAAAAATCTCTCCCCTCCTAACAAAAACAATTAAAAAAATAAACTAGGACCATATTCAAACTGGACAGAAAAAATTAAACCATTACACAGAATAATAAAAATATAACCATCCATCCACAGAAACACTACATTTTGCAAGAAAAAAGTAGCAAATTTATAAGAAAAAAATACTAGCAGCTACCAGTGGTACCCTTCAGCCTGCTGGCAATAAGAGCACCGGTTGGCTGAGTTTTTGTGAAGTCACCCTAAAAAATCGTCCCAGATTTGTCAAAATCTACAGGTGCATCTCAATAAATTAGAATGTCATTTCAGTAATTCAATTCAAAAAATGAAACTCATATATTATGTAGATTCATTACACGCAGAGTGATATATTTCAAGTGTTTATTTCTTTTAATTTGGATGGTTATGGCTTATAGCTCGTGAAAACCCTGAATTCAATTTCTCAAAAAATTAGAATATTACATAAAATTTATTTTAAAAAATTATTTTTAATAGAAATGTTGGCCGACTGAAAAGTGTGTCCATGTATGCACTCAGTACTTGGTCAGAAGCAGTTCATTCCTGAAGAAAGTAGTACGTCTGAAATAAAAAGTCTGAGACCCACAATAATTGGTCACGTTTTCATGTCACACAAATTAAAAGTTTGGTTAAATTAAATAGGTTAAAGATATATATTTTTCTTAAAATGGTTACACTGAAAATGAAATAAGACATATAGTAATTTGATCCGCTTTATTTCAATAAGAAAATATTACAATTATAAATGTTGATGGGCAAAAATGAATGAGAATGCAATAATTTAAAACAGAATTGGGATTTTATTTTAAGTTTATTTTAGTTACACAAAAACCTCTAAAAACCCTGAAAACACACACAGCCTTGAACTTTCAGGATCATTTCCTTTTACGCTTTGTCAACATACCCTTTTGTTTCTAATGTTAGTTTTGTCTGTAATCTGTTTTTATTTTTATTTGTTTTATTTTGCCCTGTGATATTATTTTTTGTGATCTCCTATAAACTATTTTTGTTTCCTATTTCTTTAAATAAAGAAAATAAAAAAATCTTTTAGTGTTGCCAAGGTAACGTAAAGTGTGTCCTATTTCTACCATTTTGAACCACTTCATCCCCTCACAGATTTGCTTACTCGAGCACTACTGATGGCAGCCGCCTAAGTCTACAAGGGCTCAGGGCTTGAGGGTTTCGGGAGGAGATTGAGATTCGGCCATAGTTTATACGGCATTCTGACCTTGACCTCAAGGTCAGAGGTCACCCATATTCAAACCAATCCAAGATTTTTCAAAGATACAACTCTAGTATCAATTTGAAAAGCCTGCATCATTTCATTCTTTAGTTATCAGGTTCACAAGGTGGGTGTTGACTCTGACACCCATCCGCCCAATACACCTTTGTAATAAAAAAAATCATAAATTCACAAGAAAAAGTTACAAATTTACAAGAAAAGTCTCAATTCTGGAAAAAAAACTGCTGAAATTTTACAAGAGCTGGAAATTTACAAAAAAAAAAAAATCCCACAAATTCATAAGAAAAAAGTTGTAAATGAATGAGAAAAAAGGCAAACATTTATGAGGAAAAAGTACCAAATTTACAAGAAAAAAACTGATGAAAATGTACATTTATCACAAAGCCTACTAAAAATTTTAGCGAAAAAAAAATAATTATGAGAAAATGTTTTACATTTAAAAGAAAAATGTAAAAAAATTGCAAGTAAAATCTCAGAGTACGCTGAGTAGTCTGAGTAATCTCAGACTACTCAAGTAACTTTATCAGACATTTTCTTACTTTTGGTCACAACTGTTACTTGGACTTGAGTATTTAAAATCATAAGATAATCCTATGCTTACGTGAGTACAATTTCTGATACTGAACCCTCCTCCGCATAAAACTCTAATGAAGTTGATATGTCAGTCAAGTAATTATAAAAAATGACAATTTTGCAATGAAAAGTAAAGTTGAGGCAATTGAAATTCATAGAACCAGGATTATGTGGCTGTTAAAACAGCACTATGTGTCACGCCTCGCCGCTCATCAGCGGCGCCAGCTGCACGCACACCTGCACATCATCAGCGGCGAGGGATTTAAGCCGCCTCGCCCTGGGCTTCGGCCTGAAGCCGTCAGACTTCACTCGTTGGATTGCTGTGAGTAACCTCTAACACTTCAGCAAGCATCGCGGTAAGAAGCCCTTACCTTTTTTCCTCTCCAAGTCTGCTCCCCTGTGCACAGGTGGATTTCCCGGCGGCGGACCATTCCTCTCCATCTCCATTCCCTCGCTGCTGCACCGGGCTCTCCAGGTTGCTGTCTACCGGACCTCGTCCTTGCTGTGCCAGCCACCTGCTCACTCCAAGTAAGCTCATCACTACTTTTACATCTCCTGTGTTGGTGTGTGCCCGTCACCCTTCTCCCTGTGCTTTTCCCATAGGGTTGTCCGGCTGTACAGTCTCCTGCCTCCGTGCCCGAAGCAGACGCCACCACCAACACATTTACATCTCGCAGACACACATTCATACACCCTTGTTGTTAATAAAGCTATTTGAGCTACTCTGAGCCTGCGTGTGTGTCTCCTGAGCCGTGCATTATGTCACTATGTAACTTTCTTGTTCCGGGTAGGAACACTGAAAAGTCTACAACCATGGAGACTATGACCCGATTGGCTGTTGGGACTGCGGGAAGTGTAGGCCCACTCAGGCTATGGGGAAAGTGACACCAAGGAGATGGCCAACCCTACCAGACACAAAGAATGACCATATATGTTGTTCATCTATGGATAACTAAAGAACAAAGAAAAGTCCTGGTGCAAAAAGCTACCTAGGACACAGCCAACCCTGCCAGACAGAGAAGATGCCTCTACAAAAAACCTTGGAAACCACAATTTAAACTAACTGAGATTCTACAGCTCCCAGTCAAAGTCACTGTCACTGTCACCCTCTCTAAATGGAATGAAATGATGCTCAAAGAAGCACAACTCACTACACTTCAAGGAGCAGGGACTTGAGGTGAAAGAAAGCCCAGAGATGGAGGGGTCTGCTTTATCCTCACAGCCCACCCTCAGTCTCTTTGAAACAGGCTGCTCCTCGTCACTTTCCTTGATGTGCCTCTTTCTTGAGGAAGGAAGAGCGCATGTAGAAGGACCAGGATCTTCAAGAATCTGCTGAGGTCTTGTGTAGGGAAAGAATGGACCACCAACATGATGAACAAAGTCAATGTGTCCAGAAGGTTCAAGAACCCCAGTGTCACTGTCCTCTCCCTCGTGGGCCCTAAAGGGCAAGTATGGACCACTACATTCAAGATGAGAAGGGGGGGACAGGTCCAGAAACATTTACAACATAGACTATGCTGTCCTCTTCATCTGTCTTACCAAAAATCTCCTGAATGGTAGCCAATACCTCTTCATCATCCTGAGGACGCCAACCATCGCTGCTATGTGGGAGTGGTTGAGGACTACAAATATCTGGGTGTCAGGATCAGCAGCGGGTTGGACTGGAGATCCAACACTGATGCTGCACACAAGAAGGGGGTGAGCAGACTCTACTTCCTGAGAAAGCTGAGATCCTTCAACGTGTGCAGCAGGATGGTGGAGCTTTTCTACCAGACCGTTGTCACCAGCGCCATCTTCTTTGCTGCTGTTTGTTGGGGTAGCAGTATCAGGGCCAGAGATACAGACCTTTGAGACAGTGGTGGAGAGGAGAACACTAAATAAACTGTGATCCATCATGGACAATCCTGATCACCCCCTCCACCACACACTAGATAGACAGCGAAGCACTTTCTCCAGTAGACTACTACAGCTTCGTTGTCAAACGGCCAGGTACAGGAAATCTTTCCTGCCACATGCAATTTCACTGTACAATAACTCACTATGATGTTGTATTCTGGTCATAGCTATGCTGCCACACTGCACCTTACAGACTAACTGGTACCTCACATTTTCACACTACTCCTGATAGTCTTTCTTTGTGCAATCGGATGATTCATGTGTTTATACGTTCATCATATATAAAGCTATGATGTATATAGGTTTTATAGTCATGTTAGTTTTATTTTCCATGGGTAATCCCTTTGTCTGTCATGTGTGTGTTACTGTTGTTTGGTTGTCTACTGTCATGCTGCTGTTACACTGTAATTTCCCAATTTGGGATCAATGAAGTACATCTATCTATCTATCTATCTATCTATCTATCTATCTATCTACCTCATTACCGTCTTCCTCCTCCTCACTAACTAACCAGCCAGCGCTGCCTTCTACCACACGAACATCATCCTCCTCCTCTTCCACCTCCTCACCATCAGTAATGGTGATCACTTTCACCACCACAGATGACCTGGCACCACTGTCATCCACCACACTAACATCTTCCTCCTCCTCACTATCACTGATAGTGATGACTTTCACCTCTGCAGACGGCCCAGCTATGACAACAGTCTCTACAGCAACCTCATAAGAAGAGCTGTAAATGGGTGATATGTTACCTTCATCGTCATCGATGATTATCATCACAGGGGGTCATTGTACCTTTTTGGGCAGCACGGTGATGCAGTGGTTAACACTGTTGCCTTACAGCTAGAAGGTTCCTGGTTTGAATCCCCAGGTTGGCAGGGGTTGGAACCTTTCTGTGTGGAGTTTGCATGTTCTCCCTGTGCTGCGTGGGTTTACTCCGGGGGCTCCGGTTTCCTCCCACAGTCCAAAGACATGCATGTTAGGTTAATTGGCTTTTCTAAATTGTCCCTAGATATCTGTTTCCTATAGGCCCTTAGAATAGAGGGTTAGTATTAGTGAAACCACTTTGAGTGGTCTTTGTGACTAGAAAAGCGCTATATAAGTGCAGATTAGTTAGTTTTTGCATTCTTTTGTACTAAATAAATAATCAGTTGAGATATTAGACATCAATAAATTTGTTATGAACTAAGAATACTTTGAAAAACTGCACTTAATTATTAATGCTTGACAGTGTTAATAATCATTGAGGAAGACATCACAGATGAGACAGCTGCATGGACAGAGACATAGTAAAGCAGCCAGAAACTGTCCACAAGTAAAAGTTATGTCATTTTACAATATTGATTATTGAAGCATAAAGTGCAGTAGTCACCAAAGATAAGACTTGAGTAAGAAAGTGACAACTAAACCTTATTCCAGTAGTAACAGGTTTACTCTTGCCAATTTGTGAGTTTTTTCTCCTCATTTTTTAATGTTCTCATTAATTTTCTTATACAGCGGGGAAAGTAAGTATTGAACACATCAACATTTTTCTCATTAAACATATTTCTGATAGTGCCACTGACCTGAGATTTTCACCAGATATCAGTAACAACCCAAGTAATCCATACATACAAAGAAATCAAGGCAACTGTGTTCACAAAACAAGTTATATTTAATAAAGTGGAATGACACAGAGAATAAGTATTGAACACATCAAGAAAAAGAGGTGCAAAAAGGCATAGAAAGCCAAGAAACCAGCTGAAATCCATCAGAATTCAGAAATCCAACAGAACAGTGAACACTGTTGGAGCCATCATTCGGAAGTAGAAAGAACATCATTTCACCATAAACCGGCCACGACCAGGAGCTCCTCACAAGATTTCTGACAGAGGAGTCAAAAGAATTATCAGAAGAGTTAGCCAAGAGCCAAAGACCACTCATGGAGAGCTCCAGGAAGACCTGGAGTAAAGAGGTAATGCTGTTTCAAAGAAAACAATAAGTAATGTACTCATTCGACATGGGCTCTATGCCCGCTCACCATGCAAGACTCCATAGCTTGGAGGGCTGCACGGTGGCGCAGTGGTTAGCACTGCGGCAGCACAGTTTACCCTTGGCCGGGGGATTGTGGGGATCGTGGGATCGTGGGTTCGATCCCAGCCCCCGACCAACAGTGATCTGTGTGGAGTTTGCATGTTCTCCCCGTGTTGCGTGGGTTTACTCCGGGATTTCTCCGGTTTCCTCCCACATGCCAAAAAAAAACATGCATGTTAGGTTAATTGGCTGTTCTAAATTGTCCCTAGATATCTGTTTCCTATAGGCCCTTAGAATAGAGGGTTAGTATTAATGAAAGCGCTTTGAGTGGTCTTTGTGACTAGAAAAGCGCTATATAAGTGCAGGTTAGTTAGTTAGTTACTTAGATAGCTGAAGAAAAAGCATGTTGAAGCTTGTTTAAAGTTTGCTGCACAACATTTGGGCAAGTTAGTAAAATACAGGGAGAATATAGTCTGGTCAGATGAGACCAAAATTGAACTTTTTGGATGCCACAACACACAGCATGTTTGGAGGAGAAATGGCACTGCACATCAGTGCCATCAGAATTGGCACTGCACATCAGCCCAAAAACACCATACCAAAAGTAAAGTTTGGAGGTGGGAACATCATCATGTGGGGGTGTTTTTCAGCACATGGTACAGGCAGACTTCATATAATTGAAGGAAAGATGAATGGACAAATGTACAGAGGCATCATTGATAGGAACCTGTTGCCATCTGCCAAGATGCTGAAGATGAAACGAGGGTGGATATTTCAGCAAGACAATGTTCCCAAACACACAGCCAAGGAAACTCTCAACTGGCTCCAGAGAAGGAAAATAAAGCTACGAGAATGGCCCAGTCAGTCACCTGACCTGAATCCAATTGAAAATCTATGGAATGAACAGAAGATCAGAGTTCATAGAAGACACCCACAGAACCTTCAAGCTCTGAAGACAGTTTGTGTGGGAGAATGGGCTAAAGTCACTCCTGAGCAATGCCTGCGCCTAGTGTCATGGGTAGCGAGAGCGCACCCCTCCCATCCCGTCTCACCTTCACTAATTCATCACTGCACCTGAGGCAGAAGACGCACCTGCTCCCGCTCATCAGCCAGCGTACTTAAAGAGGCTCTCTCCACGCATTCTATGCTGCCTCGTCTGGGTACACTGCCCCGTCAAGAACAAGCAAGTATTGTTGACAAACTTAGACACGTCGTCTAACGTTGTTTCTCTTTCCTCCTCAGGTTGCTTCCACCGTGCAGGTGTGTCTCCAGGACTACGCGCGCTCTCCTGCCACATCTCCACCATTCCTCAGCTTCCAACCTCCACCCGGTCAGGCACCACCATAGCTGTGCGTTTATTTTGAAATTCAATAAACTCTCAAACGTGCCTCCCCGTGTGGTTGTTCTCCTGCGCTGTTGTATTGTGCATGTGAGCTGTCAGCTTATTTAATCATGACACCTAGTTTCTCAATACAGGAGGCGTCTGGAAGCTGTTATTACCAACAAAGACTTTTCTACTAAATATTAAATGAATTTCACCAAACATGTTCAATACTTATTCACTGTGTCATTCCACTTTATTAAATATAACTTGTTTTGTGAACACAGTTGCCTTGATTTCTTTGTATGTATGGATTACTTGGGTTGTTACTGATATTTGGTGAAAATGTCAGGTCAGTGGCTCCATCAGAAATACGTTAAATGAGAAAAATGTTGATGTGTTCAACACTTATTTTCCCCGCTGTAAATTTGGGACTTTTATGATAAATTTGTCGCTTTTCTCTCATAAATTTGTGAGGTTTTTTTTCTCATGAATTTATGACTTTTTTCCTTTAAATCTGAAACTATTTGTGATAACTTTGTGTTAACAAAATTACAGTTTTTACTAATAACTTAGATTTTGATGGGTGCCTACAAAACCCATGCACAACAATGGCAAATTATTTGCAATTTTTTGGACCAATTAAAAAGCAAAATTAGACAATTTCCCCCAAAACCCTGAACGTTCCAGGGACCCCTGGTTGAAAAACACACATCTAGAAAATGAAATTATTCAAGTAAAATACCTGAAACTAGACCGTACCACCAGAACCAAAACTGGCAACTTAATATGAAAATTTTCAAAATAAAAACACAAAGAAAGAAATTGCAAATTTACAGAAAAAAGTCCCAAATTTATGTGAAAAGGGGCCAAATTTACAACACAACAGTCCCTAATTTATCCGAAAAGAATCCCTAAATTACAACAGTGTATTTGCAAGTTTTCTTTTTTCTTGTAAATTCATAGCATTTTTTTCTTGGAAATGTGTAACTTTTTTCTGATATATTTATAACTTTTTTCCAGACAAATTTGTGACTTTTCCAATAGATTTAGTACTTTTTTCCTACAAATTTGCCACTTTTTGCAATAAATTTATTACCTCCCCCTTACCCCCCCCCCCCCCACTTACCCCTCACTCGTGAATAAGACCCCGAGATACTTAAACTCCTCCACTTGGAGCAGGAGCTTGTCTCGAACCTGGAGAGGACAATCCACCTTTTCCCGGCTGAGGACCATGGACTTGGACTTGGAGGTGCCGATTCTCATCCCAGCCACTTCACACTCAGCAGCAAACCATCCCAGTAAGACCTGTAGGTCATTGCTGGATGAAGCCAACAGGACAACATCATCTGCAAACAACAGAGACGAGATCCTGTGGTCACCAAGCATGGCACTCTGTGGATAGATTGTTTATAGATGGCAAGCTGTTTATGGATGAAACCATAACCCCCTGGCTATTCTAGAGTCTAGTTTGTTTCCTTAGCTACATGGGGGAAAAAGAGTGTGATTGTGCACAGGTCTCTTATTTGATCCATGTTCAATTCGTTAACATTTGTCTGTTTTTTTCTTTTTTGTTGAAGCTGTTGTTTGTTTGTTTGTCTGTTGTCGCTAATCCTGTTGATGTTGTTAGGTTGTTGTATGTTATCTGTATCTTCTCACCAATTGCTAACCTCTATGTCTGTTCTCTCTCGCACATTTGGACTATAGGAAATAACTTTAAGCACATGCACCTCACTCACTCTTGCAAATGCAAGCAAATGCAACAGACATCATGCACGCACACCCAAGCACACACATATAGGTATATATATTTTACGCACAACATACATGCCTACATGTAACAGAGTCATACTTGTCTTTCTATTATAATTACACAAAATTATATGTATTTTAGTTTTCTTAAACCTGGCTATAAGTTTTTTTTTTAAAACCACTGTTTAAGCTTGAAGCCCCTCCCTCAGTTCTTCTTCGCTGGTACACCCATTATAAAAACTGCGCTCCATTCACTTCCTCCCTTTTGCACAATTCTCCAAAGGGAGAGGTGGGTGTTAGTTTTATGATCCCAGTGCATCCTGTTATTCCTTATTCTATATATATATATATACACTACCGTTCAAAAGTTTGGGGTCACTTAGAAATTTCCTTATTTTTGAAAGAAAAGCACTTTTTTTCAATGAAGATAACTTTAAAGTAATCAGAAATACACTCTATACATTGCTAATGTGGTAAATGACTATTCTAGTTGCAAATGTCTGGTTTTTGGTGCAATATCTAGATAGGTGTATAGAGGCCCATTTCCTGCAACTATCACTCCAGTGTTCTAATGGTACAATGTGTTTGCTCATTGCGTCAGAAGGCTAATGGATGATTAGAAAACCCTTGTGCAATCATGTTAGGTCTGCAATGCTGTAATTGCTGCAAATGGAGGATTCTTTGACAAAAGCAAAGTTTGAAGGAAAAAATTATTATTTCAAATACAAATCATTATTTCTAACCTTGTCAATGTCTTGAATATATTTTCTATTCATTTTACAACTCATGGTGGTAAATAAGTGTGATTTTTCATGGAAAACAAAATAATTGTCTGGGTGACCCCAAACTTTTGAACGGTAGTGTATATAGAATAATATATATATATATATATATATATATATATATATATATATATATATATATACTGTATACTGTATATATACAGTATACAGTGGGGCAAAAAAGTATTTAGTCAGCCACCAATTGTGCAAGTTCTCCCACTTAAAAGATGAGAGAGGTCTCCAATTTTCATCATAGGTATACCTCAACTATGAGAGACAAAATGAGAAAAAAAAAATCCAGAAAATCACATTGAAGGATTTTTAATGAATTAATTGGTAAATTCCTCAGTAAAATAAGTATTTGGTCACCTACAAACAAGCAAGATTTCTGGCTCTCACAGACCTGTAACTTCTTCTTTAAGAGGCTCCTCTGTCCTCCACTCGTTACCTGTATTAATGGCACCTGTTTGAACTCGTTATCAGTATAAAAGACACCTGTCCACAACCTCAAACAGTCAGACTCCAAACTCCACTATGGCCAAGACCAAAGAGCTGTTAAAGGACACCAGAAACAAAATTGTAGGCCTGCACCAGGCTGGGAAGACTGAATCTGCAATAAGTAAGCAGCTTGGTGTGAAGAAATCAACTGTGGGAGCAATTATTAGAAAATGGAAGACATACAAGACCACTGATAAGCTCCCTCGATCTGGGGCTCCACGCAAGATCTCACCCTGTAGGGTCAAAATTATCACGAGAACGGTGAGCAAAAATCCCAGAAACACACGGGGGGACCGAGTGAATGACCTGCAGAGAGCTGGGACCAAAGTAACAAAGGCTACCGTCAGTAACACACTACGCCGCCAGGGACTCAAATCCTGCAGTGCCAGACGTGTCCCCCTGCTTAAGCCAGTACATGTCCAGGCCCGTCTGAAGTTTGCTAGAGAGCATTTGGATGATCCAGAAGAGGATTGGGAGAATGTCATATGGTCAGATGAAACCAAAATAGAACTTTTTGGTAAAAACTCAACTTGTCGTGTTTGGAGGAGAAAGAACACCATACCTACTGTGAAGCATGGGGGTGGAAACATCATACTTTGGGGCTGTTTTTCTGCAAAGGGACCAGGACGACTGATCCATGTAAAGAAAAGAATGAATGGGGCCATGTATTGTGAGATTTTGAGTGAAAATCTCCTTCCATCAGCAAGGGCATTGAAGATGAAACGTGGCTGGGTCTTTCAGCATGACAATGATCCCAGACACACCGCCCGGGCAATGAAGGAGTGGCTTCGTAAGAAGCATTTGAAGGTCCTGGAGTGGCCTAGCCAGTCTCCAGATCTCAACCCCATAGAAAATCTTTGGAGGGAGTTGAAAGTCCGTGTTGCCCAGCCACAGCCCCAAAACATCACTGCTCTAGAGGAGATCTGCATGGAGGAATGGGCCAAAATACCAGCAACAGTGTGTGAAAACCTTACAGAAAACATTTGACCTCTGTCATTGCCAACAAAGGGTATATAACAAAGTATTGAGATGAAGTTTTGTTATTGACCAAATACTTATTTTACCGAGGAATTTACCAATTAATTCATTAAAAATCCTTCAATGTGATTTTCTGGATTTTCTTTTCTCATTTTGTCTCTCATAGTTGAGGTATACCTATGATGAAAATTGGAGACCTCTTTCATCTTTTAAGTGGGAGAACTTGCACAATTGGTGGCTGACTAAATACTTTTTTACCCCACTGTATATATACATTAGTGTCCATTAAAAGGCTGTGTGATGTGTCTAGTGCGTTATAGAAGTGTACACTTCTATAGTGTACACTTCTGTCCCGCCGCTAGCTAGTCTGCTGTTTACAGCAAGCGAAAAGAAAGCCGAGTGCGTCAGTCTCCTCTGCTAGTACATAGCCTCTCCACAGCAAGCCCCATGCGTACCTCCTTGTGGTAATGGATGGAAACTGGGTACCGTGAGGCCCCAGGCTAAAATGC
The DNA here is from genome assembly GCA_020510985.1 of Pholidichthys leucotaenia. NCBI lineage: Eukaryota > Metazoa > Chordata > Actinopteri > Cichliformes > Pholidichthyidae > Pholidichthys > Pholidichthys leucotaenia. The sequence goes on from CM035838.1 coordinate 320,636,436, forward strand.
AAGGACTCGGAGGAGGTTTGGTCGCCAGACTTGCAGTACTCATGGCCCACCGGCATGTGGACATGCCCTGATACCCATGAACCAAATCCCCAACTATGGGTTAAATAGTATACGGACTACATAGTCCGTTAGGAAAGTCCCCAATGGCGAGTAGTCTACTACTTTGGCAGATGAGGGCAGCGCCTGGCGGGCAGGTGCTAGAGAGGCGGGCCTTGATAAACAAAGCACCCGGCAGCCCGTTGCAGCCAACTTCATGAAAATCGCACGTTTCAGCCTACCGAACCGCGTTGAACATGCTGATGGCCATGAGCGTGTGTGTGGCCCTCGCGCAGCCACGACCACCCTAAACAAATTCACAGGCGATTGGCCTTCGTCTTCAACTCGGTCGATCCCTTCAAGCCCAATGGCGATGGAACTGCGAGTAACGGGGGCGGGTTTGGTATGAATGGAAGCCTCTAGCTCGCAGCCACACATTGGCGGTGGATCTAAGACGATCGCCTTCCAATGAACTCTGCGGTGACATTGGATTTCGGTAGCTGGATCCGCGACTGGGCTGGCCTATTTAGGACTCCCACAGCCCACCCCATATGGGGAGGCCCCTAGAAAAGGTGGGGCAAACATCGGACACTGCAGACTTATCTGGATAGCATGCCGCGGCTGGCAGATTACCCATCACAGCGGTCGACCTACATATCAAAACCATAAAAACTCAAACTCAACCGCTCTCGACCATCGCCTGGATTCTCAACCACCGATTGGATCTCTCATTACATAACCCTTCATCCTGGGTGCTTGGAACATCTGCACACTGCAGGACACGAGGTGCAGCGAGCACCCAGAACGTCGTACAGCTCTGGTATGTAAAGAACTTGCACGCTTTAACATCGACATAGCAGCTCTAAGTGAGACTCTAAGCGAATAATGACCATCCGAATCCCGCTCACCCAAAAACGTTTCCTCACTCTGATCTCAGTGTATGCGCCTACACTTACATCTGAAGATGAAAGCAAGACCTCCTTCTATGAACAGCTCACACATACCATTCTGACAGTCCCAGAATCCGACAAGCTTGTTATTCTGGGTGACTTCAATGCCAGAGTTGGCAGTGACCACCAGCTGTGGAAAGGCATCATAGGCCACCATGGTATGGGAAAATGCAATGCAAATGGGGAACGTTTACTGGGCCTTTATGCTGAACACAATCTTATTGTAACAAACACCCTTTTCCAACTCCCCCATCGCCAGAAGACAACCTGGAAACACCCTCGCTCCAAAAAGTGGCACACCCTCGACTATGTCCTCACAAAAACAAGAGACCGAAATGATGTCTGCATCACACGATCCATGCCTGGAGCAGATGACTGGTGGACAGATCACCGCCTCCTGATCTCCCGACTCAATATTATGATCCGGCGACCACCAAAGCACATTTTGGCAAATGTTCCTCACCATCGCTTTGACTGTGACAAGCTCCTCAATTCCCAAATGTTGCAGTCCTTTAGACAGGCTATTGGTAGAAACATGAATGAACTGATCCTTCCAGACAATGCCTCAATTGAAGACCGATGGACCACTCTCCATGATGCATTGACTGCTGCCGCCAAAGAAACGATTGGTCACAAACACAAGAAAAACCAAGACTGGTTCAACGAGAATGATGAAACAATCACCGACCTCATAGAGGCTAAACGCCATGCACGTCTTGCATTTGAAAATGATCCGTCTGCAAAGAATCAACAGAAACACCAGCAAGAAAAAGCGGCACGCCAGAGAGGGATTCGTAAAGCCCAAAACACTTGGTGGCAGCAAAAAGCAGAAGATTTGCAAAAATATGCCAACCAACGGGATATGCGCCGTTTTTATGCTGCAATGAAGGAGATCTTTGGCCCCACCAGATCATCTGTGGGCAGCCTAAAAGATGCAAATGGCTCCACCATTATCACAGACACCAAGGGGATCCTTGACCGTTGGAAGTCCCACTTTGAGAGTCTATTAAATAGTCACTTTTGCACCCCTAGTGATCTCCTCTGCAAGACCCCACAACACCCCACTCGCGAGTGGATGTCTACACCACCTTCACTACATGAGCTAAATAAAGCTATAAAGCACATGAAGACAGGCAAAGCACCAGGACCAGATAACATCCCGCTGGAATTCTATCTTCATGGAGGTCCCGAGGTGAAAAACTATTTAATGCAGCTTCTACTTAAAATATGGGAAACCAAGACGTTACCAAGTGACTTTGAAAATGCAAATATAGTCACCATTTTCAAGAAGGGAGGTAGAGAGAACTGCAGTAACTACCGCGGCATCTCACTACTGAGCATTGCAAGCAAGATCTTTACTCGTATCCTTCTCAACCGTCTTCTTGTAGTAGCCGAGGATGTACTTCCTGAGTCCCAATGTGGCTTTAGACCCTCTCGTGGCACAGTAGATATGATATTCTGTGCTCAACAACTCCAGGAAAAGAGCCAAGAACAACAACAACCACTTCTGTTCATCTTCTGGGACCTCAACAAGGCCTTTGATTGAGTTCCTCGCCCTGCTATGTGGGCTGTTCTTGCTTGTTTTGGATGTCCAGATGATTTCATTGCTCTCGTTCGCGCTCTCCACGATGGCATGGTTGGTAGGGTTTGCCACCAGAATACCCTCTCAGACCCTTTTCCCATCACTAGTGGTCTCAAGCAAGGATGTGTCCTTGCTCCAACCTGTTTTTCACTGTATATGGCTGCAATGCTTAATGAAATATCACCAACAACCCCTGGCATCAATCTGTGATACCGCTTGGATGGGGGGCTTTTTAATCTTGCTCGCTTTCGCGCGAAATCCAAAACCTCAGTCACCAGTGTTCATGAATTGCAGTTTGCAGATGATAATGCCACACCAGCTCAGACTGTTGATGACCTCCAGAGGATAGCTACCATTTATAATGACTCTTATGAACATTTTGGAATGGAAGTTAACACTGACAAAACCAAAATCCGTCTGCACGGTGGCGCAGTGGTTTAGCACTGTGGCAGCACAGTTTACCCTCGGCCGGGGGATCGCGGGGATCATGAGATCGTGGGTTCGATCCCAGCCCCCGACCAACAGTGAGCTGTGTGGAGTTTGCATGTTCTCCCCGTGTTGCGCGGGTTTACTCCGGGATTTCTCCGGTTTCCTCCCGCATACCAAAAACATGTAGGTTTAGGGCGCTCGCGCATGCAGCGACCGGCAGCCGGTGGCTTGTCACCAGACTGCAAACCAAATCTACCTACGGGTACAAATAAGTAACAAAAAAAAAAAAAAAAAAAAAAAAAATCCTCAACCAACCAGCACCTGGTCAAACTTCCTCAAGGATCAACCTTAAGATTAATGGAAATCCTGTCGATGAAGTGGAGCATTTCTCTTACCTTGGTAGCATCCTCTCAAAAATACCAACTTGTGCAAAGGACATCGAAAACCGCATAAAAGCTGCACACTCTGCATATGGACGCCTTTGTCATCGAGTCTTCAATAATCATGCAATAACCATCCGCACCAAAATCATGGTTTTTCGGGCCGTTGTTCTTTCCACCCGTCTTGACGCCTATGAAGCCTGGACCTTGTACTGTCGTGATATCAAGCGCCTTGAGAACTTCCAACAGAGAAAGCTCAGACAAATATTTGGCACTCGTTGGGAAGATCGACTTTCAAACAATGAGATTCTCAAGCGTGCTCTGCTGCTTAGTGTGGAAGCTACCATCTTGCAGCACCGCCTTCGATGGACAGGACATGTCGTATGGATGGACCCCACCAGACTACCACGAATCATGCTCCAGGGGGAGCTTGAGACAGGAAAAAGACCACATGGTAGGCCAAAACTGCGCTACAAGGACCAGCTAAAACGTTCCCTGAAGCAAGCCAACATAGACAAAAGATCTTGGGAACAACTTGCCACCGACAGTGCAGCCTGGAGAAGAAGAACTTGGGAAGGCACAGACTCATTTGAGAGGCACAGAAAACAACAGGATGATGATAAACACAAACAAAGACAAGAAAAACAAAACTAACCACGTCCCCCACCCATCGACATCGATCACAGATGGCAACGTCCTGAAAACTAAGACGAAACCAATGCTCAGACATGAGCTGGAGCCGCCGCCGCCGCTGCCGATATATACAGTATATGTGTGTGTGTTTTGTTTAATTTATTTTATGTATCATTTTCACTTACCATTTGTGTGAAAATTTTAATATATTTCTATTAATAAGGTTTGTAAGGCTTCTCACTAGTTGTATGGGTTTGTGGGATTAGTGTAATTCCTGGTTTTTGTCTTGTACCTTGGTTGTTATATAGGAGCTGGAGTGGGCAAGCACTAAAGGTATGGTTTTTCTATTATTTCTTGTGATTGCCAGGTACGTTAAGTTACATTGTATGTATGAGTTTACTGTGTTTTAGTAGCCCTTTTGCACAATTCTCCAAAGGGAGAGGAACTGGAGTGGGCAAGTAGTAAAGGTGTGGTTTTTCTGTATTTCCTGTGATTGCCAGAATAAATGGGGAGCATCTCCAAAGGTGACAGGCTGACCTGCATTATTCCACACAACGCAGAAAACAACCAGTTACATACACACACGTGTACATGCAGTTATACAGCATACACAGGACACACACACACACACACACACACACACACACACACAAATACACTATGGACATACAAACACATAGGCACACTTAGCAACCCTTTAGCACAAAACCAGTTAGTGAAAACATGTCCACATTAAAGTTTGTCACGTGGAACATACGTGGAATCAGTACCAGGGAGAAGAGGCTAAAAGTTTTTAATCGACTGAAGGATCTACAGGCAGACTTTGTCATAATACAGGAAACACATGTTTCTAAGTCGTCTGTAGATGCATTCACCTCCCCTGAATTTCCCCACATGTACTCAGCCTGCTTTAATTCCAAACAAAGGGGGCTAGCTATATTGGTAAACAGAAGAACATGTTTTGCTGTGAATAACACCATAGCAGATTCAGAAGATAGATTTGAAATATTAACAATCTCAGTTCAACATCTGGATCTATGTATTGCAAGCGTTTATGACCCAAAGGTTGACGACCCATCCTATTTTCACACTTTCTTCACCTCTCTGTCTGAGCACCTGGACACCACACTCATAACAGGAGGAAACCCTGCAACCAACAGGCTCAGTATATCGGGGAATTATCAGAAATGGCAGACTACTGACACTCTCAAACAATACATGAATGATTTTGGTCTTTGCGATGAATGGCATTCTCTTCACCCAACTCTTAAGGAATACACCTTTTTCTCACCAGTGCATAGTTCATATTCTCATTTAGACTTTTTTAAAACCAGTAACTCCATTGTGAAGGATATCACAGACACTGAAATTTGCTCAAATCAAGCTATCAGCGATCACCATCCAGTATCTCTTACACTGGTAAATAAAAAAAGCTACAAGGAAAACTAGGAACTGGAAACTTAATACATCACTACTCAAAAACAAAGACTTTTGTTGACTGATTTGTAATTTGTTTTCAGTCTGCAGTGATTATGCTTGTCCTTTATATGTACATTATGGTGCTTTCCTCTGGGTTGACAGCTGTCAGGTGATTTCTGGGTTTGTGCTCTGCAGGATGCGTCACCTGTCAAGTTGTCAAACCAGCCGTTCCTCCCTCACCTATCCAGCTGATTCCAATTATTGTTTCCTTCTCCTGCTCAGGTCACCCCACACCTGTTATCACTCACATTGTGTTCTCATTTACTATTTAAGCCCTGTCTATTCACACCATCTTCGCCGCTACCTTGAATGCTCATCCACTGAGTGCTCCTCAGGACATTTATCCTGTAATCCTCAATCCTTGTCTCCTCCTGGCTTTAACGGCTCAGGAGTGCATCCTTTGTAAATTGATCCTGTTTTTGCATTTTGTGTTTTTGCACTTTTTTGGACTTGTGTTATTTTCTTCAATAAATGTTGCAAATATCCAGCGTTTGGATTCATCTCTCCTGCCTCATAGAGGCGAACATGACAGAATGTAGCGGCCAGTACAGAACCCAGCTGTGATATTTGCACATTTCTTTTTTCTCTTATTATGCACCTGTTTTGGAGCTCACCATGTCCAACCTGGATGATATGGAGCAGCGGGCAGTGCACTTCCTGGAAGGCATTTGGTTGCAGACACAGGCCTCCCGTTCTCCCAAGATGGTCCGGGAGAGTCGGGATGGTGTAGCACTGGTAATGAAGGCATTCCCCAGTCTGTGGAACCACCTGAAGGCCACTGACATACTCCTCTCCATATTTTCCTTACCTTGCACGGGTAAGGAGCCAAGGGAAGCGGCTACGGTGCCTGCATCGACCCCAGCGAGGAGTAGTCACTCACACTGGCAGAAGCCCAGCCCCTCACCTGGGTCTCCAACCACAGCTCCAATACAGCGCCATCCCGAACCGGACCGCTGGAGGAATAATCCAGCCTCTTGGACAGCCTCTTCCCCGACATCGAGCCTGACTCTTCCTGCAACAGATCTCCTCTCTCCATCTCTCTCGTCGGCTGTTCTGCCAGCCCAACCTCTCTCTGTTGCTGCTGCATCTTCCGTCCCCTTGATGTCTCCTCCTGCTGCCAAGATGTCCTCAATTTTTTCTCTGGCCCTGTCTTCCTCTGTGAAAACAGAGGCAGCTTCTCCACAGTCCTCAGAGGGGTCCACACTCGCCATAGACATGGAGAGGGATGATGCAATTCCAGCCGCAGCAGGCAACATCGTTTACCAGGAGAACAGGCAAGTAATATTTCATTCAATTTCAATTTCTGATGATATGTCTTGCCTGACCCCTGGTAGGGAGGTTCTGGGTGTGCAGTCCCCCAAGCTCCCTCCACCTGCTGCAATTCATCAATTTTTACCTGTCCTCTCTGTGTCTCCTCTGGTTATCCCTGAGTGTCCGCTGGCTCCAGAACCAAGCCGCTGGATGATGGAGGAGCCCGTGGCCCTGGAAAACCCTAATCCACTGCCAGCACGGAGCCGACCCCCAGCTGCCTCGTCGGAGAAGCCACCAGCATGGGTTATTTCGCCTGGGGGCACCATGACTGCTACCACCATCATGCCTGCTGCGGAGGCCACTGCAGCAGAGTCAGCAGCTGAGCTGGACCTCCTGAGGGCCGAGCCCGAAGCATCGCCATCATCTGAATCGTCGGAGTCCTGGACGATGGTGGAGCTCGAGCTCAGGTAAGTGCTCTCTTTCTTCCTTCTCTCTGTTTTAGAGCAGTCTTGCCTGCCTCTTGGTGAGAAGAGCCAGGTGCACCTGAGCTCGCCTCACTGGGCTCCGCTGCTGCCGGTGACCCTGACCCCCCTTCTCTATCTGTTTCCTCTGAGCTTCTTCCCAGGGCCACCGGAGACGATCCAGTGCAACCAGAGGTCTCCGTGGGTCTAGGCGCGCCGCCCGAGATCGTTCAGGGTCCAGCCTTCACAGCTGAGATCATCATGGGTGTTTGTCCCAGCCGGGGACCTCCGTGGGTGCAGCTCCACCTCTGCCTGAGGCCGTCATCTGGGTTCCCCCTCCACAACCCAGGTCTCCGTGGATGCTGTGTCCCGGCCAAGGACCCTCGTGGGTGCTGCGCCTCAGTATTAGCCTGGCGTGGGTGCTGCACTCCAGCATGGGCCCGCCATGGGCACTACCCCTCAGCCCGGGGTCCACCGAGGGTGCAGCATTGGCCCAATCCGGGTCCATCGAGGGTGCAGTGTTGGCTCAGCCCAGGTCCACAAAGGGTGCAGCATTGGCCCAGCCCGGGTACACCGAGGGTGCTGCAGTGCTCCAGCCCAGAGCCACTGAGGGTGCTGCAGTGCTCCAGCTCAGAGCCACCGAGGGTACTGCAGTGCTCCAGCCCGGAGCCACTGAGGGTGCTGCAGTGCTCCAGCCCAGAGCCACTGAAGGTGCTGCAGTGCTCCAGACCGGAGCCACCAAAGGTGCTGCAGTGCTCCAGCCCGGAGCCACTGAAGGTGCTGCAGTGCTCCAGCCTAGAGCCACTGCGGGTGCTGCTATGCTCCGGCCCGGAGCCACCACGGGTGCTACTATGTCCCAGACCGGGACCCTTGTGGGTGCAACTTTAATCCAGCCTAAGGCCACCGAGGGCGTTGTGGTCCCTCTCCTTCCTCAGCCAGATGCTGTCATGGTCTCCCCTTCTCCGCCACCAGATACTGTTGTGGTTTCCCCTCCTTCGGCCCTTTATTCCCTCGTTGGGCCTTCCTGTGGGGGAGCCACCTCCTGGATCACTCCTCCGGTCAAGGTGGCTGAAGAACTCGGGCCGGCTGCCAGAAAGACTGAACCACCGGGTCTGGTGGTCCTTATTTTCTAGCAGGCCACCTGATTCGTTTCACCTGGCCGTCCGGTTGGGTTGGGGCATCGGCAGGCCACCTGACTGGTTTCACCCTGCCTTCCGCCAGGCCTGGGACTTCGGTCGGCTCCCTGAACTCTTGAGCTCCTTGGTCAGGGGAAAGGGGGGGGCTAATTCTGTGTTTTTTCTGGTGTGGGTCCTGAGCGGGCCTTTTGTTTCGTGCCTTCCTAGCCTGCTCCCCCCACAACCCACCTTGGGTGGGCTACTGTTGTGCTTTGCCGAGAAGCGGTGGTGGTGGGGGGGACAGGTTTTTTCTTTTTTTCTTGTGATGTTATGTTGGGGTGTCTAATGTCCACCCCTTGGGAGGGGAGGGGGGGCTGTCATGAACTGGGGGTGGGATTTCTGCCAGACCCAGTCTTGTGGCTTTTTCAGTGTATTTATTTGTCTATTATATTAGCGTGCTCCTCTTAGTGTTATTCTGCCTTTTATTTTCTCCAGTTGTGTTTCAGTTATTTTTGGCCAGATCTTGTTTTGTAGTTGTTTCTGGTTCATGTCTATTTGTAATTTGTTTTCAGTCTGCAGTGATTATGCTTGTTCTTTATATGTATATTATGGTGCTTTTCTCTGGGTTGACAGCTGTCAGGCAATTTCTGGGTTTGTGCTCTGCAGGGGGCATCGCCTGTCAAGTTGTCAATCCAGCCGCTCCTCCCTCACCTATCCAGCTGATTCCAATTATTGTTTCCTTCTCTTCCTCAGATTACCCCACACCTGTTATCACTCATATTGTGTTCTCATTTACTATTTAAGCCGTGTCTATTCACACCATTTTCGCCGTTACATTGAATGCTCATCCACTGAGTGCTCCTCAGGACATTTAACCAGTAATCCTCAATCCTCGTCTCCTCCTGGGCTTAATGGCTCAGGAGTGCATCCTTTGTAAGTTGATCTTATTTTTGCATTTTGTGTTTTTGCATTTTGGCTTGTGTTATTTTCTTCAATAAATGTCACAAATATCATCCAGCATTTGAGTTTGTCTCTCCTTGTCTCGTAGAGGCGAACATGACAACATCTATTCATCTCAGATTAATTCATCTGACTCAGAAATAAATGAATTTCTGGACAATATTAATTTACCATGATTAAATAATAAACAGATTACAGCTCTGGATGCACCTCTTCTAATGTCCGAACTCCAAGAGGCACTTAAGCACATCCCAAACAACAAAACTCCGGGACCAGATGGTGTTCCAGTAGAATTCTATAAAGAATTCTGGCCTGTGATGGCACCTACCTTCTTTAAAATGGTGAACCAAATTAAAGAAGATAATGTAATCCCTTCAAATATGAACTTGGCTAGCATAATCCTGCTCTTTAAACCCGAAAAAGAATCTAAGCTTCCATCCAGCTACCGTGCCATCTCACTTATGAATGTCGATCTTAAAATAATTTGCAAAGCTCTTACCAAAAGACTGGAAAGGTTAACTTTGTGTATTACACACCCAGATCAAACAGGTTTCATCAAGGGTAGGCACTCGGCCAATAATGCACGCAGGCTATTTAATTTAATAGACTACTGTAAGATTAATAATTTAGAAACCACAATATTATCTCTGGACGCAGAGAACGCCTTTGACCATGTTAATTGGAAATTCCTTTATATGGTGTTAAACAAGTTTGGGTTTGGTTCATCTTTTATAAACTGGATTAAAACACAATATGTCCAACTGCATCTGTCCGAACAAATGATCAATCTTCTCAAAGCTTTAATCTCCAGAGAGGCACCAGGCAGGGTTGTCCACTCGCTCCCTCACTTTTTCCCATCTTTATCGAACCATTAGCAGCAGCCATACAACAAAATGTTGATATTAGAGGTATCCAAACCAGAGAAAAAGAACACAAGATAAGTCTTTATGCTGATGATGCATTGATTTTCCTTGAAAACTCCCAAAAATCTCTTCTTCAGACAGTGGTGCTCATTGACAAATTTTCATCACTGTCAAACTACTCTATTAACTGGAGTAAATCAACAGTCTTACCTATAAATTGTAATTTTTCAAATATATCCACTATTCCAATGCAATCAGGTAATATCAAATATTTAGGAATATATATTTCCCCCAGGCTCTCAGAGTTACTACGACTAAATCACATTCCCCTTCTAAAAACAATACAATATGACCTTACGCGTTGGAAGACATTACCTATATCACTAATGGGAAGAGTCGCAACCGTTAAAATGATGGTCCTTCCTAAAATTAACTATTTATTTTCAATGATTCCTACCCAACCATCCCCGTTAGTCCCTAGACTCAAATATAAGTAAATTTTTATGAAAGGATAAATCACCACTGATCAGTTTAAAAACTCTTCACAAAGCAAAAGAGTGCGGAGGGTTAGATTTACCAATTTTTTTTTAAAATACTTCTTAGCCAATAGACTGCAGTTTGTTTCTAAATGGACAAAATCAACCCCACTAGGAAACCCATGGTTAGATGCTGACCAGGGTCTCTGTGGGTCACTAAATTTCTCTGAGTTACCTTTCATGAGTCCCTGTATCAAACACCACAACTGTTTTAAAAGTATTAACATTAGCTCCTCTCTGACAGCCTGGTGGAATTTTTTAAAAATAACGGGGTCTTCACTTGTCCCTTGTAAACTCAAGTCCATTTGGAATAAACCTGATATCCTGCAACAAAAGAGGATGTTAAACTTTACACTATGGTATGAGAAAGGAATAAAAAACTTGGAGCATCTTATTCGAGGAGGAAATTTTATTCAATTTCAGGAAGTGGTGTCACAGTATGACATCAGCAGTGTTGGGCAGGTTACTAAAAAATAGTAACTAGTGACAGTTACTAGTTACTTCTTTTCAAAAGTAACTGAGTTACTTTTGAGTTACTGCATGATTAAAGTAACTAGTTTCTTGGAAAAAGTAACTTTCATGTTACTTTTAAATGCATACTTAAATCATCTTGCACACACAGCAAGATCAAGGGCCCCTTGTTCTCATCAGAAAAAAAAAGAAAAAGAAAACTGATGAGAAAAAAAGTCTCATCTTACAGAGAAAAAAGGTCTTCAGATTTACACAAACTATTGTAATCAGTAGAAAGACAGAAATTTACAAGAAATAAAGCTGTGAATTCACCGAGAAAATTTTGGAACCCTTGTGGGCCGTTTATGGCCCACGGGCCATATGTTTGACACCCCTGGACCAGTTCATTAAAAATGCATATTTAGAGGACTTACTTCCATGAAATAGTTGCATATCACAACAGCATGTAAATGAATGAGATAAAATAAAATAGAAAGCACAGATAAATGAAAGTTCACCACTTACAAGCTGTCCTTTACTGCAACAAATCAAAGTCCCTTTTTCTCTGTGCGTAAGAAAACTTTAAATGCATTTAATGAGGACATTAAATGTGAGCTTCTTGCTCAAAAAATACTCATGTTTAACCCTAGAGGTAGGAGCTTGTAGGGGCTACTCACCGCTCGGACAACAGGTAATCAGGGCTTGATATGAGAAGTTGCCGCCACCACGGCATTTCTTCACCGGGTTGTGATGTGAACTGGGGCAGGACAGGAAACGGACCCGTGGAGGAGACTGCGTGACAGCTGCATCAGTTACGGTAGGGTCAGTTTATATTTATTTGCTTTATTTATTTGCTTGCCTTTGCCTTTGGCATGACAACCTCCAGTGGCTTGAGGCCGGTGGTGGTGCTGGGGATAGCAGTGCCGCCCATAGCCACCGAAACTGTGTATTCATCCCCAGTTGGCAGCTGATGAGGAGGGTGTCGAGCAACTGCAAGTTGTATGATCGTCTATTTGCACTAAAATATCTATCCATATTAATAAAACGAGTAACGCATCTTATCAAATTTCAGTAACTGTAACGCATTACTGAATTTCGTTACACAGCACACTACTGCAAAAGTAGTGGCATTACTTTGTAACACGTTACTCCCAACACTGGACATCAGTGATAAAAAGTTTATTGAATACCACCAACTTACATCCATAATAAAAGCAACATTCAATCTCAGTCAGACAGTTTTAGAGGTACCAGCTAAGGTGACAGAGTTTCTAAATCTTTGTTCCCCTAAATTGATATCAAAAATACATGGACTATTATGAAAACTGGATGAGTCAGAATCTCTTCCAAAATCAAAATCGGAGACAGACCTATGAATCAATAAAGATGAAAGCTTCTGAACACAAATATGTTTAAACACTTTTAAGATGACTAAAAACTCATACAGTACAAAGTTCTACATAGAACTCATTACACAAGACAAAGGATGTTCAAACTGGACCTGAGTCACACAAATATCTACTCCCATTGCACCAGAAATGTCCCGGATAGTTATATGCATGCTATGTGGTCCTATGCACTGGTCCAAAAGTTCTGGCAGAAAACATGTGAAGACTTATTGGCATGGCTTGGGTATCGTATCCCATCCTCTCCCACACTTTGCATACTAGGTGATTTAAGTGAAATGAATATAGAGGTAAGGATGTCACACATGGTTCTCAATGTCTTATACATTGCAAAGAAAACTATCCTCATGAATTTGAAATCAAGAAATAATTTGCTCACTAACTCACTATTATAACTTACTATCAGATTATATTAACCTGGAGATAATGTCTGCCTCCTCAAAAAAACAGTTGGCTGAATTCAATTCTCTCTGGTCCCTGCTTATTAATTCTATAACATGAGGGTTGGCGGGCGGTGGCTTGCTCTCCTTGGTGCCTCTGGCGGCTGGCTGCGCCCTGACCACGAGGGGTTTCTGTGACCCACTGGGGCTGGTGTCTGGGGAGCCTGTTCTGGGGTGGCTGTGTGTCTGGCCTGGGGGAGTTGGTGGGGAGGGGGGCTGTGGAGTGGGCCAGGGGGGTAGGCTGTGGCCCTGGGCCAGCTGGCCTTGCCTCCCGGGTGGGGCTAGGTCTGGCCCTGGGCCCCCTGGTTCTGGGGGGGCGTTCCCCCTATGGGTCGGGGCCAGGTGTGCGCTGTGGTGCGGGCCAGGCCCAGCGAGTCTTTGCACAGCGGGGTTGCGCCCTCCTCGGGGCCCTGGCGGCGCTCTGGGGGCTGGTGCCTGTGCCCCGGAGGGTTTGCCCCCTCGCTCTCTGGGGCCTGCAGGTGTGGGTGTGCATGTGTGTGCATATGTATGTGTGTGTGTGTGTGTGTGTGTGTGTGTGCAGGTGTGCGTGAGTGTGGGTGTGTGTTGGTTTGTGTGTGTGTATGGGTGCAGATGTGGATGTGTGTGCATATGTGTTGTGTGTGGGCATGCGGGGTTGTGCATGGGTGTAGGTGGGCATGTGTGATGGTGATTGTGTGTGTGTGTGCACATGAGGGGGGTGTGGGTCTGTGGGTGTGTGGGTGCGGCTACCTGTGGGTGGCTGTGCAGGAGTGGAGGATGTGTGTGTCGATAGGGGGACCTCATTGGGCGGCGGGGGTGGGGCGGGCCATCTGGTGGCCTGGGGGTTGGCAGTTCAGGGCCTGACTTTCCTGGCCACCCTGCCATTGTGTCACGAGGTAGGGTGCTTTGCCGCACTGCGTCCTGGGGCAGCTGTGGCTGTGGGCCGGCCTGCCGCTGTCTGTCTGGGGTGGGTGGTTGGTGGGCTTGAGGTGGGCCCTCTCGAGTGTCACTTGGCATGTGGGGCGCAGTATGGGTCCAGCCCATTGTTCATTATTGTTTTTATTGTTATTGTGTGTGTTCATGTGTGCAAGAAGTGTGGGAGTGGGTGTGGCTTCTCCATCATGCCTGTGGTGCTGGGAGCGCTGGGGTGCAACGCTGGTGGATCCTGTGCTGCTCGGCCTCGCAGCCCTCGCCCTGGATTGGGATCTGGGGGCAGTGGGTGGCCTCCTGAACCAGTTTGCGTGCTGGCTTCTGGGGGGGACGGGCTCCCTTTTGAACCACCTCCCTCCCAGTCTTACATCTTCTTGGATACACTTAGGGTTTTGGGGTGGGGGTGTGCCGTACTGTGTCAGTGAAGGGGATACCTCTGTCTGCTGCACAGTGGGGCCACCCTCACCTAAATTTTAATTGCATTATAGACACTGAGGGCTTGGGGGATGGGAGCCCCGCTGCCTATAGCAGTGGCTAGTGGTGCTCCAACCACCATTCCCCAATTTTAACTGCACTCTGGTAGTTCACACATCTGCACACAATCACATCAAACAACTGACACACACCCATCATGATTCGTGCATGGGGGGGGGGGTCTTCCCCCACCCCTGTTGCTCTCCTTCTGGCGGGGAACCGTCATGTTGTCAAAATCCCTGGGTGCTGCCAAATGAATAGATGTGAGCAAGGGAGTGAGAGAGTGATTGAACAAGAGAGTAAGCGAGAGTGAGGGAGTGATAAGTGGAGATGGTGGTTGTGGTGCGGTTTTGTGTGGCACTTTGCATGTCGCATGGCATCTTGGAGTGCTTGTGGTGGTCTGCTGATCAGTCGCTCGGGTGGGCGTTGGGGGTGGTGGTCTGCTTCTGTGGCTGCAGCTGCCCTGGGCAGGTTGGTGGGGGTGTGGCTGCTGGCCTGTGCCGGTGGTCTACACGGCCACTGCCGGGCACTGGTGTGTGTTCGTGCTCACTGCATCTGCACCATGACCGCCCTAAGTGATAAGAGTGAATAAGTGTGGGTGAGTGTGTGGGGGAGAGCACAAATGGATGTGAGTAGGTCGAAGCGCGAGAGAGAGTGTGTGTATGGATGAACATGAGTGAGTGCGTGTGGGTGCAAGTGGGTGTGTATGAGAGCATGAGGGTGTGAGTGCATGGGAATGGGTGTGCATGCTGGTCGGGAGATGCTGGATTAAGGGGTAGTGCCTCTTGGCTGTGTGGGCTCCCCTGGACGGGGGGCACGGCCCCCTGAGGGGCCCCTGTGCTTTGCTACTGCCTTCTTTGGGCATGGGGGTCCCCGGGGTGTGAGGCGGTGGTGCTGGGCCTGCTGTGGGGGTGTCTGGGGGGGGGGGGGGGCTCATGCCGGGGGCGCAGGCCAGTCTCCGGCCTGGGGGATGGGGATGTTGGCCTCCCAGCGCCTGGGGCCTGGCGTTGGCCCTGCTGGGGTGGGGGGGGGGGGGCTGGTCCGGGGGCGTGGGCCTGCTGCGCTGGCCGCTTGGCAGCCCGGCCTCCCTCAACCATCCCTCCTGGGATGGATACCTGGCTCTCCTGGGGCTTGTTGGCCTCAGGACAGTTGTCCTGCTTGCTCAGGGTTTCCGGGGGGGGGGGGGGGGGGGATGGTGCTGTGACTGACAACCCTCTTTGTATGTTTCCTGACAAACCACTCACATGCACACACTTATTTTGAGCACGCTTTCATACAAATGCACACGTACGCACACACACATACAGTATGTCTCTCCTTTAACAGGTACAGATACCAGACTCATGTTGAGACCTCTTCAGTGGAAGAAACAGTTTGTCTTCTGTTTGTTTCAGCTGTTAGTTGTTTGTCTTCTTTGTCTGTTCCTCTCCCTTTTCTCCCTCCCATGGGTAAAACAATTTAAATAAAGTATTAAAAGTTATTACAAGAGGAGTTTATAACAATATACAGTATATACCGTATATATATGTACTGTATAAAGATCCTTTTGGCAAAGTAAATCTGTTTAGCACAATAAGGGAAGAAGATTTCTGTTCTGCTCACCTAGCTGCCTGACAGGACAAGGGAAAAAAAGAGATGAGATCATGTGGTCACCAAGCATGACACTCTCCGTTCTCTGGCTGCGCCTGGAAATCCTGTCCATAAAAACATGAACAGGATTGGTGACAAAGGGCAGCACTGGTGGAGTCCAACTCTCACTGGGAATGAATCCAACCGAGTGCTGGAAATACGAACCAAACCCTCACAATGGTCATATAAAGACCAGATAGCTCATAACAACAAGCCCGATACCCCATACTCCCGAAGCACTCCCCACAAAAAACTATGAGGGATGCGGTCGAATGCCTTCTCCAAGTCCACAAAACACATGTCAGCTGGTTGGGCCAACTCCCACGAACCCTCGAGGATTCTTGAGAGGATAAAGAGCTGGTCCGATGTGCCATGGCAAGGACGAAAACCACACTGCTCTTCCTGAATCCGAGGTTTGGCCAACGGCGGGATTCTCCTCTCCAGTACCCTGGCATAGTACCATAATGTCGGGGCTATGATAAGGGGGAAGGGATTCTCCTGGCATGCTTGCGCCACGGAGGAATCAAATACTGTATCCGTGTGTTCTATGTGTTATTTGTATGTTCTACTGTGCCATTGTAACTGTGTAATAAGACCAGTGTAAGATAGCGTTGTTTCCCTATATGTGCCAAATCATGTGTCTGTGTCACCATGAGTGAAATGAGGGTCTCTGTAAATGACCTCCCCTCCATTCTGTGTTGTGAGTGTGTGTACAAATAAAGCCTGTTTCATCACAGTCATCTCTCTTTATTGTGTGAACCCTTGCAACGTCACACTGGTGTCAGGAGTGGGATAACGGAGAAGATGAAAGCAAGAATCAGGACGGAGATTTGGCAGCTCGAGCGGCTCATTGCTCAGCTGGAGATGGATGACAGAGCCGACACACAAACCCCTGGAGCTGGTCACTGTAATGAATGGAACAGCGGACCCGATGGGGCCAGCATACCCCGCCTTCTGCCTTTCTCAAGGCAGGGCGGGCCAAATGGCGCAAACATGCCCCGCTTCCTGCCCTTTTCAGGGCAGAACGGGCCAGCAATTCCACTGCGACCAGGGGCAGCGATCAACCAAGAGGCGACCGTCCCACCGACCTGCCAACGGGGCAAGTTTCCCCGCTTTGGTGGCGAAACCCTGCTGGACCACTATCTGGTCCAGGTCAAGCTGGCTGGCTGCTGTGCTGAATGGCTGGAGACCACTGTGCAGGCTGCGCTGGCCCTGGAGGGCAGGGCTCTCTGCACGTTGTCTGACCTCCGGCCTGAGGAACGGCGCAGCTGGCCAGCGCTACAAGGAGCACTCTGGAGGCAGTTTGGGAGGGTGACCAACGCTGAGCATGCCAGGGAACAGCTGGCTGACCACCTGCGAGGCAGCCGAGAGAGCCTGGGAGCCTACGCAGCAGACATACGGTTGCTGACACAGCGTGGCTACCCAGATGTTGAGCCAGGGGCGGTGGAGAAGCTCGCCCTCCAGCACTTCATCCAGGGGCTCCGCCTGGCCCGGCCCGGCTCCAGGACCACATTTGGATTCACACTGTGAGCAGCTGGGAGATAGCCGTGACAGAAGCAGAGCAGGTGGGACCGTTGATGGACAATGCTGCTGATGTGTCGTCACCGAGGCAGAGAGCTTTCCAGACCACAGCTGAGAGTGAGGAGGAGGAGGAGGCAGAACTGCACCAGACCACAGTGGCGCAGTCAGCGAGAGGACAACAATGGCAGCATGAAGAAGGATGCTTCGGCTGCAGGGAGCCAGGACACATCGCGTGTTACTGCCCGGCACCCACCCCGCGACAAACCGCGCCCTCGCCGGCTTTAAACTAGAGTGAGGTGATATGAAAGGCGACCTGCCACCTCCCACAGACATTTTCCCGATGGACTGTCACCACGTTTGGGTCGAAATGGACACTCACTAGGGATGTACCTGCAGTGCAACTTGGACAGTACGCTGATCTGTGCCCTGATCAACACCAGTTCTACCATCTCCCTGGTCCGACCCGGAGTGCTGCCCAGTACGGAGGGGCAGGACCGCAGGGGTGGGAACCCACTGGGCGCTGCATCACCACAGCCACCAGTGAGCGTACTAGACTGGGAAGGCGGAGAGTTCTTGTGGCGGGGGTGGCCGGCCAGAATACAAACCACCCGCTCTGGCTGGCTGACATCCAAGATCCCTGCATTACTGGGCTAGATCTGCTTGCAGCATGGGGCACAATGATCAACACCGCCAGCTCGTCTCTCCTGCTGGGGGCCAGAACCATCACGTTCTGCAGTGGGACCCAGAAGAGGAACCCTGGGGGCCTGCGTGATTGAAGGGCTGCCAGAACAGACCAAACTGGGCAGATTGCCACAGAACTGAACACAGCAGCACCACCAGCGCAAGCAGAGGAAGTACCATCGCTGCTAAAGACAGCAGGGACAGAGACAGCGGGGGGGGGGGGGAGAACGCAGAGTGGGCCGCTATGTCAGCAGAAACATAGCAGGCAGTCGAGGAATTGTTCCAGCGGAGCTGCAGTGGATTAGAATCTGGACAGAGATGCCAGCTGCGGAAGCTGTTGGACTGTTATATTGACGTCTTTGCTGCCAAGGATGAGGCATGCACCAGAACCAGCTTGGTGCAGCACCTGATCGACACTGGTGAGACCAGACCAATCCGGCTCCGCCCCTGCCGTCTGTCTTTTTCAAGGCGGGTGGTGGCAGAACAAAAAATACGGGAAATGCTGGAGGCGGATGTTATTGAGCCCTCCAGCAGCCCCTGAGCAGCGCCGGTGATTCTGGTTAAGAAGAAGGATGGTCCGTGGTGGTTCTGTGTGGATTACCGGCGCCTGAATGACATCACCCGCGAGGACTCCTACCCTCTGCCCTGCGTCGATGATGCGCTGGATTACATCACTGGGTCCAGCTGGTTCAGCTCGCTGGACCTCCGCAGCAGCTATCGGCAGGTAGAGCTGTCACCGGAGGCTCGCCAGAAAACAGCCATCTTCATCGGGCAGGTACTGTGGCAATTCAAGGTGATGCCATTTGGACTGCGCAACTCCGCAGCCACCTTTGAACGTCTGATGGAGCCAATGCTGGCTCACGTGCCCCAGAGCCACTGCATTGTTTATCTGGATGACCTGCTGGTTCACACAACTGACTTTGTTGGCACCCTGTCCAACACCCGGGAAGTATTAGACGCTGTCCGTCGGGCCAGGCTGTGGCTGCACCCGCAGAAATGCTACTTGTTTTGGCGAGAAACCACCTTCCTGGGCCACATCATCAGCGCTGCGGGAGTTGCCACTGATCCAGAGAAGGTGACAGCGGTGAAAAAATGTCCGGTGCCGCGGGACATGGGAGAGTTACGGAGTTTTCCGGACTGGCATCCTATTACAGGAGGTTTGTGAAGGATTTCACCACCATCGCCAGCCCACTGCATCAGCTGATGCAAAAGGGTCACACGTTTGAGTGGTGTGAGGACTGTGCTGCTGCTTTTTCCCGGCTTCATTCAGCCCTTATCGGAGCCCCAGTGCTGCAGTACCCCGACCCGAACCGCCCTTTCATCGTGGACACGGATGCCAGCAACCAGGGCATCAGGGTGGTGTTATCCCAGGAGGGAGAACACGGAGAACAGGCAGTTGATTTTTTCAGCCGCACTCTCAGCAGAGCCAAGAGGAATTATTGTGTCACTCGCCGAGAGCTGTTGGCTGTCATCCAGGAACTTCGTCATTTTCGCCTGTATGTGTACGGGGGTAGGTTCCAGCTCAGGATGGATCATGCTTCCCTGACCTGGCTACTGAATTTTAAAAAGCCTGATGGACAGTTAGTGAGATTGCCACCTCCATGCCAACGCTGATGCGCTGTCTTGGCGTCCCTGTGCTGCAGAGGACGGTTGGCACTGCCAGGGGGCAGAGGACCATGACCAAGCCGTCCCATGGGCTGCTCCTCTCCAGAGTCCTGTGAGCAGGAATAACACTTCGGCGCACAGCTCCTCCTCGGAAAATCAGTCAGCTCTCCCCAGCGATGATGTCACAGAGTCACCTCGGCGTGCAGCAGCTTCAAAGCGAGCAGGATGGAGATCCGGTTATCTCCCGGGTTCGGAAGTGGTTGGACGCAGGCCAGCAGCCCACCCAGGAGGCTGTGTCTGCGCTGGACCCAGAGACCAAGGCCCTTCACTCCCAGTGACCAACCTCCGCTGTCATGAGGGTGTTGTGTATCGGCAGTGGCAGGCTCCAGCTGGGCAGCGTCACGTCTGGCAGCTGCTGGTTCTTTGGCGACTCCACCCCAAAGTGCTCCAGTTGGTCCACGGGTCGGTGGGGTGGGCCCCTTTGGGGTGACAAAGACTCTGCAGCGTCTTTGGGCCCGGTTCTACTGGCCGGGGTGTCAACCAGGACATAGAGCTCCATGTCCATCGCTGTGACACCTGCACGGCTCAGAAAGGTCCAACTCAGCAATCCCACACCCCCTTGCAGCAGTAGCGGGTGGGGGGACCCATGGAGCGGATGGGAGTGGACATTCTGGGCCCTTCCCGACCACGGATCGGGGGAACCACTACGTACTGGTCGCAATGGACTGCTTCACTAAATGGCCAGAGGCGTATGCGGTCCCTGATCAGAGCGTTGCCACCACAGCATCAAAGCTGGTGGACGAGATGCTTTGTTGGTTCGGCGCACCGGAGGAGCTGCACAGTGATCAGAGGCAGAACTTCAAGGTAGGGGTCTTCGGGGAGGTCTGTAGGCGGCTGGGCATCCAGAAGACCCGGACTACCCCACTGCATCCACAGAGCAACAGCCTGGTCGAACGTTTTAATCGGACTCTAACCACTCAGCTTGCCGTCCTAGTAGACCAGCGACAGCAAGACTGGGGCCTGCATCTGCCCTTGGTTCTGTGGGCGTACCAGACGGCAGCTCAGGAATCCACCTGGTGCACCCCTGCAGTGCTGATGTTTGGATGCGAGCTGTGCACACCAGTGGATTTTGTGCCCCTCCCTTCCCCCCCGGAGCCGGAGGTGGAGGGCAAGCCAGGGTTGGATTATTTGTTTTGCTTGAGAGAACATCTCCACACGGTGCACGAACTGATTCGGGAGGCCCTGGCAGCAGTGGGGAGTCAGCAGATGCGAACATACAACTCCCGCTGTCAGGGGAGGGATTTTGCACCAGGGGATCGAGTCTGGGTTTTCATCTCTCCTTATTGTGTGAACCCTTGCAACGTCACAGTACTGATTACCTCACAGTAATCAGGGAAGTTCACCCCAACAACACCCATGGATACCTTATGAAGGTGCCTTTTGACGATCCAGTAGTCCAGCACCAGTTCTTGTAAAGGTGAAAAATTTAAATTAAGTAAATTTATTACTTTATTTAGAAATTTATTTAGAAATCTGGGCTTGCTAAGGTGCAGGAAATGATCAGACATCATTTAACAACTTTAAATTTAAAATTTTATTTAAAATTAAAAATTTAAAGTTTATTAAGTAAATTTATTACTTTTTCCCACACAAATTTGCAACTATATACTCAAGATATTTGAAACTTTTTTCTATTAAACACAACTTTTTTACTCCTTTTGAATGACATTTCTGGTTAAGAATTTAAAAAGCTCTACAAACTGTCTAACTCACTATAGGCCCCTATAGTTAATGAGTGGACATTTTAAACACAGCAGTAAAGTTATAGAAGTGCCATGGTAACCAAAAATGCATTTCTTAAAAAAATGACCAGGTCACCCTCTTGGATTTATACATTTTGCGGAATAACTACACAAAATTAATACCTTCAAGTCAAAATAAGCACTTCATTAAATCACTTCACCACTATTAAACTATTTTAAATGTTTCCTGCTAATTTCCATGTGGGGAAAAACAACTAAAAACAGTTTCACTGCCAGCCGCTGTTTCAGACACACCACAAAAGATCTGACACGGAAAAAGCTTTAAATCAGTTATTTCCTTCTTACTTATTAACTGAAACCATTTTAAATGTTTGTATGGAAGTAGACCAGCAAAATGTATCACCTACAGTGTTAATCATTCTATGTAATTTATTTTAAAGTTTCCTGCCAAGTGGGTGGTGGTTCTGTCTTCTGGTAGTCCTCCTCTGCAGGTTTGGGTTGGTTCCTCTGTCTTGATGTCAGGAGACTTTCGTCTTCAACAAGATCTGCTGGTTCTCAGCTGCTGTAGATGTCCAAAGTTGATCAGTCGTTCTCTCTCAGGTGCTGTCACTCTCCAAAGTGTAGGTCGCTGGTCAAAGCCCTGCTGATAGTCCACCAGGCATCCAAGTGCAGAAAGGGACAGAAAATGTGTGCAGGTGCTTATACAGGCTGGACCACGTGATGTCAACATTCTGTTTCTAAGTTTGAATAATGCAGACACTGCCACTGCATGTGGAGACATCAGTAACAGGAGAAAATCCAATAGATCTTTGGATTGAGCAACAATTCTACTCTCACACCCACGGGGGGCAAAGAAATTAAGTATGGCAGTTTTTCAAAGGACATCTTTCAGGATCAAGTAGCCACTGTGCCTAAAGTTGATTGTCATAAATTACCAACATAAAGTATAGGCTAACATTATAGCTGACACTGTATAAAAAAATGTCATTTGTTACCAATTTTAAAAAAATAGAAAGAATAATCTGCACTGAGCCACAAGATACATCTGAGTGTTAAAATGAAAACCTGTCAATGCTAGCAATATTAGAATTTTTTTCTTTTTAAATATGAAAATTTTCTGATGAAAATCTGTGGCTTTTAGTTATTTATTTGTTATTTAACCACTTGCACTCCGGGCAATTTTCCTAAAAATTCCAAAAAATAATGTGCCCAAAGTAAATCGAAAGCTGTTCTTCAACCCTTTGCAGCATCTTCATGGGATTGGTCTCATTTAAAAGAAAACACTTTGAATTTTTTGGCAAAAAAAACATAATCTCTCTACGTGCTCCGGCCACTGAGTTACAGTCATCTAAACATATTGAACTTGAAGAAAAAAAATTTGGACACAGTGTTTTTTGGATACAAATGCTTGTAAATAACACACAGCTGTCCGATCCGGCTGGAAAATGCAACAGAAATGTAGAACCAAGTGTTATCCAGCTGAGATCCAAATTTGGTAACAATACCACAAAAAATGAATATTTTACACAGCTTTGTTCTCAGGCTGTTCCCAGGCGTTTTGGAACTGTGCCAAATTGTGCCAAATGGCACAGTTTGACACAGTTCAGTGTCACAGTTTGACACAGACAAACGTCTGTAACTTTTGAATAATTCAATGTAGAAGCTTCATTTTAGGCTCAAAGGAAAGGTCACACTCAGGGCTGTGTGTGTGTGTGTGGGGGGGGGGTCGTCTCCCCCCCCCCCCCGCTATCAAGGACAGAGTTCGGCCCTCGCTACATGACAGATTACACTCGTTGCATGTTTCCACAGCAACGCTGTCACAGCGGCTCCCCCCCCCCCCCCCGCTACTGTGTGTGTGTGGGGGGGGGTGTCCCCCCCCCGTTCGCTAGGGAGGATGGACTTTAGCCATCGCTACACAACGGACTAGCCTTATGTGGTGATGTAGGACAGCAGTGCAGTCACCGCAGCCCCCCCCCTCGCTGCAGAAGAATAGCGGGGGTGGGGGGGCGTTCACAGCCTGTACACTGCAAGCAACCCCTTGTACCGCGGCGCACAAACTTCAGACTTCGTGAACCGCACAGCTGTAATTTACTGATCGGTCAAAAGTCATTTTGGATTACAATTTTCAGGGATAGAGAATAATTTAGCTTATAACACCTTACCTCTTCACAGCGGAGTCTGGGCGAACTTGTCTCCTCATTGTCAGACGAACGCGACGCTGGTCCGCTCTGGTTCTGGTCTCGCGACTCGATCAAAACATAATTCCATTATTGCGGTTTTGTGCTTCCATGATTGCGGTTTTTGGCGAACGATTTTTCAAAACAAATAACAGTAGTAATTAAAAAAAGACTGGCGAAGGCGTGTGTGTCACTCAGCCTTCGTCGTCAGCCTCCGTCGGTCTATAATGACCATGGAAGAAATCATAACGTCTACTCTGCTGGAACCAATACAAAATAAGCACCGCCTGGGGCCGAACATGCCGATCCACGAATGGCACTCCCTGTCACACAGGTTGCATTTGTGGATGGTCTCCATGCTGCTGGGTCTGTGGAGCTCTTCCTGTGTCCTTTTCTGATCCGCTCCAGCAGTCAGTTTTCACCCAGCCTTAAAAAAAACAGCTCACGAACTTCTCTGCTTCAATTGGCTCACTGCATTCAAAGCGTTGGGAGGCGGGTCCTCCTTCCTAGGTTTTCATTCATTGGTTCGTCAAGGTTTCAGAAACCCAATTCAAGGCTCTTATTAGTCGAATGAGAGGTCAATCAGATGAACTAATGTGTTCGCGGCTGTGTTTGCAGATTTTTTTTTCAGTGGCGCTTGGAGGGCACACCACCTACACCATCACCATCAATATCCTTATCATGCGTCATGCGCACGAGGGCGCACGAGCGCGCTCTCGTGCGCCCTCGTGTGCCTTAGGACGCAGAGACTCGCCCACCCGCGGAACAACGGAGTGCAAGTGGTTAACAAATTACTATTTTTTTTATATTTTGGTAATTCTGTTCCATTATTAACTTTTTGTCTTCAAATTTGCAATCAATAAATAATTAAATAAATAAAACAAATTTAAATATTACAAATTTGTTTTCATTTCATTTTTCTCATATTTTTTCATAAATTTTCAACTTTTCATCATTAATGTGTGTTCTGCATAAATCACTTTTGCTTTGTCCTTTGATGTTTTTAAAGGGGTCATTGACTGAAAAATTGTGTTTGTAATTTTTAACTGTCTGAAATGAGTCGACTGGTCACCTAATTATCCAAAAATTTTCAAAACAGTCAATTCTCTTAAAAAAAAACAACAAAAAAACCCAACAGCCTTTATCTCGTTTTTCTCTCCTAGAAACATTAACTTTTTTGTGGAAATCGTTAACGTCACGTTTAGAAAAAGCCAACCCACGGATGTCCTTGAGACCACAGCCATACAGTATGATAGTTGCAACATGCTTTGAACTCGCTGCTGCCCGGTCACGTGGTTCATGGAGCTCCAAATAGTTCCAAACAATGGCCTTTCTATAATGGCATGTGAATGGCAGCTGTGACAATCCGCGGCATAAAAAAACTGTACAGCTATACAGTTTGCTATACATAGCTATACAGCTATGTATCCTCTGCCCTGTACAGCTAGAGGAGCCAGGTCCACAACACTAGCCAACGTCACAGCTCCAGGGGGTAAGTTCCACACACTACTCACCCAGTTCCCAGCACTCACGATTCCGACGTTTTCGTTGGCCGTCACTAAACACGGGGTGGAGCACTTCATTACCACCATGGGGCTGCCCGTTTTCGCACAACCTCGGCACCTGGACGCAGCTAAACTGGCCAGTGCGCGCGAGGAGTTTGCCAACTTGGAAAGGTTGAGCATCATCAGGCGCTCAAACAGCCCATGGGCATCCCCGCTACATATGGTGCCTAAGGCTGAGGGATCATGGCGACCATGCAGAGATTTCCGCAGATTAAACAATGCTACAGCGCACGATCGCTACCCAATCCCCAATCCCCTTTTTGTATCTCTCGGCGCCACACCAGTCGGCTGCCTTTTGCAACAGCGGCTCGATTCCGAGTTTTTTTTTTCCTTCCTCTCTCTTTTGATCACTTTTTTTTTCACCCCACTTATATCACGGACACACAGATTGTCCCAAATGTCTCCTGAGCCGGTGGACGGAGCCACTGTTTATAGCAGGATTCGATACAACAGGGAAGAGCTGCTAGCATTTAACCGCCACCCGGTCCCACTGGAAAAACTCGACATACCGAGAGAACTGAGGCGAAAACGCCGCGGCTGCCGGGCTGGAATAAGGCGGAGGACAAAAAATATAAGGTACAGACCCTCCCTTCCATCTGTTGTCATGGGAAATGTACGGTCGATACTGGGAAAGTTAGATGAGCTAGCGGCTATCTCCCGTTATGATAGCACTTACCGGGAGTGCTCTCTCCTTTTGTTTACTGAGACGTGGCTAACTGAACTAGCAGCAGATGCTAACATTGAGCTGGAGGGTTTTCACATGATACGAGCTGACCGAACACCAGAGAGTGGCAAAACTAGGGGCGGTGGAGTGATAATGTATGTTAACAACAACTGGTGTAGACCGGGACATATCACTGTTAAACAACGACACTGCAGCAAAGACATTGAGTTGCTAGCTGTTAGCATGAGGCCTACATATCTCCCGAGAGAACACTCACACGTGATCTGCATTGTTGTTTATGCAAATCCGACGGCGAACGCTGGGACAGCGCGTGACGTCATCCATTCAGTAACCAGCAGGCTGCAGACAGAACACCCAGATGCTCTTCTCCTCATCTCAGGCGATTTCAACCACGTTTCACTGTCTCCCATTCTGCCCACTTTCACCCAGTATGTCACATGCCACACTAGAGACAATAAAACACTGGATTTGTTCTACGCAAACACTAAGGAGGCGTACACCTCATCACAACTCCCCCCACTTGGGAGATCGGATCACAACTTGGTTCATCTCCGACCGGTGTACAAACCCCTAGTGCACAGACAACCTCCGGCCATGCACACTGTGGAGTTATGGTCTGAGGAGACAATGGACACTCTAAAGGACTGTTTTGAAGCCACTGCCTGGAAGCAGCTCTGCGATCCACATGGTGAGGACATCGATGGCCTCATTCACACCTTCACGGGCTACCTCAGCTTCTGTGTGGACAAATCCGTTCCCACCAAGACCATACGGCGTCACTCAAACAACAAACCCTGGATCAACCCTGAGATAAAAACACTTCTGAGAGAGAAGAAGAGGATTTTCAGGTCGGGGAACAGGGAGATGCTGAAGTCCGTACAGAGGGAGCTGAGGAGAAAGATCAGAGAAGGCAAGGACAGCTTCAGGAAGAAGATGGAGGACAAGCTGCAACAGAGCGACATCAGCGGGGTCTGGAGAAACCTCAAAACCATCTCGGGGCTCCAGAATACCTCCCCCCAGGCCACGGGGGGCAGGGAGTGGGCGAACAACCTGAATCTGTTTTTCAATAGATTTGACCAACCGCCCTCCCCCCTGTCTGCACAACAACCACTGCTGCCACTAAGAAATCAAGTCCTGCTGCCCACTCCCCCCGACACCCCCCCCACTCCCAACACACAGCCCCCCATCCTGACCCTGACCAAGACCCAGGTGAGGACGGAGCTGAGGAAGATCAAGGCGAGGAAGGCGTCGGGACCGGACGGCATCAGCGCAAAGCTCCTCAAGTCCTGTGCAGACCAGCTGTGTGGGATTGTGACGTATATCTTCAACATGAGCCTGAAACTGGGGAGGGTACCACAGCTGTGGAAAACATCTTGTGTGGTACCTGTACCAAAAACTTCCCACCCCAAAGACCTGAACAGCTTCAGACCGGTGGCCTTGACGTCCCACTTGATGAAGACCCTGGAGAGACTGCTCCTTGCTCACCTCCGCCCCCTGGTGGAACCAGCGATGGATCCACTCCAGTTCGCCTACCAGCATGGCATTGGGGTGGAGGATGCGGTGATCTTCCTCCTTCACCGTTCTCTGTCCCACCTGGAGAAGCCCGGGAATATGGTGAGGATCATGTTCTTTGACTTCTCCAGTGCTTTCAACACCATCCAACCGATGATCCTGAAGGACAAGCTGCTGCGCGCAGGGGTGGACCAGCACCTGTCATCATGGATCCTGGACTACCTCACGAACCGGCCTCAGTTTGTGAGAACCCGGGACTGTGTTTCCGACACGATCATCAGTAGCACGGGGGCCCCCCAGGGAACGGTGCTGGCTCCCTTCCTGTTCACTCTTTATACTGCGGACTTCTCACACAACACAACACATTGCCATCTACAGAAGTTCTCTGATGACTCTGCGATCGTTGGTCTCATCTCCAGCGGAGATGAAGCTGAGTACAGAGGGCTTATCCAGGGCTTTGTGGACTGGTGCCATCGGAACTGCCTCCAGATCAACGCGAGGAAAACTAAGGAGCTGGTGGTGGACTGCCGCAGGCATGGGCAGCCCCTCACAGCACCAGTAAATATACAGGGAACAGACATCGAGATGGTGACATCCTACAAGTACCTGGGTATTCATCTGAACAATAAACTAGACTGGTCACACAATACTGACGCACTCTACAAGAAGGGACAGCGCAGGCTGTTCCTGCTGAGGAGACTCAGGTCTTTTGGTGTACAAGGGGCGCTGCTGAAGTCATTCTATGACACGGTGGTGGCATCAGCCATCACTTTTGGAGTGGTCTGCTGGGGCAGTGGCATTACTGCAGCCGATAGGAAGAGACTGAACAAACTGATTAAGAAAGCTAGCTCTGTCCTGGGGCAACGCCTTGATCCGATGGAGGAGATAGGAGAGAGAAGGACGGTGGCTAAACTGTCATCTCTGCTGGAGTCCGAGTTCCACCCTATGCAGGACATACTGGATGCACTGAGGAGCTCATTTAGCAGCAGACTACATCATCCCAGGTGCACAACCGAGAGGTTTCGTAGGTCCTTCCTACCAACGGCTGTCAGACTGTACAACCTAAGCAGGGCTGCTCGCAGAGATAGCAAAAAGACGTAACAAACTAATAGTTTTTTTTTTTTGAATGCAAAAGATGCAATAGACTTACACAATGGTCCTCTCCGGCATACAACTAGGAACATACCGGTCGCTATGGAGGGTGAGAATATGTATGGGCACATAATCATACCATGTAGGATAACTAAATAGACGGTTATGCTGTTTCATCCCACCTAGCAACAATGCTCTGCACTGTGTGTGTTTATATATTTACATATTTATTCCATCTAGCTACAATGCTCTGCACTGGGTGTGTTTATATTTATATATCTATATATTTATTCCATCTAGCTACAATGCTCAGCACTGGGTGTGTTTATATTTATATATCTATATATTTATTCCATCTAGCTACAATGCTCCGCACTGTGTTTTTATATATCTACATATTATTCCATCTAGCTACATTGCTCCGCACTGTGTGTGTTTATATACTTGCATATTTATTCCACCTAGCTGCAATGCTCCGTACTGTGGGTGTTTATATATTTACATATTTATTCCATCTAGCTACAATGCTCTGCACTGTGTTCATATATTCATATATTTATTCCATCCAGCTACAATGCTCTGCACTGTGTGTCTGTGTGTGTGTATATATATATTTTATAGTAATATGTACATATGTATATTAGCTGCTCTTGCTTGCTTGTTTTTTTTTCTTGCCTTCTGATTGTTGCTCTGAGTGTTGCTATCCCTGTGCTGTTGCAATCCTGGAATATCCCCGTTGTGGGACTAATAAAGGCTTATCTTATCTTATCTTATCTTAATATTCAGGATTTTTCCGTTCACCTCACCGGGGCCTGCATTTTTTCCAAGGTGGACCTGGTCCGCAGTTACCACCAGGTCCCGGTGTGTGAGGAAGACATAAACAAAACGGCAGTAATAACCCCGTTTGGTCTTTTTGAGTTCCTAAGCAAGCCTTTCAGGTTAAAAGGCACGGCGCAGACATTCCAACGCATGATGGATGCAGTGCTGCGCAATCTGCCATTTGTGTTCGTCTACCTGGATGACATCCTGGTGGCCAGCGCGTCCGAGGATGAACACGTTGCCCACCTCAGGACAGTTTTCCAGAGGTTGGAAGAGCACGGGTTAATAATCAACCCAGCGAAGTGCCAGTTTGGGGTTACGGTAATCGATTTTTTGGGCCACCGCATCTCACTGGAGGGCGCGATACCCTTACCGGACAAAGTGGGCGTAGTGGGAGATTTTCCCCAGCCTCAGACGGTCAGGGCGCTGCAGGAGTTTTTGGGGATGGTTAACGTTTACAACCATTTCCTCCCCCGCACAGCCCAGCTCATGCAGCCATTGTATGCCGTGCTTAAGAAACGGAAACCGGCGGACAGAGTCGACTGCACTCCTGAGCGAGAGCAGGCGTTTTCTGAGGCCAAAACAGCTCTAGCAAACGCCGCACTACTGGCGCACCCGGACCCAGCAGCTTGGATAGCGCTCACTACCGATGCATCGGACGTGGCCATAGGGGCCATCGTGGAGCAGCGCGTCGCCGGTTCTTGGCAGCCGCTCGCCTTTTTTAGCAGGTCTTTGTGCAACAATGAGCGTAACTACAATGCATTCGACAGGGAGTTACTGGCTCTCCACCTGGCCATACACCACGCCACTTCCAGTTCTGGCTGGAAAGGCGCAGCTTCACTGCATTTGTGGACCACAAGCTGCTAACATGCACTATGGCCAAGGTTTCGGAACCATGGTCGGCCCGAGCTCCTCAGCGCGGACGACCCCCACTGAGAACTCCCCAGGTAAATGACTCGTCAGTTCAGTCACAATGGCATGGTGAAGATGTGTACACCCATAGATGGACGCGCCTCCAGAAGCGCCCCACCGACACAGCAGTGCCTCGGAGCCGGTAACTCCCCACTACAGCCGCTATGGGCATAGGCTGAAGCCCACAGGACAGGAGGGTTAAGGCTCAGTCTGAGTTTTTTTCTTTTTTTTGGTGGGGGGGGGACCTAGATAATGCAATTCTCCACTCAGACTGTATGGCACAGGAGGAGATGCTTAAAAGCTGTTAATTGGATATGCAAGGCAGCCTGTGGTTTTCTCCATAAGAATGCATGATAATATGCATCCTCCTCCGGGTTGCATAATGGTGTGCCGACAGGCTGGGTGACAAAAGGAATTGTTATTGTAAGTCTATGTATTGTAATGTGAACCCCCCAGGTTGCGAGGCGAGTTTGTATGGTATAAAAGAGAGATGCCAGCCACCTGGGTTAAGACTTCTTGTTGACTGATGTTAGAGGGAGAGAGTAATAGAGTCTGCTCTGCTCACTGCCTCGCCTGCTCATTCCATCTCTCTACACTACCATCTTTATTCTAAATTTTACTTTTTCACATAAATTTGCTACTTTTTCCCCATAATATTGTATTTCTCTGTCTCAAAACTTCGATTTTTATTGTACATTTGAGACTATTTTAAAATTGAAATGTGGCTCTTTTTTAGTTTTTAAAAATCATTACTTTTTTCTTACAGATTTATGTATTTTTATACTAAATGTGAAAGCTTTTTTTTTCATTCTAGCTTTTTATGCACACATTTGTGAACTATTTTGGAAACATTACATTTTTCTCTTAAAAGTTTAAACATGAGGAAAAAGTACAAACTATACACCTGTACGCAAACAATCAAATTCATATACAGACAGTCATAAATAAAATGAATTTCCTGAACCACAATAGAATTACAAAGGATAGAGAATATATTGTTAATAGTTCATTTTTTAAAATTAATTTCAAATGAGCCATTTTATTAAACTGAGTTGTGATATCTTTGCATATCAATAATAAAGAAACGTCTATCCAGTTCAACTGGCTTTATTACTGAGGACAGGTCTTCAGAGTGGAACGTAACTTCTGCACATACTCTATTCCTGCGCACTACTGGTCTCTAGTGGCCCGGAATGGTAATAACATCCTACTATGCTACATTCCTCCCCTCTTAAATTGAAACTACATTTCAACTGTTAATCAGCATAACATAACACTACCTTTGCTTAAACTCAATAGCAATTTCTTTGCTTTTTAACTAAATGCAACATTCCTCCATGTTTCTCACATTAAATCAAAATTAACATTCTTATTCACATAAGACAAATGCAATTTGAACTCTCTTTTTCATTTCTTCTTCTTTTTTTTTTTAAATCACAATTTGTTCATTTTACAAAGTCTTTCATGTACACTGGTGGCTTCCGGTCTCTTTGGGACCTCCTCAACTGAGTTGGTGACCCACCAGGTACACTCTTCTCCTCGTTATGTTGTACCAAGGGTACCACCTTGTCATCTTCTCCTGTCGCATCCTTTGACTCTGTACTCGTCACTGATATGCCCTCCTCACTCATCAGATCTGGAATCCTCACCAAATCCTGTTTTTGTCTGGTAAATTGTTGATCCACATGTCGTCTCACCACTTGGCCATTTTTCAGCAGCACTGTGTAGGAAACTGGCCCAGTGATATCCTGTATTAATCCTGGTATCCACCTGGGACCATATCCATAGTTTTTTGTGTAGACAGCATCTCCTTCCATGAAGTTACGCGCTTTTGCATGTCTGTCATGATAAGCTTTCTGGTTAGCTTGCTTTGCTTCCTCTTTTTGTTTCAAGTCAGGGGGTATGAGATCTAGTGCACACCTCAACTTTCTTCCCATCATCATCTCGGCAGGAGACAGTCCTGTTGTCACCTGTGGAGTGATATGATAACTGAACAAAACTTTGTCTCCACCGTATCACCTGAGCTCTTTTTCATCAGTTCTTTAAAGGTTTGCACCACTCTTTCAGCTAACCCATTTGATGAAGGGTGGTAAGGAGCTGACGTGACATGTGTGATTCCATTTCTTGTCATGAACTCACTGACAAAATACTGTGCATTATCAGACACAATCATTTCTGGGATACCATGTGTACTGAAACTGTTACTCAAACAACTTACAGTTATAGGTGATGTAGCTGAAGTCACTGGGTAAACATCTAACCATTCTGAATGTGCATCTACAATCACTAGGAACATTTTTCCCATGAAAGGACCTGCATAGTCCATGTGTAGTCTCCTCCATGGTTTGTTTGGCCACTCCCAGGGATGGAGTGGTACACTTGCAGGTGCCTTTCTGGGTTCTTGGCAGGTTGTACATGACTTCACCTTATCTTCAAAGTCACTGTCCATTTAAGGCCACCAC
The DNA here is from genome assembly GCA_020510985.1 of Pholidichthys leucotaenia. Lineage (NCBI taxonomy): Eukaryota > Metazoa > Chordata > Actinopteri > Cichliformes > Pholidichthyidae > Pholidichthys > Pholidichthys leucotaenia. The sequence goes on from CM035838.1 coordinate 320,669,213, forward strand.
ATGGAACCTCTTGCCAAACCTTGCATACGGCTCATGCCTGGATGTGATTGATGCAATTGTTCCATCAGAGGAGCTCGTCCCCTTTCTGGTATCACGATACGTGCTCCCCACAGTACACATCCATCTTGCACACTCGGCTCATTCTGCCTCTGTTTATAAGCAAGAAATTCTACTTCCAGATTCTTTGGCCAACCTCTCTGTATATACCTGCGGACCTGTGAGAGTACCGGATCCTTACTTGTCCACCTCTTAAGCAGTTTTGATGTCACTAGTGGACTTTGCTCTTGGTCCAACATGAGCACCATTTCTTCTGATGATGGGCTTTTAAATGTCTTTGGCAGGAGTAACCTACTGAGAGCGTCTGCATTGCTGTTGTTTTTTCCAGCTCTGTATCTCATCACATACTCATAAGCTCTCAGTAACACCGCCCATCTCATTATTCTCTGTGAAGCCATTTGTGGTACTGCTTTCATTTCATTGAACCAACCCTTATCAGTGGCTTGTGAGCTGTGCAGATGATAAACTTACGACCATATAGGTACTTGTGGAAATACTGCACTCCAAAGATAACAGCAAGTCCTTCTTTGTCAAGCTGAGAATAGTTTTTTTCTGCAGCTGAGAGTGTTCTGGATGCAAATCCTATAGATTTTTCTTCTCCATCTACCATATGCTGTGCTAGCACGGCTCCCACTCCGTATGGAGATGCATGACATGATAAAATCAGTTCTTTGTTTTCGTCATAATGCACTAATACACTACTTGACTGCAAAAGCTCTTTTGACCTCTGGAAAGCTTCTTCTTGTTCTTGTCCCCATGACCACTTTTCATCCTTCCTTAGTAACTTGTGCAGTGGTGCCAACACTGTAGACACATTTGGTAAGAACTTATAAAAGTTCAGCAATCGTAAGTAAGCTTTTAGCTCTGTCACTGAGGTGGGTGTACGTGCTTTTTGTACAGCTTCCACCTTTGCTGGTTGTGGATGTAGTCCTGTTTTGTCCACCTTGTGACCCAAAATGTCACCTCTTTTTCCATAAACTGGCATTTGCTCCTTTTCAGACGCAGTCCTGCATCCCCCAGTCTTTGCAGCACTTGATGTAGTGCCTTCAAATGATTTGTGTCATCTTTCCCAGTCAGGATGATGTCATCCAGGTATACTGCCACATTTTCAATACCCTGCAATATGCCTTCCATTGTACGATGAAAGATGGCTAAACTGGAACTCACACCAAAAGGCAACCTTGTGTACGTACTGTATGTAAACAATCCTTTGTGAGTGTTTACTGTAACATACTTCCTGGATTCCCCATCCAGCACTATCTGTTGATAAGCATGGCTTATGTCTAACTTGGTGTATTTCTCTCCACCAGTTAAAGAAGTTATCATGTCCTCCATTGTTGGGATGGTGTACTGCTCAATGGGTGATACTTTGGCTACGGTCACACTGCAGGTTTTAATGCTCAATTCTGATTTTTTTGCACAAACGTGACCCATATCTGACTTTTTAATGACAGTCTGAATGGCACAGATCTGATTTTTTCACACCAGACCCAGGCCACTTTCATATGTGGTCCTAATTCCAATACGTATCTGATATTTTCCAAAGCAACCGTTTTCCAAAGCGACATGACTGCTCAGACTCAGTCTGAACAGTCATGTCACATGTCATCTGACTTTTTTCCTCATTGAAGAGAGACAGACGCTACAATTCTGCTGTGGAAGATGCCGCAGGCATGACAGACAGCTGATTTGTGCTCTCTTTTTTTAATCAATCTTCTTCCCTTTATCACTGGATCATAATTTTGTTGGCTCCCACGGCACAACAACTTCAAAATTGCAGGCGGGTGGGGGGGGGCGGGGGGAGGGCTTGGGGTTTGGGCTGAAGCCATCAGACATTACAGGCGCACAGTAATGGCACATTTTTAAAAAAGTGGTCATCTGGCATGCAGAGGAATGAAGCTGGTCTCATTTATTTTGTGCATAAACATTTCTGAATGTTTTTAACATTTATTTTGCTGCACTGCTTCAAAGGTGAAGTTCTGTCCCCCTTAATTGTTCGGTGCTCATATTTACTTCCACAAACACAACGGTGTGTCTGATGTTACGTTTTCTTCTGCGCATGCTGATCACTTCATAGCTGTAGACCGTTCATACTCCAGTCTGATGGGGGTCGCATTTAAATTATAATGTGAACACCCACCCAAAAAAATCGGATCTCAGCAAAAAATCGGAATTGAGCAATAAGACCTGCAGTGTGACCATAGCCTTAGTTAACTGTTAACTTACAGTCCCCAAAAATCCTTACTCTTTTTTTTTTTTTTTTTGTTACTTATTTGTACCCGTAGGTAGACTTGGTTTGCAGTCTGGTGACAAGCCACCGGCTGCTGGTCGCTGCGTGCGCGAGCGCCCTAAACCTACATGTTTTTGGTATGTGGGAGGAAACCGGAGAAATCCCGGAGTAAACCCACGCAACACGGGGAGAACATGCAAACTCCACACAGCTCACTGTTGGTCGGGGGCTGGGATCAAACCCACGACCTCATGATCCCCGCGATCCCCCGGCCAAGGGTAAAACTGTGCTGCCACAGTGCTAAACCACTGCGCCACCGTGCAGCCCAGCTCTTGAGTCTGGCTTAAGTACTGGCACTATTGGAGCGGCCCACTCTGAGAACTTCACCTGTTCTATGATTTTATCTTGTAAAAGTCTGTCTATCTCTTGCTCTGTTCTTTTCCTCACAGCAAAAGGGACTAACCTTGGCTTAAAAAAGCAAGAGATGGCATCACTAGCTACACGTATTTTTGCTTTGAAGCCCTTGAGCATCCCTAGTTCTTCCTTAAAAACGTCTCATGTTTTGAAAGTACTTCCTGTAGAGAATCTTGTCTGTCCTCTATTTTCTGCACAGACTGCCAGTCTAACTTGAAGGCCTTGATCCACCCTCATCCCACTACACTTGTCCCTGAGCCCTTCACTACCACTACCTCTAACATCTTAGTGATGTCTTTATGTTCTACTTTAACTTTAGCTGTACCTATCACTGGTACTTTAGGTCCACCATATGCTTTTAACTTAATTCTGCATTTCGCTAGCCTGGGCCTGTGAATGTCGCTGAATAACTTGTTAAGTTTTACTTGACATTATGGTGTATCCACAACCTGTGTCTACTTCAAATGTTACACTTTCCCCATTTACCTTTTGCTCTTTTCTAATAGGTTCTTTTCTGGGAATGTCCATCACTTCCTTTTCCTGCATGTTGTACATAGTTACATTCCCCTCAATGTGGTATACAGTGAGAACGTCCTCATTGTCATCTGTTTCTTGCATGAAATTAGCTCTCTTTGTGTTCTTCTTTCTCTCCCCCTTAGCTGGTTTCATTCTACAGGCTCTTTTTATGTGTCCCACTTTTCCACAGTTGTGGCACATTTCCTTGGCAAATCTGCAGTCTCTTGGCATGTGGTTTTCTCCCCCACACCTGGAACATTTCTCGATGTCCGGCTGGACTTTAGCATGGGCATCGCTGACCTTATTTACGGACCCCATCGTTCGGTTCCATTTACTCTGTTCTTTCACACTACGTAAATCCACCATGTCTCGTTTTGCCACTTCCACAGATTGTGCAAACATGAGTACTTTGTCAAACGTCAGACTATCTTCCGCCAGCAGCCTCCGCTGTATCCTGTCATCGTTTATGCCACAAACCAAATGGTCTCTCGGCATCATTGATAAAGAGTCTCCAAAATTACAATCCTGCACCAGCTTCCTCAATTCTGCCACATAGTCACTGGCACTTTCATCAGATCTTCTGTTCCTTGTATGAAACTTACACCTCTACATTATTTCATTTGGTTGTGGATGAAAATTATTTTTCAACAGTCTCACCAATTCACTGTAGGAGCGATCACCTGGCTTATCTGGGCTGAGGAGATTTCTCATCAGGGCATAGGTCTGGACCCTCACACAGCTTAGCAGTACAGCTTGTTTCTTGTCTTCATTATCAACACTGTTTGCCACAAAAAAAGTGCTCCAAAATCTCACAGTATTCTTCCCATGACTGTGACTTACTATCAAAAGGAGTCACGAGCCCACCATAGCAGCCATTGTCCTTGTTAGCAGCACGTAGCACCTCGTGTTGTTAGCAGAGTGTTAGCTTTACTTGTCAAAGCGGTCGCTTCTTCTTCAAACCTCGTTTTTTCTTCCAACATCTTCTATCCTTAATGGCTTTTTGTCCTCGTCGCTATATGTGATATCTTGGGATATCAATAATAAAGAAATGTTTATCTTCAGTTTATTACTGAGGGCACAACATGTCCAGAGTGGAACATAACTTCTGCACATATGCTATTCCTGTGCACCACTGACCTCTAGTGGCCCGGAATGGTAATAACATCCTACTATGCTGCATGAGTATTTCACATTTCACATGACAGCTGTTTTTAGAATGTTTGTTTTTAACATTCGACTCTTCGTTTACCAACTTAAAATAATCACTTGTTTTCAAATGTATTAAAAAATAAACCAGTCTGTATCCCAAGCGTCTTTCACCCCATGTTTCTCCCAACAATTTCTTCAAATAAGTACAGAATATTTTCAACACAACAGAATGATAAAATATTAAAATTGCTAATTTATCAATGTTAAACAACACTGCTACCACCAGGTGCTAATTTATGAACATTAAATAACACTGCCATGATAACCAGGGGAGCGTTCAGTTGACAAAACAGTTTACAACTATTCATTAGCTTCCGTAACTGAACGACACAGTCGCTCCAAACCGTTTTCTCTTTGGCCGAACTCTTTTGAAGTTGGCCCGCGTAGTGAACAAAGATGGCGGCTAGGCAAGGTAGTTTGCGATATTATTTTGTTTTCTTTTATTTTCGGAGCAATTCTATCAATTTAAGAGTGGAGGTTATGGCAGTTTCTAAGTAAAACAACATCACACATAAAATACTGTTTTTGGTGGGGGTATAATGGAGAATTCTTAGGTGATATGAAGCTGAAGTAGGCTACAGTCTGCGCCGTAGTTACTAGGGTCCTCTACCGGCTGACAGAGGACTATAGATCTACACAACTACAGAATGCGCGAGCCGAACAGAAAAACCATTCGCCGAGAACTGCCCATTCATTTAGGTCAGTTCACCTTGCAAACTATATTCAGCGAACTGTTTTGTCAACTGAACGCTGGGCTGGTTATCAATTTGAGCTAGCTGCTGTTCACCTGAATCTAGTGTGGAGCAAGCTAATGAGCAAGTTTATGAACTCCTATCAGACATAAACACAAAAAATGCTGACAAAATAAAACACTGTCACAGACTACATAATCTGCATGTTAACTTAAGTGGTGAAATGAACAAAGCAATGGCCATTCATTAACTTACTAGGGATTATTAAGCAGACACTCCGGGAAACGATGGTGGTTTGTGGGGAAAACTACATTGTTTGGAACTAATCGCTGCTCCATAACCCACGTGACTTCTGCATTCCAAAGTTTCTATTGAAGTCTATCGGAGTGTCGCTGTTACGTATGGCTCTCGCGAGCCATAAATGAGAGCCAAGGGCTGACCAGTGACTTTGCGTTGTTTATTGCAATAAAGGGAAAGGAACAAAGGAACAGGGCCTCGTGGGGCCAAAACACAAACGATCATACAGGGGTATACACTTACACACGATGCTGAATGACAGAAGGGTGGCTGGCGCTGGACGAAGGGGTTCCAGCCTTACCCACGCCGGAGAAGAGCGTGGATAATCGTGCGAGGTCACAGCCCCGAGTGATCGGAGCTGCTCCCTTTTATAATGGTTGACAGCGCCTCAGCTGATGAGGGGTAATTGGGCTCCAGCCGTCCCGTAGAGCTTGACAGCTGGGAGCCCGCTGAGACGCTGTCACAATAAGAGCTGGGCTGAGGAGGAATATGGCCTGAGCGCCGGTAAAAACGGCGGATGTGACAGTTGCAACTATCATACTATATGGCTATGCTTGAGACCAGTCAACTGCTCTATTATTGGCCCGCCTAGAGGTCTGTCATGTAGATGGAAGTGGTGTTAAAGGTAGCCTATTAGCCCCTGAGCTATTAGCCACTAAGCTAACACTGGTAACAGGAAGCTCGAACTGAGCACGGTGTTAGGTATGAACATACTAACAAATTGACAGCACGGGCGTGATGTCAGATGCGCGGGTGGCATCAGCACGCCGTGCCCATTTGGGAGGACTGTTGGTGGGCGCCAGCCTTTCTGGCACTCCGCCTCCATACGAGAGACAGCCTGTGTAGCTTAAGGGTTAGCTTGCACTTGGGCTGCACGGTGGCGCAGTGGTTTAGCACTGTGGCAGCACAGTTTTACCCTCGGCCGGGGGACCGCGGAGATCATGAGATCGTGGGTTCGATCCCAGCCCCCGACCAACAGTGAGCTGTGTGGAGTTTGCATGTTCTCCCCGTGTTGCGCGGGTTTACTCCGGGATTTCTCCGGTTTCCTCCCGCACACCAAAAACATGTAGGTTTAGGGCGCTCGCGCACGCAGCGACCAGCAGCCAGTGGCTTGTCACCAGACTGCAAACCAAGTCTACCTACGGGTACAAATAAGTAACAAAAAAAAACAAAAAAAAAACACGTGTACTATTGTGTGCTTGTAATAAAGTTCGGGTTCAGTACAACTCCTGCCTCCGTTGCCCTGCTTTCCAGACAACAAATGGCAATGAGGAGTTAAAATTGGCCTTCTGAAGGAAAACTTGACACTTTTCCTGAAGAGAGGCATGTGTTGGGCACCCCAGCCGGAGAGTTTGGCGGCTAAGCAAGCCAGGTTTGGCCAGCGTCGACAGCGAGCAGGTGACTCAGTCCAGCATTTTGTCATCGACCTCCGCAGTTTGGGCAGTGTATGTGAATTTGGATACTTGGAGGAAAAGACTGTGTGTGACAAGTTGGCGGAGAACACTATGAGTTGGAAGCTGCTGGAGAAGTTACTCACAGCGCCAAATGGCCTGACGCTAGCTGAAGCACTGGAGATAGCATCCCAGCTAGAGTGTGACGAGGCTGCTCAGTTAGCTTTGCAGATAGCAGGTCCCAGCCCATGCTCCCCACAATCATCTCCACTGATGCAGACGGTTGTCCCGGTTGCTGAGCCCGTCGACCACACGTCTGACATGGACGACATCCACATTGTGGGCCCCGATAACTGGTCAGGACTGCAGTGTGTAGTGAAGCTGGACAGCATCAGTGTTTCCATGATGATGGCCACTGCTGCCTCAAGGTCCCTGGTAAATGAGGCCACGGTTAGAAGGTTTACTCCCCGGCAACCTGAAGTGGTGGAACTCTCGGACAATGGATGCTCCATGACCAGCAGAAACATCACCTTCACAGTGCAATATGATGGCAGAACAATCCCAGAATTCCGGTTCCAGGTGACACGCCAGGGCGATAATGTTATGGGGTGGGATTTGTTCTGTGAACTGGGCCTCTCCATCACAGAACCATGCATGGACCGACAACAGTCTGGGTCCATTGCACTCAGATGTGGACACAACCACTCCCTGCCTTACACTGCATGCTGAGCAGGGCCCAGTGGAGCTGAAGCAGCCACGGGAGCACCAGTCCGCAGCCACTCGAGACCCGGAACCATCCCTGCACAGCACGAGTGTTCACAAGCCGCAGCCTCATCATGGGAGGGAGAGTATGACTTTGCAGACGTGGGTACAGCCAAAGAGCACAGCACAGAGAGTGAACACAGCGTGGAGAGAGAACACAGCACAGAGAGCGAACACAGCACGGAGAGAGAGCCCAGACCGGACTCGCCTCTGATCCTCACTCAGCACGGGCTTCGGGCAGCCACCATGTTGCCCTGGGAGGGGGAGTTCGTGGAAAGAGGGGACCCAGTGAACAAAGACAACCTGGCATGCATCCCATCGCCGATGACAGTGACACATTACCGCAACACTAACTGGCACCAGGTGAAAGAGAGAAGAAGCCAAACTCATCCTGCATCCTTGGCGAGTATCAGCCTTGGAGAGCCACCGCAGCACAGCAGGATGGAGGGTTTGTGGCCCAGCAGGACCCAGCAGAGCATCGCCAGCCGAGGGCACATCCTGCCTCTGGAGTGGATGGCACACCGCTACAGCAGCAACCGGCATCAGAGATGGGAGAGCAGCCCCACCAAGTGCAGTTGAACTGATCGCTGAGCACATTACTTGATTGGGTTTGGGACCAACGATCCGACTGTCTGGACCCACAGACTGTCCCGTCATCGTGGATAAGAATCGCTGCCTAGAAGAGACCAGCTGTCATCCAGATGGCCTGTGGTTTGAGGTGGCGTGCCAGTCATCTGCGGAGGGTAGGAGCAGCTACCTCAAATCAAGACACAGCGCTGGAGCCGACCCAGCTGGTGTGGGACCCAGGCTGGGACGTTAATGATGAGCGAGCCATGACTCCAGCGAGATGGCACCCAGGGCCGCTGCAGCCAGCACCTCCAGGGGCGCACCCTCTGTGGTCTTGACTGAGGCCCCTGAAGTTGAACTGTAAGCAGTGACTGTTTTGACATGTTTAACAGTGCACGACTGGTTCACGGTGGCAGAGTAGTCCACCCGGTCGTGTGCGGTTGACCGATGGTCTACCTGGTGGCCCAGGTTCTATTTCTTTGCTTGTTACAAGAAAAGATATCGTGAGTGCAATGTAAAAAAAGAGCTGCTGCAACTTGTGTGCATAATGTTTTGAGTTTTTCAGGGGGGAGGTGGATGTTAGGTATGGACATACTAACAAATGGACAGCACGGGTGTCAAGTCAGACTCAAGGGTGGCGTCAACACGACATGCCCATTTGGGAGGACTGTTGGCGGGAGCCGATCTCTTTGGTGCTCTGCCTCCATATGAGAAACAGCCTGTGTAGTTTAAGGGTTACGTAGCTTGCATGTTTTGCACTGCAACACATGTACTATTGTGTGCTTGTAATAAAGTTTGGGTTCAGTACAATTCCTGCCTCTGCTGCCCTGCTTTTCAGACATAACACACGGCTTATATTGTTATTTTCTTCAGATCTCAGTCACACTAATAACCATCCCTGTTACCACCTGGTTCACTGGTCCGTGGTTCATAAGGTGCCTCGCGTCGCCCCAGCCTGAAGACGCAGGTGCATGTGCAAAGATTCAGGACAGCACTGTTATGTCTGGAAAAAGTGGAAGGACCAATGGAGAGTGGAGTTTGCTGAGAACACAAACTTTATTACATGCACTCTTATTATGGTGGTACAGAGTATTTACAGCCGTGGACAAAATTGTTGGTACCCCTCTCTCAATGAAAGAAAAACTCACAATGGTCACAGAAATAACTTGAATCTGACAAAAGTGGTAATAAATAAAAATTCTATGAAAATTAACCAATGAAAATCAGACAATGCTTTTGAATTGTGGTTCAACAGAATTATTTTAAAAAACAAACTCATGAAACAGGCCTGGACAAAAATGATGGTACCCCTAGAAAAGATTGAAAATAATGTGACCATAGGGACATGTTCAACCAAGATGCGTCCTCTAATTAATATCACAGGTGTCTACAAACTTGTAATCAGTCAGTCGACCTATTTAAAGGGTGACAAGTAGTCACTGTGCTGTTTGGTGACATGGTGTGTACCACACTAAACATGGACCAGAGGAAGCAAAGAAGAGAGTGGTCTCAGGAGATTAGAAAGAAAATTACAGACAAGCATGTTAAAGGTAAAGGCTATAAGACCATCTCCAAGCAGCTTGATGTTCCTGTGACTACAGATGCACATATTATTCAGAAATTTAAGATCCACGGGACTGTAGCCAACCTCCCTGGACATGGCCACAGGAGGAGACGGATAATACGAATGGTAACAAAAGAGCCCAGAACAACCTCTAAACACATTCATGGTGAACTCCAAGGTCAAGGTACATCAGTGTCAGATCGCACCATCCATCCTTGTTTGAGCCAAAGTGGACTTCATGGGAGATGACCAAGGAGGACACCACTGTTGAAAACAAATCATAAAAAAGCCAGACTGGAATTTGCCAAACTGCATGTTGACAAGCGACAAAGCTTCTGGGAGAATGTCCTATGGACAGACGAGACAAAACTGGAACTTTTTGGCAAGGCACGTCAGCTCTATGTTCACAGACGCAAAAATGAAGCATACCAAGAAAAGAACACTGCCCCTACTGTGAAACATGGAGGAGGTTCTGTTATGTTCTGGGGCTGCTTTGCTGCATCTGGCACAGGGTGTCTTGAATCTGTGCAGGGTACAATGAAATGTCAAGACTATCAAGGTATTCTAGAGAGAAATGTGCTGCCCAGTGTCAGACAGCTTGGTCTCAGTTGCAGGTCATGGGTCTTGCAACAGGATAATGACCCAAAACACACAGCTAAAAACACCCAAGAATGGCTATGAGCGAAACATTGGACTATTCTTAAGTGGCCTTCTATGAGCCCTGATCTAAATCCTATTGAACATCTGTGGAAGGAGCTGAAACATGCCGTCTGGAGAAGGCACCCTTCAAACCTGAGACAACTGGAGCAGTCTGCTCATGAGGAGTGGGCCAAAATACCTGCTGAGAGGTGCAGAAGTCTCATTGACAGTTACAGAAATCGTTTGATTGCAGTGATTGCCTCAAAAGGTTGTGCAACAAAATATTAAGTTAAGGGTACCATCATTTTTGTCCAGGCCTGTTTCATTAGTTTTTTTTTTTTTTAAATAATTCTGTTGAACAACAATTCAAAAGCACTGTCTGATTTTCATTGGTTAATGTCACGACTCGCCGCTCATCAGCGGCGCCAGCTGTGCGCACACCTGCGCCTCGTCAGCGGCGAGGGATTTAAGCCGCCTCGCCCTGGGCTTCGGCCTGAAGCCGTCTGTTCTCATCGGCATCTCTTGCTGCAAGGAACCCCCTTCATCAAGCAAGATACAACGTAAGCATCTCTTACCTTTTCCTCCCAGCCTTCTCCCCTGTGCACAGGTGGATTTCCCGGCGGCGGACAACGTTCCCTTGCCACCATCTCCTCGCTGCTGCTTCAGGCGCTCCAGGTCGCTGTCTACCGGGCTACGCCCTTGCTTAACGCCAGCCACCTGCCCAGACCAAGTAAGCCAGCTGTCATTATCATTATCTCCTGTATTGGTGTGGTGCCCGTTACCCTTCTCCCTCTGCTTCTCCCATAGGGTTGTCCGGCTGAACGGCTTCCTGCCCCCGTGCCTGACGCAGACGCCACCACCAATACATTCTCATCTCACAGACAAGCAGTCATACACTCTTGTTGTTTAATAAAGCTATTGGATCTACCCTGAGCCTGCGTGTGTGTCTCCTGAGCCGTGCATTATGTCAGTACGGCTTCAGCAGAGCGGCTCGGCAGACAGCGGGCTCGCATGCCGTCTTTTCACCCTCGAGGCTCGGGTGGATCTAATAGCCCACCAACAACAAGTGATCCTCAATCAATTATGCACTATTACTAACCGATTGGACCGTCTGGACCCCCAACAGCCATTCCCCCCGGCTCGTCTGGGTGGCGCAGCTCCTGCTGCTCCAGCGGCCGTTCAGCCTGCTCCGGGTGCACTGGCACGACTCACGCCTATTCCGACCCCCGCCCGCTTTAGCGGTAAGCTCGGTGGAGCGCGGGGGTTTATCATGCAGTGTGAGTCTGTGTTTCACCGCGTCCCCGGAGACTTTCCCTCAGACCATAGCTGGATTGGCTATATAGGAAATCTTTTGGAGGGTCGAGCGCTTACCTGGGCTTACGCCGTAATGGCGAAGCCCAGCTACGCCACCCTCACCTATGGCCAGTTCGTAAGACTGTTCCTGGAAGTGTTCGATCATTCGCGTACAGAGAGCGTTCAGGTCGATCGCCTTCTCAGCCTCCAGCAGGGAAGCCGATCGGCCGCTGATTACGCGATCGACTTCCGGGTTGCTGCGGAGGAGGTTGGCTGGGGAGAGCGTTTGCTCTGCGGCATCTTCCTTCGCAGTCTCAGCGCTGGTCTGAGGGATGAACTGGCTGGACGGGATATCCTGGAGACATTAGTGGAGCTGACTTCCCTTGCCATCAGCTTGGATAACAGGCTGCGCGAGCGTGCCTCGGAGCGGAGGTCTTCTTCTCGCCCTCGAGGGGCCTTGGCGCGCCCGTCCCAAGCTCGCCCCCTGGCGTTGCCGCCACCGGGTTTCTCCGAGGAGTCGGAGCCGATGGTGACAGGCTGGACAAAGCTCCCCCCAGCGGAGAAACAACGCCGCCGTGAGTTGGGCCTCTGCATGTATTGCGGGGGCAGCCAGCACACGGTGGAGCATTGTCCGTAAAAGCCAAATGGGGAGGTCCGCGAGTTACTGTAGGGGGCCTTGCGGACGCTAATCGGTTATCCCCTCACTCAATTGACGCTGCCCATCCGATTCTGTCACAATCCCACAGGGCACCTCACCCATGCACTGATGGATTCAGGCACGGAGGGTAGCTTCATTTCACAAAGCCTGGCAACCCGATTGGGCATCCGTTGCCACCCTCTCGAGTCTCCTCTCGCCCTAGTAAATCTCTCCCGTGTCTCCCTGGGAAAAGTAACACACCGGACGACCCCTGTCCCCGTAATTATCTCAGGAAATCATCGGGAGGATATCACCTTCTACGTCCTACCATCTTCAGTAACACCTGTGATTCTTGGATACCCATGGCTCCGTCTCCACAATCCTGTCCTGGACTGGAGGACCGGCAGGGTGTCCGCCTGGAGCTCTTTCTGCATGGGCACCTGCCTCCAATCCGCTGCCTGCGCCCCGTCCTCTCCTCCCACTCCCAAGGACGCCGCGCCTCCGGATCTCACCCTGGTGCCCTCGGAGTTCCATGACCTGGGCATGGTCTTCAGCAAGTCCAAGGCGATGTCCCTTCCTCCACACCGGCCCTACAACTGCGCTATTAACATCCGCCAGGGGGCACCCTTACCCTTGGGACGTCTCTACAGCCTGTCAGCACCGGAGAAGGAGGCAATGAACACCTATTTGAAGGAGTCACTGAGTGCTGGAATCATCCGCCCCTCATCATCACCATTAGGCGCAGGGTTCTTCTTCGTGGGCAAGAAGGATGGCTCCCTTCGTCCTTGTATTGACTACCATGCCCTCAATGACATCACGGAGAAGGACCGCTACACCTTGCCCCTAATGGACACCGCCTTCCACTCCCTCCAGGGGGCGACTTGGTTCACCAAGCTGGATCTTCGCAGCGCATACCACCTCGTCCGGATCCGGAAGGGAGACGAGTGGAAGACAGCCTTCTGTACCCCGAACGGTCATTTTGAATACCTGGTTATGCCGTTCGGGTTGACCAACGCTCCAGCCGTCTTTCAGCGCCTTATTAATGACGTCCTCCGGGATTTCATCGGCCTGTTCGTGTTCGTCTACCTGGACGATATCCTCATCTTCTCCAGATCCAGGGACGAGCACCGGGTCCACGTGAGGCGGGTCCTACAGAGGCTGCTGGAGAACCGGTTATATGTTAAGGCGGAAAAATGTGAATTCTACGCCAAGACTACGGCCTTCCTGGGGTTTGTCATCTCTCATGACCAGGTGCTCCCGGACCCAGCGAAGGTTAAAGCGGTGGTAGAGTGGCCCACTCCTATATCTAGGAAGCAGGTACAACAGTTTATAGGGTTTGCCAATTTCTACCGCCGCTTCGTCCCAAATTTTGGAGCCATCGTTGGTCCCCTGACCCACCTCACCTCTCCTAAGACCCCGTTCCGGTGGACTGAAGAGGCCGCAGCTGCCTTCCAGGCGCTGAAGACGGAGTTTTCCTCCTCCCGGGTCCTCAGCCAAGTCGACCCCGCGCTGCAATGCATCGTTGAGGTGGACGCTTCGGACACGGGGGTGGGGGCGGTGTTGTCTCAGCGGTCGCCTGTTAACGGGGCCAAACAGCCCTGCGCCTTCTTCTCTCAGCGCTTGTCCCCGGCGGAACGTAATTACGACATGGGGGACAGAGAGCTCCTCGCCATCAAGCTCGCGCTTCAGGAGTGGCGCCACTGGCTGGAGGGGGCCGCCCTGCCATTCGTTGTACTTACCGATCACAAGAACTTGGAATATTTAAGAACTGCCAAACGTCTGAATGCCCGCCAGGCACGTTGGTCCTTGTTCTTCGCCAGGTTTTGTTTTAACATCACCTTCAGGCCTGGCTCCAAGAATGGCCTGCCCGACGCCCTCTCTAGGCAATTTGCCCCTGAGGCGTCAGAAGATGCAGTCCACACCATCTTGCCCAGGTTGTGCGTTGTGGGGGCCGTCTCGTGGGACATCGAGAGCAAGATCCGGAAGGCGCAGGAATTGGAACCGGACCCTGGCGGCGGACCGGAGGGGAGGCTTTTTGTGCCGTCCACTGTCCGGGAGGAGGTTATCCACTGGCTTCATACATCTAAGCTCACCTGCCATCCTGGGTCCTCCCGGATGATCGACCTCCTCCAACGTTCCTTCTGGTGGCCGGGTCTGCGGAGGGATGCCGCCCGCTACGCCCGGGCCTGCCCCGTCTGTGCCACCAGCAAGTCAGGTAACGCTCCCCCCGCGGGCCTGCTCCAGCCCCTGCCCCTCCCTGGTAGGCCCTGGTCGCATATCACCCTAGACTTCGTCACCGGTCTCCCTGTCTCCAACACCTTCGACACAGTCCTGACCATCGTTGATCGTTTCTCCAAGGCTGCTCACTTCGTGCCATTACGCGGGCTCCCTTCTGCCTTGGAGACGGCGGACCTTCTCATCCAGCACGTGGTCAGGCTGCACGGGATTCCGGTAGACGTGGTCTCGGACCGAGGCCCCCAGTTTGCCTCGGACGTCTGGAGGTCTTTCTGCAACGCCCTGGGAGCCAAGGTAAGCCTCTCCTCCGGCCATCACCCCCAATCCAACGGGCAGTGTGAGCGGACCAATCAGGAGCTGGAGGCTGCGTTCCGCTGCGTCACTGCATCCAAGCCTGCGTCCTGGAGCACACACCTCGCCTGGGTGGAATACGCCCATAACACCGCCCGCTCTTCTGCCACCGGGATGTCCCCATTCAAGGCATCCCTGGGCTACGATCCTCCTCTGTTCCCTACGCAGGAGAGTGAGTTGACTGTCCCCTCAGTCCAGGGCACCTCAGGCGGTGCCGCTCCGTTTGGTCTTCGGCGCGCAGCGCACTTTTACACATGGCGGAGTGCAACAAGTCCACGGCGGACCGGCACAGGAGACCTGCCCCTGCCTACCAGGTAGGCCAACGAGTCTACGTGTCCACTCAGGACGTCTGTCGGGTGAGAGGAGAAAACTGGCCCAACGGTTCATCGGTCCATTTCCCATCACCAAGATCATCAACCCGGTGGCTGTGCGTGTGGCTATCCCCCCCCTCCCTCCGCATCCATCCCACCTTCCACGTCTCCAAGGTGAAACCGGTGGTCTCAGATCCCCTCTGCTCTCCACCTGCAGCGCAGCCCGTGCCCCGGATGATAGATGGCCATCCGGCCTGGACAGTCTCTACCATCCTGGACTCCCGGCGCCGGGGTCGCGGGTTGCAGTACTTGGTGGATTGGGAGGGCTACGGACCTGAATGGAGACAATGGGTGCGCTCCTCGTTTGTGTTGGATCCGTCCCTCATCGCTGAGTTCCACCGAGCGCACCCGGAGAAACCATCGCCAGGAGGTGCTGCTAGAGGGGGGAGTACTGTCACGACTCGCCGCTCATCAGCGGCGCCAGCTGTGCGCACACCTGCGCCTCATCAGCGGCGAGGGATTTAAGCCGCCTCGCCCTGGGCTTCGGCCTGAAGCCGTCTGTTCTCATCGGCATCTCTTGCTGCAAGGAACCCCCTTCATCAAGCAAGATACAACGTAAGCATCTCTTACCTTTTCCTCCCAGCCTTCTCTCCTGTGCACAGGTGGATTTCCCGGCGGCGGACAACGTTCCCTTGCCACCATCTCCTCGCTGCTGCTTCAGGCGCTCCAGGTCGCTGTCTACTGGGCTACGCCCTTGCTTAACGCCAGCCACCTGCCCAGACCAAGTAAGCCAGCTGTCATTATCATTATCTCCTGCATTGGTGTGGTGCCTGTTACCCTTCTCCCTCTGCTTCTCCCATAGGGTTGTCCAGCTGAACGGCTTCCTGCCCCCGTGCCTGACGCAGACGCCACCACCAATACATTCTCATCTCACAGACACGCAGTCATACACACCACCGGGCTGCACGGTGGCGCAGTGGTTTAGCACTGTGGCAGCACAGTTTTACCCTCGGCCGGGGGATCGCGGGGATTATGAGATCGTGGGTTCGATCCCAGCCCCCGACCAACAGTGAGCTGTGTGGAGTTTGCATGTTCTCCCCGTGTTGCGTGGGTTTACTCCGGGATTTCTCCGGTTTCCTCCCGTATACCAAAAAACATGTAGGTTTAGGGCGCTCGCGCACGCAGCGACCAGCAGCCAGTGGCTTGTCACCAGACTGCAAACCAAGTCTACCTACGGGTACAAATAAGTAACAAAAAAAAATACACTCTTGTTGTTTAATAAAGCTATTGGATCTACCCTGAGCCTGCGTGTGTGTTTCCTGAGCCGTGCATTATGTCAGTTAATTTTCATAGAATTTTTATTTATTACCACTTTTGTCAGATTCAAGTTATTTCTGTGACCATTGTGGGTTTTTCTTTCATTAACAGAGGAGTACCAACAATTTTGTCCACGTGTGTATACCCCGGATGGCGGCAGAACCGGAAGGTGAAGCCACCACCCATGTCTCACAATAATAAGTCCTAAGAACAACACTACAGTGTGTATGTTTTCATTGAATGCGTATGTTTTCATTGAATCTATTGGTAGTCCCTAGCACTAGGCTCAGAATCAAAGGCGATAGAGCCTTTGCTTCTGTTGCTCCCAGACTGTGGAACTCCTTGCCTTTTGAACTTAGGTCTACACCTTCCATTGGTGTTTTTAAGAAGCAACTAAAGACCCACCTTTTTAGCCTGGCTTTTTAATTAACTATGTGCTGATTGTATTTTTATGTGCTTTTACTGTCTACTTTGTTTGTTTTTTTTACTGTTTTATGTGCCTGTGTTTTTATTTTGTTTTTTTACCATGTTAAGCACTTTGTGACTCTGTCTGTGAAAAGTGCTCTATAAATAAACTTATTATTATTATTATGTTATATAATAAATGCAAGTTCAGCCGTGCACCTGGCCTCATCATTTTCAGTCCGTCTTCAGGCAAAACCGGCGGGTGCCAGGTTAACCTGGGGCTTAGTAGTCTCAGCGCACTTGTGTTCTGTGAGGGCTGCGGGTTGCCCAGGAGATGGGGCACTGCCAGCTACTTTTTTTTGTATGTTTCTCAGCAAACCAGGCACACACACACACACACACACACACACACACACACACACACACACACACACACACGTCTAGCTGTTCTTTTTTCAGGTGCAGATATCAGGCTCGTGGTGAGATCATCTCACCTTCTTTCTTTCTTTCTTTCTTCTGCTTTCTGTCTTCAACATCTTGGACAGCTATATAGAGATAACAGATGCGACAACAGATGCAAGGCACTAACAACCAGGAAAATGTTTGTATTTCGACACTGGTTTCTATTTTTTATCCATCCATCCATCCATCTTCTACCGCTTTTCCGGAGGTCCGGGTCGCGGAGGCAGCAGTTCAAGCAGAGAAGCCCAGACTTCCCTCTCCCCAGCCACCTGCTCCAGCTCTTCAGAGGGGATACCAAGGCGTTCCCAGACTAGCTGGGAGACATAGTCTCTCCACCGAGTCCTGGGTCTGCCCCGGGGTCTCCTCCCAGTGGGACGTGCCTGAAACACCTCAAGTGGGAGGCGTCCAGGAGGCATCCTAATCAGATGCCCATACCACCTCAACTGACTCCTTTCAATGTGGAGGAGCAGCGGTTCTACTCTGAGCCTCTCCCGGATGACTGAGCTCCTCACCCTATCTCTGAGGGTGAGTCCAGCAATCCTACGGAGAAAGCTCATTTCAGCCGCTTGTATCCGCGATCTCGTTCTTTCGGTCATTACCCAAAGCTCGTGACCATAGGTGAGAGTAGGAACGTAGATTGACTGGTAAATCGACAGCTTTGCCTTAGAACTAAGCTCCCTCTTCACCACAACAGACCGGTACAACGTCCGCATCACTGCAGATGCTGCTCCAATCCGTCTGTCGATCTCTCGCTCCATTTTCCCCTCACTCGTGAACAAGACCCCAAGATACTTAAACTCCTCCACTTGGGGCAGGAGCCTGTCCCCAACCCGGAGAGGACAATCCACCTTTTTCCGGCTGAGGACCATGGACTCGGACTTGGAGGTGCTGATTCTCATCCCAGCCGCTTCACACTCAGCGGCAAACCGTCCCAGCAAGAGCTGTAGGTCATTGCTGGATGAAGCCAACAGGACAACATCATCTGCAAACAACAGAGATGAGATCCTGTGGTCACCAAGCATGACACCCTCCATTCCCTGGCTGCGCCTAGAAATCCTGTCCATAAAAATTATGAACAGGACCGGTGACAAAGGGCAGCCCTGGCGGAGTCCAACTCTCACTGGGAATGACTCCGACCGAGTGTTGGCAATGCGAACTAAACTCTCACAACGGTCGTACAGAGACCGAATAGCTCGTAACAACAAGCCCGATACCCCATACTCCCGAAGCACCCCCCACAAAAATCCACGAGGGACGCGGTCAAATGCCTTCTCCAAGTCCACAAAACACATGTAAACTGGTTGGGCAAACTCCCACGAACCCTCAAGAATTCTCGAGAGGGTAAAGAGCTGGTCCGATGTGCCACGGCCAGGACGAAAACCACATTGCTCCTCCTGAATCCGAGGTTCGACCAACGGCCGGACTCTCCTCTCCAATACCTTGGCATAGACCTTCCCAGGGAGGCTGAGGAGTGTGATCCCTCTAAAGTTGGAGCACACCCTCCGGTCCCCTTTTTTGAAGAGAGGAACCACCACCCCGGTTTGCCATGCCAAAGGCACTGCCCCCGACCTCCACGCAATGTTGCAGAGGCGTGTCAACCATGACAACCCAACAACATCCAGGGCCTTGAGGTACTCGGGGCGAATCTCGTCCACCCCCGGGGCCCGGCCACCAAGGAGATTTTTAACCACCTTGGCGACCTCAGCCCCTGTGATAGGCGAGTCATCCCCCTCGTCCCCAAACCCTGCTTCCTCTGTGGAAGGCGTATCAGTGGGATTGAGGAGATCCTCGAAGTATTCCTTCCACCGCCCGACGATATCCCCAGTTGAAGTCAACAGTGTCCCATCCGCACCATACACAGTGTGGACGGGGAGCTTCCGTTCTATTTTTTATCAACAAGAAAATGTATTTCTTTATATTTTGCAGGTTAACCCGCATAAAAAATACACTGTTTGTAATATTGTAATATTATATTGTATTGTAATATTATAAGGTGAGATGGAGGCAGATGATCCATTGTGGCGACCCTAAAGGGAGCAGTCGAAAGGAGAAGATTATTTTGCCTACATAATGTGAAATACAACTACAAGTCTTGTCAAAATAAAAAAAAAATGTCTAGAGAATCGGAATAAAGTTGTTAATATTTGACGTATTTGAATTAAGTAATTAGATAAAACAAAACTGTCATCAGTCGTGAGGTCAACGAAATGACGTAAATGATTAACTTTTGTGTTGTGGCGCCATCTTGCGGACGTATGACAGAACGACGTCTTATCTGTGTTGTTTTTTTCCGTTTTTAAAACCAATGGCGTTGAAAGTCGTGTTCAGATTCTCTGCGCTTGCTCACCGACTCAAGCACTCGCATAACGTTTTTAGTACGTTAAACGCTAGCGGCAGTTTAATGGTACAACACGACCGACATAGCCGTTGCTTCACGGTTGTTCCAAGCAGTGGAGGAGGTAAGCACGCGCTTCCGGCACGAGGTCTTCCGTGCCGTGAGATCGTGACTGAGATCCCCGGTTTACTCGTGGGGATCTCATGCCTTATGGAGTACGTTTCCTTACACCAAATGTATTCTGATATTTCTGGCTTTGCCGCGGTTATTTCCACACGCAGAGTACTCAGTCGCAGAAGACTATAAAATATAGCGAATCTCCATTTGAAAATTGCTGGTTTTAATGAAATTTTGCGATAAATCAACTGTTGTTTAAGTTAAATATGATTTTTTTTTGTATCTGAGAATATTTGACGCAGATCTACTAACTTCGGCCTAAGAATTATGAGTTAAAAATGTGTCGTTATATTTTGGCGAATTGCCTACTGTAACACACGTGTGACTGTGAAGACAAGTGTGTTTAAATTAGGGCATTATAGCGGAATTACGGTAATTTATTTTGACGATTAAACAGGTATAACTCCCTTAACATTATTCACGCTAATCTACACAGTTTTATCAGAATAGGAAGTTGATCTACCGTAATAAATTCTTGAATAATTCAATTCAAATTCAAACGTTTATTTCGAACTCAAGGTTCATAGTATATACAAAACATGTGTAAAAATAAAAGTGTATAAAATTCAGCAATCACACGGCGCTCATATAACAACAATAAAATACAATAATGAACTCAGTATAAAATAGAACGCCACCACTTCCAAATGCTGGAGTGAAGTGTGAGTGACGAGTTAACATTGCGGATATAAAATGGTTGTTACATGCCAGCAACCTTCTCATAAAACTATAGACATTCTTTCGTAACAACTCGCCAAAAGACAGAATATTCAAGGACACAAACATCTTGCTTGCACTCGACCTACAAGGTATAGCTAACAACCTTCTTAGGGAATTATTATATGCAATGCGGATTTTGTTCCTAACAGCAACATTGCTAATGAAGAATAATCAATAGATTGCTGGTTTTACTTGATTATGGCGCTTCAAACAGCTGGCTGCTTCATGTGTAGGCCCAGTGGCCCAACAGATGTGTTTCACACTGCCCAGTCATCTCAGCTATGTCCTCTGTCCCCAGTGGAGCATGACCATGCTGTGCTGTACTACCGATTCACCGGGGACAAGGAAGTAGACCTCATGTCCACCTTTGTGCCAGAGTCATTCAGGGGCCACGGGGTCGCAGCGGCGTTGTCACAGGCAAGACTGCATCCAGACATCTGCCAACGTGTGTCCAGTCACATACGAGGTGTTTTCTAACGATGAATTTAAATGCTTCTGTCACAGGCTGCTCTGGATTTTGTGGTTGAAGAAAACTTGAAGGCACATATCTCCTGCTGGTACATAAAGAAGTATGTTGAAGAGCATCGACAACAGAAGTATAAAGAGTTCATAATTTCTTGACTATAGCTTGTTGGTCCACTTTATTGTATGTGTCCACTTGAAGCAACACTATGTAAGATTTTCATCGTGCAATAAAGATTCCAAAATCATTTTGATGGCTCATCAACCTTTGGCTAGGTGAATGTCACCTCCCCCATAGCCTGAGCGGGCCTGCATTATCCGCAACAGCTCTGTTCTTGGTAGGAACACTGAAAGGACTACAGCTATTGCAACTGTGTCCCGAGTCCCACCAACCAATCACTGGGCACAACTTTAGTCACAGTCGCTATAGTTGTTTTCTGTTCAGTGTTCCTACCCAGAACAAGAAAGTTACATGTTGCTGCTTTAAGCATACATTTCTTCTCTTCACATTCATTGTTTATGTCAGGGGTAGGCAATGAGTGCCAAGCCACTTCGGGTTTTATTTTTTATCCAGAACCTTCAACAAGCAATTCCCCAAAATTTCTTTGCACTTATTGCTGATCAGTGAAAACTGATTTAGTTGCTGGTGGGAAACAAAACCTAAAGTGTATTGTCCTAAATGCCACACCGTTGCCTATCCCTGGTCTATATACAGTATAATGCTTTGAAATGCATTCTGGTCATGGTGTGTCTAGATCAGGGGTGTCCAATCATGTGCCATGGAGGGCCAAGACCCTCCAGGTTTTCTCTTCTACCCAGTCGCTTCAGCAGGTGTTTTCACTTATCAGCAATCAATGGGAAGAAATTCAGTGAAATCTGCTGTTGAAGACACTGGTTGGAGGTAAAGCCTGCAGGGTTTTGGCCCTCCATGGCACATGATTGGACTCCCATGGTCTAGATTTTGAGAAGGAGCATCTTTCGCTCTTTCATTAGCATAAAGTTAAGGTCCTCTCAATTTTATGCTAATGAAGTGGGAGCACCTCAGCCCATTTGCTTTAGGGAGGTTGTTACATAACTTTTTAAAGAGAAGTTGCAAGAGAAAATTAGTAGGCACATAAGCAGCAATTAAATCATTTATTTCTCAGATGTTTCCAGGAACATGTTTCACTGCTTAGTTTTTAAAGGTGAACAGGTCAAGTCATTTAATGAAAACAAAGATTTAATATATACACTACCGTTCAAAAGTTTGGGGTCACTTAGAAATTTCCTTATTTTTGAAAGAAAAGCACTTTTTTTCAATGAAGATAACTTTAAACTAATCAGAAATACACTCTATACATTGCTAATGTGGCAAATGACTATTCTAGATGCAAATGTCTGGTTTTTGGTGCAATATCTACATAGGTGTATAGAGGAACATTTCCAGCAACTATCCAGTGTTCTAATGGTACAATGTGTTTGCTCATTGCGTCAGAAGGCTAATGGATGATTAGAAAACCCTTGTGCAATCATGTTAGGTCTGCAATGCTGTAATTGCTGCAAATGAAGGATTCTTTGACGAAAGCAAAGTTTGAAGGAAAAAATTATTATTTCAAACACAAATCATTATTTCTAACCTAGTCAATGTCTTGACTATATTTTCTATTCATTTTACAACTCATGGTGGTAAATAAGTGTGACTTTTCATGGAAAACACAAAATAATTGTCTGGGTGACCCCAAACTTTTGAACGGTAGTGTATATCAAAAAAGTGTTCAGAAAGGTGGAGAATTAAAGCCTTTATATTCTTGAAAAAAATATATATTGATGAAGAAATCCTTTTAATTTTTTTTGTGGGACTGAAATAATCAAAATATTTAGTTCTGAGCAGCTGGGTGAAGGAGACGCCAGTGGTTATAGACGTGTTACAGTAGATAGGACATGGCTATCATTTTCATTCCAAATGGAGGCACCATTTTCTGTAGGTAATTACAATGGTTGAAAGCACCTTCAGCATTGTGATAACAGGATACACAAACAATTGTTTATTGTATTTATTGTAATCATGCAAGTTATGTGTATAGAATATGACTAGCCTAGTGGCTAGCAATGTCCTATCTAGCAGTTACTTATCTATGGCCGGCAAAGATGTCACAGCTGATTACAGCCAATAACATGACTGGGTTGATGTCACGTGTTTCTGCCGAGCAGTTGGTACAAGAGTAAGTGCAACACCCACTGGCCCGGAGGTCAGAATCTTGTCTCTATCACCTTTATGGCATAGGAGAAAGTTTACCAGCCAGTTGTCACCTTACATGCAGGCAAACTACTGGTTAGTTGCTTCAACCAAAAATGCAGGCTGTGTTTATCCTAGCAGCAGAGTTTAATCATTTGTTGTGGGTTGACTGGTTATGCGTGGTTCTACCGCCTCTGATCTTGGGAAGTAGCATGTTCCCCTCATGTAAAAAAAAAAAAAAAAAAAAAAAAGCCTAGGTGGACACCTACCATTAGTCCACTACCTCAGATTAATTGCACTTGCACCCCAGATAAATGTATTATTGAAGTGAACATATTATCATTATCATCTGTGTATTACACTGCAAACATCTTTAATAAATACACTGGGACACCAAATTTTATACAAGTAGAAATGGTGTGTTTATCGTGTGTCAAATTAGCTTTATTCTTTCAGTTTTGGGTTTCATAGAAAGCAGATCAGAGGTTTTCAACTTTGTCCATAGAAGGAACCATTTAGAGCAATTTTGGTCACCAAATATATTTGAGGCTTAAAATGAAGACATGAAAGACAACAGCTTTACAACTGATGGTGGTGTTTGAATGAACAAAAATGTCTTGAGCTTTCCTTAGGTTTTCAGTCCAGTGTTTTTAAAATGACTTACTTACTTACTTACTACTCCTGCAGGGTGAGGGCTGGTGGCCATCACCATGCGTAGAGCCAATCAGGTTAACCAGTGCGTGCCATCATTGCCGGTTTTGGGCCAGTTCCTCTGCATCGTCAACAGCGACTTCGAGCTGTCGGAGGTCTCTCTTCACCACATCGAGCCATCTTTTAAAATGAACTCCTTTTTAATTAATTAAAACACAGTTGCTTCATTGAAGGAATTGGTTAAAAAAACACACAACAGGACTCCTTCTGAAAGTAATCTAGGCAGTGGAAGTAACAGGCATCAGTACGTAGTAATTGACAGATAAACTGAGAATTGAAAAGATTATTCTGCATGTAGGATCCACTTTAGGCCCAGCCAGGGTTTGACATCAGCACCAGCCTTCCAGAGAAATGCTACTCCACTGTCTATTATATATTCTGTTATATAGTCTCAGCAAAAGACAACTAAAGTAATAAAAAGGGAGTAAATTCATGGTAAAGCCACTATTTTATTAGAAAAAAGACACAACTTGACCATAGCAAAAAAAGAAGGTAAGAAAATGTCACAAATTCACAAGAAAAAAATAGAAATTTGATGATAAAGTCAAGAAATTTACTAAAAAGATCACAAATTTACATGATTAAGTTTGCAGGTGCATATGAGAAAAAATACGCAAAATTGCATGACAAAAAGTGTTAATTTATTAAAGAAAAATACCTCAAATTTACAAGAAAAGCTGCAAGTTTATGATGAAATAATTGCAAAGAAAAAAGTTACAGATTTACAGTGGTGTGATAAAGTGTTTGCCCCCTTCCTGATTTCTCATTTTTTGTGTTTGTCACACTTAAATGTTTCAGATCATCAAACAAATTTAAATATTAAACAAAAGATAACACAAGTAAACTCAAAATGCAGTTTTTAAATGGTGGTGTTTATCATTAAGGGTAAAAAAAATCCAAACCTGCATGGCCCTGTGTGAAAAAGTGATTGCCCCCCTGTTAAAACATAAATTAACTGTGGTTTATCACATCTTTGGAAAGCTGAGTTCAATTTCTCTAGCCACACCCAGGCCTGACTACTGCCACACCTGTTCTCAATCAAAAAAATCACTTAAATAGGACCTGCCTGACAAAGTGAAGTAGACCAAAAGATCCCCAAAAGCTAGATATTGTGCTGTGATCCAGAGAAATTCAGGAACAAAAGAGAAACAAAGTAATTGAGATCTATCAGTCTGGAAAAGGTTATAAAGCCATTTCTAAAGCTTTGGGACTCCAGCAAACCACAGGAAGATCCATTATTCACAAATGACGAAAACATGGAACAGTGGTGAATCTTCCCAGGAGTGGCTGGCCGACCAAAATTATCCCAAGAGCGCAGCGACGACTCATCCAAGAGGTCAAAAAAGACCCCACAACAACATCCAAAGAACTGCAGGCCTCAATTGTCTCAGTTAAGGTCAGTGTTCATGACTCCACCATAAGAAAGAGACTGGGCAAAAATGGCCTGCATGGCAGAGTTCCAAGACGAAAACCACAGCTGAGCAAAAAGAACACAAAGGCTGGTCTCAGTTTTGCCAGAAAACATCTTGATGATCGCCAAAACTTTTGGGAAAATACTCTGTGGACTGACAAGACAAAAGTTGAACTTTTTGGAAGGTGTGTGTGGAAGGAACATCATACCAACAGCAAAATATGGTGGTGGTAGTGTGATGGTGTGGGGCTGTTTTGCTGCTTCAGCACCTGGAAGACTTGCTGTGGTAAATGGAACCATGAATTCTGTCTACCAAAAAATCCTGAAGGAGAATGTCCAGCCATCTGTTCGTGACCTCAAGCTGAAGCGCACTTGGGGTCTGCAGCAGGACAATGATCCAAAACACACCAGCAAGTCCACCTCTGAATGGCTTAAGAAAAACAAAATGAAGACTTTGGAGTGGCCTAGACCAAGTCCTGACCTGAATCCGATTGAGATGCTGTGGCATGACCTTAAAAAGGCAGTTCATGCTCGAAAACCCTCCAATGTGGCTTAATTACAACAATTCTGCAAAGATGAGTGGGCCAAAATTCCTCCACAGCGCTATAAAAGACTCATTGCCAGTTATCACAAATGCTTTACTGCAGTTGTTGCTGCTAAGGGTGGTCCAACCAGTTATTAGGTTTAGGGGCAGTCACTTTTTTGCTCAGGGCCATGTAGGTTTGGATTTTTTCCCCCTTAATAATAAACACCTTCATTTAAAAACTGCACTTTGTGTTTAGTTGTGTTATCTTTGTCTCATATTTAAATTTGTTTGATGATCTGAAACATTTAAGTGTGACAAACATACAAAAAAATGAGAAATCAGGAAGGGGGCAAACACTTTTTCACACCACTGTAGATGAACCAGTTCTAAATCTGCCACCGGAGTGGTGGCCTAGTTGGTAGAGCATCCACCCCACAACTGGGAGGCCGGGGTTCAAATCCTGGCCGGGTGATACCAAAGACCAGGCAAAAATGGTACTTTGCGCCTTCTAGCTTGGTCCTCAGCATAATAGAATGGGGAAAGGAAAGTTAACACACAGAGCTACCAGAGGACTGACCCCCCCCCCCCCCACTGTAGTTTTCACTACTTACAGTAGAAGTGCACTTTTATCAGAAAAAAGCTCCAAGTTTAAGAGGAAAATACTTGCCTATTACTAATGCTGACACAAACATTTCTTGTAGAATGTGTTTATTTCCTTTGTACAGAGCACAACAATATTCACTTTCATTTTAATATCATGTAGTTTTCATGTCTCTATGTAGACTATTTTGGTGCGTAATTGCTCAAAATGGCTCTTTCCATAAAGTCATTGCAGACCCCTTGGCTTGTGAAAATGTTGAGTGGCTACTGACTCTGGAAAACTGCTGGTTTCAGTGGATGGTGAGCAGAAAAGTTGATGTCAAGCCCAACAGATGTCAGTCTCACTTCACCAGAGACTGTTTCAATCTGGTGCTGAAAATGCTTACAGCTGCAGATTGGAAAAATGTCCATTATAGCAATAAGAAGCCACAAAAAAGTAATAAACCCACCAAAACAGTAAACTCTTGATTTGATAACAGATTTTGCTGAAATAATTCCAAATGGCCACATAAGCTACCCAATGAAGCGACCAGAGGTGGATAGAGAAGCTACAAATTGTACTCAAGTAAAAGTAGCACTACTTTATATTACTTACTGAAGTAGTAGTCAACAACAAAAAAAAGTTACTATGGCCACTGTGTTAAGTTTTCTCTTAAACGTGTGACTTCACATTATTTTGTTGTTTTTTTCATTCTCTCATAAATTTTGGACAATTTTTTTCTGGATTTTTTTCCCCCTACGTTTTCTATTTTTTTCTTGGAAAAAAAAAAGCACATTTCTTATCAGGTTTCAAATGATGAAATCAAAATTCAAAAAGTACCACCAACTGTACAGTGGAGATCAAAATTAGAGAACAGTGTATTAATACTTGATTTATTCTGAAATATTGTTATTCTTCATTGTTCAGAATTTGACAGAATATCAGCTGTAGTTATGCCACTGCTGTTACTAGCATGTTTTTAATAACCAAGGCACTTCAACACAAACATTTATTTTGTCCCCCCCAAAAAAAAACGGAGAGCAAAATTGGAGAGCAGTGACCACTGTGCCAGAAGAGAAGAACTTTTTTTTTTTTTTTTTTTTTTTTTAGGGCTATAGGATTCAAACATTAATAGGAAGTGTAGAGGCCATTACTTTGAATGACTTCAGCATATCTATGCCCACAGGACATCACTTGTTTCTCACACTGCTCTGGTTTGGTCTTGGTCCATTCTTCTTGCAGTCTCTTCCATAGTTCAGTAACTGTAGTGGGTTTCTTAGCCATTGCTTTGTTGCCAAGGATTTTCCAGAGATTCTCTATGGGGTTTAGATCTGGATTCTGGGCTGACCATTTCATTGTTTCAATATTGTTAGATTGAAGGAACTGTTTAACCCATTTTGCAGTGTGACAGGGGGCATTGTCTTGCATGAAAATTGTGGGCTGATTGGGAGACAGTTGCAATGAAGGAATTGCATGTTGCTGAAGGAGGTTCACATCAACATTTGCATTCACCCTATCATGTATTTGTACAAGAGGCCCAACTCCCGCTGCAGAAAACATCCCCCAAACTATGACACTTCCTCCTCCAAATTTAACTGACTTCTTTACGACTTTAGGTTCAGTGTTTCCCCAGTTTGACGCCAAACATATTATTTCCCATCAGACCCAAATAAATTGAACTTACTCTTATCACTGAAATGCACTCTGGACCAGTTCTCCTCTGTCCACACAACATGCTCATCAGCAAAGGCAAGTCTAACCTTTTTATTCTTTCTGCTGATGAGAGGTTCGGTCACTGCAGAGTGAGCTGTGAGTCCATATTGTCTTAAACTGCGAGGCACTGTGTACTGAGATAGATCTCTGCCCTGTTCAGCAGTGAACTGGTGAGCAATTCCAGCTGCAGTGTTGAACCGATCATAAAAATTATGAACAGGATTGGTGACAAAGGGCAGCCCTTATATTAAAAAGTTTAAATTTATCCCCTTCACAGTGTATGCCGCATATCTACAGAGCACGTTTTTTTTTTTTTTTCGGGTTTGACTAAACAACGAATGGGACCAAACGAGACACCAAATGCCCAAATAATGAATTAAATAATTTGCATTTTAATATTTAAGGACAAATGGGCATTGTAATAACGAACCGGACACAAAGTGCCCAAATAAGGCAATAAATCCTGCTGAAGAGACCAAATGGGACATCAAGTCAATGAACGGGGCACTTTTCCAAATATTTGAGACCCATTCTATGTGTATTCATTTTATAATTTAGCAATACTTGGTTATTAAAAGCTTTTTGAAACCGTAATCAATCAAATTAATGGCAGAAGGACTTGGTTGCAGGTGACGTGTCAGCAGTACCCATTTGTCAGTAAATATTAAAGTAAAAATGATTTAATTCATTATGTTCTGTTCATCTTCTATGTAATCCAGCCATTTAATGTGCTCAGCTCCCTCAGTGCAAAAGTGCTCTCAGCTGTGAGTGTTTTTTGTTTCTGCATGCATGGCATTGAAAGTTTAAAAAAGTTAAAATTTTAGAGCGCATCAGCAGCACACTTCACTAATCAGCATATTTCAGCATACTGTATAATGCTTATTTTTTTACTTGATGCTGTTCAGTGCATTTAGTGCAGAGCTTCTGGGCAAGCTGTGAAACCCGAAGGCAAGCTTTGATTGACAGATCAAGCGATTGCCAAGATACAGGGTGGAGACCTTTTTATTAGTGAGTGTTGATGAAACACCCAGAATAGGGCCCATGTTCTCAAACATTCTGGAAGTCCTCTAGGAGAGCTCCTATTTTAGCTTAAAAATTACTATCAAGGAGTCCCAGCTTAAAAGTGATAAAGGAGCACTCTTAGAGCAACTCTGAGCAAGGGAGATCCAAAAACTTTTATCTTAGTAAGGTGGTATGGTTGACCCCATTGCTTGGTATGATGGTGTCCTTAGAGCTGTGATTGGTCAGTACAGAGGGAAGAGGGAGTGTCATTTAAAGCTTATGGTGTACAAAACTGTCAACGGTGCACAAATGTTATCTAAAACTCAAATATCACAGCAACCAAACCTTGGATGTATGTACAACAGTAACGCAGTAAACTCACAGTCCAACTAAGGAGTTAATGCTTATTTTCCAATATTTAACATGTCCCACCAGCCGAAGTTATGGTACTTTTATGGGTGCTTTCAATGAAATTGGTAAGAACAGTGAACTATTAAATATTGGGGTAACAAGTTTTTTTTTGTGCGTATTTTCACTGATAGTACATGAAAAGTACACAAAGTACCCTGTAACTCTGGGCTGTATTATAAAATGTTACACATTATCCCAACACAATCCAACCTATAATGTTTAATGAGCTCATCGTCATTCATTGTTTCAAGAACATTATTCCTTTGTCTCCGTCTTTCCTCCATTTCCTCCTCCTCTTAAGAAACTCCTAAGCCCCTTAAAAGTCCTCCTCACTCCTAACATTTTTGTCTTGGGAGCACTTTAAAGGGCTAAGATGCTTTCTAAGTAACTTTTGTTTTTACTAGGAGTTTCTCCTACATTTAGGGTGAAAATCAGAAAATGTCAAAATTGGGAGAATTTTCTAAGAATTACTAGGAGTAATTCTTAGCACAAGGACACTTTAGCCCCTTTTCCACTAGTACCTACTCAGCCCAACTCACCTCGACTCTACTTGACTCAACACGGTGTGATTGGTTTTCCATTTCAACTGAGTACTACCTCAAGTGGGTGGGGTTGGGTTCATTACAGGAAGGCTGCCCGTTATCCCGTTAAGTTGTTGAAGTGCTGACGTTTTCACTGATAAATAATGTAAAAGATGCTTAAAATCACAGAACACTCACCATCTTCCCCTTAAGCCGCCATCAGCTTGGCGATCTCGTGGTATACTTTTTCATTTTGGCTCGCTCCACCGCAGCAGGGCCGACGGGGCTGAAAATTTCATAGTTGTCAAATTTGACCAAATGTAGTTTATTTTTCTAAGTGTGACAGAGATCATCCTGCGCAGTTCGCCCCACACGGGACACGAACCCGCGACCTCTCAGTCAACTACACAGTTCGAGCATGGGAGACACAGCACGATCGCGCTGAGCTAAAGGTCCGACCGGTAGCTCAGCGCTACCGATACTGTATGAGGCTTTGGGAGGGAGATTTTACTAACGTTCTACGCCGAACAGCACTAGTTGGCATCCGTTACACTCTCCCCCTTAAACCTCACTCCCATGCCGGGTTCACGGCACCAGTGTGACAGAGATCATCCTGCGCAGTTCGCCCCACACGGGACACGAACCCGCGACCTCTCAGTCAACTACACAGTTCGAGCATGGGAGACACAGCACGATCGCGCTGAGCTAAAGGTCCGACCGGTAGCTCAGCGCTACCGATACTGTATGAGGCTTTGGGAGGGAGGTTTTACTAACGTTCTACGCCGAACAGCACTAGTTGGCATCCGTTACATAAGCGCAGGGATCCAAGCGCTGCAACACCAATGGAAGAACCGTGCGCACCGATGGGGAGACTGTTGAAAAGTAACCACATTTGGTCAAATTTGACCACTATATGAACTTTTCAGCCTATGAACTTTCAAGCCCCGGCGCCAGCAGAGCTTTCCAAAGTGAAATACCAGGAGGTCTCCGAGCTGATGGCTGCTCACGGGAAGATGGTGAGAGTTTTGTGACAGTGTTGATTTGTGTGTAGACATTTATTTATATATTTTGAGGAATATTTTGACACCAAAAATAATCTATATGGTGCCACAAAACAAATTATTTTCTCCATCTGAGATTTAGTGAAGTTAATGTAAATTTGGAAACATTCTGTATTTAAGCCTTAAAATGAAGGTAAAGCAGTCTAGAAAAAAAAAATACAAACTGACCTGTCAGCATTGATAATAGGAAAATTTCTTTCCTCATAAATATGAAACTTTTCGTTCATAAAGCTGAACCTTTCTGTGTGAATTTGCAGCATTTTTTTTCGTGAATATGCAATTTTTCTCCTATATGCAACTTTTATATAATAGTAACATATTATATGTAATTATAATGTAACATAATTTATATATAAATTATGTTACCTTTATTTTTCGAGTCTGATTTGTTATAATGAAATTAAGCAGTATCATGAGAGGGAGTGACGTTGGCTGGGATATCAGCATGCCTGTGATGGAGCGTAAATAAGCTAAATCCAGCTCTCCATTTTCACAAACCCCGATGACCTGACACAACAGTTAACTGCAGTTTAGAAGTGGTCCATTTGTTTCCTTGCACTTTGCCCACTTCTTGACATCTTCAGATGAAATAAAGAGCATCTCCATATACTGTAGGTATTATGGTTGGTTGATCAGGATGATCAATCCAACTTCAGCTTGTCCATTTTGTAGTAACAGATGTGGCATAACACCTAGGATAAGTGCTAAACGCTAAGCTAGCACCATTCCACGCACTTTGCCCGCTTCTTGTTGACATTTTCAGATGAAAGTCAGAAGTGTGCATTATGCCATAAGGCTTTAATAGAAAGTGTAGACTCTGACACAAAAATTGTGTGACAAAACATTTTAAAGCAGGCTATAAGGAAATGGTGTTCGCTAAAGCGGCTAGCTGAAATGAAACATCCAGGTTGGGACCGTCACATCGCACACTGAGGACTGTCTTTTGTCAAACAGCTCCCCACTGTGGAAAAGAAGGTCTAATATACACCATGGTATGTATATGTTCACGTCTGAAGAAGTAAACATCGGTCTAGTCAATTCAGCAATATTACAAGAGAGGGAGTGTGCTATCAATGAATATAGTAATTGAGGTGATTCATCAGGGTGATTTTGCCCTTTGTGAATCACTGCAGCTACTATATTCATGATACTGCATGACCTTGAGTGTAATACTGCTTTTATGTAACAGTTCCACAAGCACAGTTAATAAAATGACATCAATATAGGAAAAAAATGTTATGATTTGTTTGTTAAACCAGCTATTTTGCTCCGCTAAGAAAAAATAGTCCCTTCTAAATGTAGACAATTTACTGCTGCTAAGCACCTCAATCAGCATAATATAGGTCTATTGTCATTTCACACACATGTCCATCCATCCATCTTCTACCGCTTAATCCTTTTCAGGTTGCGGGGGGCTAGAGCCTATACCAGCATCTTTGGGCGAGAGGCAGGGTACACCCTGGACAGATCACCAGTCCATTGCAGGGCCAACACAGAGAGACAGACAACCATTCACTCTCACATTCATATCTAAGGACAATTTAGATTCCCAGTTGATGCCAATTAGCCTAATCTGCATGTCTTTGGCCTGTGGGAGGAAACCGGAGTAAACCCATGCAGACTCCATACAGATGGGTCACCGATGGTGTTGGGGTGGGATCAAACCCACAATGGTCAGGGGTGGAATCGATCCCGTGACCGTCTTGCTGTGCTGCCACAGTGCTAACCACTGCACCACCATGCTACCCACCGTGCTGCCCACATGTGTAACAAATTAAATATTGTCCAGTGCAAAAGTCATTGTTTATAATGCATGCTGGTCACCTGTTGAGTAGGTTTGTGATCACTGTGAGATCACACAGGTGACAAGCTAGCATGTTAGCAATTTAGCTTTGGCATACTTCACTTGCTTTTTTTTTAGCGTTTTCAAATGAAATAAAGAGTCCATCACCACAAAGGTATTGTGGTTTGCCAATTGGGACAATAAATCCAACTCTAGCTTGCCTATTTAAAAAAAAAAAAAAATATTATGGGTGTGTTTACAAAGGTAGGACTTCCGGGCCATGGAGGTATGATTTTTCACTGTGGAAATTTTGGTATCCAACACAGTATTGCAGTTCCCATCAGCCACTGATAGAGTTGACAGCCTTGACAGTAAACAACGGTTAGTAATTAACAGTTACTAGAGCACCTTTGAAGTGGCATTATACATATTCAGCGAAATGTCAGAGTGCAATTATTGTGGAATATAATAACTTCCGGAATCCTTATAGTCCAATCAAATTGGTCGGTTGGAACTAACTGTTGTATAATAATTACCTGTGAGGCAGAGGGTTACAGGCATTGTACAAACATAATTTACCTTATCCCCCTTTGAGAAGGCCTATTGTCCAATCAAATTGCTCAGTCAGAATGAACTGTTAAGATATTGATTCTAACTGTTTTGTGGCACCATGCAGATTTTTTTTATTACAAAAAATTTCTCATAGCAGAGGTTGCTGACCCCTGCCATAGCAAGTGTCTCACATTGCCTTTACGTCATTATATGTGAATTGATGCTTTTCTGTGCGTAGTAGTCTCTTCACAACATCACGCATGATCAGTCTTAAACTCAGGTAGATCATTAAGTAAGAACTTTGTGAAAGTACAATGCAGTCATCTTTCCAGTAAAATCACTTTGTCCCCCCCCCCCCCCCAGAGCAAGTCAAAGCTCCTCCAGAGTTAAGGATGGAAGTACTAAAGTTGTATCCCTCTTCCCTTCCTCCCATAAATGTATTTCATTAAAGCGTGGTGAAATTGTAGAATGCCAGCCCTTGATGTTCAGACACACACTGGAAGTGTGGTGCTGAAGAAAACAGTCAAAAATGATCCTGAATGGATTAAATCCAAGAGTCAAGGATAAAGTTCGGTCCAGGAAATCTGCCCTGTAAAGTTTCCAGTGTTTTATTTCTCTAACAGTACACCTCTCCTTGTTGCTCTGATCCATTGTCAGTTTCAACAACATATTTCGTCCCTGTGGGTGGTTTGTGGCCATTGACCGTCAGTTCCGGTGGTGCCTCGCCATCTGCAGCAGTCAGGTACATGTCCCACATTTGTTCAGGGAGGTCCATCTCCATCATCTTCTGTTTGATCATCAGGTTCTTTTCAATGTTCCGTCGCTTGTACTTAAACTCTATGATGGTCTTGGTGTAGCGGTTCAGCGCCGTCACTGCAGAGGCCATGCAGGTGCCAAAGGAGCCCCATGCTAAGCTGAGGACGGGTTGAAAAAGAGTTAAGATAAAGACATTGAAATGAAAGGTTTTTTTTATGCACATCTACGCGAATACACATACAGTATATACAGTGTTGTGAAAAAGTATCTTCCCCCTTCCTGATTTCTTGTACTTTTCCATATTTGTCACACTTAAATGCTTTAGATCATTAAACAAATTTTAATATTAGACAAAGATAACCTGGGTAAATACAAAATGCATTTTCTAAATTAGATTTAAGGGGCAATTACTTTTTCACACAGGGCCAGGTAGGTATGGATAGCTTTTTTTCCTTTAATAAATGAAATCATTTAAAAAAAATGCATGTTATATTTACTCAGGTTTTCTTTATCTAATATTAAAATTTGTTCGATGATCTGAAAAATTTAAGTATGACAAATATGTACAGTGCATCCGGAAAGTATTCACAGCATTTCACTTTTTACACATTTTGTTATGTTACAGCCTTATTCCAAAAGGGATTAAATTAATTTTTCCCTCAAAATTCTACACACAATACCCCATTATGACAATGTGAAAAAAAAAGAGATTTTTGAAAATTTATTAAAAATAAAAAACTAAGAAATCACATGTACATGAGTATTCACAGTCTTTGCCATGAAGCTCACAATTGAGCTCAGGTGCATCCTGTTTCCACTAATCATCCTTGAGATGTTTCTACAGCTTAATTGGAGTCCACCTGTGGTAAATTCAGTTGATTGGACATGATTTGGAAAGGCACATACCTGTCTATATAAGGTCCCACAGTTGACCGTGCATGTCAGAGCACAAACCAAGCATGAATTCAAAGGAATTGTCTGTAGACCTCTGAGACAGGATTGTCTTGAGGCACAAATCTGGGGAAGGGTACAGAAAAATTTCTGCTGATTTGAAGGTCCCAATGAGCACAGTGGCCTCCATCATCCGTAAATGGAAGAAGTTTGGAACCACCAGGACTCTCTTTCTACAGCTGGCCGGCTGTTTTAACTGAGCGATCGGGGAAGAAGAACCTTCCAGAGGACAACCATCTCTGCACCAATCCACCAATCAGGCCTGTATGGTAGAGTGGCCAGAAGGAAGCCACTCCTTAGTAAAAGGCACATGGCAACCCGCCTGGAGTTTGTCAAAAGGCACCTGAAGGACTCTCAGACCATGAGAAACAAAATTCTCTGGTCTGATGAGACAAAGATTGAACTCTTTGGCATGAATGCCAGGCATCATGTTTGGAGGAAACCAGGCACCGCTTATAACCATGCCAATGGTGGTGGCAGCATCATGCTATGGGGATGTTTTTCAGCGGCAGGAACTGGGAGACTAGTCAGGATAGAGGGACCGATGAATGCAGCAATGTACAGAGACATCCTGGATGAAAACCTGCTCCGGAGCGCTCTTGACCTCATACTGGGGCAATGGTTCATCTTTCAGCAGGACAGCCACCCTAAGCACACAGCCAAGATATCGAAAGAGTGACTTCAGGACAACTCTGTGAATGTCCTTGAGTGGCCCAGCAAGAGCCCAGACTTGAATCCAATAATAATAATAATAATACATTTTATTTCTAGGCGCCTTTCAACCCCCAAGGTCACCTTACACAGAGCATTAAAACATTAAAAACAGATTTAAAACGCAATAACAAAACTTTTTTTTTATTACTTATTTTGTACCCGTAGGTAGATTTGTTTTGCAGTCTGGTGACAAGCCACCAGCTGCTGGTCGCTGCGTGCGCAAGCGCCCCGTATCCCTAACCTGCATGTTTTTGGTATGTGGGAGGAAACCGGAGAAATCCTGGAGTAAACCCATGCAACACAGGGAGAACATGCAAACTCCACACAGATCACTGTTGGTCGGGGGCAGGGATCGAATCCACGATCTCACGATCCCCGCGATCCCCCGGCCGAGGGTAAACTGTGCTGCCGCAGTGCTAACCACTGTGCCACCGTGCTTAAGTAACTTAAGTAACAAACTTAAGTAACAAACCAAGAACAGTGAATTAAAGGTAGATTATCAAAGAGCGTAAGCTTGCTTAAACAAATAAGTTTTGAGTCTGGATTCAAATAATGGAAGAGAGTCAATGTTGCAAATGGCTGGAAGTGAATTCCAGAGCCGTGGAGCAGAGCGACTGAAGGCTCTATACCCCATAGTGATGAGGCGGGCAGAAGGAACAACAAGGTGATGGGAAGAGGACTACCTGAGAGAGCGGCTAGGGGTGACGATGTGGAGGAGTTCAGACACGAATGGTGGGGCCAGGTTATGAAGGGCTTTGAAGGTGAGGAGCAGTATCTTCAAGTTTATTCTGTCCTTTATTGGGAGCCAGTGAAGATGCTGAATGACAGGGGTAATATGTTCTATGGGTGGAGTACGAGTGATGATACGGGCAGCAGTGTTCTGAAGGAGCTGTAGCCTGTGGAGGGATTTATTTGGGAGACCAAAGAGAAGTGAGTTGCAGTAGTCAATGTGGAAAGTGACAAGACTATGGATAAGGATGGCAGCAGTGTGCGGAGTGAGGGAGGGACGCAGTCGGTTGATGTTACGAATATGAAAATAGGCAGACCAAGTAATATTATTGATATGAGACTGGAATGATAAAGTGCTGTCGAGGATGACACCCAGGATCTTGACCTGAGAGGAAGGGCAAATGGGAGCGTTATTAATATCAGTGGAGAAACTGGGGGATTTGGTTAAGATGGAGGGTGTACCAACAAGTAAAGTTTCTGTTTTATTGCCACTGAGTTTGAGGAAATTAGAGGTAAACCATAATTTAATTTCAGAAAGACAATCAAGAAGAGAGGTAGGTAGCAGTGTGGAGTTGGGTTTAGAGGAGAGGTAGCGCTGGGTGTCATCCGCATAACAAGGGAAATGAATATTGTATTTATGGAAAATGTAACCAAGTGGAAGAATGTAAATAATGAAGAGAAGGGGCCCAGGACAGAGCCCTGGGGAACACCTGCAGAAATGGGGAACAAACTCGAGGTGTGAGATTTGATTTGGATGAACTGAGTGCGGCGGGGGAGATATGAAGTGAACCAAGTGAGGGGAGTGTGGGTAATGCCAATGGAAGCCAGTCTATTTAGGAGGGTGCTCTGAGAAATGCTGTCAAAGGCCGCAGTGAGATCTAGGAGAATGAGTATAGTGAGTAAGCCAGAATCTGCAGCCATCAGGAGGTCACTCGTGATTTTGATCAATGCTGTTTCTGTAATATGGAGGGGGCAGAAACTGTACTGGAATTGTTCATAGAGCTTATTATTACTGAGGTGATTGTGGAGCTGAGACGCAACAACTTTTTCAAGAATCTTAGAGATGAAGGGGAGATTAGAGATTGGTCGGAAGTTATTAAAATCAGATGAGTCTGCACCAGGTTTTTAAAGTAGAGGTGTAACAGCAGCTGTTTTGAGTGGTGACGGAACAATTCCAGTATTGAGGGAAGAGTGAATAATGGTGGTAATCAAAGGAGCCAGTGAAGGAAGGCAGGCTTTAAAGGGCCTGTATCATGCAAAATTGACTTTTTTGAGCTTTTAAGCATGTTATAATGTTAATTCCTCACCAAAAACACCCCCAAAGTGGTATTTTGCTCCATTCACGCATCTCTGAGTATTCTTCCTCAACCCTGCTCTCTGAGCTGCTGCTCCGCCCTGTCCCTGATAATGATTGGGTCCCCACATTCATACGTATGAACGTGGGTGAGCCGCCCACTCCAGGAAGTGCCTGTGCTGCCAGCACCGCCCCCAGGCTAACGCACACACCCACTTTCTCCGCGCAGCTAACGGAGCAGTGATCGGCAAAACTCTTTCACTTTAGCATTGACGCTGTGAAGAAGTAGTTCCTCTCGCACCTGATCTGCTCAGTGACAACAACTGTTTGCTTTTTTACGTAAGACAATGCCTTCTATGTGGCGTAAATGTGTCTTTGGCTGTGAGAGATTTAGGAGTTTGTTCAGCCTTCCTAATGAAGAGCCTACTCGTCAGAAATGGTTGGAGTTTATTATCGTCATGAAATGGGCGGCAGCCACAAGAAGGAGAGGCGGAGCCTCAGAGATCGAGGCATCTTACTTCCGGGTTGGAAAAGTAGCTCGCGAAAATAACTCATATTTCATAAGAAATTCATTCTCCAGTGTACCAAATAATATACTATCACATACAGTACATGCATATAGTTTACTCTGAAAGGCTTAAAATAGCATGATATAGGCCCTTTAACAAGGACAGTAGGGAGGGGGTCAAGCTGACAAGTGGAGGATTTGGATTTGTGAATTAGCTGGAATATGTCTTAACGAGGGGCGTGTAAAACTTGAGAAGGAATGAATAAGGAAAAGAAAGTGGGGAATCCACTCCAGAAACTACAGCTCCATCAGACACAAGCTGTTGATCGATATTTGAAATTTTGGAAGTAAAGAATGACATGAGAGAGTTGCAGAAGCTGGGTGAGTGCATATGCGAGGGGAGTGAGTCCGGGGGCCTTGTGGCATTGCTGAGGAGAGAAAAGAGTGCCTTTGAGTTGCCTTTATTAACGGAGATTAGATCAGGGTAGTACGTAGATTTAGCTGATGCAATGGAGTCTTTGTAGAGCAAGACATGATTATTGTACATTTCTTTGTGAATGGTTAGTCCAGTTTTCTTAAAAAGGTGTTCCAGATGACGTCCTTTGGCCTTGAATTGCAATTGAACATCTCTGGAGAGATCTGAAAATGGCTGTGCACTGATGCTTCCCATCCAACCTGATGGAGCTTGAGAGGTGCTGCAAAGAGGAATGGGCAAAACTGCCCAAAGATAGGTGTGCCAAGCTTGTGGCATCATATTCAAAAAAGAATTGAGGCTGTAATTGCTGCCAAAGGTGCATCAACAAAGTATTGAGCAAAGGCTGTGAATACTTATGTACATGTATTTTCTTAGTTTTTTATTTTTAATAAATTTGCAAAAATCTCAAAACTTTTCACATTGTCATTCTAGAGTATTGTGTGTAGAATTTTGAGGAAAAAATGAATTTAATTCCTCTTGTAATAAGGCTGTAACATAACAAAAGGTGGAAAAAGTGAAGTGCTGTGAATACTTTCCGGATGCACTGTACAAATATAAGAAATTAGGATGGGGCAAATACTTTTTCACAGCACTGTATATCCTGGCTAACACAGGAAAGGGCAAATTGTGTTGTAGAGGACCAAGACACTGTAGTTTTGTTTTTTTTTTTTTTTTATAGCCAGTTACTAAATTGGATTTTTTTAAGTTCATTCCAGCAAAGCTGAAAGGAACTAATGCGATGATGCGGCCTCCTTCCATCCGCCTGTCTGTCTGTCCATCCACATTTCACAGGAATCACTACTCATCCTAGGCATTTGCCCTGATGCTCACCAAACTTGGTCACAATGATCCTCAGGTGGGTCTGTATCCAGGTTGTGTTCAAGGTCAAGGTTAGGAGATCTGGGCAGTTATGATTTTAGAGAAATCACTACTGGTCCTAGGCAATTACCTAGCTTCTCACCAAACTCACAATGATCCTCAGGTAGCTCTGCATCCAGGTTGAGGTCAAGGTCATTGTTTTAGGTCAGGAGATCTGTGTATTTACAATTTCACAAAAAAAGTTACTCTTCCTTGAACTTAACCTTAACCACATCTTAGACTGGTCTGTATCTAGGAAGTACTTAAGGTTAAGTTCAATGATCAGGAGATCTGAGTACTCTCATGGTGATTTCATCAGGCCAGAATGTGCTACTTCACCATTGACGCTCTGGTTAACTGATCACAATCCATGGGAAGTAATTCAATGAAGTCAACTGTTTAAGAGGCAGGCTGGAAAGAAAGCCTGCAGTGTCTTGGCCCTTTATATTACAGTTTTCCCATCCCTGGTTTAACAACATAAGTGAAGCACTGTTCTGCCTCTGCTGATGAAATTACATGCATATTAACAGAAAAGAAATCTTTGGCCATATGCTTTATACGTTATCAGAATCGCGGTCCGACCTCATAACTAGTGGATGTACTGTTAATGTCACCCTGACTGGAATGTTGTGCCTATCAAACAAAGGGGGCTAATGTTCTGTCCCAATTTAAAATGTATATTTGATAGTTTGAAAAAAAAATACACTGCCACAAGTCTTTTTGTGTTCTCTTTTATACAGACGGGATAACATATTTTTCTGCAAATGTAAAATAAGCAAATATAAAAATAAATGCTTACATATAAGACCAGCTGTAGTCCCAGGTTTTGGGCCTCCAGTCTTCTGGTCCCATAGCGACAGCCAGCTGAAATATGGTGGTAAACATCATGTGGGCCACCATCCCACAAAGGCCTCAGGGGATAAATTCATAGAAAGACAACAAGAAATGGTTATTATTACCATCCATCCATGGATGGTAATTATTACCTTTGGATGGTATTATTTTATTACCTTTGTTAAAAAGATTGGTTGTAGAAGGTTCAGTTTGGGAATACATGTATGTGAGAGCTAATAAAGGGGAATACACTAATGATGACCTTTTATTGATAAATTTAAATAATTTGTCAAATAATTTACTAGAACGTTTATTGTGATCTGTCTGGTTGTTGGTCTAGCTGCTAGCAAAAACTTAAGACAGATCTGCATGAAAACTTTATCAGATGGCCAGCTTCATCCTACAGTAACTAAGAAGTTTTTTTGATTTTAGAGTCAATCTGGATCAAAATTTATGTACGTAGATGTGTGTGTGTGTGTGGGGGGGGGGGGGTATTTTATTCTGTTCAAATGTAAACATTGTCTCCATCTGTTGGACATCCAACCACAAAGTACTCCCTTGGTGACAGAATGCAGCCTTCAACTGTTCTTGGTTACAATGCTAATATATTAGTTTATATACAATAGTAATGTTACTTGATCCAAACTAGCATTGTTTGATGCAAATGTTTGGTGATTTGTGTTACAACAATTCTTTCAAAGCTTATATTTGCCAATGTTTTAAAGGCAGACTGCGGTGGATTTAAATCCCCTTAAAAACAAACCTACATTGTCCAAAATGGTATGTTATGCCATATTCCACAAAAAAAATAAAAATACCGTTCATGGGCTTTCAATTGCTTGTGAAAATCTTTTCCCCTTTTTTCCTCTTATCTATGGACATTTTAATTAGAAACCCCCCACATCCTAATTAAAAAATTACAATACAATGCTGCAGTGAATGCAGGGGATCCAATCAACCACCCGGCATAAGTGGAGCACAGGAGCACCACAGCAAAGCAACACAGCACACACACTGGCCACCACCATTGTCCTCTGCTGGGTTGCGAGCTACATACTGCCGCCCAAAAGTAGACCGTGAGTCCCTACTGATGCTTGTGTGCCTGTAAAATCCAAAACTTCAAAACTTTACATCACTATGACTGGGGAAAGGAATGAACAGATTGATTGAATATCACATGTGATGATACATGCACTGGGACAGGATGGAACACAGCAGAGAGGCAAGGCCAGTCACTTGTAGGGCCTGCAGCTGGAGAGCATACGCATTCAGTTGCCCAGCTGCAAACACAGTTCCCCACAGCTCCGGTCCTCTCAGCAATTACAAAACACTACCCATTAATTCTGTGCACAATCATCTCTGCAGGCTCTCAACACACGGCAAAAGTATTTTACTTTGCCACACTGCATTGGGAACTGTCAGACGACCCCATCTGATTACACCTCTTTTCTCCTCCGGTCTTTAGTGTGCAATGGCGTCTCTCCAAAAGTCTGAACAAACAAATCAACACATGTGGCATCTAAATATATCCAGCCTTATCTGAATATCTGTGGATCATTTTCTTTGTAGCACATTAGCTAATTGGCACAAGGCTTTGACATTTACTGTACGTAAAACCATACAGTTAGCAAGCTACCGTATCAGGAAAATACAGGCTAATTGCGGCTAGTGCTATATTACACAAACAGTATAAATTTCTTTTTGTCTTTCGGCTGCTCCCTTTCAGGGTTGCCACAGCATATCATCAACTTATATCGCGATGATCTGCATGTTGATTTAACAAAGATTTTTACGCCAGATGCCCTTCATGACACAACCCTGCCCATTTATCAGGGCTTAGGACCAGCACATTGAGTACACTGGCTTGTGCACCCCCTGTGGCTGGGTAACCAGCTTTTCCTTCTTCCATTCTATTTTTGCTGAGCACCAAGCTAGAAGGCAGGAAATGCCATTTTTATATGGTCTTTGATATGACCCGGCCGGGACTTGAACACACAACTGGGAGGCTGTGGGGCGGTGCGCTACCAATAGGTCACACAATACTGCTACACAAACAGTATACAGTAAATTCCATGATAAAAACAAACTCAATGAACATGTCCACTTGTGTGCACAGTGATCACATGATAATGGGTGGAACTGCATCAATCTTTAAAAGCAGTTTGATGGTAAAATCATTTTAATTTGGCTCAAGTTTTCAAAGCAGTTGTCCAAAAATGCTAACTGGCTGTGGACCATACAGTCTATGCTCTGGACTCTAGACTGGCTACACAGTTCCGCCCCCTTCCTCCGAGGCCATACCCAGTGCTTAGTCCTGATTGGTTCCCCATTCTAGTGACAGCATTAGAACGGTCTACATAAATTCTTTTTTCTTTTGAGAGGGGAGGAGCTTAACTGAAGTTTCACAGCAGAAAACAAACATGACACTTAAGAGTGATTTTGTTCTTGATATGTCTTGTAATTAATAAAAAAAAAACATGTTGCAGACATAGTATTAACTTGATTTTCACTGGGGTGCCTCTATAAAAAGTTTCCATCCATCCATTTTCCTTGCAGTATCTGCTTAATGAAACATCTAATCCTCACAACTAGCACTTTCCTTCCTCTCCTTACATAGTCAGACAGATGCCTTATTGAGGACAGCACTGAAAATGCACACGATGGCAAGTAACCAAATACTTG
Source organism: Pholidichthys leucotaenia (assembly GCA_020510985.1). Taxonomy (NCBI): domain Eukaryota; kingdom Metazoa; phylum Chordata; class Actinopteri; order Cichliformes; family Pholidichthyidae; genus Pholidichthys; species Pholidichthys leucotaenia. Next base: position 320,712,543 of record CM035838.1, read on the forward strand.
CAAAGTTTTTAGGTTGGGTAGAAATTATCTCTGGTAACATTCCCTAGCTTGTTTCCATGACTGCAGCACTCTTTTTTTTTTCCAGCAGAAGTTTGCTTGTCTTTTATCTGCCATTGTAAGGGCTCAAAACACAATTGGCTGTGATTCTAATTAGTAGTCTAGCCAACACAAAACAAGAACAAACCTTTCTGGGACAGTTATAAACTATTCAGATGGAAATAACTGGGCTGTAACATTGTTGATGGAGAAGCCAGTTTTTCCAGCTTAAATATTCAAATCTCTGGTGACAGCTCATGGTTTTTTTTTTTAACTCCTCAGCCTCTAAAGGCTGAAGGGGTATTATTGTCATCCTGCCCAGCGGATGGGTGGCAGCGTCGGTGTCAACACCTACCTTATGAATGTGATAACTACAGTAAGAAATGATATGGGCTTTTCAATTTATTATCATGGGTGTATCTATGAAAATCTCAGACGAGTTTGAATTTGGGTGACCTCTGACCTTGAGGTCAAGGTCACTGGCCAGTTTTCCCTAAATCTTGTCAATGCAGTAACTACACAAAGGAATGATATTTTCAAATCAATTCCATGTCTAAGGGTGCTTTCACACCTAAATTTGTTTAATTTGGTCCGAATCAGTTGACAAGTTTGTTACTTTGTATCATTTTCTCCTTGGTTCGGTCCCCTTTCACACAAAAAATGAGGCAGACCATAAACAGACCAAACTGCATCACGTTAAATCCCGCAAGACTTATGTCAGAACGTTTTCTGGTCTTATTGGTCAGATTTTTTTTGCCGGGGGAACAGCAAAGGTAAATACAGGAAGTAGGATGACTACCGTGTATTTATGCATTTCTGAAAGAAAATAATAGAAATCGTAGTGTAATCTGTGGGGGGGGGGGGGGGTTCATTGCCCTGGTTATCGTTTATTACATACATGCATATACCACTTTTGGCAAATCGTACACTTTGAAGATGAAGTGCTGCTACGGATGGGAAATAACATGTTAACGTTCATTAATCCTCCAGAACCGTGACATGTTCAGCCACAGATATTTTCAAATATTTATCAGGTATGTACAGTGACAAAATGCTTTACCATTTGCCGCTGGTCCCGTTTTAGTGCGGTCGCTTTCACACCTGCAGGACCAGACCAGAGTTCACCATTTAATTTGAACCGGTTGTTATGGTACGCACTTGAGTGCGATTACTGAGTTCTCACCAGACAAAACGAACCGCATTAACGGAGAAAATGAACTTGAGTTCGATTGAAACGGACTAAAGCCTGCAAGTGTGAAAGCACCCTACGACAAATCTTAGACGGCTTAGATTCTGACCTCTGACTATGGGTTTGGGGTCAAAAGGTCAAAGGTCAATGTTAACATTCCCTTTGCACTATTACTATAGAAAGTGTAAAGCTAGGGTCACCAATCTTAGTACACATGTTCACCCTGAGACCCTGACCTCTCACTACAGGTTTGGGGTCAAAAGGTCAAAGGTCACAGTTAGCTTTCCCTGTGCCCTATTGTTACAGAACAGGTAAAGCTAGATTCACCAAAGTTTGTACACATGTTCACCCTGTCACCCTGACCTCTGACTGTGGTTTTGGAAACATGGTAAATGGTATTCACTTATATAGCGCCTTCTCATCTCTGGATGACCAAAGCGCTTTACAGATCCTGCTATCCACCCATTCATGCACACATTCACACACTGATGGCGGCAGAGTTGCCATAAACACACAGGCGCTAGCCTGGCCACCAGGAGCAACTGGGGGTTCAGTGTCTTGCACAAGGACACTTTGACATGCAGACTCACAAGGTCAAATGTCAAGGTCATGGTCAAATTGCCATTTAAACTATATCTCAACAACAAAGACAGCGAGGGTCACCAAGCTTGGTACACAGGTTCACCGTGGGACTCCAACCTACAACTATGGGTTTGGGGACAACAGGTCAAAAGTTAAGGTCAAAATGTCCTATAAACTATATCTCAACAACAGTGACACCTAGCGTCACCAAATTTTGTACACATATTCACCCTGAGACCCTGACCTCTGACTATGGGTTTGTGGTCAAAGGTCATGGTTAGTTTCCCATATATATATATATATATACATATATATATATATATATACATACACACACACATACACACACCACACACAGAGTGGAGTGAAAAAGTGTTTATCCCCTTCCTGATTGCTCATTTTTTTTGTATCTTTGTCACACTTAAACAAATTTAAATATTAGACAAAGATAACACAAGTAAACACAAAATGCAGTTTTTAAATGAAGGTGTTTATTATTAAGGGAACAAAAATCCAAACCTACATGGCCCTGTGTGAAAAAGTGATTGCCCTTAAACCTAATAACTGGTTCGGCCACCCTTAGCAGCAACAACTGCAATCAAGCGTTTGCAGTAACTGACAAAGTCTTTTACAGTGCTGTGGAGGGATTTTGGCTCACTCATTTTGCAGAATTGTAATTCAGCCACATTGGAGGATTTCTGAGCATGAACCACCTTTTTAAGGTCATGCCACAGCATCTCAATCGGATTCAGGTCAGGACTTTGACTAGGCCACTCCAAAGTGTTCATTTTTTTTCCTTAAGCCATTCAGAGGTGGACTTGCTGGTGTGTTTTGGATCATTGTCCTGCTGCAGAACCCAAGTGCACTTCAGCTTGAGGTCATGAACAGACAGCCGGACATTCTCTTTCAGGATTTTTTGGTAGACAGCACTATTCATGGTTCCATTTACCACAGCAAGTCTTCCAGGTCCTGAAGCAGCAAAACAGCCCCAGACCATCATACTGCCGCAACCATATTTTACTGCTGGTATGATGTTCCCTTTCTGAAATGCTGTGTTACTTTCATACCAGATTTAATGGGACACACACTTTCCAAAAAGTTCAACTTTTGTCTTGTCAGTCCACAGAGTATTTTCCCAAAAGTCTTGGGGATCATCAAGATGTTTTCTGGCAAAACTGAGATGAGCCTTTATGTTCTTTTTGCTCAGCAGTGGTTTTCATCTTTGAACTCTGCCTATATGGCAGAGTTCAAAGATGCCATGCATGCCTGCATGGCAGAGTTCAAAGATGAAATAACGGTCATCACTGCACTCTTGGGGTAATTTTGGTCAGCTGGCCACTCCTGGGAAGGTTCACAATTGTTCCATGTTTTCGCCATTTGTGGATAATGGCTCTCATTGTGGTTCGCTGGAGTCCCAAAGGTTCAGAAATGGCTTTATAACATTTTCCAAACTGGTGGATCTCAATTACTTTGTTTTTCATTTGTTCTTGAATTTCTTTGGATCGCAACATGATGTCTAGCGGGATGTCAGGTGTGGCAGTAATCAGACCTGGGTGTGGCTAGAGAAACTGAACTCAGCTTTCCAAAGATGTGATAAACCGGAGTTAATTTATGTTTTGACAGGAAGGGGGGCAATCACTTTTTCACACAGGGCCATGTAGTTTTGGATATTTTTTTTTTTCACCCTTAATAGTAAACACCTTCATTTATAAACTACGTTTTGTGTTTACTTGTGTTATCTTTGCCTAATATCTGCATGGGTTTACGCCAGGATTTCTCCGGTTTCCTCCCACATGCCAACAACATGCAAATTTGGTTAACTGGCATCAACTGGGGATTCTAGATTGTCCTTAGGTATGACTGTGAGAGTGAATGGTTGTCTGTTTCTCTGTGTTGGCCCTGCGATGGACTGTTGATCTGTCCAGAGTGTACCCTGCCCAAAGATGCTGGGATAGGCTCCAGCCCCCCCCCCCCCCGACCCAAAAAGGATTAAGTGGAAGAAGATGGATGGATGAATGGATGGATATTAAATTTGTTTCTAAGAATGCCTTCTATCATTTGTGCAATATTGCCAAGATTAGGAGCATCTTGTCTCAGAGTGATGCTGAGAAACTGATCCACGCTTTTGTTAGCTCTAGATTAGATTATTGTAACTCTTTATTATCAGGTTGTCCTAAAGCATCTTCAGTCTTCATCTGATCCAAAATGCTGCAGCAAGAGTTTTAACAGGTACTAGAAAGAGAGGTCATACCTCTCCGGTTCTGGCCTCCCTTCATTGGCTTCCCATAGAGTTTAGAATTAAGTTTAAAATCCTTCTTCTCACTTACAAAGCTCTAAATAATCAGGCCCCTTTTTTATTTAAAAGATCTAATACTACCCTATTATCCTAACAGAGCACTATGCTCCCAAAATGCAGGATTACTCGTAATACCTAGAATCTCCAAAGGTACAATGGGAGGCATAGCCTTCAGTTATCAAGCTCCTCTCCTGTGGAACCAGTTGCCAGTCTGGATTTGGGAGTCAGACTCGATCCGTTTTTAAGAAGAGGGTTAAAACCTTTCTTTTTGATATAGCCTGTAATTAGGGAGGGATCATGTGCCCCTGAACCCTCCCTTAGTTATGCTGCTAATAGGTTTAGACAGCTGGGGGACCTCCAATAATGCACTGGGCTTCACTCCTTTCTTCACTCTCAATGAAATATATTTGCTGGTCATTAACATCTGTTTGTTCTCTCCCATAGATTGATTCCTCACTGTGCTGTTTGCTCTCTACATGTCTGTTCTTTTCATCTTCTCTATTCCCTCACCCCCCTGCTAGTCGCAGCAGATGACTGCCCCTTCCTGAGCCTGGTTCTGCTGGAGATTTCTTCCTGTTAAAAGGGAGTTTTTCCTCTCCACCATTGCCAAGCGCTTGCTCACAGGGGATCACCTGATTGCTGGGGTCTTTCTGCAATTCTGGGGGTTTCCCCTACAGTACAAAGTTCCTACGAGATGACTGTTGTTTTGAAGTGGCACTATATAAAGAAAGTTGAATTGAATTCCACATGCCAAAAACATGCAAGTTAGGTTAATTGGCATCAAATTGGGGATTCTAAATTGTCTTTAGGTATGAATGTGAGAGTGAATGGTTGTCTGTCTATGTTGGCCCTGCGAGGGACTGGCAATCTGTCCAGGGTGTACACTGCCTCTCGCCCAAAGATGCTGGGATAGGCTCCAGCCCCCCGCGACCCAAAAAGGATTAAACGGAAGATGGATGGATGAATTGAATTGAACTGAATTGAAGAAGATGGATGGATGGATGATGATCTGAAACATTTAAGTGTGAAACATACAAAAAAAAAAAAAAAAAGAGAAATCAGGAAGGGAGCAAACACTTTTTCACACGTGTGTGTGAGAATGTGAGAGTGAATGGTTGTCACACACACATACATATGTGTGTGTACACACACACACACGTATATATATATATAATATCATAGGACCTTTTCAATTATCATAATAATCACACTTGTCTTTGCACTCCACACTTTCATATACATTGATCCATCTGGGAAGTCACTACCATACCTGTGTATATCCCATAATCCTGGGCTATTTTATTCAATCGCGTGTTCAATTGTGTGTTCTGTAACTGTGTTTTATGTATACCCTTCTCTCATACTTAACTCTGCAGTAGCCTGGTGTAGTACCCACAATTTTGTTGTACCGTACAGCTGTACAATGGCAATAAAAGCGTTTTCTATTCTAAATATACGTATATGTCGCTATAGAACGAGTAAAGCTAGGCTCACCAAACTTTGTACACAGGTTCTCCCTGATGTCTATGGTTTGGGGCTGGAGCCTATCCCAGCATATAAAACCATATATATAAAATCTGTAATGGTCTGCTCCAGTGCTCATTCTCTCCAGCTGCGCGCACACCTGACTATATTAACCATGCTGCACTGGGAGCAGTGCGGAGTCGTCTGTCTACAATTCATACGACCTTATCCTGCCTTCGTGATTATTCCTGAGTTCCAGTCTAAGCCTAGTCTTGTCCTAACTCCTAGCCTCCTGCCCACTGGCGTCTGGAAGATTTCTCCTCCAGCTCACGTAAGCCTAGCTCATTCCTCTAATCTCTCTCTCAGTCCCCTGTGCACAGGTGGAGCTCCGTTGCGGCGGATCTCCCCCTCTCTGTGGCGGCAGACCACCTTCCTTCCTTCCTGGACACTTCGAGTATCTGGTAATGCCATTTGGTCTGACCAATGCCCCCCGCTGTGTTCCAGCGCCTAATCAATGACGTGCTGAGGGATTTTCTGGGTATCTTTGTGTTGATTTATCTTGACGATAGACAACACAGTCTTTGGACGAGCATCAGGTGCATGTGAGGTGGGTTTTGCAGCGGCTCCTGGAGAATAAATTATTCGTCAAGGCCAAGAAGTGCGAGTTCCATGCCTCCAAGACATCCTTCCTGGGCTTTGTTATTTCCCATAACGAAATCCTCCCAGACCCCAGCAAGATAAAGGTGGTGGTAGAATGGCCCACTCCCCTCTTCCAGGAAACAGTTGCAGCAGTTTTTGGGGTCCACCAATTTTTACCGCCGCTGTGTGCAGAATTACAGCACTATTGTTCTCCCCTTGACGTGTCTCACTTCTCCCAAGGTTCCCTCCCTCCCGGTGGATGGAGGAGGCGTCTACGGCCTTTGCGGTCCTCAAAAAGAAGTTCTGACTCCCCCACCCTGGCTCAGGTGGACCCTACTCTCCAGTGCCTGGTGGAGGTGGATGCCTTGGACTCGGGGGTGGGAACCATTCTTTCTCAGTGGTCCCCTACAGATGGCAGGATCTGACTGTGTGCCTTCTTCTCTCATCAGCTGTCCCCTGTGGAGCGAAATTACAACATCGGTGACGGAGAGCTCCTGGCAGTCAAGCTTGCGCAGGAGGAGTGGCACCATTGATTGGAGGGGGCTTCTCAGCCGTTCGTGGTGTGGACGGACCACAAGAACCTGGAATACCTCCGGACGGCTAAGCGTCTGAATGCACGCCAGGTCCGCTGGTCCCTGTTCTTGGGACCCTTCGACTTTACCATCACGTACCGCCCCGGGTCCAAAAACACCAAGCCGGACGCTCTCTCCAGGCAGTTCATCTCAGATGCTACTGAGACTACAGAACACCCTATTCTTTCGCCTTCATGTGTCATGGGCGCCCTCTCGTGGGGCATCAGAGAGAAGGTCCTGAGGGCACAGGACACCGAAGCGGACCCAGGTGGGGGCCAGTGGGGAAGCTGTTCGTCCCATCGGCTACTCGGGGTGAAGTTATCCATTGGGGCCACGCATCCAGGTTCTCGTATCACCCTGGGAGGGTTCGCATGGTGGCGCTTCTTCAAAGAACGTTTTGGTGGCCCTCACTCCAGAAGGACGTTGGGGAGTATATTCGTGCCTGCCCCCAGTGCGCCACTGGCAAGACATCCTCATCCTCTCCAGCCGGGCTGCTCCACCCTCTCCCTACTCCCGGCAGGCCCTGGTCCCATGTGGCGTTGGATTTTGTCACCGGCCTCCCACCGTCTAATAACCATACTGTTGTTCTCACCATTGTCGACAGGTTCTCCAAGGCTGCTCACTTCATTCCCCTGCAGGGGCTGCCTACGGCAAAGGAGACGGCGGACCTGCTCATCCAGCATGTGGTGAGACTGCAAGGGATCCCCCTGGACATAGTCTCCGACCGGGGTCCCCAATTCATCTCCCAGGTGTGGAGGTCTTTCTGCAATGCTCTTGGGGCTACGGTGAGCCTGTCATCTGGATACCACCCTCAGTCCAACGGGCAATGTGAGCGGGCTAACCAGGAGCTGGAGGCTGCACTGCGGTGTGTGGCCACCGCCAACCCGGCATCTTGGAGCACGCATCTACCGTGGATTGAATACGCCCACAATACAATGGTCTCCTTGGCTATCGGCATCCCCGTTCAAGGCTTTGCTCAGATATAACCCCCCCGTTGTTCCCTGAGGAGGAGGGAGACATCGCTGTCCCATCCGTCCGGGCACATATGAGGCATTGCCGTCAGCTGTGGAGAGCGACCCGGACCGCGCTACGGCGCACGGCAGAGCACAATTCCACAGTTGCCAACCGCCGCAGGACACCAACCCCTTCCTACGAGGTGGGTCAGCAGGTATGGCTATCCACCAAAAATATTAACCTGAAGGCAGAAACTAAGAACATGTCCCAACGGTTCATTGGACCTTTTGACATCTCCCGCATTATTAATCCTGTTTGTGTGTCTAGTTCCCCCCCCCCCCGCATCTGTCCTACATTCCATGTGTCTCAGTTCAAACCTTTCTGTTCCAGCCCTCTGTCGTCCCCTCCCAGGACTCCACCTCCGCCAATGGTGATCGACGGCGATCCGGCATGGAAGGTCAATGCCATCCTGAACGTCCATCGCCAGGTCGCGGCCTACAATACTTGGTGGACTGGGAGGTCCTGGGTGCAACCCTCCCTCGTCTTGGATAAGGACCTCATCAGGGATTTCCATCGTGCGCACCCAGGTAGGTTGGATCAACCGCCGAGAGGCGTCTCATGGGGAGGGGGGGGGCTGGGGGGAGTACTGTAATGGTCTGTTCCAGTGCTCATTCTCTCCAGCTGCGCTCACACCTGCTCCTCATCATGGTCTGGGCTATATTAACCATGCTGCCCTGGGAGCAGTGCGGAGTTGTCTGTCTACACTTCATACGATCTTCTCCTGCCTTCGTGATTATTCCTGAGTTCCAGTCTAAGCCTAATCTTGTCCTCACTCCTAGCCTCCTGCCCACCGGCATCCAGAAGATTTCTCCTCCAGCTCACGTAAGCCTAGCTCATTCCTCTAACTTCTCTCTCAGTCCCCTGTGCACAGGCGGAGCTCCATGGCGGCAGATCTCCCCCTCTCTGTGGCAGCGGACCACCTTCCTTCCTTCCTGGCGGCGGACAAGGCCATACCATTCTCCCTGCACACATTCATCTCCAGCAGCCGTGACGAGAACGGAGAACACTGTCCTCCTGGCCGTAGCTGCCGAGCTGAACCTGAGCTGCTCAACATCTCTGCATACAGTAAGCCTTGGACTAAACAGCACATCTCAATCAGTAATAACTCCTAACTGTCCCTGCTTCTGTGTGTCCCTAGGGTTGCCAGGTCATACGGTGTTCTGCTCTCTCCCTGCGGCTCCAGACTACACATCCACACACGCACTCACACACTCATTGTTAATAAACTTAATTGAATCTATTCCTGAGTCTGATCACAGGGTCTATACACCATGTCAAAATCAGTGTTTTGGGGGGGGGGGGACAACATGAATGTTGACAAACAAACTGTTAAAGGAATTGTGTTCTGCCACTATATGGAAAATATAGAAAAATTACAGAATACCTAAATATTGAAAACAAATGGGACATCCAATATTAACGACTGCTTCGGACCCTTGTTTGTTTGTCAGATCACTTATGATATTTGTGTGATCTTTTATGACTTATATTCATAATAGTATATCTTGCACTTTGGGGAATGGATTCTAGCATTTTTCTTTATGAAGACAAGGCCAAATGTCCTCAAGGAAAAATGTCCTTAATAAAAAGGTGGTTTGTCAAGGGGTGGTCCACACAAGAATAGAAAGACAGGAGCACACACATGCACGCATACTGGTTTTCATGTTTGATGGGGACCAATTTTCTGATCATCACTTGTGAGGACTAACATTTCTATTCAGAGATTCCTTGCATTTAGATAGAAGATTAATTTGACACTCTAGGCGGGTGGGTGGGCCGTTGGGGGGTGCTCCCCCCCCCAATATAATGGTAGGGGAAACACTATATATACAAAAACATGTACATATACACACACTCATACCCATATACACACATATTACATACACTACTCACAAAACGTTAGGGATACTCGGCTTTTGGGAGAGATTTCAGGATGCACCTAAAATGCACTATAATTTTTTACATATGAACTTAATTTGACCTTCTCTAATCTTTTGAATGCACATTTCCAACTGTTCAGTGTTTCAGTACTTTCTGCATAACTTGCTGTTCTCTAACAAGGTGCTTAATGGCAAAATTCACAACAGGTGTTTGATCCATGAATTGACCAATAAAATTGGTTCAATTAGAATTGGTATTTAAACAGTCCTCTTCATCATGCTGTTCACATTTTGACATCATGAGACCAAGACGACACCTAACAACTGATTAACAGTACCTTGCTATTGGGCGGCTTCAAACAGGATGTTCTCAGAGGGAAGTGACTACTAAGCTTAGAGTATCACAGCGTGCCATCAGCAGGTTGCAACAGAGATACAGAGAAACTGGGAGAGTCACAGAAAGGCACAGAAGTGGACGTCCTTTGGCCACATCCCATGCTAATGACCACTGCATTGTGAACAGTGCCCTGCAGAACCTGATGATGAATGCCACTCAACTCTAGGCACATTTAAGGGAGGTGAGAGGCACCCAAGTGTCATGTCAGACCATTCGAAATGTTTACATCAGCATGGTCTGTGTGCTAGATGACCTGCAAGGGTACCTGACCACACCATCAGGCACAGGCATCATTGTCTTGCATGAGTCAGGAAGCATTTATGCTGGACAAGGGACCAGTGGGCCTCAGTGCTGTTCTCTGATGAAAGTCTATTCACGCTGAGCAGAAATGATGGTCGCCAATGATATTGGAGACATCAAGGAGAGCGCTATGCATCAGCCACTGTTGTCACCAGACGAGCCTTTGGTGATGGTGGTATTACAGTCTGGTCAGGTGTGTGTGGTCAATATAGAGCTGCCCTACACCTTGTGAATGGTACAGTGACAAGTCGATACTACCTGAATAACATCATTAATCCAGTCATTGTGGTCCTGCATGAACAACACAGGCCTAATTTCATTTTCATGGATGACAATGCTCCAGCTCATCAAGGTTGCATCATTAGGGAACAGCTGCTGGAGGCTGGGGTACCTCAGATGAAGCGGCCTGCACTTTCTCCAGACCTGAATCCCATAGAAGACCTATGGGATCACCTGAGTCGCCGTGTAGCATCTCTTAACCCTGCACCCCACAACCTCAATGACCTGAGGACCGCCCTTCAAGAAGAGTGGAATGCCATGTCTCAGCAGACAATAGTCGACTTGTGAACAGCATGAGATGTCGTTTTCAAGCTGTAATTGATGCTCAAGGGCACATGACAAGTTATTGAGACATTGACATTTTTTGATGTGGTATACCCACCACTGTTGTTGGCTTTTGTTTCAATAATTTGTTTGAGATGAGGAAATCACCATTGCATGCTCCTACTTAAATGCCCCACTTTCATGACATAATATCACTGTAGCATGAACTTTACATTTTCTGTAAATTTCACACGAAAGCCAAATATCCCTAACTTTTTGTGAGTAGTGTATGTGCTTGTTATTGTACATACTTGATTTGATATACTTAACAGGTGTAATTATCATTCACTGTAGACCTCCTCAAAACAATCTCTCTATATTTCTTTTTAAAAATATTTTTGTTTGGACATTGCTTCAAATCAATCCATAGATTATTCTACAGCCTCACCCCACAAACTGACAAACAAAAGCTTTTCCTGGTAGTTCAAATATTGATTCTTTTAAAGGTGCAAAAGCCCCTTAAACCATAACCCCCTTCCCTTTTAACAAACAAGTGCTGAATATGTGCTGGGAATTGATTATTCACTCTGAACATAATTAATGTTGTCTGATATTCCACCATGTTTAACAATTTCATTAGAGTACGCTACAAAAATAATGGATCAGTATGACCCTAATAGTTGGCCTTTGAAGTGATCCAAACTTCTCTTTTTAGAAGAATAAAAGTGAATTTAATGTGTTTTTATAATTACTACCCCAGACTTCTAAGCAGTAGTTTCAGTGGAGAATATGGAGAGAATTCTGATCCAACACCTGTTTTACCTTGTTAAGTACTGCAATGCTTCTTGATACTTTTGAATGAATATATTTGGTATGTGGCTTCCAGTTCACTTTATCATCTAGTATGATCCAAGAAATCTATTTTCACTAACTCTTTCAATTTTAACTCCACTTATCTGAATGTGTACTGGTGTATTTTGTTTGCTATTCCCAAATAACATCAGTTTAGTTTTGCTCAAATTTAATGAAAGTTTGCTATTATCAAACCAAATTTGTAATCTTACCATTTCCCTCATTACCTGTTCCACTAAATGATTTGTCACTAGAACAAAAATGCTTGTGTCATCAGTCAACAAAACAAGATACATTGCAAATGTCATTACTGTACAGAATTAAAAAAAAAAAAAACAAACAAAAAAAAAAAACTTAGGGCCCAACATTGACCCTTGAGGCACACCACAAGCAATGTCCAAACATGTGGAGCAACAGTCATTCAGCTTCACATATTGTAACCTGTTGGTTAAATAACTCCTTACCCAATCTAGAGCAACTCCCCAAATACCATATCTTTTAAGCTTCCTTATCAATACGTCATTTTTATTGCGTCAAATGCCTTAAGTCTATAAACATTCCTACTGTCTATTTATCTTTTGTTCATATAAAAGACAAAAAATAAAATAGAAAGGAGATGTCTTTACATGTTTCAACTGCACTGCAGCCTTCGTCAGCCTTCTGACGAAGGCTGCAGTGCAGTTGAAACATGTAAAGAAGGTAAAGACATCTCCTTGTCTTTTATATGAACAAAAGATAAATAATTAAAAGAAGACAAAATGAACCTTTTTGACCTATTCCTACTGTCTATTGTTTTTTTATCGATTGAATTTGTAATATTTTCAGCTGCATCCAATATGCCAGAGATGTTGATCTACCCGATCCAAACCCATACTATCAGCATATACAAACACATGGCATACAAACCTACTACTGAAGTGGATGATTGATAGTTTGCCCTCAGTCTTAATGCATTGGTTAAACAGCTCATTAGTATAATAGAGACAGTCATTGTTGATGGAGCAAAAAAAAGTTATTGCCCAGATCTGTGTCATACTCCAGTTCCCGCATACAGTGATCCATATATTCAAATGTTTTCAATTCAGGTTGCTGTAATTCTACCATGTCCTGAGTGAAAAAGCCATTTTCTCCAACTGCAGTTACATTATCTCCTCCCGTGTTTGTCATGGTTGTGTGCATGGTGAGTTACCTTGATCGTGACCCATAAAATAGATCACTGATACTTGTCAAATTCATCCATATTCCTGACCTTCAGAACCTTGACTTCCTCTGGTGTTCCTTTTAACCCAATGAATATTTTGTAGTTTGAAGTCCAAGTATTCTGTCTCTTCCCCTGTTTCCTTAGGAGCCAGGCTTTCCTGGCAACCTCAGCATTATGTTTCATTAGATGTTCATTAATGAAAATGTTTTAATTTTTCCCTGTCTCAATAGAGCTGTCTTGTCCTTCCTTTTCACAAACCTCATTACAACAGCCTATTTGTCGCTGTTCCTTTTGGGCAGAAGATGACAAGCCTTGATGTTACCACAGTCCAGATAGATCCCTTTGGATTGGAGAAAGGCAGCTACTTCTTGCTCTGTGGATTTGACATACAGTTTCCCCCAGCTGACCTCCTGCTTCAGCAGCAATCCCCTGGGCATATGACGGGGTTTAATGTGGAGCCCGGTGATGATAACAACATTCACCCTGGAGTACTGCTCAAGATCCACTATCCTCTGCTCCGAGTATGCTAGTCACTTGTCCTTTTTCAGCATTTTGTATACAGAGTGCTTTCATCTCAGCAATATCGCCCAGGATTCCTTTCTGCTACAGCCTGACAGCAGTGATCTCCTCGGCAAGGAAATCAAGAGATTTTCTCATATCCTTAATTTCCTCAGCTGTTGTTTGAATGCGTTTTGTTGTTGGTCTTCTATGGCGTGTCCAGCAGCTCTGACCTGATGTCAACAGATGCTCACTTTAGGGTTTAGGGTGATGAGAGAGTAATCCAATACATCACAAGGTTGACAAAAGGATGACACTTGAGATTGCCTTGAAGGAATAACAATTTTCGTGAAAACACAGATGTCCAGATCTCTCAACCTTTGATAATGGCCTTGTCTGTGAGCTCATTCTAGATGCAGACAAACTTGAAAATGATTGTGTATGAGTGTGTTGAGAGTTAGGGCAATTCCTTAAGCTGGGTTCACATTATAGTGTTCAACCAACTTTTACAGATGTTTTGAAAAATCAGAGAAAGTAGTCCAAACATTGGTGAAACTACGTTCATGAGCAGGATTTTTTTTAATCCAGCGCACACCAACTTTTACAGACTTTTACAAACTTTTGCTAGCATTTGCCAGCGTTGCATTCAGTGTTGGCAAACTTTTGCCGACTTAGGCTAGTGTATGTGTAGCTGTTCCCAACTTAGGTTAACTTAAGCAAACAAATACTCAGCGCAGGTCAGCTGACATCTACGTCAGGCGACACTCATAAAGATCAGCGTTTGTGGAGGCTTCCTGCCATTCTGGACCTTCTTTTTTGGGTGGAATCACACTACAACGTTTGGACCAACTTTTACTGACGTTTTGGCAAACATTTGGCTCTGCTGGCAAAAATTGATAAAAGTTGATGGTTTGGTGTTTGTTGGCAAACGCTGGCGAAAGTTGTATTTCTTGAGAATTTTCAGCATGCTGAAAATTTGCTAGTGTTTGGAAATAAATGTTGGTGAAAGGTGTGCTCAGTTTGTAAAAGTTACTGAGCACTGGGCTAAGTTATGCAGAGTTCGCCTAAGTCAGCCTAAGTTAAGCTCCATTGGCAAACGTTGACTGAAATGCTGGTGAAAACAGTTGTTTTTAGATCAAAACTCACTTCAGACATGCACGAACGAAAGAGAAATGGAGAGAAAGGGGAATTTAAAAAAAAGAAGCTATATATGTAAGAGGACAATGTACAGTATTTGTTTTTGATTGATTGATTTTTATTTGAACATTGTTGTTTGGTGATAACATGGTGTGTATGACATGTTTTTTTATTTTCTAATTGTGGACTTAGTGTTGGAGTCTATTGCATTTTTTTTAGATGAATGACTGAATGAACAGGGAAAAAGGGTATGCAGAAGTAACTGCATAGGAATATAAAACAAAAATAAATACTGAAACATATGCTTAAGGAAGATGTGTTCACTCCAGAAGCAGGTCCAGAATGGCAGGAAGCCTTCACAAATGCTGATCTTTATATGAGCGTCGACTAACGCTGATGTCAGCTGACCTGCACCGAGTATTTCTCCAATTTTTCAAAACGTCTGTAAAAGTTGGTCCAAACGCTAGAGTGTGAGCTCAGCTTTAACTTAGGCTGACTTAGGTAAACTCTGCATAACTTAGCCCAGCGTTCAAGAACTTTTACAAACTAACTGCAACTTTCACCAATGTCTATTTCCAAACGTTGGCAAATTTTCAGCAGGCTGAAAATTTTTAAAGAACACAACTTTGGCCAGTGTTTGCCAGCAAACACCAGCAATCATTAACTTTTGCCAGCAGAGCCAGACGTTTGCCAAATCATCAGTAAAAGTCGGTCCAAATGTTGTAGTGTGAATCCACCCATAGGAGGAGTAACAATCTTCATAAAATCATATAAGTGCTGAGATCTCCTGACCTTTGACCTTGCCCTTGTGTACAATCTTGATGCAGACCCATCTGATGATCATTTGGCATGGATTTGGTGGGAACTGGGGCAATAGGAGTATTGATTTTTCTGAAATCACATAAGTATTCAGATCTCCTCAGCTTTAATGTTGACCTTGAGCGCAACTTGGATGTAAACCTACCTGGGGACCTTTATGAGTGAGCATCGAGACAATTGTCTAGGAGGAGTACAGATTTTTTCTGAAATTACATAAGTGCTCAGATCTCGTGACCTTTGACCTTGACCTCTACCTAGGTGCAGACCCACCTGAGACTTATTGTGAATGAGTTTGTTGCCTAGGAGGAGTAGCAGTTCCTGTGAAATTCAACAGATGGACAGATGGCAGACACTGTGTCATTGCATTAGCTCCTTTCAGCTTCGCCGGGATGAGCTAACTAGAGGCCCCCTTTTAAAACGAGCACATGGTTTAGGTATTTTAAAGCAAAAACCTTTCCAGGTTCATAAATACTCTGAAAAATCAGCAAGGATGGTGGAAATTACTTAACAAATGTTTTGAGTTAAAGCGCAATAATAAAATGTTTACAGACAGGAAAACTAAATATATTCTAAAATTAAAAAATAAATAAACAAACTTGTAGGCCAATCACAATGACCAACCTAGGGTCAACAGACCTTGAGACTTCTGTGCTTAACAGAAGCACAAGTGCTTAACAGATATTGGTCAAAAAATTCCTTTCCCATGTGGGTATATAGGCTACTGATGAATGATTGGTCTTAATGCAGTGCCTTCTGAGGGATCACAGGAGACATGACCTGACTTAAGCCTAAGCCACGCCACCCACCACAAGATATTGTGATTGGTCTTGGTGTTGTCTTGTTTACAAGACTACTACTAGATGCAGCAGACAGGTGTATTAAGGAGTTTAGTCATTAAAATTCAAGAAAAGGTATAAAAAGTTGAATCTAGCATTCTGGTCTCCAAATTGAACTCTTAATTGACAAGGTGTGGCGGACACACAGACGTGACCTGTTTTGGACTCACATTTTAGATCAGAACAAAAGCAGAGCTTCCTTGGTGATTACAGGAAGCTGCAAGAATCTTAGCTTTGGTATGCAAGGCTGGAGACTGTGGGGGGTATAATTAAAGGATTAAAGAGGGGATGCAGGGGAGACAGTGGAAGTGATATCATGGAGTGAGGATACATTGTTACTGTCATTATAATGCAATGTAGTCTGTGATACATGTGACCTGTGAACTGTAAGGGTCCTGATTTTTTAAGGACGAGTTTCCTGTGTGGCCCTCTTTTCTGCTTTCTGCTTCCTGCTTCCAGATGATGGTGATGTGAATAAAGCTGACTTGAGAGAGAACTCTGCCTCGTCATTCTCACATCTCCACACTGGTGACCTGAGACGTATCATGCAAGAGGAAAATTCCCCCGGTCCAGCCTCATCAGGAGCCCCCAGCCAAGCGAATGCCGCCACAGTCCAGCTACCGGACTTCTGGCAGAACAATCCGCGCTCCTGGTTCAACGCGGTTGAGGCGCAGTTCAACCTCTGGGGGATATCGGTAGACGCCACAAAATTCTACCACGTAGTCGCAAAGCTGGACAACAACACGGCCCAGCATGTGGAGAGCCTGATTGACCAGCCGCCGGACAGCGACAAATACGGCACGTTGAAGGCTGCACTCATTCAGCAATTCACCCCCTCGGCGGAGGAGCATGCAGAGAGGCTCCTGGCGCTGACGGAGTTGGAAAATGACATGCCCGCGAACCTGATGGAGAAGTTGTTGAGGTTGAAAGACTCTGACGACCACCACTTCATTTTCACCCACCTTTTCCTTAGGACTCTACCGTCAGCAGCGAGAGCGACCTGGCCAGTTCGCCACTGTTGGCCCAATGGGACTACCGCACGCTGGGCCGAGAGGCGCAGCGGATTGTCAACGCCACCAAGCGGCGCGCAGCCACGGCCGCTGCAGTGGAACTCGGCGAGACAACCGGAGACGACAGGGGACCAGAGGCAGCGGTACATCACACCTTCCTATGCGGACAGACTAGCTGGTTCCGGAGGTGCCCGGGTGACAGCAGCAAACGGCTCGGAGATTAAGACCTTTGGTGAGAAGACTCTGCTTCTGTCTCTACACGGCCGTACATTTGAGTGGACTTTTGTTGTAGCAGCAGTAAATTTCAATATGTTGGGGGCTGATTTTTTGTGCTCACATGGTTTGTTGGTTGATCTCGCTAACAGGCACCTGGTTAATGCACTCTCTTTTGATTCTATCCCCTGTACAGCGCGAGTGGCCCCGCCAACAGCACAAGCCAACATCACAGCTGCAAGCGGTAAGTTCCACACACTGCTCACTCAGTTCCCAGCACTCACGGTCCCCACATTTTCGGCAACAGTCGCTAAACACGGGGTGGAGCATTTTATTACCACTACCGGACCGCCTGTTTTTGCAAAAGCTCGGCGCTTGGACGCAGTTAAACTGGCCATAGCGCGCGAGGAGTTCACCAACCTGGAGAGGTTGGGCATTATCAGGCGTTCAAAAAGTCTGTGGGCTTCCCCACTACACATGGTCCCGAAAGCTGACGGATCATGGCGACCTTGCGGGGATTTCTGCAGGTTAAACAACGCTACAGCGCACGACCGCTACCCAATCCCGCATATCCAAGATTTTTCCGTTCATTTGGCAGGGGCGCGCGTTTTTTCTAAAATAGACTTGGTCCGCAGTTACCACCAAGTCCCAGTGCGCGCTGAGGACATACCCAAAACAGTGGTAATAACTCCGTTTGGCCTATTCGAGTTTTTACGCATGCCATTCGGACTTAAAGGGGCTGCTCAGACGTTCCAACGCATGATGGACGCGGTGCTTCGCGATCTCCCTTTCGTGTTCGTCTACTTGGACGATATTTTAGTAGCCAGCGCATCCGAAGACGAACACGAAAAACACCTGGCCACAGTTTTCCGAAGGTTGGGAGATCACGGGTTAATAATCAACCCAGCGAAGTGTCAGTTCCAGGTGGCGCAGATCGATTTTTTAGGACACCGCGTCTCCCCCGAAGGGGCAGTTCCGCTTCCTGACAAAATGCGCGCGGTGGCAGATTTTCCCCGGCCGCAGACGATCAGGGTGTTGCAGGAGTTTTTGGGAATGGTGAATTTTTATAACCGTTTTCTCCCCCGCGCGGCGCAACTCATGCAGCCGCTGTATGCCGCGCTCAAAAAAAAGAAACCCACGGATAAGGTCGAGTGGTCCCCGGAGCGGGACCAAGCATTCTTGGAGGTGAAAGCAGCCTTGGCAAAGGCTGCATTGTTGGCACACCCAGACCCAACGGCCCGCATAGCGCTCACCACTGACGCGTCAGATGTGGCAATAGGGGCGGTCGTGGAGCAACATGTAGCCGGGGTTTGGCAGCCCCTCGCATTTTTCAGCAGGACCTTGCGCGATAGCGAACGTAAATACAATGCGTTCGACAGGGAGCTGCTGGCTCTCCATTTGGCCATCCGCCACTTTCAGTTCTGGCTAGAAGGACGCTCTTTCACCGCATTTGTTGACCACAAACCGCTAACATTCGCGATGGCCAAGGTTTCCAAACCGTGATCAGGCCGGTAACAGAGACAGCTGGCTGCGATATCAGAGTTTACCACTGATGTTCAGCATGTGGCGGGCAAACTGAATGTAGTGGCAGATTGCCTCTCGCGCGCTGTGGCAGCCCCAGTCAGCGTAGGAGTAGATTACGCAGCCATGGCCGCGGAGCAGGTTAGTGACGCGGATGTTGCCGCGCTTCAGTCTGGACCAACAGGGTTAAGACTGGAGAGCAGGGTGCTGCAAGACGGTATGCCCCCCCCTAATCTGCGATGTCTCCACCGGACGGCCGTGTCCAGTAGTACCGGTCACGTGGCGCCGCCGCGTTTTTGACTCGATTCATTCTTTGGCGCACCCGGGAGTGCGCGTGTCGGTCAAAATGGTAGGAGAGAAATTCGTGTGGCCAAGCCTTCGCAAACAGGTTAAAGAGTGGGCAGCAGCCTGCACGGCGTGTCAGCGAGCCAAAGTACACAGGCACACGAGGGCTCCTTTGGAGCCGTTTCACATTCCGGCCAAGAGGTTCGATCACGTTCATGTGGACCTCGTGGGCCCCCTCCCGCCGTCACAAGGGTGCACACACCTTCTCACAATGGTGGACCGCACCACGCGCTGGCCTGAAGTGGTCCCGCTGGCATCAACCACGGCCGAGGAGGTGGCGCGCGCGTTTTTAACAGCTTGGGTGGCACGCTTCGGTGTTCCGTCGGACATTACGTCCGACAGAGGCCCTCAATTTGTGTCCGAGCTTTGGTTGACAATGGCCCGCAGCCTGGGGGTCACAATTCACTGCACAACCGCGTACAATCCGCAGGCTAATGGGTTATGCAAACGTTTTCATAGGTCATTGAAAGCGGCTCTCAGAGCGTCACTGACGGGTGCAAATTGGGTAGACAAGTTACCGTGGGTGTTATTGGGGTTGTGTTCTGCGCCTAAAGAGGACTTAGAAGCCTCCCCAGCGGAGCTCGTGTTTGCGCAGCCACTCCGGCTGCCTGGGGAGTTTCTCCCAGATAACCCTGCGCCAGACGCCTCCCCATCTCAGCTATTGCGGAGTAACATAGAATCAAGCACGCTGCCCAGCCCCGCGCACCACAGTTTTCCGCGCGTTTTTGTGCCTAAAACCTTGAAGAATGCAGAGTTTGTTTTTGTCAGACACGATGCGCATCGAACCCCGCTACGACCGCCTTATGACGGACCATTCAGAGTGCTAGAAACAGGGGACAAGCAGTTTTTGCTAGATTTGGGGGGTAGGAAAGAGAAAGTTGGCATAAACAGACTCAAACCCGCTTTTGTGGTGGCAGATGAGCAAGTGCTGTTGGCGAGGGCCCCTCGGCGAGGTAGACCACCGCGGGGGGCTTCACAGAGTAATGTTTCCCCAGAACACCCACAGGTGCTGACACAAGGTTTCCACCCCAGACGGCAAACTCCCAGCGTGACAGCGCCGCAGAGACGTTGAATCCCAGCTACAGCAGATTCGGCAGGAGACTGAAGCCTAGACAGCATGTGGACTGATGTGTATTGATACTATCATGGCACGCATGTTGTTATTCTCTTGTTTGTTCTAAAATGTTGGGGGGGCTTTGTGTGGCGGACACACAGACGTGACCTGTTCTGGACTCACATTTTAGATCAGAACAAAAGCAGAGCTTCCTTGGTGATTACAGGAAGCTGCAAGAATCTTAGCTTCGGTATGCAAGGCTGGAGACTGTGGGGGGTATAATTAAAGGATTAAAGAAGGGATGCAGGGGAGACAGTGGAAGTGATATCATGGAGTGAGGATGCATTGTTACTGTCATTATAATGCAACGTAGTCTGTGATACATGTGACCTGTGAACTGTAAGGGTCCTGATTTTTTAAGGACGAGAGTTTCCTGTGTGGCCCTCTTTTCTGCTTCGAGATGATGGTGATGTGAATAAAGCTGACTTGAGAGAGAACTCTGCCTTGTCATTCTCACATCTCCACAAAGGTATTTTTTGAAAAGTTTAGTTGATATGATAGTGTATTACCAACCCATTTCCAATAAAGCTGTGATTTTGTGTAAAACAGATAACAGAATACAGTGATTTGCAAATACTTTTCAACCTACAGTATATTCAACTATACACTATTAACACAATATATTTAATATTCAAACTGATAAACTTTATTTTTTTGCAAATATTAATTCATTTTTAAATTTGATGCCTACAACACATTCCAAAAATTGTTTTTTAGGGATCGAGAGTCATGGGCATTCAATGTTGGATTTTGGCCTTGTCCTTACTGTACATACAGAAATCTCTCAAAATTCCCAGACTCTTGATGATATTCTGGATTGTAGTTGATGAAATCCCTAAATTCCTTCCAATTTCACACTGAGAAATTTTAAACTGTTGGACTATTTATCCACCCAGTTGTTCACAAAGAGGTGAACTTCACCACATCCTTGCTTGTGAATGACTGAGCCTTTTGGACATGCTCCTTTATACCCAATCATGATACACACCTGTTTTCAATTAACTTGTTTGCTTATGAAATGTTCCAAAAATGTGTTTTTTGTGCATTCCCCAACTTTCCTAGTCATTTCTTGCCGCTGTCCCAACTTTTTTGAAATGTATTGCAGGCATTAAATTCAAAATGAGTGAATATTTGCAAAAAAATAATAAAGTTTATCAGTTTGAACATTAAATATTTAGTTTTTGTAGTGTATTCGGTTAAATATAAGATTAAAAGGATTTGCAAATGATTGCATTGTGTTTTATTTACATTTTACACAATGCCCCAACTTCATTGGAATTGGGGTTTGTACAATATAAGCCATGATAAATGCAAGTTGGAGACATGCTTGACCCCACTAATAAAATATGTCTCACTATGTTTCCCTCTGCCTAGAACACTTAAGGCCGATAAAGCCTGAAAACATTATTCCATCTACAGTGGATGAAAAAGATGTGTAACATTTTCATAGACTCTAGCTGAGGTGAACTGCCCCGGCTGATCCTGCCTCCCCCCCATCCAGCAGTCCGCTTCTCCACAGCTGCTTTTCTTGGGATTAATTTATAACAACAGCGGGGGATGGGACTCAGGGGATGGGCTCCTCTGGGCAGGTCTTGGCACAGCCCAAAACCACAGCCCCGGCTTCAATCCGATTAGTCCGCAAACCAGCAAATCCTTCTTCAGTGAGTGGTCACAGCGCAGTTAGCTGCTCTGAATGCTCACTGACTGTCAGCGTCATGTCATCCAGCCACCATGACCTGATGCCCTGCAACTTTTCTCATTCTTTCACCACTGCCTTAATGCCACCTTAAACTCATCTTCATGTTTATTGCAGATATGAAGGGCAGTAATTTTTTTCAATTAAATAATCTATATATAGTAATATATTCACTAGATTATAATGCAGGGTACTGTAGCTCTAAGCTGATTCATTATTAAAGTATTTTTGAGCGCACAAAATATATGACAATATAGAAAAACAAGTATAATATCAGATCTCGTGTGTAAGTGATGTTTAGTTAAATCTGCTGAAGTGGCACTTAATTGCCATACAAATATAACACAATTCATACAGTCACAAAGCGATAGGTCATTTGTGATCAATTTGTTTAAGAAACAGTTCTTTTGAGTGAAAGAACTTTACTGAATCACTTAAAAATTATTTGCTCGTTTCAGAGTATAGCTAAACTCAGTTGCGAGTGAAACAGCAAGCAAACAGAGAAAAGTCTGCCGTTACTGAATATGATTTGTTCCTTGGCCCGCAAACAAATCAGTGGATCAGTCATTCACTGACTGGGTATATCCCCGTGTATCCCCTGAAACATGAATTCTGAGTGTAAGTCATTTGCTTAAATTGCCATATTCAGGCTTCATAAATCTAAGAAAAATACCAAACTGTAGATCAGTTAAAAAGACTTAACCAGACTGTCAGTGACGGAGTAGCTCATTCCAGCCTGATGAACTCACCCCAGGAGTGCTCAGATCTCCTGACCTTTGACCTTGAGCACAACCTGGGTCCAGACCCACCTGAGGATCATCGCGTGTGAGCTTGGTGACCATGGGGGCAATTGCCTAGGAGGAGTAGCAATTCTTGGGAAATGTGGACAGACGGATGGACAGACGTCAGATGCCCTGTCATCACAATAGCTCCTTTTGGCTTTGCCAGAATTAGCTAAAAAAAAAAAAAATTAAAAAAAAATTAAAACTCATTATCATGTCTAACATTCATCAAGGAAACTTCTAAAATGTCAAAAAAAAAAATATATATATATATAACCGAGGGCACAAACTGGCAACGTCCAACCAGGAGGTTTGAACTCACGACCTCCTGCTCTGGAGTCCAGTACACTACCTCTGTCGCCAATAGGGTCAACCCCCTTTGCAAGTCAAGTAGGAATGCTTTTATTCACTCTACTACATATTTCCCCTCAGATTTTGACATCATCCCAATGTCAGAGGTGCATTTCAGCTTTCAGGCTCCATGGCCCCCTTCTGACACGGAACTGATACGCTGCCAGCATCCTGCAGCAGACAAATCCCACTTCCGACACCAAATGTAACCGAGGACACAAACTGGTAACGTCCAATGGAGGTTTGAACTCACGACCTCCCATTCTGGAGTCCAGCACTCCACCTGTGTCGCCAAGAGGGTTGACCCCCTTGGCAAGCCAAGTAGGAATGCTTATATACATACAGTATATATGTGTTTGTGTCTACATACAGTAGGTATCTAGTATGTTTAAGCACAACACTTTTGAAAGTCAGGAATTGCGAGCCGAATCACATACAGTTCAGATGCATTTCAGTTCAGTGAGTGGTAGTGCAGCTGGTGCCTCAGTAAAGCACTGAGTGATTCGGTGAACTAATACTTTGAACAACTCTATTTAGTGAACTGATTCTAGTGATTCAGCACACTGAAATGAGATGTAATGTCCATCTCTAATAAACAAATCAATATTGCATTTCACATGTACAAAAATAATCATAAACAGCTTAAGATCATTTTTTTCACATGAAATTTAATAGTTAAGATCCACAATAGTAATATGGAGTAGATGTGTAAAACAAGTCATATCCAAGTGTTATTTTTTTTCTATAAATGCATGTTTTTTTTAATCTGACCTATTTAGCAGCATTACCTGACAGAGCGGTGAACACGGCAGCAAAGGCACTGAGCTTCAGCTTGTTCATGATGCTAAAGCAGGGGCAATGCTCCAGAGTCATCAGGGCCCCGCCCATGAAGAGCAGAGAGAGGTACATGGTCTCGGCAACGACACACAACCACAGCACCCCTTGGAACACCGACAAAAAGACAGGGATGATCAGTTCCACTTTCACATTGTTACAGTACCCTGTCTCTGATTAACAGTCCACCTTGTTTGAAATGGATATGCACAAAACAGCAAATACTTTACTGTGGTAAGTTTATAGATCTGAATTGCAGCTTGTTCTGGATATATTGTCAAACAGAAAACACCCTATATTATCAATTTCACCAGCAAGTACTATGACTGATATGTGACTTTTGACCTTAAGTGACATCTAATGGCCATGTGAATAATGGCATGAAGTGACATGGCAGATAGTGGCAGTTGTGTGTGTACCAGAGGTTGCGTTAACTGAAAATTGTCCTTCATTGACGGATTGTTTTTCAACACTGACAGAAAAATCTGAAAGCCGTCTGTCATTTTGACAGATTACACAGAGGATGATCTAATTAAAATCATTTAAAACGACAGGTCATAATACATAAGTTTTACAACCCTGTCTGTCAAAATGACATTAAAAAGTCTAGCGCAACCTCTGGTGTGTACACTCTAACCTCTAACACTAACCTTTTCTCTAACTTTAACAAAGTATTTCCTAATGCCAAAACCTAAGCATTTTTCTTAGCTTAACCACCTGAAAATGTGCATTTTAATGTGCAAAGTCAGTGAACTAGAAGTGACTTAAGAAAAGGGAGTGAAAATTAACAAGGGATGCAAACATGGGACTCTAACATGAGAGTTTTTTTATTCCTGTCCTCCACCTACCACTCTATGACAATTTAAGTGGTTTTGAAACCGTGAAACGTGTTAAAACCTAGTAATGTTAGCATCTTCCAAACACTACATATCGAAGCTTTTGGTTCTTTACTGACATCATCTGGCAAAAGGTAGATCATTACATTCTGCCAGTCACTGGTAAAAATCATAGACTATATAAACATGGACGATGTGCCATCATTTACTTCCATTGTAGAAAAGTGAAGCCCTCCTTCCTGGATTTAGGGTGCCACCGTTTTGAACATTTGGAGCCAGTGTATGTGCAGTAGCGTCTATGAAACTGAGCAGGTGCATCAAGTTCCCACCCATTACAGTCTATGCAGTAGGCCATAAGCAACTGCCTCCAACACGACCAATTATGACCATGTGTAATCGTGACCAGATGCCTGTTTGTATAACATCAAATGACTAAAATCGAACAGATCTGAAAAACAATAACTTGATCCTAAATCAACTTCCTATGAAAACTATGAGCTACCTATAATTAAACTACCTATGAGGACAGAAACATGAAAGCATCAAGGTGCTGATGCCTCAGTGCCTTTGGCATGGTTGGGTTGTAAAAAAAAGGCACACTGCTACCTCTACTGGCCTGGCATAGTTATTACAATACCTTTTTTCCCAGCTGCAGTGACAGTAAAGATGAGTTAAATTACTGTATTTTGATAACAAAGCCATATGTGGACATTTTGTCAGACTGAGACACAAATTGAAAGGGTTTTTAAACTGTTTACTCATGTTCACTCATGATTTGAGCCTCTTATTTACAAGCAGGCTGAGGATGAGTGTTGTAATGTAATGTATTTTATTTATATAGCCCTTTAAAACAACCCGTAGGTGACCGAAGTGCTTTACAGAAAATTAAACATTAAAAACACACACAGCATTAAAAACAAAAAACAAACAAAGAAATAAGAATAAATACCTAAAAATAAGAATAAAATAAAAACAAATGCCAAGACAAATATCACCACTACTGGGTATTAAAAGCCATCCTAAACAAATATGTTTAGTTGAGTTGTGCTAGAAATAATTAATAAAACCGTACAGGAAGTCCTTTTTCCAAATCTACTGCAGTCTATCATCTTTGAATTGATAACTGAGGCTAAACAAACTGGTCATTCAAATAGCAATGGGCATATTTTTTTCTCCTGTAAGACAAATACAGTGGGTTTTCATTATATTTTCTTTCACTCTCTTCAATTTTTAAAAATATGTTGAATATTTTACACAGATTTTCACCTTGAAATATTTTAAGCTTCCCATTATCATTTTCAGTCCTGTAATTTTTATGTGCTAGTCTTTGAATTGTAGACGTCAATGAAACAACTGATTTGTGTTCTTGGCAAACTGGATTTAGTTTAACTATTTTTTAATTAATTCATTTATGTGGATGGAAGTAAAATCCAAGTTCCTGTTAAAATAAAATGATCAGTTTTTTGTTTTTTTATATTAGAGGGAGAAAAAGCTTTTTTTAATCCTTAAGACTGCAGTGACATTAGGGGTCCTCGTGGAAGGTAGGAAAGCTGTTCATTAACTGATGAGTTACTGCACATATAGTACATGAGCTATTACATTTAAAAAAAAAAATAGAAAACAGTCATCTCTTTTGCATAAATCACCACTGAGAATATACTTTCTGCTCAGCCTAAAGAATTTAGTTGAGTTG
Source organism: Pholidichthys leucotaenia (assembly GCA_020510985.1). NCBI lineage: Eukaryota > Metazoa > Chordata > Actinopteri > Cichliformes > Pholidichthyidae > Pholidichthys > Pholidichthys leucotaenia. Next base: position 320,739,193 of record CM035838.1, read on the forward strand.
AACTGACATTACCACTCATTGCATCTATGCTATGATCAATCATTGCCTCTATGCAGTGATTTGTAGACACCAGACTTTATCAGAGAAAAAAATTCAAAGAACAGTAGGATCAGACTTGAGACCTTTTTATATGATGAACCATCAGTCCCTCTGACTCCGCCCCCCGTCTCATTGTTAATATAAAAGATCACTGCATACGTTAGCATGCATTTCAATACAGACATCAGTCAGCTGTTAAAGATGTTATAAAACAAAGCGGGAGATCTCTCCTTGTTTTGACCATGAAAAATATACCACTACAGTCAGGGTAATATAATAATGACCGCCCTTACATCTGTTTTTAATTTTGGTCTAATAATCATCCATTAATCTGGTGTTTGTAAAAACTTTCCGCAGTAGCTAATGCAGACCACTGAGCAAAAGCCCAATGCCATACTAACTAACCTGATGATGTCACAGAAGTGGTCTATCATGTGCTGTAAAAAAAAAAAAAGTCGCACTGCCGTTTCTAGTGGCCCGGCATAGTTATTACAATACCTTTTTTTACAGCTGCATTGACAGAAATGGTGAGTTAAATTTGTGTTTATTTTGAAAACAAAGCCTTATCTAGCAATTCTGGCAAATTAAAAGTCGAGAAAATATGGGGATACAATGATATAAGCCTTTAGTTCCACTTAATTTTGACCGGGCGAGCTGAAACAGAGAGGCGGACAGACAGATACACACAGCCACAAATAGATGCACTAACTGATTACTGTATGCCTCTCGGTTTCATCGAGGCATGATTATTGAAGGATTACTTTTAGTCTTAACTTTGGCAAAAATCTGCACACAATGGGGAGGGGGGGGGAATTCATCATACTGGAGTCAGTCACCAGAGGGTGATAGAGATGAGTGGGCTTCACTTTTGGAGAGCTCTCATGTGTCCATCTTTATGCAGTTTGGTAAAAATGAATATAAATGATTAACCCTTTTAGTCACCATCGCCATCTTGCTGTTTTGAATCTGATGGTGAAGGGGAAGAGATGACGCCTGTGCTCTTAAATGCTAAACAGCCAGACAGATTAGCATGACATTTGTTCAAGTGAAAATGTTCCTATTAATATTGTTTGATTATCGAATGTTTTTTTCAAGTTTATTAAACCAAGGAGACTTTAGCACTTCTTCAGTTTGTGATTTACTTACAGATGTGCAGACATTTTTGGGTACACTGACTAGTTTATTCAAATCTCTGCATTTCTGATCAAATGTGGCAGCACAGATGCTAAATTAATCCAGTTCCCTGATACAACTCAACAAACATGCTTTTAGTGTTTCTTGTCACTGAGTTGTAAGTTTGAATATTTCTTGTAACCCACAGCAATCTGTCAGGATTTCAAAAGTTAAACAATGCTGTTTTTTTTTGAATAGCTGTAAATCAATTTGGTATACCAAAAAATTTGACTACCTCTTGACAAATAGCACATTTTTAATTGGAAAGATGTAAACAATGTAAAAAATACCATTAAAGGTGACAGACAACATCCTAGCCAGCAGGTGTCGCACTTACTCTTGCTCCAATTGCTTGGTAGAGACATGTCACCTCAACCCAGCTATGCTGTTGGCTGTGACCAGCTGTGACATCCTTACTGGTCACAGATAAACATTACATAGGACCTGGCTGTAGAACATTTGACTTATGTTATTGAATAGTTTGAAATAATTAGAGCATCCTATGTTCCTGTTAGAAATGAATAGTGCACTGCACATGCGCACAGTCAGAATACTCGTGCAGATATGAGTTCCCTCCACTGAAGTTACTAGCCTGTAATGCCACTATAAGCTACTCAGTAAATGTGTTGATATGGAATCCTGAACTCAGTTGCATCTGTAAACGTTCAACATGGTGTTAGAAATTGTGGTTTAGTTCTTTAAATGGTAAATGGCATTCACTTATATAGCGCTTTTATTCTCATCTCTTGATGACCAAAGCGCTTTACAGATCCTGCTATCCACCCATTCACACACTGATGGCAGCATGCTACCTAATATGGCGCTTCCAGACCCACCAGGAGCAATTGGGGGTGAAGTGTCTTGCCCAGGGACACAGCGGCAGGATATCCGGGGAGAGCAGGATTCGAACTGCCAACCATGCGGTTATTGGACGACCTGCTCTACCTCCTGAGCCACTGCCGCCCCATTTCTTTACTACAGAAATGACAACAACGTAGTTAGACAAAAGTTTTCTCAGCACTTTGGTATAAAAGCTGTACAATGCTAGATGATTGCTTGCTATGTCTTCAAAGGCTAATCACGTCAGCGACCATGGCAGAAGGATTCTGTAGACCAGAATCATTGACGTTTGATGGAAACACTGCCGAGAAGTGGCAATGTGTTTGAACAAGAATGATATATTCATCGCAGCTGAGCATTCAGATAAAGATGCCCGGACTCGAGCATTCATTGTACTAAACTTAGTCAGCTCGGAAGCCATCGAGAGAGAGCGTGCCTTCGTTTACACACCTGCTATTTACACAGGGGAAGGAGAGCACATGCAATTAGTGACCAGAGCAGAATCAAGAGAAGATCCAGAATGCCTCAAACAAAAATTCCGCGAACTGCATAGCCCTCAAGCAAACATAACTATTGAAAGGCACACATTTAATACAAGAAACCAATGACCAGATGAAACAATAGAGGTTTCTGTGAGTGACTTGAAAAACAAAGCAAGATGCTGTAGATTTGGCCAGCTCAAAGACGAGCTCATCAGAGACAGACGTGTGTGGTATAACCAGTGACAGCATGAGAAAGCAACTCCTGCACGATAATAACTTAACTTCAAACAAAGCAATTGAAATGTGCCAAATATATGAACAGACTGAGCAACACACAAAAGCTCTAGCAACTCCAAAACAAATGGCAGCAAAGGTGGATAGTCTGCATCACAAAATAAGGAAAAGACAGCTACAGAAATTCAAGACAAAGTCAGGCACTGAACAGTGTGCAACACAATCAGATCAGCATCCTGCACACTCAACAACCAACTGCAATAACTGTGGAGGCAATCATGAGGCTAAAAGAGATAAATGCCCAGTGTATGGCCAGCAATGTCACATGCAAAAAATGGAATCATTTCCAGAAATGCTGTAAATCACAAATAAGTGGATTCAAAAAGAGATCTGTAAATCACATTGAGACACAAGCTCCTAGCAGCAATGAGGAAATGTTCTTCATGGATGGAGTTAATATAAACATTGTCGATTCCCATCTATTGCATAGAAATGACATATTCACCACTGTACATATCAATGGAAAACCAGTAGAGCTTAAAGTTGATACCGGCACTAAATGTAATGTCATGCCAGCTGGCCTTTTTGCATAAGCAAGACAAAATGAAAAACTCCAACCATCACAGGGAACCAAACTGGTAGCATATGGGGGTGAGGCGATTCAAACAGCTGGCTCAGCTACACTTTTGTGCCACTCTGCAGGCAAAGAATACCTCCTGCAATTCCATATGCTGAAACGAAACGTACAGCCTTTACTGGGCCTACCAGACTGTCTCTGCTTGGGCTTAATTACATTGAACAAAGAAGTCCATCATGTACCCATTGACAAGGAAACACCGTACCCACCAAGATCATACGGCGTTGCGCGAACAACAAACCCTGGATCAACCCTGAGATAAAATCACTTCTGAGAGAGAAGAAGAGGATCTTCAGGTTGGGGAACAGGGAGATGCTGAAGTCCGTACAGAGGGAGATAAGGAGGAAGATCAGAGAAGGCAAGGACAGCTTCAGGAAGAAGATGGAAGACAAGTTGCAACAAAGCGACATCAGTGGGGTCTGGAGAAACCTCAAAACCATCTCTGGGCTCCAGAATACCTCCCCCCAGGCCACGGGGGGCAGGGAGTGGGTGAACAATCTGAACCTGTTTTTTAATAGGTTTGACCAACCGCCCTCCCCTCCGCCTGCACAACAACCAGTGCTGCCTCTTCCCTCATCGAGACCTGCTGTCCACCCCCCCTCTACCAACACCCCCCCCCCACTCACAGCACACAGCCCCCCAACCTGACCCTCACTAAGACCCAGGTGTGGACGGAGCTGAAGAAGATCAAGGCGAGGAAGGCCACGGGTCTGGACTGCATTAGCGCGAAGCTCTTCAAGTCCTGTGCAGACCAGCTGTGTGGGATTGTGGAGCACATCTTCAACCTGAGCCTGAAGCTGGGGAGGGTATCACAGTTGTGGAAAACATCTTGTGTGGTACCCGTACCAAAGACTTCCCACCCCAGAGACCTGAACAGCTACAGACCAGTGGCCCTGACGTCTCACCTGATGAAGACCCTGGAGAGACTGCTCCTTGCTCACCTCCGCCCCCTGGTGGGATCAGCGATGGATCCACTCCAGTTTGCCTACCAGCATGGCGTCGGCGTGGAGGATGCAGTGATCTTCCTCCTTCACCGTTCCCTGTTCCACCTGGAGAAGCCTGGGAACACGGTGAGGATCATGTTCTTTGACTTCTCCAGTGCTTTCAAAACTATCCAACCAATGATCCTGAGGGACAAGCTGCTGTGCGCAGGGGTGGACCAGCACCTGTCATCGTGGATCCTGGACTACCTCACAAACTGGCCACAGTTTCTGAGAACCCGGGATTGTGTGTCTGACACGATCGGCAGCACGGGGGCCCCCCAGGGAATGGTTTTGGCTCCCTTCCTGTTCACCCTTTATACTGTGGACCTCTCACACAACACAACACACTGCCATCTACAGAAGTTCTGACGACTCTGCGATCATCGGCCTCATCTCCAACGGAGATGAGTACAGAGGGCTTATCCAGGACTTTGTGGACTGGTGCCATCGGAACTGCCTCCAGATCAACGTGAGGATAACTAAGGAGCTGGTGGTGGACTGCCGCAGGCAAGGACAACCCCTCACAGCACCAGTAAACATCCAGGGAACAGACATTGAGATGGTGACATCCTACAAGTACCTGGGTGTTCATCTGAACAATAAACTAGACTGGTCACACAATATCGACCCACTCTACAAGAAGGGACAGCGCAGGATGTTCCTACTGAGGAGGCTCAGGTTTTTTGGTGTACAAGGGGTGCTCCTGAAGACCTTCTACAATTCGGTGGTGGCATCAGCCATCACTTTTGGAGTGGTCTGCTGGGACAGTGGCATCACAGCAGCCGATAGGAAGAGACTGAACAAACTGATCAAGAAAGCTAGCTCTGTCCTGGGGCAGCACCTTGACCCAGTGGAGGAGATAGGAGAGAGAAGGATGGTGGCTAAGCTGTCATCTCTACTGGAGTCTGAGTCCCACCCTATGCAGGACATACTGAATGCACTGAGGAGCTCATTTAGCAGTAGGCTACATCATCCTAGGTGCATGACTGAGAGGTTTCGCAGGTCCTTCCTACCTACTGCTGTCCGACTATAACCTAAGCAGGGCTGCTCGCAGAGATAGCAAAAAAACATGACAACCTAATAGTATTGAATGCAAAAGACTTACACAAAATGGTCCCCCTCCAGTATACAACTAGGACAATATAAATCTCTACGGAGGGTGACAATATGTATGGGTACATATTCATACTATGTGGGGCAACTAAATAGACTGTTATGCTGTTTATTCCATCTAGCTTCAATGCTCTGCACTGTGTATATACAGTATATTTATATATTTATGTGTGCATATGTATATTCACTGCTCTTATTGTTATGTATTTTGGTTTACTACGGCACCCGTCGTAGTGCTTTGCTAAATGCATTATGGGTAATCTGTAATGTCAGAGTGTGTTGTCGTTGGCTGTGTGCTATGAGTTGCTGCTACGCTAATAAACCGTGAACAGTACGTCGATGGTCCGAGTTATTATTGTTATATTAAGTAACGTAACGGGTGAAAGATATAACAAAAAGTGGCGACGAGGACTTCTGGACCGACGCTGCAGTCCGCGACGGAGGAGAGTTTTTTTGTCGTTTTTTTTCCCGCCGCTACTTTGTGCTGACAGGGTGATACACCGCGCCACTGTGCTGAGGTGGATGCTGTGGGCTGTCTGCTAAGCGGGGAGGAGCGGAGCAGTGGAAATCGTTAAGGACAAAAAAAAAACTCAGTAACGCCGGAGGGAAGAAACGACGTTACAGAAAGGAGCCGCGAGGCAAAGAGCGACATTCAACCAGGAGTGTTAAAATGGCTGGAGTTATTGGCTCTATCGGGCTCTTTGATGAGAGCGCGGAACAATGGAGCTCCTATACTGAGCGCTTTGACTATTTCGTCGTGGCCAATGGAATAACGGATGAAAAGTTAGTGCCCACTTTTCTGAGTGTGATGGGTCCCAAGACATTTAACCTACTACGTAACCTCCTACAGCCAGTAAAGCCAGGCTCTAAAACCTACAAAGAACTGGTGGACACACTAACCCACCACTTCTCACCCAAGCCGCTAGTGATTGCAGAAAGATACAGGTTTCACAGACGTAACCAAGAAGAGGGTGAGTCTGTTAACATGTTTGTTGCAGCGCTACGCAAGTTAGCCGAACACTGTGAATTTAAAGATGTTTTAAATGACACATTAAGAGACAGGCTTGTGTGTGGACTACGGAATGAAGCAGCACAGAAGAAGTTACTCACAGAAAGTGATTTGACGCTTGAAAGAGCCATTAACATTAGTGTGATGATGGAGATGGCTTCCAAAGAAGCACACCAACTGCATGCTACAGGCAGAGTACATAAGCTCAACAGTGGTAAAACCAATGCAACAGGGCCATGTTTCTGCTGTGGCAAGGTGGGACACCTTCCTAATGACTGTTGGTACAAAGAGATGGACTGTAACAACTGTGGAAAAAAAGGCCACGTGGAGCGGGCATGTAGAAGCAAAAGGAGCAAAGACAGAGGCCCAAAGACAAGGAATAAAAGTGACATGGTAAAATACAAAAAGAAAAGAAATGTTCACACAGTTAAACATGGTGAGGACAGAGTGAGCGACTCCTCAGAGGAAGAGGTGTCAACTGCAATAAATACTGTCTGGATTATGAATGTGAATGAAGGCTCAGAAGGCTTTTGGACTAAACCAAAAGTGGAGGGACATTTTATTAAAATGCAGATAGACACCGGATCAAAGGCATCACTTGTGTCGCATGGCATTTACAAGAAGTTTCTGAAACATCTTCCACTCCGACCTTCAGACACCGTCTTCAGGGCGTATACTGGACACCGAGTGCCCATGAAAGGGATGACAGAGGTAACTGTTCAGTACAATGGCCAAACTGCTGAGCTTCCAGTTTATGTTACCAAGAACAACTGTCCAGCTATAATGGGGCGTGTGTGGCTAAAGAAAATCCAACTTGACTGGCAAGAAGTAAGGAAGCTGTCACACAGTTCCACTCAGCTGCAGGCCATACTGGAAAAGCACAAAAAGGTTTTTCGTGATGAACTAGGCAGTATGAAAAAAATTATAGTGAAGCTGCATGTCAAACCTGACAGTAAACCAGTGTTTATGAAAGCCAGACCAGTGCCGTACGCCATCAGACCAAAGGTGGAGGCTGACTTAGATGCTCTGGTCAAGAATGGAGTTCTGGAGCCTGTGACAACCAGTGAGTGGGCCACGCCCATAGTTCCAGTACCCAAAAAGGACGGAGGAATCCGGACCTGTGGAGACTTTAAGGTAACAGTAAACCCTGTACTAACAGCAGAGCGTATCCCCTTCCACTGATTGATGACTTATTTGCGGGGCTGAGTGGGGGACAAAAGTTCAGCAAAATAGATCTCAACCAGGCTTACTTACAAATGCATGTAGACGAGCAGTCACGTGAAATGCTGACTATCAACACCCATAAAGGACTCTTCAGATACTGCAGACTGCCTTTTGGCATCACATCTGCTCCAGCACTTTTTCAGCGAGCTATGGATCAAATCCTGAGTGGATTACCAGGAGTGCAGTGCTACCTGGATGATATCTTGTGTACAGGAGCAGATGATGAAGAGCATCTGCGCAACTTGGATGCAACTCTCACGAGACTGGAGGAATATGGATTGAGAATCCGCAAGGATAAATGCGAGTTTTTCCAGTCATCCGTGGAATATTTAGGTCATGTGATCGATGCTAAGGGACTGCACACTGCACCATCGAAAATCACAGCCATTGTGGATGCACCTCCACCCCAAAATGTCAGTCAGCTGAAGTCTTTCTTGGGACTGCTGAACTATTATGGACGTTTCATACCAAACATGGCATCACTATTAAAACCGCTGCATAACCTGCTGCGCAAAGAGGAAGCATGGAAGTGGACAGCAAGCTGTCAGGAGGCTTTTCAGAAGGCAAAGGATGCGCTGACGGTATCAGAGGTTCTGACCCACTTCAACCCATCACTTCCGATCCAGCTTGCCTGCGACGCCTCTCCTTATGGCGTAGGGGCGGTGATTTCCCACGTAATGCTAGACGGTGAGGAAAAGCCAATCGCTTTTGCGTCAAGGACATTAAACAAGGCAGAAGCTAACTATGCTCAACTAGAAAGAGAGGCTCTGAGCATTGTGTTTGGTGTCAGAAAATTCCACCAGTACTTGTATGGACGAAAGTTTACACTTTTTACTGACCACCGACCTCTCACAACCATCCTTGGACCATACACAGGAATACCATCTCTTGCAGCGTCCCGACTGCAGAGGTGGGCGTTGCTGTTGTCAGGACACTCCTATGACATCAGGTATCGAAAGTCAGACTGTCATGGTAATGCAGATGGGTTATCCAGATTACCACTTCCTGTCATGAAGCCAGAGTCAAGCACTGTGGACATCTTCTACTTCACAGAGGTAGAAAACACACCTGTTTCAGCTGTGCAGGTGAAAAAGGGGACTAGAAATGACCCTGTGTTGTCGGCAGTCATGGACTTGATCATTAAAGGACAACCTGCGGGTGATGACGCAACCTTGAAGCCCTTCCTTGGGAAGTGGACAGAATTTTCTGTTCAGTCGGGTTGTTTGCTGTGGGGGAGGAGAGTGATTATTCCCCTGTCATGTCGAACAAAAGTGTTACAGCAACTTCACGCAGGACATAGTGGAATCGTGAGAATGAAAGAAATAGCGAGAAGCTATTTTTGGTGGCCAAACATTGACAAGCAGATTGAAGAAATAGCCAAAAGCTGTTCATCTTGTCACAAGGTACGGAACAACCCACCATTGGCTCCTCTCCATCCCTGGGAGTTCCCACAGGAGCCATGGCATCGTGTGCACATTGACTTTGCAGGTCCGTTTGAGGACAGAATGTTTCTCGTTGCTGTGGATGCACACAGTAAATGGCCTGAAGTGGCTATTATGAGGTCAACCACCACAGAGAAGACCACAGAGGCATTAGGAGAAATGTTTAGTTGTTTTGGGTCTCCTGCACAACTAGTTTCTGACAATGGACCTCAGTTGGTTTCACAAGAAATGGATGTTTTTCTACAAGCTAATGGAGTGCAGCACATTAAATCAGCTCCATACCATCCTGCGACGAACGGCCTTGCAGAAAGGTTTGTGCAGACAATGAAACATGCATTGAAAGCATCACAAGGTCAAGGAACACTGCATCAGAGGCTGCACAAGTTCCTGCTAAACTACCGCAACACTCCACATGCAATCACAAAGACAACCCCTGCTAGTCTGATGTTCAAGAGAGATCTGCGCACTACCTTTGACCTTTTGAAACCCTCAGGATTAAAGGACACTGTGCAAAAGCAACAAGAGAAACAAATTATGCACAGAGAACATCGGGCAAAGGACAGAGCATTCACGTCAGGAGAATCTGTGCTGGCCAGGAACTACAGAGGTGAACCTAAGTGGGTTCCTGCAACTGTTATTGCACAAACTGGACCAGTCTCATATACAGTTCAAACCACTGACAGTGTTTGGAAAAGGCACGTGGATCAACTCCTGCAGACACCGCCAGCGCCTGCAGAACCGTCTCTTGGATATCCTAACGATGCACTCACCAACTCACCACTTTGTCCACCTACACCAGTACAGAACTCAACCACTTCAGAGACCGGAGTTCCAGCTGGAGATGTGACATCTTCTTCTGCATCAGCACCAGAAGCAACCTCCACATTAGAAAGAACACAGACTCATGTTCCTGCAGAGCGCCGATATCCCACCAGGGAGCGACGACCTCCTGTCCGTCTGAGTTATTAGACTAGATGGTAACTGACCCACATTAATGGGGCAGAATAATCCCCAGGGGTACAGTTATGGGGTGAGGTAGTCTATCCTCACTCCTAAGGTAGCATAATAATTAAAAAAAAAAAAAGAGAGAGACAAAACAGAGACATTGGTATCTCCTGTAGGACATCTATTGTAAGGGGGGAGGAGATGTTATGTATTTTGGTTTACTACGGCACCCGTCGTAGTGCTTTGCTAAATGCATTATGGGTAATCTGTAATGTCAGAGTGTGTTGTCGTTGGCTGTGTGCTATGAGTTGCTGCTACGCTAATAAACCGTGAACAGTACGTCGATGGTCCGAGTTATTATTGTTATATTAAGTAACGTAACGGGTGAAAGATATAACACTTATTTTCTTATCTTCTAAATCACAGGTGTCAAACTCATTCCATGGAGGGCCAAGACCCTGCAGGTTTTACCTCCACCCAGTGTCTTTAACAGGTGATTTCTCTGAATTTCTTCCTACTGATTGCTGATCAGTGAAAACACCTGCTGAAGAGACTGGGTGGAAGTAAAACCTGCAGGGTCTTGGCCCTCCATGGAATGAGTTTGACACCCCTGTTCTAAATTATTGCTCTGAGTGTTGCTATCCCTGTGCTGTTGCAATTCTGGAATTTCCCCGTTGTGGGACTAATAAAGGCTTATCTTATCTTATCTTCAAAGATGAACTTGGCAAGCTTCCTGTCACCTATTCCATGAAACTAGACCCAGAGGTCCCGCCAGTGGTAAAGTCTGCATGCAAAATACCAGTACCAATGCAAGACAAGGTTAAAGCAGAATTAACCCGGATGGTGAACTTAGGCGTGATCACTCCTGTCACTGAGCCCACAGAATGGGTGTCGTCTATGGTGGCGACTCACAAGAAAAACTCTGATAACATCGGACTCTGCACTGATCCAAGGGATCTAAATAAAGCTCTGAAATGCCTGCATCACACTATGCGTACCATTGAGGAAGCAGCTGTATAAATGCCCAACTCCACAGTCTTTTCTGTGACGCAAAATACTCCTTTTGGCAGATAACGCTTGACCACAAGTCATCCATACTAACTACCTTTAGCTCTCCGTTTGGCAGATTACACTTTCTCAGACTGTCATATGGAATCAACTACAGCTACACCCAAGATTACTACCAGATTTGTTGAATCAAGAAATCATTTAAATAGAATCTGTATGACAACCTGAAGTAGGCTAAAAGATCTCAAAAAGCAACACATCCCACAGTGATATAAAGAAATTCAAGATCAGGTGAGAAACGAAAACCCAGAACAATATCTAAAGAACTGCAGGCCTCACTTGCCTCAGTTTGGACACTGGTACATGACGAAACAATAAGAAAGAGACTGGGCAAAAAAAATAGGATCCATGGGAGAGGTCCAAGACAAAAAACCACTGCTGGACAAAAAGAACACAAAGACTTGTCTCACACTTGCCAGAAAACATCTAGATGATCCTCGGGACTTTTGGGAAAATATTCTGGGGACTGGTGAGACAAAAGTTGAACTTTTTGGAAGACTTGTCCTGTTTTATCTGTTATTAAACAAACACAGAATTTAATAAAACGAACATCCTATCAACAGTCCAACATGGTGGTGCTAGTGTCATGGTCTGGGGCTGCTTTGCTGCTTCAGGACCTGGACAACTTGCCCTAATGGATAAAACCATGAATTCTGCTCTCTACCAAAAAATCCTGAAGGAGAATGTCCGGCCATCAGTTCATGAAGCCCTCCAATGTGACTGAATTTAAAGAATTCTGGATAGAAGAGTGGGTCAAATTTCCTCAACAGCGATGTAAAAGACTCATTGCCAGTTGTTGGCACCAATGGTGGCACAACCAGTTATTAGGTTTAGGGGGCAGTTACTTTTTCCACATAGGGCCAGGTAGGTTTGGATAGCTTTTTTCACTTAATAATTGAAATCATCATCTAAAAACTGCATTTTGTATTTACTCAGGTTATCTTTGACTAATATTAACATTTGTTTGATGATCTGAAACAATTAGGTGTCACAAATAAGCAAAAATATAAGAAACCAGGAAGGGGGAAAATACTTTTTCACAGCACTGTAGCTCGCTGACACTCTGTCCCATGCTTCCAGAGCAGCACAATAATGAGACAGACTATGAAATCATGACAATCCAATACATCTCTTCTTCTAGGCTGACTGAACTGAGGGAACATACTGCCTCTGATCCAGATCTGCAGAAGCTGAGTACTGTCATATTAAAGGGCTGGCCTCACAGACAAACTCAGCTGCCCCCAGAGATTCATCAGTACTACCCGTAACTCGCCACTGACAATGACATTATCTTGAAAGGCACAAAGACAGTGATCCCCAAGTCTTTGCAAAAGGACTATATTGCTATCCTCCACAGAGGGCACCTAGGCACGGAATCCACTAAACGTAGAGCTCATGGTATTGTGTTCTGGTCCACAATAACTGAGAATATAGAGAAGGAAACAACTGTGTGTCCGGTGTGCAACAGCATCAGGCCACATCTGTCATGGTTCGAGCGCCGATCTCGTCCGCGCTCGGGCCATGCAGCATTTTACCCATCTGGTGTCTGTGTGTCCCTTTTGGCTCTCCGAGCTTTTATTATGACAGCACTCAGACGGGCTTCCAGCTGTCAGAGCGGACAGCTGAGCTGCATTAATCACCTCATCAGCTGCCCCACCTGGAGCTCTACTTAAGAGGGCAGCTGAGAGGCGAAAGGTGTGGCAGTCTCGTCAAAAACTTCCCTTTGTCTGACGTTATCGAGCATCCCTCTGTTCAGACGTTGACTACTCTTCTTCTATGATAGTAAGTTTATTCCATTGTGAAACTGTTCTCCTTTGTCATGGCCTGAGTTCTCATTATAGTGTGTTTTAGCCCCCCGTGGCTCGTTATTTTGTGTCCTTTTCCTTTCCTTTAATAAAACTGTGCAAACTCACCGGCTGAGTGGCGTCTTATGATGGCTCGTGAGGGCCATCCATGACAACACCAACAAAAAGAGCTACTCTCAAGCCACTTTCAGTGCTGGACCTATCTTGGTCAACCATTGCCACTGACATCTTCGAGTGGAATGGCCAACATTACTTGGTTCTAGTTGACTGCTACTCAGGTTGGTTCGAGGTAGACTTACTTTGTGACCTAACTGCCAACATTGTCATTGCAAAGCTTAAGACACTTTTCAGTCCATGGCTGTCCGCACAAGGTAATCTCAGACAATGGCGCCCAATTCATCAGCCAACGCTTTGCAGACTTTGCTCTGGCTTGGAACTTTGTTCACGTGACAAGTAGTCCAGAATACCCACAGGCCAATGGGCTATAGCTGAATGTGCCATTCGTAATGCAAAGCAGCTGATGGAAAAGTCAAGGAGAGATGGAACAGATGTCTTTCTTAACCTACTCAATCTCTGTAATGTGCCAGGTGATCACACACTTGGTTCTCCAGCTGAAAGGCTGATGTCAAGACAGATACACACTACCCTACCTGTGAGGAAAGAACTGTTAGTTCCAAGATCCAAAAGCAACACTGTCGTCAAGGCAGGTCTAGTGTGTAAACGCCATTCACAAAAGCAATGCTACAACAAGTCCAGCAGACCCCTTCGTCCCTTACTTCAAGGTGAGGTTGTAAGGATGCAAATACTTCGTGGATATGACGGCTTAGCAACCATTAAAGAAGTCTGCAAGGAACCCAGATCATACATCTTCCAGTCAGAAGGAGGCGAGTATAGACGGAACCGCAGGCATGTCCTCCCAGTCTAAGAAACACCTCCACAACAAAGAGATCACCATGACAGCTCTCCTGTGTCCAGCCAGCAACCGCCCATCCTGAACAGCACATTCAAAGATCTGTGCAACACACTAAAGAACAGACACTTAGCCATACACAAAGCTTGACAAAGGCCCCTATCCTGTCTCCCCATTGCCTGACAAGTAATAATTACACTACACGCTTTGGAAGAGTTTGCAAGTAAAACCCTAAGTATGAACAGTAAGCATTAGTAACCCGGTCTCAGTAAAAAAAAAAACAAAAACCATATCTAATAAACGTTTTCCTGCCCCTCTAAAAATGTACATTTGCACTTTAAATAAAAAAAAAAATAATGTGCCTCGGCATGTTTTTACAAGCTCACTCACTGCACATACGCAAAATATGCCTAAACAGTCCTCACTGTGCATGTGCAGAACAATGCATCTTTTACTTTGGTTTCCCAATGCTCATTTGGTTGGAGGGCAGGGGATGGCAGACGGTTAACTACACAGACAGTCAAGCAACAGACGCAAAAACACTCAAGTTCGACTCCTACGCTTGTCTGTGACTGACCTTTTTCTTCATTTTTTTCATGTTTGTTTTTCACTCCACTAATGAAAGGTTGCTGTGAGGTTAGGGTTAGGGATTAAAGTGTGGGGTAGTTGGTCAATGCTGAAAGACAGCAAAAGTGACAGGAACACAAATTGCCAAACGTTACGCTGCCGTTAGACACCTTTCTTAAATCTGTAAATGCCACGTATCCACTGCACATAAAAATCATTTACATGTCTGTACGTTTTTTCTGAGTGACAAAACGTGCAATTGAACTTTTTTTTTTTTTTTTTTTTTTTTTGAGACTGGGCTGGCATTAGGCAATGGACTGTTTAAAACAAACAAAAAAAATGTATGAGTTATTGACTCACTGAAACTGAGTGTGATATGTTGACAGTTCTTACCAGTGAAACAGTTTTAGGTTTGAAATTGATGGATAATTTTCAAGTGATAATGGCATGGATTAGAATCTTTTGTTAATGCATTATTCTGATAATCTTGTTTATTGTTTATACAGCCATGAACTACAGAAAGGGGATGTTGAACATTTGACTTATGTTATTGAACAGTTTGAAATAATGAGAGCATCCTATGTTCCTTTTAGAAATGAATAGAGCACTACACATCTATAAACGTTCAACAATGGCTATACAATAAATACAACAAATAATTATTTGTATATCCTGTTATCACAAAACTGCAGGTGCAGTCAACCATTATAATTACCTACTGAATATGGTGCCTCAGTTTGCTATGAAAATGTTATCCATGTCCTATCTAGTATGTATATACAGCTCTGAAAAAAAAAGAAACCAAAGAGACCATTGCTAAATTATCACTTTATCTGGTTTTGCAGATTGATATGTGTTTGAGTAAAATGAACAATTTTATTTTATTCCCTAACCTACTGAAAACAACTCACCCAAATTCCAAGTCAAAATATCATCATTTGGAGCCTTTATATATAGAAAACGACAACTGGCCAAAACAACAAAAAGATGTTGCCTTTAGATCAAATAGTGAAAAACAAACAAAATGTTCATTCTTAAACATTACAATACTTTAGTTTTAACTTAGGAAGGACTCAGTGTCACCATGGGTTGGGATGCCGTCTCGGCACTCAGCCCATGTTTTCCCTTTTCCCATTGAGCAGCGTCTCAGCAGGCTCCCAGCTGCCAGCATTACAGACGGCTGGGGCCAATTAGTCCTCATCAGCTGGGGCGCTGCCAATGAGGATAAATAGGAGCAGCCTCGATGACTCGGGGCTGCGACAAACACATTACTAAGCTGAAGCCCCTTCGTCTGGTGTCAGCTCATACTCCTCTTGCAGCATTCCTGTGTTTGTATCCCGCTGTGAGTATGTACGTCTTGTTACCCCCACGTCCGGTACGAGCTGCTTACCTCTGCGCTGTGCAACCTGTGAGTGTACCTCTGCATGAGTATCTGTGCTCTCCTCATCCCTTACCCAAAATAAACCATCACGACTCACTGGCTTGTCCCTGGCTCTGATTGCCCGGCTCCCTAGAGCCGGATATGACAGTATGTCGCAGCCAGAAGAGTTGCCGGCGGCCGTGAGTCGCTGTGGAAATGTACCTTTCTGTCCGGGTGTCAGCGCTGCTAGCATGCCGTTTCCCAGGAGTCACTTCCGGCGCCAGGGCGACGAGCTGAGGTCCATCTCGGAGGCTGTCGACGGGACATTCTTCACCCTGCACGACGCCTCCAACGCGAGACGCTGGCATCCGGGCCGTGCTGAGGAACTCCTGGACTGTCACCCTCACTCTCTGTACCATCTGGAGGACAGTGCCAGGATAGACGCTGCAGGTACACAGCGAGAGAAGCTCCACGGGGTGGATGGAAATCCCGGCAGGGAGTCGAAGTGGGCGACGTCTTTCCCCGCTTCGGAGTCCCATTCCTGCCGTTATTCCAGTCCGGGAGTTCGCGCCAACCAGAGGACTTCCCCCGACCTGCGCCACGTCACTCGGGATTCCCTTCAAGGAGCCGCAGCTGACAGCAGTTATGTCTGGGGTCGAGTGGCTGTCGCGAGCTCCACTGTTTCCTGTCACCACCTTCAGGCATGTGGCGGCGGCAGTGAGGTTGATGGAGAGGACTTCAGGGCTACGAAGCTTTCCCGTGCTCGGCGCCTTCCTCGCCTCGATCTCCAATCTGGAGCGGCGAATCCTGGGTTTCCCCCTCGCTTCGTTCCCCGGGAATAGCCGCCATCACATCGCCGAGTCACCTCTGCACGAACCTCGTCCGGATCCAGTTCTGAGCCATCGTCAGGACAGTTCCTCCCACGCAGCTGTCACCTCTTCGCCTCGTCTGTGTGGAGATTCTACAGCCCCGTTCCCTGAGCCTCATTTCCCCGCTGTCATTCCTGGACATTCGGGCTGGCTCACCCCGGCTGTTTTCCCTTCCTCCTCGACGCGCTTTCTGACTGCTGTGTGTGCCTGGAATTCCGGTCTGGTGAGCTCTCTGCTGGAGACAACGCGAGCGATCCTCAGACGAACTCCCGGGGGGTCCTCCGTTATCGCCGGGCGGGGAGAGGAAGAAGCAGAATCCACTACAGCAGGCGATACTCAACCTCCAGGGGGCAGGCAAGTCATAGTTTTTTTCACACCTGCTTAATGATTTGCTCTGTCACATCCCTGGAGGAGAAGTTCAGGGTTCGCAGCTCCCTGAACTCTCCCCACCTGCTGTAACCTGTATTCCTAATCCCGCATCCTCTGTGTCTCTCTCAGTCGAGCGGTCCCCGGCTCCGGGTCAACGTGGTGGGATATGGAGAGGGCCTGTGGTTCCGCAGCTACATTGCGGACGGAGGAGGGGGACTGACTGCTGCGTGGAGTCTACGCCGACGATTGAGCGTCCCCGGGTCTCCACGGAGGAGCGGTTCGGTCCAGCGGGACGAGATTCTTCTGGCTTCACGCCGAGTGGATCGTCGGCGGGGTCACCGGAGCCGGAGGAATCTCAAGCTGCGCTGACCATCATGCTGGCTGCGGGGCCCGACGCGGCTAGATGGGAGCCTGACAACGACCTGACGACGGATCCTGGATCTTCGCAGTCCTGGACGGCGTCAGAACCCGAGATCAGGCGAGTGCTCTCCTTTCTTTTCTCTCTTTTTATCTTTGAGCACTTCAGCCTATCTCCAGGGGAGACGAGCAGGGTGCAGCCGCCTGCTGCGTCTGAGCTCGTCTCGCCGGGTTCTGGCGCTGCCGGTGATCCTGATCCCGGTTCTGTTTTCTCTTCTGAGCCTTCTTCCAGGGTCACCGGCGAGGAGTTGCTGTTCCTCGTGGTGCTGGAGGGTCCGGGTTCAACGTTGGAGGTCGGTTCTGGTGCAGTGTCCAACGTGGGTTCGCCTGAGGCCCAATTGGGGTCCGACGTGGGTTCGCCTGAGGCCCAATCGGGGTCCGACGTGGGTGCTGCCCCAGTATTGTCCAGGTCCGGTGAGGAGGTGGCAGTTTTCCTGCGGCCTGACGCCCGCCGCCCTCGTCATCGGCTCTCCCCTGAGCCTCTTCCACCGGGATCCGCTCTGACCCTTCGCCCGTCTCAACGGTCCTGGTGGTTGAGTGATGCGGGTCGACGACCCGACCCACAGAACTTTCGGTTCGGTGATCTGGTTCCCCCCCCACTGGTCTGTTTCCCTCTGGGCGGCCTGGTTCGGCTGCCGGTGGACTGGATTCCTGGGATTTGGGTCCGGAGTTCGCCGTCCGAACACTTCTCTTTCCCTGATTCGCCAACGGGACAATGGGCGGGGAGATCTCCGGAGCCATCTCGGCCATTTTTGGACTCTGCCTGCCATGTTCCTCGGGTGTCTCTTTTTCTTTTATCTTTGTGAAGGTCACTCGGGTGTATTTTGTCCTGTTGGTGGATTCGTTTTTATAGTGCTGTGTTTTCCATCGCTCATGCTCAGCATTTTACTTTTTGTGCCAAGTTTTTAGTCTCGTTTTTTGCATTGTAGAGTTATGTTTTGTTTCTTTCCAGACCATACTCTGCAGTTGTCCATTCATTCCACTCACTTTCATTTCTTTAGGTGACTGTGGGTACTTATATATTCGGGTGTGTGGGTTTTCCTTTGCCCGCACTCAGTATTTCTTTTTTATGCCCTGTCTGTTCATTATAGAGTCATGCGTCTTGTTTTCCGTAACACCATGCTCTATAATTGTCCATTTGTTCCAGTCACCCTCACTTTTCTTGGTGACTGTGTGTATGTACTTAAATTAGCGCTGTGTATAGTTTCCCCTTTATTTAACCATACACAGCATTTTTGCCCTGTACCTTTTTTGTGGTTTTTTTTTTCCTTGTTCTGGGTCACGCATTGTTGGTACTCTCTGTAGTGTGTAACCGGCGTGCTGACCCAGTTCTTCTCCCCATCTGCACTTGGGTTAATTATTCCCTGTTTTGTCAGTGTTGTATTTGGGTTTTTTTCTTTTTTTTTCCCCCGCTACCCTACATTGCCCCATTGGTGTTGTCCTTCACTTGGCTTCTTCCCCTCCGGTCCTGCCTCCCTTCCCCTCACCCTAGGTGGGGGGGGGGGGGGGGGCTGGGATGTTCCTGGTCGTTCAGGAGCCCAACCTTGAGGGGGCTCTGTCACCATGGGTTGGGATGCCGTCTCGGCACTCAGCCCCTGTTTTCCCTTTGAGCAGCGTCTCAGCAGGCTCCCAGCTGGCAGCATTACAGACGGCTGGGGCCAATTAGTCCTCATCAGCTGGGGCGCTGCCAATGAGGATAAATAGGAGCAGCCTCGATGACTCGGGGCTGCGACATAAACACATTGCTAAGCTGAAGCCCCTTCGTCTGGTGTCAGCTCATACTCCTCTTGCAGCATTCCTGTGTTTGTATCCCGCTGTGAGTATGTACGTCTTGTTACCCCCACGTCCGGTACGAGCTACTTACCTCTGCGCTGTGCAACCTGTGAGTGTACCTCTGCATGAGTACATGTGCTCTCCTCATCCCTTACCCAAAATAAACCATCACGACTCACTGGCTTGTCCCTGGCTCTGATTGCCCGGCTCCCTAGAGCCGGATATGACACTCAGACATCTATGTTTGTGTAATAACTGACTTTTTTCACAGCTTTAATGCATCTTATACTTGGATGATAACCTAATCAGTACTACCTAAAGTAGATTGAGGTGTCCTTGTGTTGGAATTCAACAAATACTCAAATTTAAAGGCTGCCACAGATGTAGGGATGCTAATGTAGGAAAGATTTTGCACAGGTATCTTATTTTTTTTTCAGAGCTTGTATGTCTATGCTACCAGCCGCTGTAGTCTCATCATCCAGCAGCTCAGATTTAAATATGATCATTTCAGGCCCATAAAAATTTTGAAAGTACTTTTCATTATTTTCTGAAGAACAAAGACTTTAATTCTGAACCTCTTAACATTTTGTTGATTTTTTGAAACATTGGTTTTCATGAAAATGCTGTCTAGTTCATCTTTAACATGTAGTTCCATTTTATTTTATAAACTGAACAAAAATTAAATACAAAATGAGGCTGATGCAAAAGTCTGGGCACCCTAAGTAATTAAACACACCAATTTTTTTTTAAATATATAATTTCCTATTGTCAAGAGGAATTCCTGACCTAAGTCATTGTCGCTCCCAACAGACTGCTTTGATTGTCAAGAGGTGGCCAAATTTTTGCAAACCAGTGCAAAAGAAAATTACCTTGCTTCTCACTTTTTTTAATCTCAAAATTTTTTTTGAGACTTTGGTGTCAGTTTCTAGTCTCATTTAATACAAACTATGCTAGTTTTGACATTAAACCTATTCAAGAAAAATAGAAGGTTAAGCAGTATATGCTTTAGGTGTGGCTAACTGAGAGGCCACTACCATGAGCTTTTAGTGTTCTCAGTTTCCTAATTAAGTCAGTCCTTCCTTTGCCAGGTCATAGTAACAAGATAGTGATGCCCAAAACCTTGGACCCAAGGCCTCAATAAGGAAACCCAAAAACCAATAGCTGACATCAGTATGGCTTCCTCACTCAGTTGATATTTAACTCACAAACTCAAACTACAGACCAGTATCACTGGTCCCACAATTTTCAAATTTCAATTTTCAGAAAAAAAAAACAAATTTTCAACAGATTAGAAAACTTTTTAAATAAATATGATCTGCTTAATCAGAATCAGTATGGATTTAGAGCAAAGAGTACAGCATCATTAGCAATAATAGAACTAACAGGAAATAATAAATGCATTAGATCAAGGAAAATATGCAATTGGTGTATTTATAGATTTTAGAAAAGCATTTGATACAATAAATCATTCAATACTTCTTGATAAACTCCAATTGTATGGCATTAGGGGAGTGGCACTGAATTGGGTTACAAGTTATTTATCTGAGACACAACAGTTTGTGAAGATGGGAGAATATCTGTCTGGATGTATGGGAATTGCCTGTGGGATCCCCCAAGGGTCAGTATTGGGCCCCAAATTATTTAACATACTGTATATAAATGATATATTCCAAGTTTCTAAATTAAAAATATTTGCTGATGATACTAATATATTTTATTCTGGAAATAATTAAGGAAGTAATCCATACTCTAATGAATTAAATTAGCTTAAAAATGGATCAATAGTAATAAATTATCACTAAACATAGATAAAACTAAGGTAATGATATTTGGTAATTGTAAAAATAAAGAAGATATACATATTCATATGTAGATAATAATTATTGAAAATGTTAAGGAAATCAAATTTTTGGGCGTAATACTAGATAAAATTAGTTGGAAACCACACATTAGATATATACAAAACAAAGTGGCAAAAAATATTGCAATTATAAATAAAATTAAGCAAGTCCTAGATTACAAATCGCTTCATATCTTGTATTGTTCATTAGTACTTCCATACCTGACCTATTGTATAGAGGTCTGGGGTAACAATTATAAAACTACACTTAATTCATTGCGAATATTACAAAAAAGGGCAGTCTGTGTTATACACAAAGTCGGTATCTTGAGCATACTAATTTATTGTTTTTACATTCAAAGTTATTGAAATTACGGGATCTGGTTGATTATTATACAGCACAGTTAATGTTTAAAGTCAGTAAAAACCTTTTGCCACATAATATACAAAATCTTTTTAGTCAGAGAGAAGGGACATACAATTTACGGGGGAATACAAAATTTAAAAGGCACCTAGTAAGATCTTGTCATAAACCCCCCGTGCACCCTTCCATTGCGCACGGTGGAGAGAAGGAAGAATGAGGATTTAAGTGCAGGGTTCACAGAACACACATTTATTGATGACACACAGCTCAGATACAGATGAACACGTAGTCAAAGTACCATGAGAATGCACTCGGAGAGCGGGGAAGACTACAGAGCGTTAAACTACTCGAGGAAACGTAAACAGGGCTACAGCCTAAGCGCAGTAGTTTGCTGCAGGGAGGAATGCCACCAAAAACGCAGCAGAATACTGCCAGGGGAGAAAGGCTTCTGGTTCAGCGTAGCAGCAAACCACGGAGAGAACGCAGGCAGTTTACTCACAAGTAAAAACAGTCCCAAAAGTCCAGTACTCCCAGCGAGCATAATCCAAATGTCCTTCTGACGTGACGGTCACACCAAGGAGAGTAGACGTGACTCGTACAATGACCCAGCGGCGTTTGTCTAGTGACGAGCTGCTTAAATCCAAACGTCACTGGTCACACAAATTGGGAACACCTGAGGCGCGGGAAAGATAATTTCCGGGGCTGGGACAGCTGGTGGAATTATGGTGAGCGAGGGGGCGTGGTAGAACCGACAGACTGTCAGCAGTGTGAGAAAAAGATCAGAGGCTGACTAACAGCTGCCGGTCAGGCAGTGGCTAAGATGATGGAATGAATACATAAAATGCACATAAACAATGAAGCCAAAACCCACAGAGAGATCAGGGCCGAGCCGGGGAAACCCAAGCCGGCTCGGCTCATGACAGATCTACTAGGAAAAGTTTTTGTGTGTCTGTGTGTGGGGTAAAATTGTGGAATGGGCTGGAGGAGAAACACAGGCAATGTCCAAACATCCATATATTTAAATCAACATATTGTAGCGAACTCAATATGAGCACCCTACTTGGCTTGCCAAGTGGGTTGACCCTATTGGCGACACAGGTAGGGTGCGGGACTCCGGAGCGGGAGGCGTGAGTTCGAATCTCCCGGTGGGACGTCGCCATGTCGAGCAGCACGTTACACTGGTGTCAGAAGTGGGATCTCCTGCCCAAAGCAGTAATGGGGCGCTGACATCGGGACGATGTCGAGAACCAGAGGGGAGTAGTGTAGCGAACTCAATATGAGCACCCTACTTGGCTTGCCAAGTGGGTTGACCCTATTGGCGACACAGGTAGGGTGCGGGACTCCGGAGCGGGAGGCGTGAGTTCGAATCTCCCGGTGGGACGTCGCCATGTCGAGCAGCACGTTACAATATAAAGAATTGATTTTTGAACAATATAAAAATAAAGGACAGTGATATTACAATGTGTCTTTAATGAAGAAAGGTTGTTATTGTTGAATATATACTGTATATGCTGAGTTATTGTTGAATATATATGCTGAGTACTAGCATCACCGATATCATTATTACTAGAATATAACAGTATTATAGTATTATGATTGTTGTCTAGGATGGAATTATTTAAAGTATTATATAGGCCAGGTGGTATTATTATTGTTGTTATTGTAATTAACATATGGCTACCTATTATTATGGGTATTATATGGTTATTTATTGCGCCTAGGTATTGTAAGCCATGTGGGGGTAGATGGTGGTATATATGGTGATTATGATGATGGTAATATTGTCTATAATTATATTAACATACCAGAAGTATTTATTTATTTATTATTATTACTACGATTATTATTCTTTTGAATTCTTGGATGGAATATGGGTGGGCAATATAAGCTGCAGCTTCAGCCATCACCCATTTCGGATAACTTATGTTGAACTGTATAATCAGAGGAGTTATTGTCTAATTTGACTTTGTGGGATTTTCTTACCCCTTTGTTATATTATTCTGTTTCTTTTAATCTGTACTTTTAATCTATCCGAAATAAAGATTGATTGATTGATTGATTGATTGATTGATTGATTGACAATTATTATTAGATGTTGGCATTATTGTCACTATAAACTATCATTGTTGTATTATTTCTATTGCATAATTTAATTATAAGATGCATTATGTATTATGGTATTGTATAATGAATGTAATTATAGCATGGATAATGACTAAAATGATGTAAGTTATTGGTTATGGAGAAGGGTTGGGACTATATAAGCGTCGGCTTCATCCCACTCCTTTTGAACAAGGCATTTTTTTTCTGCTATGTTTATATATTTTTTTCTTGGTTTTGATTCCTTGTTTTTATAAATTTTTTGTCTTGATGTTCAAATAAATAATAAAATGAAATGAAATGAACCTGCCATATTTTTTCTGTGACCTGATATAATCAATACTCAATGAATCACTTCAGTTTCTCTCTGGACTGTTCAATTAAAAAAGCCATTTAAAATGAATTCAGAATTTTACCAACCTCTTTCATTTTCAGGTGCAATTTCTGAGAAGACTCGACAATCAAATCCTGTGGAGAAAAAACAAAAACTATGCAGGAAATGAGTGCTATGTCACCATAATTAGTATGAAAAAAAAATCCATATAGTTTAACACAAAGTCCTGCAATTTTGAGAAAAATATTTCAAGGAATAAACTGAACACAGAAATGTCACACCTACAGTATCTAAACATTATAGACATAGCAATAGCTATACCTGAAGTTATATATTTAAGGAAAACGTAACTGCAATTTTATTATTTTTTAAAATATGGTATATTGTGCCATAGACACAGCATAAAAAGGAACATCAGATGATACATTTTAGATGTTTCACTTGTGCTCAACCTGACAATCTCATAAAACCCTAGCCATAACAGCAGGATGCAGTAGATTAGATAAATAATTTGTCTCTTAGTTGCATGCAAATCCTTAGACAAACTTATTTTACTCAGCCTTATAACCAGAGCTTAGAAAACCAACAGGAGCAGCTTGCATGCAAGAGAAATTGTTATAATCTGGAAGCTTTGCTGGTTAAAATCAAAATCTTTCAAAAACATTGAGTTCATTCTGCATTTTGGGCAGTAAGAACACTTTACAGAACAGCACAAGGGTATGCTTAGTCATACTTTTATTCTTTTCGTTATGTAATATATCTGATTACTTCCTCCATTGTTGCAAGATTTCTGCTTCGATTTCAGTATGATTCTCTGGCAAAAGACTAAATATTCTACAGCAGAGTATGTGATATGAATTTGATTAAGTGGTAAACTGTCATGGTTTTTCTTTGACAATTTTGTAATTCATCTGAATATATTTTTCTTTTTTTGTTGTTTTTAGTTAAGGTTTTGTAAAGTTTCTGTGGCTACCTTTTCCCCCCAATATTAGTTTGTTTCCAATCTGTACAGATGCATAGCTGGCAAAATACAAAATACACCACAAATGATGTAAACACTTAAAAAATGCCAAATCTTCACTCCAAATATTACTTTGAAATGTTTTATTCTTGATACACGATGATGCAAAGCTGTATTAGACTGTTCAGCAGTCTCAGCTTGTTCCTAAGTGTTTCTGTTTCTTTCCAAAGACGGCAATTGCAGCAGTTTGCCTCAAATGTTCCGTCCAGGACACATAAATCACCTCAAGTGACTGAACCCTTGAGCTCTAGACTACTGCTGCATTAAGTGGGATGACATTTCTAAGTGACACACTGACATAAGAGACTGATGCCTGTCTTTGCAGCAGCAGTAGCAGCTTCCTTCATCTTTTCTTGAGTTTTTTTTTAAGCTAAAGTGGCAGCACCAAGCCCTGGCTGAAGCTTAAGAGACTGCTGCTGTCTTACCGTTCATGTCGGCGGCCTGCTCACAGGAGAAAAATATACCCGTGTGGAACTTCCTCAAGAGAAATTTCTCCTCTCCCGTCTCAAAGATGTACTGCACCATTCGGCTATCATTGAGGTTGGTGCTGTTGAAGCGGATGCAGTACCACTGCTTCTCCTTCTTCGGTGGGCCCGTGCAGAAGGGTTTGGCCACCTTCCTTGTCCCCTCACACCAGTAGCTGGTGGTCACCGCTGATAAGGCAAATGCAAATGCCACAAAGTTGAGGGTGAGAGCCAGAGAAGCCCGTCGCCCTCGCTCTAGCCTCATGGTCGAGGCCAGGCCAGAGGAGATGAAATGAAAAGGCAACTAATCCTGGCTTTTGATATGTAGCCACAGTGTTTCGCCTCCCAGCGGATATATCAAATCTTCATAATCTTGTTGCCTTTGGGGCTCCTTGGGTGAGAAGCATGCACATCTCTCTGCAGGCCCTCCTGATGTGCTAACACCTTGATGAGAGGGTTCAGTGTCTGCACCTACACAGAGACAATAGAGACCCATGGCAGTCTTTGTTTCCTTCTGCTTCATCTGAACTACTCTCACCCTACAACTCTGGGATGTTCTTCCAGCCCCATCGCTCCTCCCCTTGTGCAAGACTTTCCCTCCAGTATTATCCATTACAAATGGGAAATTACAGTCCAGACTTCCACTGCTCATATTAGTAAAGAGGGAAGATTACCAGGATCTTGGATTATAATCTCAAACAAAGCTATATGCATTTTTTAATTCCCTGATTCTTATATCAAGGCCTTTTTTCCAGTTGGTATCTATGACATAATGTCCACAGGCTCACATGAGGCTGCAGCACATGTGTAGTTCACATTACTTAGATGAACATAAAGGAGATGCCCCTTTTGGAAAGAATCAAATGTTTCTTGTATTCTGAATAAGTCTTTGAAAGGTGCCATTGTGGAGAAAAAAGGAATAGGTGAAGGCAACGAGCTGGATGACACAAGGCTTTATTATTTCTCCAACATAACAGCAAACACACTTCTGAGTTCTGCTGAGCTACTGCGCTATCTGGGTCTCTGTACATTCCTCTTGTATACTTTTATTTCCATATGAAGAGACCCAGAGCTTCCGACCCTCATACATTGTTGTGTGAACAAAGAGAAATGCAGCGCATTAACATAATAGTCAAGGGCTCTGCTCAAACGCACTTCTTCTCTCCGGCATTTACTCCTCTTCCCGGGGGGGGGGGGGGCATGTAGTCTTTGCTGTCCTGCTTGATACCCCCCGTGACACCTCTTCATTCAGTCCATTGTCCTCTCTTCCCCTTTTCTCTATGGGTGTGAGGAAACCCCAAAACTGTGCCCCCACACAGCCCCCTCCCAACACCCAGAAGGGGCTCTAACCCCCCAGTCCTTTGGGCTAGAGCTGGCACCCATAGTGGCTGTAGCGGGGGGTTGCCGATCCAGTAGAACCATCCTGCTGGTGAAGTGTATTGGAGGGCATGTCAGTCTATGGAGGGAAAGAGGGAGGATGGGAAAACACCTTATGCTTCGCCCCAGGTTCCAGCACGTTGAATGGTCTGTTGTACAGTGGGCGCAGCGGGGTCTGGTGCGCATCGTGCCTGACAGAAACAAAACCGGCATTCTGCAGGCTTTTTGGGACAAAGGTGTGGGAAAAGCAATGGAGGGCCGGCCCGGTACGTTAAAAGCCTCCGGGCCGTGCAAAAA
The DNA here is from genome assembly GCA_020510985.1 of Pholidichthys leucotaenia. Lineage (NCBI taxonomy): Eukaryota > Metazoa > Chordata > Actinopteri > Cichliformes > Pholidichthyidae > Pholidichthys > Pholidichthys leucotaenia. Next base: position 320,766,249 of record CM035838.1, read on the forward strand.
TTTTGTGGGCGGATCAGCCTCGGATGTGGAATTTTCCGGTAAAATCTCTCCGGTGATCCGCAGTGGCTAAGAAAAATAAGTTCTGCCAAATCCTTCTTTTAGGTGCGGAGCGCAGCCCTAAAAGAAACTCTGGACAGGTGGTCGACCCAATTTGTGTCTGTGAACAAAATGTCCTGATGGCGGATCCGTTGGTGGCCGTCAAATCCTCCTTAGGTGCGGAGCGCAGCCCTGAAAGGACCCAGGGAAGGAGGTCGGCCCAATTCCCCAAACAAATGTCCAGATGGCGGATTCATTGGCAGGTGTCAGATCCTCCTTAGGTGCTGAGCGCAGCCCTGAAAGGAACTCTGGAGCCAATTTGTGTAAAAATTGTGCAGGCAGATCAGCCTCGGCGTGGGGTTTCCCGGTAGATCTCTCCAGGGATCAGCAGCGGCTGAGAAAAAGTGAGTTTGGCTGGGAAGGCAGCCAAATCCTCCTAGGTGCGGAGCGCAGCCCTAAGCTGAGGAGGATGAGGGTGGGCCGGGGTTCCTGGAGCAGGCTTGTTGCCTGTTGCATGGCGTGCACATCCTGCACAGCGACCATGTTGTAGCATTTTGTGTCATCCATAGTAATCCCACGGAGGGCGTCGAGCTTCCATCTGTGAAGACCACGCTGCCGGGTCATGCAGTCAGAAGTTTGGGAGCTTGACTGAAACAACGCATACAGCGCTGGTGTTCTCTCTCCAGGAGTCTCCGGGGTGTGCTCGGCTCACTATCCATGGCGCATCTTGGATTCCAGTGTGGCTCACTCTCCCTGGCCCGTCAGGTCACCAGTATGGAGAAAGGAATAGGCGAGCGCTCTCCATGGTATGTCGGGTTCACCAGTGTGGAGGAAGAGATAGGCGCTCCATGGCACGTCAGGGGTCACCAAATGTGGAGGAAAAAGGAATAGGTGAAGGCAACGAGCTGGACAACACAAGGCTTCATTATTTCTCCAACGTAACAGCAAACACACTTCTGAGCTCTGCTGAGCTACTGCGCTATCTGGGTCTCTGTACATTCCTCTTTTATACTTTTATTTCCATATGTAGAGATCCAGAGCTTCCGACCGTCATACATTGTTGTGTGAACTGTGGAGTGTGTAATTGACGAGGCAGGTTTGTCTCAAGCAGTTTATTACACGTCTCCAACATGAGCATAGCAGAAAGAGGACATCTCAGAAAAACTTGTCCCTTATATACCCCGGTCTCCCCACAGCTCACAAGTCACATTGCATTCACATCAAAAGTAACATTGCATTTCCTCTTTAATCCCTTAGCATCCCCCTCACAGTCTTGGGCACACAAAGGATCCTCCAAGCAGTTTCTCGCACACAAAAGATTACACTTTCACAGCTTCCTGTTATCTCCAAGGAATCTCTGCACTTTGTTCTTATCTAAGATGTGAGGCATTATGCAAGGCATTAAGTAAGTCACATGTGTGGCTACACCCCCTCAATCATTTTAGATTGAACAAAAGAATAACAGTCTTCATGCTGTGATAGAATCATTACACATCAATCCACATGCTGCTTGGGCTTCAGTCTTCTCCCGTATCTGCTGTAACCAGGATTCACTGCCTCCGCGGCGCTGTCATGCTGGGGAGCTGCTGTCTGGGGGTGAAAACCTTTTGTCAGTCTCTGCGGGTGTTCTGGGGAAATTTCACTCTGGGAAGCTCCCCGTGGGGGTCTTCCACGCCGAGGGGCTCTTGCCAACAGCACTTGCTCGTCCGCCACCACAAAAGCAGGTTTGAGTCTGTTTAAGCCAACCTTTTCCCTCCTACCCCCCAAATCTAGCAAAAAATGCTTGTCTCCTGTTTCTAGCACTCTGAACGGTCCATCATAAGGCGGTCGCAATGGGGGGGCGATGTGCATCGTGTCTGACAAAAACAAACTCCGTGTTTTTCAAAGTTTTAGGTACAAAAACGCACGGAAAACTGTGGTGGGCAGGGCCCGGCAGCGTGCCTGTGTCGACGCTATGCTACAACAGCTGAGACGGGCAGCTGCCCGGCGCAGGATTATCTGGGAGAAACTCCCCGGGCAACCGAAGTGGCTGCGCAAAAACGAGTTCAGCTGGGGAAGCCTCCAAGTCCTCTTTAGGCGCAGAACGTAACCCCAATAAAACCCACGGTAGCTTGTCTACCCAATTTGCATCCGTCAGTGACGCTCTGAGAGCTGCTTTCAATGACCTATGAAAACGTTCGCATAACCCATTAGCTTGTGGATTGTACGCAGTTGTACGGTGAATTGTGACACCCAGGCTGGGGGCCATTGTTGACCAAAGTTCGGAAACAAATTGAGGGCCTCTGTAGGACGTAATGTCCGACAGGACTCCAAAACGCACCACCCATGCTGTTACAAACGCGTGCCACCTCCTCGGCTGTGGTTGACGCCAGTGGCACCACCTCCGGCCAGCGCGTGGTGCGGTCCACCATCGTCAGAAGGTGCGTGCACCCCTGTGATGGCGGGAGGGGGCCCACGAGGTCCACATGAACGTGGTCAAACCTCTGGCTCGTTGGCACGCCATGCAGGCTGCTGCCCACTCTTTCACTTGTTTGCGAAGGCTCGGCCACACAAATTTTTCTCCTACCATTTTGGCCAACGCGCACTCCCAGGTGCACCAAAGAATGAATGAATCGAGTCAAAAACGCGGCGGCGCCACGCTGCCGGTACCACAGGATGTGGTCGCCCCGTGGAGACATCACAGATTAGGGGGGGCATACCGTCTTGCAGCACCCTGCTCTCCAGCCTTAACCCTGTTGATCCAGACTGGAGCACGCGCACATCCGCGTCACTAACCTGCTCCGCGGCCATGGTTGTGTAATCTATCCCCACGTGGATGGGGGCAGCCACGGCGCGCGAGAGGTAGTCTGCCACTACATTCAGTTTACCCGACACGTGCTGAATATCGGTAGTAAACTCTGAGATCGCGGCCAGCTGCCTCTGCTGCCGGCCCGACCACGGTTCTGAAACCTTGGCCATCGTGAATGTTAGTGGCTTGTGGTCAACGAACGCGGAGAAACAGCGCCCTTCCAGCCAGAACTGGAAATGGCGAATGGCCAAGTGGAGGGCCAGCAACTCCCTGTCAAACACGCTGTATTTACGTTCACTATCGTGCAAGGTCCTGCTGAAAAAGGCGAGCGGCTGCCAAGCCCCGGTTACACGCTGCTCCACGACTGCCCCTATGGCCACATCTGACGCGTCAGTGGTGAGCACTATGCGGGCCGTTGGGTCTGGATGTGCCAACAACGCAGCGTTTGCCAGGGCTGCTTTGACTTCCGAGAACGCTCGCTCTCGCTCCGGGGACCACTCGATCTGACTCGCGGGTTTCTGTTTTTTAAGCGCGACATACAGCGGTTGCATGAGCTGCGCTGCATGGGGGAGGAAACGGTTATAAAAATTCACCATTCCCAAAAACTCCTGTAACGCCCTGACCGTCTGTGGTCGGGGAAAATCTGCTACCGTGCGCATTTTGTCAGGCAGCGGAACCGCTCCTTCGGGAGAGACGCGGTGCCCTAAAAAATCAATCTGCGTCACCCCGAACTGACACTTCGCTGGGTTGATTATTAAACCGTGCTCTCCCAACCTCCGGAAAACAGCCGTGAGGTGGTTTTCGTGTTCGTCTTCGGACGCGCTGGCTACCAAGATATCGTCCAGGTAGACGAACACGAAAGGGAGATCGCGCAGCACCGCGTCCATCATGCGTTGGAACGTCTGTGCAGCCCCTTTAAGCCCGAATGGCATGCGCAAAAACTCGAATAGACCAAACAGAGTTGTCACCACTGTTTTGGGTATGTCCTCAGCGCGCACTGGGACTTGGTGGTAACTGCGGACCAAGTCTATTTTAGAAAAAAACCGCGCGCTCCTGCCAAATGAACGGAAAAATCTTGGATATGAGGGATTGGGTAGCGGTCATGCGCTGTGGTGTTGTTCAACCTGCGGAAATCCCCGCAAGGTTGCCATGAACCGTCGGCTTTTGGGACCATGTGTAGCAGGGAAGCCCATGGGCTGTTCGAACGCCTGATGATGCCCAACCTCTCCAGGTTGTCGAACTCCTCGTGCGCTATGGCCAGTTTAGCTGCGTCCAAGCGCCGAGGTTTTGCAAAAACGGGCGGCCCGGTGGTGGTAATAAAATGTTTCACCCCGTGTTTAGCGACGGCTGCCGAAAATGTGGGGACGGTGAGTGCTGGGAACTGAGTGAGCAGTGTGTAGAACTTACCGCTTGCAGCTGTGACGTTGGCTTGTGCTGTTGGCCGGGCCGCTCGAGCTGTACAGGGGATAGAATCAAAAGAAAGTGCATTAACCAGGCGCCTGTTAGCGACATCAACCAACAAACCATGTGAGCACAAAAAATCAGCCCCCAATATATTGAAATTCAATGCTGCTATGACAAAAGTCCACTCAAATGTACGGCCATGTAGAGACAGAAGCAGAGTCCTCTCACCAAAGGTCTTAATCTCCGAGCCGTTTGCTGCTGCCATCTCAGGGCCGCTGGATCTCGCCAGCCGGTCAGCATAGGACGGCATGATGAAACTCAACTGGGCGCCTGTGTCCACGAGGAAATGTCTCCCCGAGCGTGCGTCCGTCAAGTAGAGCAGCTTGTTCTCCTCCCCGAGGGCTGCAGCTGCTTCCGACCCCCGGTCTTGGCGTTTCCCGAGCGCTTGAACTGGCACGGTGGTATACATTTCCGTGCCTTCTCTGCAAAACGGCGGTGGTAGAAACAAAGGGTGTCTCCTCCGCGTTCCTTGGCCCCCGCCGCTGCCGTCGTCGGTGGTTCTGCTACTGCTGTCAATGGCTCCGCACCATCTCCGGCCGTCGCGCCGAGCTCCGTCGCTGCCGCCGTGGCCGCGAGCTCTCTGCTGGCCATGACGATCCGATGCGCCTCCCGGGCCAGCGCATGGTAGTCCCGCTTGGCCAACAACGGCGAACTGGCCAGGGCCGCTCTCGTCGCTGACAGAAGGTTCCTGAGGAAGAGGTGGGTAAAGATGAAGTGGTCGTCGTCCGAGCCTTTCAACCTCAGCATCCTCTCCATCAGGTCAATGGGCGTGCAATCTCCCAACCCGGTCCGCACCAGGAGTCTCTCTGCTCTCTCCTCGACCGAGAGTGTGTAGTGCTGGATGAGTGCAGCCTTCAACGCGCCGTATTTGTCGCTGGCTGGTGGCTGCTCCAGAAGGCTCTCCACATGCTGAGCCGTGTGGTTGTCGAGCTTTGCGATCACATGGTAGAATTTCGTGTCATCTACCGATATCCCCCGGAGGGCGAACTGCGCCTCGACCAGGTGGAACCAGGAGCGCGGGTTGTGCTGCCAAAAGTCCGGTAGCTGGACTGTAACGGCATACGCTTGGCTGGGGGCTCCCAACGAGGCTGGCTCCGGGGAATTCTCTTCGTGTTGCATGCTACGTCTTGGGTCACCAGTGTGGAGTGTGTAATTGACGAGGCAGGTTTGTCTCAAGCAGTTTATTACACATCTCCAACATGAACATAGCAGAAAGAGGACATCTCAGAAAAACTCGTCCCTTATATACCCCGGTCTCCCCACAGCTCACAAGTCATATTGCATTCACATCAAAGGTAACATTGCATTTCCTCTTTAATCCCTTAGCATCCCCCTCACAGTCTTGGGCACACAAAGGATCCTCCAAGCAGTTTCTGGCACACAAAAGATTACACTTTCACAGCTTCCTGTTATCTCCAAGGAATCTCTGCACTTTGTTCTTATCTAAGATATGAGGCATTATGCAAGGCATTAAATAAGTCACATGTGTGGCTACAAACAAAGAGAAATGCAGCACATTAACATACTATTCACGGGCTCTGCTCAAACACACTTCTTCTCTCCGGCATTTACTCCTCTTCCCGGGGGGTGCATAGTCTTTGCTGTCCCGCTTAATACCCCCTGAGACACCTCTTCATTCAGTCCATTGTCCTCTCTTCCCCTTGTCTCTCTGGGTGTGAGGAAACCCCCAAACTGTGCCCCCACGCCATAACTTTCTGCAGCAGACTTTCACTAACAAATGTGTCACCTTTAGTATGAGCAAGCAAGAACCTAGCAAAAAGAAAAAAATGACAGGCAAAAAACTGAATTTCCTGTATTAGTTACTTGAGACTGGCTCCAAAAGAAGTGAATCGCCATAAACTCCTATGCAAAAATTACTTAACAGTCACAATGTTAAACTCTCAAATGACCTATATAGAACATTTGAAACTCTGGTTTTAATGACCTCTACTGCAGTGCTTTTCAATTACAAAAGCAGCTGGGCCACAATTTGAAATCAAGACATGTAACTGGGCCACATATGTTCAGCTGTGGGACACATATATGTGCGCATATGTATATCACTTCATGCTTCATATGCATATCATTTCATGCTTCATATATATACCACTTTAGGCTTCACATCTTAGATTGAACAAAGGACTGAGTGTCTCTGGAGATAACAGGAGGATGTGAAAGTCTAGTCTTTGGTATGCAGAGAGACGGCCCGGGGGGATTTTACTGGCCGCCAGAGGCTGTGGGTGGAGGTGTTAAGATATGAAGGAAGATGTATTGTTACTTGGGATTAAATACAATATGACTGTGTGCTTTGAAGTCCTGAGGTATTTAAAGGACGAATGTCTGGGTTTCTTCCTCTTTCTGCTTTTGATGATGTTGGATGATGTGAATAAACCTGACTCGTGAGATGAACCCTGCCTCGTCATTTTCACATTATCTACACAGCGATCTGTTGAATATGACAAGATCAATATGATGAAAATTATGCACTTTTTATTCATTGTCTAGGCTTTAAATGTGTGCTTGGCACATCACATGATAAAGGCACACCAAAGGTGGATAAAAACACAATAACAGTGCAAAGGTTGAGCAGAACTTGAAGTAGTATAAATATTTTTCCTCTTGAACAAAAATTAAATAAATAGAATGAAAAATATAAAATTCTGTAAATAACCATTTTGGTCACATCTTACTCAGGCATATCTCAAAGTGCATAAAAGATCAATGTGCACTGTTAGCATTAACATTTGTTTCCCTTTTGAAATAAAATATACTACATCCTGGTCATAACTGACCTTGGCACATCACAAAGTGCATTTAGGTGAATAAAAAAAAGAACTGTCAAACACTTCAGTGCACAAACCCCTCCAAGAAAAGTTTGATAACATTAACAAACATTGCATATCCACTATTGTGGTTTGTTTTGTTTTAAATCACCACATGTGTGAGTAGTACCTCATTTTATAACTACACATTCCATTACACACACATATCAGTCCAGGCAGGGTTAAACCTTTCATCATCAATTTTACGTTTCAGAGTTGGCAATGACATGTTTTAAGGTGCCTTCATACCAAATGCGAATGGGTGAATTTTTCGCGTGGCGTGATTACATTTTAACTCTATGTAAACACACCAATAGACATGAATTCACCATACGAGTGAGTTGCAGACAGGTGAAGCTGCCTTTATAACTTCTGCAGCTGTGTTCAACTTGCTGTGGAAATCCCCAAAATAGCGTCATGCTTAGGTTTACATTATCCGACGGGGGGCTCATTTGAAAAAGTTGTCCCTTCCTCCAAAACTTCACAAGATGATAGGCGTTTTCATTGCTTGCCTGCTAGCCTTGTTAGCATGTCTGTGGCAGGAGTCCGTGGGTAAATAATGACATCCCGATTCAGCTGAAGAGCCCCCAGTCCTTCTTTCTCCAGGTGAGTGACAATCTCATTTTCAAACTAGTTTACCCTCCATTGTTGATACTTTTACTCCAATGACGGCAGCATCTCAAAACTAGTGCTATCCCTCAGACGTGAATACGCAATTTTGCGTGTGCTCGCCTCTTTCTGTTGACTTTGTATGCATTTGGGCCACCCATTCCTGTTTGGTGTAGGCTTTGGTGTTCGTGTTTGGTGTAGCCTACACTTCAAAACAAATGCGCTGCATTGTGGGTTGGTGGTTACTAGGCGACACGGAGTGTTGCATTTACTGTCTGTAGTAATTAATGGATTTCTGCAATTCTGTGAAACGTGTTGGCCTTTCAGAGTTTCCTCTGGCTTAAAGACCTTAGCATGGTGGCAACATAGAAAACAAATGACACTACAGAGAATGGGCATTGACGTCATGCTGCGCTGCATTCTGAGCCGTTGTTGCTATTGTTATGGTCTGGCTTCTTTGTTTACCTGTAGTCTAGGCAACTCCTAACAGGAACAAATATACGTGCAATGGAACGGAACAAACAGAAAATTAAAATTCCTTATTCAGAGAAGCTGAAATAGGAAATCTTCTGGGTAAACAACCAGAAAACCTTTGTTTGCACAAAGGTAAGCAGTCATTGTTTCTACTGTGGAGCGTGTAAATAATGAGGCGGATTTGGTTCAGGCGGTTTATTACACGACTCACACAAGGAGCATAGACAGAATGGCATACAAGTAGGAACTCTTCCCTTAAATAACATGACATCCTTCTAGACTCTTCTCACACACAAAAGATAATCTCCTTTTAGACTCTTCTCACACGCAAAAGATAATCTCCCCGTCCGACTGCAGTCAGTCCATTCATCCTTGACACCTCCCTGTTATCTTACTAGGGCATCTAGAAACTTCTCACACACAAAAGGTTAACTTCGCGTCCTTTGTTCCTGTCTAAGGTGGTAAATCATTATGCACTCCCCAGGTTGCCACCCCCCCCCCCCCCCCCAGCAACTTAGATAGGACAAAAGGGTAACAGTCCACATGCTGTGATAGAACCATTAACATCAGTCCACATGCTGCACGGGTTGCAGTGGTTAGCACCGCGGCAGCACAGTTTACCCTCGGCCGGGGGATCGCGGGGATCGTGGGTTCAATCCCTGCCCCCGGCCAACAGTGATCTGTGTGGAGTTTGCATGTTCTCCCCGTGTTTGCGTGGGTTTACTCCGGGATTTCTCCGGTTTCCTCCCACATGCCAAAAACATGCAGGTTAGGGAGTTAAGGGGCGCTTGCGCATGCAGCGACCGGCAGCTGGTGGCTTGTCACCGGACTGCAGAACAAATCTACCTACGGGTACAAAATAAGTTAAAAAAAAAATGCTGTAGAACAATCAACATCAGTCCGCATGCTACTTGGGCTTCAGTCTTCTGTCGTATCTGCTGTAGCCAGGATTCGCTGCCTCCGTGGTGCTGCCATGCTGGGGGGGCTGATGTCTGGGGGTGAAAACTTTTTGACTGTCAGTGTGGGTGCTCTGGAGAATCTTTTCTCTGGGAAGCGCCCCGTGGGGTCTTCCATGCCGAGGGGCCCTCACCAACAGCACTTGCTCGTCAACCACAACGAAAGCAGGTTTGAGTCTGTCTATGCAAATTTTTTCCCTCCTACCCCCGAAGTCTAGCAAAAAATGCTCATCCCCTGTTTCCAGCACTCTAAACGGTCCATCATAAGGTGGGCGCAGTGGGGGGTGGTGGGCGTCGTGTCTGACAAGCACGAACTCTATGTTTTTCAAAGCTTTAGGCACAAAAACGCGCGGAAAACTGTGGTGGGCAGAGCCCGGCAGCGTGCTTGAGTCTATGCAACGCTGCAGCAGCTGAGACGGGGAGCTGCCCGGTGCAGGATTATCTGGCAGAAACTCCCCAGGCAGCCGGAGTGGTTGTGCAAAAACGAGTTCTGCCGGGGAAGCTTCCAGATCCTCTTTAGGCGCAGAACGTAACCCCAATAAAACCCATGGTAGCCTGTCTACCCAATTTGCATCCGTCAGTGAAGCCCTTAGAGCCGCTTTTAACGACCTATGAAAACGTTCGCATAACCCATTAGCCTGCTGGTTGTACGCAGTTGTGCGGTGAATTGAGACACCTAGGCTGCGGGCCATGGTTGACCAGAGTTCAGAAACAAATTGAGAGCCTCTGTTGGACGTAATGTCCAACGGAACTCCAAAACGCGCCACCCATGCTGTTAAAAACACGTGCGCCACCTCCTTGGCTGTGGTTGCCGCCAGCGGAACCGCTTCTGGCCAGCGCGTGGTGTGGTCCACCATTGTCAGGAGATGCGTGTACCCCTGTGATGGCGGAAGGGGGCCTACGAGGTCCACATGGACATGGTCGAACCTCTTAGCCGGGATGCGAAACGGCTCCAAAGGAGCCTTCGTGTGTCTGTGAACTTTGGCTCGTTGGCACGCCACGCAGGCTGCCGCCCACTCTTTCACTTGTTTGCGAAGGCCAGGCCACACATATTTCTCTCCTACCATTTTGACCGACGCGCGCACCCCTGGGTGTGCCAAAGAGTGAACCGACTCAAACACGCGGCGGCGCCACGCAGCCAGAACCACAGGCCGTGGGCGACCCGTGGAGACGTCGCAGATTAAGGGGGGAATGCCGTTAAGCAGCGTCCTCTTCTCCAGCCTTAACCCTGTTGGTCCAGACTGGAGCGCGCGCACGTCCGCGTCACTAGCCTGCTCCGCGGCCATGGCTGCGTAATCCATCCCTACACAGACCGGGGCCACAACGGCGCGCGAGAGGCAGTCTGCCACTACATTCAGTTTGCCCGACACATGCTGAATATCGGTAGTAAACTCTGAGATCGCGGCCAGCTGCCTCTGCTGCCGGCCCGACCAAGGTTCTGAAACTTTGGCCATCGCGAATGTTAGCGGCTTATGGTCAACGCACGCAGTAAAATTGCGCCCTTCCAGCCAGAACTGGAAATGGCGAATGGCCAGGTGGAGAGCCAGCAACTCTCTGTCGAACGCGCTGTATTTACGTTCATTGTCGCGCAAGGTTCTGCTGAAAAAGGCAAGCGGCTGCCAAGCCCCGGTGACGCGCTGCTCCACGACAGCCCCTATGGCCACATCTGAGGCGTCAGTGGTGGGGGCTATGTGGGCCTTTGGGTCTGGATGTGCCAACAATGCAGCGTTTGCCAGGGCTGCTTTAACTTCCGAGAACGCCTGCTCTCGTTCTGGGGTCCATTCGACCCTATTCGCAGGTTTCTGTTTTTTGAGCGCAGCGTACAATGGCTGCATGAGCTGCGCTGTGCGGGGAAGGAAACAGTTATAAAAGTTCACCATTCCCAAAAATTCTTGTAGCGCCCTGACCGTTTGCGGTCAGGGAAAATCTGTCACTGCGCGCACTTTGTCAGGCAGCGGAACCGCTCCTTTGGGAGAGACGTGGTGCCCTAAAAAATCAATCCCCGTCACCCCGAACTGACATTTCGCTGGGTTGATTATTAAACCGTGCTCTTCCAACCTTCGGAAAACTGTCGTGAGGTGGGTTTCGTGTTCGTCTTCGGACACGCTGGCTACCAAGATATCGTCCAGGTAGACGAACACGAAAGGGAGATTGCGCAGCACTGCATCCATCATGCGTTGGAACGTCTGTGCTGCCCCTTTAAGCCCAAACGGCATGCGCAAGAACTCAAATAAACCAAATGGAGTTATTACCGCTGTTTTGGGTATGTCCTCAGCGTGCACTGGGACTTGGTGGTAACCACGGACCAAATCTATCTTAGAAAAAATGCGCGCTCCTGCGAGGTGAACGGAAAAATCTTGAATGTGGGGAATTGGGTAGCGGTCGTGCGCTGTAGCGTTGTTTAACCTGCGGAAATTGCCGCAAGGTCGCCACCAACCTTCAGCTTTAGGGACCATGTGTAGCGGGGAAGCCCATGGGCTGTTTGAGCGCCTGATGATGCCTAACCTCTCTAGGTTAGCGAACTCCTCGCGCTCTATGGCCAGTTTAGCTGCATCCAAGCATCGAGGTCTTGCAAAAACGGGCGCCCCGGTGGTGGTGATAAAATGCTCCACCTCATGTTTAGCGATAGCTGCTGAAAACGTCGGGACTGTGAGTGCTGGGAACTGAGCGAGCAGTGTGTGGAACTTACCGCATGCTGCTGTGACGTTGGCTTGTGCTGTTGGCCGGGTCACTCGAGCTATACAGGGGAGAGAGTCAAAAGACAGTGCATTAACCAGGCGCCTGTTAGCGATATCTACCAACAACCCATGTGCACATAGAAAATCAGCCCCCAGTATATGGTAATTCAATGCTGCTACAACAAAAGTCCATTCAAATGTACGACCGTGTAGAGACAAGAGTAGAGTCCTCTCACCAAAGGTCTTAATCTCTGAGCCGTTTGCTGCTGCCATCTCGGGGCTGCTGGGTCCTGCCAGCCGGTCAGCGTAGGTCGGCCGGATGAAACTCTTCTGTGCACCGGTGTCCACGAGGAAATGCCTCCCCGAGCGTGCGTCCGTCAAATAGAGCAGCTTGTTCTCCTCCCCGAGGGTCGCGGCTGCTACCGATCCCTGGTCTTGGCGTTTCACGAGCGCTTGAACTGGCATGGTGGTATACATTTGCGTGCCCTCTCTGCAAAACGGCGGTGGTAGAAGCAAAGCGTGTCACCTCCACGTTCCTTGGCCCCTGCTGCTGCTGCCGTCAGCGGCTCCTCGCCTCCTCGTGTCGATGTGCCGGGCTCCGTCACTGCCGCAATGGTCACGAAAGCCTTGGTGGCGATGATGATCCGGTCTGCCTCTCGGGCTAGCGCACGATAGTCCCGTTTGGCCAGCAACGACGAATTGGCCAGGGCCGCTCTCGCCACTGTCGGAAGGTTCCTGAGGAAAATGTGGGTGAAGATGAAGTGGTTGTCGTCCGTGCCCTTTAACCTCAGCATCTTCTCCATCATGTCCATGGCCGAACCGTCTCCCAACTCGGTCCGCGTCAGAAGCCTCTCTGCTCAATCACCATCCGAGAGCGTGTAGTACTGGATGAGGGCAGCCTTCAGCACGTCATATTTGCCGTTGGCCGGTGGCTGATCGAGCAGGCTCTCGATGTGCTGATCCATGCTGGCATCGAGCGCTGTGACCACATAGTGGAATTTTGTATCATCCGCCGATATCCCTCGAGGGCGAACTGTGCCTCGGTTAGGTGGAACCAGGAGCGCGGGTTGTGCTGCCAAAAATCAGGTAGTCTGATCGCTACAGCACACGCAAAGCTGGGGGTTCCAGTCGAGGTTGGCTCCGGGGATCTTCCGTCGTATTCCATGATTCGTCTTGGGTCACCAGTGTGGAGCGTGTAAATAATGAGGCGGATTTGGTTCAGGCGGTTTATTACACGACTCACACAAGGAGCATAGACAGAATGGCATACAAGTAGGAACTCTTCCCTTAAATAACATGACATCCTTCTAGACTCTTCTCACACACAAAAGATAATCTCCCCGTCCGACTGCAGTCAGTCCATTCATCCTTGACACCTCCCTGTTATCTTACTAGGGCATCTAGAAACTTCTCACACACAAAAGGTTAACTTCGCGTCCTTTGTTCCTGTCTAAGGTGGTAAACCATTATGCACTCCCCAGGTTGCCACACCACATAGTTTTCTGCAGCATGTGTCCCTGAGTCTGCAATTACAGGCATTTCTAAGTCCCAGCGGTGAAATGTTGACTTTATGTTCAAATCTGTCATATGATGCTTGATAAGTATATACACATTATTACCAACAGGACATGAAATACCAGCAATGTGATAAACCTGATGCTCGTGCTGGCACCCCCCAAAAAAATTACTGGTATAATTAGCTGCTATAAAAACGTATTAAATCTGGACAGTGATGATTTCATAGTCACCTGAAAGAGGACAATCTGCTTAATTTAATGATACCAAACATTCTATGGACTTCAGTCCCCAGCTGATATTAAATCTATACTCAATATAGTCAACATATATAATAAGATGTAGTAAAAGAGACTATTACAGTAAAGAACTGGAGAAAAACAGAGACAATATTAAAAATACATGGACAATACTTAACAACATTCTTGGAAATAAAAACAGAAATGCAAGCTACCCAACCAATTTTTCAAAAAATAATACAACGACTCAGAGTGTGAATGCACCTTCACCTGCAGATGAATTTAATAACTTTTTTGTTAACATTGGTCCTAATTTGGCTCGAGAAATACCCATTACGGCACCCACAGGTGATACAATAAGCAAAAACACTGCTATAAAAGACTCCATTTTCATAAAGAACACAGACGAAAGAGAGGTCATTGAAATTGTTAAATCGTTTAAAAGTAAAACATCTACGGACTGTGATGGTATTGACAAGCTCTTAGTCAAAACTATTATTGAATGCTTAGTGAAACCACTGACGTATATCTGTAACCTGTCTCTCCAAACAGGTATATTTCCCAATGCAATGAAAATAGCTAAAGTAATTCCGATATACAAGACGGGTGACAGAGGGGAACTTTCAAACTATAGACCAATTTCACTATTGCCGCAATTTTCCAAGATACTTGAAAAAATATTCTATGAGAGAACTGACAACTTCATACTGAAGAATAATTTATTGTGTGAGCAGCAATATGGGTTCAGACACAAGAGGACAACTGCATTTGCTCTAATGGAATTTATAGAAAAAATATCAACTGCCGTTGAAAATAAAGAGTATTCAGTTGGGGTATTCCTGGATCTTAAAAAAGCATTTGATACAGTGGATCATAATTTATTATTAAAGAAACTACAAAATTGTGGTATTAGGGGGGTAGCACTGTCCTGGTTATGTAGTTACTTAAAGAATAGATATCAGTATGTATGTGTTGGTAACAAAAACTCACAGTTACTGAAGGTTACTTGTGGAGTCCCACAGGGTTCAGTTTTGGGGCCATTGTTATTCAATATGTATATAAATGATATATGTAAAGTTTCAGAAAAAAATGGATTTAATATTGTTTGCTGATGACACTAATTTATTATGCAGTGGAAGCAATTTGGAACAACTTTTGGATACACTGGGAAAGGAATTAGGAAAGCTTAAACTGTGGTTTAATTCAAACAAATTAACGCTCAATTTAAGTAAGACAAAATTTATAGTTTTTAACAACCATCACAACAACTTAGTATCTAAACTCAGTGTAAATGGTGTAGAGATTGAAAGGGTATCCGAAACTAAATTTCTTGGTGTAATAATTGATAATATACACATATTAATTATATTAAAGGTAAAATATCTAAATCAATTGCAATACTACACAGAGTGAAATATTTGCTGAATCAACCCACACTATATACCTTGTATCATTCATTAATACTCCCATACATGACATATTGCACTGAAGTATGGGGAAATACATATAAAACAAACATATATCCAGTCTTTATGCTTCAGAAGAGAGCTATTAGAATAATAAACAAAGCTGCTTACAGGGAACCAACAAACCCACTTTTTCTTAGATTAAAAGCTCTCAAGTTGAAAGATCTGGTTGACTTTAAAACTGCAGTAATAATGTTTAAAGTGAAGAATCTATCACTGCCCGCAAATATCCAAAAGCTGTTCCAAATAAGGGAGAAACAATATCATTTCAGAGGAACATGTATATTTCAAAAACCTTCAGTGAGAACTACCACCAAGCAACACTGTGTTTCAGTGCAATGTGTCACAATGAATGCAATGTGTCTCTGGAGTCTGAATGGACCATGTTCTCCACCTCCATTGTTGAAGCAGCGGCCCAGAGCTGCAACCGCAAGGTCATCGGGGCATCTCGTGGTGGCAACCCCCGAACCAAGTGGTGGACACTAGTGGTGAGGGGGGCCATTAAGCTGAAGAAGGAGTCCTATCAGGCTTGGTTGGCTTGTGGGACTCCCAAAGCAGCTGAGGTGTACTGGCAGGTCAAGCGGAGTGCAGCTTGGGTGGTTGCTGAAGAAAAAACTCGGGTATGGGAGGAGTTCCATGAGGCCATGGAACAAGATTTTTGGTCGGCCTCAAAGAGATTCTGGCAAACTGTCCGGCGGCTCAGGAGGGGGAAGCAGCTCCCTGTCCACACTGCGTATGGTGCAGATGGGGCGCTGTTGACTTCGAATGGGGATATCGTCAGGTGGTGGAAGGAATACTTTGAGGATCTCCTCAATCCCATTGATACTCCTTCCACAGAGGAAGCAGGGCTTGTGGATGAGGGGGACGACTCGTCTATCACAGGGGCTGAGGTCGCCACGGTGGTTAAAAATCTCTTTGGTGGCCGGGCTCCGGGGGTGGACGAGATTCTCCCTGAGTACCTCAAGGCCCTGGATGTTGTAGGGCTGTCATGGTTGATGCGCCTCTGCAACATTGCGTGGAGGTCGGGGGAAGTGCCTTTGGCATGGCAAACTGGGGTGGTGGTTCCTCTCTTCAAAAAAGGGGACCGGAGGGTGTGCTCCAACTTTAGAGGGATCACACTCCTCAGCCTCCCTGGGAAGGTCTATGCCAAGGTACTGGAGAGGAGAGTCCGGCTGTTGGTCGAACCTCGGATCCACGAGGAGCAATGTGGTTTTTGTCCTGGCCGTGGCACATCGGACCAGCTGTTTACCCTCTTGAGAATCCTCAAGGGTTCGTGGGAGTTTGCCCAACCAGTTTACATGTGTTTTGTGGACTTGGAGAAGGCATTCGACCGCGTCCCTTGTGGTTTTTTGTGGGGGGTGCTTCGGGAGTATGGGGTATCGGGCTTTTTGTTACAAGCTATTCGGTCTCTGTATGACCGTTTTGAGAGTTTGGTTCATATTGCCAACACTCGATCGGACTCATTCCCAGTGAGAGTTGGACTCTGCCAGGGCCGCCCTTTGTCACTGATCCTGTTCATAATTTTTATGGACAGGATTTCTAGGCGCAGCCAGGGAACGGAGGGTGTCATGCTTGGTGACCACAGGATCTCATTTCTGTTGTTTGCAGATGAAGTTGTCCTGTTGGCTTCATCCAGAAATGACGTACAGTTCTTACTGGGACGGTTTGCCGCTGAGTGTAAAGCGACTGGGATGAGAATCAGCTCCTCCAAGTCTGAGTCCATGGTCCTCAGCCGCAAAAAGGTGGATTGTCCTCTCCGGGTTGGGGACAGGCTCC
This sequence comes from Pholidichthys leucotaenia, assembly GCA_020510985.1. Classification (NCBI taxonomy): domain Eukaryota; kingdom Metazoa; phylum Chordata; class Actinopteri; order Cichliformes; family Pholidichthyidae; genus Pholidichthys; species Pholidichthys leucotaenia. Next base: position 320,783,072 of record CM035838.1, read on the forward strand.
TGCCCCAAGTGGAGGAGTTTAAGTATCTTGGGGTCTTATTCACGAGTGAGAGGAGAATGGAGCGAGAGATTGACAGATGGATCAGAGCAGCATCTGCAGTGATGCAGACGTTGTACCGGTCTGTTGTGGTGAAGAGGGAGCTGAGCTCTAAGGCAAAGCTGTCAATTTACCAGTCAATCTACGTTCCTACCCTCACCTATGGTCATGAGCTTTGGGTAATGACCGAAAGAATGAGATCGCGGATACAAGCAGCTGAAATGAGCTTTCTTCGTAGGATCACTGGACTCACCCTCAGAGATAGGGTGAGGAGCTCAGTCACCCGGGAGAGGCTCAGAGTAGAACCGCTGCTCCTCCACATTGAAAGGAGCCAGCTGAGGTGGTATGGGCATCTGATCAGGATGCCTCCTGGATGCCTCCCACTTGAGGTGTTTCGGTCATGTCCCTCTGGGAGGAGACCCCAGGGCAGACCCAGGACTCACTGGAGTGACTATGTCTCCCATCTGGTCTGGGAACACCTTGGTATCCTCTCTGAAGAGCTGGAGCAGGTGGCTGGGGAGAGGGAAGTCTGGGCTTCTCTGCTTGAACTGCTGTCTCCGCCACCCTGACCTCCGGAAAAGCGGTAGAAGATGGATGGATGGATGGATGGATGGATTAAACTCTCAAAAATGTCATGGCAATCAGTGGCATAAGAGTAACAGCTGATTTTAATTAACCGACACATGGCAGGGTAGGCAGATTCAGCTTGCCATTTTACATTCTTGTGCCCCTTCTTCATAAAGAAAGTCAAGTAGTTTACCTACAGATGAGATTAGTTCGTGAAAATAAACTCAAATGGTACCAAAGCATACTGTCTACCAGAATGCACAAAGCGATCTTTGATCTTTGGGACCAGTATGAAGATGGGGTACAAACAGCCTCCCAGTTGCTTAAGGCCTGTGGGAAAATCTATGAACCAACCGAGTGAGCTGTACAATACTTTATATGGTGTGATCTGAAATTTTTACCTCTGCCAAGGAGGTAATGTTTTTACCGGGGTTTGTCTGTCTGTCTGTCTGTCTGTCTGTTACCAACATAACTCAAAAAGTTATGAACGGATTTTGATGAAATTTTCAGGAAAGGTGTGTAATGGCACAGGGAACAGATTATTAGATTTTGGTGATGATCTGAGAGTGCATATCTCCACCAAGGGCTTTGTTTGTATTTGTGCAGTAGGATTAAACAAAAACTACTGGATGGATTTGGATGAAATTTTCACCAGAGGTGGTTCTTGGGCTAGAGAGGAACCCATTATATTTTGGTGATGATCTCAGAATGCATACCTCAGCCAAGGCTCTTATCTTCTCACAGTGTGTTAGCAACAATATTCCAAAACTGATGGACATACTTTGATGCCATTTTTTCACCCCAAGTGGCTATAGGCCTACACACAAACCCATTATATTTGGGAGGTCATCCATGACAAACGGAAGGAGCCTTGGTGGAGGTATGTGCTCTATGAGTGCTTTTGTAGTTATTGTTGTATTTGTTGTTAATTCATTTTTTTCTGTTTTGAATCATATTTTGATATAAAAAATAAACCACAAAAACATTTTGGTTTGGAGACTATTTAATTACGCAAGTACGGAAGCGGGTACGGAACGTCTAAGGTATGTTGTGATTTGGGTATGGAGTGACTTGGGACAGAGTGGCAAGGGTACAGAATGTCCTCATGCTGTCATGGTGCAGTCCTCGCGGACCACTAATGAGACGCTATAGGCAGGCGTAGAGTTTGCACATTTATTTAAAGAAGACATACACTACAAAATAATGAGCCTCGTGGAGCAAAACACAAATAAAGGCTTCACTAGACACTGACGATAAACTGAGAACTAGGAAGACTGATGGAAGACGAGGATACAACACTTACATACCAAAAGCGAGAGCAGAACCTAATGCTGAAAGGAACTGGCTTCAGACGTAGGGAACCCAGTCTGGATAAGGCGAGGTCACAGCCCCGAGTGACAGGAGCTGCTCCCTTAAATAGGGCACGATTATTAATCAGCTGATGAGGGTGTCATCAGCTTGTCATGTGGTGATCCTCGCGGATCACCAAGAGTCGCCACAGAGTTCACCAGAGAGTTTGGCAAGATGTTATTTATTTCCAGACGTGACAAAACACAACTATGAACCCCTTAGGGCTAAACACACACATGACGAGACTTGGGCTCGTAGGGCTAACCCAGCCGCTACGAGCTAACTGTGACATGACTATGATGACGAACCTGACATGAAGGTCTGCAGCACTCACAGGTATAATGAGGCGCAGACCCAGGGCTTGGCAGGACGAAGCCACTCAGACGTAACATTGACCAATGTCGACTAATAATCCTGCGTCTTACCGTCGTCAGTGCCGGGCTTAAAAGGGCGAAGCACTAACGACGATAATGACAATCAGCTGACCGGCCGTTGACAGGCAGAAGCCCCACCGAGCACCTTCACAATAAGAGCCCAGTGAGGCCAGAATACAGCCCGCAGCTGTCAAGGCCGGCAGCGAGAAGAACTTTAGCCCGAGCGCGATCAGAACCGGCGCTCGGGTCATAACAGTACCCTCCCTCCACGGGCGGACTCCGAACGCCCCATGGAACCACCCTGCCCCCCCCGCCCCCCCAGGGTGGGAGGTTGGGGGACAGGTGCGGAGGGAGAGAAACCAACCCATGAACAAGACTAAAAAACCATACAAGACAATGACAAGACAAACAAGAAAAAATGTACAAAGGAAAACAAAAACCAGAACTACAGGTTCAGGAAAAACTAGATACAAGAACACATTACCTGCTCATACCAGACTTAACATGAAACAACAAAAAAAACAGAGCATCACCCGCTCATACCAGACTATGAAACAAAAACAGAGCATCACCCGCTCAAACCAAACTATACATGAAACAAACAAAAAAAAAAAACCAGAGCACTACACGCTCTACCCAGACTATACATAAACCAGCAGGGCTACTGCAAACACACATGAAGCAATCTAAAATTGCTTAACATAACTTTACTATGGCTAGACTGTGGCTTTCAAAAACACAAGAGACAATCAAAAATTGCTTTGTCATAACATGACTATGACTTGACTGTGGCTTTCAAAACAAAGGCATGAGCACTAGATACAACATAACCAGGACGAGGAAGAAAAAAAAAAAAAGCACAAATACAGAGACACACCCAGGGACCACTACCACCCCCCAACAGTTTATGTCGACCGATGGTCAACGGAGGCGGACCAGGCGGCTCACCAGAGTCCAAAGTCCCGCATGTTCGCTTCTCCGGTGGTCGAACTAGGTAGCCCCATGGCACACATAACAGGTCGGGTGGCCGAACCGAGGCGCCGAACCGGCGAAACAGTCTCTCCGGCGGCCGACCCGTGTCCCTCAGCCACCAGTCCAGGGCATCAACAACCCGCAGCGGCCTCCCTGACGAGAACAAAACTCAGGAGAACCGGGGCGAGCGAACAGGGACCCCCATGGCCCCCGGCGATGATGAAAAGCGGCGGTGATTCTGAGGGGATCGGTGAGCAGGACGAGCCAAGAATCCGCTCCGCGAAGAAGGGTCTGCAGCTCCTCCTCCGCCAATGGACCACGCTCGCGCTGCATCACCGCTGGACCCAGATTGGGTCCCAGCTGCACCCACGTTGGGCCCCGATTGGGCCAGAACCGCACCCGCGGTGTACCCCGATTGGGCCTCCGACGAACCCACGTCGGACCCCGATTGGGCCGAAACCGCCCCTGCGGTGGGACCCAATTGGGCCTCCGGTGCAGCTCCGCTGACGAACTCCACCCCCGAACCTGGGACCTCCACCTCGGTGACTCTGACCCGTTCCCCGCCGGCGACACTAAAAGAAAGCTCGGGGACAGGAAAACCGGGATCAGTATCACCGGTAGCAACGGAACCCAGCGAGATGAGCTCGGGCGCAGCAGACGGCTGCTCCTCACTCGTCTCCCCTAGAGGCAGGCAAAAATGCTCAACAAAAGAGGACAGAGACATAAGAGGGAGCACTTGCCTGCACTCGGGTTCCGTTGCCACCCAGGACTCCGACGATCCGGGTTCAGGGCGACTCTCGTCAGCTGACTCGGACTCAGCTGCGTCGGGCTCCGCAGCTGACACGATGTCATCAGCAGCCTCAGGTTCCTCCCATGCTGTCGTCCACGCCAACGACCCATATGGCGTGGAGGCAGGGAACCCTTGACCCACTGGCTCGGACCGCTCCGGCGAGGAGACCCGGGGACGCTTCTTCGTCGGCTCAGGCTCCGGGCCGCAGTCCGCTCCTCTCCTCCGTCCAAGACGTGACAGCAGGGCCGGATGCAGGCTATCCAGCACTGCAGGGGCCCTCTTCGTCCGGCGACGCTGGCCTGGCGTCGCGGACCGCTCAACAGGGGAGAACACAGAGGCAGTAGGTTTAATAATTTTATCCACAGCAGGTGGAGGGAGCTCGGGGGGCTGCAAACCCCGAACTCCGCCCCCAGGAGTCAGATAAGGCAGATCATTATTAAGATGTGACAAACAAACGATCACTTGCCTTCCTCCTGGGGCAGAGATAGTTCCTGCTGTGGGGGACGTCGTTCCTCCTTCTCCCCACTGGATGGCGACAGAGGACCCCCTAGGAAAACGAGATGGGGCCGCTCTCGAAGATTCGCTGATGGGATACGCCGGCAGCGAGTCCAGCCGGGGATTCCGCTGAGGGTTGCCCGCGCCGTTACGCCAACGTCCTCGTCAGCCCCCAGACGGCGCGTACTCCTGGACCTGCTCCGGGACGGGAACGGGACACCAACGCGGGAAGCGAGGATGCCTCCTCCTCTGCTTCCCGCTCTCTTCCTCCTCCAGCCCACGAAGAACCTCGCGCTGAGCGGCGAGTTCCTCCCACCTCAATATCACCTCTGGATGATCATTGTAGTCGAGAGGAAGGCTGTCCAGATACTCCTCAGCGACGCCCAGATGCTAACGCATGTAACTGGAGGTGTCGTCAAATGTAGCGGCGAGGAGCGCCCCATCGGCGTATTCCAACGCGCCCACTAGCTCCTGGTCCAGATGCCGACCGCGGCCCCTGGAAGATGGCATTCTCCCAGATGTTGACACCCGAACGAGAAGAAACAACAGTCCAATAAAGGCACAAACTCCCGGTGAAACGGCGTCTCAATGCGGCGCCCCCATTTGGGCGACCTGACAGGAGTATACTGTCATGTGGTGATCCTCGTGGATCACCAAGAGACGCCACAGAGTTCACCAGAGAGTTTGGCAAGATGTTATTTATTTCCAGACGTGACAAAACACAACTATGAACCCCTTAGGGCTAAACACACACATGACGAGACTTGGGCTCGTAGGGCTAACCCAGCCGCTACGAGCTAACTGTGACATGACTATGATGACGAACCTGACATGAAGGTCTGCGGCACTCACAGGTATGATGAGGTGCAGACCCAGGGCTTGGCAGGACGAAGCCACTCAGACGTAACGTTGACCAATGTCAACTAATAATCCTGCGTCTTACGGTCGTCAGTGCCGGGCTTAAAAGGGCGAAGCACTAACGACGGTAATGACAATCAGCTGACCGGCCGTTGACAGGCGGAAGCCCCACCGAGCACCTTCACAATAAGAGCCCGGTGAGGCCAGAATACAGCCCGCAGCTGTCAAGGCCGGCAGCGAGAAGAACTTTAGCCCGAGCGCGATCAGAACCGGCGCTCGGGTCATAACAGTACCCTCCCTCCACGGGCGGACTCCGAACGCCCCATGGAACCACCCTGCCCCCCCCCGCCCCCCCAGGGTGGGAGGTTGGGGGACAGGTGCGGAGGGAGAGAAACCAACCCATGAACAAGACTAAAAAACCATACAAGACAATGACAAGACAAACAAGAAAAAATGTACAAAGGAAAACAAAAACCAGAACTACAGGTTCAGAAAAACTAGATACAAGAACACATTACCTGCTCATACCAGACTTAACATGAAACAACAAAAAAAACAGAGCATCACCCGCTCATACCAGACTATGAAACAAAAACAGAGCATCACCCGCTCAAACCAAACTATACATGAAACAAACAAAAAAAAATAACCAGAGCACTACACGCTCTACCCAGACTATACATAAACCAGCAGGGCTACTGCAAACACACATGAAGCAATCTAAAATTGCTTAACATAACTTTACTATGGCTAGACTGTGGCTTTCAAAAACACAAGAGACAATCAAAAATTGCTTTGACATAACATGACTATGACTTGACTGTGGCTTTCAAAACAAAGGCATGAGCACTAGATACAACATAACCAGGACGAGGAAGAAAAAAAAAAAAGCACAAATACAGAGACACACCCAGGGACCACTACCACCCCCCGACAGTTTATGTCGACCGATGGTCAACAGAGGCGGACCAGGCGGCTCACCAGAGTCCAAAGTCCCGCACGTTTGCTTCTCCGGTGGTCGAACTAGGTAGCCCCATGGCACACATAACAGGTCGGGTGGCCGAACCGAGGCGCCGAACCGGCGAAACAGTCCCTCCGGCGGCCGACCCGTGTCCCTCAGCCACCAGTCCAGGGCATCAACAACCCGCAGCGGCCTCCCTGACGAGAACAAAACTCGGGAGAACCGGGGCGAGCGAACAGGGACCCCCATGGCCCCCGGCGATGATGAAAAGGAGCGGTGATTCTGAGGGGATCGGTGAGCAGGACGAGCCAAGAATCCGCTCCGTGAAGAAGGGTCTGCAGCTCCTCCTCCGCCAATGGACCACGCTCGCGCTGCATCACCGCTGGACCCAGATTGGGTCCCAGCTGCACCCACGTTGGGCCCCGATTGGGCCAGAACCGCACCCGCGGTGTACCCCGATTGGGCCTCCGACGAACCCACGTCGGACCCCGATTGGGCCGAAACCGCCCCTGCGGTGGGACCCAATTGGGCCTCCGGTGCAGCTCCGCTGACGAACTCCACCCCCGAACCTGGGACCTCCACCTCGGTGACTCCGACTCGTTCCCCGCCGGCGACACTAAAAGAAAGCTCGGGGACAGGAAAACCGGGATCAGTATCACCGGTAGCAACGGAACCCAGCGAGATGAGCTCGGGCGCAGCAGACGGCTGCTCCTCACTCGTCTCCCCGAGAGGCAGGCAAAAATGCTCAACAAAAGAGGACAGAGACATAAGAGGGAGCACTTGCCTGCACTCGGGTTTCGTTGCCACCCAGGACTCCGACGATCCGGGTTCAGGGCGACTCTCGTCAGCTGACTCGGACTCAGCTGCGTCGGGCTCCGCAGCTGACACGATGTCATCAGCAGCCTCAGGTTCCTCCCACGCTGTCGTCCACGCCGACGACCCATATGGCGTGGAGGCAGGGAACCCTTGACCCACTGGCTCGGACCGCTCCGGCGAGGAGACCCGGGGACGCTTCTTCATCGGCTCAGGCTCCGGGCCGCAGTCCGCTCCTCTCCTCCGTCCAAGACGTGACAGCAGGGCCGGATGCAGGCTATCCAGCACTGCAGGGGCCCTCTTCGTCCGGCGACGCTGGCCTGGCGTCGCGGACCGCTCAACAGGGGAGAACACAGAGGCAGTGGGTTTAATAATTTTATCCACAGCAGGTGGAGGGAGCTCGGGGGGCTGCGAACCCCGAACTCCGCCTCCAGGAGTCAGAAAAGGAAGATCATTATTAAGATGTGACAAACAAACGATCACTTGCCTTCCTCCTGGGGCAGAGATAGTTCCTGCTGTGGGGGACGTTGTTCCTCCTTCTCCCCGCTGGATGGCGACAGAGGACCCCCTAGGAAAACGAGGTGGGGCCGCTCTCGAAGATTCGCTGATGGGATACGCCGGCAGCGAGTCCAGCCGGGGATTCCGCTGAGGGTTGCCCGCGCCGTTACGCCGACGTCCTCGTCAGCCCCCAGACGGCGCGTACTCCTGGACCTGCTCCGGGACGGGAACGGGACACCAACGCGGGAAGCGAGGATGCCTCCTCCTCTGCTTCCCGCTCTCTTCCTCCTCCAGCCCACGAAGAACCTCGCGCTGAGCGGCGAGTTCCTCCCACCTCAATATCACCTCTGGATGATCGTCGTAGTCGAGGGGAAGGCTGTCCAGATACTCCTCAGCGACGCCCAGATGCTAACGCATGTAACTGGAGGTGTCGTCAAATGTAGCGGCGAGGAGCGCCCCATCGGCGTATTCCAACGCGCCCGCTAGCTCCTGGTCCAGATGCCGACCGCGGCCCCTGGAAGACGGCATTCTCCCAGATGTTGACACCCGAATGAGAAGAAACAACAGTCCAATAAAGGCACAAACTCCCGGTGAAACGGCGTCTCAATGCGGCGCCCCCGTTTGGGCAACCTGGCAGGAGTATACTGTCATGTGGTGATCCTCGCGGATCACCAAGAGACGCCACAGAGTTCGCCAGAGAGTTTGGCAAGATGTTATTTATTTCCAGACGTGACAAAACACAACTATGAACCCCTTAGGGCTAAACACACACATGACGAGACTTGGGCTCGTAGGGCTAACCCAGCCGCTACGAGCTAACTGTGACATGACTATGATGACGAACCTGACATGAAGGTCTGCGGCACTCACAGGTATGACGAGGTGCAGACCCAGGGCTTGGCAGGACGAAGCCACTCAGACGTAACGTTGACCAATGTCGACTAATAATCCTGCGTCTTACCGTCGTCAGTGCCGGGCTTAAAAGGGCGAAGCACTAACGACGGTAATGACAATCAGCTGACCGGCCGTTGACAGGCGGAAGCCCCACCGAGCACCTTCACAATAAGAGCCCGGTGAGGCCAGAATACAGCCCGCAGCTGTCAAGGCCGGCAGCGAGAAGAACTTTAGCCCGAGCGCTCGGGTCATAACACAGCTGACTCAAAACCAGCTGTAGTGCTTGGCTCTGACAGCTGGAAGCTCCGCAGCAACGCTGTCAGAATAAGAGCTCTGAGAGCCCACCCGGACTAAATACAAAATGGGAGGAAAGTACTGCATGACCCGAGTGCGGATGAGATCGGCGCTCAGACCATGACAGTATCCCCCTCCCCCCCGAAGGACGCACTCTGGGCATAAACGTAACATCCAAGCCTCCCTCCCACCCAGAAGGCTATGAAATCCCACCCTGGGCGGGAGGAGGGGGAAAAAGGCTCGGAGGGCAAGTGTCAAAAAGAAAGAAAAACAAAAAAAACACCAGGGAATGGGACCGGGGAGAAAAAAAAAAAGGCCAATACAGAACAAATATGAGCAAGGTGCACAACAGAGCAAGGAAACAAAACCCACAAATGTACTCCATAATGCACAGGTACAAGAAAGAACAATGAATGCAAATAACAGATTACACAGGTGTCTCTCAACCAGAGGAAGGGAAAACACAAAATCATGCTAAATAGCAGCAAAATACATACATTCAAAACAGTCCCAATCATCAAATACAAAGGAGGAGGAAGAAAAAAGAAACACACACTACAAGGCGGTGAAATACACAGTTCAATGAAGTTCATATACCAAACCACCAGCGCATCCCAAATATTTCAAGGGAGAGGGAAGAGGAGAAAAACAAAAACAAAACACAGGGATGACGGCAGGCAGAGCACAGTGGAATAAAGTAAAACAATAGTTCAGGCAGTCTACCCGCATCTAGCATCCAGAACGCAGGCAGGGGAACAAGGACGAGTTCAGGCGGCCTAACCCAGTCCCAGGCCTGGAGAAACAGTACCTCTGGCGGCTGGATCAGGTCGCCGAACAGAGAGTTTAGTTTGTCGGGTGGCCGACCCAGAACGCCGAACTGGCGAAGGAGTCTCCCAGGGGGCCGACCCGTGTCAAAAGACCACCAGGACCGAAGGGAAGAGCTTGGAGGCGGCCTCCCTACCGAAAGGGATAATGAGGGAGAGCCGGGTCGAGTAAGGGAAATCCCAGCGGCACCAGGTGGAGGAGAAAAGGGATCGGGGAAACAATGAGGGACGAGTCCGGCGTCGATCGGTGGAGGATCTGCAGCTCCTTCTCCAAACTCCACACGGACTGGCGCTGCGCTTTCGTTGGATCCCAAGCGGGACCGTGCTGCACCCACAACGGACCCCGACTGGGCCGGAATCACACCCACAACAGACCCTGATTGGGTCAATGTAGCACCCACAACGGACCCCGATTAGGTCGGAGCTGCACCCACGACGGACCCCAACTGGGCCGGCACAGCACCAGGGACGGCCTCCAAACCCGAACCCGGAACATCCAGAACAGCGACCGGAATCGATTCAACACCGGTGACCCTGGGAGAAGGCTCAGGAGAAGAAAGAGAACCGGGATCAGGATCACCGGCAGTGACAGAGCCCAGCGAGACAAGCTCGGATGCAGCGGACGGCTGCACCCGACTCGTCTCCCCAAGAGACAGGCAAAAATGCTCCAGAATAGACAGGAGAAAGACAAAATAGAGCACTTGCCTGATCTCGAGTTCTGCCACCGTCCAGGACTTTGGCGATCCGGGTTCAGCAAGTAGGAGGTCCTCCTCTGGTTCCCAGGGCACGATAATTAGTCAGCTGATGAGGGTGTCATCAGCTGAATCAAAACCAGCTGTACTGCTTGGCTCTGACAGCCGGAAGCCCCGCAGTGACGCTGTCAGAATAAGAGCTCTGAGAGCCCACCGGGACTAAATACAGAATGGGAGGAAAGTACTGCATGACCCAAGCGCGGACAAGATCGGCGCTCAGACCATGGCAGTTGCTGATAAAACAGCAGAAAGTTTTATGCAGCATTGCTTTATATACCTGTGAGCTCTGCTCGGCAACAAGTGGTGGTGCAGCTTCAGTCATCACTGACTGTTCAGTGTGTGTTTTTTTTACTTCGTGACCGAGATGTAATGATGGCTTTTTAAATGTCAGGTTAGTGTTATGTCCACAAACCTGATACAAAGGAGACAGACGAGGAGGTTGCACTGGAATTTAGCTTTAGTGAATATATGGTTGCGATACAGGAACGCAAAAGTATGTGGAGTCACCCTGAGCAAAAGAGAGCCCAAATGGCGGACGCCCTTTATTATAAGGCGGTGTGATGACACAACCGGAGGGTGGCTTCATTACACTGCACTTCACAATAAATTCCCCCATAACACTCTTCCCCTCTTTACAAAATAAGAAAACACATCCAATTAGAACCCACCCAAATTTGGAAACACAAAACCAAACCAAACACACTAAAACAACTAAAATTAGGACCTGTGGATAGACTGCCACACGGCCCGCACAGCAGAGTGAGTTATTCTGCCACTTGCACTGGAAGAGCCACGCTCCTAACTAAACAGTTTTAAGTCTCTTATTTACAGTCCCCCACAGTAATGGTGGGTTGGGTGGGGAAAGCAATTCTTCCTGAGGAGCTTTGAAGCGGCCCCACAGCAGCCTCCTCCCCGGAGCTTTGAAGCAGGGCCGTGGCAGCCTCCCCCCTACAGGCTTGAAACAGGCTTGTGGTGGCCTCCTCCCTGGACCTGTCGAACCTCCATGGTCAATCTTCATGACGCCTGGGGCCCGGGTTCCATACTGCAGCAGCCGACTCCCGCGGAGCCCCACCGCCTGGAGCAGCCACCCAGACGTGCTGTAGTCTGTCCGCGTGCTGAACCGAATCATCCGTCACTCAAAAGCACGCTGTTCTCAGCTTCACCACGATCCTCAGTGGCACCCGTTGCCCTGCTGGCTGCAGCCCGGTCAGTTGCCGTCCCGGTCTCTCGCCAGTGCGAACCCGAACCTAGTCCGTGACCTGAAGCGGTACCTTGCTCGGTTTGATGTGCTGCTGTGTTTGCGGCAGCTCCATGCTCTCTTGTTGTCTGGCCCCATTGTTACTTTGTGGCGATGCAGCAGTCACTGTCGTTGCAGCAGACTCCTCACCCACCTTCAGCCGAAACCCACTCAGCCACCCGAAGCTCAGCCACCCCTACTACCTCCAGCTGAATGTGGGTAGTGAAGTTGTCCTGTTCCTCCACTGACTTTAAAGTGGGCGCCTTGGTGTTGGGACTGTCTGGAAACACTTCATCAGTGTTGATCTTGATAGACCCAGACTCCCCCTCCTCCTGCTCCTGCTTTGGTTCTGGCTGTGGGAGGAACGGAGGCGAGTCCGGTCTCTGTTCTCCCTCCATGTCATCTTCACCGTCCGTGCTATATCCACTGTCTGTGTTACGTTCGCTGTCTGCACTGTGCTCTTCGGTTGCACCCACATCTGCGAAGCTTGGGTGAACTGGGCCTGGGCTGCTGACTGTCTGCCTGCCGACTGTGAGAGTAAAACCCAGCTCGCAGGATAAATCCCACCCCATAACATTTTCACCCTGGTGTGTCACCTGGAACCGGAACGCTGGAATCACTTTCTCACCGTACTGCACTGCAAATGTGACATTCCTGCTGGTATTGGAACTCCCATCGTCCATAGTTCCACCGCATCAGGGCGCCTGGGGGTGAGCTTCCAAACCATGGCCTTTTTCACTATGGACTGCGCGGCGGCAGTGGCCACTAACATGGGCACATTCACACCGTCTAACTTCACTACACGCTGCAGTCCAGACCAACCTTCGGGGCCCACAGTGTTGATGCTGTCTCCATAGGGTGTGGGGTTGGTTAGCTTAGCCTCTCATCAACAGCGGCAGGTTTTTGCGTGCCACACCACGTTTCTGGGTTTAGCAAAGGAGCTAGTTAACATCTGGACAGCATCCTCATATGACTCCGTTGGTCCCAGCGTGTGCAAAATTCTCTGACCCTCTATGCCTAGGTTGTGGGCAAGCAGTGCTCGCGTCCTCACGTTGTCTAGCTTCCCAAGGTCCAAGGCCGTGATGTAGGTCTCGATGGCCTCCAACCAGCGAGGCCATGGTACCGGTGGTTCACTGGGAAGCTCCAGGAAAGGCCGTAGTGGTGTAATGCATGCCTCCATGGTTTAATTCTCACTCGCCAAATGCTATGTCCACAAACTTGATACAAAGGAGAAGGAAGAGGAGGTTGCACTGGAACTTAGCTTTAATGAATATATCGTTGCAGTACAGGAACGCAGCAGTATGCGGAGCCGTCCTGGGCAAGAGAGAGCCCAAATGGCGGACGCCCCTTATTATAGGTCGGTGTGATGATGCAACCAGAAGGCGGTGTCATCACACCACACTTCACAATAAATTCCCCCATAACAGTTAGAATTTGGATTAAACAACAAACGTGTCCAAACGGGACACAAAATGCCAAAATTATTAAATTAAATTTCAAGGAATATATTACAACAGGTCTGAAATATTTGTAAACGTGTCCCGTTGGTTGACTTGACGTCACTTGGTCCCATTAGATATAATTTAATGTGCTATTTGGGCATTTTCCCATTCGCTGTTCAGTCCAACCAGTTTGAGGAAGGGCAGGTGGCCCGAAATGTTACTGATAAACAGTGTTGGGCAAGTTATTAAAAAATAGTAACTAGTTAGTTACTAGTTACTTCTTTTCAAAAGTAACTGAGTTACTTACCCGTTACTGCATGATTAAAGTAACTAGTTACTTGGAAAAGTAACATTCACGTTACTTTTAAATGCATACTTAAATCATCTTGCACATATAACAAGCTCAAGGGCCCCTTGTTCTCATCAGAAAAAAGAAAACTGGTGAGAAAAAAAGTTTCATCTTACAGAGAAAAAATGTCTCAGATTTACATAAACTATTGTAATCAGTAGAAAGTCAGAAATTTACTAGAAATAAAGTTGTAAATTCACAGAGAAAATTTTGGACCCCCTGGTGGGCCATTTTTGGCCCACGAGCTATACTGTATGTTTGACACCCCTGGAACAGCCCATTAAAAACGCATATTCAGAGGATTTACTTTTTAAAAATAGTTGCTTATCACAACAGCATGTAAATGAATAAGATAAAATAGAAAGCACAGATAAATGAAAGTTCACTACTTAGAAGAAGCTGTTCTTTACTGCAACAAATCAGTCACTTTTCCTCTGTGTGTAAGAAAACTTTAAATGCATTTAATGTGGACATTAAATGTGAGCTTCTTGCTCAAAAAATACTCATGTTTAACCACAGAAGTAGGAGCTGTTGGGGGCTACTCACCGCTCGGACAACAGGCGATCAGGGCTCGATATGACAAGTTGCCACCGGATTGCGGTGTGAACTGGGGGAGGACACGAAACCAACCCGTGAAGGAGACTGACAGCTGCACCAGTTATGGTAGGGTCAGTTTATTTGCACTAAAAATATCTACCCATATTAATAAAACAAGTAACGCAAGTAATGCATCTGATCAAATTTCAGTCACTGTAACGCATTACTGAATTTTTAAACAGTAATTTCGTTACACAGCACGTTACTGCAAAAGTAGTAGCGTTACAGTAACGCGCTACTCCCAGCACTGCTGATAAATAATAAATACTTAATTGAAGCTTTTTGATGTGCGGATCATCTTTGATTTTTCTGAGATGTTTTTTGGGGTCCAGCATCTGACCAGGTGGACTGTGTGATGTATGTATCATCTTTATTATTTTTTAAATCACAACTTTCCTTTGTGAAAATGCCATGAACACACAACCATGTGTGCAGGAATATTGTTGAAGCTGATGTCTTTCCTTCTGAACGCTACAATCCATTCCATCCAATGCCTCTTTGTTACATCTGAGACCCGATTCTCTCCACTTTTCTTCCAAGTCGGGAAGTTAAAAAAGTGTATGCCGTTTTCAATCTTTTTCCACGCCAATCGTGAGAGCAGTTGTTGCATTTGATAATGCAGCAAACCTTCCCCATTCTAACACTGCATGGTATTCGGATGAATAATAATGTGATTGAAAGGAACACATTGGAAATGCAGTCATGTGAAAAAATTAGGACACCCTGTATAAGCCTGTGTGTTTTGTTTTTTTTTAAACATATTTGGACATATGGATATTGAATATCAATGTTAAAAATACTGGGAGATTGATGGAATACAACTAATCAATTAAAAATTAATTAAAGAGTTTTTTTTTTAATTTTCTGTAAAATGTAATTCTAATCAAATAGTGAGGAATAAATTAGAATACCCCCATCTTTTTTAGGACACCCCCACATTCATTCCCATTTAAAATGGCTAAAATAAATGTTAAAAAAATGTAAATAAAAACAAAAACAAGGTTAGACATGCAGTGGTGTGAAAAAATGTTTGCCCCCTTCCTGATTTCTCATTTTTTTTGTATGTTTGTCACACTTAAATGTTTCAGATTATCAAACAAATTTAAATATTAGACAAAGATAACACAAGTAAACACAAAATGCAGTGTTTAAATGAAGGTGTTTATTATTAAGGGTAAAAAAAAATCCAAACCTACATGGCCCTGTGTGAAAAGTAATTGCCCCCCAAACCTAATAACTGTTTGGGCCACCCTTAGCAACAACAACTGCAATCAAGCATTTGTGATAACTGGCAATGAGTCTTTTACAGCGCTGTGGAGGAATTTTGGCTCACTCATCTTTGCAGAATTTGTCATGCGGTGATCCTCACGGATCACCATAAGACGCCAAGAGTCCACCGATGAGTTTTGCAATGATGGTGATTTATTTACAAGACACAAGACACTCATACAAGACTATGACTGTGGCGAAGATACACTGAACATAGAGCATGGGACCGTAAGGCTAACCCCTGCCGCTTACGGTCTAAAACATGACATGACATGAACGAGCAAAGCACGAGAATATACACACGAACCTGGCGTGACCAGAACGATGAATGTCTGACGAGGTTTAGACGATGTTTGACGATACTCCTGCAATCTAACTGCCGTCAGCGCCCGCCTAATAAAGCCGAACGCTAACAAGCAGTAATGACAGACAGCTGACCGACTTTGACAGACGGAAGCCCCACCGAGCGCCTTCACAATAAGAGCCCGGTGAAGCCAGAATATAACCCACAGCTGTCAAAGCTGGCAGCGAGCTATACGTAGCCCGAGCACGGACAAGGCCGGCGCTTGGGTCATAACAGAATTGTTGTAATTCAGCCACATTGGAGGGTTTTTGAGTATGAACTGCCTTTTTTTAAGGTCATGCCACAGCATCTCAATCAGATTCTGGTCAGGACTTTGACTAGGCCACTCCAAAGTCTTCATTTTGTTTTCTTAAGCCATTCAGAGGTGGACTTGCTGGTGTGTTTTGGATCATTGTCCTGCTGCAGAACCCAAATGCGCTTCAGCTTGAGGTAACAAATAGATGGCCAGACATTGTCCTTCAGGATTCTTTGGTAGACAGCAGAATTCATAGTTTCATTTACCACAGCAAGTCTTCCAGGTCCTGAAGCAGCAAAACAGCCCCAGACCATCACACTACCACCACCATATTTTACTGTTGGTATGATGTTCCTTTTCTGAAATGCTGTGTTACTTTTACGCCGGATGTAATGGGACACACACCTTCCAAAAAGTTCAACTTTTGTCTTGTCAGTCCACACATATTTTCCCAAAAGTCTTGGGGATCATCAAGATGTTTTCTGGAAAAACTGAAGATGAGCCTTTATGTTCTTTTTGTTCAGCAGTTGTTTTCGTCTTAGAACTCTGCCATGTAGGCCATTTTTGCCCAGTGTCTTTCTTATGGTGGCGTCATGAACACTGACCTTAACTGAGGCAAGTGAGGCCTGCAGTTCTTTGGACCTCTTGGATGAATTGTTGCTGCGCTGTTGGGGTAATTTTGGTCAGCCGGCCACTCCTGGGAAGGTTCACCGCTGTTCCATGTTTTCGCCATTTGTGGATAATGGCTCTCACTGTGGTTCGCTGGAGTCCCAAAGCTTTAGAAATGGCTTTATAACCTTTTCCAGACTGATAGATCTCAAGTACTTTGTTTCTCATTTGTTCCTGAATTTCGTTGGATGGCAGCATGATTTCTAGCTTTTGAGGATCTTTTGGTCTACTTCACTTTGTCAGGCAGGTCCTATTTAAGTGATTTATTGATTGAGGACAGGTGTGGCAGTAATCAGGCCTGTGTGTGGTAAGAGAAATTCAACTCAGCTTTGCAAAGATGTGATAAACCACAGTTAATTTATGTTTTAACATGGGGGGGGGGGGTCACTTTTTCACACAGGGCCATGTAGGTTTGGATTTTATTTTTTTTTTACCCCTAATAATAAACACCTTTATTTGAAAACTGCATTTTGTGCTTGCTTGTGTTATCTTTGTCTAATATTTCAATTTGTTTGATGATCTGAAACATTTAAGTGTGATAAACATACAAAAAAAAAAGAGAAATCAGGAAGGGGCAAACACTTTTTCACACCACTGTAGATATGTGAACATTTCTTAATAAAAAATTGAATATTTAAAGGGGTGTCCAAATTTTTTCACATGACTGTTTTGCTTTCATGTGTCATCCTGGATTTTGTATTATGTTTTATATGTATATTTACATTTTCTATGTTTGTATACCATATTCAGTGTCATTTTTATCCAAATAAATAAATAAAAATAAATAAATAACAGAGTGAAGCAACCCTCTCAAAAACTTCAGCTTAACCGCCGTTCGTTGCTCGCTACTAAACAGACAGGCAGAATACTTTTCCCACAATTCCTTGCGGTTTTACGGTCGGGTGACATCACATGCCCATTCTTAATTGTAACTGGAATATGTTAATTTTATACTATTTCTTTCTTTCTTTTAAATTTTGCACAGTAACTCTGCATGTGGAACTTACCGTTTAAATTATTGTACAACCTAGGCTTGAATCTTGGAATATTGGGCCAATTGGGATGCTACCCAGATGCCCTGTGTTTGGACTTTTTATTGGTGTCATCCTTCTCTCCTCCTTCTGCTCTCACCTCTCTTGGACCCTCTGCCTGAACGTTTTCCTCTCCTTGGCTCATCTTGTCTGTCTCATGTTGTCTTCTCTGAGCCCTATCTAATTCAGGTTCTCTCTGTGTCTATGGTAGTATACAAACAGGTTAGAAAATATCAAGTATCATGTTTTATCCTGCAGGATTTTTTTTGTCATGGTTTACATAAATGACAAAAATATGTGTAGGGAAGAAAACATTCATAATAGTAATTTCCTCATGCATACTTAAATTATATGATCAGAGGAGGGTATAGTAGCCAGAAATTCTACTCATGTAAATGCAATACTGTGAAATTAATAATCAAAAGTAGACAACCAAAAATTTCTAGTAGAGTTAAGGATGCAAAAAGCACCCACTTAAAAACTTGAGTAATGACTTCAGTCTTGAAGGTTTGAGGTTTTTCTCCAAAATGTATAACAATTTTCTTATAGTTTTCTACTTTTCTCTGTAAATTTATCTTAATTTGAAACCATTTTCCTCAAATTTGTAATTTCCTCTTGTAAAAGTGACTTTTCTTGTACATTTGAGACTTTGTTATAAATTTGTTGATTATTTTATGGCTAATTTTTGTCTATTTTTTGACTTAAATTTTGACTTTTTTTCCTTATACAATTTACACTTTTGACCATAATTTTGCTGAGCCAGAACAGAACTGATAATTTAACTCTGATTTAAAAGAAAAACAATTAATAAAATTGTGTTTAATGAAATAAATAAATTAACTTAAATTACCAAAGATGCAGTTATTTCTGTTAAAATATATCTATATATTTACAGTTTTTTAGAACTCTCCTCACCAACCAAACAGCAAGAAAAACCTCCCTTATTTTGAAATCCAAATGTTGGCACATTTAGTTTGTCTGAAGGCTGTTGACGGATTAAAGTCACTGACTTCGTGAATTTCAGTCATCTTAACTTGCCAGGTACATAATAATGAACATAAATTATTAGCTAATATTGTAGTGGCTGGTGAAGTAAATCCTTAGTCACTCTTGCCTTTCCCTGCATATGAAGCCTAACCACACATGTTTGCTAAGCGACTCTTCATTATTGCTCCCGCTACCAGCGGGTTAAAACCACCATAAATGCCTCCACTGCTTACATACCTCTTCTGCTTTTTTCCGCGTTTAAAGTACTTTAAAAAGCTCATGCTTCCCTCTGCCTGCCGACTGGAACGGTCATGCGGGCAGGGCACTTCTGAAGCCCATGCAGATGACAGTGACGCGTATTGTTCGTGTACGCGCTTGTGGACCGTCATTTCATCCATCCATATTAATCCCCAGAGGGAAATTACAGGACATCCACCTGGTACAGCGGCAATCCCTTCACCATTCACATACACATTCACACCTAGGGCCACTTAAGAGTCTCCAGTTAACCTAACTTGCACGTTTTTGGCCTGTGGGAGGAAACCAGAGTACCCAGGGTAAACCCACGCAGACACGGGGAGAGCATGCAAACTCTGCACAGAAGGATCATTGATGGTCAGGGGGTGGGCTCGAACCCACGATGGTCAGGGGTGGAATCAATCCCGTGACCTTCTTACTGTGCTGCCACAGTGCTAACCACTGCACCACCGAACTACCCTTTCCTTGGCGTGGTGGCATAACTTCAAGGGTGGCGGCCCACCATGCGGAAATGTTACCAGAGGAAACCCTGCCCTTGCTTCTCTGGTTGGACCACTGGGCCTGGGCCACTTGGAAGCTGGTTCTGGGCCGCATGTGGCCCACAGGCTGCTAATTGACTAAGCCTGCTCTAGTGGTCACTAAATGAACTGCTGCAACATTCTCTCCATTCTTTTCTAACAACAATCAAGTTCCCTATCAAAGCAGCTAAGGCTGTGATGTGAATGAATGGAGTGAATGGGGCTGCACTTTGTTGCCTCAAGGTGTCACTAAAACTCACCTTTTAAAGTTTCACACTGTAACTTTAGGCCCTATTTCAATGGTCTAATCTATAGTCTATTGTCTGAGACACAAAGCGCTTTCATGGGTGTATCCAAGACCATTTCACTATTACAGCAACACAAAAATTAATTTTGCACTGGGCGCAAAGTGCAAAGAAGCTGTCCTAATGCTCTTCAGAGGTGTGTTTCAGGTGTGACATGCAGTAAACGAATTGAATTTGATCTTCTCATCATCTGAAGGACACAGGTGCACATGATGAAAGGTGGATTACTATTCAGATGGCACATATTGGTGAAGACAAATCAGTTGTGCACTGGGCTTGCTGACTGTGCTCATCCACAAATATGCAATTGAGGCATCATCTTAAATCATCTTGCCTGTGCGTTTGTGTTCATTTTGTGCGTGCCACATGAATATTAATTATGACAGGTCATGGCCCCATCTCCTCTGTGTAACATGGAGACATGAATATTGCTGAATATGAATTAATTTGTTGAATACCTTTTCTCCTTTTTTCAGTTCCGGTATAGCCAGCAGAAGCAGGCTCATTCATCTTCTCACAGAGTGTAGCAGCATGTCTTTTACAGAGTGTGAATTACATTATTTTTATATTGCATTCTGTTAACTTGGACCTCAAAATATAAAGCAGCCATGATGGAAAAAATCTGAAGGCCATCTATAATTTTGATAGAATAGTCTGAGAAACATTTATTAATGTAATTTCCACCTTTCCACCTTACTGTTTGTTGTTTTTACTTGGTTTATTATTACAAGGGTACCTGTTGATAGTTTTTGTTTAATTTCCCTCGGATTAATACATTTAAGGGGGAAAATATGCTCTGTGTGTGGGAGACTCACACACAGACAGACACATGCACATACATACACAAACAAGGAACACACGTGTGCAAACAGACACAGAGCTCTGACCTTTGCGCATCGACCCTCCGACAGCACACTGTCACAGAGCACACACCGGCCAAAGGCTTCGTGTACAGGGGTGGCCGGCGCACGGACCCTCCTGTATTTGTCGCTCTTCTGAATGTTACAGTCTATGATGAAAAGTGGCACACACACTCCCTGTTCATTCATTCTCTTAAAAAATTAATAAATTAATGCCTAATCTATAGGCTACACACCTCCTGTAAATTGGTCATTAAAATGAAAATGTTGATAGAAGGAAAAAAAACTATTCAGTGTCTCATCATATGAAAATTATAAAATGAAGGAAAATAATACTTTGATTAGATTGTAACTTCTACAACTCTGTCCAATAAAATTTCAGTGCACTGCTCAGTGTTTCCTCATGGGTGTGTTTCACTTAAATAGTGGCTAAAATGTGCCATTGATTGTAGACATCCTTTTTGCTGGTCAGTGGCATATTGTGAGAAAATTCATTAAAACAGCAATGTGCCGAGATTGTGCCAATGCCACGCCCACTACTAAGGAATCCCCTACTTTGCGGATAAAGTGCACACATGGTTACCCTGTATTTTGACTACGAGGGCACTTAGCAGAAAAACAGACAACACGCTTACAGAAACTAATGACAACATCAGCACAAGGTGCAAAGCATGAAGGAAATGCCCACTGTAGACTGCTGTATTAGGGACCTTTAACTTTACAGTCACGATTTAGAAGTGTGCAGGAGCTGGTTAATATAGTTGCTTGTTTTCACTCCAAGTGGTTATCATATTGCTATTCAGTTGGAGCGCCTAGTGTCTCTGAACAAAATAATTATATCCTTTAGTAGCAAAATAAGGCTGGGATTATGAACAGGGTGATTCCATGTCATATCAGACAGCATTTGGGAATTTTGTTTAAACATTATACGTATGAGTTGCTTACTATACACTTAGATGTAACTATTGCTCAGTTAGTATGTTGTTTATACAAGTTATTGAACATTTAACCATTCCAAATACTACGCATGGGCTCTAATGACCCTACAAATCACATCGAAATATATAGCTCACTTCCAGTTGTTATGTGGTTTGTTTTATTAACTTATGTGCGTAGCATCCCATTATAATTTCTTAGCCCAGATACCATAGCATAGCGTAATTATTGTGTTTGTTTATACTTATATCTTATCAAAAATTTCCCCATTACAAGTAACACTGCACGAGCTCTTATGAACCTGTGAATCACATTGAAGGTGGCTAATTTTATTAACTTATGTGAGCAGCAACTCATGGCTATTGTTTATTAATCTAAATAGCATACTGCAGGGGACTCAGCGGCTGGGATGGGAGACCCTCAATCAGAGAAAGGGAGCTGAAAAGTGCGGGTAGCCAGCCCACTATTGACAGAGGTGTCGTTTGCCGTAGTTACTATCTATCTCTGGTCACGTCCAAATAAAACCCGATCAACTCAAAAATAAAAGTCAGCACCCCAGGAAATGGTTGGCAATCCAGGCCTAAGGACTTGAGCTAACCATAAGATTTCGGTTGTCTTTCACAAGGACAAAAATCCAAATGCATCAAAATACATCACTTCAAACTACATAAGAACACCCCGTCCACTTTGTTTGTCAGTCAGATATCTACATGGTAACTTGAAAAGCAAATAGAGGAGAAGATTCATCATGTATAAAATTCACAGCTTTCGGTTGTTTTTGTTCAGTGTGCTTTCTCACTTGGAAGACCGCTTCCAATTTTGCTAGATGATTTGGACCGAGATCACCTAATTAGGGGGTTCTCAGTCTGGTTTATTTGTTGCTCATTCAAATGTATTAACAATGCTCTCATCACAAGAAACTAAGCACACTGAGGAAGAAAACGAACTAGTTTGATTGAAGCAGACTAAAGCACCTTAAATAACATTCTCTTCTCATGCTGTGTATAAAATAAGTTGAGTTTTCTCAAAGTTCCTGACAATATGTAATGACCCAAAACATCAGTTATCCTTAGACCGTGACAGGTTAGGTATTCATTGCGAGCATGTAACAATGCTTTTAAAGAACTGAAAAGACCATAATCCCATCTGGCATCTTAAGGGACTTCCAGTTGTGAATAACTTAATCATGGAACACTAACATGCTATGCACAAGTTCCTAACCCAGACAGGAAAGAAGATTCAGCTTTTACAGCAAAACTGGGAATACAACTAATGCTCTATTAAAGTTGGTTTAATTTAAAAAAAGTCTCAATTTTACAAACACATGAAGTATAAAGTAAAACCAACAGACAGTAGCTATCATTTGTAGAGGGGTGTATCTCAACGATACACAGTAGCAGTACTACCTACCTGCAGTAATGAAGGAAAGCTTTAAGTTTTTGCTTCCATACATTTTAAATCAAGTAGATTGCTCTTTTATCTTGACATTGACATCTAGTTGTAGCGTCCAAGTAATTCCCTTGAATGTAAAGAGATTACTGTGATCATTCCATGCGGTAAAAAGTATAAAGCTGGATGAGTAAGTACAGCATTACACTTGATGAAGCGGTAAGCCGGTTGTAGGCTACAGTAAACAGTTCCTAGACTCATGGCCCCTTACATAACAACACCTGCTGCATTGTACCAGCGACAGATGTGAGGTCTGAATGAATGCCTTTTCCCCTGACGCAGCGATGCTCAATTGTGGATTTTCTTTGCAAGAAATGGAATGGTTATGTAAAAGAATTGAAGGTTAAAAAATAAATTGGGGTTGTCTAATCTGATTTGGCAAAGGTAGGCAGATTTGCAGATGGACGCAGAAAGATTATTTTCAGCAGTCACAGAGGTCAGGAAAACAAAACATAGAACTGGTTCTCCAGTTTTGATTTAAAACAATGAATAAAATAACTTATCCTGTTACTGTAGCTTTGGCACCTGATAAAAAAAAGTTACAGAATTATACTGTATTTGATTTTTGTCAGTCTGTTTAACAATCATGTAATTATTGCAGAACATACATTTTGCAGGAGTATTCTATTATTTATTGTGTGAATGCCGTTATGCATTTAAACTATTGTTTGAGTCAGCCATTTTTATTCTTTCATAAATTGTTTGGTCACTATCTCCTTCTACATACTTAAAATTTCATTCTGGTTTAATTTCCTTCAGCTTTTAAAGAACATTTATGCGCCAATTTTTATTCTTTATACCTTTCATACCTTTCATACTTTTCATATTTATTTTTCCATTTGATAATGGAAGTGAAAGGAGAAGTTCTTCAGTCTCACTTTGGTTCCGTCAACCTTTAGGGCTAAAAATTCTGCATATTTTAAGCTAGAAAAGCCATTTAATTTTTAATATACTAAAACTTTTATGCTAACATTGATTATCTTTATGTCATTTTAGCTTTTAAGCAAACATTTTAGGACAGGTTATTTAGTATTTTAAAGCAAAACTATTTTGCTTATATGCTAACATTGTGAAATGGACAATTTACTGTATCTTTAATCTAGCACAGTTTTAGTTAAGGTTATATTTAGCATTTTAAAGCCAACCTTTAAGCATTTTTAAGCCAGCCATTGCACCTTTTATGCTAATCACTGATTCTTGAGACTTGGGATAAAACAGAATGAAAATTTGAAAAAATAAATAAATGTAATGCTCAGAAAATTAAATTACATATATGAATCTACCATGTACTAGGCTGCCTAAGCTTTGATATACTCTCCCACTCTTTTTCTTTAAAAAAAAAATGTTGTCTGTCTCTCTGTGTTGGCCCTGCGATGGACTGTGATCTGTTCAGGGTGTACCCTACCTCTTGCCCAAAAGATGCCGGGAGAGACTCCACCTCCACCTCACCCCCCACGACCTGAAAAGGATTAAGCAGTTGAAGATAAATGACCAAAGATAATCTGAGTAAATACAAAATGCAGCTTTTAAAAGACAATTTCATTTATTAAGGGAAAAAACCTATCCAATCCTACCTGGCCCTATGTGAAAAAGTAATCCCCC
The DNA here is from genome assembly GCA_020510985.1 of Pholidichthys leucotaenia. Classification (NCBI taxonomy): domain Eukaryota; kingdom Metazoa; phylum Chordata; class Actinopteri; order Cichliformes; family Pholidichthyidae; genus Pholidichthys; species Pholidichthys leucotaenia. Next base: position 320,807,658 of record CM035838.1, read on the forward strand.
CACCCCGCCCTTGTTACATCATGACATCTGTGTTCAATTTCACTAGCCACACCCAGGCCTGATTACTGCTAGACCCGTTGAATCAAGAAATCATTTAAAAAGAACCTGTCTGACAAAGTGAAGTAGACTTAAAGATCTCAAAAACAACATGTCAGAATCAGAATCAGAATCAGAATCAGAATCAGGTTTATTGCCATTGTTCATGTAGTACACAAACTAGGAATTTGTCTCGGTACAATGCTGCAACATTAAACATGATAAGATGGGACTTCCGGTCTGGACGCCATGGCGACTGCAGCTTAACACTGAAGTTCTCAGACCCAATTCAGGATAACACCTTGAAAATCAAACTTAACGGATTTTTGGAGGAGTGAAAATCAAAAGACAAAATCATCATGTCTAAAGGAAAACAGAAGAAACTGAAATTCTCCAGGCCAGGACACGTATCGGCCGGAGAATCCGAACTGGAAGATCTCCGTTCAGAAGACGAGGAACTGGTGATAGCTAACAAAAGGGTTAGCCTGAAATCACTATTTGAGGAGCTACGACGATTTCGCCGAGATGTTACGGCCGAATTTCGGGAATTCAGAGAAGAATTGAAAAGGACAAACAGCAGAGTGGACCAGGTCGAGAACCGAATCTTGGAAACAGAGGATCGAATAAAAGTGCTCGAAGATTCTGTGCTAGACCTACGCAAAAGACAAGCAGCTATAGAGGCTAAGCTAACCGACCAAGAAGGAAAACAAAGAAGAGACAACATAAGAATTCATGGTCTGATAGAAGGAACCGAAAATGGTTTTAACTCAATGGCAGAATGCGTGGAATCCTTACTAAGAGAGAAATTGGATATTCCACAAACCACCGACTTGAAGATAGAAAAGGCACATCGTTCATTAGCCGCTAGGCCGGCGGCGGAAGCGCCCCCACGTTCGGTGTTGGTAAGATTTTCCAATTTCAAAATAAAACAAGAGGTTGTAAGACTGGCCTGGCAGAAAAAAGGATTTATGCACCAGGAGAGAAAAGTCTACATGGAACACGATTACGCCCCGGAGGTCCTTAAAAAGCGCAGGGAATACAATGACGCGAAAAAGGTGTTAAGAGAGAAGAAATTGCGCTTTCAGACACCATTTCCTGCGAAGTTAAGGGTCTTCTACGGCGATGAAACGTGTCTCTATAATTCGGCGGAAGAAGCAACAGCTGACATGGCGAAAAGAGGCCTCCCGGTAACGGTATTTAAACCCCCAGCAGACCCGAGTGAGAAGATCAGAGCTCAAACATGGACAACACAAAGACCTTCAAAATCCACGGACCAGCAGCGGGAAACCCAGCACCAGAGCGTCGCGGATAAACTATCCGTTTTCAGGTTGGAATAGCGACCTTTTTTTTTTTTTTTTTTTTTTCTCTTGAATCAATCCGCACATCCAACCCCCCTCATACAAGGTAACAAACATTAAAGGAGATGCATATTCAGCATGTGGTAAAACATTTCATGGAACAATCTTATTATTTGAAACAAATAAGTCTTTGTAATAAAAAAAAAAAAAAACTTGTTAAAATAGAAATGTGACAATAATCCACATGTTCTCCTCATACTAACAAATACTGTTTTTGCGTGAATGTTTGATGTGATGGGGGTGGGAGGGTGCACACAATTTCACAGGGTTTAGGCATAAAAGGAAAAAAAAAAAAATCATTACAAGTTTGGATTGGGTTCTGAAACTCACGTTAAAAGCATGGGACTACTTTCAGTGGTAAGAGAGGGCCCTCAACACGTAACAGAGTTTGAGGAATTTCCCTCAGAGCCTTCACTCCATCAAGGCTCTTACAGGGTCTTTAAAAAGACCTCAGCTCAGGAAGTTCTTATGACAGCTTTTTGTTTTAAAGTTTTTTACACTATGTTCTTAATGTTTTTCTTGTTTTTAATGTTCTTTCAGTTTCTGAGTAGCACAAAAGAGGGCCACCACACAGTTATACTAAACAAAACAACACAATGGAGAAACAGGGTGTAACCAAAATAATTTCATATAATGTAAAAGGAATCCTGAATCCAGTTAAAAGATCCAAGATTCTAGGCAAAATGAAAAAAGACAAAGCAGGAATAATACTTTTACAAGAAACCCACCTAACAGACGTGGAACACAATAAACTCAGTAGACAAGGGTTTAAAATGATCTCTTCATCTTCATATAAATCAGGGAGGAGGAGGGGAGTAGCGACATTGATATCAACCAAAATTACATTTGAAAAAAAATCAGAACACAAAGATAAAGAAGGGAGATACAGTTTGGTAACTGGGCGGCTAGAGGGAGAAGATATCACCCTGCTGAATGTGTATGCTCCCCCAGGGGCTAACTGGAAATTTTATAAAAATGTATTCGACCTAATGATAACTAAAGCTCAAGGTTTAGTGATATGTGGTGGGGACTTCAATCTTAGACTGAATCCATACTGGGATGCTTCTGGTAATTCCCCACATCAAAATAACACCCAAAACAGGAAGACTCGGATGCTACTAAAAGAATTGGGAATCTGTGACGTGTGGAGGGAACTCAACCCCAGTGTAAAAGACTATACATTTTACTCAACTCCACATTCATCTTACTCAAGGATTGACTATTTTTTTATGTTTAGTACACTGCACAATGGAAGGAGATCGAATGCCAAATAACAAGTGACATCCCCCTACAGGCGATAATAGGGAACAATGTCTTACCTAAGCTTTTGAATAACACTAACCCGTGGATAGAGACCCCGCTAAAAATTTGGTTTAAGATAGTCAGAGAGAATCAAACTAAAGAGCCCTATCGACTTCTGCAATGGATCGCCTATGATCAGGACTTTACTCCTAATAAAACAGACACCAGATTTAAAAAGTGGAAGGAGAAAGGGCTGATAAAATATTACGATTTTTTTAAAGGGCAAATCTTAAGAAGTTTTGAAGATTTGAAAAAACAAGGCCTAATAAATCAAGACCTTTACAGGTTCTTCCAGCTTAGACACCACATAAACAATATACTTAAAAAGGAGGTTTTGGAAAGGGCCCAGTCAGGTGTTCTGAAGGTCTTCTTAATGGCATATAAAGGGGTCCCAGGGATCAGATACATTTCTAAAATATACCAAGGTCTTCAAGACTTAAAAGGAGACAACACATCTTATATAAAAGAGAGATGGGAAAAAGAGGGGAATTTCACTTTACAACTGGAAATATGGGAAAAGCTAAATAAACAGCAATGGAAAAGTACCTCATCCCTGCAGTGGAGAGAATTTGGATGGAAAAACTTGGCAAGATTTTTCAGAACACCTGCACAAAACAAATTTACCCATAAGGGATTGAACTGTTGGCGCTTGTGTGGTGAAAAGACTGCAAATCATTTTCATGTGTTTTGGTCATGCCCAGTTATCCACCAATATTGGACCAAGGTACAGACAATATTGGGGAAAATATTCAAAATTACAGTTCCCTTTTCTTTTGTAACTTTGTATTTGGGTTTACTACCGGACTCACTGGAAAGACGAGGAGAAAAATACTTATTCAGTGTTTTAATATTGGCAAGCAAAAAAGCTCTAACTAAAAAATGGATGTTGAAGGACTGTCCTACACCTGAAGATTGGACTAACGTGATCCAAGACATTTACTCGATGGAAAAGTTGACATTCGCACTGAGACAGGACATGGATGTGTTCATGAACTTTTGGCAACCCTGGACCGCATATGTGTCTTCCATTAGATCTAATCTTTGACAAATACCATTTCAATAATGGTTCCGCTCTTTGTTCCAACGCTACTCAGATGCTCTTTTATCTTTATTTACTTACTTTTTCTTTTTGTTTGTTTTTTACTGGTTTATTTTGTTTTTTTTTGTTATTTGTTTCTTGTTTTTTTTTCTCTTTAATTTCACTTTTTCTTTCACTTAAAAAAAAAAAAAAAAAAAGGGGTGTTGTAAGAATTAATCTTCCAATGTTGTCAGATATCAGAAAATAAGGGAACATGTGATGAAAATGTAAACACTGCATTGCTGTAACGACCTGTATACCCTTTACAAAAACTTAAATAAAAAAAAAAAAAAAAAAACATGATAAGATAAGAGAAATAAACTATACATGTAATAAAGTGTAGGATAAGATTAAGTGATACTGGTCAACAGTTAAAATATATATTAGCCAGCAGCAGATACTGTGGAGAACTATATAGTGCAGTCGGTAATGCAGGAAGAAAACAGTGATGATTGACATGAGTCTGGTTGAGCTGCTGTACATGGTGCACGAGAGTCACTTAGTGTTCAGCAGTCTAATGGCAGAGGGGAAGAAGCTGTTCATGTGACGGGAGGTTTTAGTCTGGATGGACCGAAGTCTTCTACCAGAGGGGAGGGGGGCAAACAGTACGTGACCAGGGTGTGAGGGATCGGCTATGATCCGGCCAGCACGCCTCCGGGTCCTGGAGATGTACAGATCCTGGAGAGATGGGAGCTTGCAGCCGATCACCTTCTCAGCAGTGCGCACGACGCGCTGCAGCCTTAGTCTGTCCCTGGCAGTGGCTCCTGCGTACCACACGGTTATGGAGGTGGTGAGGATGGACTCGATGATGGCTGTGTAGAACTGCACTAACATCTTGGTGGGTAGCTTGAGCTTCCTCAGCTGCCGCAGGAAGAACATCCTCTGTCATACCACGATCTAAAGAAATTCAAGAACAGATGAGAAACAAAAACCCAGAACAACATCTAAAGAACTGCAGGCCTCACTTTCCTCAGTTTGGATACTGGTCCATGATTAAACAATAAGACAGAGACTGGGCAAAACTGGCATTCATGGGAGAGTTCTGAGGTGAAAACCACTGCTGACCAAAAAGAACACACAGGCTCATCTCACATTTGTTAAAAAACATCTTGATGATCCCAAAGACTTTTGGGAAAATATTCTGTGGACTGATGAAACTTAAAGTAGAACTGAACTGAACGGCATTGAACGGCACTGGGTGATAGTACATACAATCATAAAGATAATTTATCATTGGCACCCCCTCCACAAATCCCGGAATCTTGGAGAAAATCGCGATTTTGAATTTCCCGCCCTGAAAAATCAGACAAATCCGCCGATTAACTGGAAGTGCAGCCGGAGTTCCGCGTGACGTCACGAGTGTGACACAGTCCTCCATGTTTACCATTGCGAGCACGTCGACACTGGTTGTTTTTGGTGCATTTTGTCGTGATAGTCGACTACAAAACACTTCCAACACCTGGGAAGATCTGTTCAGTGGCCAAGGAAAGCTGTCATGGCGACGAAAGAAAAGAAAAGGGGAGGAAAAGCGACCGGGAAGCGATGCGTTTCTAGATATAGATATTACAGTGATCCCTCACTTATCGCGTTTAATGGGGACCAGAACCGACCGCGAAGTAGCGTCACCCCCCCCACCCCAAGGGCGTCACAAGCACTGTTTTGCACAAAAAGGCACAAGAGAACAGTGAAAAGTGCCACTAAGCAACACGAGCGATAAAGAACAATGAATGCGGTCTTCCTTCGCTGGGTATGTGCACTCTGCAGGGAGAGAAGCTGGGTAAAACGTCTCGGCCAATCAGCTTGCGAGGTAAAACATCTCGGCCAATCAGCTTGCGAGATTCCCGAGCGGTGAAGAGGTGGGCGGAGAGGAGTGGAGCGGTGGTCAGAGAGGTGGATTTTGAGTTGTGCGGGCTCTCCGTGTTGATACCTGATGTTCTAATGTACTCTCCCTGCCTTCTGCTAGCGCCCGGGCAACTTTCGTGCCATTTTTTCTCAATTTTGAATTTTTGATGAATATTTTTGAAAAATCCGCGATGCACTGAGGGCGCGAAAGGTGAAACGCGAAGTAGCGAGGGATCACTGTATTTATAAATAGCACAGTCAAATGCAGAGGCCAGTTCTGTTCATGTGTATTGCCACTATAGTCTGTAGAAGTATTGTAATACATAGCCCAATTTTTTGAATGAATGAATGAATTTATTTATTTTGGATAGTACAGTACAGGTTGAAAGAAACTGAATGATATAACAACAAGGTCAAATTGAACAATGACTCATCTGATTATACAATTCAACGTAAGTTATCCGAAATGGGTGATCGCTGAAGCCGCAGCTTATATTGCCCACCCATATTCAATCCAAGAATTCAAAAGAGAAAACAGGCAAGAGCGATTACAATTCAAAACAAAACTAAGACAAAATATGACAGAGAAAAAAGAAAACTAAGCTACAACACAACACAGGCTGGACATGTTACCTTTCGCCGCTCATTAGCGGCGCCAGCTGCGCGCACACTTGTGCCTCGTCAGCAGCGTGGGATATAAGCCACTCTGCCCTGGGCTTCGGCATGAAGCCGTCTGATTCCTTCAGCCCTCTTGCTGCAGAGGAACCCCCTCATCTCCCAGCAAGATCTACAGCTTAAGCATACCTACCTTTGCCTTTCCAGTCTCTCCCCTGTGCACAGGTGTATTCCCCGGCGGCGGACCTCGCCTCTGCATCACCGTCTGCCAGCTGCTGTCACAGGTGCATTAGGTCGCTGTCTCCCGGGCTCGCGTGCACGCCTGCCACCTGCCACGCTCCTGCATCCTCCTCTGTCTCTTCACCGATCCTGAATGCCTCTTCACTCTGAAAACTCTGGTGTTCTTGACTGCTGGAACTGCTATCATCTGCCATTGTTGTTTTGTTTAGGGATCACACTCGTGACGTCACGCAGCGTCGTCTGCACTACTTCCGGTTTGTTTGGCACTGCCAGCCAGAGGCAAAAGTTTATCGGCTTATAGCTTGGCCATCGCACGGCCTAAAAATTTCTTTTATGTGTTGAAAAATACAATAGGTAATAAGGAATTAATCTGCTATTCAACTTTTTGCGCCAAAAGGTGGGTTCAGTTCTACTTTAAGTTGAGCTTTTAAGAAGGCATATGTCCCGTTACATATTGCATAAAACTAACACACATTTCATAAAAGTACATCATACCAACAGTCAAACGTGGTGGTAGTCTGATGGCCTGGGCCTGGTTTGCTGCTTCAGGATCTGGACAACTTGATGTAATTGATGGAATGTCATAATCTGCCCTCTGGGCAGATGTGGATTTACAGGACAAACCCATGAGTGCAGGGAGGATTATGGTGCTAATAATTTTTTTTTTTTTTTTTTTTTTCCTCTCGGCGCCACACGAGTCGGCTGCCTTTTGCAACAGCGGCTCGATTCCGAGTCTTTTTCCCTTCCTCTCTCTTTTGATCCGTCTTTTTTTTTCACCCCACTTATATCACGGACACACAGATCGTCCTAAATGTCTCCTGAGCCGGTGGACGGAGCCACTGTTTATAGCAGGATACGATACAGCAGAGAACAGCTGCTAGCATTCAACCGCCACCCGGTCCCACTGGAAAAACTCGACATACCGAGAGAACTGAGGCGAAAACGCCGCGGCTGCCGGGCTGGAGTAAGGCGGAGGACAAAAAATATAAGGTACAGACCCTCCCTTCCATCTGTTGTCATGGGAAATGTACGGTCGATACTGGGAAAGTTAGATGAGCTAGCGGCTATCTCCCGTTATGATAGCACATACCGGGAGTGCTCTCTCCTTTTGTTTACTGAGACGTGGCTAACTGAACTAGCAGCAGATGCTAACATTGAGCTGGAGGGTTTTCACATGATACGAGCTGACCGAACACCAGACAGTGGCAAGGCTAGGGGCGGTGGAGTGATAATGTATGTTAACAACAACTGGTGCAGACCGGGACATATCACTGTTAAACAACGACACTGCAGCAAAGACATTGAGTTGCTAGCTGTTAGCATGAGGCCTACATATCTCCCGAGAGAACACTCACACGTGATCTGCATTGTTGTTTATGCAAATCCGACGGCGAACGCTGGGACAGCACGTGACGTCATCCATTCAGTAACCAGCAGGCTGCACCCAGATGCTCTTCTCCTCATCTCAGGCGATTTCAACCATGTTTCACTGTCTCCCATTCTACCCACGTTCACCCAGTATGTCACATGCCACACTAGAGACAATAAAACACTGGATTTATTCTACGCAAACACTAAGGAGGCGTACACCTCATCACAACTCCCCCCACTCGGGAGATCGGATCACAACTTGGTTCATCTCCGGCCGGTGTACAAACCCCTAGTGCACAGACAACCTCCGGCCATGCACACTGTGGAGTTATGGTCTGAGGAGACAATGGACACCCTAAAGGGCTGTTTTGAAGCCACCGCCTGGAAGCAGCTCTGCGATCCACATGGTGAGGACATCGATGGCCTCATTCACACCTTCACGGGCTACCTCAGCTTCTGTGTGGACAAATCCGTTCCCACCAAGACCATACGGCGTCACTCAAACAACAAACCCTGGATCAACCCTGAGATAAAAACACTTCTGAGAGAGAAGAAGAGGATCTTCAGGTCAGGGAACAGGGAGATGCTGAAGTCCGTACAGAGGGAGCTGAGGAGAAAGATCAGAGAAGGCAAGGACAGCTTCAGGAAGAAGATGGAGGACAAGCTGCAACAGAGCGACATCAGCGGGGTCTGGAGAAACCTCAAAACCATCTCGGGGCTCCAGAATACCTCCCCCCAGGCCACAGGGGGCAGGGAGTGGGCGAACAACCTGAATCTGTTTTTCAATAGATTTGACCAACCGCCCTCCCCCCTGACTGCACAACAACCACTGCTGCCTCTAAAGAAATCAAGTCCTGCTGCCCACTCCCCACTCCACCAACACCCCCCCACTCCCAACACACAGCCCCCCATCCTGACCCTGACCAGGACCCAGGTGAGGACGGAGCTGAGGAAGATCAAGGCGAGGAAGGCGCCGGGACCGGACGGCATCAGCGCAAAGCTCCTCAAGTCCTGTGCAGACCAGCTGTGTGGGATTGTGACGTATATCTTCAACATGAGCCTGAAACTGGGGAGGGTACCACAGCTGTGGAAAACATCTTGTGTGGTACCTGTACCAAAAACTTCCCACCCCAAAGACCTGAACAGCTACAGACCGGTGGCCTTGACGTCCCACTTGATGAAGACCCTGGAGAGACTGCTCCTTGCTCACCTCCGCCCCCTGGTGGAACCAGCGATGGATCCACTCCAGTTCGCCTACCAGCATGGCATTGGGGTGGAGGATGCGGTGATCTTCCTCCTTCACCGTTCTCTGTCCCACCTGGAGAAGCCCGGGAATATGGTGAGGATCATGTTCTTTGACTTCTCCAGTGCTTTCAACACCATCCAACCGATGATCCTGAAGGACAAGCTGCTGCGCGCAGGGGTGGACCAGCACCTGTCATCATGGATCCTGGACTACCTCACGAACCGGCCTCAGTTTGTGAGAACCCGGGACTGTGTGTCCGACACGATCATCAGTAGCACGGGGGCCCCCCAGGGAACGGTGCTGGCTCCCTTCCTGTTCACTCTTTATACTGCGGACTTCTCACACAACACAACACACTGCCATCTACAGAAGTTCTCTGATGACTCTGCGATCGTTGGCCTCATCTCCAATGGAGATGAAGCTGAGTACAGAGGGCTTATCCAGGACTTCGTGGACTGGTGCCATCGGAACTGCCTCCAGATCAACGCGAGGAAAACTAAGGAGCTGGTGGTGGACTGCCGCAGGCATGGGCAGCCCCTCACAGTACCAGTAAATATACAGGGAACAGACATCGAGATGGTGACATCCTATAAGTACCTGGGTATTCATCTGAACAATAAACTAGACTGGTCACACAATACTGATGCACTCTACAAGAAGGGACAGCGCAGGCTGTTCCTGCTGAGGAGACTCAGGTCTTTTGGTGTACAAGGGGCGCTGCTGAAGTCATTCTATGACACGGTGGTGGCATCAGCCATCACTTTTGGAGTGGTCTGCTGGGGCAGTGGCATTACTGCAGCCGATAGGAAGAGACTGAACAAACTGATTAAGAAAGCTAGCTCTGTCCTGGGGCAGCGCCTTGATCCGATGGAGGAGATAGGAGAGAGAAGGACGGTGGCTAAACTGTCATCTCTGCTGGAGTCCGAGTTCCACCCTATGCAGGACATACTGAATGCACTGAGGAGCTCATTTAGCAGCAGACTACATCATCCCAGGTGCACAACCGAGAGGTTTCGTAGGTCCTTCCTACCAACGGCTGTCAGACTGTACAACCTAAGCAGGGCTGCTCGCAGAGATAGCAAAAAGACGTAACAAACTAATAGTTTTTTGAATGCAAAAGATGCAATAGACTTACACAATGGTCCCCTCCGGCATACAACTAGGAACTTACCGGTCGCTATGGAGGGTGAGAATATGTATGGGCACATAATCATACCATGTAGGATAACTAAGTAGACGGTTATGCTGTTTCATTCCATCTAGCAACAATGCTCTGCACTGTGTGTGTTTATATATTTACATATTTATTCCATCTAGCTACAATGCTCAGCACTGGGTGTGTTTATATATTTATATATCTACATATTATTCCATCTAGCTACATTGCTCCGCACTGTGTGTGTTTATATACTTGCATATTTATTCCACCTAGCTGCAATGCTCCGTACTGTGGGTGTTTATATATTTACATATTTATTCCATCTAGCTACAATGCTCTGCACTGTGTGTTCATATATTCATATATTTATTCCATCCAGCTACAATGCTCTGCACTGTGTGTCTGTGTGTGTGTGTATATATATATATTTTATAGTAATACGTACATATGTATATTAGCTGCTCTTGCTTGCTTGTTTTTTTTTCTTGCCTTCTGATTGTTGCTCTGAGTGTTGCTATCCCTGTGCTGTTGCAATCCTGGAATTTCCCCGTTGTGGGACTAATAAAGGCTTATCTTATCTTATCTTATCTTATCTTAAAACACAAAAAAAACAAACAAATGGCAGCATGGGGGCTGAAAACAACACAAGAGATCACCAGGCAAAATAAACTCACAGGGAATCACAGTAGGAACACAGGTAATCACAGGAATAAATGAAGATGAGGCTAGACAGAACACAAGCACAAACTGACATAAATAGGGGAACTGATTAATACAGACGTGAGACAGCTAAGCGAATAATCAGGGGCAGCAGGGAAGAGACTACAGTTGAAAACAATCAAGGGCAACAGAGACAGCACAGGATGGGCAGGGCTGCACAAACAAGGCACACATTGACCAAAATACAAATAATAATCACAGCAGAGAGACAAAGGGCGGGGACATGGGATGACGACAGACTGGGGAACACCAAAGGCAATAACAGAAGACGGAAGGCAAATAATCATAACAGTCATCATAATGAACACAGAGAGGCAAAAAATGAACACAAAATTTGGACATGATCCTAAGATGTGGCAGGGAGTTCGGATCACTGACGGGCTATAAGTCTAGGCAGGGGGTCGATGATGACGACGCTTTGCTTCCAGACAGGCTTAACAACTTCTTTGCACATTTTGAAGCATCAAACTCGACAATCAGAGGGAGGGCTGGCTCACCCCCACCATTGGTCGGACCAGCTTTTACCACCAACACAGCGGACACACGGAGGACCCTAACCAGAGTCAACCCACGCAAAGCTGCCGGTCCGGACAATATTCCGGGATGTGTGCTCCGAGACTGCGTGAGCGAGTTGGTGGATGTCCTGACTGACATTTATAACATCTCCCTGAGTCAGGCCATTGTTCCCAGATGCTTCAAGACCTCTATCATTGTACCAGTGGCAAATAAACCAGTTGTGTCCTGTTTGAATGACTATCGTCCTGTTGCACTGACACCAATTGTGATGAAGTGTTTTGAACGGCTTGTCAAACCACACATTACAGCCTGCCTCCCTGCATCACACGACCTGTTCCAGTTTGCATATCGTTCAAACCGCTCCACGGAGGATGCTATAGTCACCACCCTACACTCTGTCATCACCCACCTGGACCAGAAAGACACCTACGCCAGACTCCTGTACATTGATTTCAGTTCAGCATTCAACACCATTATTCCCCAGAGACTGATGGAGAAATTACTCCTTCTCGGTCTGAACACCGCCACATGTCTCTGGATCTTGGATTTCCTGACTGAGAGACCTCAGTCTGTCTGGGCTGGAAACAACATCTCCAATTCTGTCACGCTGAGCACAGGATCCCCTCAAGGCTGTGTACTCAGTCCACTGTTGTTTACATTTCTAACACATGACTGTGTATCCAGACAAGAGGGGAACCAGATTATTAAGTTTGCAGACGACACCACGGTGGTGGGACTTATTCAGAGGGATGAGGAATCAATGTACAGGGAAGAAGTGAGAGACCTGGAGGGCTGGTGCAGGGAGAACAATCTGGTGCTCAACGTGGACAAAACGAAGGAGATGATTATCAACTTCTGGTGGTCACAGCCTGAGCACGTCCCCCTCAGCATCGGTGGCCATTTAGTGGAGAGAGTAGAGAACATCAAGTTCCTCGGAGTGCAGATCTCGCAGGACCTGACCTGGAGCAAGAATTCCTTGGAGATCAGGAAGCGGGCTCAGCAGAGACTGCACTTCTTGAGGAAACTCAAACAGGCCTCTCTCCCCATCTGCATCCTCAGGACCTTCTACAGAGGTGTGGTGGAGAGTGTTCTGACGTACTGCATTGCTACATGGTACTCCAGCTGCAGTATGTCAGACAAAAAAGCCCTGCAGAGGATAGTCAAGGGGGCTGAGAGGGTAATTGGAGTCTCCCTCCCCTCTGTCCAAGAACTTTTTCAGAACCGTTGTAGGAGCAGGGCACTGAACATTGTCAAGGACCGTTCTCACCCTCTGCATAAACACTTTGAACTTCTTCCATCTGGTAAACGATTCCGGAGCATCAGAGGCAGAACCACCAGACTGATCAACAGCTTCCTTCCACAAGCTGTCAGGATGCTGAACAGTTGACCCGGAATCTCTCATACACACTACTGCACCTACGGACATTTTGTATATTAATTGTATATTATAGTTAGTTAGTTTTTTTTTTTTTCCCCAAGTATGTCTCAGGGATGTGTGAATGGATGGGGGTGGGTGGGGTGGGGGGTGGAGCTATGTGGGAGTGTGTCTTAAATCATGCTGCTTCTATTTATATGGATCCCGAGAGAAACGCAATTTCATCTTGCCTGCACTACAGTTGTATGTACAGCAATATGACAATAAAGTTTGATTTGATTTGATTTGATTTGATCATGTCCCAGACCATGACAGCCCCCCTGCCCCCCCCCCCCCCCCCCGCCCAAAAGGCAGATTCCAAATGCTCTCCAAACAAAACAAGGAACAACCCAATCAGGCAAACGAAGGGGAATATAGTAGGTATGGTGGGGAAAAACAAGGACACAAACAAGGAAAAAAATTTCATCAGGTGGTTGGCCAAAGTCCCACGACCATCAACAGGAAAAACATGGTGCATCTGGTGGCCTACCAAAGTCCATGGCCCACCAGACGGGCAAACATGATGCCCTGGGTGGTCTACCAGAGTCCATGGGCCACCAGATGGAGAAACACGGTACGTCGGGTGGCCTACCAAAGTCCAAGGACCACCTGACGGGAGAACATGGTACTGTAGGGGCATTAAGCTCAGGAGCCTTTAACATGGGAGTTAACATGGAAGCTCTTTGCTCAGGAGATAGTGATAACATAGGAACATTTTGCTCAGGAGATAATGATAACCTAGGAACATTTTGCTCAGGAGATAATGATAACATAGGAACATTTTGCTCGAGAGATAATGATAACATAGGAACACCTTCCTTCGGAGATAATGATAACATAGGGACATTTTGCTCGGGAGATGATAACACAGAGACTTTTACCTCAGGAAGTGACAACATGGAACCTTTAACCTCAGAAGGTGACAACATGGAACCGTTAATCTCAGGAGGTGACAATATAGAACCTTTAAACTCAGAGGATGACAACATAAAACTCTTAACCTTAGGAGATGACATGGGAGCATTTTGCTCCTGAGGAAACAACATGAGAATTCTCTGCTCTGGAGAAAATAATGGAAGAGCCTCTTGCTCTGGAGAAAACACAGAGATTTTTAACTCAGGAAATAATGACAACCTGGAATCTTTAACTTCGTGAGATAATGAAAACATAGAACCTTTAAACTCAGGAGATGATGTGGGAGCCTTTTGCTCTGGAGATAATACGGGAGCTTTTTGCTCCAGACCCCACAAAGGAGCCTCTTGACTTAGAAATCATAAAGGAACTATTTGATTGATAGATAGATAGATAGATAGATAGATAGATAGATAGATAGATAGATAGATAGATGTACTTTATTGATCCCAAACTGGGAAATTATGGTGTAACAGTAACATGACAGCAGACGACCAAAATGACAGAAACACACACAGCATAATAGACAAAGGGATTACCCATGGAAAGTAACACTGCCTAAGAAACTTATATACATCGCAGATGAATAGATGGTTACCCGTATAGATACATTAATTACACCCACTGTACAATGCAGGACTATCAGGTGCAGGGTGAAATGTGAGGTACCAATTAGATTGCATGGTGCAGTATGGCAGCATAGTTATGACCAGAATTCAAGATCAGAGTGAGTTTTTGTACAGTGAAATGGCATATGGCAGGAAAGATTTCCTGTACCTAACCGTTCGGCAGTGAAGCTGTAGCAGTCTGCTGGAGAAAGTGCTCCATTGTCTGTCCAGTGTGTGGTGGAGGGGGTGATCAGGATTGTCCATGATGGATCGCAGTTTGTTTAGTGTCCTCCTCTCCACCACAGTCTCAAAGTTCTCCAGGCTGAGACCATTTACCGAGTCAGCCCCCTTGATAATCTTGTCAAGTCTGTTGGTGTCGCTGGCTCTGATACTGCTACCCCAACAGACAGCTGCACAGAAGAAGGTGCTGGCGACAATGGCCTGATAGAAAAGCTCCAGCATTCTGATGCATATGTTAAAGGATCTCAGCTTCCTCAGAGAGTCTGCTCATCCCCTTCTTGTATGCAGCATCGGTGTTAGATTTCCAGTCCAGTCTGTTGCTGATCATGACACCCAGGTATTTGTAGTCCTCAACCACATCCACATCCTTCCCCCCTAATCTGCAATGGCTGTGAAAATGTCCTCTTCTTCCTGAAGTCAATCACCATCTCTCTGATCTTGCTGACATTCAGCCTCAGGTGATTCTGCTTGGTCCACTCCACAAATCTGTCTACCAGTGCCCTGTACTCCCCCTCCTGTCCCCCTCTTATACACCCAACAACAGCTGAGTCATCAGAGAATTTTCTGCAGGTGGCATGACTCGGTGTTGTACTGAAAGTCAGTGGTGTATAAGATGAAGAGAAAAGGAGAGAGTACAGTCCCCTGTGGAGCTCCTGTATCACTAACCACCATGTCAGACAAGACACTGCCCAGCCGGACAAACTGTGGCATGCCTGTCAGGTAGTCAGTAATCCAGGAAGTCACAGAGCTGTCGATCCCCATCCCCTGCAGCTTCTCCCCCAACAGCAGTGGCTGGATGGTGTTAAACGCACTGGAGAAATCAAAGAATGTGATTCTCACAGTGTCTCCTCCACCATGCCCATACCATGGACACATGAGAAAGAGAGGCAGGATAAAAAGAGACAGTCCGTGCCACAGTGACCAACTAGTGTACATACTATCCAGTCTAGTGATAACAGCAAAGATAAGTGTGTAGCACAGCAAAGTGTAGCCCCACTTCCCCCAAATGTGTTGTCTGACCTGAAAGAAATGAAAGCAGACATGACACTGTTAAAAGACCTTAAAGCACAGGTGTCACAAATAACAGAGTCCATGCGTAAGACAGAAAACATACCAAAAATGTATCCTGACGTAACCAGAGAATCAAGTTATGGAGTCACTTGCCCTCCGCTATATGTCCAGCCACAGTACCCCTCCCTGAATGACCAAAGTGCCCCTCCCCAACTTTCAGGTGGACCAGTTCAGGAATCTTGGTTTCCCAGGGGTCCAGTGTTCCACAGAGGAACAGTGCAGTTTCAACAGAGATTTGCACCCCAGAGATATCCAATGCCACGTGTGCGGCCGAGATGCTCTGCATGCCAACAGAGGGGTGGGGAATACTGCCAACATTGCTATAGGTGTGGGAGTAGTGAGCATTTTCAGGCAAGCTGTAGAGCATATAGGGAGTATAATGCTGCAAGAGAGAGCGCTTTAAACGGAGAGCGATTGCCCCCGAGGGACAGGGAGTGACCGGCTTTGTTAGGAAGTCCCAAAGTTGTGCTAGCTGTGGGAGAAGAGAGGGGAGTCAGGGTCTGAAACAATGCTGTGGGTGTAAAAAAAACCTTGTACTGTTCCAAGCAATGCCAGGCTAGTCATTGGTCAGCCCATAAAAGGGCTTGTGCTCCATCTGTACAAAATGAGCTGGGAAGTCATCAAAGACCCTCATGTAAGACTATCATTAATAAGAAAAGAAACATCCTGAAAAAAAGATAACTGACAGTAACAGAACTGATAGGAAAAAAATGCCTTATAAGTTGTTACTTATAAGGGAAAAAGACACAAGTACTCTGGGACACTGGCTCACAGGTGTCCGCGATTGATGAAGCCTGGAAAGCCGAGCACTTACCTGAGGCCAGACTAAGAGACATAGCAGAGATAATTGACGCAAATGACCCCATACAGATCGAAGCAGCTAATGGGACAGAGATATCATATGTGGGATGGGCAGAAGTAACTTTCAGACTGGCAACTGGTGCTACAGAATTTTATGTCCCTGTGCTTGTGATGAAAGGCAATAAGCAGTCCTGTCCTATCATAGGCTTCAATGTGATTGAACGTGTTGCGGTTGGCAGCCAGAGTAGACAGTGCGAAAGTACTGAGGAAGAGAAATTGGTCAACTCAGTCAAAACGGCTTTCCCTAACTTAAATAAAAAAAACAGCCAGGGCATTGATTGAAGCTGTGAGTGTTGAGAGGTCAGGTGAGTACCTAGTGAGAACAGGATGTCAAATTGTTAGTGTGCCAAAACACAGTGCTATCCAAGTTAACTGTAAAGTACGTGCAAAACCATTTAGAGGAGACAACACATTAGTGTTTGAGCCCAGTGAAAATCCCAAGTGGCCAGTAGGACTTGAATTTTGTGACACTGTGGTCATGGTGAGGAAAGGCACACAACCAAATATTGTGCTCACTGTGCAAAACCTGACTGACCATGACATCATGTTATCAGGGAGAGTGGTTATTGGTACTGCACAGTTAGTCACAGCTGTACATCCCCTCACTCTAGCTGAAGAAGCACAATCACCTGTTAATGTGAACAGCATTCATACACAACACACTGAGAGCCAGGAAATCGGTGCAGAGCTTTGGGACCCTCCCACTGATCTTAGTCACCTAGATGAGTCTCAGAGAAGAGTAGTATGTGAGATGTTGAGAGAAGAGTCAGGTTCTTTCTCCCGATCTGATAGTGACATAGGATGCATTGAGCAGCTACAGTTAAAGATTTCATTGAAAGATCCTGAGCCTGTAGCAAAAACTTATATGTCAGTCCCCAAGCCTTTATATCAGGAAATGAAGGACTATTTAATGGATCTGATCGCACAGGGCTGGATAGAGAAATACCACTCTTCGTACGCCTCACCAGTTGTCTGTGTAAGAAAGAAATGTGGCTCTTTACGTCTGTGTATAGATTATAGAGAGCTAAATCACAAAACTCACCCTGATAGGCAGCCAATACCTAGAGTCCAGGATATCATGGATGGCCTGGGTGGCAACACCATGTTCTCCCTATTAGACCAAGGCAAGGCTTACCACCAGGGATTCATGGCAAAAGAAAGTAAGCACCTGACCGTTTTTGTGACACCATGGGGTTTATACGAGTGGACCAGGATCCCATTTGGTCTCATGAAAGCTCCTGCAGCATTCCAGCGCTGCATGGAGGAGTGTTTGGAGGGGATACGGGATAAAATATGTGTCCCATATCTAGATGACACTCTTGTGTTCAGTAAGACCTTTGAAAGCCATGTTAATGACTTGAGGATAGTACTGCAAAGATTGAGGCAGCATGGAATCAAATTAAAACCCAGCAAGTGTGAATTATTCAAAACTGAAATTCGCTATCTAGGCAGAATTGTATCAGCAGAAGGAAACAAAATGGACCCCACCGACACAGCTGCTGTAAGAACTTTAAAAGACAAAAAACCCAGCACTGTGGGAGATTAAGGGGAATTATGGGACTGCTGAGCTATTATCGCCAATACATAAAAGACTTCTCCCGCATTGCGTCCCCCCTCTATGATCTGACTAAAGGTCCTGCCAGGGAGGAAAGTCCAGACCTCGTTAGAAAGAGTTCACACAGTAAGAGACATGTAAAGCTGGTGTCATCACACACACCAATCGAATGGACTGACACACACCAACAAATCTTGGAACAGCTCATAGACTGTTTGGTGCAACCCCCTGTACTTGCATTCCCAGATTTTTCTCAGCCATTTGTTCTTCACACAGATGCTTCCAACAAAGGGATCAGAGCTGTCCTGTACCAGAAACAGAATGGGAAATTACGAGTCATTGCATATGGGTCTCGAACACTAGCAGCATCAGAAAAAAAACTATCACCTTCATTCAGGTAAATTGGAATTTCTTGCACTAAAGTGGGCAATCCCAGAACGATTTCGCGACTATCATTATTATGCCCCATTCTTCACAGTTTACAGTGATAACAATCCCCTAACTTACGTGTTGTCCACTGCCCAACTAAATGCCACTGGGAGCAGATGGGTCGCAGAATTAGCTGATTTCAACTTCACAATCAAATACCGCCCTGGTAAAGACAACATTGATGCTGATACTCTGTCCAGAATGCCATTAGATGTTGAGACTCTGATGAAGGAGTGTACAGAGGAAGTGTCTTTTGATGCAGTTGGAGCAACTATTCAAGCAGTGGAGATGCAGCCAGAATTAAATGCCTCATGGTCAATGGCCATCTCTGTTGAAAGCATTAAACAGCTCAGAATGCCTCTGTTGTCCCTCTCACGCCAACAACAATTCAGCAGGATCAGAGAGATGATCCAGATATTGGACCAGTTGCTCAATGTAAATTGTTTGGTATGAGGCCTTTACAACAGGAACTGAAAAAGTTTAGTGTGCGAAGCCACTGTCTCCTCAGAGAATGGGATAAATTGAAAATGGAGGAGAATGGAGTCTTATGGAGAAAAACAGCTCACCGAAAACAGCTAGTATTGCCTAACAAGCACAGAGTTATGGTGTTACAGGAACTGCATGATCAGATGGGCCATCAAGGTGCTGACAGAACAGCATCTCTGGTGAGAGACCGTTTTTTCTGGCCACATATATAGCGAGAAATAGAACAGTATGTTGTGAGCTTCATATGCCTGAAGCAAAAGAAACCCAGTCGCGAGACTCAAGCGCCACTCACAAACATCATCACCACTCACCCATTTGAAATGGTTTCTGTGGATTTCCTCCACCTCGATAAGTGCAAAGGTGGCTATAAATATGTACTGGTGATTGTTGATCATTTCACACGCTTTGCGCAAGTTTACCAAACAACATCAAAGTCAGGAAAAACAGTGGCACATCAAATATTCAATGACTATGCACTGAAATTTGGATTCCCAACGTGCATTCACCATAATCAGGGAGGTGAGTTTGAAAATCAATTGTTTTCTGAACTAAGCAAGTAGTGCTGTGTGACCAGCTCCAGGACGACTCCTTATCATCCCCAGGGGAATGGCCAGGTGGAACGTTTTAATCGTACTCTGATACAGATGCTTAAAACACTCACAGACAATTAGTACCATTAGAACACTGGAGTGATAGTTGCTGGAAATGGGCCTCTATACACCTATGTAGATATTGCACCAAAAACCAGACATTTGCAGCTAGAATAGTCATTTACCACATTAGCAATGTACAGTATATTAGATATTAGAGTGTATTTCTGATTAGTTTAAAGTTATCTTCATTGAAAAAAGTGCTTTTCTTTCAAAAATAAGGAAATTTCTAAGTGACCCCAAACTTTTGAATGGTAGTGTATATATATGTGTGTGTGTGTGTGTGGGGGGGGGGGGGTGACACAAGGTTACACAGGGTGCGTGTGAAGCGCCTAGTGCAGTAGGATAGTAACAGAGAGATGTTTGTAGATAGTGCATGTTGCATGGCATATGTTGCATGTTGCTTTTTGCTTGCTGCTCTGCTTACAGCTACCGCCACCAGCTAGCCCCCATTGGGGGTGAAAAGAGGAGCCGAGTGCGTAAGCCTCCCCCTGCTGGTACATAGCCTCTCCACCACCAAGACCCCTGCAGTGCCTCCTCATGGCCACACATGGTAACTGGGTACCTTGCGGTCCCAGGCTAAACTGGAGGGAGTTTCGGAGCAGCAGGGGGCCCCAGAGACGCGGCGTATAGGCCCACCCTGTGTGGACATGCCCTGACGCCCGTCAACCCCTGCTCCAACTATGGGTAAATAGCCCCACTGCCTTGTGGGTAATCTATTAAGGTGAAGGCTAAGGGAGCACCCCTGACAGAAATGCAATGCGCTGGTGGTGCGCAAAAGGCGGGACTTAAAAGGCCAAGGACCTGGCAGCCTCCTGCAGCCATGTTGAGGGACTGGTCGTCATGGGCTTACCCACGCCACCGGGTTTACCTCATCATCCCGAAGACAGTGCTATTGGGAAGAGCGCGCCCCCTATGGCACTCTAAATAATTCAATGCGCAGGTGTCCACCTCTGACCATGGTGGGCCTTACCTTCCTGGACATCTGGTTGAAGTCTGGCGGCGACAGGGTGTGTGGCGACAGGAGCAGGCATGAATGTTACTGGGAGCTCCTAGCTATAACCCTGCACGTCAGCAGCACAGGGCTATTATGGTCGCTAACAGCTGGGGTGGCAGCTGTTTTCGGCAGACCCCTGTGTGATTGAGCAGCCCTATTTAGGACAGCACTGCTCACCCCAACTGGGGAGGGGACTAGAAAAAGTGGCCTAAAAATTGCCCACCCATCTTTCACCTGAACAGGTTACCGCGCACGTTGGGTCATTCCACCTCTGCGGTTGAAATAATAAAAAGAGAACATGCAACCTAAAACTGGCAATATGGAATGTAAGGACACTCCTGGATCGAGGTTCTGATAGACCTCATAGGAGAACAGCTCTGGTTGCTGCTGAACTGAGTCGCTACAACATTGATATTGCTGCACTGAGCGAGACCAGGCTCCTAGATGAGGGCTCTTTAACAGAGGAAGGGATGGGCTACACATTCTTCTGGAGGGGTTACCCCTCAGGAGAACAACATCTACATGGTGTAGGACTGGCCATCAAAAACACCCTTCTACCAAGACTCAGTGAAACACCTGTTGGCATTAATGAGAGACTGATGACACTCCGTATCCCCCTGGTTAAGAATCGCTTTGCTACACTTCTTAGTGCCTATGCACCGACCCTGCCATCGGAGAGTGAGGCCAAGGATTCCTTCTACCAGTCACTGGACGAAACTCTTCACCGGATCCCCAAGAATGACAAGATCTTCTTACTTGGAGATTTTAACGCCAGAGTGGGTCAGAACAACCAGATATGGAGTGGAGTGCTTGGCAGACACGGAGTTGGCCAGGCTAATGCAAATGGAGTGCGATTGCTCACTCTCTGCTCTGAGCATAACCTGACCATAACCAATACCCTCTTCCAGCAAAAGGCCAAATACAAAACATCTTGGATGCACCCTCGCTCTAAACACTGGCACCTGATTGACTACATCATTGTGAGGCGCAGTGACATCAGAGATGTCCACATCACCCGTGCCATGAGAGGTGCAGAATGCTGGACAGATGACCGGCTGATCGTGGCCAAGGTCCACATGCAAGTGCGCCCCCCCTTGCGACTACAAGGGCCCAAAAGGAGGAAACTTGATTGCTCCCGTCTGGCAAATCTGGATGCAAGAAATGACTTTCGTCGCTCCCTGGTTGAGAAACTAGGGGGGGTGGAGCATTTCTTGAGTTTGCCTGAGAAGACCATGGACCAGAAGTCGGTCTTCATCAGCTCAGCTCTTTGTGAGGCAGCAGCCCAAACGATTGGCTATAAGAGAAAGAACCACCAAGACTGGTTTGATGACAACTCGGACACCATCCAGGACTTGCTGGAGGACAAGCATAGAGCACATCAGGCAACCTTAAGGAACCCCTCATCCATTATCATCAGGCATCAGTGGCAGAGAACTCGGCGGGATGTACAAAGGGCTATTCGGACAATGCAGAACGAGTGGTGGACAAAAAAGGCACATGAAATCCAGGCCTTTGCCGATAAAAATGACATGCATAATTTTTATAATGCTGTCAAGAAGATCTACGGCCCAACAAATCACTGCATCACTCCCCTGAAAACAGCAGATGGGCTGAGAATCCTAAAGGATCAGCCTAGCATCTTGCTGAGATGGGCTGAACACTTTAGTACCCTGCTTAACCAGGACTCAGATGCAGACCCCACTGTTCTTGACGACTTGCCTACACTTCCTCGGATGCAAGACCTGGATCAGCCCCCAGCCTTCCTGGAGGAGCTTCCAGCTACCAGCTCTCTCAAAAACAACAAGTCCCCTGGTAATGACAACATCCCTGCCGAGCTGTTGAAACAAGGAGGCTACTTGTGTACAAAAACCCTGCACAAGTACATCACCAAGGTCTGGGCCGATGACAACATCCCACAACAATGGAGAGACACCACAATTGTCACCATTTATAAAAACAAGGGTGACAAGGCTGTCTGCGGCAACAGCAGGGGTATTTCGCTCCTTGCTGTTGCTGGTAAGGTTCTGGCAAAGGTGATGCTTCACAGGCTGATCAACAACATCACAGAATCAGTGCTGCCTGAATCGCAATGCGGTTTCAGGAAGGGCAGGAGCTCAGTGGACATGATTTTCACAGCTCGGCAGCTGCAGGAGAAATGTCGGGAGCAACACCAGGACCTGTTCATGGCCTTTGTCAATCTCTTCAAAGCTTTCGACACTGTCCAT
This sequence comes from Pholidichthys leucotaenia, assembly GCA_020510985.1. Lineage (NCBI taxonomy): Eukaryota > Metazoa > Chordata > Actinopteri > Cichliformes > Pholidichthyidae > Pholidichthys > Pholidichthys leucotaenia. The sequence goes on from CM035838.1 coordinate 320,830,589, forward strand.
AGAGAACTCCTATGGGAAGTTCTTCTTAAGTTTGGCTGCCCCAGCAACTTTTGTCAATATCCTCCGCCAATTTCATGACGGTAAGACTGCTCGGGTGACTATAGGAGGACAGGAATCTCCTTCCTTCCACGTTTGTACAGGGGTTAGGCAGGGGTGTGTATTAGCACAAGTACTTTTTAACATCTTCCTGCTCTGTGTCACCCAGCTTCTCCACAAGGAGATTGAGGACAGCAGCAGTGTAACAGTGGACTTCCGTCTAGATGGCAACCTTTTTAATATAAGGAGGCTCCAGGCAACCACCAAACTGCAAAGGGTGAGAGTCACTGAGCTACAGTATGCAGATGACTGTGCTCTGGTGTCTCATAGCCCACAAGATCTCCAGTCTGTTCTTACTGCTGCGGTGAGAGCATACAACAGGATGGGACTGACGGTGAACACCATCAAAACAGAGGTTGTCTGCCAATGGAGCACCAATATCCCATCTACTCCACCTATCTTCACTGTTGCTGGTGAACAGCTGTCTGTTGTTCCATCTTTCAAGTATCTGGGGAGCATCCTCTCTGTAGACAACACCATTGACAGTGAGGTCCAGAACAGGATCAGGCAGGCATCAGCTTCTTTTGGGAGACTCCGGCGTCGGGTCTTCCAAAACAAGAACCTCTATCTCCAAACGAAGATCTCTGTTTACCAGGCAGTCTGTGTCACTACTTTCCTCTACAGCTGTGAATCCTGGGTGACTTACAGCCGCCACATTAGGGATGTAGAACGGTTCCATATGCGCTGCCTTCAGCGCATCCTGGGAATCACCTGGCGTGACCATGTGCCTCATTCTGAGATACTCTTTAAGACCAGCTGTAGGAGTATTGAGGCAACGATCACCCAGCACCAGCTACGCTGGCTGGGGCATGTGGTGAGGATGCCCCCAAACCGGCTGCCTCGCAGGGTGTTATATGGCCAGCTACACCATGGTCGACGCTCTGCTGGAGGGCAGAAGAAGCACTACAAGGACCAGCTAAAGATGGCCTTAAAGAAGTGCAGGATCAGACCTGAGGCTCTGGAGGAGGCTGCTGCTGACCGGAACACCTGGCAACAGCAGTGCCTTGTGGGGACCCGTATGATGGAGGAGGACAGGACAGCCAGGAGACAGGAGAGAAGACTGAGGAAGAATGCACCTGCAGCCCCTGCTGCCACTACCACAACTTTTACATGTCCTACCTGCAATAGGACATGTGGGTCCAGGATAGGACTACACAGCCATCAAAGGACTCATCGATAGAAGTGGACGTCATCATCGGACTCGATGGACAACCGCAAGCAAGTGTGTGTGTGTGTGTGTGTGTGTGTGTGTGTGTGTGTGTGTAAGGCTGTCCTATATATATATATATAGGACAGCACTGCCCACTGAACGTCTCTTTTGTACGTCTCGATTGACTCTCGTGCACTATGTACAGCAGCTCAACCAGACTCATGTCAATCATCACCGTTTTCTTTTTGCATTATCGACTGCACTATGTGGTACTCCACAATATCTGCTGCTCGCTAATATATTTAAAAATTGCTTTGACTAGTATTACTCATTCTTATTCTACATTTTATTGCATGTATAGTTTTTTATTTCTATCTTTTATTTTTATCATGTTTAATGTTGCAGCATTGCACCGAGACAAATTCCTAGTCTGTGTACTACATGAACAATGGTAATAAATCTGATTCTGATTCTGATTCTGATTCTTTTGCCCAGGTGTTGAAGACGAGCGACCACTGGTGGGTTTGGGATAACCCCCACAACAGACTAAGGACAGTCAGCTCGCTACTTCTGTTTTTTTTTCCGCTGCATGCTGTGATGTAATCTGCCATCCATGCATTGTTTCACTACTGTGATGCTAATGTGCCATTCATGCATTGTGTTCATGCATCCTGTCCTGTCTGTGCCTCTCATATGCTAATGCCCATACACACACACACTCTGTGTCCCCTCATGAGAGCCTGAGGACCCCGCTCCAGTCTGCTCACACTTGGGCTGGAGCGGAGTTCTGTGACGGCGGTGTGATTTAATAAACCTGCTTAAAACCTCTCATCGCTGCCTTTATCTTATCATCCGCTTCACTGGTGACCCCGAGAATGCACACGCTTTGTGCAACGCAACCTTCTGGTCTGGACGGCCACGGTGGCGACCCGACGCTGAAAAAAACACGCTGCCAGCGAACACAGCAGCCTGACGCAAACAATCTGCCCTCCCTTCTGCTTCAGGGAGACCTCGACGTGGAGCCAACACAGGCGAGCTACTCTCCGGACATCACCCACGACCGGGAAAACTGCAGAAAATGTCATGGCGCGACCCTCGCCTGAGATCGGGACGTCCACGCTGGACCGGCCGAGGGACACAGAACGTCTTCTCCCTCTCACCGCTCCTCCTCCCTCTCAGTGATCCTACGCATCTACCCGAGCCTGAGGGACAAAGATCGTCTATTTCCCCTCAACGCTCCAACGCACCATGACTAATCTGCAGCCACAGCTCAACATAGATGTTTATCGGTGCCGACTGCGCTGATCTCCACCAAGATTCCTGACCCTGGTTCTCCTCTCCAGCTGGCCCACCCACGCACGGAGCCCCGGCACACGCACCGGGGGTTACGCGGACGGCGCACCACGCACGGGACACATACGGCTCCACTGACCGCCTTCCTTCTTCGCCGCTGCACACTGGCCCTTCAGGCTTGCTCGTACACCTGAGGCACGCAGCTTGCTCACTGGATTTTATGGTCTTAGCCATAGCGCTCAACAGGAATTCAGCAGTCTGTGGTCCCCGAAGGCTTTAAGGTTGTGCCTGCACCTAAAGTCAACACGCCAAGTCCCTCTGCTTTTGTTTCTTTTTTTCTTACAGCCGCTACGCAGCCTCGCCGCTCCTGTTTCTTCATGGCCGCGAGAGGAGTCAGAGACTAATTTTTCTTCTTGTGACCTCCGCACGTTCAACCGGACAGCCCCTCGACATCGCGGAGCAGCAAGCAATTTTTGCGCGGCCCGGACAATTCCACTGTCCCCGGCCAGCATTTACTACCGCCCACCCCCCTCCACCTTCGCCTGCACAGAGCTTTTCCTGCTCGCTGCCAAGCTACACTATCGAGGTCTCGGCCCCCTGCCGAGCCCTCTGGGGGGGAGCAGTGTGGCAGGTTTGGGATAACCCCCACAACAGACTAAGGACAGTCAGCTCGCTACTTCTGTTTTTTTTCCGCTGCATGCTGTGATGTAATCTGCCATCCATGCATTGTTTCACTACTGTGATGCTAATGTGCCATTCATGCATTGTGTTCATGCATCCTGTCCTGTCTGTGCCTCTCATATGCTAATGCCCATATCGACTGCTGTGAATGTCTTTGATGTATTGTCTGAGTTGGGTATATATGCTGCACGATTCTGTAACTCATCCTCTCACTCTCACTCTTCAACTGCTGCTGCTGGACATACACACTCTGTGTCCCCTCACGAGAGCCTGAGGACCCCGCTCCAGTCTGCTCACACTTAGGCTGGAGCGGAGTTCTGTGACGGCGGTGTGATTTAATAAACCTGCTTAAAACCTCTCATCGCTGCCTTTGTCTTATCATCCGCTTCAGTTTTTTATTTCTTTTATTTTTATCATGTTTAATGTTGCAGCATTGCACCGAGACAAATTCCTAGTTTGTGTACTACATGAACAATGGCAATAAATCTGATTCTGATTCTGATTCTGATTCTTTTGTCCAGGTGTTGAAGACGAGTGACCACTGGTCCAAGGGCCGCCTACGTGCAGGTTTGTGGCTACAACTGCCAGTGATCATCTCCACCTGTCGCTTCGCCACTCTCCCGTCGCCGCAGGACTTTTGGAAACAGAAAAAAGATATAGGCTGCACATAGAATCTGTGTGGGAGGGTTTTTAAAAGTAGTAGAGCCATTGCATGGGGGAAATCCCACTCTCTCAGTCGCAGAAGTCGGGTTCTAGTGGTACGACGTATCGTCACAACTGGAGGCTTTGTTGACTGCAGTGGATGACCATAACGTCTTCGGTGCTCTGTCACGCTCTTTGCACTCCACAGTGCACTGCTGCATCACCTTCTAAGTCGTTGAATCATTAAGATTTCTTCCAGCTGGTCTGCTGAAGCAGTCTTTGCTTGTCATTCGGGTGAGCAAGTCCCTAGATGGATGCCAGCCAAGCATATCGGGGTCCATCAGCCTGGATTATTAGAAGTAGTACAGGAGTAAAGCAAGTAGAAGCATGGAAGTCAGAATTCACCTGTCTACTCCTGTACCACAGTACAGGGTTACGCCATTCCCACCAGCAAGGGGGTCAAAGGCCCCCTCATCAGCACTGGTGAAGTTTTGACCTTTCCTGGGGGTGGGCACCTTTAACCCTACCTACACACAATCATCTAGCCCTAGTAGACAGGGAATTCATTGAAAAAGTATCTCACTAAAGTGAGTACACCCCTCACATTTTTGTAAATATTTTATTATATCTTTTCATGGGACAACACTGAAGATATGACACTTTGATACAATGTAAAGAAGTCAGTGTACAGCTTGTATAACAGTGTAAATTTGCTATCCCCTCAAAATAACTCAACACACAGCCATTAATGTCTAAACTGCTGGCAACAAAAGTAAGTACACCCCCAAAGTGAAAATGTCCAAATTGTGCCCAATTAGCCATTTTCTCTCCCCAGTGTCATGTGGCTCATTAGTGTTACAAGGTCTCGGGTGTGAATGGGGAGCAGATATATTAAATTTGGTGTTATCACTCTCACACTTTCTCATACTGGTCACTGGAAGTTCAACATGGCACCTCATGGCAAAGAACTCTATGAGGATCTGAAAAATAAAAGAATTGTTGTCTACATAAAGATGGCCTAGGCTATAAGAAGATTGCCAACACCCTGAAACTGAGCTGCAGCACAGTGGCCAAGACCATACAGTGGTTTAACAGGACAGGTTCCACTCAGAACAGGCCTCGCCATGGTCGACCAAAGAAGATGAGTGCATGTGCTCAGCATCATATCCAGAGGTTGAAGTTTGAAAATAGAAGTATGAGTGCTGCCAGCATTGCTGCAGAGGTTGAAGGGGTGAGGGGTCAGCCTGCCAGTGCTCAGACTATACGCTGCACACTGCATCAAATTGGTCTGCATGGCTGTCATCCCAGAAGGAAGCCCCTTTTTAAAGATGATGCACAACAAAGCCTGAAAACAGTGTGCTGAAGACAAGCAGACTAAGGACATGGATTACTGGAACCATGTCGTCCTATGGTCTGATGAGACCAACATAAACTTATTTGGTTCAGATGGTGTCAAGTGTGTGTCGCGGCAACCAGGTGAGGAGTACAAAGACAAGTGTGTCTTGCCTACAGTCAAACATGGTGGTGGGAGTGTCGTCGTTTGGGGCTGCATGAGTGCTACTGGGACTGGGGAGCTATAGTTCATTGAGGGAACCATGAATGCCAACATATACTGTGACATACTGAAGCAGAGCATGATCCCCTCCATTCGGAAACTGGGCTGCAGGGCAGTATTCCAACATAACAACCCCAAACACCCCTCCAAGATGACCACTGCCTTGCTAAAGAAACTGAGGGTAAAGGTGATTGACTGACCAAGCACTGTACTGGCCAGTACATAAGTACTCACAGCCTTTGCCATGAAGCTCAAAATTGAGCTCAGGTGCATCCTGTTTCCTCTGATCATCCTTGAGATATTCCTACAGCTTAATTGGAGCCCACCTGTGGTAAATTCAGTTGATTGGACATGATTTGGAAAGGCACACACCTGTCTATATAAAGTCCCACAGTTGACAGTGCATGTCAGAGCACAAACCAAGCATGAAGTCAAAGGAATTATCTGTAGACCTCCGACACAGGATTGTCTCAAGGCACAAATCTGGGGAAGGGTACAGAAAAATTTCTGCTGTTTTGAAGATCCCAATGAGCAGAGTGGCCTCCATTATCTATAAATGGAAGAAGTTCGGAACCACCAGGACTCTTCCCAGAACTGGCCAGCAGTCTAACCTGAGCGATTGGGGGAGAAGGGCCTTAGTCAGGGAGGTGACCAGGAACCCGATGGTCACTCTGTCAGAGCTCCAGCATTCCTCTGTGGAGAGAGGAGAACCTTCCAGAAGGACAATCATCTCTGCAGCAATCCACCAATCAAGCCTGCATGGTAGGGTGGCCAGACGGAAGCCACTCCTTAGTAAAAGGCGTGTGTGTGTTCCCTGATGAAAGTCGATTCACGTTGAGTAGAAATGTTGGCCACCGACAATGTTGGAGACATCAAAGAGAGCCCTATGAATCAGCCACTGTTGTCACCAGACAAGCCTTTGGTGTTGGTGGTGTTACAGTCTGGACAGGTGCATCTAGTCAAAACAGAACTGCCCTACACCTTGTGAACGGTACAGTGACAAGCCAATACTACCTGAATAACATCATTATTCCAGTCATTGTGCCCCTGCATGAACAACACAGGCCTAATTTCATCTTCATGGATGATAATGCTCCAGGTCACCGAGGTCGTACCATTAGGGAACGGCTGCTGGAGGCTGGGGTACCTCAAATAGAGTGGCCTGTACTTTCTCCAGACCTGAATCCCATAGAACACCTATGGAATCAGCTCGTGTAGAGACTCGTAACCCTGCACCCCACAACCTCAATGACCTGACGGCCGCCCTTCAAGAAGAGTGGAATGCCATGCCTCAGAAGACAGTAAGTCGAAAAGCACTGCACTGGTCCCTTGTCCAGCGTAAATGCTCCCTGGCCCATGCAAGACAATGATGGCTGTGCCTGATGGTGTGGTCAGGTACCCTTGCAGGTCATCTAGCACACAGACCACGCTGATGTAAACGTTTTGAATGGTCTGACATGACACTTGGGTGCCTCTCACCTCCCTTAAATATGCCTAGAGTTGAGTGGCATTCATCATCCGGTTCCGCAGGGCACTGTTCACAATGCAGCAGTCATCATTGTGGGATGTGGCCAAAGGACATCCATTTCTGTGCCTTTCTGTGACTCTTCCAGTGTCTCTGTATCTCTATTGCAACCTGCCGATGACACTTTGTGACACTCTAAGCTTAGTAGCCACTTCCCTCCAAGAACATCCTGTTTGAAGCCTTGCAATGGCAAGGTACTGTTGATAAGTTGTTAGGTGTTGTCTTGGTCACTTGATGTCAGAATGTGAACAGCATGATGAAGAGGACTGTTTAAATACCAACTCTAATTGAACCAGAAAATTTATTGGTCGATTCATGGATCAAACACCTGTTGTGAATTTTGCCATTAAGCACCTTATTAGAGAACAGCAAGTTATGCAAAAAGTATTGAAACATTGAACAGTTAGACATGTGCACTCAAAAGGTTAGAGAAGGTCAAATTAAGTTCACCTGTAAAGATGCATTCACACCAAATGCAAACGGGCGAATTTTTCGGACAGCGTGATTGCATTATAACTCAATGTAAATGCGCGAATAAACATAAATTCAGCATCTGAGTGAGATGCAGACAGGCAAAGTTGCCTTTATAACTTCTGCAGCAGTGTTCAATCTACTGTGGAAATCCCCAAAATAACGTCATGCTTTAGGTTTACATTATCCGACGGAGGGCTCACCTGAAATAGTTGTCCCTGTCTCCAAAACTTTATAAGATGATGAGTGTTTCCGTTGCTAGCTTGCTAGCACATCCATGGCAGGAAACTGTGGGTAAATTACTCCAAAATCCCGATTCAGCTGAAGAGTTCCAGGTCCTCCTGTCTCCAGGTGATTGAGTCTCATTTTCAAACTAGTTTACTCTGCAGTGGTGATATTTTTACTCCGGTGATGGCAGAATCTCAAAGCTAGCATATTACTTCGGACATGAATGCACGAATGCGCAATTTCACGTGTACTTGCCTCTTTCCATTCACTTTGTATGGATTTGCCCGTTCCGCCCGTTCGTGTTTGGCGTAAATGCACCTTAAAGGTTATAATGCATTTTAGGTGCATCCTGAAATTTCACCCGAAAGCTGAATATCCCTAACTTTTTGTGAGTAGCGTGTGTACTACTACACACACACACACACACACACACACACACACACACATATATATAAGTGGGTTTTATAGGCGTTTTATTGTTGGTACAAGTATTAATGTAAATATGAATGTGAGTAGGAATGAAGATTTCTTTCCATTACCAACACGCATAAGCTCATGGGGTACCACTCCAAAAGAATGGACAATTTTATGAATAATTCTGTATTTGTACCATTAATGAATCAATCTAAAAAAAAACCAAAAAAAAAAAAAAACCTGTGAGTTCTTGTCTGCTTTTAATCAAGAAGATGGACAGGAAATCAAACAATAACTCTCATATGTCTTTTCAAAAGTTAAATAAGAATTTTCAGAATAGATTACCAAATTTGGATGACTTTAAGACAGGGAATTCAACATGTATTATGAGCACCATAGACTGTTATTGAATTACTGATCATAACGTGTATCAAACATTTGTGGAACCAAAGCAACCATAGTTTAACTTGGCAATGTAATGGAAAATGAAAAACCATAAAATAGCATTTGGTTAAGAAAAGTGGATGCAATTTTATGAAGAAAATGATGATTAAACTATTTTATAAAAAGGAAGATTGGTGTTACTCTGAAAAGGAATGGAGATTAATGAAAAGACAAATGCATTTGAAGTTCTGATAGGAGTTTGAAGATATTAAGTTTATAGAACTTATACCAGGAATATTCTGAAGAGTTAAGTTTAAATTGGACAACAGATCTTCAGCACAGCAGGGTCAGATTGTGTCCCGTGCGGTAGCAGGCCGTCCATTGGATTTTGTTCCATCTGGAGAGGCGTTGATTCTGTTGAGAGAACTGGCAGAGAGGTTCGGTCCCACAGCCCAGACATGCTCCAGAGATCACAACTGTAGACACTGGCCAATGCTTTTTTTTTTTTTCTTTATGCACTGAAAAAAGAATTTGGCCAGGTTGCCAAATTCCTGATAATATTGATCGTTCAAAGTCCAATTAGAAAATCAAACTGAAAAAAACAAACAAACCACAAATCCGTTTCTTCTGATGTGTTGTGGTCAGCTTAACGTTGATTTAAGCTTAGTAAAATCAAATAAAATCTTCTTAACATGGTAATTTAAGGAAAAGGAGTAAAATAGGAAAAAGTGAGTTTTAAAGAAAAGAAAAAGAATTTACACAGAGCATGGACTCTGGGCCTATTTAGAAAGAGAGAAAAAAATGGGAGAGCAGAAAATCTGCTCCTTCCAAGGGTCACTCCCTGCTGGCTGGGCTGCAACACTCTAACTGCAGACAAAGGAAAGTTTTCCCAAGGTGTGGCAGGCGCAATTAATTTCATGACAACTAAGCTTGACCAATTACATTCAGAGATCAGGGTTGGATCTTCCCATTAGCGTAGACTTTTGACCACTTGCACTGACTTTCTTTGTTTGGAAGAGGTCATAAACTGACTAAAAAAGTAAATGCAGGGAGACTTAGAAGCCGATTGGTCAGTTCAAAGTGCTGAAGTGTGTGTCTCCCACAGAAAGAGGAAAGAGAATTTGATATGAGAAGTAATCCTCCTAAAACATGTATATGCTGCCCATTAAAGCAAAAATTCTTTAAAACTTTAGTGACTAAGATATTCTACTTAATAATAAAGGAACAAATAATCTGTCTACACTGTAAATGCGATAATTTCTTTATGGTAGGCATGCAAAAAATAATTTCTTCCTGAAAATAAAGCAACACATATCAAATCATATCAATAAAAGCATTTCAAACCACAATTGTCCATCACAGTGTCCGGCCATATCTTCAATAGTGTCCTGAGAAATATCTTCTGAAAAATGAGAGTCTTGAGGATAAGAATATGAGTTAATTTCTTGTTCACAAGTCATAGTTTAACTTCAGAGAGAAATATTCCTGTTATCCATCGGAGGGCGCTGTTGGACTATTTGCATTTTAAAATAGGAATTTTACTGGTCATGTCTGTGGAACATCAGTCCATAAACCTGTCATTTGGGCATTCCATTGGCAAATGGATTTGAGGGGAAATGACTGCACGTCTGGAGCAGGGACTAACTTCCACTTTTATGGCCAATGGGTAGGGTTTCACAGCTCTGGTCTTGGGTGAAGAAAAGCAATTAATGACCAGACTTTTGGGTGAAATAATTTCTCCTCAGCAAAGAATGATTGTCTAAATTGGAACCCAGTGGTTAATCTCTCTCTCTCTCTCTCTCTCTCTCTCTCTCTCTCTCTCTCTCTCTCTCTCTCTCTCTCTCTCTCTCTCTCTCTCTCTGAGTGGGTGTGGTCGTGAGTGCGAGCTGAGAGCGTGTGACAGCGTGAGTGATTTATCTCAAACTTTTCTCTATCTTTTTGTGTTTAAGGGGTTTTTTTTTCTGCTAAATAATCTTAATTTTTGTTGTTTTCTGTAGCTGGGGTGGGGTAGGCGTTCTGGGAGGGGGGTTTCTGCTGCCAGCTCTGCTGGTCAGCATGGTTTTGGAGCGAGGCTCCGGGTTTGAGAAGCTGACACGCCGGCATGCTGTCAAACTGACTCCGGCTGTCAGCTGCTCAGTGGAGGAATGTAGTCTGGCTGTGGAGGAGCTGGTTGGTTATGAAAGCGTTAGATCAGCTTCTAGAATGAATAGTGCCGTGGTGATCTTCCTCGATAGTGTTGAAAAAGTTAACCAGGTAGTGGAGAGCGGGGTTGTGATTAAAGACACACTGGTTCCTGTTCTGTCTCTGGTGAATCCCGCGAAGAGAATTACGATCTCAAATGTCCCACCATTTTTAAAGAATGAGCTGTTGGAGAAGGAGCTGTCGCGACACGGGCAGCTTTTGTCCCCGATTAAGCACATCCCTCTCGGTTGTAAGTCCCCGCGTTTAAAACATGTCATGTCTTTTAGGCGACAGGTGCTCATGATTTTAAAGAATAGCGAGGAAAGCCTCAACCTCGTATTTAAATACCGGATTGACGGCTTTGATTACACCATCCATGTCACCTCCGATAATATGAAGTGTTTCGGCTGCGGAATGGAGGGACACTTGATTCGATCATGCCCTCAGGGAGTGGGGGGTGATCACTCGGGGGAGGCCGCTAGTGTGGCCTCAGGGCCATCTGGTGACGGAGCGGCTTTGCCACCCTCCGAGGCTGACGGCGCTGCCGCGCCGTCGGGCGTTTCAGCCGGAGCCGCGGGGCCGTCTGGCGGCGGCGCTTCGGCCGAGGCCGCGAGGCCGTCTGGCGGTGGGGCGGCTTTGCCGCCCTCCGCAGCCAGCCTGTCGATCATAAATGAAACAGCAGCAAAAGTTAAAGCACATCGCGGGGCTGCTGCACAGACCAACATTGCGGACAAGGGTGAGATTACCGAGAGGGATCACGCTGAGGATCATACAGATGAGCCAAATGAGGCCCAGGTAGATGGTGGGACTAGAAAAATGAATATAAAAGCACAGCACAGGGTGAGCGAGAAGCAGGAAGAGACAGCTACCAGGGTGGCTGAGTCAGTGTTGGAGGATGAGGATGACATTGAATTAGATGAAGAGTTATGTAAAATCTCCATCAAGCGGAAGAATTTGGAAACCAAACAGCAGAGGAGCAAAGTAAAAAAGGTTGTCAAAGACAGTTCTGAGGTTTCTCTATCTCAGCCAGATTCTTATGCTGGGTCTGAGATAGAGAGTGATGGTGAAAGCAGTGATGATGTGGCCAGTGGAGGTGGTTACCCCTTCACAAAAATACAGAAGTTTTTGCAGGACACTAAGGGATCCAGAATGGTTAAAGTTGAAAATTTCTTCCCCGATCTAAAACGCTTTGTTGACTCTGCTCGGGTCTACATGAAAAATAGGGGAGAGCTTGAGCAGGAAAGTTTCACTGATCAAGAGATCTACAGACTAAAAAAGCTTGTACTAAAAGTTAAGAACCAAATTGCCCAGGATGATTAGTCTTTTATCGCTCATTCTTTCTTTTCTGTTTTTGTATCGGCTTTGCCCTCTTATACACATGTGTAGTTTTAATTTTGGCACACTCAACATCAATGGAGCAAGAGAAATGTCCAAGCGAGCGTGTGTTTTTACTCTTGCAGAATGCAAGAAAATTAATGTTCTGTTTGTTCGGGAGACTCATAGTTCTGAGGACAATGCTGCTGACTGGAGGAGGGAATTTCAAGGGGAAATTTTTCTTAGTCATAAAAGCAGCAACAGTGGTGGAGTGGGTATTTTATTTTCTCGAGATTTTATTCCACTTTCTTATGACATTGATGAGATAATTGCAGGCCACATTTTAAAAGTTCGAGCTGTTTTTGAGAATGTGAAAGTTGTTTTTATAAATGTGTATGCTCCAACCGTAGGCACAGAAAGATTGGCCTTTTTAAATATTTTAGATGACACAATCAAAAATTGCAGTAATGATGACTTTTTATTTGTGGGAGGTGATTTTAATTGTACAGAAAATCCTCTTATGGATAGGAATCACCCAGAGCCACATGCTGCATCCAAGAGAGTTTTAAAAGGTCTCATAGAAGCTCATGATCTGTGTGATGTGTGGAGAAATTTTCATGGCAAGGCTAGACAGTACACATGGAGCCATAGAAAGGACAATATTCTGTCCTTAGCTAGACTGGATAGGGTTTACAGTTTTAAGCACCATTTTAGCATTTTTAAAAGTGCTTTTATAGTCCCTGTTGGCTTCACAGATCATTCCCTGGTCCAGTGTTGTGTTTTTATCAAAAATATAAAGTGCAGTAGTGCATACTGGCATTTTAACACGTCACTTTTATCGGATAACAGTTTTAAAACTGCTTTTATGTTTTTTTGGAGTAATTTTAAATTAACAAAATCAAATTTTAGTTCTTTGCAGCAGTGGTGGGATGTAGGGAAGAGCCAAATAAAGAATCTGTGCCTACAGTATACTCGCAATGTCTCTGGAGACTTGGCCAGGTCTGTCAGGGACCTGGAGAGAGAAGTAGTGGAGCTGCAGTCTTTGGCAGGCTCCACCGGAGAAAGGGGACATTTTGAGGCCCTCAATGGCAAAAAGTCTGTTTTAACTGACCTACTAGGTGTGGCTGCCAGGGGCGCTGTGGTACGCAGTAGGTTCCAGAACATCGCACTGATGGATGCTCCATCTCATTTTTTCTTTGGTCTGGAGAGGAAGAATGGTCAGAGGAGGATGATCCACTCTCTTAACTCCGAGGACGGGCGGCCGATCCATGAGTCTGCGGAGATCCGTCGCTTTGCAGCTGCTTTCTACAAGGATCTCTTTAAGAAAGAATTTGTTGAGAATCCACATGCACTGAGTCATTTTTTGACGGACTTGCCAAAGGTGATGGCTAGCATGAATGCGGAGCTGGAGAGCGGGATAACTCTGCAAGAACTAGCAGTGGCTGTCCAGTCTCTTCAGTGTGGAAAAGCCCCAGGGATAGATGGTCTACCATCGGAGTTCTACAAGGCGTTCTGGTCTGAGATCTGTGAGGACTTACTGGAAGTACTGTCTGACAGTCTGCGGAAGGGTCACCTGCCCCTAAGTTGTAGGAGAGCAGTCCTCACCCTCCTTCCAAAGAAAGGCGACTTGAAAGACATTAAAAACTGGCGTCCGGTGGCCCTCCTCTGTACTGACTACAAAATTCTCTCCAAAGTGTTGGCTACCAGACTGAGGAAGGCGATGGAGCAGGTCATACATGTAGACCAGACCTACTGTGTACCTGGTAGGTTGGTTACAGACAACATTTTTTTAATTCGTGATGTTTTGGACCTCTCCAGCTCATTGGTCAAAGAACTTGGTCTTATTTCAATAGACCAAGAAAAGGCGTTTGACCGAGTTGAACATTCATACCTTTGGCAGACATTAGAGGCCTTTGGTTTCAGCTTAGGGTTCATCGCCAAGATCCAGGCTTTGTATAGAGACATTGAGAGTATTCTTAAGATTAATGGTGGTTTGAGTGCTCCTTTCAAAGTTGAGAGGGGTGTCCGACAGGGCTGCCCCCTCTCAGGTATGCTGTACTCTCTTGCCATTGAGCCCCTCCTTTGTAAACTAAGGCAAGGCCTCACTGGTTTTAAAGTCCCCAACTCTGACTCTGTTTTTAAAGTGTCTGCCTATGCTGATGACGTTGTTGTTTTTACAAGAAATCAAAATGATGTAGACTACCTTTTAAGAACTGTCAATCTTTTTGGTGAGTGCTCCTCAGCGAGAGTGAATTGGGGTAAGAGTGAAGCTGTTGTGGTGGGGGGGAGACCACAAAAAATTGCCCTACCTGGTGGCCTCTCGTGGACACAAGGTGGTTTTAAATATCTTGGTGTGTTCTTAGGAAATCAGACTTTTACTGGGAAAAATTGGGAGTGTTTTTTAGAAAAAGTTGAAGGAAGACTGAAAAAATGGAAATGCATTCTGCCAAACTTGTCCTTCAGAGGTCGTGTTTTAATCATCAACAATTTGATTGCTTCGATGCTGTGGCATCGACTGTCTTGTCTGGACCCTCCACCCAATTTGCTGGCCAGAGTGCAGTCTATAGTCGTGGACTTTTTCTGGGACCGTCTTCACTGGGTTCCACAGAGCATCCTGTTTTTACCGAGGGAAGAAGGTGGTCAAAGGCTCATCCATCTGGCCAGCAGGGGGGCTGTCTTCCCCCTGCAGTTCATTCAGCGACTGCTGAGTGGCACCCTCGACCTTGTGTGGAGACCTATTGCCAGGGCTGTCCTGGCTCGCTGTGGAGGGCTTGGACTAGAGGAGTCGCTGTTTTTAATGGACTTAAGGAGCCAAAAACTCCCAGAACTTCCCCAGTTTTACCAAAGTGCTTTTAAAATCTGGGGACTTTTTAAAAAGAACTCTCCCCAGGCTTCCTTGTCACCTTTCTGGCTTTTAAAGGAACCACTTGTGTTCGGGACCCGTTTTGATGTGGGCAATGCTTTAGGACCTTCTGTTTTAAAAAAGTTCATTTCTGCAAAGGTCACAACGCTGGGACACTTGGTAAATTTATGTGGTCCTAACTTGGACAATGCTGTTGCCCTGTGCTCTGCTCTTGGTGTTTCTTCAGTCAGAACTATAATGAATTTGCTGAAAGATTGGAGAGACTACCTGTCTGCAGAAGAACACTCTGCTATTGTTTTACACTGCAAAAACTCTGTGCGAACTTCTGATGAGCCTTTTCCTTTTAGTGTTTTATCTCCTGATTTTAAAGATGGCACTGGTGTGTTTTTAAACTCTGAGCACATTAACATTTGTGACTCTCCTGGTAAAAAAATGTATGGACTTTTGGTGAAAGTTTTAAATGTAAATAAGTTAAAAGGTCGAGCTGATACACCATGGAGGAAACACTTGGGTTTGGGTTCAGAGGTGAGGCCTGCCTGGAGAGCACTCTATAAACCACCATTAACTAAGAAGGTTGGAGACCTACAATGGCGAGTTTTACATGGTGCTGTGGCTGTAAATGCTTTTATCTCCATTTTAAACCCAAATGTTGTTGAGGTTTGTCCTTTTTGTCCTCAGAAAGAGACCGTGTTTCATTGTTTTCTGGACTGTAACAGACTGCATTTGTTGTTTGTTTTTTTGGGGAAGCTGTTTTATCTGTTTGGAGAAGTCTTTTCCCTGCAGATTTTTATCTTGGGTTTTCCATATAGGCAGAGAACTAAGAAAAAGAGTGAACTTTTAAATTTCATCCTGGGTCAGGCTAAAATGGCTATCTATGTTAGTAGGAAAATAAAAATTGAACAAATACTGGATTGTAATGTAAAAGACATGCTGGTTGGCATGATTAAGGCTCGAATAATGATTGATTACAATTACTATCATCTGATGCAAAATGTTGAAACCTTTGAGGCTATGTGGTGCTTTAAGCACATCCTGTGTTGTGTTAAGGAGGGGAAAATTACCTATGGTATAATCCTGATGTAAGAAGCAAGTTTTTTGTTTTAGTTTTCCTGGGTTGGTTACTTGTGTCTTTGATTTCTTGTCAGTGAGTCATTTTTCTTTTCCATTGCTTCTTTTACTAACTAACTAACTAACCTGCACTTATATAGCGCTTTTCTAGTCACAAAGACCACTCAAAGCGCTTTCATTAATACTAACCCTAGTTGTTTTAGTTGTTGTATTTTTCTGTTGAATTTGTGACAATAAAGGTGTGTTGAAAAATCAAAATCTCTCTCTCTCTCTCTGTATATATACATATATATATTGTAACGTGCTGCTCGACATGGCGACGTCCCACCGGGAGATTCGAACTCACGCCTCCCGCTCCGGAGTCCCGCACTCTACCTGTGTCGCCAATAGGGTCAACCCACTTGGCAAGCCAAGTAGGGTGCTCATATTGAGTTCGCTACACTACTCCCCTCTGGTTCTCGACATCGTCCCGATGTCAGCGCCCCATTACTGCTTTTGGACAGGAGATCCCACTTCTGACACCAGTGTAACGTGCTGCTCGACATGGCGACGTCCCACCGGGAGATTCGAACTCACGCCTCCCGCTCCGGAGTCCCGCACTCTACCTGTGTCGCCAATAGGGTCAACCCACTTGGCAAGCCAAGTAGGGTGCTCATATTGAGTTCGCTACACTATATATATATATATATATATATATATATATATATATATATATATATATATATATATACGTATATAGTGCATTCACAGCGCTTCTCTTCTTCCACATTTTGTTATGTTACAGCTTTATTCCAAAATGGATTAAATTTATTTTTTTCCTTAAAATTCTACACACAATACCCCATAATGACAACTTGGGGAAAAAAAGGGTTTTTTTGAGAGTTTTGCAAATTTATTAAAAATAAGAAACTAAGAAATCACATGTACATAAATATTCACAGCCTTTGACATGCTCAAAACTGAGCTCAGGTGCATCCTGTTTCCACTGATCATCCTTGAGATGTTTCTACAGCTTAATTGGAGCCCACCTGTGGTAAATTCAGTTGATTGGACATGATTTGGAAAGACACATATCTGTCTCAGAATCAGAATCAGAATCAGAAAAAGATTTATTGCCAAGTACATTAACAGATCACTGATAACATACGAGAGAATTTGACTTGACACAGTAAATGAACCTGCATTTCCGTGCCGCGGCGCATCTGAAACGCGCCTGTCAGCAGGAGGGTACAGGTAGCATAAGAATAATACAATAGGAAGGAGCAAAAAAATCATTGATTCAGAATACTGGTTGCATGATCAATCAATATTATGATTACAAGGAAAAAAAAAGCCCTCAATGCACATCAGCGGACCAAGATTTCACAGGACACAAAGAGAGCAGTGTGTGGATCTTTATTTATCAGTTCGTGGATCAATATGAGTGCACTGTTGAAGCAAGTGTTGTATCAGAAGAACAACAAGGACACTTTGGCAGGAGATGTTTTGTCTGGCTACTCGCAATCGTCCTTGCGATTATCTGAGCAGCTGCTGTCCAAGGCCTTGTGCTCAATGTTTTGAAAAAACAGACTGCAGACAGCCAGGAGGAATTTTTATAGGGAAATTGAGCCAAATAGAACTGATCACAGAGAAGGAGCTTTATTTTCTTCTGTAGATTCAGTACTTAATCCTTCATTGCGGGGCGTTGAGTCTGTCGTGGGTAGACCTAAGCGTAACCATGATGTAATCCACCTTCCGAGACAGTTCTCCATTTGTCGCTATCAGGGTCTTCTCCAATTTTTCAATTTGATGGATGCACCTCGCCTGGCCAGCATTTTGATAGGTTGTATCCATCTTCAGCAATTTGCGGTACACCAGGACAATCCCAGTTCCAATCAGAACGATCCCGATCACCATTATTACGAAGACATACAAATCTTCAATATCTTCGATAGAGAGATTAGTTAGGCACAAGATCCTCCAATTACTTGTGTCCCGTAAATAGCCCGCTGGAGCCGTCCCTGCGGGGCAGACAGCTTCCCCCGGAGCACTTTTCCTTGTTGAAAAAATAGTGTCAATTGTGTTCAAAGCCCAGCTTATTAATTCCATAATTTCTTTCGACGGTCAGCAGTTAGACGCAGACAGACAACAGCAAGCTGGGATCCAGTAGTTGGGGGGGAAGGAAAAAAAGTCAGAGCAAGAGAGAAGGAAAAAGGCGTCTGCTCTCTTTGGAGGCGGAAGTGAGAAGATGGAAAGACACATATCTGTCTATATAAGGCCCCACAGTTGACAGTGTATGTCAGAGCACAAACCAAGCATGAACTCAAAGGAATTATCTGTAGACCTCCGACACAGGATTGTCTCCAGGCACAAGTCTGGGGAAGGGTACAGAAAAAGTTCTGCTGCTTTGAAGGTCCCGATGAGCACAGTGGCCTCCATCACCTGTAAATGAAATAAGTTCGGAACCACCAGGACTCTTTCTAGAGCTGGCCGGCTGTCTAAATTGAGCGATCAGAGTAGAAGGGCCTTAGTCAGGGAGGTGACCAAGAACCTGATGGTCACTCTGTCAGAGCTCTAGCGTTCCTCTGTGGAGAAGTGGAGAACCATCTCTGCAGCAATCCACCAATCAGGCCTGTATGGTAGAGTGGCCAGACAGAAGCCACTCCTTAGTAAATGGCACATGGCAGCCTGCCTGGAGCTTGACAAAAGGCACCTGAAGGACTCTCAGACCATGAGAAACAAAATTCTCTGGTCTGATGAGACAAAGATTCAACTCTTTGGTGTGAATGCCAGGTATCATTTTTGGAGAAAACCAGGCACTGCTCATCACCAAGCTAATACCATCCCTACAGTGAAGCATGGTGGTGGCAGCATAATGCCGTGGGGATGTTTTTCAGCGGCAGGAACTGGGAGACTAGTCAGGCTAGAGGGAAAGATGAATGCAGCAATGTACAGAGACATCCTGGATGAAAGCCTGCTCCAGAGCCCTCTTGACCTCAAACTGGGGTGACGGTTCATCTTTCAGCAGGACAACAACCCTAGACTTGAGGCTGTAATTGCTGCCAAAGATGCATCAACAAAATATTGAGCAAAGGCTGTGAATACTTATGTACATGTGATTTCTTAGTGTTTTACTTTTAATAAATTTGCAAAAATCTAAAAAAAAAACTTTACCATTCACACACACATTCACACCTAGGGCCACTTTTAGAGTCTCCATTTAACCTAACCTGCATGTTTTTGGCCTGTGGGAGGAAACCGGAGAACTCCCGGAGTAAACCCACGCAGACACAGGGAGAACATGCAAACTCCACACAGATTACGCCCATTATGGCGTATTGTGTGTAGAATTTTGAGGAAAAAATGAATTTAATCCATTTTGGAATAAGGATGTAACATAAAATGTGGAAAAAGTGAAATGCTGTGAATACTTTCCAGATGCAAGGTATATTAAATATAACTTGTTTTGTGAACACAGTTGCCTTGATTTCTTTGTATATATGGATTGCTTGGGTTGTTACTGATGTCTGGTGAAAATCTCAGGTCACTGGCTCCATCAGAAATATGTTTAATGAGGAAAATGTTGATGTGTTCATTACTTATTTTCCCTATTTTTGCTTTTAAAATTGTCTTCATGAAAATATCATCCATATGGCCTTTAACTAATAACTTTGCTCCATAACCTTGGTCCTCTAGCCCACTAGAGTGTGATATTTTATGCAGTATATTGCTTTTAGGCAGGGGTGAAGAATATTTTTGTGCCCCAGGTAAAGCAGCAATGTGTCCTCCACCAATCAAGGCAATTACCCTGTCTGAGGCCACTGCTATCAGGCGTCAATGAATAGCTAACGCAGGTAGGGGTACGTCTCCAAATATTTTCATAGCACAAAGGCAAAGCCAACAGAATTCTGTATTTAACTGCATCTTGAAAAAAAAGGTGTCATAGCAGTGTGACGCCTTATCCCCTTAATCTTCAAGGCAGCTGTCTGGATTTAGTCAGTGATGACCATAATCTCATTTGGCACCTTGAGTGGCTTGCCATTGTGAACACTGCTTCGCAGAACACAAGCCAGGCTGAGCTCACACCCAACAGAGACAAGGAGAGGAGAGTCACATTTTTGAGCAGAATGGGGAATACCAAGAGCAGCGCTTTGTCAAAGGAACTCCTGGAAGAGCTCAAATCCAACACCAAATACTCAGAGGCCGAGCTGTGCACCTGGTACCAGTCCTTCCTGAAGGAATGTCCCAGCGGCAGGATCAGCAAGCAGCAGTTTGAAAGCATCTACGCCAGCTTCTTCCCAGACGCAGACCCCACAGAGTATGCACGCCATGTTTTCCGAAGTTTTGACACCAATGCAGATGGCACTTTGGACTTTAAGGAGTACATCGTTGCTCTGCACCTTACCTCCGGGGGAAAGACTCTGCAGAAGCTGGAGTGGGCCTTTGCCCTGTATGACGTAGATGGAAACGGAACCATCAGCAAGAATGAAATCCAAGAGATTGTCCGGGTACTACTTCGCTACTATATAGTAACAACTTTTTATTTGGTGTGTTGTTGAAACCATCAACTTTGCAAATTTCCTCTATTAAATCAGTAAAAAGAAATGGTTCCTCAGCAGATGAACCAGTCATGCCATTTTAAATTATTAGAAACTGGTCTATATCTGCAAGTACAGTTAGCACCCTGACGAAAATTACCATGTCATGTTCTAAAATCGAATAGTTATAAGTAAAGATAAAATATATTTTGGACAAAAAGATTAAAAACAACAATAATAAAAATAGCTTGCAGTTTTAAAGAACTGGAACTATTTGGGTATACAGTATGTTTCCATTATAATCTATAAAGCTATTTCAAATATCAACTTACTCTCCTGCAGTCAATATTCAACATGATTCCAGTGGATGACCAGAAGAACTTGCCAGAGGATGAAAACACGCCGGAGAAGCGGGCCGAAAAAATCTGGACATTTTTTGGAAAGAAGGAGAATGGTAACTCACTCTTTATTGGGTCTTTCTTTTAAAAAAAGTTACTTAGAAATAAGTTATAGATTCTGTCAAATGTATATAAAAAAAACCTCAGATTTACAATAAAGTAACATTTACAAGAAAAAAGTTGCATATTTATAAGGAAAAATACATCATCAAGATTAAAATACACATTTTATCGAAAAGGTTAGAAAGGTAGAAGAAAAAAGTTTCAGATTTAGAAGAAAATTTGAATATTTGAAAAAAATGTCCATATTTACAGTGATATGCAAAAGTTCATCTCCCCCTTGACAAATAGCATTTTTTTTTTAAAAAAAAAAAGGTCTTTTATTAATGAAGTGTGTAGGGTGACCAGGCTTTGACACATACCACATCTGTGTGTTTTTCTTTTATTCATGTTAAATTTATTAAATAGAAAGTAACTATGTATTACAGGAGATCTATGTAATTTTTGTTAATCTAATTAAATCCAATACTTTTGTGCTTAAAAATGAGTTTGCTATTGGAAAGAAGACTGTATGCTATTTTCCTCTGTTACCTCCGATCACCCCTTAATTTTATTTAAAGGGTATTGAGTCATTTTTCTGTAGAAATGACACAATGTATGCTCCCAGTCCTCTGGGACTGACACGGAAGTTACTCTTTTACTTTGAGATGGAACCTAACACAAGCAAACTCCAACACAAATGTACATACACACACAGGGAAGAAAACTGTCCGCACGTCTTTTCCTTTTACACCTGTGCCACACTACACCTGCCGCCATGGCGCAGATGTAGTATGGCCGACTACTGATCGGAAGGTGAGGGATTCGATTCCCACTCTGTCTGCAGTCTGAATGTCGAAGTGTCCTTGAGCAAGACACTGAATCTCCAGTTGCTCCTGGTGGGTCAGGCCAGCGCCTGTGTATGGCAGCTCTTTTTTTTTTTTTTAATTTCTTATTTTGTACCCGTAGGTAGATTTGTTTTGCAGTCTGGTGACAAGCCACCAGCTGCCGGTCGCTGCATGCGCAAGCGCCCCTTATCGCTAACCTGCATGTTTTTGACATGTGGGAGGAAACCGGAGAAATCCCGGAGTAAACCCACGCAAACACGGGGAGAACATGCAAACTCCACACAGATCACTGTTGGCTGGGGGCAGGGATCGAACCCACGATCTCACGATCCCCGCGATCCCCCGGCCGAGGGTAAAACTGTGCTGCCACAGTGCTAACCACTGCTCCACCGTGCAGCTCTACCGCCATCAGTGTGTGAATGTGTGTGTAGCAGGTTCTGTAAAGCACTTTGGTCATCCAGAGATGAGTAAAATGCGCTATATACAGTGGTGTGAAAAAGTATTGCGCCCTTCCTGATTTCTTATATTTTTGTATATTTGTTACACCAAAATGTTTCAGATCATTAGACAAATTTTAATATTAGACAAAGATAACCTGAGTAAATACAAAATGCAGTTTTTAGATGATGATTTAATTTATTAAGGGAAAAAAGCTATCCAAACCTACCTGGCCCTATGTGAAAAAGTAATTGCCCCCTAACTGCCCCCTAAACCTAATAACTGGTTGTGCCACCATTGGTGCCAACAACTGGCCATGAGTCTTTTACATCACTGTTGCGGAATTGTGACCCACTCTTCTGTGCAGAATTGTTTAAATTCAGTCACACTGGAGGGCTTCATGAATTGGCGTTCTCCTTCAGGATTTTTTTGGTAGAGAGCAGAATTCACGGTTCTGTCAATTAGGGCAAGTTGTCCAGGTCCTGAAGCAGCAAAGCAACCCCAGACCATGACACTACCACCACCATGTTTGACTGTTGATACAACGTTCTTTTTATGAAATTCTGTTAGTTTTATGCCAGATAAAACAAGACACGTCTTCCAAAAAGTTCAACTTTTGTCTCGTCAGTCCCCAGAATATTTTCCTAAAAGCCTTGAGGATCATCTAGATGTTTTCTGTCAAATGTGAGACAAGTCTGTGTTCTTTTTGTCCCGCAGCAGTTTTTGTCTTGGAACTCTCCCATGGACTCCATTTTTGCCCAGTCACTTTCTTATTGTTTCATCATGTACCTGTGTCCAAACTGAGGCAAATGAGGCCTGCAATTCTTTAGATATTGTTCTGGGTTTTTGTTTCTCATCTGATCTTGAATTTCTTTACATCACAGTGGGATGTGTTGCTTTTGGAGATCTTTTAGCCTACTTCAGGTTGTCAGACAGGTTCTATTTAAATGATTTCTTGATTCAGCAAGTCTGGTAGTAATCAGGGTTGGGTGTAGCTACTGAAACTGAACTCAGCTTTCCAAAAAATAAGGTTAATCACAGTTAATTCATGATGTGACAAGAGGGGCAATTACTTTTTCACATAGGGCCAGGTAGGTGTGGATAGTTTTTTTTTTCCCTTTAATAAATGACATCATCATTTGAAAACTACATTTTGTATTTATTCCGGTTATCTTTTTCTGATATTAAAATTTGCTTGATGATCTGAAACATTTAAGTGTGACAAATATGCAAAAATATAAGAAATCAGGAAAGGGGCAAATACTTTTTCAGAGCACTGTAAGTGAACGCCATTCACCATTCCACTTTGGCCACTCCAAGCAATGCTTTCAGCTCAGAGTGGAGCAGTTTGGCCATTATAATGCCAAGCTTTTTCAGGTTCCACATCATAACACCGCTATAAAGTGTTATAAAGTGTTATAAATTCACTCTGAACATCAGATCTGACGGTGCATGCTAGCTGTTGTGACTAATGTTAACTCCCTTATTTACCAGCATAAAGTGTTTCCAAGTAAATATCAGCTACATACCATTATCATATTCCAGCTCCTTGCAAATCTCGAGCCATGTGTTGTCCTTGAATAGTGGTGTTTATTGAATAAAACATTTTTTTAAATTTAGAGTTCAAAGCAGCACAGTTGAAGAAAAGTTATTGTTTTTTATTTGATTCTTATTATTATTTCTCTCTAAAAGTGCATGGCCAGCAAAAACCATAAGGCACAGAAACATGAAATGTTACAGCCAGGTCCAAAATTTTCTACTCTACTCAGAGACCAAAAAGTAATGTACTGTGCTCATAAGTGGTGTTTTAGTAATTAGTTCTAAATTTTCACAAATGTCCCAAAAATGGCTGGGCCTATCCTCAAAATTCATTCAACATTCCAATCTCTCAGACCATCTGGAATTTTGCGACATTGGTCTTATGCTTTAAAAATGAAATTTTAGGCACCATATAAAAAAAGGGAATGTAAATGTAAAATGATCCCTCCGTGGATCACCACCTTATTGTGGTGGAGAGGTTTGTGTGCTGTCGTGGTCCCAGAAGCTATGTTGTTGGGGTAATTTTCCCAAGACTCTCCAAAGGCAAACTGGCCCTGAGTGAAGGGCCAGTTCAGTGGATCCCCTAATCCCTGAATTTCCTTTGCATTTTAAAACCTAATGTGTAGCACAACTTAGCTGATTTTCTGGTGTGAAGGGCGTTCTTGAAAAAGAGAGGTTGCCTTTCAATGGAATTACCCTGTATAAATAAAGGTTAAATAAAAATAAAAAATAACTCCAACCAGTTTACATGTGTTTTGTGGACTTGGAGAAGGCATTTGACCGCGTCCCTCGTGGATTTTTGTGGGGGGTGCTTCGGGAGTATGGGGTATCGGGCTTGTTGTTACGAGCTATTCGGTCTCTGTACGACCGTTGTGAGAGTTTAGTTCGCATTGCCAACACTCGGTCGGAGTCATTCCCAGTGAGAGTTGGACTCCGCCAGGGCTGCCCTTTGTCACCGGTCCTGTTCATAATTTTTATGGACAGGATTTCTAGGCGCAGCCAGGGAATGGAGGGTGTCATGCTTGGTGACCACAGGATCTCATCTCTGTTGTTTGCAGATGATGTTGTCCTGTTGGCTTCATCCAGCAATGACCTACAGCTCTTGCTGGGACGGTTTGCCGCTGAGTGTGAAGCGGCTGGGATGAGAATCAGCACCTCCAAGTCCGAGTCCATGGTCCTCAGCCGGAAAAAGGTGGATTGTCCTCTCCGGGTTGGGGACAGGCTCCTGCCCCAAGTGGAGGAGTTTAAGTATCTTGGGGTCTTGTTCACGAGTGAGGGGAAAATGGAGCGAGAGATCGACAGACGGATTGGAGCAGCATCTGCAGTGATGCGGACGTTGTACCGGTCTGTTGTGGTGAAGAGGGAGCTTAGTTCTAAGGCAAAGCTGTCGATTTACCAGTCAATCTACGTTCCTACTCTCACCTATGGTCACGAGCTTTGGGTAATGACCGAAAGAACGAGATCGCGGATACAAGCGGCTGAAATGAGCTTTCTCCGTAGGATTGCTGGACTCACCCTCAGAGATAGGGTGAGGAGCTCAGTCATCCGGGAGAGGCTCAGAGTAGAACCGCTGCTCCTCCACATTGAAAGGAGTCAGTTGAGGTGGTATGGGCATCTGATTAGGATGCCTCCTGGACGCCTCCCACTTGAGGTGTTTCAGGCACGTCCCACTGGGAGGAGACCCCGGGGCAGACCCAGGACTCGGTGGAGAGACTATGTCTCCCAGCTAGTCTGGGAACGCCTTGGTATCCCCTCTGAAGAGCTGGAGCAGGTGGCTGGGGAGAGGGAAGTCTGGGCTTCTCTGCTTGAACTGCTGCCTCCGCGACCCGGACCTCCGGAAAAGCGGTAGAAGATGGATGGATGGATGGAAAAATCCTCAGCTGATGCTGCCACTTCACCCATGCTAACATGAGTCATGTGAGTAGAGTGGTGCTGTCTGCGGCTGCCTGGCTATCTGGCTATGTCCATGATCTAACTTGATAGGGAATAAGGCTACAGCCACCAAACTTGGTACACAGGTTGACCTTGGGCCTAGGACCTATGGCTATACTTTTGGGGTCAACAGGTCAAAGGTCAATGTCAGAGGAAAGAAAAAAGCGCAGAGAACTGTCATTCAATCCATATAGCCAAGCATGTACAGTATAACGAAATTATGTTTCTCCTATTGGAGGGGCCGTTGCCATGCAAGGCACCACCACAACTTTACCTTCCCCCATTCTATCATGCTGAACACCAAGCTAGAAGGTGGGAAGTACCCTTTTTATATGGTCTTTGGCATGACCTGGCTGGGGCTTGAACTCATGACCTTCCGGCTGTGGGGGCGAATGCTCTACCACTACCAATCCGGTCTGTGGCGGTTTCAGATATGGGCGATGTGGGCGGACACCCAAGGCACCATTCTTTTGGGAGTGCCACAAGAACCATAATAATAATAATAAAAGATTCATAATTATTTGTACTGAGCATGTATTTGTGGCAAATGGGCGTCCTCTACAGGCGAGATGCCAGTGCACTCAGTCTGCAACTGGCAGACTCCACAGATCAAACTCAAGAATAGCGGACATTCAAAGCGGAGCAAAAGAGGGAAAAAATGTTAAAAGTAAGGCTTTTTTTTTTTTTTTGCTTAAATTATGCAGCGGTTTGAATTTTAAAACACTGAACCCTAAAATGGCAACATTTGGTTATTACAGCTTATATTATGTAACATATTTCTTTCCAATATTTTGTAGTCGGCTTCAGGTTACTGGCTACATGAATTAATTTCAGGGCTCTGGCAAAGACCATCTGAGGAGCAGGGGTGCAAATTAATAAAAAAAAAAGGGGCACATGGAAGGAGATTTGTTAAAAATATGTCAACTTTATATCTTGTTTAGTTAGTTAGTATCTATTTTACCTTAATACCTATACACTCATGGACATATTTAAGACAATAATAACTTAATTTAATATATTTAATACTACAAATTATTAACTCCTACAGAGATAACAGTCTTCATCAATAATTATGTAAAGGTCAATTAAAAAAAGTAAAAATGAGCAGCTTCCATTGAAAAATGATTATCTCTTCAAAATACACACATCTTTGCAAAACTCTGAAAAAAAAAGCTTTTCTTTAAATAAATGAATTATTTAAACTTCATTTAACTGAATGAATCTTTGCAAAAAATTAAAAAAGCCATTCGCCTGGTCACCAAAATGAGCCAAAGCCATCCCCTCTATTAACCTGCCCCCTCCATCCTCACAAAGACTGCAAGGACAACTTATACAGGACAATATACAGATGCATCTCAATAAATTAGAATGTCATGGAAAAGTTGATTTAGTTCAGTAATTCAGTGAAAAAAATGAAACTCTTATATCATAGTATAGAGTCATTACACACAGAGTGATGTATTTCAAGTGTTTATTTCTTTTAATTTTGATGATTATGGCTTACAGTACATGAAAACCCCAAATTTAGTTTCTAAAAAAATTAGAATATTACCTAAAATAAATTTTAAAAAATGATTTTTAATAGAAATATTGGCTGACTGAAAAATATGTCTATACTTGAGCCCCTACTCAATACTTGGTCGGGGCTCCTTTGCATGAATTACTACATCAATGCAGTGTAGCCTGGAGGTGATCAGCCTGTGGAACTGCTGAGGCTGTTATGGAGGCCCAGGTTGTTTTGATAGCAGCCTTCAGCTCGTCTGCATTGTCGGGTTTGGTGTCTCTCATCTTCCTCTTGACAATACTCCATAGATTCTGTATGGGGTTTAGGTCAGGAGGGTTTGCTGGTCAATCAAGCACAGTGATACCATGGTCATTAAACCAGGTTTTGGTCATTTTGACAGTGTGGACAGGTGCCAAGTCCTGCTGGAAAATGAAACCAGCATGTCCATAAAGCAGGACTATTCAATTACAAAATCAGTTGGGCCACAATTTGAAATCAAAACATGTAACTGGGCCGCACATGTTCAGTGATCTGTTGAATGACAAATTTCAAACCAATACAGATCAATATGATGAAAAATATGCACTTTTTATTCATTGGCTTGGTTTTAAAAGTGCGCTTGGCACATGACAAAGGCATATTAAAAGTGCATAAAAACACAATAACAGTGCTGGGGTTGAGCAGAACTTGAAGTACCGGTAGTAGAAATATTTTTCCTCTTGAACAACAATCAAATAAATAGAATGAAAAAAATTCTGTAAATAACCAATTTGGTCAAATCTTACTCAGGCATATCTCAAAGTGCATAAAAACTCAATGCACACTGTTAGTAGCTTTAAACATTTGTTTCCCTTTTGAAATAAAATATACCACATCCTGGTCATAACTGACCTTGGCACATCACAAAGTGCATTTAGCTGAATAAAAAATGAACTGTCAAACACTTCAGTGCACAAACCCCCCCAAGAAAAGATTGATAACATTAACAAACATTGCACATCCACTATTGTGGTTTGTTTTGTTTTAAATCACCACGTGTGAGTAGGAACCTCTTTTTATAACTACACATTCCATTACACACACACACATATCAGTCAAGCAAAAATTTCTAGTAGAGTTAAAGATGCAAAAAGCACCTACTTAAAAACTTGAGTAATGACTTCAGTCTTGAAGGTTTGAGGTTTTTCTCAAAAAATTCTATAACAATTTTCTTATAGTTTTCTACTTTTCTCTGTAAATTTATCTAAATTTGAAACAATTTTCCTCAAATTTGTAATTTCCTCTAGTAAAATTGACTTTTCGTGTACATTTGAGACTTTATTATAAATTTGTGGATTTTTATGGCTATTTTTTTTGTTTATTTTTTAAATAAAATTACTGTTTTTTTTAATAAATTTGAAAATTGTGGTAAAATTTTGACTTTTTTTCCTTATACAATTTACACTTTTGACCATAAGTTTGCAGAGCCAGAACAGAACAATAATTTAACTCTGATTTCAAAGAAAAAAAATATTAATAAAATTGTATTTAATGAAATAAATTAACTTAAATGACCAAAGATGCAGTTATTTCTGTTAAAATATTTCTATATATTTATAGTTTTTCAGAATTCTCCTCATCAACCAGACAGCAAGAAAAACCTCCCTTATTTTGAAATCCAAATGTTGGCATGTTTAGTTTGTCTGAAGGCTGTTGACAGATTAAAGTCATTGACTTCATGAATTTCTGTCATCTTAACTTGCCAGGTACACAATAATGGATGGATATTGTAGTAGCTAGTGAAGTCAGTCCTAAGCGATTCAATCACTCTTGCCTTTCCCTGCATACAGTATGAAGCCTCACCACACATTTGCTAAGTGACTCTTCATTATTATTCATTATTCCAGCAGGTTAAAACCATCATAAATGCCTCCACTGCTTACATATCTCTTCTGTTTTTTTCCGCATTTAAAGTACTTTAATAAGCTCATGTTTCTCTCAGACAGCAACACTAGAAAACCTCTGCCTGCCTGACTGGAACGTTCACGTGGGCAGGGCGCTTCTGAACTCCGTGCGGATGACAGCCACATGCGTTGTTCGTGTGCGCACTTGCAGACCATTCCTTCATTCCTTCATATTTTTTTCTTGAATTTATATTTCCTTGGTGTGGCCTGAGCCACTCTGAGGCTGGTTCTGGACCGCATGTAACATTCACTTGTAACACTCTCGGCGCCACACCAGTCGGCTGCCTTTTGCAACAGCGGCTCGATTCCGAGTTTTTTTTTCCCTTCCTCTCTCTTTTGATCACTTTTTTTTTTTCACCCCACTTATATCACGGACACACAGATCGTCCCAAATGTCTCCTGAGCCGGTGGACGGAGCCACTGTTTATAGCAGGATACGATACAACAGGGAAGAGCTGCTAGCATTTAACCGCCACCCGGTCCCAGTGGAAAAACTCGACATACCGAGAGAACTGAGGCGAAAACGCCGCGGCTGCCGGGCTGGAGTAAGGCGGAGGACAAAAAATATAAGGTACAGACCCTCCCTTCCATCTGTTGTCATGGGAAATGTACGGTCGATACTGGGAAAGTTAGATGAGCTAGCGGCTATCTCCCGTTATGATAGCACTTACCGGGAGTGCTCTCTCCTTTTGTTTACTGAGACGTGGCTAACTGAACTAGCAGCAGATGCTAACATTGAGCTGGAGGGTTTTCACATGATACGAGCTGACCGAACACCAGAGAGTGGCAAAACTAGGGGCGGTGGAGTGATAATGTATGTTAACAACAACTGGTGTAGACCGGGACATATCACTGTTAAACAACGACACTGCAGCAAAGACATTGAGTTGCTAGCTGTTAGCATGAGGCCTACATATCTCCCGAGAGAACACTCACACGTGATCTGCATTGTTGTTTATGCAAATCCGACGGCGAACGCTGGGACAGCGCGTGACGTCATCCATTCAGTAACCAGCAGGCTGCAGACAGAACACCCAGATGCTCTTTTCCTCATCTCAGGCGATTTCAACCACGTTTCACTGTCTCCCATTCTGCCCACTTTCACCCAGTATGTCACATGCCACACTAGAGACAATAAAACACTGGATTTGTTCTACGCAAACACTAAGGAGGCGTACACCTCATCACAACTCCCCCCACTTGGGAGATCGGATCACAACTTGGTTCATCTCCGACCGGTGTACAAACCCCTAGTGCACAGACAACCTCCGGCCATGCACACTGTGGAGTTATGGTCTGAGGAGACAATGGACACTCTAAAGGACTGTTTTGAAGCCACTGCCTGGAAGCAGCTCTGCGATCCACATGGTGAGGACATCGATGGCCTCATTCACACCTTCACGGGCTACCTCAGCTTCTGTGTGGACAAATCCGTTCCCACCAAGACCATACGGCGTCACTCAAACAACAAACCCTGGATCAACCCTGAGATAAAAACACTTCTGAGAGAGAAGAAGAGGATCTTCAGGTCGGGGAACAGGGAGATGCTGAAGTCCGTACAGAGGGAGCTGAGGAGAAAGATCAGAGAAGGCAAGGACAGCTTCAGGAAGAAGATGGAGGACAAGCTGCAACAGAGCGACATCAGCGGGGTCTGGAGAAACCTCAAAACCATCTCGGGGCTCCAGAATACCTCCCCCCAGGCCACGGGGGGCAGGGAGTGGGCGAACAACCTGAATCTGTTTTTCAATAGATTTGACCAACCGCCCTCCCCCCTGTCTGCACAACAACCACTGCTGCCTCTAAGAAATCAAGTCCTGCTACCCACTCCCCACTCCACCGACACCCCCCCCCCCCCACTCCCAACACACAGCCCCCCATCCTGACCCTGACCAAGACCCAGGTGAGGACGGAGCTGAGGAAGATCAAGGCGAGGAAGGCGTCGGGACCGGACGGCATCAGCGCAAAGCTCCTCAAGTCCTGTGCAGACCAGCTGTGTGGGATTGTGACGTATATCTTCAACATGAGCCTGAAACTGGGGAGGGTACCACAGCTGTGGAAAACATCTTGTGTGGTACCTGTACCAAAAACTTCCCACCCCAAAGACCTGAACAGCTTCAGACCGGTGGCCTTGACGTCCCACTTGATGAAGACCCTGGAGAGACTGCTCCTTGCTCATCTCCGCCCCCTGGTGGAACCAGCGATGGATCCACTCCAGTTCGCCTACCAGCATGGCATTGGGGTGGAGGATGCGGTGATCTTCCTCCTTCACCGTTCTCTGTCCCACCTGGAGAAGCCCGGGAATATGGTGAGGATCATGTTCTTTGACTTCTCCAGTGCTTTCAACACCATCCAACCGATGATCCTGAAGGACAAGCTGCTGCGCGCAGGGGTGGACCAGCACCTGTCATCATGGATCCTGGACTACCTCACGAACCGGCCTCAGTTTGTGAGAACCCGGGACTGTGTTTCCGACACGATCATCAGTAGCACGGGGGCCCCCCAGGGAACGGTGCTGGCTCCCTTCCTGTTCACTCTTTATACTGCGGACTTCTCACACAACACAACACATTGCCATCTACAGAAGTTCTCTGATGACTCTGCGATCGTTGGTCTCATCTCCAGCGGAGATGAAGCTGAGTACAGAGGGCTTATCCAGGACTTTGTGGACTGGTGCCATCGGAACTGCCTCCAGATCAACGCGAGGAAAACTAAGGAGCTGGTGGTGGACTGCCGCAGGCATGGACAGCCCCTCACAGCACCAGTAAATATACAGGGAACAGACATCGAGATGGTGACATCCTACAAGTACCTGGGTATTCATCTGAACAATAAACTAGACTGGTCACACAATACTGACGCACTCTACAAGAAGGGACAGCGCAGGCTGTTCCTGCTGAGGAGACTCAGGTCTTTTGGTGTACAAGGGGCGCTGCTGAAGTCATTCTATGACACGGTGGTGGCATCAGCCATCACTTTTGGAGTGGTCTGCTAGGGCAGTGGCATCACTGCAGCCGATAGGAAGAGACTGAACAAACTGATTAAGAAAGCTAGCTCTGTCCTGGGGCAACGCCTTGATCCGATGGAGGAGATAGGAGAGAGGAGGACGGTGGCTAAACTGTCATCTCTGCTGGAGTCCGAGTTCCACCCTATGCAGGACATACTGGATGCACTGAGGAGCTCATTTAGCAGCAGACTACATCATCCCAGGTGCACAACCGAGAGGTTTCGTAGGTCCTTCCTACCAACGGCTGTCAGACTGTACAACCTAAGCAGGGCTGCTCGCAGAGATAGCAAAAAGACGTAACAAACTAATAGTTTTTTTTGAATGCAAAAGATGCAATAGACTTACACAATGGTCCTCTCCGGCATACAACTAGGAACATACCGGTCGCTATGGAGGGTGAGAATATGTATGGGCACATAATCATACCATGTAGGATAACTAAATAGACGGTTATGCTGTTTCATCCCACCTAGCAACAATGCTCTGCACTGTGTGTGTTTATATATTTACATATTTATTCCATCTAGCTACAATGCTCTGCACTGGGTGTGTTTATATTTATATATCTATATATTTATTCCATCTAGCTACAATGCTCAGCACTGGGTGTGTTTATATTTATATATCTATATATTTATTCCATCTCGCTACATTGCTCCGCACTGTGTGTGTTTATATACTTGCATATTTATTCCACCTAGCTGCAATGCTCCGTACTGTGGGTGTTTATATATTTACATATTTATTCCATCTAGCTACAATGCTCTGCACTGTGTGTTCATATATTCATATATTTATTCCATCCAGCTACAATGCTCTGCACTGTGTGTCTGTGTGTGTGTGTGTGTATATATATATTTTATAGTAATATGTACATATGTATATTAGCTGCTCTTGCTTGCTTGTTTTTTTTTTTTTTTTTCTTGCCTTCTGATTGTTGCTCTGAGTGTTGCTATCCCTGTGCTGTTGCGATCCTGGAATTTCCCCGTTGTGGGACTAATAAAGGCTTATCTTATCTTATCTTATGTGGCCCACTAATTGAATAGGCCTGCCATAAAGCTTGTCATGGAAGCATGAAGTGCTCTAAAATTTCCTGGTCAACAGCTGTGCCAACTTTTAAAATTAATTTTATGTATGGGGAAGGGGGATGGGGTGAAAAGTTCATAGTGGTCAAATTTGACCAAATGTGGTTTATTTTTCAACATAGGGCAACTTGGTGGCACAGTGGTTAGCACTGTGATAACACAGTAAGAAGGTCACAGGATCGATTCCACCCCTGACCATCGGTAACCCTTCTGTGTGGAGTTTGCATGTTCTCCCCGTGTCTGCGTGGGTTTACCCCGGGTATTCCGGTTTCCTCCCACAGGCCAAAAACATGCAAGTTAGAATAATTGGAGACTCTAAAGTGGCCCTAGGTGTGAATGTGTGTGTGAAGGATGAAAGGATTGGCGCCGTACCTTAGCTGCTTGATCCATCCAGGTGAATGCCCTGTAATTTCCCTGTCGGATTAACATAGTCTTCCCTTTGGTCCACACACTTCTTCCACCAGTGTTGCAGCACCTGGATCCCTGCAGTTGAAAAATAAACCACATTTGGTCAAATTTGACCATTATGAACTTTTCAGCCCCCACCCCACCCCCTGGTAATATTCTTTTTTTTTTTTTTTTTTTGAGAAGCTGAATTTGGGGTTTTCATGAACTATCAAACCATCAACATTAAAAGAAACAAACACTTGAAATATATCACTCTATGTGTAATGAATCTATACAATATATGAGTTTCAATTTTTGAACTGAATTACTGAAATAAATAAATAAAATATAATATAATATAATATCTTTATTATATTATAATACTATATCTTTATATCTACACTATATCTTTAAATATAATATCTTTATTATATAAAAATATAATAAAGAAACTTTTTGATGACATTCTAATTTACTGGGATGTACCTCTAGGTGAGAGGATAGATGTAAATGTGTATGAAAAATCATGAAAATGAGGAAATAAAGGTGAAACATGGCAAATATTTAAAAAGTAATAAACTTGCCGGGAAAAAGTTGCAAGAAAAACCTCACTAATTGTTGAGAAAACTGAACATTTGGACATTTATGAGAGAAATAAAAAGTCAAGAGAAGATTAAAAAATGTGTGTGTGTGTGTGGGGGGGGGGGGGTGGCAGTCCGCCCAGGGCGTCATACAAGCCAGGACCGCCACTGACTCTGGTCATACGTAAAAAATCAAAATCCATTTTGATCAATAATGCAACGAGGGTCAAGAAATTTTAATGTTTCGTTAAAATTGAATCTTTGATACCTGGTGAATGTCAAATGACTTTGACCTTGAATAGTGGTGTGATTTTAAGTGACTAGGTCACCAAGTTTTAAAAACTTAACTTTACGGCTTATCACCATGATTACTGTAAATACTGTAAAATAAAAATAAATTCTTTTAAATTTAGGTTAGCATTATTTTTTCCACACCCAAAGAAAGTACTAGAAGGAAACTTAGGCACTGATGTCAATTAAGCTTTTGAATGCTATATACATTCTGTAAATCTAGACCCATAAAAGGCATGGGTCTGCATCTTGGTTGTGTGCAGTCTAGTTCAATCAGCATTCCCCCTTTGCATGCATTTCTCTTATACTCCTTATAAGAGTAGTACAGTATTTGTTGATTTGTTGTTTGTGCTCCTTTACAGATAAAATCACCGAGGGAGAATTCATTCGGGGTGTGATGGAAAACAAGGACATCTTGCGCTTGATACAATATGACGAACCTCAGAAAATCAAGGACAAGCTCAAGGAGAAGAAGCAGTAGTTTGCAGGCTGACAGGAGGGCAGAAAATTGCTCTCCTAGTGCGGTTTGAAAGACTGATTTACTCCTCAGTTCACTAATTAACACAACCTCACCGCTTGTTTGCTTGACTCACAATTTTAAATTTTGTTTCATTAATTTATTAAATGGTAAAAAAATATTTAAATATCACAACACAGCGGCCCGCTGTATGTTTAACAATAGGAAACAAAATGGACAAACAGATGTTGTATTTAACTTTGCACAGTCTCTTTTTTTCTTTTTTAATCGCTGAAAAACAAAGCCTCATTGCAGCCTGTGAAGTTGTGACTAAATCGGATCCACTGATTCAGGCTTGACAGAGATTAATTTTCAAGATTTCTTCTGTTTGTTTAGGCATAAGAAATAAACTTGGTGTCATGAGAATGTGCAGAAGTCTTAAAAGTCTTTTTGCATATTTTACTTTGTCATGTTTTGCTGTATGGGTGAAGAAAAGCCTGACCCTACTTTTGTGCACTAACTTTGTCATTGCAACAGCCACCAAGACTTGTTCCTGACTTTAACCTGCCACCCTCAGTGCCAAATTTTCACTGATAGGCTGATTTACTCTCTTGCAGTTAATGGTGCTCCGGTATGTGTTTTTTTCATGCTTGGATTAATTCATTAGATTGATAGCAAGAACGTCGGGATGAGAGCTCCTTATTAAGGGAATTAGGCTCAGGTTAACAATCTGTCTGTATCAGCCAATCCTATTAGCAGCTGAAGGTCAGTTGAGACATGTATACTGAGTTGAATGACTTGCTAAGATAATGTACCACAAGAAATTCCTCTAGATAGCTTGTGTGCTTGTGTGTTTCATTGCGCTGTCCCTTCTCTACAAGAAGGGACAGCGCAGGCTGTTCCTACTGAGGAGACTCAGGTCTTTTGGTGTACAAGGGGCGCTGCTGAAGTCATTCTATGACACGGTGGTGGCATCAGCCATCACTTTTGGAGTGGTCTGCTGGGGCAGTGGCATTACTGCAGCCGATAGGAAGAGACTGAACAAACTGATTAAGAAAGCTAGCTCTGTCCTGGGGCAGCGCCTTGATCCGATGGAGGAGATAGGAGAGAGAAGGACGGTGGCTAAACTGTCATCTCTGCTGGAGTCCGAGTTCCACCCTATGCAGGACATACTGAATGCACTGAGGAGCTCATTTAGCAGCAGACTACATCATCCCAGGTGCACAACCGAGAGGTTTCGTAGGTCCTTCCTACCAACGGCTGTCAGACTGTACAACCTAAGCAGGGCTGCTCGCAGAGATAGCAAAAAGACGTAACAAACTAATAGTTTTTTGAATGCAAAAGATGCAATAGACTTACACAATGGTCCCCTCCGGCATACAACTAGGAACATACCGGTCGCTATGGAGGGTGAGAATATGTATGGGCACATAATCATACCATGTAGGATAACTAAGTAGACGGTTATGCTGTTTCATTCCATCTAGCAACAATGCTCTGCACTGTGTGTGTTTATATATTTGCATATTTATTCCATCTAGCTACAATGCTCAGCACTGGGTGTGTTTATATATTTATATATCTACATATTATTCCATCTAGCTACATTGCTCCGCACTGTGTGTGTTTATATACTTGCATATTTATTCCACCTAGCTGCAATGCTCCGTACTGTGGGTGTTTATATATTTACATATTTATTCCATCTAGCTACAATGCTCTGCACTGTGTGTTCATATATTCATATATTTATTCCATCCAGCTACAATGCTCTGCACTGTGTGTCTGTGTGTGTGTGT
Organism: Pholidichthys leucotaenia; assembly: GCA_020510985.1. Lineage (NCBI taxonomy): Eukaryota > Metazoa > Chordata > Actinopteri > Cichliformes > Pholidichthyidae > Pholidichthys > Pholidichthys leucotaenia. Next base: position 320,867,216 of record CM035838.1, read on the forward strand.
ATATATATATATTTTATAGTAATACGTACATATGTTTATTAGCTGCTCTTGCTTGCTTGTTTTTTTTCTTGCCTTCTGATTGTTGCTCTGAGTGTTGCTATCCCTGTGCTGTTGCAATCCTGGAATTTCCCGTTGTGGGACTAATAAAGGCTTATCTTATCTTATCTTATCTTATCTTATATAATGTTCCATTTTAATCAAATACAGCAAGTGGATGTACAAATACAAACGTTTTAGAAGGTTTTTAAACATTTGAGTGTTCATTTTCTAAAGTATGACAATGAAATGAATCTTTACTTTTGCAGAATATAGTATCAGTGATTTGTATCAAAATGTGTAGAAAAACTCCTTGTCAGTGACGTGCACAGACATACAGACAAATTTTACTGCACTTACTTGGTATATCTATTGTATTTTAGTACCTATACTCTCATGGGCATATTTAGTACCCCATAGATTTCTACCGAATTATCAGCTCACAGAGAGACCATGATCTTCATCATTAATTATGTATTTACAGGACAAAATATGGGCAGCTTCAATTGAAAAATAAACACAGTATCTATTTAAAATACATAAATCTTTGCAAAAATCTGAAAAAGGTTTTTCTTTCAATAAATAAAATATTAAACCTTCACCTCCTCATGGATCGTCACCTTATCGTGGTGGGGGGGTTTGCGTGCCCCAGTGATCCCAGGAGCTATGTTGTCCGGGGGCAATTTGCCTCTGATAGGGTCTCCCAAGACAAACTGGTCCTGGGTGAAGGGCCAGACTAAGAACGATCCAACAGACTCTCATGATAAATTGTATATCAAGGATTCAGTGTACCCCGCCCGGTATGGGGTTACCGGGGCCCAACCCTGGAGCCAGGCCTGGGGGAGGGGCTCGAAGGCTAGCGTCTGGTGGCCGGGTTTCCACCCATGGGACCCAGCCAGGCTCAGCCCGAAGGAGTTACATGGGTCCGCCCTCCAGTGGGTTCACCACCTGCAGGAGGGATCATGGGGGTCCGGTGCTATGTGGATTAGGTGGCGGTCAAAGGTGGAGACCTTGGTGGACTGATCCCAAGCTTTCTAAACTGGTTTTTGGTACGTGGAATGTCACCTCTCTGGTGGGGAAGGAGCTTGAGCTGGTGTACGAGGTTGAGCAATACCGGCTAGATATAGTCGGCCTCACCTCAACACACAGCTCCGGTTCCGGAACCAGTCTCCTGGAGAGGAACTGGAGCTTGGCCTTTTCTGGAGTTGCCCCGGGCGAGAGGCAACGAGCAGGGGTGGGTATTCTTGTATCGCCCCACCTTGCTGCCTCTATATTGGAGTTTTCCCCGGTGGACGAAAGGGTTGCTTCCCTGCGCCTTCGGGTTGGGAAACTGGTCCTGACCATCATTTGTGCCTATGCACCAAATGATGTTTCAGAGTACCCACCCTTTTTGGAGTCTGTGACTGGGGTGCTGGAGGGTGCTCCTCCTGGAGACTCCATTGTCCTACTGGGGGACTTCAATGCGCACGTGGGCAACGACAATGAAACCTGGAGGGGGGTGATTGGGAGGAACGGCCTGCCCGAGCTGAACCCGAGTGGTGTTCAGTTATTGGACTTCTGTGCTAACCACAGTCTGTCCATAACGAACACCATGTTCAAGCATAAGGGTGTCCATATGTGCACCTGGCACCAGGACACCCTAGGTCACAGGTCGATGATCGATTTTGTTATCGTATCATCAGACCTGCGACTGTATATCTTGGGCACCTGGGTAAAGAGAGGTGCAGAGCTGTCAACTGATCACCACCTGGTGGTGAGTTGGATCCGATGGCAGGGGAGGAAGCCATTCAGACCTGGTAGACCCAAACGTATAGTGAGGGTGTGCTGGGAGCGTCTGGCTGAGGCCCCTGTCCGTGAGGTCTTCAACTCCCACCTCCGGAAGAACTTCAACCACATTCCGAGGGAGTCTGGAGTCATGGAGTCTGAATGGGCCATGTTCTCCACCTCTGTTGTTGAAGCGGCAGCCCAGAGCTGCAGCCGCAAGGTGGTCGGTGCATCTCGTGGTGGCAACCCCCGAACCAAGTGGTGGACACCAGTGGTGAGGGGGGCCATTAAGCTGAAGAAGGAGTCCTATCAAGCTTGGTTGGCTTGTGGGACTCCCGAAGCAGCTGAGGTGTACCGGCAGGCCAAGCAGAATGCAGCTCGGGTGGTTGCTGAAGCAAAAACCCGGGTATGGGAGGAGTTCGGTGAGGCCATGGAACAAGACTTTCGGTCGGCTTCAAAGAGATTCTGGCAAACTGTTCGGCGGCTCAGGAGGGGAAAGCAGCTCCCCTTCCACACTGTGTATGGTGCGGATGGGACACTGTTGACTTCAACTGGGGATATCGTCGGGCGGTGGAAGGAATACTTTGAGGATCTCCTCAATCCCACTGATACGCCTTCCACAGAGGAAGCAGGGTTTGGGGACGAGGGGGATGACTCGCCTATCACAGGGGCTGAGGTCACCAAGGTGGTTAAAAATCTCCTTGGTGGCCGGGCCCCGGGGGTGGACAAGATTCGCCCTGAGTACCTCAAGGCCCTGGATGTTGTTGGGTTGTCATGGTTGACACGCCTCTGCAACATTGCGTGGAGGTCGGGGGCAGTGCCTTTGTCATGGCAAACCGGGGTGGTGGTTCCTCTCTTCAAAAAAGGGGACCGGAGGGTGTGCTCCAACTTTAGAGGGATCACACTCCTCAGCCTCCCTGGGAAGGTCTATGCCAAGGTACTGGAGAGTCCGGCCGTTGGTCGAACCTCGGATTCAGGAGGAGCAATGTGGTTTTTGTCTTGGTCGTGGCACATCGGACCAGCTCTTTACCCTCTCAAGAATTCTTGAGGGTTCGTGGGAGTTTGTCCAACCAGTTTACATGTGTTTTGTGGACTTGGAGAAGGCATTTGACCGCGCCCCTCGTGGATTTTTGTGGGGGGTGCTTCGGGAGTATGGGGTATCGGGCTTGTTGTTACGAGCTATTCGGTCTCTGTATGACCGTTGTGAGAGTTTGGTTCGTATTGCCAACACTCGGTCGGAGTCATTCCCAGTGAGAGTTGGACTCTGCCAGGGCTGCCCTTTGTCACCGATCCTGTTCATAATTTTTATGGACAGGATTTCTAGGCGCAGCCAGGGAATGGAGGGTGTCATGCTTGGTGACCACAGGATCTCATCTCTGTTGTTTGCAGATGATGTTGTCCTGTTGGCTTCATCCAGCAATGACCTACAGCTCTTGCTGGGACGGTTTGCTGCTGAGTGTGAAGCGGCTGGGATGAGAATCAGCACCTCCAAGTCCGAGTCCATGGTCCTCAGCCGGAAAAAGGTGAATTGTCCTCTCCGGGTTGGGGACAGGCTCCTGCCCCAAGTGGAGGAGTTTAAGTATCTTGGGGTCTTGTTCACGAGTGAGGGGAAAATGGAGCGAGAGATCGACAGACGGATTGGAGCAGCATCTGCAGTGATGCGGACGTTGTACCGGTCTATTGTGGTGAAGAGGGAGCTTAGTTCTAAGGCAAAGCTGTCGATTTACCAGTCAATCTACGTTCCTACTCTCACCTATGGTCACGAGCTTTGGGTAATGATCGAAAGAACGAGATCGCGGATACAAGCGGCTGAAATGAGCTTTCTCCGTAGGATTGCTGGACTCACCCTCAGAGATAGGGTGAGGAGCTCAGTCATCCGGGAGAGGCTCAGAGTAGAACCGCTGCTCCTCCACATTGAAAGGAGTCAGTTGAGGTGGTATGGGCATCTGATTAGGATGCCTCCTGGACGCCTCCCACTTGAGGTGTTTCAGGCACGTCCCACTGGGAGGAGACCCCGGGGCAGACCCAGGACTCGGTGGAGAGACTATGTCTCCCAGCTGGTCTGGGAATGCCTTGGTATCCCCTCTGAAGAGCTGGAGCAGGTGGCTGGGGAGAGGGAAGTCTGGGCTTCTCTGCTTGAACTGCTGCCTCCGCGACCCGGACCTCCAGAAAAGTGGTAGAAGATGGATGGATGGATTAAACCTTCATTCAAATAAATAAATAAATCTTTGCAGAAAATTTAAAAAGGACATTCCCCTTGTCAGCAAAATGAGTCAAAATCTTCCCCTGTGTTATCCGCCACCCTCCATCCCCATAAAGACTGCAAGGATAGTTTATACAGCACAACTTGGTATATCAGTGAGACGATAGTAGCAAATAAACAAGAAAAATCATGAAAATTCAAGAAAAAAGTTGCAAATTTTATTTAAAAAAATTGCAAATTTATGAGTATATTGTTGTACAAAAATAATAAATTTATCAGGAAACAATTGCAAATTTATTTTAAAAAGTTATAATTTCTTTAAAAAAATGTCATTGTGTACAAGGAAAACCTCACCATTTGGTGAGAAAATTTGAAATTTATGAGAGAGAAAAAAATTATAGACAGGTTTCAGAAAATTGACATTTTTTTCTTTGTGATTTAATTGTTGTAAATTTACGACTTTTTTTCTTGGAAATGTGTGTGTACGGTATGTGGGTGGGGGGGCATTTGAAAGTTGGATTTGTTTCTCACAAAAATGTCACATTTTTTCGCATAAATTTGGGACTAATTTGTGACTTTTTAAGCTGAAAATTAGCATCTTTTATCATAGTTTTGCACCTTTATTCTTGTAAATTTGTACTGAAACTACATTTATACTATTGTAGTTGTACCTATGCTAAATCTATGAATATTCCCCACAACCACCATCCCCCTTGTCTTCTTTGGGCTGCTCCCTTTAGGGGTCGCCACAGCGGATCATCTGTCTCCATTTCACCCTATCCATTGCACCTTCCTCTGTAACACCAACCCTCTCCATGTCCTCCTCCACTACATACATGAATCTTCTCTGTGGCGTTCCTCTTTTCCTCCTGCCTGGCAGCTCCATCTTCAACATCCTTTATCCATTGTATCCACTATCCCTCCTCTGCACATATCCAAACCATCTCAGCCTTGGCTCTCTTACTTTGTCTCCAGACCGCTCAGTGTGAGCTGTCCCTCTGATATACTCATTTCCAGTGTTGGAAATGATACTTTGTAACGCGTTACTCCCAACAAAGGGAGCATTACATTACTGTAATGCCACTACTTTTGCAGTAACATGCTGTGTAACAAAATTACTGTTTAAAAATTCAGTAATGCGTTACAGTTACTGAAATTCGATCAGATGCGTTACTCACATTACTCATTTTATTAATATGGATAGATATTTTTAGCGCAAATAAATATAAACTGATCCTACATAGCTGAGCTGATGCAGTCATCAGTCTCCTCCGCAGGTCGGTTTCCTGTCCTGCCCCAGTTTACGCCGCCACCCGGAGGGGAGAAATGCCGTGTCGGCGGTGACTTCTCATATCAAGCCCTGATCACCTGTTGTCTGAGCGGTGAGTAGCCCCCAACAGCTCCTACCTCCGTGGTTAAACATGAGTATTTCTAAGATAAGATAAGATAAGATAAGCCTTTATTAGTCCCACAATGGGGTAATTCCAGGATTGCAACAGCACAGGGATAGCAACACTCAGAGCAACAATCAGAAGGCAAGAAAAAAAAAAAAAAAAAAACCAAGAGCAGCAAGTATACATATGTACATATACGTATATATATATATATACGTATATATATATATATATATATATATATATATATATATATATATATATATAGACACACAGTGCGGAGCATTGTAGCTGGATGGAATAAATATATGAGTATATAAACACAGTGTGGAGCATTGTAGCTAGATGGAATAATATGTAGATATATAAACACACAGTGCGGAGCATTGTAGCTAGATGGAATAAATATGTAAATATATAAACACACACAGTGCAGAGCATTGTTGCTAGGTGGGATGAAACAGCACAACCGTCTACTTAGTTATCCTACATGGTATGATTATGTACCCATACATATTCTCACCCTCCATAGCGACCGGTATTTTCTTAGTTGTATGCTGGAGGGGACCATTGTGTAAGTCTATTGCGTCTTTTGCATTCAAAACTATTAGGTTGTCACGTCTTTTTGCTATCTCTGCGAGCAGCCCTGCTTAGGTTGTACAGTCTGACAGCCGTTGGTAGGAAGGACCTGCGAAACCTCTCGGTTGTGCACCTAGGATGATGTAGTCTGCTGCTAAATGAGCTCCTCAGTGCGTTCAGTATGTCCTGCATAGGGTGGAACTCGGACTCCAGCAGAGATGACAGTTTATCCACCGTCCTTCTCTCTCCTATCTCCTCCACCGGATCAAGGCACTGCCCCAGGACAGAGCTAGTTTTCTTGATCAGTTTGTTCAGTCTCTGCCTATCGGCTGCCGTAATGCCACTGCCCCAGCAGACCACTCCAAAAGTGATGGCTGATGCCACCACCGTGTCATAGAATGTCTTCAGCACCGCCCCTTGTACACCAAAAGACCTGAGTCTCCTCAGTACGAACAGCCTGCGCTGTCCCTTCTTGTAGAGTGCGTCAGTATTGTGTGACCAGTCCAGTTTATTGTTCAGATGAACACCCAGGTACTTATAGGATGTCACCATCTCAATGTCTGTTCCCTGTATATTTACTGGTGCTGTGAGGGGTTGTCCTTGCCTGCGGCAGTCCACCACCAGCTCCTTAGTTTTCCTCGCATTGATCTGGAGGCAGTTCCGATGGCACCAGTCCACGAAGTCCTGGATAAGTCCTCTGTACTCAGCTTCATCTCCATTGGAGATGAGGCCAACGATCGCAGAGTCATCAGAGAACTTCTGTAGATGGCAGTGTGTTGTGTTGTGTGAGAAGTCCGCAGTATAAAGGGTGAACAGAAAGCTACTAAAGCTACTAAAAAAAAGCTACTTTAGAAAGCTTCTAAATGTAGCTTCTTCTAGAGGAAGAAGCTACATTTAGTGTCCACAGTTGTGTAAATGTTTTCTTACTGCACAGCGAAAAAGTGACTGTGATTTGTTGCAGTAGAGAACAGCTTAAGGTGAACTTTCATTTATCTGTGCTTTCCATTTTATTTTATCTTATTTATTTACATGCTGTTGTGATATGCAACTATTTCATGGAAGTAAATCCTCTAAATATGCATTTTTAATGAGCTGGTCCAGGGGTGTCAAACATATAGCTCGTGGGCCAAAAATGGCCCACCAGGGGGTCCAAAATTTTATCTGTGAATTTACAGCTTTATTTCTAGTAAATTTCTGACTTTTTGCTGATTACAGTAGTTTGTGTAAATCTGAGACATTTTTTCTCTGTAAGATGAGACTTTTTTCTCATCAGTTTTCTTTTTCTTCTTTTATTGATGAGAACAAGGGGCCCTTGATCTTGCTATGTGAGCAAGATGATTTAAGTATGCATTTAAAAGAAACATGAAAGTTACTTTTCCAAGTAACTAGTTACTTTAATCATGCAGTAACTGGTAAGTAACTCAGTTACTTTTGAAAAGAAGTAACTAGTAATTGTAACTAGTTACTGTTTTTAGTAAACAGATAGATAGATAGATAGATAGATAGATAGATAGATAGATAGATAGATGTAGGAATTTACCAATTAATTCATTAAAAATCCTTCAGTGTGTTTTTCTGAATTTTTTTTTTCTCATTTTGTCTCTCATAGATGAGGTATACCTGTGATGAAAATTGGAGACCTCTCTCATCTTTTAAGTGGGAGAACTTGCACAATTGGTGGCTGACTAAATACTTTTTTGCCCCACTGTAGATATAGATATAGATATATATCTTATATATATACGTATATATATATATATATATATATATATATATATATATATATATACTGTATATATACTGTATATATATATATATATATATATATATATATATATATATATATATATATATATATATATAAGAGCTAGCTAGCTGGCTAGCTAGCTCCAACCGCCACCCGGTGCTAACGGAGAAGCTCGACATGCTGAGGAACTGTGGCGAAAACGACGCGGGTGCCGGGCTGGAGTTTAGGCGGAGTGCCAGAAATATAAGACAGAATAATAAAGAGCGATGGCAAGAACCAAGCAGACCGGCTGTAAATCTACTGGAGGAAAAAGCCCCCCAGGAAGCAGCTAGCCACCAAGGCTGCTCAAAAAAGCGTTCCGGCCACCGGCGGAGTGAAGAAGCCTCACCGTTACAGGCCCGGTACCGTGGCTCTGAGAGAGATCCATCGCTACCAGAAATCCACGGAGCTGCTCATCCGTAGGCTGCCCTTCCAGCGCCTGGTGAGGGAGATCGCTCAGGACTTCAAGACCGACCTGCGCTTCCAGAGCTCCGCCGTCATGGCTCTGCAGGAGGCCAGCGAGGCCTACCTGGTGGGTCTCTTCGTGGACACCAACCTGTGCGCCATCTACGCCAAGAGGGTCACCACCATCATGCCCAAAGACATCCAGCTGGCCCGCCGCACCCGCGGAGGGAGAGAGAGCTTAGACTTTCTGCTGCACATTCACCAACCACAATGCTCTGCACTGTGTGTCTATATATATATATATATATATATATATATTTATAGTAATATGTACATATGTATACTAGCTGTTCTTGTTTTTTTCTTGCCTTCTGATTGTTGCTCTAAGTGTTGCTATCCCTGTGCTGTTGCAATCCTGGAATTTCCCCATTGTGGGACTAATAAAGGCTTATCTTATCTTATCTTATCTTATCTTATCTTATATACATCATAGATGAATAGATGGTGACCCATATAGGTACATGAATCATACCCGCTGTACAATGCAGGACTATCAGGTGCAGGGTGAAATGTGAGGTACCAATTAGACTGTAAGGTGCAGTATGGCAGCATAGTTATGGTCAGAATTAAACATCAAAGTGAGTTATTGTACAGTGAAATGGCATGTGGCAGGAAAGATTTCCTGTACCTAACTGTTTGGCAACAAAGCTGCAGCAGTCTGCTGGAGAAAGTGCTCCATTGTCTGTCCAGTGTGTGGTGGAGGGGGTGATCAGGATTGTCCATGATGGATCGCAGTCTGTTTAGTGTCCTCCTCTCCACCACAGTCTCAACAGTCTCAAAGGTCTCTGACCTGAGACCAATTACAAAGCCAGCCTCCTTGATAATCTTGTCAAGTCTGTTGGTGTCACTGGCTCTAATATTGCTACCCCAACAGACAGCAGCAAAGAAGATGGCACTGGCAACAATGGTCTGATAGAAAAGCTCCAGCATCCTGTTACACACATTGAAGGATCTCAGCTTCCTCAGGAAGTAGAGTCTGCCCATCCCCTTCTTGTATGCAGCATCGGTGTTGGATCTCCAGTCCAGCCCATTGCTGATCATGACACCCAGGTATTTGTAGTCCTCAACCACCTCCACATCCTCCCCCCTAATCTGCAATGGCTGAGAAGGCGTCCTCTTCTTCCTAAAGTCAATCACCATCTCTCTGGTCTTGCTGACATTCAGCCTCAGGTGATTCTGCTTGGTCCACTCCACAAATCTGTCTACCAGTGCCTTGTACTCCCCCTCCTGTCCCCCCTTATACACCCACCAACAGCTGAGTCGTCAGAGAATTTCTGCAGGTGGCATGACTCGGTGTTGGACTGAAAGTCTGTGGTGTATAAAGTGAAGAGAAAAGGAAAGAGTACAGTCCCCTGTGGAGCTCCTGTATCACTAACCACCACATCAGACAAGACACTGCCAGCCAGACAAACTGTGGCCTGCTTGTCAGGTAGTCAGTAATCCAGGAGATCACAGAGCTGTTGACCCCCATCACTCGCAGCTTCTCACCCAACAGCAGTGGCTGGATGGTGTTAAAGGCACCAGAAAAATCAAAGAATGTGATTCTCACAGTGTCTCCTTCGTCATCCAGGTGCAGATGGGCTTGTTGCAGCAGGTAGATAACAGCGTCTTCAACACCTAAATGGGGCTGATATGCAAACTGCAGAGGGTCTAGCCATGTCTTCACCTGTGGCCTCAGGTGGGCTAAGACCAGTCTCTCCAGGACCTTCATCACATGGGATGTGAGGGCAACTGGTCGATAGTCATTCAGGTCAGATGGAGATGACTTCTTGGGGACAGAAACCAGGCAAGACGTCTTCCACAGCACCGGTACTCTCTCCAGACTCAGGCTCAGGTTGTACAGGTGTTTCAGTACCGGAGCTAGTTGGTTGGCACAAGTCCTCAGGTTCCTGGCGGAGATGCCATCAGGGCCCGCAGTCTTCCGCTGACGGAGTCTCTCCAGTTGTTTCTTGGCCTGGTCTGATGTGTGTGTGGGTGTAGGGGGGGCTTGTATCCCCAGAGGAGGGTGAGGGGGGTGAGGGGGGAGATGGAGAGAGGTGCTGCACAGGATGGTGGGAGGGGAAGGGGTGTGTGGAGGTCTGGCTATGTTGTGGGGGTGACTGGAGGGTGGGTGGAGGGGTATGTGGGGGCCTGGCTGTGTTGTGGGGGTGACAGACGGTGAGTTGAACCTATTAAAAAACAGATTCAGCTCATCAGCTCTCTCAAGGCTCCCAGGTGTCTGTCAGTCTCTCTCCTTACACCCAGTAATTTGTTTCGTTCCCATCCACATATCCTTAGTCTTTTTTTGCCTAGGTTTATCCTCCAACTTCCTCCTGTAATTGTCTTTACACCTCCTCAGCATCTCTCTAAGTTTGTGCTGCACTCTCCTCAGTTTCTCCTTGTATCTAGACCTAAAAGCTCTCTTCTTGTTGTTCATAAGTGCTTTCAGGTCACTGGTGACCCATGGTTTGTTGTTGGGGAAACAGTGTATGGTCTGAGCTGGCATGGCTGTGTCTTCACAGAATCTGATGTATTCTGTGATGCAGTCAGTCATATTGTCTATGTCCACCCCATGTGGTTCACAGAGTATGCCCCAGTCCGTCGTCTCGAAGCAGTCCTGAAGTGCATCAGCAGCCTCCTGTGTCCACCTCCTCACAGTCCGTGTATAAGCAGGCTGCCTTTGCACAAGGGGAACGTACTTGGGTGTTAACATGACCATGCAGTGGTCCGATTTGCCAATGGGGGGTAGAGCTGTGGCACTATATGCAACTCTTGCATTGGCATACAGTAGATCCAGTGTTTTATTTTCTCCGGTGGGACAGTCAATAAACTGGTGAAAGTTTGGTAGTGTTTTTCCGAGTGAGACATGGTTAAAATCACCCGTGATGACCATAAATGTGTCAGGGTGCTTCTCCAGTAATGTGGCAGTAGTGGAGCTGATGATGTCACTGGCTGCTGTGCGTCAGCCAACGGAGGTACATAGACGATAATTACCACGTCACACATAAGTTCTGATGGCATATAATAGGGTTTCATACTCACGGCCAGCAGTTCAAAGTCCAGGCTGCAGCGCTTTTCCGTCACATATGTAAATGTGTCCAGGATTACACCACCTTTCATTCACATGAAGTGCCAATCCTCCTCCCCTCTTTTTCCTGCTAATTATAATATCCCTGTCCCACTGGATAGTCTTAAAGCCAGGTATCGCTACGTTTATATCCGGTATCTGTGAGTGTAACCACGTCTCTGTAGAACACATGATACCACACTCACGATATTCCTTTTGTGTCCTGACCAGTTCTGACTAGTAACTTGTTCAACACTGCACATTTCTAATCTTGTCCCTCCTAATCACTCCCAATGAAAATCTTAGCATCTTCAACGCTGCCACCTCAAGTTCCACCTCCTTTCTCTTTGTCAGCACCACCATCTCCAAACCATGCATCATAGCAGGTCTCACTACCATCTTGTAAATCTTCCCTTTCACCTTGCTGCTACCTTTCTGTCACAAATCACCCCTGACACTCATCTCCACCCACTCCACCCTGCCTGCACTCTCTTCTTCACCCCTCTTGTGCATTTTCCATTGCTTTGGATGGTTAACCCCAGGTATTTAAACTCATCTACTTTCATTACCACTACTCCTTCCATCTCCACCGTTAGACCTGCCTCCTTCTCATTCACACTCATGTATTCTTGCTTCTACTGACTTTCATTCCTCTTCTCTCCAGAGCATACCTCCACCTCTTCAGGTTCTCTTCCACCTGCTCCCTACTCTCACTACAGATCACAATGTCATCTGCAACCATCATAGTCCATGGAGACTCCTACCTGACCTTGTCTGTCAGCCTGTCCATCAGACAAACAAGAAGGAGCTCAGAGACAATCCCTGATGTAATCCCACCACCACCTTGAATCTATCCGTCATTCCTACAGCCCATTTCACTACCATCTCACTGTCCTCATACATGTCCTGCACCACCCTCACATACTTCTCTGCCACTCATGACTTTCTCATACAGTACCACACTTCCTCTCTTGGCACCCTATCATATGCTTTCTCTAGACCCACCAAGACACTGTGCAACTCCTTCTGACCTTCTCTATACTTCTCCAACAGCACTCTTAGAGCAAACACTGCATCTATAGTCCTCTTTCTTGGCATGAAACTACTGCTGCTCACTGATTGTCACCTCTCCTCTTCACCTGGCTTCAACAACTCTTTCCCATATCTTCATAGTGTGGCTGATCAACTTTATGCCTCTGTAGTTACTACAGCTCTGAGCATCACCTTTGTTCTTGAAAATTAGTACCAAAAACACTTCTTCTCCACTCCTCAGGCATCCTCTCACTCTCCAAGATTGTGTTAAACAATCTGGTTAAAAAGTCCACTGCCATCTCTTCTAAACATCTCCATATCTCTACAGGTACAGTACATCATCTGGACCACCCGCCTTTCCATTCTTCATCCTCTTCAAAGCTGCCCTCACCTCCACCTTGCTAATCCTCGGGACTTCCTTGTTCACTATCATTCCTTCATCCATCCTCTTCTCTTTCTCATTTTCTTTATTCATCAGCTCCAACTACCATCCCCCTTGTAACTGTTAAAAAAACTAAAACACACCTACTGTGTGCACTTTCACAAAACAACAAAAAATGCTGAGGTTTAGGGTAATGAAACACCTTACTCACCTAAATTTAGCATAAGGTAGAATTGTATAAATGTAAATTAAATGCAAGTTTGCAAAATTACAGGTGCAAAAACATGCTTTAAATTAAAAAATGACATGGTACAGACCCAAGAAGCAGACACGACTCAGGAAACACAGTTAACCTTTTATTAATAATAGTGTGAATGTATGGATGCATGTGTGAATGTCTGTAGTGAGTGTAGTGTGTAGATGAGTTAGCTTGGGGCAAGCAGAGCACCGTGCAACCTGTCAACCCTAAGGACAGAGCAGAGAGACAATTAGGAGCAATCCTGACAGGAGAAGTGCCAGATAAAACTGTCCTTACTTTTTGCTGAGTTGGAGAAGCACACAGGTTAGCACACTGGCCCAGGCCAGGAGGACAGTGCCAGTCGCCCCGTAGGAGATGTAGCAGGCAGGTGAATGTGGCAGGGAGGTCCGCCGCTAGGTGGAACGAGAGTCCACCGCCGAGAGGACACCACCTGTGCACAGGGGAAGGAGATGGGTGGGAGGAAAGTTTCAGGCTTACTTGGCTGCCGGATGGTTAGGAGACCCTAGGCGAGCAGAAGCGCTGGAAAGACGATGAGGCTGGAAGCTCAGTGGAGAGTTGGCAAATTCAGGTTCCTCAGGAAGGAAGCAGACGACTCCGCACGGATCCCTGGGCCTCACAGAATATATAGGCAGAGCTAGCTAGCAGGCAGGTGTGTGCGCAGGTGCACCTAATTGGCAGCCATGACAGTACTCCCCCCCAACGACACGCCTCTCAGCGGTTGATCCATCCTACCTGGGTGCGCCTTGGAAGTCCCTGATGAGTTGCTTGTCCAGCACGTAGGAGGGGCGCACCCAGGATCTCCACTCCGGCCCATACCCCTACCAATCCACTAGGTACTGTAGACTGCCACCCTGGCGTCAGACGTCCAGAATGGCATTGACCTTCCAAGCTGGGCTGCCGTCGATCATCATCGGTGGTGGTGGGTCCCTGGGTGGAGGACACAAGGGGCTGGAGCATACAGGCTTGACCTGAGAGACGTGAAAAGAAGGACAGATGTGGGGGGGGGGGGGGGCTAGTCGCACACATACTGGGTTAATGATTTGTGTGATGGGAAAGGGTCTGATGAACCTTTGAGACATCTTCCTCCTCTCACCCTTTAAATCAATATGCTTGGTAGACAGCCATACCTGTTGTCCCACCTGGTAGGCGGGAGCTGGAGCCCTGTGACGGTTGGCCACTGCCGTGTTGCGCACAGCTGTGTGTTGCAGAGCCTCCCGGGTAGCCCTCCAGATCCGACGACACTACTGCAGGTGGGCACGAACCGACGGAACCGAGATGTCCCCTTCCTCCTCTGGGAACAGTGGGGGATTGTATCCCAACAAGGCCTGGAAAGGAGACATGCCTATGGCTGATGAGATGGTGGTGTTGTGCACATACTCAATCCAGGGAAGGTGGGAGCTCCAAGACGGGGGGTTGGTGGTGGCGACACACTGCAGTGCGGCCTCCAATTCCTGGTTCGCTCATTCACACTGCCCGTTGGTTTGAGGATGGTAGCCTGAAGATAGGCTCACAGTGGCCCCCAAGGCACAGCAAAACGATCTCCATCCAGACTTGGGACACAAACTGGGGACCCTGGTCCGAGACGATGTTCAAGGGGATGCCATGAAGACGAACCACATGCTGGACTAGGAGGTCCGCCGTCTCCTTGGCCATGGGTAGCCACTGCAGGGGAACAAAATGGGCAGCCTTGGAGAATCTGTCGACCAGTGTAAGAATTACCGTGTTGTGGTTGGATGATGGGAGACCGGTGATGAAATCCAGAGCCACATGGAACCACGGCCTGCCAGGGATGGGGAGGGGATGGAGTAATCCAGCTGGAGGAGAAGACGTCTTCCCGGTGGCACACTGAGGACAGGTCCGAATGTACTCCCTGACGTCCCTCTGCAGCGACGGCCACCAAAATGTCCTCTAGATCAGCTCCACTGTGCGTCCCTGCCCTGGGTGACACGAGAACTTAGATGAATGACCCCAATGAATAACCTCCCCCTAGACAGCTGACGGAACAAACAGTCTACCCGCTGGCCCCCCACCCGGGTCGGGATCGTCCTCCAGAGCCTTCAACACCTTGTCCTTAATACCCCAGGAGGTGGCGCCTACAACACACGATGGAGGTAGGATAGGGTGCTCGGGCGTCTCCGTCATCTCCGAGGCAAACTGGCAGGACAAGGCACCCGGCTTCGTGTTCTTCGACCCGGGACGATAGGTAATGGTGAAGTCAAACCTCCCAAAAAACAAGGGCCAGCGGGCCTGGCAGGAGTTCAGATGCTTGGCCGTCCGAAGGTATTCCAAGTTCTTGTGGTCAGTCCATACGATGAATGGCTGGGAGGCCCCCTACAACCAATGATGCCACTCCTCCAAGGTGAGTTTAACGGCCAACAGTTCCCTGTCACCGATGTCATAATTGCGCTCTGCTGGAGATGGGCTCTGGGAGAAGAATGCACAGGGTCGAATTTTGCCATCTGCCAGAGACCTCTGGGACAGGACCGCTCCCACCCCCGATTCCAAAACATCCACTTCCACCAAGCACTGGAGAGTGGGGTCCACCTGCGTCAGAATGGGAGAAGAAGAGAACCTGGACTTCAGTTCAGCAAAGGCCGCCGTCACCTCCTCAGTCCACCGGAAAGGAACCTTAGGAGAGGTAAGACTGGTTAGGGGGAGAGCGATCCGGCTGTAATTCTGAATGAAGTGGTGGTAAAAGTTGGCAAATCCCAGAAACTGTTGGAGCTGCTTTCTGGATGATGGGGTAGGCCACTCAACCACCGCTCTGATCTTACCCGAGTCGGGGAGGATCTCATTATGAGAGATGATAAAACCCAGGAACGAAGTCCGGTTAACGTGAAACTCACATTTTTCAGCCTTCACAAAAAGTTTGTTCTCCAATAATCACTGCAGTACCCGCCTCACGTGCACACGATGCTCCTCCAGGGACTGTGAAAAAATCAGGATGTCGTCCAGATAAACAAACACAAATGTGCCCAAGAAATCCCTCAATACATCATTAATCAGCCTCTGGAAGATGGCAGGGGCGTTGGTCAGCCCAAATGGCATCACAAGATACTCGAAGTGTCCACTCAGGGTCCGGAATGCCATCTTCTATTTACCGCCCTCCTGGATCCGCACCAGATGATAGGCGTTGCACAGGTCCAATTTGGAAAACCAGGAGGCACCTTGGAGGGAATCAAAAGCTGAGTTAATAAGAGGAAGAGTGTACTTATCCTTGATAGTTATGTTGTTTAACTTCCTAAAGTCTATACACAGTCTCAGTGAGCCATCCTTCTTGCCGACAAAGTAAAAGCCCACCCTCACCGCTGACGACGATGGCCGGATTATGCCTGAGCTCAAAGACTCCTTGACGTACGTCTCCATCGCTTCCCACTCCGGGGCAAACAGGTTGTAGAGTCTGCTGGATGGTAGAGGAGCTCCAGCGCAGAGATTAATGGCACAACCATAAGGGCGGTGTGTGGGGGGGGGCTTGCGTGTTGCTGAAGGCGGTCTCCAAGTCGTGGTATTCAGGAGGGACCTTATCCAAATCAGGAGGGGCAGGGATCGGGGCACTTAGCGGCACAACGGCGAGCATGCAGCAGACTGAAGGCAGGCACTTAAACAAAAAGAACTCCAGGCACGGACACTCCCGGTCCGCCAGTCTATGGAGGGGTTGTGCAGGCGAAGCCAGGGATAGCCGAGGATAACTGGGGATGAAGAGATCGGCAGTACATATCACCTCAGCTCCTCCTGGTGATTGCCCGATGTAATAACAGACACTGGGACGGTCCGGTGGGAAACCGTAGTGAAAGGGGCTTTAGAGAGGGTGATCAGTCTCAAGGGGGTCTCCAATAACCGAACGGGAAGCCCCAACCGGGTTGCCAGTTCCCCAGAGATGAAGCTCTGCTCGGCCCCGGAGTCAATGAGTGCCTGTGTAGTGAATTCCTTATGTTTAAAACAGAAACGGATGGGAATCTGGAAGCTGGAGAGGGGATTTAACTGGGACACGTCCGTGAGTCCCCCTACTGCGACACACAGACTACCCTTTTGGCCGTACAGGACATACCTCAAGCTCGTGCTCCTCACTCCCACAGTAAACACATAAGCCTAGTTCCCGACGTCGCTGTCTCTCAGCAGTGGACAGCTTAGCTCGACCTGTCACCATGGGTTCTGGCTCATCCGGGGAATCGGCTGGAGGTAACGCCAATAGGGGAGGCTGCAGGGAACGGCGAAACTGACTACCCGAGCGACCGGAAGGGTTACGCTCTGCCGCCCGTTCCCTCAGTCTGTTGTCAAGACTAATAGCTAACGAAATCAGCTCGGTCAAGTTGGAGGGTTTTTCTAAGGGAGCTAACTCATCCCGCAGGCTAGGACAGAGGCTTCTGATGAAGATACTGCATAATGAGGCATCCTCCCACCCTACCTCTGTGGCTACGACCTAGAAGTCTACGGCATAATCGGCAACAGCCTTTGCCCCCTGCTTCAAATTCAACAGCCGGGAGGTAAGCACACTATCTCAGTTAGAGTGGTCGAACACCTCCTTAAACTCCCTAACAAACTGTGAGTAGGTGAGAGAAGCGTAGTCAGCTCTAGCCATAATGGTGTAGGCCCAAGCCAAAGCTCGCCCCTCCAACAAATTAACCACATAACCTATTCGGCTATGGTCTGAAGGAAAATCCCCCGGCACCTGCTGAAACATAATGTTGCACTGCAGTAAAAATCCCCTAGCTTCTCCTAACTTACCACCGAAACGGGTGGGAGTGGGTATGGGAGTAAGATGGAACGGGAAGCCTGATGTAACCTGGCTACTGGCAGAGCTAACAGGGGCGGGGGAGCTAGTGGGAGATGGAGGGAAAGCCTGTGGGTTAGCTAGGCGATCCAACCGATCAGTAACTTGAGCTAGCTGTGTTAGTATGGTTTGCTGCTGGTAGGCTAACTGGTCCACCCGAGCTTCTAAGTTGTTAACCTTACACGCTAGCGCGCGGTCTGCTGGGTCACTCTGGCGGAGTCGTACTGACATAGTACAGACCCAAGAAGCAGACACGACTCAGGAAACACAGTTAACCTTTTATTAATAATAGTGTGAATGTATGGATGCGTGTGTGAATGTCTGTAGTGAGTGTAGTGTGTGGATGAGTTAGTTTGGGGCGAGCAGAGCACCGTGCAACCTGTCAACCCTAAGGACAGAGCAGAGAGACAATTAGGAGCAATCCTGACAGGAGAAGCACCAGATAAAACTGTCCTTACTTTTTGCTGAGTTGGAAAAACACACAGGTTAGCACACCGGCCCAGGCCAGGAGGACAGTGCCAGCCGCCCCGTAGGAGATGTAGCAGGCAGGTGAATGTGGCAGGGAGGTCCGCCGCTAGGTGGAACGAGAGTCCGCCGCCGAAAGGACACCGCCTGTGTACAGGGGAAGGAGATGGGTGAGAGGAAAGGTTCAGGCTTACTTGGCTGCCGGATGGTTAGGAGACCCTAGGTGAGCAGAAGCGCTGGAAAGACGATGAGGCTGGAAGCTCAGTGGAGAGTTGGTGAGTTCAGGTTCCTCAGGAAGGAAGCAGATGACTCTGCACTGATCCCTGGGTCTCACAGAATATATAGGCAGAGCCAGCTAGCAGGCAGGTGTGTGCGCAGGTGCGCCTAATTGGTGGCCATGACAAAAAAATGCAAATCACTATAAATTCATTGTCAGTTTGTGTCTGTGTCACGATCATAGCACATCATAGGATGGCCTATGATGTCTGCATGATGTCCTATGACGATCCTATGATATCAGACAACATAGGATTCGCAATGTCGTCATACAGACAATAGGACTGGCTACCCATGATGTAGTAGTGTCCTATATAGACCATCACTCATGATGCCTGCCTTGATGTCTTTATGATGTCATATAGACCATCACTCACCAAAGAAGAGATACTCATCACCCAATTACGAATAGGACACAGCACTTTAAACCACACCCTGTAGTACATCTGGAAATCTTATTCATCACCCGATTAACCAAAGAAGAGATACCCATCACTGGACTATATCACTATCACTCTATAAATCACTCTACAGTATAAATACAAGCAATCTCTGTCAGTTTGTGTGCCTGTCACAATCAAAGCACATCATAGGATGGCCTATGATGTCTGCATGATGTCCAATCTGATGAGTCTATGATATCAGGCAACATGGGACTTGCAATGCCGTCATATAGACAATAGGACGATGCCGTCATATAGACAATAGGACTGGCTACCTATGATGTAGGCGTGGTGTCCTAGGATGCCTGCCTTGATGTCTTTATGATGTCATATAGACATCCAAGACCCTGCTTTGCCATGACTGTGATTAAGTCACAGGGCCAGTCTGTACAGCGCGTTGGTTTTTCTGTACAACAGATTTCTTCAGCCATGGCCAATTCTATGTTGCTGCGAGCAGAGTTGGCAGATCAAGCAGTCTTCGTATTCTTGCTCAAGATGAAGAAACTAAGCAAAAGCGTCGCTTTCTAAGCAATGTTGTTTTTAAAGAGGTGCTGACACAGTAAAAATGTGTAACATTGAAGAATGGCAGTCTACACTACAAATGTGTAAAATGCCAAGCAAAGCGTTGATTTTCTCCGGATGCTCCGGTTTCTTGGTTTCCACGGGCATGCACGAGTCTTCCTGAACAGGGTCAAAAGCCACTTTTTGTTCAGGTCTATTTTCACGATCCCGCCCATGAACTGGAATTACGACGCACCTATCCCTCGACCAGTGGTCTGAACGAAGAAGAAGAAGAAGAAGAAGAAGAAGAAGAAGAAGAAGAAGAAGAAGAAGAAGAAGAAGAAGAAGAAGACCCACCAGATGGAGAGCAACAGAGTGAGAAGAACTGCTGCATATCAGAAAAGATGCCGTGAAGATGAAACACCTCAGGTTCGAGCAGTACGCCGTGGGCATGACTGTCAACAACACAGCCGCCTGAGGCAGGAGGAGACCCTTCAGCAACGGGCATGCAGAAATGCTTATACTTGGTTTCTATGGGCATGGACGGGTATGCACGGGTATGTACTAGTTTAGAATTAAAATAGTCAAAAATTTACAAAAAGCACTTCCTAAATTTAGATAAGAAGTTACATATTCATGAGAAAAAAAACTCATGAATGAGGAAAAACATAGTTCCAAGAAAAAATACAAATTTACAAGGAAAAAAAAGGCAAATTTATAATAACTAAAGCTGCACATTTGAATGCTTTGTCATAAATCCTTATTTTCAAATTTGCAAAATAATTTGCTTTTTTGTTCTTGTAAATTTAAAACTTTTTCTGGTAAACTGGTAAATGGAAAAATAAACTGAAACCTTTTAAGGGGATAAACAAAAAATAAAAAACTTACAATAACCTGGTTGCATAAATATGCACACCCTTTTATAACTGGGGCTGTGGCTGTGTTCAGAATTAACCAATTCAAATCAACCAAATTCATCAATCACACTCAAACTCATGTTAAATGGAAGTCAGCACACACCTGCCACCATATAAAATGCCTTTGATTAACCCCAAATAAAGTTCAGCTGTTCTAGTAGGCTTTTCCTGACATTTTTGTAGTCACATCTTAGAGCACAAGCCATGGTCCGCAGAGAGCTTCCAAAGCATCAGAAGGATCTCATTGTTCAAAGGTATCAGTCAGGAGAAAGGTACAAAAGAATTTCCAAGGCATTAAATATACCATGGAACACAGTGAAGACAGTCATCATCAAGTGGAGAAAATGTGGCACAGCAGTGACATTACCAAGAACTGGATGTCCCTCCAAAATTGATGAAAAGACAAGAAGAAAACTGGTCAGGGAGGCTGCCAAGAGGCCGACAGCAACATTGAAGGAGTTGCAGGAATTTCTGGTAAGTATTGGCTGTTTGGTACATGTGACAACAATCCAATAAATTTGACAAATTTTGTGTTAAAGTCACCTTTTCCCCCACACAAATTTACATTATACATAAATTTGAATTTGGCGGGGGTGGGGGTGGGGGTTATATATAGGCCAAATTTGAATTTATGTATAATTTGGGCAGCACGGTGGTGCAGTTGTTAGCACTGTAGCAGCACAGCAAGAAGGTCACAGGATTGATTGACCATCGTGAGTTCGATTCCACCACCAGACCATCTGTGACCCTTCTGTGTGGAGTTTGCATGTTTTCCCCGTGTCTGCGTGGGTTTATTCCGGTTTCCTCCCACAGGCCGAAAACATGCAGGTTAGGTTAATTGGCATCAACTGGGGATTCTAAATTGTCCTTAGGTTTGGATGTGAAAATGAATGGTTGTCTGTCTCTCTGTGCTGGCCCTGCGATGGACTGGCGATCTGTCCGGGGTGTACCCTGCCTCTTGCCCAAAGATGCTGGGATAGGCTCCAGCACCCTCCACGACCCGAAAAGGATTACGTGGTAGAAGATGGATGGATGGATAAATTTGAATTTATTTCTATCGGCGGCCTTTTTTCCTCATAATTTTCTAACATTTTTCTTATGAATTTGCAATTATACTCTCACCAGTTTGTGACATTTTCTTATTAAAAGTGTTATTCTGACAAACTCCACACAGTCATGAAAGTACAATTTTGTAAAAACAGCTACTTGAGTTCATGTAGTGCATAACTGGAGCTGGTTACTGTGCTATCCTTGCACTCTTTATGGGGATGGGGGAAGGCGGGTTATTAAAGGAGATGATCTGGGGTCATTTTGCCAACAAGGGGGATACTTCCCCCCGTTAAACTGCCTATAGGTTATTTCTGTTTTGAGATAGCACCTCTAGTTTAGGAGAAATGACCAAACTTACCCATGTGACAACTTGTCCTGGACTGATGTGGACCCTCTGTAAAGTGTGCAAAGTCCCGTTTTTAATTTCCAACTAACCATGGGTCACATATACAGTATACTAATAAAATATTAACAAGCTAATTTTACAGAGAACTATACAATGTCTGCACTTAGATCAGTGCAGAATGAAAACATGAAAACATTCAAAAGCAGGCAAAACTTAATAGGAGTCCACGCTATAGATGGAGAATCAAAGTTGGAGCATCCTGTGCAAAGCTCTGCTTCATGGCTTGCAGGAGCAGAAAACTAGAAATGGAGACACAGGTCTCCTGTCACCTTAAAACCTTGGTTAAAGCTTGTCGACACTTTTATCTCATCACGTTAAAGCCTTCAGACTTAATATTAAAACTGGAGTCTGCAACACACCCCGGAACTTACCTGTGAAAAGTCAGGAGCAGTCCGCCGGCTGTTGTCTGCTCTAAGATGATGAAAATGTTCCCTATGGTCCACACTGAAACCCTTCAAAGAGGATAAAATCCATTTTAATTTTGTGTGGTTTCTGTTCTACATCCAACGGCGTAGCACCAAAATTTAGGGCCTGGAGCAGCAGTGAATGTAGACTCCCTAATAGCCCCATCCCAACCCACCCAGATAAATAAATGTGAATGATGCAGTGACCAACTTTCAACACTGAGAAAAAAAAAATCTGAATATGAACTAAACAAGCCTTTATCATATCTTCTGAGGCTGCAGTTTGCACAGATTGCGTAAACTGCATGAGTGTGCAGTGGACACAGACTTAGCAGAAACAGATCAAAACTGAAGAGGATTTTGCTCTCAACAGTAACAGCAAAGTGTTTAGCATGCAGCTACCTAGCTGACCATGCACCAGCAATGCTTAACACTGCTCAGCTGGCTAACATGGAGGGATAACAGGCTGTTCCACGCTGTTCTCACATGAACAGGTAACAACCTAAGGATCACAAGATAAACATCAAGGAACCACAACCAAAACAGCAGCAGCACCCTTATGTTTAGCAGGACTGAAGTAACTGTAATCAGAGTCAATAATGTCCACATTTCACTTTAATTAAAACATCATCAGTTTTTTTTAAAAGATTAATAATATTTATTCACTAGTGCGGGTGTCATGATCCGGTGCACGGGCAGGGGCCGTGCCCGGTCTTCAGCTTAGTTGAGTCTTTTTCTGTTTGTTTGTTTTTCTGTTCACCTTGTTTGCTGTGTTCCGTTCCTGTTTTGAGTCAGTTCATTATTAGTTTCTGCACTTTCTTTTATGGCTTGTTCTCTTGATCATTGGGGGCGCTGTGACAGCTCATGCGTCACTTCCGGCTGTCACGGCTGCCAGTACTGCTCACCGCTCATGATCCCGCAGGTGTTGTCTTTCCGGGGTTTCTTATTGAAGCCGTAGGTGCCACTTCCCTGGCGCAGCTGCGTAAAACCTCTCCAGTCGGGAATCCCCCGGACCTCACTGCAGCTCACTTACTATTTACCTGTCTTTGCTCGCATTTCCTTGTCTATCCTGGCATCCATCACCCCAGCCTCAGAGCCGTGTTTTTCGTTGATGTTTTGTGTTTCTTTTCTGTTAATAAATTTGCAAACTCATACTTTGTGTTTGGCGTCCCTGTTTGCCCTCGGAGAGGGCGCTCTATGACAGTGGGTGATTATTTTTTTTTTATTTTATGTTTTTAGTTTAGTTGATTTCCATAAAAAGAACAAAACAAATAAATAAACATCATTACTTAAACATCAGCACTATATTGTGGGCACCCTGCACACGTGTGGGCACCCAGCACAGTGCAGACTGATAATATTCATGCTCAGCAGGGCATACGAACAGAGAGCCCTAGGGGGACAACCAGAACAATGACTACTGTTATACAGTACATCCCTGGAGTAAGGAGAGGAATTCCGGCGCCAGTTAATCACACGATTGATATGTATTTACTGATATGTATATCAATATGCAAATGTTCCATGCATTCTCTCTTGTCTGTATAAAAGAGCTGACTTTACATGGCTCAAGACAGCGCACTCACAGGAGCACACACACGCACACACACACACACACACAGCAAAGCACACAGTGCTACTGTGTGTCTCATGATGATGGAAGAATAAAACTCTGAAACCTTCAGCTCACCGTGTCACTCCTGAACTTATTTTGTTCCTCCACAATATCATTATTACTATCATAACAAAAAGAAAAGGGTGTAAGCGGAAGCAAAGCTTATAAATGCCTACCCCATTTACTTAATGACACTTACCAAACCACGAAATTATACAACTGAAGACCTTGATTTGTTACGATAGGTAAAAAAAAATAATAAACACATAAACAAGCAAATTAATTAAAAAAAACATCAAGTATTTCATTTTAAGTTAAACATACTGGCATCTTGCCATCAAAATTGATTTTACCAGTTTTTTTTTTAAACACTGGTAATGTGGAACATGTTTTTAGGTCATCATCACAACAGTCTCACTTCCGCCTCCAAAGAGAGCAGACACTTTTTTTGCTTCTCTCTTGCTTCTGACTTATTTCCTTCCCCCCAACTAACTGGATCCCAGCTTGCTGTCGTCTGTCTGCGTCTTTACTGCTGATTATCGAAAGAAATTATGGAATTAATAAGCTGGGCTTTGAACGCAATTGACACTATCTTTTCAACG
Organism: Pholidichthys leucotaenia; assembly: GCA_020510985.1. Lineage (NCBI taxonomy): Eukaryota > Metazoa > Chordata > Actinopteri > Cichliformes > Pholidichthyidae > Pholidichthys > Pholidichthys leucotaenia. Next base: position 320,891,612 of record CM035838.1, read on the forward strand.
AGGAAAAGTGCCCCGGGGGAGGTTGTTTGCCCAGCAGGAACGGTTCCAGCGGGCTATTTACGGGAGACAAGTAATTGGAAGCTCTTGCGCCTGACTGATCTTTTTATCGAAGATGTAGAAGATCTTTACGTCTTCGTTGTAATGGTGATTGGGACCGTTCTGATTGGATCTGGAATCGTCCTGGTGTACCGCAAATTGCTGAAGATGGATACAACCTATCAAAATGCTGGCCAGGCGAGGTGCATCCATCAAATTGAAAAAATGGAGAGGACCCTGATAGCGACAAATGGAGAACTGTCTCGGAAGGTGGATTACATCATGATTACGCTTAAGGACATCCAAGATAGATTCAACACCCAGCAATGAAGGATTATGTACTGAATCTGTAAGAGAATATAAAGTTTTTCTCTGTGTTCAGTACCATTCGGCTTTAATCCGGCTCCCTCACAAAAATCCTCCTGATCATCTGCAGTCTTTGTTTTTCAAAACATTGAGCACATGGCCTTCGGACAGGCAGCTGCATGGCCAAGGACAAAAAACTGCCAGCAGTTAGACACAACATCTCCTGCCAAAGAGTCCTTGTTGTTCTTAACTGATACAACACTCACACTTCAACATTACAAACATACTGATCCACACAACTGATGATAAAGATGACTCACACACTGCTCTCTCTGTGTCTTGTGAACTTTTGGTCTGCTGATTGTGCATTGAGGGCTTTTTTTTCTTTGTAATCATAATATTGATCATATGTGACCACTATTCTGAAATCAATTATTTTTTTGCTCCTTCCTATTGTATTATTCTTACGCCACCTGTACCCTCCTGTTGGCAGGCGCATTTCAGATGCTGCCGCGTCACCGGAAATGCAGGTTCATTTTCTGTGTCAAGTCAAATCCCTCGTATGTTATCAGAATCTGTTAATGTACTTGGCAATAAATCTTTTCTGAGTCTGAGTCTGAGTTCTATAAACTTAATTTTTCTGTTGTTTTAAAAATAAAACAACAGAAAAACTGATTTTTAGCACTACTTCTAATCTTAAGTTTTTCAAAAACACACAGTTCATGCAGGTCATATTTACTGGTCATTTTCTTATTAAATACTTAAGGGTAATAAACAATTTTTTATTTTATACATATTTTGTAAAATTTTAAAATCTTGTAACTCTGTAAATTTTAGTGCGTTCAACTGTATAAATAAAGGATTAGTTGGCTCTCTATGAGTCCCACTTAGTATTCTGATTGCCTTTTTTGTAATAAAAACAGAATTAGTGACTGTTTTATATGTGTTTCCCCATACTTCCACACCATATGTCATGTCGGGAACTACGAGTGAGCAATACACTATGAAGAGTCTTTGTTCAGAAATTGTTTTGCTCTATGTAATATTGCAATAGACTTTGAAATTTTGGTTGTATTGTGCCTAATATGAGGTTTCCAATTTATTTTGCCACCCAATATTACACCTAAGAATTTTGTATTTGTTACCCTTTCAGTCTCCATTTCAAGTATCATAAATTTTGCATTTGTATTCACCATTCAATTACCAAATATCATAAATTTAGTTTTACCTAAACTTAATGATAATGTTAATGTTGCACCATTTCTTAATATTTTCATTTGTTTTTACAGTATCCAAAAGTTGTTCAAAATTTTCACCACTATTAAAAATAATTGTGCCATCAGCAAATAAAAAATATTGTAAACTTTCAAGAGCCATATTTAAATTATTTATGTACAAAATAAAAAGCAGTGGACCAAGTACCAAACCCTGAGGACCCTATTTGATAATACTGTGGCTGGAGTCAGTGCTTCAAGAGCCACCACATACAGACATATCCAGGACATGGGCTACAACTGTTGCATTCCTTGTGACAAGCCACTCCTGAACCAGAGACTGCGCCAGAAGCGTCTTACCTGGTCAAAAGAGAAAACAGACTGGACTGTTGATCAGTGGCCCAAATCCTCTTTTCAGATGAAGGTAAATTTTGCATTTCATTTGGAAATCAAGGTCCCAGAGTCTGGAGGAAGAGTGAAGAGGCACAAATTCAAGTTGCTTGAGGTCCAGTGTGAAGTTTTCACAGTCACCGATGATTTGGGGACCCATGTCATCTGCTGATGTTGGTCCACTGTGTTTTTTCAAGTTCACAGTCAGGGCAGCCATATACCAGGAAATTTTAGAGCACTTCATGCTTCCTTCTACTGACAAGCTTTATGGAGATGCTAATTTAAGTTTCCAGCAGGATTTGGCACCTGCCTACACTGCCAAAAGTACAAATACCTGGTTTAATGACCATGGTATCACTGTGCTTGATTGGCCAGCAAACTCTCCCGACCTAAACCCCATAAACCAGACCTAACAATGCAGAAGAGCTGAAGGCCACTATCAAAGCAACCTGGGCTTCCATGACACCTCAGCAGTGCCACAGACTGATCGCCTCCATGCCACGCTGCATTGATACAGTAATTCATGCAAAAGGAGCCCCGACAAAGTATTGAGTGTGTACATGGACATTCTTTTCGGTCTGCCAACATTTCTATTAAAAATCTATTTTTTAAAATTAATTTTATGTAATATTCTATTTTTTGAGAAACTGAATTTGGGGCTTTTCATGAGTTATAAGCCATAACCATCAAAATTAAAAGCAATAAACACTTGAAATATATCACTCTATATGTAATGAATCTATGAGGGGGGCTGAGAAGTTCATAGTGGTCAAATGTGACCAAATGTGGTTTATTTTTCAACATAGTCTCCCCTTCCATCCACACACTTCTTCCATCGGTGTTGCAGCGCTTGGATCCCTGTGGTTGAAAAATAAATCATATTTGGTCAAATTTGACCACTACGGACTTTTTAGCCTATGAACTTTTCAGGCCCCCCTTCCCCGTATATAGCATGAGTTTCATTTTTTTTAAATTGAATTACTGAAATAAATCAACCTTTCAATGACATTCTAATTCACTGAGATGCACCAGTATTGAGCAATTTAGGCTGTGAATTGTCACAGGGAGTTTTTAGCTCACCTGTAAAGGAATACACGCAACTTTAAATGCACATCTACACAAAACTGCTCATAAGTGAAGAGTCAGCCTTCCAGTATGGTTAAATAATGACACGAAGGCAAAGTAATTCATTTTCAAAGAGGAGATTTATTCTGCATTCCTCGGTACACCTTCTGGACAGAGGTCACCTGTGATCAAACATTCATTAAAACATGGGGAACATTGGATTTAATGCATGTTAATGAAAACCACAGAAAGGGCGGTTAACCCGTTACATCATCATGAATCGCTGAACATTTAGTTGGAACGGAACTTGCTACACTTAGTACACAATATCAACACACTGATAAAAACTCTACAACAGATACACTATTTAAGACCTGCGCATGTGGGATTAAAGCAACATCTGAATGTACAGCTGTTCACCTCATTCAAACGGAGAGCAGTGTGTTTCTGAGAAGGCAGGTGAGGAATTTTTCTTTTTAGGATTATAATTAAGATCTTTACTTGTCATTCTGAGAAGCTGGATGACAGCCAAAAGGTAATAATCCAAATAAGTCCAGAACAAAGAGACTACATACAAAAAAATGTAAAGATAAAGACAATGACAGACACACACATGTAAACACAGACACATACTGTACATGCACTCACTGATTTTGGCAGCTGGTTTTTAAAATCCCAAACCGGGTTACCTCATCCTCCCCCTCTGAACAGGAATTTAGTAAATTTACCTTCCAGCTGCATGTGGACCCCCTTTTTTTATACTAAACACCACCTAGAGATAGCCTCTGTACATTTACCAAAAAATAAAATTAACAACATTATACAGTGCAAACACCTCGTCAGCCGGCGCAAACATCTGCAACCTGTTTGATGGCGAAATACATGTAACCGGTATGTACAAATGTACACGTACACTGATGCAGTAGAATATATCAAGGACATTCCAGGTATATAACCGATAGGCACTAAAAGGTGTTTCAGTGTAACTTGGACCACCTTTTTTTTCTCCTCCAGACGGATCCAAAAATAGATCCTGGCCTAAACCTGATTGACCACGTGTTGGGACCTGTGGCAAGCGCAATCAAATTTACATTCGAAAACACTGTTTTCGAACAGCTGAGGTTATTGGATATCAATGCTGTACACTTTCAATAACTGTGTGAAAGCTTCTGGACTGATCACAAGATACAAGAATATCTTGCATAAATTCAACGGACTATACCAAAAACAACCATCACGGTTCCACAAATTGTGCAGCTCACCGTATACAGAAAAAAGCGAGATACTCAAAACATGCATTTCCACCAAAATGAACCAGCAAAATATGAAAATATACCATATTCATTCTGAGATCTCAATATGCTTCAGTATCCGTATCCAAAATAAAGGTACTATCAATAATCCCCTTTTTTCTGTTTGGTTTTCCTCAAACTGGAAAAGTTGTCTGACTCTAAATTAAACAATTTAAAATACATGTATGTTTTTTAATAATCTCAACTTTACAACAGGTAAACAGTTGGATAGATTAAATGGCATTCAGTAAGCTAATGTTGGTTATGATGGGGGGGTAAAATTTGGGAGGAACATGCTGGTAGTTCAAACTATTTTCTGGCTTTACGTATGAACCTGTCCTCCGTGTTATTTCAGTCAGAGAGAGTCTGAACATGCACCGTCGCTGGATCAGTGTTACCACAGGTGTTCTGAGACTCTGGATGTGTTCGAATGCTGAAGACAGGACAGCTGGTCCCTGTTTGGGACGGTCTATATGTCCATATCCACAGGCCGGACCTCGCCGGTTTTATTCTCCTTCACCCACAGCTCTCTGTCTTTGGCTGGATCCACGTTCTGCAGCAGCTGGTCCACTGGCTCTACCATCTGGAAACACGACAGATATTTTATCCCATTAAAGTTTAGCCTTCACTTGGTTTTATTATGGTCACAAATTTATCTAATGCTGATCATGTGGAGGTCGGTCCACAATTATCTGGATAATGGCAAACACATGTCTATGCAGTTTTCTCTCTGTGCAGCATTTTCATGAATAACAATGTCAAGGGTGCAAAGTAACTCAAAGAGGAGAATATACTTGTGTAAAAGTACAGATTCATAATTGTCCTCAAGTAAGATTAAATGAAGAAGCCAACTTTATTGTCATTTAATCCATACAGCCAATCATGTACAGTAGAACGAAATTATGTTTCTCCTATCTACAATGTTAATCACATCTAGAATCAGAGGGATCGCTGCCATGCTAGTTAAATAATTCAGGTATAGGAGACAGGAAACACTCACACTCTGATTGAACATGTCTGTCTCATGTCGCAGAGTTGTGTACTGACGCAAATGCTGCTGAATCCACTCGATCCGCTCAACCTCCAACTTCTCCAGCTCCTACAGACACAGGAGGCCAAACAAAATGTCAGTGTGGTCGTCGGTATGAGAGACGCTCACTGTTCAGAGATCACGGTGACTATGTAAAAATGATTTTTAAGGATATAATGACATTTCTCTTTTTCACTGCTTTTTGTGTCAACTGGGGTATCTGGAGTGGCTGCCAACAGAAAATCACTGAAAAACACAATCCTGTCACTTTGTTAGGGTTTGTCTTTGTCAGTATATGAGAGGTTTTGATCCGGCTCTGGTTTTGATGTCAGTACTTGAGCTCATTGGAATGGTACCATTCTCCCAGCTTCATCCCCACCCATGTTAATGATATGGGAGTAAAACCGTGAACATCTAAATCAACACACCAACAATGCTACTAAGGTGTTAGTTTAGTGACTCTGGTTTTTATGGCTACTCTTTATATTCTACTCACCCCACTAGACATCGGTGTTCCAGCTGGTTCACTAAACCACAGTTGATACTATATATCGTTCCAGTTTGGCCTATTTTGTCTTTTTTTCCTAGGATGGTCCTAGAACCTGGGCCATTAGCAGAGTGTGCTCAGCAGCGCAAGTCGGTGCAATCATGGATTTTAGGTTTTCTGTAAATGTAGACATCCATGTTCCCAGCTGTTTCATGAATTCACACTCAGTTATACATTTTGGATCATTATGGTCTATCTTTTACATTTTAGCCATGACAGCCTTGTATTCTCACTGATAGCTAGCCTAGCCTAGCTAATGCTTTCAGCTCCCCTTAAGTTAGCTGAGCCGTTAGCACAGTCCTTCAGGACTGTTTCTGTGCTTATTATAGCCCAGGGACCAGTCCTGTCTAATCAGTTACTCCTGTCCCCAGTGATGATTTATCTGAGCTTACACACTGGCACATTTGGCTAATTTTACTTTAGTCAGCTTAGGCTGGTGGTAACAGCCGTAGCTAACAGCTAACATTAGCATCAACCATGAATCTCTGGGTGGCTGTGGCACAGGTGTAGTGTGGCCAACTACTGATCGGAGGGTCAGGGGTTCGATTCCCAATCTGTCTGCAGTCTGCATGTCGAAGTGTCCTTGAGCAAGACACTGAACCCCCAGTTACTCTTGGTGGGTCAGGCCAGCGCCTGTGTATGGCAGCTCTACCTCCATCAGTGTGTTAATGGATGGATAGCAGGATCTGTAAAGCGTTTTAGTTATCTAGAGATGAGAAAAAGTGCTATATAAGTGAACGCCATTTACCAATCTCAGCGGGGATGAAAGGGATAAGGACCTGTATTTATATAATGCATTTTCTAGTCACAAAGACCACTCAAAGCACTTAACTAGTAGGTACACTAACCTTTAACTCTAAGGGCCTATCAAAGACAGATACTTAGGGACAATTTAGAGTCACCATTTAACCTAACGACAGCAGTGCTAACAACTGTTCCACTGTGCTGGCCCCCCCCTCAAAAAAACAAAACTAACAAAAAAAAACCAAAACGCTTGGTCTCTGAGACACTTCAACAGGAGATAGCTCCTCCTCTTTTCTGTCTCTGCTGTCCTCCGGATAGAAGCTAACTGTGCTAACACAGCTAGCTCTGATTCTAAAGAGAAGTTAGCTCATTATGCTAAGCCGCTTATTCCATCATTAGTGTTTAAATATCTCAGGAGAAACAGTGCCAGAAATGCCTTTTACGTGGCCCCCTGGCACTGAAATAAACAATGAAAAATGTAATTTTTAACTAGGACATCAACACAAAGTTAACTAGAGGGAGGGTGGGGTGAACTGGGGTTAATTAATATTTAAATAGACATGCATTAAAATGGATTGTTGAGAAGAAGGATGTTTAATCTGGGTGGAAAATGCTGCTGCAGTATTTAATCCCTGAGGTGTCTTGATCAAAGTAAGTCACAGACATTTCATGAAGACCTCTGAGAATTGTGTCTAAAAAAAAAAGTACATACACTACTCACAAAAAGTTAGGGATATTTGGCTTTCAGCTGAAATTTGAGGAAAATGTAAAAAGTTCACGCTACAGTGATCATGAAAGTAAGGCATTTAAGTAGAAGCATGCAATGGTGATTTACTGATATCAAACAATGTACTGAAACAAAAGTCAGCAACAGTGGTGGGTATACCACAACTAAAAATGTCAATGTCTCAATAACTTGCCATGTGCCCTTGAGCATCAATTACAGCTTGACAACGAGGCCTCATGCTGTTCACAAGTTGACTCATTGTCTGCTGAGGCATGGCATTTTACTCTTCTTGAAGGGCAGCCCTCAGGTCACTGAGGTTGTGGGGTACAGGGCTATGAGCCTCTACACAGTGACTCAGCTGATCTCATAGGTTTTCTTATAGGATTTGTGTCTGGAGAAAGTGCAGGCCACTCCATTTGAGGTACCCCAGCCTCCAGCAGCCATTCCCTAATAATGTGACCTCGATGAGCTGGAGCATTGTTGTCCATGAAGATGAAATTAGGCCTGTGTTGCTCATACAGGGGCAAAATGACTGGATTAATGATGTTATTCAGGTAGCATCAGCTTGTCACTGTATCATTCACAAAGTGTAGGGCAGTTCCATATTGACTAGACACACCTGCCCAGCCTGTAACACCACCACCACCACCAAAGGCTCATCTGGTGATAACAGAGGCTGATGCATAGCGCTCTCCTTGATGTTGCCAACATCATTGGTGGCCATCATTTCTGCTCAACATGAATCGACTTTCATCAGAGAACAGCACTGAGGCCCACTGGTCCCCTGTCCAGCGTAAATGTTCCCTGGCCCATGCAAGACGATGATGCCTGTGCTTGGTGGTGTGGTCAGGTACCCTTGTAGGTTGTCTAACACGCAGACCATGCTGATATAAACCATTTTGAATGGTCTGACGTGACACTTGGGTGCCTCTCACCTCCCTTAAATGTGCCTGGAGTTGAGTGGCATTCATCATCCGGTTCTGCAAGACACTGTTCACAATGAAGCAGTCATCAGTGTGGGATATGGCCAAAGGACGTCCACTTCTGTGCCTTTCTGTGATTCTTCCAATCTCTCTGTATTTCTGTTGAAACCTGCCGATGACACTCTAAGCTCAGTGGCCACCTCCCTCTGAGAACATCCTGTTTGAAGCCTCGCAATGGTGAGGTACTGTTGATCAATTGTTAGGTGTTGTCTTGGTCTCATGATGTCAAAATGTGAACAGCATGATGAAGAGGACTGTTTAAATACCAATTCTAACTGAACCAGAAAATTTATTGGTCGATTTATGGATCAAACACCTGTTGTGAATTTTGCCATTAAGCACCTTGTTGGACAGCAGCAAGTTATGCAATACATACTGAAACACTGAACAGTTGGAAATGTGCATTCAAAAGGTTAGAGAAGGTCAAATTAAGTTCACCTGTAAAGGTTATAGTGCATTTTAGGTGCATCCTGAAATTTCACCCGAAAGTCGAATATCCCTAACTTTTTGTCAGTAGTGTATGTCAACTTAAAAAAAATCTATAAGTGATAACACACTGCTGCCATGTAAGGGAATGTATTTTTATGTCTCTATCATCAGAGGGGACAGTGGGGGTAGGAATGGGATAAGGAGAATGCAGGAGACACACAGGATAGATCACACAGTAGGATCACCCATAAATCAAGAGTGTGAGTCAACAGTATACACCCTAACCATGGCGCCACAGGCTGCTCCCACTCATTTATTTATACCGTGTTAACAGTAGAACTATGACCATATATTACATTAAACCATAGCATTATACATACATATACATTAAACCATAGCATTATAACCACATGTTATAATGTTATTATAAGTGTATTATTTAAAAATGGATCATCACATCACATTGTGACTGGTGTGTACTCCAGAAAGGTGTTTTACCATGCTGGTGGTAACCATTTCTTCAAACCACTTGGACTGGGTTTGGTTGTAGAGGTCCACGCAGCGCATCAGGTCATCTCCTGGAAAATGACACAAAAGCAGGCGTTACATTAGTTAACATTAAGATGAGGTTATTTATATTTCCAAATCATACGGGATCATGTCCGTGGCAGCCACGACATATATTCATGTGTATGTAGTTATGTAACTTTTTCACAAAATTGTACTCTGATGAATAGTTTTATTCCGATACTTTTTAATTTTATTTGAGAACATTTATCAAGAATAAACTGTATTTTACTCAAATACTTTTGAGTAAAACTTGTTGAATAACCTTTGATTTTACTTATTTGAAAACTAGTTAAAAATGTTCTTGTAATAATTTGTTCTTAAAAGAAATGGCTGCATTTTTAATTATTTTGAATTTATACTTTTATTTAATTGACACCATACTTGAAATCATTGTTTTTATTCTGGTTCAGGAATTATTAAAACTTATCACTGTCTACTGGTTCTTTGTTTGATTTAGATTATATTAGACTGTAAATGTTGACAGTTTATATAGTAATTACTACATATAGTTTATTTTCCTCAGATGAACACATAAGAAAAAATTCTTCCAAATTAGGGAGGGTAAAGCTGCAAATTTACAAATAAAAAGATGCAAAGCAATGAGAGAAATGTGTTGAATTTATGACAAAATGATTGGATATTTATGTGAAAAAGTTGCAAATTTATCATAAAAAGTCACACATTTGTAAGAATAAAAATAGTGTATTTATTATAGCAAAAGCCTCAAATTCATAAGGAAAAAAAATCACAAACCTATGAGAAAAAAGTCACATTGAGAAAATCCTCACAAATTTATGAAATAAAATCACAAATGTACAAGAAATTCAAAAAGGACAAATTGCAAATTTGTTCAGAAAAAAAAGTTTAAAACTTATGACGTCAAAATTTACTAGAGATACAGCTCAAATTCACAACAAAGAGTTACAAATTGCCTAGAGTAAAGTTATTGCTCATGACCTGCGTAACATTTTGGTGACTACTCGTACTTGTACTTGAGTAACTAATATCATAATGTAATGCTATTTTTACATGAGTACGGTTTCTGGATCCCCACCTCTTATGGTGGTTCTCTATAGTGTTGAACAGTATGTGATACAATATCCAAAATGAACAGCAGAGGGGGCTCACCAATCACAGATTTAGAATGTACTGCAGCATACGATATATGAAGGTGCAGATAGTTAAATAAATCCCTGCGTAATACATTTAAAAGATGATGTAGAGCACGTAGATTTTCATGTAAGTGCCCAATATCTGAGCTATATGACAGCTGTTCATACAGTTGTACAGTAAGCATTTAAGAGCAAAATAATGTATTTTTCTGTGGCACCTTTTTTTTTGTCTGATTAAACAAAAGTGATTTTTGATTTACTTGCAGATGTATGGAAAACTATCTAATATTGTCTTTTAAAATATGTAAATAAAACAGGTCATCATCATCATAGCAGCCTGTCGGGGGCGACAATGACTGTTTCATTTAGGTGTGATCACATTCCTCCACGCAGCTCCGTCCTTCACCTTCCGCTGCCAGGAACTCTTTACCTTGTTAACCCGGGCGACATCCAAGCCAGTATGAGTTGCTTTCTGGCTGAACATTTCATGAAACTGCTTGCAAAGTATTTGAGTACCACTAACTTTTGCTGGACTAGCGGCACATTCTTGGCAGATAGTGGTATTATCAGTGGCAAGGACAGGCCAAGACAAACTGACTCCAGTATCTGTTGCAGTGACTGACCAGATGATAGGCTTGTTTATCTCTGCTCTTTGTGTAGTGCATGTCACGATGCCCCGACTGGCAAAAGTCCTCCACAGACCTTGCGACAGATGTGCTTATCTGCCAGGATGTCCAGACTCACCCCGTGTAACTGGGAGTGGTCCATAACAGACCTGTGACAGATATTGTTTTTAGTTCTGCCAGGCTGCCCAGTTTCACCCTCCATGCCCTTGGAAGGGCAGGGTTGTCGGTTGAGTGCCATCCATCCATCCATCTTCTTCCGCTTAATCTTTTTTGGGTCGCGGGGGTGTGTGTGTGTGGTGGGGGGGTGGGGGGCTGGAGCCTATCCCAGCATCTTTGGGTGAGAGGCAGGGTACACCCTGGACAGATCGCCAGTCCATCGCAGGGCCAACACAGAGAGACAGACAACCATTCACTCTCACAGTCATACCTAAGGACAATTTAGAATCCCCAGTTTGATGCCAATTAACCTAACTTGCATGTTTTTGGCATGTGGGAGGAAACTGGAGAAATCCCGGAGTAAACCCACGCAGACACGGGGAGAACATGCAAACTCCACACAGATCACTGTTGGTCGGGGGCTGGAATTGAACCCCGGCCAAGGGTGAGTTGCTGTGCTGCCGCAGTGCTAACCACTCCGCCACCGCGCTGCCCCCGGGTGAGTGCATCTCAATAAATTATAATATCCTTGAAAAGTTTTATTTCAGTAGTTCAGTTCAAAAAGTTAAACTCATAATTGTATGGATTCATTACACAGAGCAAAATACTTCAAGTGTTTAATTCTTTTAATTTTGATGAAAATGGCGTACAGCTAATGAAAACCCCAAATTCCGTTTTTCAGAAAATTAGGAGATTACATAAAATCAATTTAAAAAAAGTGGATTTTTAAGAGAAATTTGTGCCTATTGAAAAATATGTCCATGTACACACTCAGTACTTGGTCAGGGCTGCCTTTGCATGAATTACTGCATCACTGCGGCGTGGCATGAAAGCAACCAGCCTGCGGTACTGCCGAGGTGTGATGGAAGGTTGCTTTGATAGCTGCCTTCAGCTCGTCTCTCATCTTGCTCTTGACAACACCCCATAGATTCTCTGTGGGGTGTGGGTGTATTGAGTGTGCACATTGTCATACTTTTCAGTAGGCCAACATTTCTTCCGAATATTACATAAGACCAATAAGAAAAAAATGATTTTTAATAGACTAGAATAGAATATGCTTTACTGTCGTTGTGCTGTACAACTGTACAATGATAATAAAGCCTATTCTCTTCTATTCTATTAAAAATCTTTTTTTTCCTTATTGGTCTTATGTAATATTTTAATTTTTGTGAGAAGCTGAATTTGGATTTTCATTAGCTGTAAGCCATAATTATCAAAATTAAAAGAAATACACACTTAAAATATATCACTGTGTGCAATGAATCCATACAATGAGTTTCACTTTTTCAACTGAATTACTGAAATAAATTAACTTTTCGATGATATTCTGATTTATTGAGCTGCACCTGTATTGTCCAGTGTTTGAAAATTCACATGCACAGTTCCTCCCTTTGCACTACATACACAGGTTCGTAAAAGAGGGATTAAAACAAAAGAAAAAGTAGAAAAATCCAACCCCTATAAAACTAAACATTTCTTCCGATAAACACTGTACATCCACAAATATAGATACGTAGTAAAACAGAAACACAAAGCTTGTTAAAATTCATTCAGTACACATAAAACTCATCCCCATCTTTGGCAGAGAGTTTGGTGAACAAAAGTGAAACCTGGGCCAACCTGGAGGGGCGCTGACATCATTTAACTGTTGCTCATGAGCACTACTGATAAGTACCGTGCGCTGTGGCTAATATACTGAGAGGAGATAAAGATCTGTTCTCTGCGGAGCATAAATTCAGCATGAAGTGATTTCAACAAGACCTTTCTTATTAAAATGCCAAACATGAGCTGCCCCGGAGACCATTTTTTTCTTCTGCATTTTCTTTCCTTTTTTTTTGGTTTCTTCATGCGATGCTAATTTAAAAAAAAGAAAGCAAAACCTTCAGAATCAGATAATTCTAACATATCAATGAGCTTGCGTTTACCCAGTTAATATTCCACTGTTCTAGGCTGGATATCTCTGAGAATTTCCACTTAGACCCAGGCATCCAAGTGTTGCCTATTTAATAGGCCCTATTAGCATCAGAGCCAACATTAGCTAAAAGTTTAAAGAAAACAAAGTTTGTGTTTCCCTGTGAAACAAAGTTAGCCAAAGTAAATTCCTCTACTAAAAAACAAAACAAAAAAAACAGGAAATACCCTATATCAGGGGTGTCCAATCATGTGCCATGGAGGGCCAAGACCCTGCAGGCTTTACCTCCAACCAGTGTCTTCAACAGCAGATTTCACTGAACTTCTTCCCACTGATTGCTGATAAGTGAAAACACCTGCTGAAGAGACTGGGTAGAAGAGAAAACCTGCAGGGTCTTGGCCCTCCATGGCACATGATTGGACAGCCCTGCCCTATATAAAAACAACTTCTTTAGGCCTAATATTCATTAGCGAATACCCTGCCTCTCGCCCAAAGATGCTGGGATAGGCTCCAGCCCCTCCGTGACCCGAAAAGGATTAAGTGGAAGAAGATGGATGAATGAATGAACGTAGCAGAATATACATTTCTGATTAAACATCAGTAACTGCTCTTTTGTAACGGTTTCCCCTCTGACCTGCTTGTGTGGATTTCCGCCGGGCCTTCTTTATGTCCTCTTCTGTCTTATTGCTGAGTTTAATTTCCAGCTGCTGGGTCTTCACTTCCAGGTCTTTCTGCCTGTCTGCCAGGGCTTTACGGGCCTGCAGCGCACACAAACACACACAAAACACATAAACAATGAATCACTGGTTATAATCCTCAGATTTACTGTAACTACATCTATTATGAGAGTCAATACTATTTTTTCATGCTGGCTATAGACATTTGCACTGTGACCCTGGTTTCATCCGTTAATCTCGATTTAATCCAAGTCCTTCCTCTCATTTTGTAAAGGGGCACTTCTCCAATGTCATGGTGCAATTATGCTTGAAAGGTACACATAGGGTCCAGTATCACTGATGCCACAACTAAATACAGTGTATTTATTTGAATCAAAAAGAAACAGGTAGCATTGAGCATATTTTTAGCTGCAAATATTTAAATTTCAGTGTTAAAAGGGAAAATGCACAAAACAGAGACAGCTGCAATTATTTATAGTCCTACTGCTGATTTGATTTAAATAACAATGAATTAATTAATTACTCAGAATAAATTATTAATTATTTGATAAATAATCAAACTGTGTATAACAAGGGATGCAGCTCAACTAACATCAATTAACAGTCATTATGTGAGGCATACTGCCTTGTCAAAAAATGATCACAGCCGTGACATACAGGTGCATCTCAGTAAACTAGAATGTCATCAAAAGGTTGACTTATTTCAGTCATTTAATTAAAAAATGAAACTCCTATATTGTATAGATTCATTACACACAGAGTGACATATTTCAAATGTTTATTAATCAAAATCATTTAAGCTCCACAGAATCACCACCAGGTCTGGCAAGGAACATCTCAAAATACCTGTGGAGATTAAGGGCTAATTTTGATGGTTATGGCTTATGGCTCATGAAAGCCCCAAATTTAGTTTCTCAAAAAATTAGAATATTACATAACATTAATTTTTAAAAATGGATTTTTAATAGAAACAAAAATCTTTTTTTTTTTTATTAAAACAGAAGCTCGGTGGAGCAGTGGTTAGCACTGTGGCAGCACAGCAAGAAGGTCATGGGATCGAGTCCACCCCTGACCAACGTGGGTTCGATCCCACCCCCTGACCATCAGTGACCCTACTGTGTGGAGTTTGCATGTTCTCCCCATGTCTGCGTGGGTTTACTCCGGGTACTCCGGTTTCCTCCCACAAGCCAAAAACATGCAGGTTAGGTTAACTGGCATCAACTGGGGATTTTAAATTGTCCTTAGGTATGACTGTGAGAGTGAATGGTTGTCTGTCTCTCTGTGTTGGCCCTGCGATGGACTGGTGATCTGTCCAGAGTGTACCCTGCCTCTCGCCCAAAGATGCCGGGATAGGCTCCAGCCCCCCGTGACCAGAAAAAGATTAAGCGGTAGAAGATGGATGGATGGATGGATTTTTAATAGAAATGTTGGCCAACTGAAAAGTATGTCCATGTACACATTCAATACTTGGTCGGGGGTCCTTTTGCATGAAGTACTGCATCAGTGTGGTGTGGCATGAAGACGATCAGCCTGTGGTACTGCTGAGGTGTTATGGAAGTGCAGGTTACTTTGATAGCAGTCTTCAGCTCATCTGCATTGTTGGGTCTGGTGTCTCTCATCATCCTCTTGACAATAGATTCTCTATGGGGTTTAGGTCAGGAGAGTTTGCAGGCCAATGACCATGGTATCACTGTACTTGAGTGGCCAGCAAACTCTCCTGACCTAAACCCCATAGAGAATCTATGTAGTATTGTCAAGAGACACCAGACCAAACAATGCAGATGAGCGGATGCAGTAATTCATGCAAAAGGAGCTCCGACCAAGTACTGAGTGTGAGCATGGACATGTTGGCCAACATTTCTATGAAAAATTCATTTTTTAAAATTTAATTTTATGTAATATTCAAATTTTTTGAAAAACTGAATTTGTGGTTTTCATGAGCTATAAGCCATAACCAACAAAATTAAAAGAAATAAACAACTGAAATACTGTATATCACTCTGTGTTTATTATAAATTTGTGGCTTTTTATGGCTATTTTTTGTCTATTTTTTTAATAAAATTACAGGGATTTCTTTTTTATAAATTTGAAACAGATTGTGGTAAAAATTTGACTTTTTTTCCTTATACAATTTACACTTTTGATCATAATTTTGCGGAGCCAGAACAGAACAATAATTTAACTCTGATTTCAAAGAAAAAAATATTTATAAAATTACATTTAATGAAATAGATTAAATTACCAAAAATGCAGTTATTTCTGTTAAAATATTTCTATATATTTATAGTTTTTAGAACTCTTCTCACCAACCAGACAGCAGGAAAAACCTCCCTTATTTTGAAATCCAAATGTTGGTATATTTAGTTTGTCTGAAGGCTGCTGACGGATTAAAGTCACTGACTTCGGGAATTTTGGTTCTCTTAACTTGCCAGGTACATAATAATGAACATAAATTATTGTAATGGCTGGTGAAGTAAATCCTCAGTGATTCAGTCATTCTTGCCTCTTTCCCTGCATATGAAGCTTAACCACACCTGTTTGCTCAGCAACGCCTCATTATTGTTTCCCATTACCAGCGGGTTAAAATCACCATAAATGGCTCCAGTGCTTCCATACCTCTTCTGATTTTTTTCCACGTTTAAAGTACTTTAATAAGCTCATGCTTTTCTCGGACAATGAGCGAGACGCTCTGCCTGCCGTCTGGAACTGTCCCGCGGGCAAGGGCGCTTCTGAGCTCTGCGCAGATGACGGTCATGCACATTGTTCGTATGCGTGTTTGCGGACCATCATTCCTTCATATTTCTTTCTTAAATTTATATTTCCTTGGTGTGGCCTGGGCCCGTGGGCCACTCGGAGGTTGCTTTTGGGCCACATGTGGCCCGCGGGCCGCTAATTGAATAGGCCTGGTGTAAGGCATTGAGAGGAGCAGCATCTCCTGGAGTCTTCCTTCCAACTGGGCCCGCGGAACGGCAACTGAGCTCCCCAAAACTGTTCTCTCTTGGCGGCGGATCTCTCCCAAGGGGTCCGTGGGGCAATGGGCTCCGCAGGAGATAAGGTTGACAGGAGGCCTGCTGACTCCAGCGAGGAGGAGGCCGGTGGTTTGGGCAGAGGAGGGAGAGGAAGTCCCTGTAGCCAGGGAATGGAGCGCAGGCCCGGGCGGGCTTCAAGAATGTTGGACATGGCCCCCCAGCAGTCTGTGGTTTTCTGTGGGGAGCGTGCACTGCGGGCAGTGGAGATTAAATTCTGAAGCACCTCCGTGATGGACCAATCTCCCCCCCCCCCCATTTCCTCCTCCTCTTTTTCCCTTCTGGGTCCTGGACTGGCAGTGTCCTTCTGTCAGGGTTGCCCCTCTGGGGCAAGGAAGAGGACCCAAACACAAGGCGAATTTTGTACACCATTTATTGTGGCAAAGCACAGCAGGAACAAAAAATAATACAGCTCATGGGCTGAAATAAAAAGCAACGGTGAGACAACAGGCAGAATAACTCAGGCTAGACAAGGCAAAATAACAGGCAGGATAACTCAGGCTAGGCAGGAACGTGTGAACACGTCAACTGGGACAAGGGCACTGCACAAGACAAAGACTCACACTGGCATAAACAGAAGCCAGGCAATCAATGAACACAGGACAGGTGAGAACAATCAAGTGCAACTAGAGACAGCAGGGAAGTGGCTACAGGTACAGGAGACATGAGGGGCTGAGACAAAAGGGTAACTAAAAGCAGAGGATACACATGAAACATGAACAAAGGACCAGGGAAGATGTGACCATGACAAGGACTAAGACTGAGACCAGGACAAGAATACAACAAAGAACAGGTTGACAATGACAATGAACATAAAGATCAAACAACACAGAGACTAAGGCAGGGAAAATATAATGTAAACAAACCAAGATAATAATAATGCTGGACACAGAGAAAAACAAGAAAACCCAACTCAAAGCGACGATGTGGCCTGAGCCCATGTCCTGGTTATCACAAAATACTCGAACTATAAGCTAAGGTGAGGACATGGGCCCAGCCCACAACCTGACAATATAATATAAGCATTTTGTTTTTTGAACTGAATTACTGAAATCAGCTTTTGTAATGACATTCTAATTTATTGAGATGCACCAGTATTTTCCCTATTTTGTAGTGAGACATATGGTTTTTGATGTGAGACAGCAAGTAAAAGAGTGAGTCTCACTCTTAAAGAGTGAGAGTTGGCAACACTGCATTATGCCAGTTACTGTAATTAACAATGATTAGAAAACCTGTGAAGTGGAATGATCTATAAATGTCCATGTGTGGTTATAATAAAATATTTATCCTCCTGGAATGCATTTGAAGACATTTTTAGCCTCTTGCATTGTATCTAATCTAAATGAGAACTGCAGCACTAGGTTTGGCCTTGGTAGAGGCATGTGGTCTCTGAATGTTCTAACAAATTTAATGATGGTGGTGCACACTTATGCCTACCCAGTTTTAAGATTCTATTAACATGCTGCTAAAATAGCATATATTTGTGACATGCTGAAAGAAATGTTGAGTGTAGCTCTGCTTTTTTCTTCTTTTGGCATTGGGAACACAACACTCACATATTGCTTCCGCCCACCACAACAAGCCACAATAACAAAAGTGAAAAACAAAAATGATATGTGAAAGACAGGGGCAGCATCCATTCATGAACTGATACATCTTGTGGGAAGCAGCAACAAAAACAGTGGGCCGTGGCAGAACGAGCGTAGGAGTTCTAGCTGTTATCGTTATGTCATCTCCCAGAATGAAACAAGCACTCGTGTGTTCGTCTTTTTTCTAGTCTCACTCTTGGAAGCGTGGACATCTGAATGTTACACTGGCACATCAGTACCTTCTCCACGCTGGCATAGCGGCTCGCCAGCTGCTTCCTGAGGTCAGCGATGTGATGATCGTACTTCTTTAGGTCCTTCTTGAAGTTGTCCCCTCTAAACGTCAGCAAGGGTTTCTCTACCTCTGAGTGAAGCTAGAGAAACAAATCACACTGTTGTTAGTTGTGCACAGAGCCCCTATAATACACCTTTTTCAAAGGTTTACACAAGTAAACAAGTGCCAAAGGTGTTAATAAATGTCTGTGACATGCTTTGATTAAAACAAGTCAGGGTTTAGATATTGTAGTATCATTTTACACACTGAAAAGAAGCTCTCTTCAAAGTGGGCTTTTCTTTTTAGCTTTGGCTTTTCAGACTATGCAACATACTCAAAAGTACTGGCTGAATGTTAAAGTGTAAAAGCCCAAAATAAAGCATTATCAGAGGAACGGAAGTATGGTTTGAGTGGTTGATAGCATATGACTGGTTGCTGGGGTGTAACAATTCTGTTAACCACCGTTAATCAAACAGGTGTCCAGTCCAGGGTACAGTAAACCAGAGTACAAAATAAGCTAAAAATATGTCTATGAATGAATATGGTCAGAGGTTGGGAAGATTCATGTTTAGTGGGAATGGATAGAAAATAAACAAACATTTGCATAATGTTGAAACGTTTTATGTTAGATGTGGTTTTTGTCCTGGCCATGGCACATCACACCAACTCTTTACCCTCTCAAGAATGCTCGAGGGTTCGTAGAGTTTGCCCAGCCAGTTTACATGTGCTTTGTGGACTTGGAGAAGGCATTCGACCATGTCCCTTATGGTTTTTTGTGGGGGGTGCTTCAGGAATATGGGGTGTCGGGCTTGTTGTTACGAGCTATCCGGTCTCTATACAACCATTGCGAGAGTTTGGTTTGTATTGCCAACACTTGGTCAGACTCATTCCCAGTGAGAGCTGGACTCTGCCAGGGCTGCCCTTTGTCACCGATCCTGTTCATAATTTTTATGGACAGGATTTCTAGGCACAGCCAGTGAACGGAGGGTGTCATGCTTGGTGACTACAGGATCTCATCTCTGTTGTTTGCAGCTGATGGTATCCTGTTGGCTTCATCTAGCAATGACCTACAGGTCTTACTGGGATGGTTTGCCGCTGAGCCAGAAAAGGGTGGATTGTCCTCTCCGGGTTGGGGACAAGCTCCTGCCCCAAGTATCTTGGGGTCTTATTCACGAATGAGGGGAGAATCGAGGGAGAGACTGACAGGCAGATCAGGGCAGCATCTGCAGTGATGCGGGCGTTGTACCGATCCGTTGTGGTGAAGAGGGAGTTAAGCTCTAAGGCAAAGCCGTCGATTTACCAGTCAATCTATGCTCCTACCCTCACCTATGGTCACGAGCTTTGGGTAATGACCGAAAGAATGAGATCGCGGATACAAGCGGCTGAAATAAGCTTTCTTTGTAGGATTGCTGGACTCACCCTTAGAGATAGGGTGAGGAACTCAGTCATCTGGGAGAGGCTCAGAGTAGAACCGCTGCTCCTCCACATTGAAAGGAGCCAGTTGAGGTGGTATGGGCATCTGATCAGGATGCCTCCTGGACGTCTTCTACTTGAGGCGTTTCAGTCACGTCCCACCGGGAGGAGACCCCGGAGCAGACCCAGGACTCACTGAGAGAGACTATGTCTCCCAGTTGGTCTGGGAACACCTTGGTATCCTCTCTGAAGAGCTGGAGCAGGTGGCTGGGGAGAGGGAAGTCTGGGCTTCTCTGCTTGAACTGCTGCCTCCATGACCTGGACCTCCGGAAAGGTGGTAGAAGATGGATGGATGAAACGCTTTAACTTCATGCAAATGAGGTCCAAGCACCCAGCATGTGTCGGCTGCAACGATGTTGTCCTAAATGTTTAAAGAAGCAGTTGTTGATGTCAAATAAGAACGGCTTCATTAACTGCAGTTTCTATTTCTTGCCTCAGATGTTGTTAGACACACTTTTCGCTGGTTTGTTTTAAAGATAAGTGGAATAAGGACCTGTAGTTATATAGCACTTTTTCTAGTCTCAAAGCATTTCACTAGTACTAACCCTCTATTTTAAGGGCCTATAGGAGACAGATAAGTAGGGACAATTTAGAATGACCAATTAAGCTAACATGCATGTCTTTGGAGTGTGGAAGGAAACTGGAGCTCCTGGAGTAAACCCACACAGCACAGAAAAAACATGCAAACGCCACACAGAAAGGTTCCTACCCCTGCCAGCCTGGGGATTTGAATTGGTTGATTTGAACCTGGAACCTTCTAGCTGTTAGGCAACAGTGCTAGCCACTGTACCACCGTACTGCCCGCATAGTAGACAAAGTTTACTCGTGGTCCAACCTGTAGTCTGGGGGCTTCAATCTGTGGAAGATCGCCAATGGCTGTATGCATCAACCAGTCAAGTACAGCTTGTGTGCTCTCAACATCAGGACCAATGAGAGTCACTCTCTCGGGACACAGCTCTTTGATTATTGATTTTTCACAATGTCAATTATTTTCTGTCACTCTGCTTGGTTACGCCTCATTCCCACATTTCAACACATCCCCGATGTGATTTTTTCTGTAAAAAAAATGGAGGAGTGAACACATACAATTAATCCAGGCCTCAACTGATCCGGTATCGAAATGTCATTTGGGCGGGGGGGGGGGGGGGGGGGTCGTGTTGATCTGCATATTTGAGTTGGCAAACATTTTACACCGGATGCCCTTTCTGATGCAACCCTCCTCATTTACCTGAGCTTGGGACTGACGCTAGGAGTACCCTTGCGCTCCCCCCATGGTTGGGTTGGCAGTATACTACTGTATACTGGTATGCCAGAAAATGAGAAAAGCACATTCTCTTCCCTTTAAGGATCATGCTATACTTTTTGGCACCATTTATAAACTCAGCTCCTAATTTGAGCTTCACTATTTTTCTTTATTTATCTATTAGTTCTGTGCCACTGACTCTGACTGAAATCAGTACACCTACTGGCACACAGGCATTTTAGTGGCTTCGTGAAGTGCAGCTAAATGGATCTTACTGCTAATAAACTAAAATTTTTATTTCACTCAGACTATTCACCATAAAATGTCACGATTACATTTTTAGAGTTTCATTTGCTTTCACTCAGCAAACACTTGGCTGATAATAATTTTTTAAATCATTTTAATGACACATGCTTGACTCACCACACAGAATACTGATGCCAAAGCTGGAAGCTACTGCTGAAGTGCAGCTTATTCAAAACCGAAAGGAAAGCAGAGCAGGACCTTCTAGACTTCTTATCCCCCCACCTGGGTGTGCATTACCTCCTCCAACAATAAACACACAACACCCCGCTGGTGCCCGGAGGAGCCTGCCTGACCAAGGGTGGGAGGCTCATCAGAACACGTAGCTAATTAATTAGACAACAGAGGGCTATGAAAAGCTCTGAGGCTGCTTCTGCTTCTAAATAAAGCAGAGGCAGCCTTGTTTTCTGCATCACCGGTAATACGGCTCGTAAACAGGTCATTTTTGGCCAGCTAAGGCAAGGTTGAGGTAAACAAGGCCTGTCAGCTCAGAATGTGGTCAGATCAGGTATCCATTACTGTGGTGGATGGAAAATATTAGACACTAGCAAAACAAAAGAAAAAAATAAACGAAAGGTGTTAACATGGGGAGGAAACAGGGCCCTCTAAGCATAACAAGGTTTACACAGACAAAAACATTATTTTCAAATAAAAATAATAACCCTACTTTCTGTTGTTGGCTGGGATTTTTTTTTTCCAAAAGATATAAGTGAATCCATTTTTTACTCCTCAATTTAAAGTCAGAAAGATGAGAGCTACAAAACCCAACAGTAGATCAGTGGCAACACAAATTAATCAATCTATATCGTGGAGAATTAACAGCTAATCTACGTTTAAATGTTGAAGGACTTATGTTAAGATGGAAAAAAAAACATGTATAATAATGACTTTGTTTCTGATATGTAAATCGTAAAATGTTCTGGAAAATGAAAATTAACTGTATTTTCACACAAGCAAGTAATTATAAAAATTTTGTTTAATACCCCAAACTGAAATGGCTGATCAATTTCCCTGTTGATTTACTTAGTTAAGACTGTTTCACACCAAGTGCCATATAAAAAAAGTCTGAAAATTCATTTCCAAGGATTTAACTAGTTCTTATTAGCATATTCATACCACTGTAGAACATTTGCTCAGGTGAAAAAATATTCACACGGACCTTGACAGCAACAGACTTCGGTGGTGGAAATGTACTGTATGTTGGACCAGTGAGGCTGTCATGACTGTCAAAAGGGGAAGCTCACATGCAAAGCAACTACACCAGAGAAGACACTTAGACACCGAACTGCAAACGTTAAACACAACTTTATTGATCAGCTGGCAAAAGTAGGGAAAAGCGGCGCACGCAGGAAGACACACAGCCTGTGGAAAGGGAGAGACGAGAGCTGGTTAGAGGAGAGAGTAATACAGGGAAGAATGCAACTGAACGGGGTTATTCTTACTGCGTACAGAGAGCCCGGCAGAGGAACTCAGCACGGGGAAGACGAGCCAGCAGGACTGGGCTGGCCGGGAATGTGGAGAGGTTGGAGCAGGGTGGAGTCTGACCGGGTGGAAGAAACAGTCCGGAGAGATGATGATGAAGCAGCAGGTGAACGCACAGCAATCCCGGAGACGCACCGCAGAGATGGCAGCAACCTGGGGAGAGAAGAGGAAAGAAGAGATTAGACTGAGTTCCTAACGAGTCAATAATCAACCTTAATCTCAGGCAGCGACACCCAGCGAGCCAGCGCCAAAGTGTTCACAAGCAGGTCCTTTTAAGCGCTGGCAGTGAAGAGGCAGCAGGTGTGTCCACTCACGCAGGTGTAATGATGATGGAGCTTAATGAAGAACCTCCCACAGAAAGGGAGGGGGAGTGCGCTCACCTGATCATCATAGTGCCCCCCCCCCACCAAGGGGCGCCTCCTGGGTCGCCAGGAGGCCCAGTGAAAGGCACAGACCATCCCTTTGTTGTGGAAGTTGGAACCGGGAATCCATGACCTTTCTTCTGGACCGTAGCCTTTCCAATGGACCAGATACTGCAAGCCTTGGCCCTGACGGTGAACATCCAGAATCCTCTGTATGGTATAGGTGGTCTGGCCGTCGAGGATCTGGGGAGGAGGAGGCAGCTTCGGGGGGAAGGGGGGGGGACTGGTGGAGAGGGGCTTGATCTTGGAGATATGGAATATGGGGTGGATTTGGCGTGTCGGCAGTAATTTCAGACGGAACGTCACATCGTTAATGATCCTGGAGATGGGAAAGGGACCAAGGAAGCGGGGTGACAGTTTCCTGGACTCCGTATTCAGAGAAACCTGCTGCGCCAACAGCCAGACCTCTTGACCGACCACATATAGGGGCGCCGGACCTGTCTGTGGTCCACATACCGGCGATTCCATTCAGCCGAACGGAGAAGGGCTGCCTGGGTGGACCTCCATAACCAGTGGCAGCGGTGAGCGTGGACCTCCACAGATGGCACAGCGATATCCCTCTCCACCATGGGCAGCCGAGGGGGGGGCATCGAGGCCTCGAATGGCATCAACCTGGTGGCGGAGGAGATAGACAAATTATGGGCATACTCCACCCATGTCAGATGGAAGCTCCAGGTGGTGGGGTTGCAGGAAGCCATACATCTGAGGGCGGCCTCCGGGGATTGGTTAGCCCGCTCTGCCTGCCCATTACTCTGGAGGTGAGACTGACTGCAGTACCGAGGGAATGACAGAAGGATTTCCAAACTTGTGAGGTGAATTGGGGACCCCAGTCAGACACAATGTCCAAGGGAATACCATGAAGGCGGACGACATGAATGGTGAGCAGGCTGGCAGTTTCAGTGGCAGAGGGCAGCTTGGGAAGGGGCACCAGATGAAAAGCCTTAGAAAAGCGATCAACTATGATGAGGATGACTGTGTTGCCCTGAGAAGGAGGGAGTCCTGTAACAAAGTCCATGGCTATATGAGACCAGGGGCGACTGGGAACCGGCAGGGGATGCAGAAGACCAGCAAGGGGAGATGAGTCAGATTTATTAGTGGCACACACCTGGCAGGCTTTGACATAGTCCCGCACATCAGTCCACAGTGTGGGCCACCAGAACACTCACCTCACCAGATCAATGGTACGGGAGATCCCGGGGTGACAGGCAAAGTGGCCGGTGTGTTCCCAGCGGATGACATCACTGCGCAGGCTAGGCGGGACGAACAGGCGATTGGCCGGGACTCCCTCTGGTTTGGGCTCAGTGGCCTGCGCCTGCCGGACTCTCTGCTCGATCTCCCACGAGAGGGCGCCCGGTATGCAGGAGGAGGGCACAATGGGCTCAGGAAGAGAAGATGAGGATGAGGGATCTGAGGCGAACTGACTGGAGAGAGCATCAGGCTTGATGTTACAAGAGCCGGGCTGATAAGTGATAACAAGATTAAATCTAAGGAAAAATAGGGTCCAGTGAGCCTGCCTGAAATTCAATCTGCGGGCCGACCTAAGGTACTCTAAATTTTTATGGTCAGTCTACACAATGATGGGATGAGCAGCTCCCTCCAGCCAGTGCCTCCACTTCTCGAGAGCCAACTTGATGGCTAACAGCTCTCGGTCTCCTACATTGTAATTCCTCTCGGCCGCAGTTAACCGCCGAGAGAAATATGTGCATGGGTGGAGCTTCTGATCAGAGGCTGAACGCTGCGAAAGGACAACACCCACCCTCGAGTCGGAAGCGTCCACCTCAGCTATGAACTGAAGTTGAGGGACGACCTGAGCCAAGATGGGTGTGTTAGAAAAAAGGGCTTTCAGTTCAGAGAAAGTCTGATCAGCTGCCTCGGCCCACTTAAAGGTCACTTTGGATGAGGTCAGCTGAGTGAAAAGCTGCCCCACCATGCAGTAATTTCTGATGAACCTGTGGTAAAAGTTTGCGAAGACCAAGAAACGTTGATGTTAACGGGTGTGCGGGGTAGGCCAATCAAGCACAGCCTTCACCTTGGCCGGATCAGCCCTCAGCTCCCCCTCAGCAACAATAAAGCCCAGGAAGGCAGTGGAGCGGGTGGAAAACTCACACTTCTCAGCCTTCACAAACAGCCAGAAGCCATTGTAACAAGGCCCGGACGTGGACTGTGTGTTCCTCATGCGTGCGCGAAAAAAAAATCAAAATGTCGTCTAGATACACGAACACAAGTGGTTGATCATGTCACGGAGGACGTCATTGATCATGCGTTGGAAGACGGCTGGAGCATTAGTGAGGCCAAATGGCATCACAAGATGTTAAAAATGCCCCAAGTGTATTTTGAAGGCTGTCTTCCACTCGTCCCCTTCGCGTATGCGGACCAAATGATAAGCATTACGTAGGTCGAGTTTAGAGAACACCCACGCGCGCTGAAGGAGCTCAGAAGCGGAATTGATTAGGGGCAGTGGATATTTATCTTTGACAGTTATCGCGTTGAGCTCGCGGTAGTCAATGCATGAACGCAGAGATCCGTCCTTCTTTCCGACAAAGAAAAACCCCGCCCCAAGAGGAGCTGAAGGAGGCCGAATGAGACCAGTGTTCAGAGAATCTTTAATATAACCTTCCATTGCCTCCCTCTCCAGCCCTGAAAGACTGTAGAGCCAACTGGACGGCAGCCGCGCACCCGGGAGAAGGTCGACAGCACAGTCATAGGAGCAGTGCGGAGGCAAAGAGAGAGCTCTTGACTTGCTAAAAACCTCCCCAAGGTCATGATAGACCTCAGGTACGAGACTGGGGTCCGGCGGCTCTGCGGGGGAAGAGGAGATGGGAAGGGTCGGTGAACACGTGGCCGAACTGAGGCAGAAGTCTAAGAAAAAAAGGGGCTCCAAGAGGAAATTGAGTTTTTTGCCCGACTGATAATACCATTATGCCTCTGGAGCCAGGGGAACCCCAGAACCACCAGGGAGGACGAACTAGGGAGAATAAAGAACGAGAGTGACTCCCGGTGGTTCCCGGAAAGAAGAACAGAGACCGGCTCCGTGCGCTCGGTGACGGAGGCTAGGCTACAACCAGATAATGCCGCCATGTTTAATGCAGCTGGCAAATTGATAGTGGGTATGCCTATCTCCCGCACGAGTCGCAACGAAATAAAATTCTGCTCTGCCCCTGAATCAATTAATGCCGAGACCTTTCTCTCGGCCTCCGATAAATGGATAATAGCCGGGCTAGAGAAGTTACTAGGGAGATTCATGGAATTTCCGCCCGTCAGACCCCCCACGGCAACTGACGGGCTACGTCTTTTGGTTTCAAGGGGCATGTAAACAATTTGTGCTCCAGAGAGCCGCAGCACATACTGTACATGTACCGGTCTTTCTCCGTTGCTGGTGCTCCTCCGGAGTCTGACGGACTGGGCCTAACACCATAGCTTCGGAGGAAGTGTCGGGCTTGGCTGTGCTGGTAGTTGGAGGGGGGTGTACGTGAGACGAGCGGACCGGAGAAGGCCTTTTGTTCCTTTACGCGCTCGCAGTACCAGTTGTTCAAACTGACAACTTGATCGATAGGCTCATCTAGAGAGGATGCGGTCGCATGAACCGCCAGATCTTCACGGAGGTTGGTATTAAGACCCAGGAGGAAGGCACTGCGTAAGGCAACATCGTTCCACCCGGAGTCCACCCGGTAGCAGCCGCTGGGGCGACAGGAGGAGAGGGAGGGCCCGGGCGAGACATCTGACAAAGGTGATTGGTAACCGTGGTTAGCTGCTGAGTAATGGTTTGCAGCTGCTCGGTTAGAACACCTGCCACCTGCCGCTCTGTAGCGTCTAACCGATAAAGAGCGGAGTGTTCTGCTGCTGCGGTGCCTGCTGAGCTTCAGTCATGGCTGGCTCATTCTGTCATGACTGTCAAAAGGGAAGCTCACATGCAAAGCAACCACACCAGAGAAGACACTTAGACACCGAATTGCAAACGTTAAACACAACTTTATTGATCAGCTGGCAAAAGTAGGGAAAAGCGGCACACGCAGGAAGACACACAGCCTGCGGAAAGGGAGAGACGAGAGCTGGTTAGAGGAGAGAGTAATATAGGGGAGAATACAACTGAACGGCGTTATTCTTACTGCGTACGAACAGAGAGCCCGGCAGAGGAACTCAGCACGGGGAAGACGTGCCAGCAGGACTGGGCTGGCTGGGAACGTGGAGAGGTTGGAGCAGGGTGGAGTCTGACCGGGTGGAAGAAACAGTCCGGAGAGATGATGATGAAGCGGCAGGTGAGCGCACAGCAATCTCGGAGACGCACCGCAGAGATGGCAGCAACCTGGGGAGAGAAGAGGAAAGGAGAGATTAGGCTGAGTTCCTAACGAGTCAATAATCAACCTTAATCTCAGGCAGCGATACCCAGCGAGCCAGCGCCAAAGTGTTCACAAGCAGGTCCTTTTAAGCGCTGGCAGTGAAGAGGCAGCAGGTGTGTCCACTCACGCAGGTGGAATGATGGTGGAGCTTAATGAAGAACCTCCCACAGAAAGGGAGGGGGAGTGCGCTCACCCGATCACCACAGAGGCAATAAAAACACTTTCATTTAAGCACCACAGCCAGTACTTGAATAATTAAACATCACGACAGCATACTGTATGTGCTGAGATGATTAAGAAGCTACACTGTGGTGTTGGTATGTTGTTTACGTTCACTTGCAAACGTTACATGTGCCATGGAAGACACGATCAGTGGTGCTGCTGGGTTGCTTTGGCCTTTTGCCTCCTGATGTTGTCCTGTTCTTGCTTAAGTTGGAATTAATTTAACACTGGGTTTATTTTGAAAACACTTCATTTTCACTTTGTCTTCATTTTTGTATAGCTTGAGCCTAGTTTTATTTTGATAATACTTCCTCCTTAGTTCTAGCTAATGTTTGCTATTGGGTTGAGGTGTGATTTTTTATGATGTTTCTCTCTGTAGTTGTGCTTTGTTTACTCCCTGGTTTGTTTGTTTTTTTAGCATGTTTCAGATTCTATTCATGTTCAGTCCTTGGTTTTCACAGTTGACTATTAGGTTTATGTTCAACTGTTTTTCCTGGCATTTTGTCTCCCTCTGTGTATTCTCTCCTTGATTGTTTTGAATGTGTGTCTTTCTCCCTCCTTAGTGTCATTCCCCTCGCCTGCTTGATTGTCTCCACCTGTTACCCAATCCCTGATTGTCTCCTTCCTTTTAAATTCTGTCCCGTTTCCCTCCTCAGTGTTGCATTTGTCCTCTCTGTGGTCCCTTGCTCTCCTATTTCCTGGTCAGTATTGTGCTTCGTTTCCTGCTCTGTGCAGTGCCTTTTGCTTATATTCTTTAGTGTTTATTTTTAGGGTTTCTTTTACTGGTCCATGCACCACAGTTTTCTGTTATAGTAGTATTTCAGTGTTTGTTTTCCATTAGTTATTATCTGGTCTTAGTGCCTCAGCTTTTGTTTAATAAAAAGCCCTGCTGGCCTTGAATCCCACCTTTATTTGGGTCCTCCCTCCTTTTCCAACACTAACTCATCACAATACGTTTAAGAAAGGGACTGACATAAGCTACAGAAGCATCACCTCTGATGTTCGTAGGAAATTTAAAAGGACTCTGCAATGTTGTTGTGGGCTTCAGTGATGAAATGCCATTGAGCTTGGGGCTAGCATGCCAAAACTCCTCCACTGTCAGTTGAAAATAGTGCCTGAAGTGGCTGAAGCTAAATGAAAAAGGAACGCAGTTGACGTGAGAAGAAAAACCTGCAGTGTCACACCACAGCAGTGTGAAACAGCCTTTATTCTTGTTTGTTTTTGTTTTTACAGATTTTACCTTGTTTGAGAACTTGAGGTGAACTTCCGCCTCATCATGGAGACTCTTCTTCAGCTGAGTCCAGGCTTCTCCAAGAGTGCTGACAATTCAAATGCAAATGAAAGAGAGATGATGCAGATATGATTTTTTTTTTCTATCTAGAATTTTGAAGTAGTATAAATCTGTAGCAAAATTTTAGGTTAATGGTATGTGTAGAGGATAAATATAAAATTATTAAAATAAATAAGATTTTAAAAAATCAAATCAATTCTTAACTTGGCAGGTGCAATCTTGGAATTACATAATTAAAACATAATGGCAGTATTAAGAACTAATACACTTCAAATGTATCTTGTGATTTTGTTTATGCCCAAACATTTAAAAACAGTGCTTAAAAAAGTGTACACACCCCAGCTAAAATGCAGGTTTTAGTGATGTAAAAAAAATCAGACTGCAATAAATAATTTACAAACTATTCACACCATCATGTCGCAGCAGGTCATAACAGCAAAAGGGTGCTCAACTAAGCTCTAAAGATGCTTGTCATGAAGGGGTTAATTATGCACAGTGGCATATGGTAATCATTCAATGTGTCTGTGGTTGTATCTGTCTGTCTGCCTGTCTGTTTCAGCTCACCCGGTCAAAATTAAGTGCATCTAAAGGCTTGTATCATTGTATCACCATATTTTCTCCACTTTTAATTTGCCAGAATTCCAAGATAAGGCTTTGTTTTTGAAATAAACACAATTAATTTAACTCACCTGTACCGTCAATGGAACCAGGAAAAAAGGTATTCTAATTACTATGCCGGGCCACTAGAGGCAGCAGTGCAATTTTTTTTACAGCACAACACAGCACATTTTTTTACAGTACATGGAGCTGAATTGTTATAAAATAGCAGTTACTGAAAAAAACACATTCAGCAACTACACAATTTATTCATCACATCAGTTGTTTCAACACTGATTTTGCTGTTTAGTTTTGTAGAGGAAGGACAAGGTAAAACTAGTTAAAAACTCGCTAAAAACTACAAACCCCAACATTTCTCGCCAGCAAATGGTCACAGTGAACTGTGCATGTGCCCGGAAACGCCCGCCAGAGGAAAGTACTGAGCAATTCACCAATACTGGGGGAACAAATGTCTGTCTTTTTGCCCGTATGTTTTCTTCCTCTGCCACTAAACAGCAAAAGCTCCTGTTCGTCTTGATTGTCATTGTATTCACGTACCTTCATCGCCTCCGCCATTTCAAACGTCTGCCACCGTGCTCTTCTTTTGTGTTTGGATTGCAGCTGTTCAAATCAGTTTGATGGCTCTTGGCTGTCGCTGACAGTATGGGCATGTGAACTACAGATTATTTTCACTGAGCATGCATGTATTTCAAAACTACTGGTCGGATTTGGATCAAATTTTTACCAGAGGTGGTCCTTGGGCTAGAGAGGAACCTATAACATTTTGGTGATGATCTGAGAATGCATACCTCCACCAAGGCTCTGATATCAAGGCATCAGCACACTACACTAGTCATTAAAAGTGGCATTTTGTGTTGAATTTGGAGAAACCACTTGTAATATTAGTTGTGTTGAACTATTTAAGTTTTCTTGTTTGATTTATTGTAAACAGCTATTTTGTACAATTTGTCAATAAACCTTATTTACAGTGGAGGCTGAATAATTTTGACTGCAAGTGTATATGGTTGTAAATACTTGATATACTGTATGTTCTTTTAAATAGAGGAAACAAGAGAATACCACAGATAAGAAAAATTGTATAGGGAAGCTTAATATGTTATTACCATATTATTTCTTTTATTCATCATTACATTTCAAGTTAATACAGTTTGAATTTTAAAGGATGTTTAATGGAGATCTGATGTTCCAAAAATATTCATATTTAGTGACCCATTAGTTCATTCAGTGAACTGAAAACTCAATCTACCTGCTAATGGTGAGGTATATGCTTGTATTCCTCTGTTGGCCGAGCGCAAGAAGTAGTATAAAAACACTATTTTATCATTTATGCTACATTGTGTTACTGATGGAATAGCTGGTAGGCCAATACATTCATTCTGTTTCACACAGAGTGTTGATTTTTGCATGTGAGTTGAGTGGCAAAAAGCTGAGACACAATGATGGTATATAGCTTTAAAATGTCTTATGTTGGTACAGAAAAGGGCTAACGCTAGCTACAACTGCTAGCATACAGTGGTGTGAAAAAGTGTTTGCCCCCTTCCTGATTTCTCATTTTTTTGCATGTTTGTCACACTTAAATGTTTCAGATCACCAAACAAATTGAAACATTAGACAAAGATAACACCAGTAAACACAAAATGCAGTTTTTAAATGAAGGCGTTTATTATTAAGGTGAAAAAAAAATCCAAATCTACATGGCCCTGTGTGAAGAAGTGATTGCCCCCTAAACCTAATAACTGGTTGGGCCACCCTTAGCAGAAACAACTGCAATCAAGCATTTGCGATAGCTGGCAATGAGTCTTTTACAGCGCTGTGGAGGAATTTTGACTCACTCATCTTTGAAGAATTGTAATTCAGCCACATTGGAGGGTTTTCGAGCGTGAACCGCCTTTTTAACGTCATGCATGCCACAGCATCTCAATTGGATTCAGGTCAGGACTTTGACTAGGCCACTACAAAGTCATTTTGTTTTTCTTAAGCCATTCAGATGTAGACTTTTCTGGTGTGTTTTGGATCACCGTCCTGCTGCAGAACCCAAGTGTACTTCAACTTGAGGTCACGAACAGATGGCCGGACATTCTCCTTCAGGATTCTTTGGTAGACAGCAGAATTCATGCTTCCATTTACCACAGCAAGTCTTCCAGGTCCTGAAGCAGCAAAACAGCCCCAGACCATCACACTACCACCACCATATTTTACTGTTGGTATGATCTTCCTTTTCTGAAATGCTGTGTTACTTTTATGCCAGATGTAATGGGACACACATCTTCCAAAAAGTTCAACTTTTGTCTCGTCAGTCCACACAGTATTTTCCCAAAAGTCTTGGGGATCATCAAGATGTTTTCTGGCAAAAGTGAAGATGAGCCTTTATGTTCTTTTTGCTCAGCAGTGGTTTTTGTCTTGGAACTCTGCCATGCAGGCCATTTTTGCCATGTCTTTTTCTTACGGTGGAGTCATGAACACTGACCTTAACTGAGGCAAGTGAGGCCTGCAGTTCTTTGGATGTCGTGGGGTCTTTTGTAACCTCTTGGATGAGTCGTTGCTGTGCTCTTGGGGTAATTTTGGTCGGCCGGCCACTCCTGAGAAGGTTCACCACTGTCCCATGTTTTCACCAGTTTGTGGCTAATGGCTCTCACTGTGGTTTGCTGGAGTCCCAAAACTTTAGAAATGGCTTTATAACCTTTTCCAGACTGATAGATCTCAATTACTTTGTTTCTCATATGTTCCTGAATTTCTTTGGATTGCAGCACGATGTCTAGCATTTGATGATCTTTTGGTCTACTTCACTTTGTCAGGAAGGTCCTATTTAAGTGACTTCTTGATTGAGAACAGGTGTGGCAGTAGTTAGGCCTGGGTGTGGCTAGAGAAATTGAACTCAGCTTTCCAAAGATGTGATAAACCACAGTTAATTTATGTTTTAACGGGGGGCAATCAGTTTTTCACACAGGGCCATGTAGGTTTGGATTATTTTTTTTAACCCTTAATAATAAACACCTTCATTTAAAAACTGCATTTTGTGTTTACTTGTGCTATCTTTGTCTAATATTTAAATTTGTTTGATGATCTGAAACATTTAAGTGTGACAAACATCCATCCACCCATCCATCCATCTTCTTCCACTTAACATACAAAAAAAATGAGAAATCAGGAAGGGGGCAAACACTCTTTCACACCACTGTATATGCTCACATCTGACATTCATCGGGTAGCCTAAAAGACATTATGGGCTGAAGCATAAATATGGTTGGGGTTAGCAGGCAAACATACAAATACAAATTATACAAAAATTATCGGCTGAAGTGGCTGAAGCTACACAAAAAATTTCATATCAGACTGGTGTGTTTCATAGGCAGATTATACTCACTGCCACACTGCATTTTGCAGTGCAGCAGTGTGAAAACGCTGAATTTTCTTCTGACATTTGGGTTGTAATTTGCTTATATTAGGGTCCATCTAAAAGTAAAACGGTCACTTCTGTGTCAGTCCTGTTCTGGGGCATGAAGAACCAATGAGGACTGACTATTGGGGGAGCACATGTTACATCACTTTCATGTAAAAACTGAGCCAAGACTCCAAAAACAAATACAATCACAATAAGAAGGTGATAGAGGCAGCAGAGGAAAATAAGTTACTGCAGCTTTTTTAAGTTAGTAAACAGTGATGGATTTGATTAAATTAACAAAAAGGTTATGTGTAGATCTCCTTTAAAGCAGGAGGAAAAATAATCCTCAGCTTGTCAAATGATGCTGCATCTCCACTGTGTTATTTTTTATAAGTAATGAGGAATGATTTGATGACCAGATCTGGTGAGAAACCAAATTTCTTCCTCTAACACAAAAAATACGACAAGTTTCTGAAAGGATCATCATACACAAAAGGAATTATTTTAGAAGAGTCTATGTTTAGAAGCAGGTCTACTGATTACAGAAAGTATCTCCTGGTTTTCAGAGGCAGCTTTGAGCTGCGCTCACTGATTCATCTCACAGCGTCTGTTTGCTGCACTCACCCTTCCTCCTGAGCAGCCAGGGGACTGAGAGACAGCTTGGAGAGGTTCTTGGCATATTCCTCTTCAATCTTTATTCTGAAACATAAAAACTAGGATGTGAAACCGTCAGCTGTCTGGCATAATGGCTTTAGTG
This sequence comes from Pholidichthys leucotaenia, assembly GCA_020510985.1. Lineage (NCBI taxonomy): Eukaryota > Metazoa > Chordata > Actinopteri > Cichliformes > Pholidichthyidae > Pholidichthys > Pholidichthys leucotaenia. The sequence continues at coordinate 320,925,844 of CM035838.1, forward strand.
AAATGAAGTAGACAGCTTCAAAGCAGACACTTTTATTAATAGCAATGAAAAAATAATAAGTTGCAAAGGATGAAACCTAAAAGGAGCACACTACGGTGACCACCACACGTCAACACTGTATTCTACTGCAGATCATTTTCACAACAACTTTTCTCTCCAGGCACAAATGAAATTCTCTTACATTCCCCCTGAGTGACAATCAACTACATTTGTGGCCTTTGTGAAATTCACTTCCTCCAGCCTCACATTCACCATTCACCATCCACACCTGAGTAAATCTGTCACCTTAAGAAGGTCACTGAGCCCATTCTTTGACTTAATGTTCTGGTTCTCACAGGCACCGAGGAACATGGCAAAATGCAGTAGAAAAGGTCAGCGATGAATGGAAATCTTCTTCATGGACTTGGGAAGTGTTGGTGTTAGTATATTCAGAGGAGATTCCTCGTTAACTTCCCACAACTCAGAGCGGGGTGTGAATGCAGCTTTTGTCGGATGAGGTGGAGCTAATTATATAGAAAGGCATGAGATCGGATGTAGGAGTTATTTGTGGTGCTTCCACCATGCTGCTTCTCGTTCAATAAGAGTTGCTTAGTTGAGATTCACAGCCACTCAGTTTCATGATACAATGACGTATACGAAAGCACAACAATGTTCAAACTGCCACCATTATGTACTTTTTCCACATAGTGACAAAGTTCCCAAAGGTGTTAATGAAATGTTTGTGACATGCTTTGGTTGAAAGAGGGGTGGCTGGAGGGTGTGGGGTGGTCCACAGTTTGTGGGAGCAAAGGGCAGAGAGTGAAGGAAAGGAAGAGCTGGGAGAGAGTTCAGCATTCTGACAGTCTGATGGATGAAGCCATCTCTCAGTCTGCTGGTGCTCACTTGGAGACTCCTCAGCCTCCTCACACATGGCAGGAAACTGAAGAAGCAGTGTGAGGGATGGGTGAAGCCCCCCGCAATGCAGAGCGCTCTGTGGGCAATCCGTATGTTATATGTCCCAGAGGAAGGGAAGGGGGATGCCAATAATCCTCCCAGCTTTTTTAACTATGTGCTGCAGGGCCTTTCGGCAGGATGAGGTGCAGCTTCTGTACCGCACAGTTATGCAGCTTGTCAGGATGATCTCTGTGGTGCCGCAGTAGAAAGAGCGCATGATGGGGACCGGGGCTTTTGCTCTCCTCAGTTTGCAGGGGAAACTGAGGTACTACAGGGCTTTCTTGTCCAGTGATACGGTGTTGGTGTTCCAGGAGAGGTCCTCTGTGATGTGTACACCCAGGAACCTGGTGCTGCTCACTCCCTCCACAGCAGTCCTGTTGATGGTCAGTGGAGGATGCTGGGTGTTGGCTCTCCTTTATTCGACCACCATCTCCTTCGTTTTCTCCACATTAAGGCTGTGTTCGGAATGTTCATTAACTCACTCCCTCCCTACCCACTATATAGTGAATTTAGATATAGTGGACTATGTAGTAAACTCATAACAATAAAATTAACAGCTTTCGGACACTACTGGGCTTGTTTTCACGGTACGGTTAATGATGTCATCATGGTGAGACAGTAAAACATAACTAACTAACTAACTAACCTGCACTTATATAGCGCTTTTCTAGTCACAAAGACCACTCAAAGCGCTTTCATTAATACTAACCCTCTATTCTAAGGGCCTATAGGAAACAGATATCTAGGGACAATTTAGAACAGCCAATTAACCTAACATGCATGTCTTTGGCATGTGGGAGGAAACCGGAGAAATCCCGGAGTAAACCCACGCAACACGGGGAGAACATGCAAACTCCACACAGCTCACTGTTGGTCGGGGGCTGGGATCGAACCCACGATCCCACGATCCCCACAATCCCCCGGCCAAGGGTAAACTGTGCTGCCGCAGTGCTAACCACTGCGCCACCGTGCAGCCCCACTGCGCCACCGTGCAGCCCCAATAGCAGACTAACGTTGGTAAAAAATGAATACCTGCATGGAATTTGTAGTAAATATGTATTAAATCAAATCGTTGCTGAATTAATAAATAGAAATATGTTTATGTTGTGACGTGAAGCTCTCCTCTCACAGCTCCTTTAGCTGTGCATTGCATTATGGGATATATTGGCTAATATAGTGACCATCCGTTGTACACTACCTTTCAAAATGCATTGTGGGATATTTTGAGTGTACTATATAGTGAATGAAATTTTCAGTTAAGATTTCGAACGGCACTACAAAATGGCTGATTCACTATATAGTACACTATATGGGGAAGGAGTGAACATTTCGAACACAGCATAAGAGTGAGATTGATGTTGCTGCACCACATGGCCAGTTGGCTCACCTCGTCTCTGTAGTTTGACTCATCATTATTGCTGATGAGACCCACCACAGTTGTGCCAGCTGCAAACTTGATGAAGAGGTTGGTGCTGTGTATTGGTGTGCAGTCATGGGTCAGCAGGGTGAAGAGCAAGGGGGCCCCCATGTTCAGGTTCTGGATATGTTGCTGCCAACATGAACTACCTGTGGTGTCCCAGTCTGGAAGTCCAGCAGCCAGATGCACAACAAGGTGTAAACCCCTAGTCTGTCTAGTTTCTAGACCAGCTGTTGGGGGATGATTGTGTTGAATGCTTACCTAAAGTCAATGAATAACATCCTCACATCTGAGTCTTTGGTGTCAAAGTGAGTGAGTGCTGAGTGGAGGGCAGAGAAGACTGCATCACTGGTGGGTCAATTAGTCTGATATGAAAACTCAAAGGCGTCCAATGAAGGGGGGGGGTGGGATTTAATGTGTTGCTTGACTAACTGTTCAAAGCGCTTCATGATGATGAGGGTTAGTACTACCGGACAGCACACACTGAAGGAAGTTGGTGAATCCTTCTTTGGAAATTATGAATGTTCCTTCCCCTGGAGAGGGACCATCCAGCTTGTTCAGCTCAAAATCCTGCATCTCTGACGTATGGGGGTGCATTAGTGCCAATGGAACTGGCAACTTGCACATCTGGAAAGGCACCATCAGTGCTGAAAGGTATATACAAGGAAGGCCTTGCATGTGTCAGCAAGACAACGCTAAAACACATACCTCCTCTATCACGACAGCATGGCTTCATTATTGACAATTCTGGCTGCTGGGTCTTTTTTGCTCAGAAAGGGATCTTGATCGAACGCATCACAGATATGCAGACAGAAAGCATTGCAAAGCACTCTATATAGAAAATCAATGGGAAGCACTGACAGGAGACTGAACGTTTAAATTAACAGCTGTTGGTGACACATAAAAACACATTCAGCAACTAAACATCTGAAATTTCTCGTTTTAAACACAGGTTTTGCTGACCTACTTTCAAGATATCAGAGACAGTTTACTGCCGAACTTGCTATGAGGGCCAGTTTGGAATTCTGCTCACATCCCACCCATTAGCATAAGCCTTGTCCAATCATGAACAGGTATGCATTTAACTTCTGCGAGGTGTGAACAGCTTGTTAGCTCAGGACTCGTGAATGCAGCCATGATTCTATATTGAGTGGCCGATTGGGACCTTTGCAGCAATGATCTTGTAGCGTAGGTATGTGCAAGCTGTTTCCATTCCACCTTAAACGTATAGTACATGTGTGGAAAATGCTGACACGCTTAGGTGATTTCTCTTTTTTTAAGCTCCTCGGGCACCTGCGCCGGTACACTCTTGTATCGTAATTAATTAAATCTGCTGGCAACAAACTAGTTTTCTGCAGTGGAGGCGAGTCATTACCTCTCATGGATAAACTCGGCCATCTCCTTCTGCATCTGCTTGCCCTTCAGCTGCTTCTGCAGGAGAACCTCGAAGCCTGCCACAGACGTGGTCCCCTGGGGGTCTTTCTTGTCAGTCTGAGGAAGAGCAGCACATCAGTCAGCCACACCAATGATCCAACAAACAACGACAGCTAAAAGGCCCAGTAACACCTCTGAGTGTTTACATTGGAACGTTTGCATGGGGGGATGAGAATGAGCCCCTGGTGATGAGTCAGAAACTGTGTACATGAGTGCGTGACTCATACGTGCATGTCAAGGAGGGCATGCGTTGGAGTGTCTGTGTACATCAGGCACCGGTGGGTGGATGTGTGTGTTATCTGTGATCACATCACTGTCACAGTGAGGGGATGTGTAGCACACACTCTGCCTCGTTTATAACGGCAAACGTGGCGCAGAAGTGCGAGATTCATGTCACACAGTTGGTGCAAGCTGCGGGTCAGCGGATGAACGATGGAAAACAGCATGACAGGACAAACAGCAGCCACAGGGGAGAGGAATGGAGATCAGATTTCAGTCACTTAGACAGGCTGAAGAGCTTTTCAATACAAATCAAATTAAGGCTGGAAAAGCATGGAAAATTACAGGAGCCACTGGGGAGACGTTAGAAGAGGAAAATGATTGTGTTTCCATGAAAACATCTGCTGAGAGCACTGAGCATATCGATAGTTTCTGTCAGTGCTCAGAATTCAATATTTTATTAAATTTGTACATTTACCAGCAACAATTTGCTCTAATGGTGAACTGAAAAATGATTTCATTATTTTTGTGTGAATGCTGTTAAGTTTTCACATCATGGTTTTCTGTTCTTTGATGTTCTTTATTCACTTCTTCTGTAGGTTTTTTGGTTGCTAACTAGCTCTGTATATTTTATTCTCCACACTTCATTCTGGTATGAAAATGTTAAGCTTTTTAAAGATATTTATGCTTCAATTTGTTTTTTTTAAACTCATACTTTTTATAAAACGTATGATTTTTTTTAAATTAAAAAAATATAATGATTTTCACTAAAGAAGTTCTTCAGATTCTCTTTGAGTTCCTTTAACTTTCAAGCCTAAAAACCTCTGCATACTTTCAGAAGTCACAGTGTTCTTCAATCAGGAGTTCCTGGAAAGTTCAGGTTTTTGTGGAAAATATAAAAAAAATTACTTCATAGTTGGAAAGAGGTTCAAGTCAGATGATGTGAGCTCAGGAGAGTAAGGGGGATGAGGAAAGAGTTCATAGCCACAGGACCATGCTTCCGTCTAGGCAGCATTTGAGTTGTGAACCGGGGTGATGTCTTGCAGGAGGCAGACACCTTTGGTCAGCATGCCACACCTCTCAGTTTTGATGGCCTTCCACAATGTTTGCAGCAATGAAGCATAGTAAGTCCCAGTAACTGTGGTACCCTTTGTCAAGAAATCCATCATCAATACTTCATGCTGGTCCCAAAAGACCGTAAGCATGACCTGGGCCACCAAGGGTTGGACATGTGCCTTCTTCAGAGATGGTGAGTCATAGAGATCATAGTGATGGATCCATGTTTCATGCTGCTTGATTAGTTGGTCAAAGAAGTCCTCCTGGTTTTCTTGGCATATGGTCAAAAAAGCATTTGAGGATGTGACTTGTTCTGGCTTCTGGAAAGGTGTGAGCAACCGAGGAATCAATTGTACAAACTTTCACATTTGCAAATGATCACGGATGATTTTTTTTCCACAGACCCTACACTGATCTTGACATCCTGGGCTAGTTTGTGAATGGTTATATGAAAATCCTCAATATGGTGGACTCCATTTGCCAGATGGCGTCTTCGTCAGTGGCATACTGTGGTTACCGGGGAATGGGAGTTATTCCCATTCATGTCCAGACACACTTGAACTGTCGGTGCCAATGCTTGACTACATCATATGATGGGGCATCCTCCCCATAATGTCTTAAAGAGTTCAGAGCTGTGTTGCTGGGGCAACTTGCACCTGGTAGGGTCTCCCATTGCAAACTGGTCCTGGTGAAGGACCAGACCAAGAGTGGTCCAGTGGATCTCTATGAAAAAGTTACAACAAGGACCCAGTGTACCCAAAGGAGCCATGTGAGTCCACCCTCCAGTGGCCTCACCACCTGCAGGAGGGATCACGGAGCTATGTGAACTGGGTAGCTGTCTTAGGTACTCTGGTTAGACTGCTGCTCCCACGACATAGACCCAGACATACTGATGACATGTCTGTAGATACTGAAAACGTTTTGGAAGAGATATGCATCAGTGAGAAATTTGTGTTTCAACTTAATGAATCTAAGGACATAAGTGGACACGCGCAACTCTTGGCCAATGTACATTTAATGGATGAAGATGCCGTCAGAGAAAATTTCCAAGTTTCACAATGAGTGAGTATAAGCTAACTACTAGACTAAATTGTCATTATATATGCTGTGATAGGCTACAATATGTAATTTTGTAACATTTTTGATTGCTGGGGTGCTGCAAATTCTTTTTAATGTAAAAAGTGTGCTGTGACTCAAAAAAGACTGGAAAAACACTGAATTACATTAGCAGAAATATGCACAAAACACCTGTATATGCACCTCTTTTTTTGTTATCAGGGCATTTCATGACAGTATTCATCATAAAATACAATATTTTAAAAGCACTCACCCAGAAGTAATCGCAGTAGCTCCATTCGTTGGGCTTGAGGAGCTGCTGCTCCGGACCTTCTCCAGGCAGAGGGAAAGTCACACAGTTAATCTGAAAAGGGGAAGAGACACAAAGGTGAGACGTAATGATGCAACTGTGAAGGAGCTGTTAAATCACTGTGAGAAGAAAATAAAAGGTTGTAGGGTCCTGCAATTTGAAATAATCAAATTTATTAATAATTCCCACCTAACCACCTCAGACTTGCCTGGAAAACATTCCACTGGGTACATGGACCACTTAGGAAAAATGCAAAATTTTAGGTCCCTACTGTCAATCGTTTTCTTGGAAAAACTATTTTTGTCATGAAGTTGGGTGTATTCTGATGCCTTTTTCGGGCAACATTTTCTGTAAAATAGCTGTAACTTTGAAAATATTTTTGCTGTTCCCTTTAGTTTATTCATTATCTGCTACTATGACTGTGGTGTTTGGACGTGGTGACGTGCATGCGGGTAACGTCATCACCCGTATTGCGTCATGGCGAACTGGCCGTAGCGCAATACGGTGCCACCCTTCTGTATATACAGTAGCTCAGTTGCGTGATGAATAAAGGAGAGTTCAGTTCACATCTGGTGTCAGTACCTCATTTCAGACATAACAATGGCAACAAGAGTAAAAGAGACTCTATTGCAACCTTTGGAACCATTCCTCGCTCTATCAGGTGAGCCATCAATTCCCTGGTCCCACTGGCATGGGTCATTCCAGACTTTTATTAACACTGTTGGCTTAACCAATGCTAGTGGAAAGGCCAAGGGATGTGCTAATCCACAATCTTGGTAGCAAGGGGCAGCGTGTGTTCCGTTCTCTCCGCCCTGCGGACACATACGAAGACTGTGTTGCTGTCATAGACAGACATTTCGCTGATGCACGTAGTATCACTGTGCGGAGAATCACTTTTAGCCAGCGCCACCAATGTGAGGGTGAGACAGTCCACCAGTATGTCACCAAGCCCTGTTTCCTGGCTAGCATGTGCACCTTTGATGACATAGAGGAAGAGATGATACGTGACAAGCTAGCGGAGCACACTAAGAGCCCATGGCTGTGGGAGCAGCTGCTGCTGGCAAAGAATGGCCTGAAATTAGACAAGGCTGTGGGGATGGTGTCCTAAATTGAAACAGCCATTCAGCTATCATCACGGCTAGCGCCGCCTAGCCAACAAGCCCCTCGTCTGGCCCCACAAGCCCAGGCCCTCACCACTGCCACCCAGCACCCCGACCCCGCATCTCCCCGCTACAACCAGAAGAAGAAGATAGGACAACAGGACAACATGAGTGATTGTCTGCCCTGCAGTAACTGTGGTTCATCTAGACACCAGTCTCAATCACCAGCCTGCCAAGCCAGGGGCCAGAAATGCAACCATTGTAAGAAGCTCAACCACTTTGCTAGAGTTTGCCACTCAACCTTCACAAATTCAACAACCTGCCAACCAGGCCCAACTGCCATTCACTCAGTTGGTGCCAAAAGCTGGCCGTTCAAGTAATACACAATGGAGTTGGACAGTGTTAGTGTGGCATTACTGCTAAATACAGCGGCCTCGAGGTCCCTTCTGAGCGTTCTACAGTCAGAAAACTGTTCCCTCAGAGGACCATTACGGCTAACGTGGAGGACTTATTCAGCTACGGGCAGGTCAAGATCGGCATGGTAGGGACGGTTACCTTTTCTGTACGCTGCAGCTCCAAAACCATTCTATTATTCAACTTCTAAGTGACGCATCAAGGGCCCAACCTGCTAGGCATTGATCTGATCAGCGAGCTAGGTCTCTCCATCACCAACCCAATGGGCTCTACTGTCCTGACAGCCACCTCATCCTGGCAGCACCGTTGGTTGGCGCTCTTTGCGGGACTGGGCTGCCTCACCTCTTTTAACCACCGACTGCTCATTGATCTGACGGTGTCCCTGGAAATTCAGGCCCCTCTGCCAGCTACCCCTTGCTCTGCGAGATGACGTCACAGCGGAACTGCAGAAGCTCCTGAATGCTGGTATCACTGAGTGGGTCAATGCATCCCCCTGGATCTCAAACTTGGTGGTGGCAAAGAAAAAGTCGGGCAGCCTACAACCATGCATTGACCTCAGAATGGTGAACAAGGTGGTGATTCTCAACAAATAGCCCCTGCCCACAGCGGAGGAACTGACGGTGGTGTTCCACGGCTCAAAAGATTTTTCCAAACTGGACCTCCGCCAAGGCTACCTGCAGGTTCCTCTTCACCCAGGCAGCCACAACCTAACGGCCTTCGTCACCCACATGGAAGTGTTCAGGTACACCTGCATGCCTTTCGGCCTCAGTTCCACACCGAGCTGCTTTCAAAAAATCATGGATACACTATTTGACGGTCTCCCAGGAGTGGTGGTGTACCTGGATGACATCGTGGTGCACGGTGTGACATGAGCCTTCCACAACACCTGCCTCACTAAGATGATGGAGGTACTAGCAAAACATGGCCTCACAGTCAATGGGTAAAAGTGCATCTTCAAAGCATTGACCATCGAGTTCGTGGGGTTCTGCCTGTCTGCCGAGGGCCTGAGTCCCCTTCATTCAAGAGTCAAGGCAGTACTGCACCTACCCGAACCATCGTGCCCCGCACAGCTATCATGATTTCTGGGCATGGCGAACTTCTATGGGTGCTTCATTACCCGCTACTCAGAGATGACAGAGCCACTGCGCACCCTCCTGAAGCAGAATGCACCCTGAGAGTAGACCCCGGCATGCTCTGCCGCCTTCTGCTGACTAAAAACACAGCTCACTTCTCCACAGGTGCTCACCTGTTTCGACCCACAGAGCCCCACGTTTGTGACCTGTGTTGCGTCCAACACGGCAGTGGGAGCCGTGCTATCCCAATTCCAAGGGCAGACCGAGCGCCCGGTGGCGTTCGCTTCAAGGTCACTTACTTCAGCCAAGCAGAAGTACTCAGTGGGGGACAGGGAGGCGCTTGCGTGCATCTGGGTGCATCAGCGCTGGCACATGTACCTGTATGGGCGACGCTTCACACTCTGAACAGATCATAGGGCCCTCATGATGCTGCTGGAAACATCAGGATCAGGACACAAACCTCTGTGCATCTACAGGTGGACAGAAAGGCATATAACTTCACCACCCAGTTCACGCCAGGCAGAGAAAACGTAGTGGCGGGCCTATTGTCTCGGGCCACACCTAACCCCACACTGAGCGTCGACCAGGACCCCTTAGAGTCAGAACTGGTCCACATGCTGCATGGCCCACTTCAGACTGCCATCTCCTTGCAAGCGCTCCAGGCCACATTTGAACAGGATCCAGTACTGACCCGGCTCCGCACTTTCATTCATGGGGGCTGGTCATCCAACGTAATGGGAAAGCTAACAACACCCTTCCATACAGTCAGAGATGATTTATCATGCTGGAACGATGTCTGTGTGGCAAGGGGGCTCTGCATGGTGATCCCAGACGCCAAAGGGCCGCATCCTGACCATGGGATATAAGGGCCACCTGGGCGTCATCAGAGTCAAACAGCATTGTAGGGGCTCAGTCTGGTGGCCAGGCATTGACAAGGACACGGAGATCATGGTGAAAGACTGTATGTCCTGCCTAGCCAGTGGAAAAACTCGTGCACCACCACCACCGTCCCTGCAGCCACTGCCATGGCCGTCAGCCCCATGGGAACACATTCAATTGGACATCTGCGGCGAGCTGCATAGTGCCCCCTTGCCCAAACATTTTCTACTGGTAGCCTACGATCTCCACTCAAAATGGTCCGAGGTGCTGCCCACTGGCTCAGTCACCACTGACGTAGTCACCGATTTCTTCACCTCCCTTTTCGCCAGCTGGGGTGTGCCAGATGCAATCACAACAGACAACGGACCGCAGTTTGCTTCAGCGGACTTTGCAGTGTTTGCGGGGGGAAGAGGCATTGAGCACATAAGGACTGCCCTCTACCACCCTCAGGCAAATGGGGGGGTGGAGGTGGAGAGGTTCAACCAGACCCTCAAAAATGGTCTCAGGGCATACCTAGCGGATGGACTCCCGTTTTCGGCCGCACTACAGAGCACCCTGCTACATTACAGAGTCACACCTCATGCCACAACAAGTAGCTCCCCAGCCCTTCTAATGCTAGGACATGAGATGTGCTTTCCCCTGGACCGACCGCGCCCTCCTTCGGACAGTGCCCTGACAGAAAGTTGTCACCTAGGGGGAGGGTGGTCGAACAACAGCAGCATATGAAGCAAAGGTTTGACAGGAACTGCCAGGCAAAGCGACCCTGGCTCGCAGTACTTGACTGGGTCCCGATCCGGCACCCCAACCGTGCTCACAAACTGCAGTCGTTTTGGACAATGCTGATGCAGATCACAGCTCAGTCGGGGCCAGCCACCTTTTGTCTCACTGATGGGTCACGGTGGTACGCCACAGAAAAGTGACACCGACTTTGGCCCCGGATTGGGAAATGGCTGAGGACACTATGGGACTGGGGCTGGGACTTTGGTGACACAAGACCCACAACTCCTGAAGAGCGTTCACCGGAGCCCGCGGCAGCAGCACAGCCTGAGCATCGTTTGGCCCAGATATGGCAGAGACCCCGTCACCTAGAGGACTCTGTGACTAACTTTTGAAGATTTGGACTTTAATGTTGTTAGTTAGGCCGTGACCAACCAAAGTGGCAGAATAATCCACTTGGTCACGCGGGCAAACCGGTAGTCTACCCGGGTGCCCAATTATTAGCTATAAGCTCTTTTTGGAGGGGGGAGGGGGGGGTAAATGTGCTGTTTGGACATGGTGATGTGCACGCAGGTGATGTCATCACGTGCCAAACTGACCATGGCACAATACGGCGCCACCCTTCTGTATATAGTTCAGTTGTGTGATGAATAAAGGAGAGTTCAGTTCACGTCTGTTGTCAGCACCTCATTTCAGACATAACAGTGACTTCAGGAATATAAATTTTGAAAAAATGTCATTCAAAATTAACATAGAATTATTGGTGCTTGAATTTACTCAAAAATTTGACACTGCAGCCTTTGCCCATTGCAAATTTAAAAGAGCTCTTCAGGGCAACATAAATACATTAATTAAGGCAGGAAGTATTTGGTGAATTGACATGGAACGACCCGGTGATGAATAAGGTGACGGGCCTGAGCTTCATGCGGATCATACAAATGGGAGGGAAAAGTTCAGACATGAGTCAACATGAATGTGGCGGTCCAGAAGGTGACCCATGGGGCTTCAGGGAGAGAGAGAGAAGACACAGAGACCAAAGAGTATGCTCAAACAACAAAGAGAAGCCTCTTCTTCTTCATCCTTCAAATTGAACAAATTAACTGTACGCACTTGACATATGCGGTGTTACAGATAAACACACCCAGCATGCAGCCTGAATACAGACTCAACGGTCCACAGCGTCTTCAATTATTCTCCGGGCTGTTATTATGTAATGTTCACCATCTGTGAGTCCTCCCTCCTGGCACCGCAAGGTACCCTCTTTGCCATGTCATCCGCTGCTGCACACTGCACGGGCATCCAGACAAGATGCTTCATCCTCAAATGCACAAAAACACACTGACTCAGAGTGTTTACAGCATGGGTTTGCCGCTGTGCTGCTGTCACACAGACTGAAGGGGGGAAAAAAGCATGTAACATCTAACAGCTGGCTCCACTGAGCTGCTTCTCTCATTTCAAAATAAAGGCCTTGTTTAACAATTTACAGAACATATCAGTTACAGGGTAACAGGGTAGTGCTTCATGGTTCAGGTGTAATATTGATCAACTTAATTGCCTTTATAGAGCTGTGTAGAGGGTGGAGCCAGTAAAGGGTTATATTAGTTTTAAAAGTAGTAAAAAAAAACAAACAATTTAATACAACAATTTTTTCTAACCATGCAATCCGATTGGACAATAGAGACTGTCAAAGTTACTATATTCCCCGATAATTGCACTTTGATGTTTCACCAGATATGCATCACTCTGCTTTAGCGGTGTTCTAATAATCTTTAACTCACAATGACTGTCGACTTCTCGTGATATTTGAGAATTCTAATGCTGTGTTATGTACCTTAATTTCCACAGTGAGGTGCTCTTTGGAAAGAAAGAGTCCTCAAAGTCTAGACCTCTGTGACCCAGATGTCCTGCCTGGTGCCTTGTAAACATCTGGGTGAAAAAAGTCAGCATGTCAGCACCATATTTCCAAATGTCACATCTGTTTACAGTAAAACAGATGACATGAAGTTGGATTTATTTCTCCACTAGGCCAATCATAATATCTATGTATGTGGGAACAGACTCTTTATTTCATCTGAAGATGCGAAGAGTAAGTGGGCAAAGTGTGCAGAAACTAACGCAGAAATGGCCTAAAATTATATATGATGATCTGTGAGTAATAACACAAATGTACAGAAAGATTCAAGTATGAAGAAACTCCAGGTTTCTTTAAGAGAGAGCCATTATTACAAAGGAAATCCTGTCATTTCTCATCAGCTTGTACGCAAAGTGTGGATGAGTTGATGACAAAATTGACGAGCTGAAGTTGGATTTAGTATCTTCTCGATCAGAGACTTCTAATACCCATGTCGCCTCATTCATGACTTTCTCTGCACAACTATTAAACTAACAAGCGGACAGCAAGATAGTGCAAATCATGTGACCCATCAAACTGGCTTAAGAGGAGGACTGGGTATGTATATAATCATACAACAGTTAGTTCTGACAGTCTGACTGGACAACAGGGATCCCAGGAGTTACTATATTCCATGATAATCACACTTGGACATTTCACTGTGTTTTTGCAATATTTAAATTAAAGTTAATATCAGTGGCTTCTTGTAATAAGTAAGAAAGCCAACCATATTACCTTTGTGGTGAGTTGAAGCTAAATTGCTAACTAGCCACCCAGCATGAGTCACGTGACCCACAAAATCTGCTCAACAGGTGAAGCAGCATGTATTTCAACACTAACTTCTATACTGGACAACATTTAATTTGGTTACATGTATGTGAAATGACAATATACCTATTCTTTTCTATGTTATGCTCATTGAGATGCTTAGCAACAGTTAAGCAGGTGCATTCAGAAGGGACTATTTTTCTCAGCAAAGAAAAATAAGTAGTTAAATAAGAAAAACTCATAATATTTTGTCCTGTTTTGCTGTCATTTAATAAACTGTGATGGTGGAACTGCTGTTTAAAAGCAATATTACACTCAAGGTCATACAGTATCATGAATACATCACTGCAATGTTTTCATGTTGGGCCTGTGACTGAATCACCACAGTGATATATTTAATACGGTACTCCTTCTCATGTAATATTGCTTAATCAATGACTTGCACTGCACAATATCTAATTTTGTTGTACATGTGTGTGACATGACTATAATCCTATTTTTTCTATATTATGCCCATTGTGGTGCTTAGGGAGAGTTAACTGGGGTGAATTTACAAGGGACAAAATAACTAGTGAAACAACCAAAAAAATAATCTTGTCATAAATTGCCATCAAATAATAAATTGTGTTTATGGAACTGTTGTATAAAAGCAATATTACACTAAAGTTTGTGCAGTATCATGAATATATCACCACTGTGATGTACAACCAAATCAGTGCAGTGATATATTCATGATACCACACTCCCTCTCATGTAACATTGCCTAAGTATGTAGCATCCTTCAAATGTTTTACATTTAAAGGACAGCATGCAATGTTCCAAAAATGTTTGTACTTAACAACCCATGTGGTTATTAAGTGAACTGCAGACCCAATGTCCCTGGTGATGTGCATGCCCATACTCCTCTTTTGATGAAGTGCCAGAAGCAGTATAAAAACACTCCTTTATTATTTATGCTGCACTATGTTTTTGACAACAGCTGGTCGTATTCAGACCATTTCACACCAAATATGGATTTTCATCCCTGAAAAAAGCACTAAAATTATTATGGACAGATTGAACAAGTTCTTAAAAACATGTACACACCACCGAGGAACATTCATGGACCTTGTTTTTAGCAGACTTAAATAAATTAATAATTAAATTCTAAAATTCTAATTTAATATTACATGCCAAACACTACTGAAACACAACATCTGGCTTGAGATCAGCAAGAAGCTACAGTATGACGATATGCCACTAATGTTCACTTGGAAACACTTTATATTGGTTTAGAAAGGCATTAACATCAACTACAAAAGCTAGCGTATAGTGTCACATAGTCAGAGGGAACTTAAAACACTTCCAAATGTTGTTAAGGGCTGGAACAAAAATGTTTGGGGCTAGGCTAGCAGGCCCAGACTACTTCACAGTCAGTTTAATACATTGCCTTAAGTGGAACAAGAATTTTGTACCCAATCAGTGGGATTTGATATACTGAAAATATATATATATATATATCACAGGCAGATTGCTCTCAAGGCTGCAATGCATTTCACATTAAAGCAGCGGTAAAATAAAAAAAAAATAAAAAAAATAAAATTTTCACTAGAGGCGGCCCTTTGATGAACCCATTAGATTTTGGAGGTGATCCGGGTCAGGATGCAGATTCTGGATCACATTTTCACTTTCTTTAACACCAAAAGATAGGGCTTTGGTGGAAAAGGTGGCCCGTGCTGGCAAAATGAGTCACAATGACAAAATTTTCAAAACTGAGGTAACGTTATTTTCATATTCTGTATTGAAAGACCTTCAAAATGATATATAATTTGTAGGAATTGGGCAAAAACTGACTAGCAGCAAGCCGATTTTGTTTATATCTTGGCTGGTTTGAAAACTTGCATTTGATTGGTCCTGAGTTACGTCTTCCGGAACTCCATGTGTATTTTTAGAAAGTAGGAGTTCCAAGCTTTACAATGATACCGGGCACTGACGGGTGTTGTCCCGGGACTTGCCGCCAGCGAGCAAAGAAAGAATCACGATTTCTGACTTCTAGTGCCTGTAGCTCGTAATTACCCTGTGCGCATTCCGACTCATTTTGCCAACACGGGTCACATATGCTCTCATAGATCATCTCCAAACTCTAATGGGTTCAGCCGTAGAAAATTTTATCAAAATCTATCCAGCAGTTTTGTGTCATCTTGCTAACAGACAAACCATCTCTGACTCGGATTACCTTCTTGGCAGAGGTAATAGTTTAGTTAGTTTAGGATTTTATTTGGTTTAGTAATATCCAAAATAAAAGGGCAAAAGCAATAAAACAAATGGGAAAAAAAAAGAAAGGTTGTAGGCTGAAGCCAGAGCTTATATAGTGCCTAGCCCTGTTACAAATTTGAAAATAAACTCCACGTGTGAACAAAAACAGAAAAAAAGCTGTTGTTGCTTTAAATAAAATATGTTTTTGCAATAAGGTTAAAGGGCTCGTGGCATGCCTTTCCATGTTTTCTGACTGAGTAATCATCTTAAAAACACCCAAAGGCTCAAAAAATGAGGTGTACATATTATTCTCTATTAATTCTGTTAAAAAATAATCTAATTTCACACAATGATGTCTAAGTCACTGATTTACAGTTAGGTCTATACATATTTGGACACTGACACAAGTTTTGTTATTATTACCTCTGCCAAGGGAGGAGGTAATGCTTTTGCCGGCATTGGTTGGTTGGTTTGTCTGTCTGTCTGTCTGTCTGTCTGTCTGTCTGTCTGTCTGTCTGTTAGCATCATTAGTCCAAAAGTTATGAACGGATTTTGATGAAATTTTCAGGAACGGTGTGTAATGGCACGAGGAACACGTGATTAGATTTTGGTGATGATCCAGGTCACGATCTGGATCCAGAAATTTTTTTAAAATTATTTTATATATTAATATTGCACTTTTCATGTTCTTCCCCTTTAAGATGTGTCCACTGAGTTACGAGCGGAGTTACTGTTATGTTGGTAATAAGGAGCCAAGGACGAAGCCAGATGTCGAACTAAACATGCGTTTATTGAGGCACTTCACAGTACACAGGCACAGCCATCAGGCAGAGAGATGGCAAAGAGACCGTCCCTCCTGCCCACTGCCCTCTTATAGCCGCGGGTGGTGGCGGAACCGGAAGGTGGAGCCGCCACCCGTACCACACAAATAAAAGTCCAAACTCTAACAACATTCTCCCCCCCACTTCACAAAAGCCAAAAACCACACACACAATTCGGACCCACCCCAATTTGAAACCCGAATCACGCACTACAAGTAATGAGATAACACAACACAAATGGCCTAACGCAGTCATTCCAAAATAACTAAACTAAGGGGAAATGGGTAGACTGCCACCTCACCCCACATGGCAAAGCAGGTTATTCTGCCGCTTGTACTTCAAACAAGTCTACTTAAAACAAAATACCACCGTGCCCTAATCTAAACATAACATCAAATTAATCCCCATGAACATATACAAATATCAAATACATAGAGTAAAACATTCTAAAAACACCAAATAAGCCGTACCCCATGACCATCAAAATATACACACATGTACAACATCTAAACCAGATACCAACTATAAGAACAAACCCATGCCTCCCCCCCCCCCCCTTTGGACTGTCCTCCCATCAGTCCACCCCATGAGGAAAATTGCCTCCCGGGTCACCGCTGGCTGTCTCGGCCCCAGCGTGCCTCCTCTTCGACACCACCGGAGGAGTCCCATGTCCAGGCCCAAGTCCACCAGTCTTCTCCCAGGCACGCCGCAGCTCATTCAGGTGCTTCCACGAGCCATCCAACAGTTGGAGATAGGCATCCTCCGGTCTGGCCACCACATGCAGCCGCCCCTGGTGCTCCTCCATCCGCCACTTGGCCCGAATCTGCCGCGACTGTGCCTCCTCCCGGTCCTGGACACCCAGAGGGGCACTACTCAGCTTCCAGTGTCTCTGCTTGGCATGTCGTTCTACCGTACCAGACGACCTGGCCCCGACCGCTTTTACCTTTGCCGCCGCCATCGCTGTTGTGACCCCCTGTTCACCGGCCCATTCCAGCCGAGATCCTCTTTGCATCTCGGACTTCCTCGCTCGAACTTGTGGCATGCCTTGGCGAAACGATGCAAGTCTCTGCACTTGCCGCAGTGCTTCCCTCTCGCTGGACACTCTCTGGACTTAAAACAGTGCTTCATGGACCCACAACCCATACATACAGGCGTTCCCGGGCCAGACCTCATTTTCACAGCATTGGCATCATCCACATCACCCTCCACGCTATCATCGCTGTCCGGATCCACTGCATGCGCCGTCGGCTGTGATCCTAGTTGTCAGTGTGGCACACTCCCACTCAGCTCCCATGATAGACCGCCCCTCCTGCCCACTGCCCTCTTATAGCCGCGGGTGGTGACGGAACCAGAAGGTGGAGCCACCACCCATACCACACAAATAAAAGTCCAAACTCTAACACAACAGTCATGTGCGTGGCCATGCACCTCCACAACCCGGGAACAGTGCACTCTAAAGTAAAAAGGCTTGGAACGAAAATGAATGTGGTCTCTATCCACATAGCATGTGATGGTTGACATTATTTCATCTGAAGATGCCAAGAAAAAGCAAGAAAAGTGTGTGGTTTAAGACGGGGTTTGGAGTGCGTGCGGACGTAACTCCAGCCAGCAGACAAGGATGCAAGCCACATGACCCACATGGTATGTCTTCTTCTTCTTTGGGCTGCTCCCTTTTGGGGTCACCACAGCGGATCATCTGCCTCCATCTCACCCTATCTCTTGCATCTTCCTCTGTAACACTAACACTCTCTATGTCCTCCTTCGCTACATGCATGAATCTGCTCTGTGGTCTTCCTCTTTTCCTCCTGCCTGGTAGCTCCGTGTTCAACATCCTTTGTCCAGTATGTCCACTATCCCTCCTCTGCACATGTCCAAATCATCTCAGCCTTGACTCGTTTACTTTGTCTCCAAATCGCTCAACCTGAGCTGTCCCTCTGATATACTCATTTTTAATCTTGTCCCTGTTAGTCACTCCCATTGAAAATCTTAGCATCTTCAAGTCTACCATCTCCAGCTCCATCTCCTGTCTTTTTGTCAGTGCCACTGTCTCCAAACCATACATCATAACAGGTCTCACTACCGTCTTGTAAATCTTCCCTTTCACACTTGCTGCTACCCTTCTGTCACAAATCACCCCTGACATCTCCATCCACTCGACCCTGCCTGCACTCTCTTCTTCACCTCTCGTGTATTTTCCATTGTTTTGGATGATTGACCCCAGGTATTTAAACTCATCTACTTTTACTACCTCTACTCCTTCCATCTTCACCATTGCACCTGCCTCCCTCTCATTCACACTCATGTATTCTGTCTTGCTTCTACTGACTTTCATTCCTCTTCTCTCCAGAGCATAGCTCCACCTCTCCAGGTTCTCTTCCACCTGCTCCCTACTCTCACTACAGATCACAATGTCATCTGCAAACATCATGCTCCACGGGGACTCCTGCCTGACCTCATCTGTCAGCCTGTCCATCACCATGGCAAAAAAGAAGGGGTTCAGAGCCGATCCCTGATGTAACCCCACCCCCACATTGAACCCATCTGTCATTCCGAAAGCAGACCTCACCACCGTCTCGCTGCCCTCACACATGTCCTACGTCACCCTCATATACTTCTCTGCCACTCCTGACTTTCTCATACAGAACCACATTTCCTCTCTTGGCACCATAACATATGCTTTCTCTAGATCCACAAAGACACAGTGCAACTCCTTCTGACCTTTTCTATACTTCTCCATCAACACTTTGAGAGCAAACATTGCATGTGTAGTACTCTTTCTTGGAATGAAACTGTACTGCTGCTCACTGATTGTCAAATCTTCTCTTAACCTGGCTTCAACAACTCTTTCCCATATAGACGGTGGGCCAAGTGGCTCTATCTGCTTTAGTTTTTGAGTTGATCGATCCCCATCCAGAAAGTAGCTGATTTTCACAGATATGCTATGCATATTTTTCAAAACATGAATCTGTTTGTTGGCAGGCTAAGAATGTTTATATTTTTATGAAAATTAAACTTTAGTTACGAATCCTGAAAAGGCAGCACTGAGGCGAACACTAAGGACCACTATATGCTTAACCAATCAAAACAGTGCTCCGTGGTCACCTGACTTGAATTCGACCAATTTGGTGTGTCATTGTCGGAAGTAAATGTGAAAGGAAGATGGGCTGATAAGACTGCATTTTCGTCAACTAGGTATACATAATAATGCTATATATACGTATGTCCCTGTATTTTCTTTTCGCGTTACAGATCTTCATAGTTAATATTAGAACCAAACGCTGGTCCCCATTGTCCCTTATCTAGTATAGCATATTGCTAAATAAATAATTACACATTTTTGGCGTTGCCCTGCTGATATGAAATAATCCCTGCTGAAAAAAAGCAGCATACATCTGCATCAGGCCAGCACCAAAACTGTTCTGTGTTTTATGTTTTGGAGCAGTGTCTTTTTTTCCATATTGTTCATCCTTTTCTGATTTAGTTCTTGTTTTATAGATTTTTTTTTGTAATAATTTGTAAAAAGCTTACCAAAAAAGTCAAAGTCAAAGTCAAAGTGCCTTTATTGTCATTCCATTGTTAATGAACAATGCAACAAAATTGAGATGCTGCTCCCTAAAAACAAACTATCACACTCACAGATAACTCATGCATTTAACATTCTTATAATTACAACAATAAATAATGCTTGAAACGAAATTACCTAAAAGTTGAATACAATATGTACGTAGCAATAATGAAAACATACAGAGCGATAAATACAAAAGACCAGCTTATACACACAGGGTTATTGCTACAAAATAACCTAAAATAACAAAAAAAAATATCAGCAGTCTGTGCGTGATACATAAATCCGTTCAAAATACGTACTGCTGCTGGGGAAAAAAACTATGATTAAACCTGGTAGTCCGGGTTTTATGGGATCTGTACCGCTTTCCCGAGGGGAGCAAGTGAAAGAAATCATGGCCTGGATGAGCACAGTCTTTAATGATGGCAGTAGCTCTGTTGAGGTACCAAGACCCGGAAATCTCTTCCAGAGAAGGGAGAGAACAGCCAGTGATTTTTTGCGCCGTCTCGATCACTCTCTGGAAGGCTTTGCGGTCAGCGGCTGAACAGCCCTCATACCAAACCGTGATGCCATATGACAAAATGCTCTCAATAGCAGAGCGATAAAATAAAACCAGCAACTGTGCATTCAGGCCATTCTTCTTGAGGAGCCTCAGAAAGTGTAGACGTTGTTGAGCCTTTTTTTATCGTAGCTATGGTGTTAACTGCCCAGGTAAGGTTGTGAGAAATATGAACACCCAGAAACTTAAAAGCCTCCACCCTCTCCACACGCTCCTTGCCTATATATAGAGGAGGCGGCTCACTGCTATGCTTCCTAAAATCAATAATGAGTTCTTTTGGGGTTTTTTGTATTCAATAGCAGATTATTATCTGAGCACCATCTCACCAGTTTCTAGACCTCAT
The DNA here is from genome assembly GCA_020510985.1 of Pholidichthys leucotaenia. NCBI lineage: Eukaryota > Metazoa > Chordata > Actinopteri > Cichliformes > Pholidichthyidae > Pholidichthys > Pholidichthys leucotaenia. The sequence continues at coordinate 320,946,634 of CM035838.1, forward strand.
CTCTGTATGCGGACTCATCTCCTCCTGATATGAGCCCCACTACTGTTATGTCGTCTGCAAACTTCACTGTAATGTTTGTGGGATGAACAGGTATGCAGTCATATGTGTACAATGAATACAAAGTGGGGCTCAACACACAGCCCTGTGGCGAGCCTCTGTTAAGCATGACTGTAGAGGAGGAATGGGGTCCGAGTCTAACAGTCTGTGTTCTGTTTGTAAGCAAGTCCTTAATCCAGCTGCAAGTGTGAGTAGGCAGACCAAGCTGAAGCAATTTGGTGATGAGAATGTTGGGAATAATTGGATTAAATGCCGAGCTATAGTCAACAAACAACATTCTTACACAGCTCCCCTTGTTTTCTAAATGGCTGAATGCCGAGTGGAGAGCTATAGCAATAGCATCTTCAGTGGATCTGCCCCGCCTGTAGGCAAACTGGTACTGATCAAAGTCTGGGGGGAGACTAGGCAAAAGATGTTTCAATACCATTTTCTCAAAGCACTTCATAACAATGGGTGTTAATGCTACTGGTCAACAGTCATTCAGACTGCTAATAGTATGTTTTTTTGGTACAGGAATAATGACTGCAGATTTTAAACACTGTGGAACAACGGCTGCCTTGAGAGACAAGTTAAAAATGTCAGTCAAAACAGAGCATAGCTGATCTGCACATGCTCTGAGCACCTTTCCTGGCACTCCATCGGGACCAGTAGCCTTTCTCGGGTGAACTGCTCTCAGTGTCTGTCTCACCTCATGATCCTGCAGGATAAGCACATCAGAGCTGGCATTCAATAACATCTGTGGGTCCGGGCGAGGTGTATTTGCCTCAAACCGTGCAAAAAAGCAGTTCAGTTCTTCTGCCAGTGAGGCGCTGATGTCACTGGAAATGATGCTGCTGCCCTTATAGTTTGTGATATGGTTAAAGCCTTGCCATACTCGTCTCGAATCATTATCAGAAAAATGGTCCTCAACTTTCTTCTTATAGGTCTGTTTAGCCTCCTTAATGCCTTTCTTCAGATTAGCCCCGGCAGTGCTATACAGATCTGTATCCCCTGACCTGAAGGCTGTATCACGAGCTCTGAGGAGTGCCTGGACTTCTTTTGTCATCCAAGGCTTCTGGTTAGGAAAAACCCTGATGCGTTTTTCCACAGTCACCTGATTGATACAGAAGGTGATGTAGTGTAATACAGACTGTGTGTACATTTCCAGATCCTCATTCTTGAATAAATCCCATAGAGTGTTTGAAAAACAGTCCTGCAGCTGAGAAAGAGCTCCCTCAGGCCATGTTGTGATGTTCTTTATAGTAGGTCTAGCAGTTCTCCTGAGGGGGGTGTATGCTGCGATAAGGAGCAGTGATAGATGGTCTGGTGTATCTACTATAAAGGTGTATCTACTATAAGAACGATCAAACATTTCAGAATCAGAAATCAGAATCAGAAAAAGCTTTATTGCCAAGCATGTAAAAAACACACGAGGAATTTGACTTGACATTGGCGCGCGTGTAAGCGCAGCACAACGACACGGCAGCCATAACAAGGCGCCTCATCAAACAGTGAAAGATAAGGGGGGGGGGGGAAGAGGGAAGGGGAATGACACAATAGGTGGAGAGACAAAAACTTCGTTATCAAAATACAGCTTATAATTGTATAAGCAGATTATGATTACAATGAAAAAAACCTCTCTATGGCACAGAGCAGACAATCAACCTCACAAAAACAAAGACAGCAGAGAGAGGCAGTGAGTGTATATGTACATCAGTGTAAGTGAATCAGTCGTGTATGTTGAATGCAGAGTGAGTGTTTATCAGTTACTGGTGGACAGTAAAAATCCTCTCTCAGCAGATGTTATGTCTTAGTGTCTGAAACTTAGAAAAGCATGTCCTTGTGAGATCAACTCTCAGTGCATGGCAGATGGAAATTTCTGAGCCAGTCACATGGCGCTGTCCTTGAGAGTTCAGATTACTGTACGCCAGATTGTTTATGAAGGAGAGAAATCAGCCAAAACATTTCTACTGCTTATCTTCATCCAGGAGGAGTGAGAGCTGAGGGGCGCCGAAAACAAGGTCGAATAAGCACAGTCACTCAGAGAAAGAATTTTCATCTCTTATGCGTTCAGTGCTCCATAATTTCCATCATTGCCAGGCTTTAAAATCATTTCCTGGAGAGCTCCCAGCGACATCCCGATGTTACCAATCTTCCTATTCAGTTCACCATTAGCCGCTATCAGAGTCCTCCCCAGTTGGTCAAATTGGTGAAAGAGCTTCGTTGGGTCAGCATTTTGATAAGCTCTGTCCATCTTCTTCAGTTTTCGATACACCAGGACAATCCCAAAGCCGATCAGTAGAAGTCCTGAGATCGTAAAGCCAAATAGGTAGATGTCTTCCGCATCTTCAATTGAAAGGTCGCACAGACACATAAGTTTCCAATTGTTTGTGTCTCTCACATAACCCGCAGCAGCAGTACCTGCAGGACAGGTGGGCTCCCCCGGGCCCGATTTCCTAGTTGAAAAGACGGTGTCAATTGTGTTCAAGGCCCAGCTTACTAAATCCATAATTTTCCGTTTGGATCAAGAATCAGCCAGTAGAAGAGCGACGCAGACACAGACAGTAGCAAGCTGGGATTCAGTCAGTTAGGGAGGGAGGAGGAGGGAGAAGGAGGAGAGAAGAGAAAAGCGTCTGCTCTCTCTGAAGGCCGTAAGCGGCCACATCTGTAATCATTTATTACAGATGTGGTGCTCTTAGGTAGACTGGAACCTGTTTCTGTTGAGCAGAGACCCCAGTTTGGTTGAGGATTTGTATCTGATGTGGTGCTCATGTAAAATATTGTAAAGGAGGCAAAATTGGGTGGGAAGCTTAATTGTGGACAACTACACTGTGTGAAAGCTCAATTAAGTCAGCTGGATTCAATTTTTTTTTTACTCTGAACTGTTTTACCATTCACCCAATTCACCATTCAGAGTAAAAAAAAAAAAAATAAATACTTGATTTCAGTTGACTAGACTGAGCTTTCATACAGTATACTTACCCACCTGGATGACTGAGAATCTTCATCAAAGTGTGAACTATGTCATTACTGCATATTTGATTGATTGATTACACAAGGTTACAAAAATAATTTTTTTGTAAGTTATCTGTGTTTTTTCAACTGATTTAATACAGTTTTGCACCGCTGAATCCAAAAATGACATCCGTTTCTCTCGATCAGGTGCTAAGTAAAAACCGGTACTTACTTAGTACTTACTTAGTACTGTGCATATACTTACCTTTATATAAAGGTAAGTACATGTAAATCGAATGTTATGTCATCATTGTTCAAAATTCAGAGAATTTCAATAAATAAAAAATAATTTTGCATCATATAAAGCAAAAATACCCGTACATGTAAACAAAAACATATAAAACAACATATGGCCATAATTCAAAAAGTTGACCTGATTGAGCAAAACCAATGTGATTTTTTAATTCAGCACATCAAAATTGTCCTAAATCAGCTAAAAAAAACTTAGACAATAAATTTGGTGTTGACCAGTGTTATTTATTTACGTGTCTTGCACCAATGGTGCTCAGCCCTTATGGGCTTACAATCCACTGTAACACAAATGACATTGATAGCTACAAATCCACATATACAGTTCATCAAATTTGAAAAAAAAAAGAAAGATACATGACATTACATTAACACATCACACAAAAGAAACATCTATGTTCAATACAGAGTAGACTGCCTCAGTTGCCATGCCTCTTGTATAAATCTTGCCAAAGGAAAAGTCTCAACATTAAACAGCCAACTCAGCGTATCAGCATCAGACAACCAAAACAAGTCAGTGCAGAAATGTTCATTCTAAAAATAACTAGCTACAGTATCTTACAAAAGTGAGTACACCCCTCACATTTTTGTAAATATTTTATTATATCTTTTCATGGGGCAACACTGAAGATATGACACTTTGCTACAATGTAGTCAGTGTATAGCTTGTATAACAGTGTAAATATGTTGTCCCCTCAAAATAACTCTGCACATAGCCATTAATGTCTAAACCACTGGCAACAAAAGTGAGTACACCCTAAGTGAAAATGTTCAAATTGTGCCCAAAGTGTCAAAATTTTGTGTGGCCACCATTATTTTCCAGCACTGCCTTAGCACTCTTAGGTATGGAGTTCACTAGAGCTTCACAGGTTGCCACTGGAATCCTCCTCCACTCCTCCATGATGACATCACGGAGCTGGTGGATGTTAGAGACCTTGCACTCCTCCACCTTCCGTTTGAGGATGCCGCACAGATGCTCAATAGGGTTTAGGCCTGGAGACATACTTGGCCAGTCCATCACCTTTACCCTCAGTTTCTTTAGCAAAGCAGTGGTCGTCTTGGAGGTGTATTTGGGGTCATTATCATGTTGGAATACTGCCCTGCGGCCCAGTTTCCAATGGGAGGGGCTCATGCTCTGCTTCAGTATGTCACAGTATATGTTGGCATTCATGGTTCCCTCAATGAACTGTAGCTCCCCAGTGCCAGCAGCACTCATGCAGCCCCAAACCATGACACTCCCACCACAACGGTTGACTGTAGGCAAGACACACTTGACCAAGTTTATCTTGGTTTCATCAGACCACAGGTCATGGTTCCAGTAATCTATGTCCTTAGTCTGCTTGTCTTCAGCAAACTGTTTGCGGGCTTTCTTGTGCATCATCTTTAAAAAGGGCTTCCTTCTGGGACGACAGCCATGCAGACCAATTTGATGCAGTGTGCGGCATATGGTCTGAGCACTGACCGGCTGATTGCCCATCCCTTCAACCTCTGCAGCAACGCTGGAAGCACTCATACGTCTATTTTCAAAAGACAACCTCTGGATATGATGCTGAGCACGTGCACTCAAATTCTTTGGTCGACCATGGCGAGGCCTGTTCTGAGTGGAACCTGTCCTGTTAAATCACTGTATGGTCTTGGCCACCATGCTGCAGCTCAGTTTCAGGGTGTTGGCAATATTCTTGTAGCCTAGGCTATCTTTATGTTGTGCAACAATTCTTTTTTCAGATCCTCAGACAGTTCTTTGCCATGAGGTGCCATATTGAACTTCCGGTGACCAGTATGAGAGAGTGTGAGAGTGATAACACCAAATTTAACACACCTGCTCCCCATTCACACCTCAGACCTTGTAACACTAACGAGTCACATGACACCGGGGAGGGAAAATGGCTAATTTGGCCCAATTTGGACATTTTCACTTCGGGGTATACTCACTTTTGTTGCCAGCGGTTTACACAATAATGGCTGTGTGTCTAGTTATTTTGAGGGGACAGCAAATTTACACTGTTATACAGGCTGTACACTGACTACTTTACATTGTATCAAAGTGTCATATCTTCAGTGTTGTACCATGAAAAGAAAAAGGATTAAGCAGAAGAAGATGGATGGATGGATTTACAAAAACATGAGGGGTGTACTCACTTTTGTGAGATACTGTACATTGTGTTAACATTTTCTCTTCTGTTCTCCAGGTAACTCCATTTGCTCAGACATTCCTGACATCTCCTGGACCTGTCTGGATCACTGTCTTTTTGTCTTGTTTGCCTTAAACTGACTATTAATGTTTAGTCATTAATGTGCATGGTCAGTTCCGCTGGAGTTAATCAAATTAAAGTTGCTTACTCATCATTTGCTTAAGCTGATTTTTGTCTCATTTTTTTGGGCTCTCTCAATATTTCTTTTATTAGTATACATCATGTAGCATTGTCTATGAAAGCCTATGTGGACTGGCACATCTGAAGTGCGGCTATCGGGCAGCTTATATTTTTTTATGTCTTTTCAATTATTTTGCTTTCCTTTGTATCAAGAGTCACAAAGTCCAGAGAACGCTAGAATACAATATTGAATTGTATTTACATATGCAGCACTCCACGGATCCCCCTGCTGACATTCACAGTAACTAATGAAAACGTGTGTCTGATTTGACGTAAGAGACATTACCAATAAAGATAGAGCCATACCAAGGCAATAAACTGGGTAGCATGACATTCTGATCAGATTTATTAAATACACTAATGATGCTGGTGTAACAGTCGATTATGAATCAATATTAAAATTTGATAAAGATGTTGTGATAAAATAGCCTTACGGTATTTTTTTTTCAAAGAATAAACAGGATAATCTATGTAATGATCTGAGGTAATGAAAGATCAGTATTATTTTTCAATCGTAATAAACCTGAATCAAATAAATATGGAGAAAAAAGCAGTGAAGTAAAATCAATTCAACAGCTTTAAAGGAGCTTTAAAAATCATTACAGTCTTTACAGCTTTGGGTTTTTATTTTGAGAAATTAATTCTTATCAATAAATCAGCTGTCAGAAAGACCAGTATACTCTACCCTTGGGGGTCCTGATTAAGTCAAACGTGATTGGTGTATGCGGTCACCTGGGGGACAAAACCACAACCTGACTGGTTCATCAGCTAGTGCTGCTCTGAAAGATGCTGGAGAGGACTGACGATAAAAAAGTAAGTTTATTAAAAAAATATGATCAAACCGAGGTTGCCAACAAATTTTCTCAGATTTACCAAAAATAGAGAAGACTATATTTAAAAAATGGCGTACTCTCTCGATGCGGATCGATCAATGACACAAAAAACGCCCTCGGCCCACCACCTAATATCTTCACATTTTATTTTGTGTACTTTATTGATCCCCAGAGGGAAATTCAGGGCATCCACTTGGATGGATGAAGTAGCTATGGTACGGTCCATAGCTACCGCCCTACCGCCAATCCCTAAGGGATTGGCGGTAGGGCCACTTTAGAGTGTCCAATTAACCTAACTTGCATGTTTTTGGCCTGTGGGAGGAAACCGGAGTACCCGGGTAAACCCACGCAGACAAAGGGAGAACATGCATACTCCACACAGAAGGGTCACTGATGGTCAGGGGTGGAATTGAGCCCGTGACCTTCTTACTGTGCTGCCACAATGCTAACCACTGCGCCACCAAGCTGCCCATAGCTGCCCTTCATAGTGTGGCTGATGAACTTTATGCCTCTGTAATTATTACGGCGTTGTGGTGGCGCAGTGGTTAGCACTGCGGCAGCACAGCAACTCACCCTTGGCCATGAGATCTCTGGTTTGATCCCAGCCCCTGACCAATAGTGATCTGTGTGGAGTTTGCATGTTCTCCCCGTGTCTGTGTGGGTTTACTCCGGGATTTCTCCGGTTTCCCCCCACAGGCCAAAAACATGCAGGTTAGGTTAATTGGAGACTCTAAATTGGCCCTAGGTGTCAATGTGTGTGTGGCTGCTTCATCCATCCAGGTGGATGCCCTCAATTTCCACTCTGGGGATCAATAAAGTATACAAAATTAAAAAAAAAAAAAAAATCAAAAAAAAAATTACAGCTTTGAGCATCACCTTTGTTCTTGAAAACTGGCACCAAAACACTTCTTCTCCACTCCTCAGGCATCCTCTCACTCTCCAAGATTGTGTTAAACAATCCGGTTAAAAAGTCCACTGCCATCTCTCCTAAACATCTCCATACCTCCACAGATACAGTGGGGCAAAAAGTATTTAGTCAGCCACCAATTGTGCTAGTTCTCCCACTTAAGATGAGAGAGGTCTCCAATTTTCATCATAGGCATACCTCAACTATGAGAGACAAAATGAGAAAAAAAAATCCAGAAAATCACATTGAAGGATTTTTAAAGAATGTATTTGCAAATTATGGTGGAAAATAAGTATTTGGTCACCTACAAACAAGCAAGATTTCTGGCTCTCACAGACCTGTAACTTCTTCTTTAAGAGGCTCCTCTGTCCTCCACTCATTACCTGTATTAATGGCACCTGTTTGAACTCTTTATCAGTATAAACGACACCTGTCCACAACCTCAAACAGTCAGACTCCAAACTCCACTATGGCCAAGACCAAAGAGCTGTCAAAGGACACCAGAAACAAAATTGTAGACCTGCACCAGGCTGGGAAGACTGAATCTGCAATAGGTAAGCAGCTTGGTGTGAAGAAATCAACTGTGGGACCAATTATTAGAAAATGGAAAACATACAAGACCACTAATAATCTCTGGGGCTCCACGCAAGATCTCACCCCATGGGGTCAAAATGATTACAAGAACGGTGAGCAAAAATCCCAGAACCACACGGGGGGGACCTAGTGAATGACCTGCAGAGAGCTGGGACCAAAGTAACAAAGGCTACCATCAGTAACATACTATGCCGCTAGGGACTCAAATCCTGCAGTTCCAGACGTGTTCCCCTGCTTAAGCCAGTACATGTCCAGGCCCGTCTGAAGTTTGCTAGAGAGCATTTGGATGATCCAGAAGAGGATTGGGATAATGTCATATGGTCAGATGAAACCAAAATAGAACTTTTTGGTAAAAACTCAACTTGTCATGTTTGGAGGAGAAAGAACACCATACCTACTGTGAAGCATGGGAGTGGAAACATCATGCTTTGGGGCTGTTTTTCTGCAAAGGGACCAGGACGACTGATCCATGTAAAGGAAAGAATGAATGGGGCCATGTATCGTGAGATTTTGAGTGAAAACCTCCTTCCATCAGCAAGGGCATTGAAGATGAAACGTGGCTGGGTCTTTCAGCGTGACAATGATCCCAAAACACACCGCCTGGGCAACAAAGGAGTGGCTTCATAAGAAGCATTTCAAGGTCCTGGAGTGGCCTAGCCAGTCTCCAGATCTCAACCCCATAGAAAATCTTTGGAGGGAGTTGAAAGTCCGTTTTGCCCAGCGACAGCCCCAAAACATCACTGCTCTAGAGGAGATCTGCATGGAGGAATGGGCCAAAATACCAGCAACAGTGTGTGAAAACCTTGTGAAGACTTACACAAAACGTTTGACCTCTGTCATTGCCAACAAAGGGTATATAACAAAGTATTGAGATGAACTTTTGTTATTGACCAAAATAACCAAATACTTATTTTCCACCATAATTTGCAAATAAAGTCTTTAAAAATCAGACAATGTGATTTTCTGGATTTTTTTTTTTCTCATTTTGTCTCTCATAGTTGAGGTATATCTATGATGAAAAGTGGAGACCTCTCTCATCTTTTAAGTGGGAGAACTTGCACAACTGGTGGCTGACTAAATACTTTTTTTACCCCACTGTATGTAGTATTCTGTATATCGACTGCTGCTGTTTTTCATCCTTATTCCTTCTTTTCTTATATATTGCACACACACCACTAAAGAAGAGAGAAATGACATTTCAATTCCCCTGTATGTCCTGTACGTAGGCCTATATGTGAACAGTGGTTATCCAGCAAAAGCAAAACCATCTTCTCTGAGCTGACCTTTGTGTGTTTTGCAAAGTGAGCAAGGAATAAGAGGAAGTCTTCCTCTTGCATCCATCCTGAGCCGTTACCGCTTCCAGCACTCCCTGTTGGCCCACTCTGAATAAAGTATTCCTTGTAATGTTTACGGGGGAATACAAAGAAGGGAGGAACTGCATTTCCCAGCGCTTGCACGGCGCATGCTACTGACACGAGCACACCTCTCTCACCCGATGTCATTGCACCCACCTGCTTGACTCCACGACGTGCAACAACACGGTCTGGTGACTGGACTGTTGTTACACTAGTTTCGTCTACATTCCATATATCACTCCCGTCAAAGTTGTATCTCTCAATGACCTGTCCAAGTCCATTGAAGAAACGTTCCACATTTGTACGGTTAAAACTTGTGGCCCATGTAAGGCTGGTTGCCTCTGGACTCCTTATTGCCAGGCTGGGGTGCCGCCTCATAAAGGATGTGAACCAGTCAGGCCCCGTCATCTGTTTCTCATCCCATGTCTGTGGGTGTTTGATGTTATGCATTACTGCCAGTTGATATGCAAACTTTCTGACCTAAAAGAAAGTGAAATAGAAAACTTGAGTACATAGTCTGGCACCTACACTAGCGTTCAATTCTACTCTGGGCTCCAGTGACTAACCTGTCATATGCTTACCTCACGTGGAGTCAGTCCATAATACAGGTCTGCTGCCTGAGTCAAATAATCAGCTAACATTTCTTCCTGCACCTCAAAGAAAACTTTGTTGCTGCTCCAGTAACCTGCACTGGAAAGATCACTGGAACCCTGGTCTCTCAGCTTCTGCAGTGATTTGCAGTATCTGCTCAGCGTCACATGGCAGATCCCATGTGCCTTTGCGACTGATCTGACTGACTTGCCCTTCTTTGTGACCTCATCAGATGCTTTTTTTTTAAAAACATCTGCAGGCACACCTCTGTCTGTCTTTCTTTTCCAACGCCTAGGAATTCTGTGACAATATTAAAATCAAGAAAGTGTTGTTAGTTGTATGGAAGGGGATGGTTGTAACACTTTTAAAAGATGTGTTACAACCTACCCCCCCCCAGTCTGCCATTGTTTAGCTAGCTGTATTAGCTTAGCGGTTTGAAATTAGCAGGGGAAAAATGCATCACATTTTGCCTGAGAAACTACAGTTTATTCTCATATGAGTCACATGGTTTTATCTGCAAAAGTATAGGTACTAAACAAAATATAGTCTTGGTAAAATAATTTACTTTCTTACCTCAAAATCCTTTTTTTCTTGATAGAATCTGCATGCACCCATTTCCAACCTTGACAATCAGCACGTGTGATCGGGGAGGAAGTGGGTAAATACTGAAATGATCATATGACTCCTATCTTATCCCTGATTGGTGGAACTGGTGACGTTACAACTCTCCTTCCCTCCCTCTCTTGTTTTGTTTTTCTTTTGAATTCTTGGATGGAATATGGGTGGGCAATATAAGCTGCGGCTTCAGCCATCACCCATTTCGGATAACTTATGTTGAACTGTATAATCAGAGGAGTTATTGTCTAATTTGACCTTGTTGGATTTTCTTTCCCCCTTTGTTATATTATTCAGTTTCTTTTAATCTGTACTTTTAATCTATCCGAAATAAAGATTCATTCATTCATTCATTCATTCTCCCCATGTTACAACCATACCCGGTCTCCCCTATAGAGTTTTTGCGTAGGCTCGTAAAATTCACGTGACTCGCGGGGGTAAACATAAACACGCCGTAGGTGACGCCATCTTGGATGGCAAGAGCAGCAGTTGCACTGTGACAACCCAGGCGTAACTTGTACTGTTTAGCGATCAGAATGAGTGAGGAGAACACACAGTCACAGTCTGACATAATAACATCCCTATCATCCTCTTCAACAACTGACACTGTGTCTGCGATGTCTCTGTGAGATTCAGTGGAGTCATTGTCAGCAGTCATAACAGCAGACAAGTGTTTTTAATCTTGCTCCCGTGCGCTCCTCTGGTGTGCCGAAATGCCTCAGTTGAACGGGGGGGGGGGGGGGGTAGAGTAACCCCCATGGACAAGCAGAGCGCACAGTTGGAGCAATTAGCAGAGCAATGACTGCCAGTAATCTGCTCAGCGGGGATGATTTGGGACAAACGATGAAATGATATCTTTCAAAGACGAAGGGGAGCAGGAGGAAACGATATCGGAAAACGTGTCAGCGGAAAGGGATCTGGATGATGTGAAGTCTTCGCTGGTGAACGAGTCGGAAAACAACAGCAGCTCCTCGGACTCGGAGGTGAGTGAAGCGCGCTGCGTGTTTTTTTTTTTTTTAAAGGCTCTCCACGGCGCGCCGCGTTAAAACGTACCTGATTTTGTGCACATTTACAATAGTTTTTCCCCTTTCATGTGTGCATTGTCCTTTGTAGCAAGCAGAGAGGCGCCCCCAAACCAGAAAGTTTTTTTTTTTTTTTTTTGTTACTTATTTGTACCTGTAGGTAGATTTGGTTTGCAGTCTGGTGACAAGCCACCGGCCGCTGCGTGCGCGAGAGCCCTAAACCTACATGTTTTTGGTATGCGGGAGGAAACCGTTGAAATCCCGGAGTAAACCCACGCAACACGGGGAGAACATGCAAACTCCACACAGCTCACTGTTGGTCGGGGGCTGGGATCGAGCCCACAGTCTCATGATCCCCGCGATCCCCCGGCCGAGGGTAAACTGTGCTGCCACAGTGCTAAACCACTGCTCCACCGTGCAGCCCATTATGAGAAAGCGAGAGATTATGTCAGTGAAGGTAATTATTCAAAAATCCAACTTTTTTTTTTTTTTTTTTTTGCATTTCACACCGGCCATTTAATTCCCCGCTTATCCCCATATCAGGGGGAACAACAGGAGTACACCATTTTGCCGAGTTTGTAGGTACACGTGAGCTATGTGGTTTGTTTCACCCTGCTGCTGCTGTTTCTTGCCATCCAATATGGCGGCACACTCTAACGGGCCAGTGCGGCACGTCCCCTGACGTCATATGCAAAAACTCAGTAGAAGCATTGACAAATAAAAATCTTTGAATCTTGAATATAACTTTTATCTTGAATGCGTTTTGGTAAACTGCTGAAATAACAAAACTTGAGTCAGTGTCCAAACATATATGGACCTAACTGTATTTGACTGGTTATATTTTCCAGTAAGTGCACAGGAGTAGTCTTGTGAGCCAGTGGTGTGCGCTGAGTTTCATTTCCGGTCAGGCTGTGATGCTTTCAAGGTCTGATTTACAAATCGGATTTTATAAATACTTTTAACAAAACAAGTGTTGTGGTGACCCACCACAACCTACGGGACAGGCAGAGCGCTCAGCTTGAGCAATTAACAGAACAATGAGATGTATGGACTGATATCAATATGTAGATGAGCCTTGCAACCTCTTTTGTCCTACAGCTCCAGAGCAGAGAGGAATTCCGGCGCCAGTAATCCTGCTATTGATATGTGTGACTCTCATGTAAATGTCCCATGCATTCCTGCTGTACTGTGATGCTAATATGCCATGCATGCATTGTCTGTGGCCGAGTATATAAGCTGACTGTATATGCCTCACTAGCTCTCTCACGTGCTTGTTGCTGACTTAGAGACGCAGGGCTCACTCCAGCGCGCTGCCACAGCGCTGAGTGAGCCTCGTGATGGAGGATGAATAAAGCGCCCTTTTAACCTTCAGTTCGCCGTGTCCGCCTGCACTTATTTGATCCTTGCCTCCACACTGGTAACCCTTATTCATATCCTCCACAGTGTAAGGTATTTTATTAAATTACCTGTTAATGGAATACACAGAAAAGGCAGTAATAAAAATCCATGTTGTCATTTTATAACTCTCCTGAAGTGTAGACAACGTGCAAATACGCTCGGTGACAAAAGTATAATGTATTAAGTTATTTTGCAAGCAATTTTTTGGGCACAAAATTTATTATACTTTGTTTTTGGCCAAGGAATAATGTAAATTATTGTGGCTCAGAGAGCTGCATCTCTGTGTGTTGCAGCTCCACAATTTACACTCATTACAAATTATTAGTAGTATTTACAACTACTATGCATGCATGGTTTTACCTTTACTTGTAAATTAAGTAAATTTGCTTATCCTTCTGGACAAAAATCGCTGTGACTTAAAATTTCCTTATCTTCTTTTATTTTTTAAAAAAAAACAACAACCCTGTGCTTATGGTGCTCAAGCACACCCCCTCCTGTGTGGGCAACAGTACTGTGCAGCCGCTGAGTGTGATTTTCAGCATCACCTGCCTCCCCTGACCGCATGTAACTGTTGTGAGCATCTAAATCCACCTATCGCACTGCAGAGTTAGCTTAGCAATGTAACCGGAGTTATGATGGTTCTTCTCTGTAAAATTTAGTGACCCTACTAGACATGTGTGTTCCCCACCTTTTCATTAAACCACAGCTAACAATCCAGTGGGTGAAAATATCGCCCAATAGCATTAGCACTGCTAAGTGGCCCCAGTCAGGCTTTCTACCACATTAGGGATCACTCTTGCCGGCACAGCCAAAGGTATCAGGCTGCCTGGTGTTAGTTCAGATGTCAGATAGCAGCCAATTTTGATTGCTATTTTATATAAATTCTATACACTCACACTAGACATCCCTGTTCATCTACCTACACATGACTATACAGTGGTGTGAAAAAATGTTTGCCTCCTTCCTGATTTCTCTTTTTTTGTATGTTTGTCACACTTAAATGTTTCAGATCATCAGACAAATTGAAATATTAGACAAAGATAACACAAGTAAACACAAAATGTATTTTTTTAAATGAAGGTGTTTATTATTAAGGGAAACAAAAATCCAAACCTACATGGCCCTGTGTGAAAAAGTGATTGCCCCCTAAACCTAATAACTGGTTGGGCCACCCTTAGCAGCAACAACTGCAATCAAGCGTTTGCGATAACTGGCAATGAGTCTTTTACAGCACTGTGGAGGAATTTTGGCCCACTCATCTTTGCAGAATTGTTGTAATTCAGCCACAGTGGAGGGTTTTCGAGCATGAACAGCCTTTTTAAGGTCATGCTACAGCATCTCAATCGGATTCAGGTCAGGACTTTGACTAAGCTACTACAAAGTCTTCATTTTGTTTTTCTTAAGCCATTCAGAGGTGGATTTGCTGGTGTGTTTTGGATCATTCTCCTGCTGCAGAACCCAAGTGCGCTTCAGCTTGAGGTCACCAACAAACGGCCGGACATTCTCCTTCAGGATTTTTGGTAGACAGCAGAATTCATGCTTCCATTTACCACAGCAAGTCTTCCAGGTCCTAAAGCAGCAAAACAGCCCCAGACATCACATTACCACCACCATATTTTACTGTTGGTATGATGTTCCTTTTCTGAAATGCTGTATTACTTTTACGCCAGATGTAATGGGACACACACCTTCCAAAAAGTTCAAATTTTTGTCTCATCAGTCCACAGAGTATTTTCCCAAAAGTCTTGGGGATCATCAAGATGTTTTCTGGCAAAACTGAGACGAGCCTTTATGCTCTCTTTGCTTAGCAGTGGTTTTCGTCTTTGAACTCTGCCATGCAGGCCATTTTTGCCCAGTCTCTTTCTTATGGTGGAGTCATGAACATTGACCTTAACTGAGGCAAGTGAGACCTGTAGTTCTTTGGATGTTGTTGTGGGGTCTTTTGTGACCTTTTGGATGAGTCATCGCTGCGCTCTTGAGGTAATTTTGGTCAGCTGGCCACTCCTGGGAAGGTTTACCACTGTTCCCTGTTTTTGCCATTTGTGGATAATGGCTCTCACTGTGGTTCACTGGAGTCCCAAAGCTTTAGAAATGGCTTTATAACATTTTCCAGGCTGATAGATCTCAATTACTTTGTTTCTCATTTGTTCCTGAATTTCTTTGGATGATGTCTAGCTTTTGAGGATCTTTTGGGGCGGCAGTGGCTCAGGAGGTAGAGCAGGTCGTCTAATAACCCGATGGTTGGCGGTTCGAATCCCGCTCTCCCCAGATATCCTGCCGTTGTGTCCCTGGGCAAGACACTTCACCCGCATTGCCTCCAGTGCCCATAACACTGGGTATGAATGTGTATAAATGTATAAAAATGTTCCGTGGTGGCCGGAAAGGCCGTTGGCGCAGATTGGCTGCCACGTTTCCGTCAGCCTGCCCCAGGCCAGCTGTGGCTGCAGAAGTAGCTTGCCACTACCACTGTCTGTCTGGAGTGAATGAATAATGTACCTATTTGTAAAGCGTCTTTGAGTATATATGATAAAGCGCTATATAAAACCGATGCATTATTATTATTTTGGTCTACTTCACTTTGTCAGGCAGGCCCTATTTAAGTCATTTCTTGATTGAGAACAAATGTGGCAGTAATCAGACCTGGGTGTAGCTAGAGAAATTGAACTCAGCTTTCCAAAGATGTGATAAACCACAGTTAATTTATGTTTTAATGGGGGAAGGCAATCACTTTTTCACACAAGGCCATGTAGGTTTGGATTTTTTTTTACCAAAACACATGTGTTTTAATAAACATCTTCATTTAAAAACTGCATTTTGTGTTTACTTGTGTTATCTTTGTCTAATATTGCAATTTGTTTGATGATCTGAAACATTTAAGTGTGACAAACATACAAAAAAAAAGAGAAATCAGGAAGGGGGCAAACACTTTTTCACACAACAGAGAAACAATAATTCATGGTGACTTTAATATCAACTGGTCTGATAAAAAAGACAAACAAAAACTGAAAAGCCTCATGACTAAATTTAATTACCAGCAAATCATCAAAGGACCCACCAGGATAACCAAACAATCCAGAACACTTATTGACATGGTATTTACTAATAAACCAGAACGAATAACCAGAACCTATAATCTTGTAACTGGTCTCTCAGATCATAACATGGTTCTTGCTGTCAGGAAACTTACTAAAAAGCGACTACAGTATTTTGGGGGAGTCGATATTGACAAATCAAATTTTATTATCCCCAAATCAAAAAATGAGGAGTTTGAACATTACTTAGAGAATCAAAATTGGGAGCAGCTCATGGCAACATGTGAAGTAGATGATTGTTGTAATTTTATAACTGCAACAATCACAAAGTCTATAGAAAAATTTTCAAAGCAAATTAAAAGTAGACAACAGAAGATTAGCCTACCATGGTTAAATAATGAAATAAGAAAACTTATGAAGAGGCGAGACTATGCACTGAAAACATCACTAACCTCCAAACTACAAAATGATCACCTTGTGTACAAAAGTTTAAGAAATAAAGTGGTACATGAGCTGCGAAAATCAAAAATATCTTATTACAATAAACTGATAGATCATGCAAAGGGTAACAACAGTTCCCTATGGAGGCATTTAAATAACTTAACTAATAAAAAAAATGATCAGAAGGGGGTAAAGGAACTTAGAATCAATGGCAAGACCGTCAGTGACAAGGCTACTTTGGCAAATGAATTTAATTCACACTTTGTGGGCTCTGTGGAAGACTTAACAAAAATTTTTGTGCTGCCAAATGTGCTCAACAACACAAATTCCATACTCCCAACAGATACTTTTCACATCGATGAGGTAAATGAGAAGTTAATTGCTGGTATTGTTAAAACACTGTCAAACTCAAAAACTAGTGATATCTACAATATGAGCACCTCCTTTCTCAAAATGCACAGCAAAATATTAATCAAACCACTGACTCATCTCATTAATCTCTCCATTAGGTCTAGTACATTTCCATCTGGCTGGAAAAAAGCTGTCGTCATACCAGTTCATAAATCAGGCAGTAAAGACGATATATGCAATTACCGCCCAATCTCTATCTTACCAGTCCTATCTAAGGTTCTTGAAAAAGTTGTAGCTACACAGCTGATAGACTACTTACAAGACAGTCAACTTCTTCATCCACATCAATTTGGTTTTAGACCAGGATACTCAACAGAAACAGCAAATTGTTGCCTTATTGAAAACGTCAAACAGTCCTTGGACAGGGGTAATGTGGTAGGAGCTGTTTTTCTAGATCTCAAAAAGGCTTTCGATACTGTAAACCACAGTTTGCTTTTATCCAAAATGGTATCTTTTAACTTCTCCCCAAATACATTAGAATGGTTTGCATCTTATCTCCAGAATAGAGAACAGTGTGTAAAAGTTCACCAGGATAAATCCTCATTTTTAAACAACCGCATGGGTATCCCACAAGGGTCCATTCTTGGTCCTTTACTTTTCAGCATTTTTATTAATGACTTGCCGTTACACTGCTCAGCTGCAACATGCCAACTTTATGCAGATGATGCAGTTATTTACACAGCTGCCAAGACTCCAGCACAGGCTGCAGATGTACTGTCTACAAGTATGGTTGATGTCCAAGAGTGGCTCCTCAAGAACCATCTATTGCTGAACCTTCAGAAAACAGTCTCAATGTGCTTTTCAATCAAAAAATGTAACCTGCAACATTTTAAAGTTAATATACATGATCATGACATCAGTTTAGCTACAGAATTCAAATACCTTGGCATTGTACTAGATCCTCAACTCAAATTTAATCTTCATATAAAGAAAATTTCAAAAACAGTAAAAAAAAATCTGAACTGCTTTAAATTAATTAGATATTACATACCTTACGAAGCAGCTGCACTGTATATGCATTCTATGGTTTTTTCTCATATATCATACTGTTTGACAGTCTGGGCTCAAGCAGCCCCTTCCACAATAAGACATATAGGTTCATTATATAATCAAACCCTAAAAATCTTGGACAAAAAGCCCATTAGGTGGCATCACTGTAATGTTTTAAAAAAATACAACCTATTGAGTTTTGAGAGCTTCATTGACCTCTGTCTTCTGAAATTAACGTTCAAATGTTTCCATAAATCAGCACCCGAGCCACTTGCTGGTTTCGTCCAAAGACAGGACAGCAGCAGAGCCACCAGGAGTTCTGTTAACAATAACTGTAAAATATTCCACCGCAGAACCACATTTGGACAAACAGCTTTCTCTATAAAGGGCAGTCACATCTGGAACACAATGCCAAATGAAATTAAAATAATAACGGACTTTAAAACATTCACTAAAAATGTTAAAAACTGGCTGAAAAATAAACAAGAATGTACTCATGTATGAATTATTTGTCTGCAAAGTGAGAGTGAATGAAGGGAAGGAATAAATGTGTTTGTTTATAGTGAGTGACGGAGGGAGGAAGGCCTGAAATAGGCAAATGTGAGTTATGTTATATGTGTTAAATGTGAGTCAGGCTGTTATATTTGTGTATTTATAATATTTATGTTAAAGGTGAGTCAGGCTGTTATATTTGTGTATTTATAATATTTATAATATTTATAATTGTGTATTTATAATTTTTCTGCATTGATGTATGTGGTTATTGTGTATATTTTTATCTTGATTCTTTTTTCTAAAGCCCATCCAGGGACAAGAGTTGCAAATTAGCTAATAGCTATACACTCTATGTGCAACACATCAGATTGATTGTCTTTGATTAATTGTCTATGTTTATTGCACTGTCCCTGTCAAATAAACTAATCTACTACTACTACTACACCACTGTATATCTCATTCATTTACTTTAGCTTATTTTACAACTGTCTGTTATACTCTGGCAGCTGTGGCAGTTAGCTACCATTATCAGAATCAGCCACTCACTCATTCAGGGTTGTTGCTATGCTTGTTGCACCTTGGGGAGGGGTCATATCCTATCGGCCACTCAAACCACACACCTTTGTTCTTGATAATGCTTTATTTTGGCTTTTTACATTAGTTGACTCGGGCTGTTTTTATCATCCTGAGCCACTGGGTACTTAGCTAACATCAGCCACAATATGGCATCAACTACAGAGATTAGCAGTGACACAAGAGGCAGCGTGGTGCTCATTAGCATTGACTGTAATGCTAAATCATCAAAAGAAAGAAAGAAAGAAAGAGAAAGAAAGAAAGAAAGAAAGAAAGAAAGAAAGAAAGAAAGAAAGAAAGAAAGAAAGAAAGAAAGAAAGAAAGAAAATGCTTGCCGTGAAGAAAGCTTCTTTAGCTGGGTACAAAATATTTCTGCAATATTTAATCCCTAAGAATTTTTGACCAAAGCATGTCACAGACATTTCATTAGCACCTCTGAGAGCTGTGTCAACATGTGGAAAAGGTGCATGTAATGGGCAAAAATACAACTGTTTCTAGTACATTTCGACTTTGGTCAATGAGTGAATCACTTCTTCTTCTTCTTCGTCGATCGCTAGATGGTCACAGTGAATCACTAAAAGCAAGGGTTTTCCAGCGTTACAAATAGAATCATACAGCTAGAGGAAACAGCAACTTTGATCTCTGCTTTTGGGTTCTACCCCTGCTTGGTGAAATCTGAATGTAAACCTTTAGTTTTTAAAAGTTTGCTGCAGAACAGGTTATGCACTAAAGAAAGGAGAAAATGACGATTTTGTAGGTTTAATTTATGGCTGAATAAAGTGCTGTTCTGTCATTGCTGTTTCCTGCCACCTGCCCTGGTTTAGGATGTAGATGATATTAGGGATTTTTTTTTAGCTCTTACACAGCATATTTAAGTATTTTTTTCAACTGACAGTTGTATTTGCTGGAGGTCCAAGCAGAAAGATAAAAAAAAAAGGCAAGAATATACAGCATCTCCATGAGGAAAAATGTTGTGCATGATGTTTGCATTTTTTTGCATTTTAAACATTTTTTTATTCAACAGCATCTGCAATAATAAAGTTCCTGTGGACTCTTGAAACTATCACAGCTTTCAAAAATAAATCACTTCACAAACTGATGAGTAATGCTCCTTTCCTCTGTTATATAATTGCTAAAAACCAGAGGAAATGCTAATATGGCAATCTGCCAGTGAAGGTCAGGGAACACAGAAAAAAAAATGCATACAACCAGCAGAGATACCTCATACTATAATGTAAAGGAGCAACATTGTGATCTGACTAGTCACTCTCTTCATTTTCTACCTCAGAGATCACGCTGATTGTCATGGGCACCAGATTTTCCATTACACCGGCTCCACATCTATCATGACTGTTGTTTATCTGCCGCTCACATCCTGCACAAAATGAGACCATTCATCTAAAAGGAGCCTGTCCAGCCAACTTACTTCTCCTTCTTGATGGCTGTTTAGTGAGGTGCTCTGAGGGCCAGGAATGAAATATTAATATAGATTACCTTTATGACACAGCGTGTAATAAATCCCTCGGCGGGATCTGTGGACATGCTGGGGTGGGGGGTGGGGGACAGTGGTCCACCCATGGGAGCAAGTTTGGGTGTTTGAATCAGAGCTGTTTTCTGGTTTTCTGCATTGGGGGAGAATTAAATAACCAACATTTTTTGTCATAAATTTGCTACTTTTTGGGGGGTAAATTTTCAACTTTTTTCTTGTAAAGTGTTGAACTCTTTTCTTGTAAATATTTAACTTTTTCTCAAAAATCTGACTTTTATTCTTGTAAATAAGCAACTTTTTCCCCCCATGTAATTTTTCTCATAAATTTACTTTTTCTTGAAAATCTGTAACTTTTTCATAAAGTCACTGTTTTTTGTGACTTTAAAGTACAGCCCCCCACCCCACCCCCAATCTTGCACAGGGCCCCCCAAAAAGCTGTTAACAGCCCTGGCTTGAATTCAGTGCATGCTGTAGGTCACATGCTGCATACAGGTGCAGATTTGTGGGGGAAATTGGGCCATTTTGTTCTCATTCAGCATTCATAAACACTCTCCCCTAGGAGAGTTTTGTATCTAGGCTATAGGCCTTCCATTACATACTGAAGTGTTTATTTATTTTTGCTCTTTTCCCAACAATTTCTGATTAAATGTCACACTCTGGCAGTTGAGCCAATGTTTCTCCCCTCCATTTTTGAGCAGCAGATATTATGATGCTCTGCTGCCTTCCCTTCGCTGACCACTCAAATCTGCCCCCTCCATCTGAATCCTGCATGGCGGAGCCAGATGACACACGGCAACAAGTCAGGTCGCACACAAATGAGCGCTTGATTAAAAAAAAAAACAACAACAACAACAACTACGCAACCGAAAATCTCCAATTCTTCTTTTCCGCCTGATTTGGCCTGGCGCTGTGAAGGTGAAAACAAGGTTGCGCGGCGGCTGCTTCTTCTATCGGCACCCTGCAAGGGTCCATTTTGCCAACAGTCGTGGATGCGTGCGTCTCCATGACAACTGTGGATGGGGGTTGTGTAACGCAAGGTGCAAAAAGACACCTCTGACTGAGTTATCACCTGGGTTCCATCAGGAATATTTGGCATGCTTGACTGTTTATGGCTGTAAACATTAAAAAATTGTGAGGATTAAACAGATGCTAACAGTAGTCTGTGAAAAAAGGCCCTGCAGAAGAGAGAAAAAACATAAACCAGTGGCTGTCTTCCCCTCACTTTCTCCCTATGGCGGTGTTTTCCATTTCAGCACCCATTAATCATTGCTATTGCCTTTGTCACCATGGAAACTGGACTTGAAGCTACATCTCTTGCAGGTTTCACACAATAGCCAGTGTGATGGCTCCTGTGGTTGTAGCAGGTCAGCGAGCGCAAAAAAAAAAAAAAAAAAATCTGGACCCTGTGAGACACAAAAACCACGTCTGCTGTCTGCTTTCCCCATCACCGCCGCACCCCCCCACCCCCACCACCTTCCACCACTCCCACAGCCATCATATGGACCCAGGGATTACATAACAACAACTATTGTCTGGGCAACTTGAGACAAAAGCTGCTGTCAAAATGTCCGAGGAGGACTTTTCCACTCCTAAAAATCCCCAAAATGATTTAATGGTGAACCACGCTGCCCTGCAGATCATGAACATCTGGATGACAGGATCGCTGATGTGCCCCTGACACCTTCTAAAAATACCAGCCGCCGATCAGCTCCTCGCTTTACCAGTCATCTGAATAACACCTGAAAGGAGAAGCGGCCCCGAAGCGTTCATTAATTGTTAAACCAATGTTACAGATTGAGGGAGCTGTGAGCGCAAGACTCCCCGACAGCTCTTTCATCCAGATGAATGTGATGTCCAGCACGCAGGGGAAACCCCACACACACGCGCGTGTGCACACACACACACACACACACACACACACACACAGCTCCACTCCACATGGACCATCATTAATGAGCTATACTCAAGCTGCATGCTTTGTGTCAACAGATGGCAGGTAGGGTGAGAAGAGGGGAGATTTTGAAGGAGGAAGAATGGGGAGTCAGAAGCTGTTGACTACTCACTGTGATCTTGGTCTCCTTGACCTCCTTGGGCTGCCTCTTGGCCGGCGAAACGGACCCCGGGGGCTGCGGGGCGAGACAGGAGGGATCGTCAAAACTCTCCTCAGTGTCAAAGCTGGCTTCCATCATCATCCTGCTCACCTCCTCCTGCTTCTCTACTGTGGGAAAGGCTTTACTCTCTCCTCACTCTCTCGCTCTCGCTCTCTTCACTGACGAGTCTGCTTTTGGTCTCGCAAGCTTGGGAACGAGTGGAGAGGAGTTTGTGTTGCAGGAGCGAGAGAGAAAGAGAGGGGAGGGGGCGCCGTGTGGACCGGGGGGAAGGTGAGGAGGGGGAAGTTGAGGGAGCGTGACAAAGTCTAGCCTCCGGTTAAGCTGCTATGAGTTTTTAAGGCTGGATGAGGGGGGGCCTCACCTTCGCCACCCTCCTCACCCAACAATGATGTCAGTGCTGGGGGTGGGGGGGAGCGAGTGAAATAAATAAAGAGAATTTCAGCCACTTAACGGGTGGAGAAAATCACAACAAAGGCGAGGAGGAGAGGGGTTTATTTCCACGATCCCCGCACCACCTCTGTGTCCAGAGAGAGCCGAGCAGTGGGTGAGGAGGAGGGGAAAGCGGAGGTGGAGATGTTGGGGGTTGCTTTGATGAAAATGCCTGAATAATGATCTTTAAACGCGTAATTAGTATCGGGAGGGCTGCTGGTGGACTGGGGGAGGAGAGAGAGACAGACGGAGTGAATAAGAGGGGCAAACCTGTCCGGCCAATGAGATGCAGCCTGTCTGACTGTGTTTGTGTTTGGATTACAAGCGGCAGATTTTAGCCGAAATATCCGCATTTGTAGGCACGTCCGCGCGAACACTGATGTCGTTTCCCTCAACATGACAGCGTTTCACCCGAGGCGTCAGAACACCGCTGCGACGGCACACGTGATCGCTGCACCAGATCCCACGTTAAAAAGCTAGAAGAACACAAAAGGAGCCAAACAAACACATTTCTCACCTTAGCGGTACAGAACATGGCGTTGAGCAGCTCCAGTCGCCCCAGTCCCTGTGCGGGTTTTGTGATCCGTGGCCTCGGTGGGCCCAGCGTGAACTCCGACTGCCTCAGCTGGCCTCCCTCCTGACAAACTCAAGACATGTGGGATCCAAAATTTCAGCCGCCCATACGGCCCAACTGTCCGTCCATCTATTCTCCCCCCGGCGACAATGACACGTTGTGCCCTTACCGGACTCCCCATTAGTCACGAGGGCTGGCGTGTAATCGAAGCTGGCCCCGGTTCATCCCGCGCCGCGGGAGCAGGCCTGCTGTAGAGGACAGAGCGTTCCTGCTTTGGTCTCATCTAATCGCTGAGAAGTCATCTGAATCTTTTATTTTTGGAGCAGCTTTGAAGATTTTACCCAAGACAAAGGGACTGTCAGAGCCAAAGCCAATATCTCATAGAACATGAGAAATTTATGTTCACATTAGAGGAAAAATTATCCAGAAGTGCAGTTGGGATGAATTTGAAATCTGATTGAGTTGCTGTACAGCAATAAATGTCAAATTCACAGGAGTTTGATACAACTGGACGGATCAACAAAAGTACTGCATGTAACTTTTGGACTCTCAGGTTTTAGTCCCTTCATCTATTAGGTCTGCAAGTTGGATCCTTTCTCAGATTCAGGACTCCAATCAGCACTCTTTAACAGAAATGAATGGGGTGAATGGGGTTTTACTTCACCCAAACAAAAGGTGTTACTAAAACTTTACTTTTCAGAAGTTCCATAGAGTACCTTTAATTTGGTTCTTTAAGATGCCTAACCCCTGACCACAAGATCATTACTGACCCTCTCAGGTCGAAGCCATGGCCAGTGATGACAGGGGCCCTGACTTAACTTCTTCTTCTTCTTTCGACTGCTCCCTTTAGGGGTCACCATAGCGGATCATCTGCCTCCAACTTAACTGCATATCCAGTAACTTCTGGAAATATGTTTTTAAACTTGGAACTTATTAATATATTTTGCATTTTTATTACTGGTTTTATTTAGGTTTGTGACAATATTGGGACCTCAGAAACTAATTTTGTTCTTTGCTTGTAGTTAATAACGACAATAAAGAATCTGTGAATCCTTGAATCTCACCCTATCCCTTGCATCTTCCTCTGTAACACCATGTCCTCCTTCGCTACATCTGGGGGTGGCTATGGCGCAGGTGTAGTGTGGCCAACTACTGATTGAGGATCAGCAGTTCGATTCCTGCTCTGTTTGCAGTCTGCATGTCGAACTGTCCTTGAGCAAGACACTGAACCCCCAGTTGCTCCTGGTGGGTCAGGCCAGCTCTGCTGCCATCAGTGTGTGAATGGGTGGATAGCAGGATCTGTAAAGCACTTTGGTCATCTAGAGATGAGAAAAAGCGCTATATAAGTGAACATCATTTACCATTTACATCCATAAATGTTCTCTGTAATCTTTCTCTTTTCCATCTTCAACATCCTTTGTCCAATATATCCACTATCCCTCCTCCGCACATGTCCAAACCATCTCAGCCTTGCCTCTCTTACTTTGTCTCCAAACCACTCAACCTGAGCTGTCCCTCTGATATACTCATTTCTAATCCTGGCCCTCCTAGTAACTCCCAATGAGAATCTTAGCATCTTCAACTCTGCCACCTCCAGCTCAATCTCCTGTCTTTTTGTCAGCGCCACCATCTCCAAACTATACATCATAGCAGGTCTCACTAGTCTTGTAAATCTTCCCCTTCACTCTTGCTGCTATCCTTCTGTCACTCGTCTCCACCCACTCCACCCTGCCTGCACTCTCTTCTTCACCTCTCTTGTGCATTTTCCATTGCTTTGGATGGTTGACCCCAGGTATTTAAACTCATCTACTTTCACTACCTCTACTCCTTGCATCTTCACCGTTACACCTGTCCCCGTCTCATTTATACTCATGTATTCTGTCTTGCTTCTACTGACTTTCATTCTTCTTCCCTCCAGAGCATGCCTCCACCTCTCCAGGTTCTCTTCCACCTGCTCCTTACTCTCACTACAGCTCACAATGTTGTCTGCAAACATCATGGTCCATGGAGACTCCTGCCTGACTTCATCTGTCAGCCTGTCCATCACCATGCCAAACAAGAAGGGGCTCACAGCTGATCCCTGATGTAACCCCACCTCCACTTTAAACCTATCTGTCACTCCTACAGCACACCTCACCACTGTCTTGCTGTCCTCATACATGCCCTGCACCACTCTCACATACTTCTCTGCCACTCCTGACAGTCTAAGGCCGATAGTAATGACTTTCTTAATTTCTTTGTTGATAAGATCAGAGATGTCAGGGCAAACATTTCTCCTTCAAATTTGTGTGACTCTGTCTGTGACATTTCTCCTCCTCATATGTGGACAACATTCACACCTGTGACATTGTATGAAGTGACTGCTCTGCTTGACAACATGAAAGTTTCGTCCTGTCCTAATGATGTTCTTCCCACAGTACTGCTTACAAAAGTGTTTGATATTACTGGACCATGTGTTACAGATGTCTTTAACACATCACTTCTGACAGGTATGGTTTCCAGTTCCTTTAAAACAGCTGTTGTTGAACCAATTCTTAAAAAGCCTAGCCTTGATCCAATGGTCTCAAAGAACTATAGGCCAATATCAAAGCTTCCATTTCTATCAAAAGTTTTGGAGAAAATTGTAGCAGAGCAACTCACATCTTTTTAGAGAAACATCACATTTTTGACAAATGTCAGTCCGGTTTTCATAAATTACACTCAACAGAAACTGCCTTACTTAGGGTTTCAAGTGGCATTATGATGGCAGCCAACTCTGGACAATACACAGTTGTGCTTTTATTGGATCGCTCAGCTGCTTTTGACACTGTTGATCATAAGATTTTGATTAATAGACTTTGAGATGTGGTTGGGCTTTCAGGAGTGGTTTTAGAATGGTTCTCCTCATATTTCTCTGACTGAAGTTTTAGTGTTTTTATTAATCAGTTTTTGTCTGAATTGACACACCTTACCTGTGGGGTACCTCAGGACTCTGTCTTGGGTCCAATACTTTTTCTTTTATACGCGCTTCCTTTGAAACAGATAATTAGCAAGTACCGTGATGTGTCATACCACCTTTATGCTGATGATATCCAGCTGTACTGTTCTTTTAAGCCCACCATGTTCCACAAATTAACTTCCTTAGCTAACTGCTTGTCTAACATCAACCAGTGGTTAAGCAATAACTACTTACAACTGAACTCTGAGAAAACAGAAACCCTAATTGTTGCCCCTTGACAGGGTCGTTCCTTTAATAAAACAGCACATAGGTCCTTTAACATCTTCTGTCCAACCCTGTGTTCATAACCTAGGGGTTATTTTTGATTCAGCAACGTCTTTGGAGCGTCATTCTAAACGGTTAATAAAGAACTGTTTTTTCCATCTCCATAATATTTCCAAATTGAAATCCTTTGTGTCCAAGGTTGAATTGGAGATGATAATCCACCCTTTTGTACCCTCACATCTGGACTTTTGTAATAGTCATTTTACCTGTAGAAGTCCCAGAGAGGGGCCATTTGGCCTTTTTACCTAGAAAACCCACAAGAGGGCCAATTGGCCCCAAGTCCCTGGGAAAAAAGTTGCTTTTTCATTCTTTGTAAATATGTTTTGTTTTGTTTTTTTTTAACAATAAATGTCAGTGTGTTGATCCCTTCCTTCCTGTTGATCCTTTCCACTGCATACAGCTCAGTCCAGTCTTTATGGCTATGTTCACTGAGGTATTTATCCATCTCAGAACTAAAGCTTGCTCTCAAAAGAACATTTTAGAATAGAATGTGTTTTTATTCCTCATTCTCACATTCACACAGAAGTAGCCAACATGACTTCACCACTGAAGTGTGAAGTGTGTGAAGTGTGACCCCCTCACCCCACACCCCACACCCCACACCCCCCTTACCCCACACACTGCCACTAACAGCCTCATTACCATAACAAAATGAGTGATTAGTGTATTAGGGAAAAGCGGTTGGGCCAAATGGCCCCTATGTGGGTCTTCTAGGTAGACAGAAAAATGCTGGGACTTCTAGTGTTAAATAAGAAGGAACTTGGCCACATTCAGATCGTTCAGAACTCTGCTGCAAGGCTTTTAACTGGAACATGCAAACGGGCCCATATTATGCCTGTTTTAGCCTCTCTGCATTGGTTACCAGTGAATTTATGAATACATTTTAAAATCTTGACTTTAACTTTCAGAGCTCTGCATGGACAAGCTCCTCCTTATATCTCGGTACCTGCTACAGCTCTATACCTCTACCCGTAGTCTGAGGTCAGCAGGCCAAATATTACTTGTGGTCCCAAAAACCCATTTCAAGACACAAGGCGATCGCTCCTTTGAAGTAATTACATCTAGGCTGTGGAATGCTCTTCCCTTTTCTCTTTGTTGCCTAGATAGTGTGGATGTATTTAAAAAGCAGCTAAAGACTTTTCTTTTTAAACAGGCTTTTAAGTAGATAAGGGTTGTATTTATTTATCTATTTATTGTATTTTACTGTGTTTTTTAATTCACCCTGTCTGTATTTTTTTTGACTGTTTTGTGAAGCACTTTATGATTTTTATATCAGTGAAAGGTGCTATATAAATAACATTTACTTACTTACTTGCTTTCTCATACACTACCACACTTTGTCCCTTGGCACCCTATCATATGCTTTCTCTAGATCCACAGACACTGTGCAACTCCTTCTGACCTTCTCTATACTTCTCCATCAGCACTCTTAGAGCAAACATTGCATCTGAAGTAGGGATGGGCATTCGGTGAAATTTTCTTCACCGATCGTCGGGAGAATTAATGATTAATAATCGGTTAATCATTAACATTTTTAGGTACGTAACAAGGCAGGTAGACTACATTAGAACATCAGGAATCAGCACGGAGAGCCCTCGGGAATCTCGCAAGCTGATTGGCCGAGACGTTTCACCCCGCAAGCTGATTGGCCGAGACGTTTTACCCAGCTTCTGTCCCTGCCGAGCGGCCACCCAACAAACGAAGACCGCATTCATTGCTCTATCGCTCGTGTTACTTAGTCTAGCCGCGCAGAACTTTTTGCTGTTCTCTTGTGCCATTTTGTGCGAAATAGTCTTCCCGTCGAGCCACTACGCCGCCTCCTGCAGCTTCCCTCGACGTGTGTACACCGAATATTCATGACCTTCTCAATAAAGTTTCTGAAAAAAAAAAAGAATCTTCACGACCGCCATTACTCAGCGCGCAACCACTGTTGGCGGTTTTTTCGCGTAATAAGAGTGTTCCATGGACCCTGTCGATGAGGTATATTTGTATGCTGCATTGCAGTGATTGCAGTACACCTGGTCCCACGCAACACTTCGCCGTAACCGCTTCATGATTTGGCGATTGCCCTACGGAAGCCCGCATGTATCAACTGAGGCACGCCAGGGTACGGCGATGGTGTAATGTTGCCCCCTGGTGCCCAAATTTTGCCATTGCATTGTTTGAGGACGGCCGTGCACTAGGCCTAATAACCTCGGATTGTTTAAAAAAAAAACGGTTTGTCGACAAAAATGAACTTCCTCTGTGAAATTCTTAATGATCAATTATCGGTTAATCGGTAAATTATGCCCATCCCTAATCTGAAGTACTCTTTCTTGGCATGAAACTGTACTGCTGCTCACTGATTGTCATCTCTTCTCTTAACCTGACTTCAACAACTCTTTCCCATATTTTCATAGTGTGGCTAATCAACTTTATGACTCTGTGATTACTACAGCTCTGAGCATCACCTTTGTTCTTGAAAATTGGTATCAACACACTTCTTCTCCACTCCTCAGGCATCCTCTCACTCTCCAAGATTGTGTTAAACAATCTGGTTAAAAAGTCCACTGCCATCTCTCCTGAACATCTCCATACCTCCACAAGTATGTCATCTGGACCAATCACCTTTCCATTCTTCATCCTCTTCAAAGCTGTCCTCACTTCTGCCTTGCTAATCCTCGGGACGTCCTTGTTCACCATCTTTCCTTTATCCATTCTCCTCTCTCATTTTCTTTATTCATCAGCTCTTCAAAGTACTCCTTCCACCTTCTCAACACACTCTCGTCGTTTGTTAGTACATTATCATTTCTATCCTTAATCAGCCTAACCTGCTGCACATCCTTTCCACCTCGATCTCTCGGTCTAGCCAATCGATACAAGTCCTTTTCTCCTTCCTTAGTGTTTAGCCTCTCATGCAACTCACTATATGCCTTTTCCTTTGCCTTTGCCACCTCTCTCTTTTCCATGCACTTAGATTTCAAATACTCTTGTCTACTTTCTTCATCTCCCTGACCATCCCACTTTGTCTTTGCTAACCTCTTCCTTTGAATACTTTCCTGTACCTCCTCATTCCACCACCAAGTCTCCTTGTCTTCCTTCCTCTGTCCACTGGATACACCACATACCTTTCTACCCGTTTCCCTCAATAGTTTTGCTGTACTTTCCCAGTCATCTGGTAATTCTTCCATACCACCCAGAGCCTGTATCAACTCCTTCCTGAATTCTGTGTGACCTTCTTCTTTCTGTAACTTCCCCCACTTAATCTTTGGCTCTGGATGCTGGGTGCTGCAGGAATTTGGGGGGATGGTTAATTTTTACAACCGTTTTCTCCCCCGGGCAGCACAGCTGCTGCAACTGCTGTACAGTGCGCTAAAAAACGAAGCCCGCAGATAGCATCAACTGGACCCCCGAGCGGGCTCAGGCTTTCACAAATGCCAAAAGGGCACTTGCTAATGCAGCTTTGCTGGCCCACCCAGCCCCGTCAGCGTGGATAGCGCTCACCAGACGCATCTGGTGTCACGGTAGGAGCCATAGTGGAGCAGTATGTCTCTGATTCGTGGCAGCCCGTCGCCTTTTTCAGCCATACTTTGCACAACAATGAGCATAAGTATAACGCTTTGACAGAGAGCTGTTGGCTCTCCACCTCGCTACACGTCATTTTCAGTTCTGGCTTGAGGGTTGCAAGTTTACCGCATTTGTCAATCATAAACCACTGACCTACGTGATGTCCAAAGTCTCAGAACCATGGTCAGCTTGGCAACAATGGCACTTGGCTGCAATTTCGGAGTTCACGACCAATATCCAACATGTAGCCGGTAAATTGAACACTGTGGCAGACTGCTTGTCACGCGTGCTGGTCTCTCCGGTATACATGGGCATCGATTTTTCCGCAATGGGCGCCGACCAAACCGGGCATGCAGACATTTGCGCGCTCCAGTCCGCAGCTACCGGGTTAAAACTCAAGAGCAGGGTGGTACAACAAGGGTGCCCCCCTTGCTCTGCGACATCTCCACCGGCCGCACCCGCCCTGTGGTTCCGAGCTCTTGGCGCCGCTGCGTTTTCGAGTCCGTCCACTCCCTTCCACGTCCCGGCGTGCGAGCCTCAGTTAAACTAGTGGAGTCCAAATTCGTCTGGCCTCACTTACGCAGGGATGTCAAAGAATGAGCTACAGCATGCATCGCGTGCCAACAAGCTAAGGTGCACACGCACACCAAAGCCCCCCTTGAGCCTTTTCAAATTCCAGCCAGGAGGTTTGACCACGTACTCATGGATTTAGTGGGTTCCCTTCCGCTGTCGCAGGGGTTCACACATCTTTTAACAATCGTGGACTGCACTACGCGTTAGCCAGAGGTGGTTCCGCTGAGTTTCACCATGTCTGCCGAGGTAGTCCACGCACTTTTGTCTGCTTGGGTCACACCGTTCGGATCCCCGTTGGACATCACTTCCGACAAGGGTCCGCAATTTGTTTCGGAACTTTGGTCCGCGATGGCCGACAGCCTGGGGGTCAAAATCCACTGCACCACTGCGTACAACCCACAGGCTAACTAACGGTTTGTGTGAGCATTTTCACAGGTTGCTTAAAGCAGCGCTCAGAGCCTCGCTAATGGATGCAAATTGGGCCGACCGCCTGCCTTGGGTCCTATTGGGGTTGCAGTCTGCACCTAAGGAAGATTTGCCAGCTTCCCCGGCAGAACTCATTTTTTCTCAGCTGTTGCGGATTCCAGGGGAATTTCTGCCAAAGAGTCCTGTGCCCAGTACCAATCCGCCTGCACTTTTTTTTTCCGGTACAGGGGCTGCCAGTGTTCCAGGCCCGGTGCACCATTGTTTTCCCCGTACTTTTGTTCCAAAACGCTTAGAGAACGCCAAATTTGTTTTCATCAGGCACAATGCCTACAGAACCCTGCTGCATCCGCCGTATGACGGCCCGTTCAGAGTGTTGGAAACTGGGGAGAAACATTTTGTGTTAGAATTGGGGGGGCTGGGGGGTAAGGAAACCATCTGCATAGACAGGCTGAAGCCCGCTTATGTGTTGGCAGACGAGCAGGTGGTGTTGGCTCAAGCTCCCCAGTGTGGGCGCCCACCTACAGTGGGTCCGCAGGTTAGCGTTCCCCCTACAGAGGACTGTTTTCAAGAAACTAACTTTTTCCCCTCCCCACCCTTTCCCCCTCCAGAGACCAAGTCTTTCTCGTACCTGCCTCGACAGGAAGGCGCCTCGAACGACCCACATTATAGCCGCTATGGGTGCTTGCTCAAGCCCAAAGGTCCAGAAGGTTAGGACCCCTTCTGGGTGTTCGGGGGGGGGGGGCGGCTGTGTAGTGACACAAAGGAGATGACACTCCACCCAGTACTTCGGGGTGTTGGGGGGCCAGCCAAGGCCGCCAGAGCGCTGGGGGGCATGAAGTAAATAAAGATGTGCCTTTCGCCCCTGCCGTGCCAGGCTCACACCTGAAGATGCAGGGGCGCAAATGTATTGTACTAAGCCTTGTCTCTATGTTAATGTGTATGTTGATGTGTGTTCACGCTTCGTAACTGGTATGTTAATGTGTTTACCCTAAGTGCCAGAGGCGGGAAGAAAATGTATAAAGCAGTACGCTTTGGCACTCAGAGTTAGTCTGTTCTGTGCTAGAGGAGAAATAAAGTTCTGTGTCATCAGCTCATGTCTCGTCTGCTTTCATCCTCCACAGGGTAAACAAAATCTTGCATTGGGCCCCCAAAACCAGGAAATGTCCCTGGTCCAGATCCAGATTAAATGGGTTTGGTGTGAATGCACCCCTACTCTCAATGCTACAGTCTCTGTTTTAGGTGTTAATCATCACTGCTTGCCAAATAGGAAAGCAGCGGTACTGCAGTACCATTTGAAGCGCTAGTGAGTGCTGAACTGCAAAAAGCAATCTGTGGTACCTTTACTGAGAGTTTTCATTCATATAAGAAGTTGGGGCTCATACATCTGGAAGCTACAGTACAGATGGAAGAGAGTACCCAGAAGGGAGTCTTTCATCAGATCCCACACACTGCCGTGTTTATAAGGTGGTTTGTAGGTTCATAGTTTAAAGAAAAACTCTACACAACCACATTGAGCTGCCATAAATTATCTTTTTGCAAGGACAAATTAACAATACCATGTGGCAGATGGTCACTTATTGCTTACCTGCTTGTATGCTGTACGATTCCTGGGAAAAACATTGGCAGTATCTGTCGACTGGCTGGGGTTTGTAATGCAGCGGTATCTGTTTCCTGGAGGGAAAAAGTAAACTACGCTAAGGAATGAAAGCAACAGATGAAGAACTACTAACCTGACAAAAAGTAATCAGATGGTGAGCAAGCAATTAAAGAAAAATCCTTTTCAATTGGGAAAGCAATTTTTTTTTTTAAATTATAGAAATCTGAATAAAAAGACTCAACACTGAAACTTCTAGAAGTAGCAGAAAAGGGCTTACAGTACTTTTGTTTTCTTCCCACAAAAATGGCTGAACATTTAAAGCTAGACTTTGAAAATAATCAGATCTGTTTATGAGCTGCATGCAGAGTACACAAATGCACCAGGCCCACAAACTACAAGTTCATCCTCAACTTTTTTGGAGGTGATAATTAAAATTAACTTTACCTTTTGAGCTAAAAAAAACTTTCATCATTTTTCCTCATGAATTTGCTACATTTCTCTTGTAAATTTGTGACTTTTTATTTGTAAATTTAAAACTGTTTCTCATTAATTTGCAACTTTTCCTCAAATTTCTTTTTTCCTCATAGACGTGCAATAGCTTTTCCTTATAAATTTGTGACTTTTTTCTTCTCTCATAACTTGCTTTTTTTTTCTTATAAATTTGCTTCTTTTCATAAACTTGTAACTTCTTTTTCTTCATACCTGCAAATTTTTTCTTGTGAATTTGTAACTTTTTTGTATATTTGTAACATTCTCAACAATTTTCAACAATTTTTTTTCTCGTAAAATTGTGACTTTTTTCTCACAAATTTAAAACAAAAAATATTTCATGTGAATTTGTGACATTTTCTTATTGCAAATTTGCAACTTTTTTTCTTGTAAATTGGCAGTGTTCATATGGATACTGATATAATCTTGATTCCGTGTAATGCTTATTTTTTCCTGTTCATATAGAGTCTAGTCAATGACCCGAGTTTGTTTTTTAATGTTTTTGTTGGGAGGGGAACTCTTGAATTCTTCCCATTACAAAAATAGGGACAATATCGCATAAGGCCCCCAAAAGACTAGAATTGGCCCCTAATAACCAAGTGCTTTTAATATGATTATTAAAACTAAACAGTTTTATGTGTCAGTTGTTCTAATATGAGGTTTCTTTTTGTCAGATAAATGAAAGTACACTATATATATTCAGAGGTGTTACTTCTAAGCAGGCCCCTCCGGGTTCACAGCTCTGTAGCAACTTCCCTGTTTCATCCTATAGGACCACGTTGGTTCTCCCTCGCCTGTGATTCATGAGCTGTCCTCTCGTTGCATATCACATCGACCATTCTACGGCTGAAGGTTAACACGTGAGCCTAACGGAGCGTGACCCCAAGGCCATACGTCACAGCCGGGGACGCTAGCTGGATCAGGACACCAAGGCTCCAGAAATAAGAGTTGACGGTCACTTTGCTCAAAGGGGCATTTAAAGATCCAAAACCCTCCTTGACCTTTCTCAGTGAGGAGTAAAATTGAATATTGACAGATTTGGGATCAAGGCAGTTAATGAACTGTGGCACAGAAGAGGACAGAATCCATGGGGCCTACCAGGTGAGGAATTGGCTCTGCTGTTAGCTTTAAAAACAATAACTGATCCTTTCTGGGCTCTGCAGGAGTGTCTGATGTTACGTTAAATGTAGAATTCCAACCACCAGAAAATAAGTTGAAGCTTAGCACAAAGATTAGAAGACAGGTGCCAATACCAAGGCCCCAGGGCCAGAATATTTTGCCCAGTCCATTAACAAATACGATACCCCCCTCCCCCAATATCACAAATAAGTAAATTTGCAACTTCATTCTAAATTTAAGAAACCCACAGTTTCTTAAATTTGAAATTGAAATTTGAAATGATTTATCTTTCCAAGATAAATCATTTCAAAACTTTTTCCACCATTAATGTGACCTATAACCTGTACAACCAAATTGAAAAACAAACTGAAATATTTTAAGGGGAAAAATAAAAAGTTTGTAATGACCTGTTTGCATAAATATGCACACCCAGTTATAACTGGAAATGTGGCTGTGTTCAGAATTATCATGTTCAAACTCATGTTAAATGGGAGTCAACACACACCTGCCACCATTTAAAGTGCCTCTGATTAACCCCAAATAAAGTCCAGTTGTTCTAGTAGGCTTTTCCTGACATTTTTATAGTCACATCTTACAGCACAAGCCATGGTCCCCAGAGAGCTTCCAAAGCGTCAGAGGGATCTCATTGTTCAAAGGTATCACTCAGGAGAAGGGTACAAAAGAATTTCCAAGACATTAAATATACCATGGAACACAGTGAAGAGGGTCATCATCAAGTGGAGAAAATATGGCACAACAGTGACATTACCAAGAACTGGACATCCCTCCAAAATTGATGAAAAGACAAGAAGAAAACTGGTCAGGGAGGCTGCAAAGAGGCCGACAGCAACATTGAAGGAGCTGCAGGAACTTCTGGCAAGTACTGGCTGTTTAGTACATGTGACAACAATCTCCCATCTTCTTCATATGTCTGGGCTATGGGGTAGGGTGACAAGATGGAAGCCTTATCTTACAAAGAAAAACATCCAAGCCATTTGAAATCTCCCAAACACGTGGGAAAATGTGTCATGGTCCGATGAAACCAAGGTTGAACTTTTTGGCCATAATTCCAAAAGGTATATTTGGAAACACAACACTGCTCATCACCAAAAGAACACCATACCTACAGTGAAGCATGGTGGTGGCAGCATCGTGCTTGGAGGCTGTTTTTCTTCAACTGGAACTGGGGCCTTAGTCAAGGTGGAGGAAATTGTGAACAGTTCCAAATACCAGTCAAGTGTTGCCACAAAACCTTCAGGCTTCTGCTAGAAAGCTGAAAATGAAGAGGAACTTCATCTTTCAGCACGGCAGTGACCAAAAGCACATATCCAAATCAACAAAAGAATGGCTTCACCAGAAGAAGATTAAGGTTTTGGAATGGCCCTGCCACAATCCAGACCTGAATCCGATCGAACATCTGTGGGTGGTCTGAAGAGGGCTGCGCACAGGAGATGCCCTTGCAATTTGACAGATTTGGAGCATTTTTGCAAAGAAGAGAGGACAAATATTGTTACATCAAGATGTGTCACACTGATAAACTCCTACCCATAAAGACTGAGTGCTGTAATAAAAGCCAAAGGTGCAACAAAGCATTAGTTTAAGGGTGTGCATATTTATGCAACCAGGTTACTGTAAGTTTTCAATTTTTTATTTTTCCCCTTAAAAAGATTTCAGTTTGTTTTTCAATTGGGTTGTACAGGTTATAGGTCACATTAATAGTGGAAAAAGTTTTGAAATGATTTATCTTGGTCTTATTTTTTACATCACAAAAACCTGGGTTTACTCCGGGATTTCTCCGGTTTCCTCCCACATGCCAAAAACATGCAAGTTAGGTTAATTGGCATCAAACTGGGGATTCTAAATTGTCCTTAGGTATGACTGTGAGAGTGAATGGTTGTCTGTCTCTCTGTGTTGGCTCTGTGATGGACTGGCGATCTGTCCAGTGTGTACCCTGCCTCTCGCCCAAAGATGCTGGGATAGGCTCCAGCCCCCCCGCAACCCGAAAAAAGGATTAAGCGGAAGAAGATGAATGAATGAAAAACCTGGCATTTGAACAGGGGTGTGTAGACTTTTTATATCCACCATAGTTTAGTCATTTGCTATTGAAAGAGCCATTTTTGCCATTTCTGGGCAAGAAGATCTGCATTAAGGCACAAAGTATCCCAGTCTTTAAAGGCCCCGATTACAGTCCATCCAGAAAGTATTCACAGCGCTTCACTTTTTCCACATTATGTTACAGCCTTATTCCACAATGTATTAAATTCCTTTTTTTCTTCAAAATTCTACACACAATACCTCATAATGACAACATGAAAAAAGTTTTTTTGAGATTTTTGCAAATTTATAAAAAATAAAAAACTAAGAAATCACAAGTACATAAGTAATCACAGCCTCAATACTTTGTTGATGCACCTTTGGCAGTAATTTCAGCCTCAGGCCTTTTTGAATATGATGCCACAAGCTTGGCACACCTATCTTTGGGCAGTTTCGTCCATTCCTCTTTGCAGCACCTCTCAAGCTCCATCAGGTTGGATGGGAAGCATTGGTGCACAGCCATTTTTAAATCTCTCCAGAGATGTTCAATTGGATTCGAGTCTGGGCTCTGGCTGGGCCACTCTAGGACATTCACAGAGTTGTCCTGAAGCCACTCCTTTGATATCTTGGCTGTGTGCTTTGGGTCATTGTCCTGCTGAAAGATGAACCGTCACCCCACTCTGAGGTCAAGAGCGCTCTGGAGCAGGTTTTCATCCAGGATGTCTTTATACATTGCTGCATTCATCTTTCCCTCTATCCTGACTAGTCTCCCAGTTCCTGCCACTGAAAAACATCCCCACAGCATGATGCTGCCACTCCCATGCTTCACTGTAGGGAGGGTATTGGCCTGGTGATGAGCGGTGTCTGGGTTCCTCCAAACATGATGCCTGGCATTCACGCCAAAGAGTTCAATCTTTGGGTGCTTTCACACCTATGGGCTTTAGTTCATTTCAACCAAACTCGAGTTCGTTTTCTCCATTA
The DNA here is from genome assembly GCA_020510985.1 of Pholidichthys leucotaenia. Taxonomy (NCBI): domain Eukaryota; kingdom Metazoa; phylum Chordata; class Actinopteri; order Cichliformes; family Pholidichthyidae; genus Pholidichthys; species Pholidichthys leucotaenia. The sequence goes on from CM035838.1 coordinate 320,984,193, forward strand.
GTACAGTTCGTTTTGTCTGGTGAGAACATGGTAATCGCACTCAAGTGCGTACCAAACCAAGCGTACCATGGTCTCGGTTCAAATCAAATGGCGAACTCTGGTGTGGTCCTGCAGGTGAGAAAGCAACCGCACTAAAACAGGACCAGTGGCAAACGGTGAAACATTTTATGTCACTGTATGCACCTGATGGATCTTTAAAAATATCTGTGGCTGAGCACATCATGGTTCTGGAGGATTAATGAATGTTAACAAGTTATTTCCAATCCATAGCAGTGCTTCATTTTCAAACTGTACGATTTGCCAAAAGTGGTATATGCACATATGTAATAAATGATAACCAGGGCAATGAAAACCCCCAGAAATGCATAAATACACAGTAGTCATCCTACTTCCTGTATTTACCTTTCCTGTTCTCGCGGCAAAAAATCTGACCAGTAAGAACAGAGAATGTTCTGACGTAGGTCTCGCGGGACTTAATGTGACGCAATTTGGTCTGCTTGAATTTTTACCTGTGTGAAACGGGACCAAACCAAGGAGAAAATGATATGAAGTAACAAACTTGTCAACTGATTCGGACCAAATTAAACAAATTTAGATGTGAAAGCCCCCTTTGTCTCATCAGACCAGAGAATTTTGTTTCTCATGGTCTGAGAGTCCTTCAGGTGCCTTTTGGAAAACTCCAGGTGGGCTGCCACGTGCCTTTTACTCAGGAGTGGCTTCCGTCTGGCCATTCTACCATACAGGCCTGATTGGTGGATTGCTGCAGAGATGGTTGTCCTTCTGGAAGGTTCTCCTCTCTTCATACGCTGGAGCTCTGACAGAGTGACCATCGGGTTCTTGGTCACCTCCCTGACTAAGGACCTTCTCCCCAGATCGCTCAGTTTAGACGGCCAGCCAGCTCTAGGAAGAGTCCTGGTGGTTCCGAATGTCTTCCATTTACAGATGATGGAGGCCACTGTGCTCACTGGGATCTTCAAAGCAGCAGAAATTATTCTGTACCCTTCCCCACATTTGTGCCTCGAGACAATACTGTCTCGGAGGTCTCCAGACAATTCCTTTGACTTCATGCTTGGTTTGTGCTCTGACATGCACTGTCAACTGTGAGACCTTATATAGACAGGTGTGTGCCTTTCCAAATCATATCCAATCAGCTGAATTTACCACAGGTGGACTCCAATTAAGCTGTAGAAACATCTCAAGGAAGATTAGTGGAAACAGGATGCACCTGAGCTCAACTCTGAGTTTCACGGCAAAGGCTGTGAATACTTATGTACATGTGATTTCTTAGTTTTTTATTTTTAATAAATTTGCAAAAATCTCAAAAACAAACTTTTTCACATTATCATTATGGGGTATTGTGTGTAGAATTTTGAGGAAAAAATGAATTCAATCCATTTTGGAATAATGCTGTAACATAACAAAATGTGGAAAAAATGAAGCGCTGTGAATACTTTCCAGATGCACTGTATGTACTATACAAGTGATATTAGCCTCAAACTTGGTTCCAACATTGTGACGACCCCTGTGTCATCCTTCAGGCCTATTTGTGTTGTCTCTTTTTTGTTGGTGTTTGTGTGTTACGGGTTCTGGTTGGGATTGGAGCTCCACCTCTTCTTCAAGGGAGTGGAAACAGCTGGCCACTGTCTCCATTCCCTATGAAGGCAGCTCCATCTCTGGTCTGGCCCTAGAAATCATGACATGTTTTGTCTGAGTTTTTGTGCATTGCTTCTGGAAGCATATTTTTCTTGCCCACTCTCTAATTTTTTATAAAGTTAATTTTCTGTTAATTAAACTGCCTTTTTTTTTTTTTTTTTAGAAATTCCCCACTTGCTTTCTTTTATTTGTTATGGTCCTTGAGCAAGATCATAACAATATCAAAAAACAAATCTCAGAGAAATGACAAAAGCAAAAGGGTGGGCTGAGTAGGGGCTTATTAGCATTTAAAGCAGGGGTGTTAAACACACGGCCAAAACTGGCCCGCCAGAGGGTTCATCAATTTGTGTGAAAAGACATGGGCTGCCATTTTTCAATAAAGTAACAGCTATTCCCAATTTGTACACCTGGGATCACACGGTTTCATTAAGAATAGCAGACACAACATAACACTGAGACCCAGAACTAAACAGCAGATGGCAGCAACGTGCATGTCCTATTGCGCACAGCTTTTATGTATTTTTATGTATAAAGTTTATACATTTACAAGTCAGGGGATAGCTTAACTTTCTTCCTTAACAGCTCCCACTTTAGTTTGTATGGTGTGGTGGGCCAGGTTATGATTGATAAGGATTAATGACAGATGTGGAAATGCATGCAAATTTAAAATAATTTCCAGATCTTGACAAATTGTTTTTATCATACATTGAAATACTATATTTTTCAGTTTCCAGATACTCGATTTTTGTGCCTTTAGAGATCCACTGTGGTGTGTAAGTTGTAATGCACATATGTAAATGATTAACGGAGGCATGGTACTGTTGACATTGCACTTATTTTTCTTTAAAAATTCAGGTTGCTCATAATCGGTTTTGTAAAAAAAAAATGTTTCATTAAATGTAAACATTTCATAATGTACTTGCACTTCTTTGCACTAAAACAAAGAAACAGATTTGGAGTTGTCAGTAATTTAGGTTATTATGCTATTATTTTACTGGTCCAGCCCACTTGAGACTGAATCAGGCTGTATGTGACCCTTAACTAAAATGAGTTTGACGCCCCTGATTTAAAGCAATATGCCATTAAACAGCCTGTTTTGAGGACAGCTACTTTCTCATATGTGAAATGACGCTGTAATAATTGAACCCTTAAGTGTTAGAACCAAAGCATGTTAGTCATTAACACCTCTGAGAAACTTGTCAAAAATGAACTTTTTTTCTTCTAAATTTGTAAGGTTTTCCTCTAAATTTGTAAATAAAAAATGTTTATTATAAACTTGTGCTTTTTAAAATGTTTTTTCAAATAATTGTGTACTTTTTCCATGTACATTTAACATCCTTTTCTTAAAAATTTGTGAGTTGTTTTCATTTTTATCAGAGACAAGCTGAGTAACTTTTTATAGGCAAAAGAGGTTATGGTGGAAAAACAATATTCGTTATACTGTTATAGTAATTTGATTATTATACTGTTATATAGCAATTGGGGTTCAGTTGCATGTTTTTGTGTTCAGCAATTTTTTCCTCATCCTCATCTACATCATCATACCTTGCTCCTAGTGTTAACCTTCCAGCTGGTCAGACCCATTTCCTGTCCAGAGGTGAAAGCCAGACCAATCAAATCCAAACCTGCCGCTCATTAAACATCTTCCTCTCTGTGGGGGGGATCACACTTGTCTGGTTAAATGCTGACAAACTCCCCTGCAGCTGACTGCCTCCCTCTTCGTTCTTCCTCTGAGTGCGTTTGGGCCCCATGCCAGCAGAAAGAAGAAAACCATCTGCTATCTGCTAAGATGTCGTTAGTGAGGATGCTGGCAGTGATGAAGCATAATAAGCCACTCATTAAGAAAGTGTAGGATTTCCTGCACTAGTGCTGAATGAGCGTCACGATAACACCGGAGAGAAGTGTATTACAGGGGATTTGTCAAAATTTTTTTTGTAAGAACCTTTTGGAGGAGTGCTACTAAGTGTGTTGGAAATATGATTAGTATTATGTCAAATTTAGCTGAAGGAGCCCGGTCTTACCATAATAAGCAGATTAGTACTGATGATGAATGATGGCCCAAAAGGCTAAATCTGTCTGACTGGATAAATGTTGAAAAATTAAGTCATAACCTGTAGCTCCAAATGGAAACAATCCTAATGAAGGAGGTAATTTGTCCTCATCAGCTTCACCACACATTTTCCTCTTGGTTGTTCAGTAAAATTCAATTTGTCATTGCTGCAAAGTGCTTCTTTGTGTGGTCGGTCCAGTTTTTACCATATGGTGAGGAGTTCTGCTGTGCCAATGGCCTCTGTGGGGCTTCAGCTGATGAGGAGGGACGTCGCCATGTTGTTTCTGGAACGACACAAACAACAGGAAGGATGACAGTGAAAGCAGAAAAAGGAAGAAAAGGAGGCACAGTTTCAACAGATCTCTCTTTCATGGGACTGCAGCCTGTACTGGCAAGTGTTTAATGTAAATGTCATCTCTAAAAAAAAACAGCCCATACACGCATCCCATCTACACACAACACAAATTTAAAGAACAGGGTATTTCAAGCTGCAAGACTGTTAAATTTAAGACTTTGTAACAATGTTTTTAAGGCCACTTGATCAAATGTAAGACCTTGTATTTGAGAATCTGTGACCACATCACAATTAGCCTTGCCCAATTATCTATTGTAACTGAAATTACTAAAAAAAATTTGGGTTGTCAACCCACCTGATATTAAAGTTGGACTTCCCCAGAACAAATGTTGCGATAAAATTATTTAAGTAAAATACCTGATACTAGCCCCTAACGTAACAACAAAAACTCACTACAGGAAATAGTCCACAGTTTACAAGAAAAAAATTGTAATTTTATACAAAAAATGTAGCAAATTAATACAAAAAGCTTTAAATTTACATGATAACAATTACAAATTTAAATAAAAAGTTCCAGCTGTTGGGAGCTTGAAATGAAGAAGCGATGTGATTTTATAAATCAAGTTTTATTATCAGCTTCCAGTCCCTAACATGTCTCATCTCGATGCAGAAGCAGAATGAAGAGGTCGGGCGCAGTCAGACCTTCATACTTATACCCACACTCAACAAAAGACATTGCATATCAAAGCTGACATCCCGCATTAGCGTAATCCCTCTCCATTGTCCTCTCTCTCCTCCACCTGACCCTGGGTGGTCAGGAAGTTCGATCAGGTCTCCACCGCTGCGACTCCGTCTGCTCCTTGATCTTCGCCGGTGGTCGAGACCTCTTGTCCTGCTCTGAGACGTGAGGTCAGTCTACATATGCAATCGCTAAACATTCCACTTATGTCTGTACATATCTGGGTATGGATATATGAATAATATAAGCCACACCAGCTTTTTTTGAAAAATGTTACAAAATGAGAAAAGTTTGAAAATTTATATGAAAAATCTCACAAATTTACAAGAAAAAAGTTTCACATCTAGAGCATTCCCCAAAATGACCATTTATATACAGTATATTTGTCTTTAAAGATGGACTGCACAGTATTTTCATGAAAACAATTTTAAAAAATCAACAAAGTGTTTAGAAATGTGCAAAACTAAGTCTTTATATTCTTCAAAAAATAATATATTGATGAACAAAACACAAAGTTTTTTTTTATGGGACCTACATAGTCGTAACCTAAATATGTATATAAACACTAGCTAAGACATGGCTAGGCACCAAGGTAGCCAGCCAAGCATGGCAGCCATATAAAGAAACACAAATTGTGTTGTGCCACATAGGCATGTACTGTATGGTCTTCATTCTAATTTATTAATTACCCACAGAATATGGCACCTCCTTTTTCCATAAAAATAGTAGCCATGTCCTATCTAGTGTTTGTATACATCTATAGCTGGTAATGTCACAGATGGTCACAGCCAATAACAGAATTGGGTTCATGTCACGTGCCTCTACCAAACAGTTGTGGTAAGAGTAGGTGTGACTCCTACTGGCCAGGAGGTCAGAATGTTGTTTCTATCACCTTTAAATGCTAATGGGCTTTTGTGAGTTCTGCTGAAAACGTGGCACTAACAGCTAAATAGCTTTGGTAGCAAACACAGTCTGACCTAGCTAACCAAAAGTTGGCTGAATGTGAGCCTAAAACATGTATTATTGGAGACAGGAGTTTGTGGTTTGAGTCTTAAAAGCGCTGACAGAGGGAGTACAGCAGCAGTCAGCAGTATGACATGGACCCCTTCGAGATTGAGGGTCCGGCGCCATGTATAGTTTATTTCTCTTATCTTATCATGTTTAATGTTGCAGCATTGTACCGAGACAAATTCCTAGTTTGTGTACTACATGAACAATGGCAATAAACCTGATTCTGATTCTGATTCTGATTCTGATTCTAACCTGGCTGCAACCCATAAGGACGACCTCGCATGGGTCAAGAGTCAATTGCACGGTCATATGATCGTAGATGTGTAGACATCCAATCTTGCAGCTGATGCCCTGGGGCTGATGTATTCCATCTTCGATGACTACAGTGTCTTAATTTCAGAGTTTTCTTCCTGCTAGAATAATTGCCAACCAAGGCTGAAGAGTCTGTCCCACCCTTGAGTTTTTTGTCAGGGTCCTCTTCCCTTCAGCCTTCCTACATCCAAGTGGCCAGAGCCCAGACCTGTCTGCCATGGGTGACCCTGCCAGAGGACTCCCTACAGTGGAAAAGCACCCCCATGTTTTAGGGACAGCACAGATCCAGCATGTTTTCTCTGACAGCATAGCCCTGAAACTCTGTTCACCACTATTTTTCCTTCATCCTCTATCACATCAGTCTCTCTTTTTTCACCAATCGTATCAATATCATAACTATTTAGCTGCTTAAAGAAAATGTTCATACTCAGCTGTTGTGATATGTTTGGAACTGTAAAGGATACTGTGTGTAGCTGAGTGCAGATGCAGAAAATGTCATGACTTGCCCGAACGGCAGGGAGGAGAGACCCAGACGCTGAACTGCAGCGTGTGATATTTATTGAAAAAACAAAAAACAAAGTCCAAACAGTGCACCAACACAAAACAAACTGATCAAAAAGCAAACTTACGAATGGATGAAGGAACAGAGCTCACCAGTACAGGGAAAGGGCGCTACTACGTGGAAGTTAAGGACAAAATTGTATCAAAGATTTCCACCGGTTGGAGAAATTGGAGAAAATACGGGCACGCTACAGAAATCACCTGAGATTTAACCTCCACTGCAGAGATGAGGATGTCACACCAGCAAGCCTCAATATAAAAAATCCGATCCCAACCAGAAACGCAGAAAAAATTATCAATAAAGCACGGAAAGATTTGATAAAAAAAACAGATACAAATGACAGCGAACAAAATGGACAGAATCAACAACCAGATAAAGGAGGAAACGGACATTTTCAAGGAACACTATCCGACCAACCAGGAAATGCAGGAGCAGATAAAAGCACAATTAAAACATGCACACGAACAGGAAATCACCATAACGAAAAACTGCCAGTTAAAGAAACTAAAAAACTCACAGAAAGGAAGAACGAGCGAAGACAAACACACACGGAAATGAACATTAAATGGGTCAAAAACTTATCAAAACACATACTCACAGAAACAGAGAAAAACGTGCTGAGCAGAGGACTGAATTTCGCCATTACACCAACCAAAATACCTCATGAAGAACACTTCCTCGCAACAGAACTTGCATGTGAAAAAATCCAGGACCAAGGGGAAAAGCAACTCTACTAAACGCAGTCGCAGGAATCCTCAAAACGGCTAAATTACAACAAAGCAACATCACAAAAGAAGAAGAAGAAGCATTACATTCACTCAAGAAAGACAAAACAATCACAATCCTCCCATCAGATAAAGGCAGAACCACAGTAGTAATGGACACAGAAACATATGAAAAACAGATGGAAACTATGTTGGCAGACAGCAGCACATATGAAATCATAAAAAACAAACTCCACAGAAGAAAAGAAAAAATGCTAAAAGCCCTTCTCTCTTCTTCTAACCCTGTTAGAAAGCAAAAAAATCACAAAGGATGCATACGAACACCTGATACCCACAGCCAGCATCACCCCCCAGATCTATGGAACCCCCAAAATACATAAGAAGGACATCCCACTGCGACCAATAATAGACAGCATTGGATCAGTTACATACAACTTATCAAAAGCCCTGGTTGAAATCATTAAACCCCTCCTTGGACTATCAGAATACCACTGCAAAAACTCAAAAGAGCTAGCACAAGAACTCAAAAATATGAAAATAGAATCAGACAAGATCCTCATTTCACATGATGTCATTTCATTTTTCACAAAGACCCCTATTGATGTCACACTACACATAGTACAAAAACGCCTCAGGAATGACAGAACCCTTAAAAAAGGCACCAATCTCACAGTTGACGACATACAGCCATGGACAAAATTATTGGTACCCCTCTGTTAATGAAAGAAAAACCCACAATGGTCACAGAAATAACTTGAATCTGACAAAAGTGGTAATAAATAAAAATTCTATGAAAATTAACCAATGAAAATCAGACAATGCTTTTGAATTGTGGTTCAACAGAATTACTTTAAAAAAACAAACTCATGAAACAGGCCTGGAAAAAAATGATGGTACCCCTAGAAAAGATTGAAAATAATGTGATCATAGGGACATGTTCAACCAAGATGTGTCCTCTAATTAATATCACAGGTGTCTACAAACTTGTAATCAGTCAGTCGGCCTATTTAAAGGGTGACAAGTAGCCACTGTGCTGTTTGGTTACATGGTGTGTACCACACTAAACATGGACCAGAGGAAGCAAAGGAAAGAGTTGTCTCAGGAGATTAGAAAGAAAATTATAGACAAGCATGTTAAAGGTAAAGGCTATAAGACCATCTCCAAGCAGCTTGATATTCCTGTGACTACAGTTGCACACATTATTCAGAAATTTAAGAACCACGGGACTGTAGCCAACCTCCCTGGACGTGGCCGCAGGAGGAGACGGATAATACGAATGGTAACAAAAGAGCCCAGAACAACCTCTAAACACATTCATGGTGAACTCCAAGGTCAAGGTACATCAGTGTCAGATAGCACCATCCGTCATTGTTTGAGCCAAAGTGGACTTCATGGGAGATGACCAAGGAGGACACCACTGTTGAAAACAAATCATAAAAAAGCCAGACTGGAATTTGCCAAACTGCATGTTGACAAGCCACAAAGCTTCTGGGAGAATGTCCTATGGACAGACGAGACAAAACTGGAACTTTTTGGCAAGGCACATCAGCTCTATGTTCACAGACGCAAAAATGAAGCATACCAAGAAAAGAACACTGTCCCTACTGTGAAACATGGAGGAGGTTCTGTTATGTTCTGGGGCTGCTTTGCTGCATCTGGCACAGGGTGTCTTGAATCTGCGCAAGGTACAATGAAATCTCAAGACTATCAAGGTATTCTAGTGAGAAATGTGCTGCCCAGTGTCGGACAGCTTGGTCTCAGTCGCAGGCCATGGGTCTTGCAACAGGATAATGACCCAAAACACACAGCTAAAAACAGCCAAGAATGGCTAAGAGCGAAACACTGGACTATTCTAAAGTGGCCTTCTATGAACCCTGATCTAATTCCTATTGAACATCTGTGGAAGGAGCTGAAACATGCCGTTTGAAGAAGGCACCCTTCAAACCTGAGACAACTGGAGCAGTTTGCTCATGAGGAGTGGGCCAAAATACCTGCTGAGAGGTGCAGAAGTCTCATCGACAGTTACAGAAATCGTTTGATTGCAGTGAATGCCTCAAAAGATTGTGCAACAAAATATTAAGTTAAGGGTACCATCATTTTTGTCCAGGCCTGTTCGATGAGTTTGTTTTTTAAAGTAATTCTGTTGAAGCACAATTCAAAAGCATTGTCTGATTTTCATTGGTTAATTTTCATAGAATTTTTATTTATTACCACTTTTGTCAGATTCAAGTTATTTCTGTGACCAATGTGGGTTTTTCTTTCATTAACAGAGAGGTACCAACCATTTTGTCCAAGTGTGTATCTGGACAATTACAATTTGTTGCAAAATCCACCTATTTTCAACACAGAGAAAAAAATCTACAGACAAAAAGAAGGTTTTGCAATGGGAGACCCACTATCAGCCATCATGAGCAGCTTTTTCATGGAGGATCTGGAAAATAAAGCCATCAATACAGCACCCGTACAATGTAAATCTACCCTCTGGAAGAGATATGTGGACGACATATTAGAGAAAATAAAAAAGGGACACACACAACAGCTCAATGACCATTTGGACAGCACGGACAGAATTGGGAACATAAAATTCACACATGAAGAGGAAGAAAATGGCACCATTGCCTTTCTGGACATGAAAATCCATCATAACAATGATGGCAGTATAAAAATCACAGTGTACAGGAAACCAACCCACACAGATCAATACCTACTATGGACATCAGAACACCCCACAGCACACAAACTATCAGTTGTCAGGATGTTATACGAATGGGCCACCATCATCACAGACTAAGAAGACAGACAGGAGGAGGGAAACCACATAAAACATGCACTCATACTCTGCCAATATCCAGCATGGGCCATAAACAAAGGGAAACAGCAAGTCAAAGTCAAAAATAAAGAATACAAACAGAAAGCTAGACACAGAACAAAAGCCGAAATCAAAAACAAGGACACCATAACCATACCATACATCTGAAGGATAACAGAACCAATTCAAAGGATCATGAAAAAATACAAAATAAACACAGCAGTAAAAACACACAAAAAATTAAGACAGTTATTAGTACACCCCAAGGGCAAAATAGAACAAGGCAAAAAATGCAATGTAATATATGAAATATCATGCAGATCATGCAACAAAACCTACATTGGAGAAACCGGAAGACCATTCACCACAAGGAAAAAAGAACACCAGAAGGAATATGAGAAGGAAACACAAAGACAACTCACAAGATCACAATAATAATGTTTAAAGTGAAGAATCTATCACTGCCCGCAAATATCCAAAAAGTTGTTCCAAATAAGGGAGAAACAATATCATTTCAGAGGACATGTATATTTCAAAAACCTTCAGTGAGAACTACCACCAAACAACACTGTGTCTCAGTACAAGGAGTCAGACTGTGGAACACTTTTGGACCTGAGTTAAAATCATGTACAACGCTTGGACAATTTAAACAAAAACTAAAGGAAGAAATACTCTAAACATAGTTTTGTTTTGTCACGTTTTGTCTAAGCTTTGTTTTGATTTGTAATCACTTTTATTTTATTTTATTATTTTTTTTTAATTCTTAGATGGAACATGGGTGGGCAATATAAGCTGCGGCTTCAGCCATCACCCATTTCAGATAACTTATGTTGAATTGTATAATCCAAGGAGTTATTGTTTAATTTGACATTGTTGGATTTTTTTCCCCCTTGATATATTGTTCTGTTCCTTTCTTTTAATCTTTTAATCTAATCTATCCGAAATAAAGATTCATTCATCATCATCATCATCATCAAAAGAAAAGGCAAAACAAGCAACATTAAAATCAGCAATATCAGATCACTGCAAAAGAAATAATCACATCATGGACTGGGACAATGCAAAAATTATTGGATCGGAGAGCAACAGACACAAACGCTGGATCAAGGAGGCCATAGAAATCAGGAAGCGGGGAAAAGATAGCACGAACCGGGATGAGGGGGCATTTATGCTTTCCCACACCTGGGACTACATTCTCCAGACATCATCGGACGGCAGAAAGCGGGGCCGGCTTGGTGGATCTGACAGTTCTGCTGGGCTGGCCCCGCCTACAAAAGTCAGCTGATAAAATGACACCTCGCAGCAATCAGCTGACACTTCTGATGAAGACTGCTGTGACAGTTGAAACATGTAAAGAAGGAAAAAACATCTCCTTTCTATCTTTGTCTTTAATAAGAAAAAAAGGTAAATAAGCTGACAGGAGCACCACCCACCACAGAGCAAAGGACCTGGAAGTGCCACTGACAACTGCAGCCCCGGAGAGAGAGAGAGAACACAACAGGATACGAATATAATGTGATGGCAAATAAAGACAAGTAAGCCCAAACATGTAAATAACAAAACTACAATGAGCGTAAACAGGAAAATAAACCATACTAAGAAACAATACAGAATATGTGAAAATCAACCAAAGATAAAAAAAAAAACAGGAATTAGAGCTCAAAAAATACAACACCATACAAATACAGAAAAAAGGCAAAGAGACAGAGCATGGCGGGATCCCCCCATGCTCAGATTGTGACAGAGACCCCCCCTCAAGGGGTTTATAACAGACACCCCGGGCAACATTGAAAGAAAAGGACCCACCCATACAAAGAACCCATCCCGCCAAAAACAAGAAAACAACCCCACCCCGGACGGGAGGAGGGGGACCCAGGCACAGAGGGACCGAAACAAACCAGAGGAAATAAGAAAAACTGTCATAACTCACACCCCAGCAAAACCCAGACTAGGAGGAAACAAAAAACAAAACCCCCACTCAGGACCCACACCCACACAGAACCAGGCACCTAGGCCCCCTGGACCAAAGAGCTAGACAGTTCAGGTGGCCAGCAAAAGTCTCAGACCTGACAGATGGCGTGGTGGTAAGAGTCGGGTGGACTGCCGGAGAACGTGGGCCACCCAACCCGGCGGCACAGTCTGTCAGGCGGTCGGCCAGAGTTTTTTAGCCACCTAAACAGAAGGGGTGGCCCAGGAGGCAGATGCCCCACAGGAAAGGCCAATGAGGAAGAGGACAGTGGAATTGGGGTAACCACGATGGGCTTGGGCAGAGGAGAGGGAACCATGACGACCTTGGCCAGAGGAGAGGGAACCACGATGACCTCGGCCAGAAGAGAGGGAACCACGACGGCCTCGGGCAGAAGAGAGGGAACCATGGTGGCGTCTTGCAGAGGAGAGGGGACCACGATGCCCTCAGACTGGCCTGTAGCACCCTCGGTGGCCCCAGACTGGGACATAGTAGCACCTGCGCTGGCTCTGGGCTGGAGCAAAGCAGCACCCGTGGTGGCTCTGGGCTGGAACAAAGCAGCACCCACGGTGGCTCCGGGCTGGAGCAAAGCAGCACTCGCGGTGGCTCTGGGCTGGAGCAAAGCTGCACCCACGGTGGACCCGGACTGGGCAAGAGCTCCACCCACAGTAGACCCGGACTGAAGAGGAGCTGCACCCTCGGAGGCCCTGGGCTGGGATGGGGCACCAACGAAGACTTCAACCAAAGGGGGAGCAGCACCCATGGAGGCCCCAGGCTGGGATGGAACACCCCTGACGACCTCGGCAGGAGGAGCTAGACCCATGAAGATCTCAGGTGGTGTGGCTGGACCCACGGAGAACTCTGGCGAAGTTGGACCAACCTCGGTGACCCTGGTGATAGGCTCAGACAGGAGAGGTAGAGAAGCAGGGTCAGGGTCACCGGCAGCAGTGGAGTCCGGCGAGGTGAGCTCAGGTGCAGCTGATGACTGCACTAGGCTCTCCCCACCAAGAGCCAGACAAGATCTCTCCAACATAGAAACAATAAAAACAAAGGACAGCACTTGCCTGAGCTCAAGTTCCACCGCCGTCCGGGACTCCATCAATTCAAGCGGCGATGTCTCGGGCCCAGTCATGTGGCGGTCCAGCTCTGACTCTGCTGCGGCAGCCCCATCAGAAGGCATGGTGGTTGATGCAGTCTCGGGACCCCCCAGCGAAGTGACCCACGCAGGTGGCTCGCCCGGAGTGGCAACAGGAGGTCGGTTCCCTGCTGGTGCTGGATTCTGCACAGCTGGAGCCTGGGGATGCCCAATCATCGGCGCGGGCTCCGGACCGCTGGCAGTGCCCTCTCTCCACCCGGACCATGGCTGTGGCACTGGAACCAGGTCTTCCAGAGCCGCAGGCTCCTCCTCTGTCCAGCAGCTCAGTCCTGGAGCTGACGGACACTCAGGGGCATAGAAGGAGACACGGAGAGAGCAGGTGAACAGTTTATAGCTGCAGCAGATGGTGAGGACTCAGAGGACTGCCTAACCTGAGCCTCACCACCAGGAATCAGGCAAGGTAATTTATGTTTAATTGAATGAGAGTGGAAAAACACTTGCCTGAGTTCCCGGGGTGCAATGTCTTCTGCTGCAGCTGGTTGAGAATCAGCCCTCTCTGTAACTTCAGCCGCCCCTGTAGACACGGTGACGGGTGGAGCTGGGGAAGAAACAGCCGGACCCTTGGCAGCAGGAGGAGACATCAAGGAGGCAGGATCTGCAGCAGCAATGGAGGAGGAGGAGGCTGACGGGACAGCCGACAAGGGAGAGCTAGAAAGAGGAATTGCTGCGGGAGTTGCCTGGCTCAACGTGGAAGAAACCGCCACCTGAGAGATGGAGGCGTTCCTCCGGTGGGATTTCCCTGGGCGATGGCAGGAAGTGGCTCATGGTGAAGTGGGAGAGGACCCGGTGAAACCTCCTCCAGCTCCTGGGCAAAATCCGGGAGGAGCAATGTCTTATATTCTAGTAGGAGCTCATTCTCCACTAATTGGACCCACCTGCACTCCTCCAGCTCCTCGGCTGATGGTGTGAGCCACTGTTCGGGAGGAGAAGGTGGAGCTGCTGCATTGGGGCCAGACACTGTCCATCTGGGACCTCCGGGGCTTGTCTGGTGGATGAGCGAGGGCTCGGGGTCCGGACGGGACAAGCGAGTCTTTCACCCCCAGGTGCACTTCTTCTTGAGCTCTGGTGGCGCCGAAGGGGAGTCCCTCGCCTGCCCACAGAGTTTGCGATGGGTGTCAACCACTGAGGTGAGGAAAATTGTGAGGCTCGGGTAGCTCCAGAGACTGGGATGTGTCTCGATCACCCGGGCTGTGCCGTCCACAAACCCCCAAGCCTCCTCGGGAAAGCGGGAGGCTCCAGCCACTGTGGCAAAACTGGTGATGAGCGTTGCCGCCACACACTCCTCCTCAGTCCTAGAGTTGAAAAATCCAAGGTAGCAGACATGGCAAAATGCCAGGTGAAAAACAAAAACTGAGGAGGAGTAGGAGAAAAAGGCAAACCCTCTCTGCTGCTGGTGTATTAAATCGCCTGGGTCCCTTTTTGGCCACATCCACTGCCCAAAATTGCCAAACCACAGGTGACTGAAACAAAAAGAACCACAAACTGCAGCAGCTGGGTCTCTAACTGTCCGGATTCTACTGTCGTGAATTGCCCAAACAGCAGGGAGGAGAGACCCAGACACTGAACTGTAGTTTGTGATATTTATTGAAAAAACAAAACACAAAGTCCAAACAGCGCACCAACACAAAAACAAACTGATCAAAAAGCATACTTATGAACAGATGAAGAAATAGAGCTCACCAGAACAGGGAAAGGGTTCTGATGGAGATGAGTATGTGAGACTCCGGCAATGAGGGAGGAAAATACTGTAAGAACCCTTAAATAGGGCCAGAAACAAATGATAACACATGATGGCAAGTATGGATCCCATGAGCGGGTAAGAGGTAACAATGATTACAACAGGAATCAGCTGGGAGTAATGAGAGGGAGAAGACGGGACTGAGAGCTGACAGGAGCACCGCCTACCACAGAGCAAAAGACCTGGAAGTGCCACTGACAGCTGCAGCCCCGGAGAGGGACAGAGAGAGAACACAACAGGATACAAATATAATGTGATGGCAAATAAAGACAAGTAAACCCAAATATGTAAATAACAAAACTACAATGAACGTAAACAGGAAAATAAATCATACTAAGAAACAATACAGAGTATGTGAAAATCAACCAAAGATAAAATAACAGGAATTAGAGCTCAAAAAATACAATACCATACAAATATAGAAAAAAGGCAGAGACAGAGCACGGCGGGATCCCCCTGTGCTCAGATCATGACAGAAGAATGAACCGTCATGAAAATTTCATGCACTAAAATCAATTTAGTACTAGATAATCAACATTTAACATGTGCATAAAGTGAGCAATTGGGAATAATAATTAAAAATGACAATTAATCACGCTCAGTGTCAAGGATATGCACAAGTACAGGCTTTAGTTGCCCAGACAGCATCACATTTGCATTTGCCCACTTTGACTGAGCTGCACTTAAACATGATAATGTCAGTCCAAAACTTCTTTCATGATGCCTGCACAGAGAACTAATATGGAGATGTTCCTCTTTCTTTGAGTTAGCTATGTTTTATAA
Organism: Pholidichthys leucotaenia; assembly: GCA_020510985.1. Lineage (NCBI taxonomy): Eukaryota > Metazoa > Chordata > Actinopteri > Cichliformes > Pholidichthyidae > Pholidichthys > Pholidichthys leucotaenia. Next base: position 320,999,992 of record CM035838.1, read on the forward strand.
CACCTTTTTTTCCATTTGGTAATGCACTCATTCAAAGTTAATAGCAGTTAAGAGTTATTGATAAAACTGGTTATTCAGGAATTTATGTCAGTACTTTACAACTGCATGTTGTATGGATCTCTGCTGGATTTGTCACCCTACCTCTATTTCTGTTTGAGATAATTAACACTCCTAGTTCTACCTCTAGGATATTCTAACTTCCACATTTTGTATCATTTTTCACCCAATGCCATTGTTTTAGGCAGTGTATCACTTTGTTTCACTATTGTTTTGATTCCAGTCTCGCCATCTTCCATATTGAATGTGATTTCGGTGCACCTGCTCTATAGACCTCAGGGTTTGGGGTGGGCCTGGAGTCCATCACATGGCCACCACACAGACAGAGAACCATACGCTCAAACATTCAATATTCATCAGCTAACCTGCAGTAATGAGCATGCCTTTAGATAGTGAGAAGATGCAGAAGTGCCCAGTTTCACGTGAACTGCTGTGGAAAACTGTACATTGTCTTGTACCAGGTGCTAATTTACAATTAGCTAAATTTTGTAGACAATGGGGGAATGGTAAGTGGAGGAAGCATCTGTTGAGTTCATATATTACAATGTAATAAATAAAGATCATACAAGGATTTATAAGGGGAAAAAAACTAGAGGGAATTATCTTTGTGGATAATTTTTAGCCTGCTTCTAGTATTTTTATTTTGTATCACAGGTGTTATCACAGATCATTCCACATAGTAGAGCAGGATGATCTTTACTAATGATAATTGTGGATGAATTGATGTTAGCCTGCAGTCAAGATTCTTCATGTAAGCATAATATTGTGGTGAGAATCAGCCTGTTTGTTACTGAATGCAAACATGCCCTAAATGTGAATGGATCCAAAGATGAGAGTCAAGAATGAACTTGAATGAACTTGTAATGTGCAGTTTTAATGTCAAAATTTATTTATGCATTTGTTTATTTTAGGTAAGGGCTTTAGATAAGCCCCCTGGGTCCGTGCATCTTATCCCTGGGTCTCCAAATATGGGGAAAAAAAAAATCTGTTTTTTTTTCATTTGTTTTCTGGTGACCTAATTATTTTCTTATTTGAAATAAAAATGAAAAATAAACCCTCTTCATTTTTTTGCATTTTAAAAACAAAAATCAAATAACCATCATTTTTTTGTATTTAATACCAATTTCTGAAAAGAAAAAAAACAACAACCAAAAGATACAAGGACGCCCTGGATTTTGAGTTCCCTTGTTTTCTTCACTTTTTCTTAACGTCTTGGTCTGTTTCCCCCTGGTTGTTTTAAATGTGCAAAATAGACTAAAGAAGACTAAAGTATTTTGAAGACATGGAAGGTTGATGGATGTCAGGATATGGTTATTGAAAGGTACAAGCCCAACCACAGAGCCTTGTGGAGCTCCACAAGTTCAGTTTAAAGATACTGTATAAAACTTTTGTAAACTTGGGTCCTTTTCAGAAACAGGAGTCCAACCAGCAGTTCTTCACAGAATTGAATGGGGTTACATTTCATTCAAACCAGCATTTACAAAAGTTCAAAAGAATACCTTTGGTGACTTTTTAACTTGCTTTTGCAAGTGTTTGAGAATATACAGTATTTCACTAATTAGAATTAAAGATGTCAGTAATTTAACCTGTCCAACTAACTGTCCAAGATATATCATTTTTTGTGTGACAAATATTGTCATTTTTTAATTTGCTATTTGATATGTAAACTTTTCAAATTATATTGCAAATGACAATGAAATCTGTAAAAGAAAACCGTGAGGTCAAAGTTCTTAATGTAAAATACAGTGTGATGTCATTATTATTTAATGTCAGCAGTTTATCAACTGCTCTATATTGCAGTGCAAGGATATGGACTTGATATTAGCTGCTTCATCCTGTATTAATTAATTTTTAAATTGTCACAAAATATAGATCAATAGAATTTTGAACAATTATCAGAAAAGGTCTGAAGGTGTTAAATAAAAACCATTCATGACATGACAGCAACATGAGCATTCAGCTGTCTGTATTTACCCTGACATTAAACCAACGCCCAAGCACCGGTGTTGTTGTACTCTGTGGCTCTGACTAGATTCGATGTCTGCTTTAAGGTAAATTAGATTATGTCCAACATCTTTTAAGAAAATACAAGGGACTTTATTGCTGCATATATATTGATATGTCTCAGAGTTTTTTAGATTGTTCATCACGGTATCTTAGCAACAGAGTTAACAGAGCTACTGTCATGGTCTGCTCCGCTCATCACCGTCAGCTGCACTCACACCTGGTTCTCATCAGATGCCGCCTATATCTACTGCTCTGACCTTCGGGTTAGTGCGGAGATGTCTCTCTGTGCTACAGGAGAGCTTCATCACCGTTCCCTGCCTTCTTGCTATGCTACAGCCAGCGCTCGTCTTCTGCTTTGTCCAAGGAGCCATCCAGCCTGCCACATAAGCACTCATTTCCACTCATCTTGTGATTCAGTTCCCCTGTGCACAGGTGGCAGCCTCGGCGGCGGATTCCCAGCCTCCTCCTCCCAGGCGGCGGACCTTTCACCATATCAACTCACCACCACCAGCACGTCTACTCACCTGCCGGAGTCACTCCACCACCTGAAGAGCACTGTCTTCCTGGCCACAGCTGTCACACTGAACTGGAGCTAGCTACCATCTGTTCCCATAGTAAGTTCAGTGTAACTGTTAAACTCCAGTAGTGACGCCTGGTAATCCTCTTCCCTTGTGTGTCCTCAGGGTTGCCAGGCTGTACGGTGTCTCGCTCAGTTCCCGGCAGTTCCAGACAACACTCACACCCCATTCACATTACCTGGTTGTTAATAAACTTGATTGTATCGATTCGGAGTCTGTGTGTCATCACTGGGTAATTGAACTATGTCAGTTACTGTATGTAATGTGAGGCCACTTTTTAAGGTCATCTCTCCATCTCCTGATAGTCATGGAAAGTCGTATGATTATATTACTTTTTTGAGGTGCAAAAGATAGTATTCCCACATTTCTGATGCCGAAGTCATTGTTGTTGTTTTTTTAACAAGGAAAAGCATCCTGTTTCCATGACAATGCCAGTTCCACAGTAGTACCGGAAGTTGCGCCCATAATTCATGCAAGGCATCATGGGGGGTAAAAATAAGGTGGACTGGTATCTTCACTTTTGTTTAGATTCTCTTAGCCATCTTCTTATAAGCATCTTCAGTTAAAGGGTTCAATTGTCATTAACTGATCTTCACTTTGTAATAACTGCAACAGTCACGGGGCACCTTAAAGGGGTTATTGACCGCACTTTTTCGACATTTTAACAGCTCACACATGTCTTAATGAAATGTTTGACATATTTTTGTCAATTTTTAAAAATTATTTAATTATAGCAGCATAATTGTGAATCATCTTTTGTAGCCTTTCTGAGAATGGCTGGTTTCAGTGCATGTCTCTTTCAATCTTTCAGACTGCATTCAACTCCATCTTCCCTCTTACATTACTATTGCTAAAACTAGCTGGCAAGCTCAGATCTAGCCTTTGCAAATTAACATAAACTTGTCTCAAAGAATGAATGACATAAGTCATCATTGTTGGACAGGGCTGTGTGGTTTCAGTGGTCCCCAGGACAGGACCATTTCCTGGAGCACAGCAGGCACAGAAACATTCATGAATGAGTGGCTAAACTTCTAGATGCTTTTGGTCCCATTTAGCAATAATACTACAAGAAATCAAGTTAAAATACATCTAAAAATGACATATATGGTCAAGTGTTGTGGATGAACAAGGATTCCAGTGAGGGTCAATAGAATTTATAGAAAATAGTTATCAAAAACCTGCTGGATCAACAGTTAAGCTAATGTCACCTCCTCCCCACCAAGGCAAGCTCCTAATGCGGTTACTGACAACTGACAAGATGCTGACTGCCTAGCCACACTAATGCTAACGGCTTGAAGTAGCATCCTGGTGAAAATATAACAAAATAAGTCATAATGGCCTGAGCTATACTATCAACTGTGGATTACACTACACCTGCGCCACCACCGTGGGGCGGCGGTGGCGCAGGTGTAGTGTGACCGACTACTGATCGGAGGGTCATGGGTTCGATTCCCGCTCTGTCTGCTGTCCGCTTGTCGATGTGTTCTTGAGTAAGTCACTGAAACACCAGTTGCTCCTGGTGGCCTGGTTAGTGCCTGTGTGTATGGCAGCTCTGCCGCCATCAGTGTGTGAATGTGTGTGTGAATGGGTGGATTGCAGGGTCTGTAAAGCACTTTGGTCATCCTAGACAAGAAGAAAAGCGCTATATAAGTGAATGCTATTTAGCAAACCGCCCTGCCGTGGATCACCATCTTATCATGTTGGAGGGGTTTGAGTGTGCTGATAATCCCAGGAGCTATGTTGTTGGGGGCCGTTGGCCCCTGGTAGTGTCTATCAAGACAAACTGGTCATGAGTGAAGGGCCAGACCAAGAGCAGTCCTGTCGATCCCACTGAAAAAAGTTCCATCAAGGATCCATTGTACCCCAAGGAACCACATAGGTCCACCCTCCAGTGGGCTCACCACCTGCAGGAGAGATCATGGTGCAATGTGAACTGGGCGGTAGTCTGGACTGCTGCCTCTGCGACCCGGATCCCTGGATAAGTAGTAGAAGATGGATGGATGGATGGCTGGCTGACTGGCTGGCTGGATGGATTAGTGAACTGATAACTTGGCAACTGAAATATAAAAAAAATAAAAACCATGCTTGGTGCAAGCTTCCTAGTACCACTGTTAGCTATTACGCTTACACCTTTGTCTTCTTGTCCATCTATATGACAGACAGCTATGCTGGCCAATAATAGAGCAGGGCAGTGATGTTTACCTTTCAGTGACATTTCCCCATTTTTTGACTTACAGAAAAATACCTAGAGTTATATTTATATAGAGGTATGTTTCAGGTTAAAACCTGCAAAAACACAATTTGTCAGCCAATCAATTTAGGTGGGTTACAGTTCATAAACATTTCTGCATGTTGCGTTAGCTTTCGTTAACAGACAACTTGTTTATACGAGTAAGCTTACTCCATATCCTCTCTTTTCTGTTGAATGAGCTGTTTTTTTTCATCTATCAACATCAAATGTTATCATATACAATAACAATTTTCAAGTTTCAATAAATCTTTCACATCCCTTCAAATCCTACTGTCGCATCTTTAGCTACAAATGGATTAAGGATAAAGATGTGAACTGATCCTTCTGTGCTCACCTCCTTAATAAAAACAACAAAAAAAGCAGCTTTCTAACAAACACAGCAGTGCAGGCTAGCATCAATATGCACACATGCTTTCCGAAGCTTCAGATTCAGGCATAAAACTAAATAAAAAGTGACTGCATACAGCATATGGCTTTTGAATGTAAAAATAGCTTTTCGGGGATTTTGTATGCTGTGAGCCCAAAGTGCAATCACTGCCAGAGCTGCTGCTGATGCAGCCTTAGTGGGTCCTGTGGGGTCTTGTCCCCCACCCCATGCATGCACACACGCACGCACGCACGCACACACGCACACACACACACACACACACACACACACACACACACACACACACACACACACACACACACACTCCAAAGCAGATGTTAGTGAAAGGTCACCAGCCTTAGAGCCTCTGTATTACATGACTCTTTGAGTCTCTTGTTAAAGGAGCACCAAATTAGAGCAGAAGACAAAAGACGCAGAAGACAGAAATATTCCCTCCACTTCTGCACCAACAGATCACACTGCCTGCAATGGAGTGTCGCACGTTTAAGATAATCAGATTAAAGTGGATCGAATCGGCAGGCCTGTCTCCACATGAACAGAGTGCTGAGACCAGATGATGGGGAGGAATGCTAATGAGTCATCTCATGGTTCACAGTGTTGGAGTAGTGGGAGCTGAGGGCTGAGATATTTAAACTAAAGAAAGTCCGTGAAATTCAGCAGATCTGAGGTGAATGTGCACTTAATTGCTGCAAGGGAAAAAACAATATGTATACAGAACAAATAACTGTGTTCAGGTGGATTTAGGGTGAAATAATTTATTGCAGTTTTCTGTGTTACACAAAGATCATCCTTAAAAAAGAGTTCAAAGTTAAACTGAATATGAGGGTGGTTGAGTTGAATGAGAATATACACAAGGGGCATTTTAGAGTGTCACAGTATTTTAACAATTCTTTATACTCAGTCATATATTTTTAATCAACATTATGTAAGATATACGTAGATACAAACATGATTCACCTGGTCAACCTTTGACCAGGTGGCTCACACTGACTGTCATGGAACTACCTTCAGTAGGCAATTTTCTGGCTTCTCTCCTTTTAGGCTGAAGACATACCAAGCTGATGTCTCTGACAAAACAGGATGAACAAAGTCCTGATGAGTGCCTTTGTTGAGTTTGTCCTCCAGACAAAAGTTGCACTTACACCGGAAAGACTACAGGAAACGGCAAACAGCCACAGGTGTTCTGAGCCATTCTCACTCATTCATCCCAAACATGGTTGACTTATAATGACCATAATGTCACAAGAATTCTCCATAACACTCAAAAATAAAATAGAAACCCCGTTCCCACATTTATTGGGCTGATTCAACACGTTGAAGCAATATGATTAGTTTTTGAACGTAATGAATGAGTGAGAATGGCTCAGAAAGGGCTGTCATGGTTGACACGCCTCTGCAACATTGCGTGGAGGACAGAGACAGTGCCTTTGGCATGGAAAACCGAGGTGGTGGTTCCTCTCTTTAAGAAAGGGGACCGGAGGGTGTGCTCCAACTTTAGAGGGATCACACTCCTCAGCCTCCCTGGGATGGTCTATGCCAAGGTACTGGAGAGGAGAGTCCAGCCGTTGGTCAAACCTTGGACTCAGGAGGAGCAATGTGGTTTTTGTCCTGGCTGTGGCACATCGGACCAACTCTTTACCCTCTCGAGAATCCTCGAGGGTTCGTGGGAGTTTGCCCAACCAGTTTACATGTGTTTTGTGGACTTGGAGAAGGCATTTGACTGTGTCCCTCGTGGTTTTTTTGTGGGGGGGGTGCTTCGGGAATATGGGGAATCGGGCTTGTTGTTATGAGCTATCTGGTCTCTATAGAACCATTCAATTCAATTCAATTCAATTCAACTTTATTTATATAGCGCCATTTCACAACAACAGTCATCTCATAGCACTATCAACTGTAGGGGGGACCCCCACAGTTGCAGAAAGACCCCAGCAATCAGACCCCAGCAATCTCACAAAACCATTGTGAGAGTTTGGTTCGTATTGCCAACACTTGGTCAGACTCATTCCCAATGAGAGTTGGACTCCACCAGGGTTGCCCTTTGTTACCGATCCTGTTTATAATTCTTATGGACAGGATTTCTAGGCGCAGCAAGGGAACGGAGGGTGTCATGCTTGGTGACCACAGGATCTCATCTCTGTTGTTTGCAGATGATGTTGTCCTGTTCGCTTCATCCAGCAATGATCTACAGGTCTTACTGGGACGGTTTGCCACTGAGTGTGAAGCGGCTGAGATGAGAATCAGCACATCAAAGTCCGAGTCCATGGTCCTCAGCCAGAAAAAGGTGGATTGTCCTCTCCGGGTTGGGGACAAGCTCCTGTCCCAAATGGAGGAGTTTAAGTATCTCGGGGTCTTATTCACGAGTAAGGGGAGAATGGGGCAAAAGATTGACAGACGGATCGGAGCAGCTTCTGCAGTGATGCGGACGTTGTACTGGACCATTGTGGTGAAGAGGGAGCTAAGCTCTAAAGCAAAACTCTCGATTTACCGTCAATCTACGTACCTACCCTCACCTATGGTCACAAGCTTTGGGTAATGGCCAAAAGAATGACACTGCGGATACAAGCGGCTGAAATGAGCTTTCTTCGTAGGATTGCTGGACTCACCCTTAGGGATAGGGTGAGGATCTTAGTCATCCGGGAGAGGCTCAGAGTAGAACCGCTGCTCCTCCACACTGAAAGGAGCCAGTTGAGGTGGTTTGGGCATCTGATAAGGATGCCTCCTGGACGCCTCCCACTTGAGGTGATTTGGGCATGTCCCACTGGGAGGAGACCCCAGGGCAGACCCAAGACTCACTGGAGAGACTAGGTCTCCCAGTTGATCTGGGAATGCCTTGGTATCCTCCCTGAAGAGCTGGAGCAGTTGGCTGTGGAGAGGGAAGTCTGAGCTTCTCTGCTTGAACTGCTGCCTCCGCGACCCAGACCTCTGGAAAAGTGGTAGAAGATGGATGGATAAGTCAAACAGCCCAAAGTCGGCCTGCACAGAAATTACTACAGAATCTAGGACTACACCTCTACCTGAAATGTCCTGTTTGGATATGCTGTTCTCTTCCATAAGGTTAACACATCATTATTCAACTGACCTGATACAGACCTGCCTCGTAGTTAGTCTGGCACACCCTCTCCTTGATGAAGAAGAGCAAGTTGGGCCTTGAAGCTCACATAGCTACGGGACAACTAGCTTAGCTAGTGGTCCATCTGGGGGTTTTAATGTTCTTTCCTGTAAATTCACTCCACTCAACATCCATGGTGCCTGCTCATTCATTAATCCACAGTCGATTATATTTTATATCTTATGTCATTCTAGCTGATTTTAATATTTTTTTCCCAGTATGACATGGGTACCTGGGAGATTAGCACTGCTAGCTTTGCAATGTCAATAGTAAGTAAGTAAGTAAAGTTTATTTATATAGCACTTTTGCTTTACAACAACAATTACACAACAGTTAGTTCCGACTGAACAATCTGATTGAACAATAGGGATTCCAGGAGTTACTATATTCCCCGGTAATCACACTCAGATGTTTCACCAAATATGTATCCCTCCGCTTCAGCTGTGTTTTGATCATATTTAAATTAATAAAAGTTAAAATCAATTGTTTCTTACATGTGAGAAATGTAAAACTGTGTTGGATACTTTAATTTCCAGAGTTAGGTACTGTTTGAAAAGTAACTAGACAGTCTCAATCCAGCCATCGCTGTCCTTTTAAACATCCTGTGATATATTTCACGTCTTTTTAAACAAAACAGACAGGCTAGAGTTGAATTTATTGACTCGATAAGAAAATCACAATACCTTTGTGGTGATGAACTCTTTGTTTCATCTGAAAATGCCAAGAAAAAGAGAGCGAAGTGTGCTGAAGCCAAATTACTAGCATGCTAACTAGCCATCGGCATTGGTCTCGGCCCTTCTGCGATACCGACTCAACAGATGACCAGTATGTATTTAGGTACTTAGCAACAGTTACTGATTACATTTGCAAGGGACTATTTCTGTCACGAATGCTCCTTCGGAGCAGAGGAACAAACCCACGCGCTGAATGGTGTTAGTGCAATTTAATAAAGAAAACAACATAAAGTACAAAAAGGTGTCAACGATACAAAAACGCAAATAAGGCAACACTAACAGGAAACGTCCCGGAACCAATATCGCCCCGCAGACGTGATGAGGAATAAACATGGAGAGATGAACGAGTGGATACATACACCAGTAGAATCACTCAATACTGCTGCAATGACATAGTGAGCAGGAAGTGCTAAAATACACAGAGAATAATGAGCTGCAGGTGTGAATCGCTGAGTGAGCCAGTAACCTAACTACCTAGTTGCCTACAGCTGAGGAAACAGAGCAGAGTAAGCAGCTAATGGGAGCATATGGATAGGGAGGAGAGACTCTGTCACAAAACCACACAATATACACAGCTTGACAACAAAATACTAACAACAGACATATCAAACAGAAATAACATGAGAGTGACAATTTCTTTTCTCAGCTGTGCAGAATAACTGGTTAAACAAACAAATCATGATATTTTGTCCAGTATTGATGTCATTTAATAAAATGTGCTTGTGGAACTGTTGTATAAAAGCAATATTACACTTGAACTCATTATGGTATCATGAATATTTTAACTGGCAGTGATCAGTAGTATGCCCTCCGCTCTGCGTCGGGTGTACGACGAATCACTGCTAGTTAAAATATTCATTGATACCACACTCACTCTCACGTAATATTGCTTAATCAACAAATACAAATATGATGTTACAAGGCAAATTAGCGTGACCAGAGATTTTAAGGCTCTTTTAAATGGTATTCATCATTCGAGACTAGCTCATTATTAATCCACACAGTTGATTATAATCTTCCATTCAGGCTTGTTCCATTCAGGCATGTCTGAGTGGGTTTAGTCACCCGTTCTCCCAGTCAAATCCTCAACCAATTCTTGAAGATATGCTTAATTAATAGACATTTTAGCTTATTTTATTATATTTTACTATATTCTACACCAGTATGCCTCCTCGGTTTGCAGAGCTAGGCATTCACTTATTCAGGGCTATTTCTGTACTATTTCTTTGGGACTAGTCACATGCTATCTGTCATGATCTAAGCATGGTCATGGACCATGTCCATGCTTTGTGATTCGTTTTGGTCTCATCTGCTGTCATTATTTTTGTCTTTTGTGTTTCCCTGGTCCTTGGTTATTTTGTGATGTCCTGTTTTCATTCTGTTTGTTTTTGGGTTTTATGTCTGTACCTTAGTCATGTTCCTTGTGTACCTTTAGCTCCCAGCCCGTTTTGTATTTTGTTGCTTTCCCTACCTGTGGACCGCCCCCCCCCCCCAATTAGTTTCTCAGTTGTTCTGTGTTTGTTAATTTTGAGTTCCCTATATAGGTTAGCCTTAAGTTCTGTTCTTTGTGGCATCGTTGTTGGTTTCCCTTCTGGTTTTCCTCATAGCCTTTGCTCTCTGCGAGTGAGTGTTTATCCTGCCTGCATCTTGACTCCTCTAATCCTACTTACCGGAGGTCACCTCTGAGAGTATGATGCTACCAAACCAGGACTCAGCAGGTATGGACTTTGGGAGGATGGGACTCGATGCATACAAGTTGTGGGTGGCTGAGACTATAAAAGACCTCATCTTGGACACCTGCATCTCCCTGCCTGAGGCAGCCCTGGGGTTCCTGGATGTCGTGGCAAGGGTAGTAGGAGCGAACCCCAGCCTGCGGAACTACCCTGAGTTGGTGGAGCTGCTGATCTCGGTTCCCAACCTCCAGTGGTCATTCCACAGGCTGGTTAGGAGTACACCTCTCCTGTCCAAACCTGAGCCGATGACGAATTGTTCCCGGGTTTCCATGACCACTGCTCCTCTCTACCACTCTCCAGTTTCTGCTTCAGCTCCACAGAGCTCTCCAGCCACAGAGCACTCTCCAGTATGAGCTTCTGTTTCAGCTCCACGTCCAGGGCTGGCTCCTTCTTAAGCTGTCCCGCCGACTCCCACATCAGCTGTCCTGCCAGCTCCCACATCAGCTGTTCCGCCAGCTTCCACATCTTCTCGCCTTGCTTCCACACCGTCGCCGCCCATGGCTGAGCTACAGACTGCTTTGCCCACTGGTCGGCTGCAGACTGCCTAACCCACTGGTTGGCTTCAGACTGCCTCATTCGCTGTTCCACCAGCATCTCCAGAAGCCGTCTCGTCTACTCCACCAGCGATGCTTGAAGTCATTGATGCTTCTATATCAGCGTCGCCTGGGTCCTCACCAGCAGAAGAGCAGGAGTTAAGGCAAGTCTTCTTTGTTTCTTTAATATCGATATTAGAGAGGTCTTGTCTTGCTGCTGATGGGGAGACCCAGTTGCAGATTTCATCTGCTTCTGAGCTCTCCCCGCTGAGTTCTTCTGCTGTTTGTTTTGGTGTGGACCCGACACCAACCTGTGTCTCTTCCTCCCTGTCCGAGGTGGCTAGGTCTGGGATGGTCATGCACGCTCCAGCTTCTGCTCTCTCCGAGGTGCACGCTTCAGCTCCGGCTCTTTCTGAGGTGCATGCTTCAGCTCCAGCTTTCTCCGAGGTGCATGCTTCAGATGCTGCTCTCTCCGAGGTGCACACATCAGCTCAGTCATTTTTCTCTGTGGTCAATGCTTTCCAGTCATCTCTCTTTGTGGGTGACGCTCCCCAGTCATCTCTCTCTGTGGTCAACGCTCCCCAGTCGCTGGCTCTCTCTGTGGTTGACACTCCCCAGACACTGGCTCTCTCTGTGGTTGACACTCCCCAGACACTGGCTCTCTCTGTGGTTGACACTCCCTAGTTGCTGTCTCTCTCTGTGGTCAACGCTCCCCAGTTGCTGTCTCCTGAGCTTGACACTCCCCAGCTGCTGTCTCCTGAGCTTGACACTCCCCAGCTGCTGTCTCCTGAGCTCAATGCTCCCCAGCTGCTGTCTCCTGAGCTCGACACTCCCCAGCTGCTGTCTCCTGAGCTCTACACTCCTCAACTGCTGTTGTCTAAGCTCTACACTCCCCAGTCGTCACTCGCTGTGATCAACGGTCTCCAGTTGGTGTTTCACGAGCTCTGGGCTCTTGCTCACCAGCTGTCGCTCCCTGGAGATGTAGGCTCCCTGGCTGGGTGGGCCATGGATTTTGGTCACCCCCCTGATGGACCGTGTTCCCCAGTCTGGTGGCCCAGGGACTCTGGGAGGCCGCCTGACTTCCCGTGCTCTCTGGTCGGGGGCCCATGGACACAGGTCACCCCCCCGAGTCATCGTGCTCTCCAGTCTGGGGGCCCATGGACTCTGGTCTACCCCTGACCCACCCTGCTCTCTGGTCTGAGGGCCCATGGACTTTGGTTGGCCCCTCAACACGCCGTGCTTTCCTGGATGGTGGTCCTGGGACTCTGGCCGACCACCCAATGAACATTTTTCCTTTGTGTGTTTTTGTGCTGGTTACCTCCCACTGGTCCTGTGTCCCCCTCCACCCGCCTGGTTTGGGGTGTCCTTTGTTTATGTTCAAAAGGCATCTGGAATCTGCCCTTAGGGAAGGGGTACTGTCATGATCTAATCATGGCCCACGCTTTGTGTTTCATTTTGGTCTCATCTGCTGTTATTATTATTGTCTTTTGTGTTCCCCCAATCCTTGGTTATTTTGTGATGTCCTGTTTTCATTCTGTCTGTTTCGGGGTTTTATGTTTGTACCTTAGTCATGTTCCTTGCTCCCAGCCTGTCGTGTATTTTGTTGCTTTCCCTACCTGCTGACCCCCCCCCCCCCCCGTGTGTTTCAGTTTGCCCTATTTAGTTTCCCAGCTGTTCTGTGTTCGTTAATTTTGAGTTCCCTATACAGCCATGGACAAAATTGTTGGTACCCCTCTGTTAATGAAAGAAAAACCCACAATGGTCACAGAAATAACTTGAATCTGACAAAAGTGGTAATAAATAAAAAATTCTATGAAAATTAACCAATGAAAATCAGACAATGCTTTTGAATTGTGGTTCAACAGAATTATTTTAAAAAACAAACTCGTGAAACAGGCCTGGACAAAAATGATGGTACCCTTAACTTAATATTTTGTTGCACAACCTTTTGAAGTAATCACTTCAATCATACGATTTCTGTAACTGTCAATGAGACTTCTGCACCTCTCAGCAGGTATTTTGGCCCACTCGTCATGAGCAAACTGCTCCAGTTGTCTCAGGTTTGAAGGGTGCCTTCCCAGACGGCATGTTTCAGCTCCTTCCACAGATGTTCAATAGGATTTAGATCAGGGTTCATAGAAGACCACTTTAGAGTAGTCCAATGTTTCGCTCTTAGCCATTCTTGGGTGTTTTTAGCTGTGTGTTTTGGGTCATTATCCTGTTGCAAGACCCATGACCTGCGACTGAGACCAAGCTGTCTGACCCTGGGCAGCACATTTCTCTCTAGAATACCTTGATAGTCTTGAGATTTCATTGTACCTTGCACGGATTCAAGACACCCTGTGCCAGATGCAGCAAAGCAGCCCCAGAACATCAGAATCAGAATCAGAATCAGCTTTATTGCCAAGTATACTTACAAGTAAACATACGAGGAATTTTACTTGACATTGGGCGCGCACGTTAGGCACATCCAATGACGCGGCAGCCATGCAAGGCACCTGTCATACAGTGGGGGTAAAGAGGGGAAGGGGGGGGAGGAAAACACAATAGGCAGAGAGAAAAAACATAGTTAATCAGAATAACGCTCGTATAAGCTCATATAAAGCTCAAATGAGCCAAATTTTGATTACACAGAAAAAAACCCTCTATGCACAATTAGCAGACAATAGATCACACATTAACAAAGCAGGAGAATTGAGAGAGTCAGTGTATGTATATTTGTGTCAGTTTACGTGTATCAGTCATTCATGTAATGTTGAATGCAGTGTAATGTAGGTGTGCCATTGCTAGTGAACAGCAGAGGGCATCCTCTGGCAACGGATAGATATTATTCAGTCATGTGTTCTATAGTCCAGACACATGATAACGCTGTCCTTGGAGCTCTGTCTGCTGAAACAACAACAACTGTCGAATGTTTGGGTAAGCCACTTCTCCAGCCTTATCTTCATCGAGGAGGAATGTAAACAAGAGCACCAAAACACAAGGTCAAATCTGCACAGTGCACTCAGAGAATAGAATTTCCCTCTCTTCAATTCTGTGCTTCATAATTTCATACAGGCTTGAATCATGCTTTAGATCATTCTCTGGAGAGCACTCAGCGATCCCCAGATGTTATCCACCTACCGAAACATAGGTAAACATGTCCAAGAGAGTCCGTTCTCTCCTCAATGCATGCCAGGTGGTAAATTCCATGTTAATCCTATTTGCCGCTGACAGTCAGTGCCCCCCCCCCCCCCAGCTGGACGAATTGTTGAATTTGTTGAGGGAGCTACACTGGGGTCCGCATTTGATTAGCTCACCCAAACATAACAGAACCTCCTCCATGTTTCACAGTAGGGACAGTGTTCTTTTCTTGGTATGCTTCATTTTTGCGTCTGTGAACATAGAACTGATGTGCCTTGCCAAAAAGTTCCAGTTTTGTCTCGTCTGTCCATAGGACATTCTCCCAGAAGCTTTGTGGCTTGTCAACATGCAGTTTGGCAAATTGCAGTCTGGCTTTTTTATGATTTGTTTTCAACAGTGGTGTCCTCCTTGGTCGTCTCCCATGAAGTCCACTTTGGCTCAAACAATGACAGATGGTGTGATCTGACACTGATGTACCTTGACCTTGGAGTTCACCATGAATGTGTTTAGAGGTTGTTCTGGGCTCTTTTGTTACCATTCGTATTATCCGTCTCCTCCTGCGGCCACGTCCAGGGAGGTTGGCTACAGTCCCGTGGATCTTAAATTTCTGAATAATATGTGCAACTGTAGTCACAGGAACATCAAGCTGCTTGGAGATGGTCTTAGAGCCTTTACCTTTAACATGCTTGTCTATAATTTTCTTTCCAATCTCCTGAGACAACTCTCTCCTTTGCTTCCTCTGGTCCATGTTTAGTGTGGTACACATGTCACCAAACAGCACAGTGACTACTTGTCACCCTTTAAATAGGCCGACTGACTGATTACAAGTTTGTAGACACCTGTGATGTTAATTAGAGGACACATCTTGGTTGAACATGTCCCTATGGCCACATTATTTTCAATCTTTTCTAGGGGTACCATCATTTTTGTCCAGGCCTGTTTCATGATTTTGTTTTTTAAAATAATTCTGTTGAACCACAATTCAAAAGCATTGTCTGATTTTCATTGGTTAATTTTCATAGATTTTTTATTTATTACCACTTTTGCCAGATTCAAGTTATTTCTGTGACCATTGTGGGTTTTTCTTTCATTAACAGAGGGGTACCAACAATTTTGTCCATGGCTGTATAGGTTTTTAATGAATGAATGAATCTTTATTTCGGATAGATTCAAAGTAAAGATTAAAAAGAAACAGAATAATATAACAAAGGGGGGAAAAAATCCAACAAGGTCAAATTAACAATAACTGCTCTGATTATACAGTTCAACATAAGTTATCCGGAATGGGTGATGGCTGAAGCCGCAGCTTATATTGCCCACCCATATTCCATCCAAGAATTCAAAAGAAAAACGAAACAAGAGTGATTACAAGGTTAGCCTTAAGCTCTGTTCTTTGTGGTGTCATTGTTGGTTTCCCATCCGGTTTTCCTCATAGCCTTTGTTCTCTGTAAGTGAGTGTTTAGCCTACCAGCTCTCCTAGTGTTTCAGCCCCTGTGCTGTCTTTTCTTTGGTTTCTCTGTAAATAAATCCTGTTTTTGCACCAAAGTCCTGCCTGCATCTTGAGTCCTTTAATCCTACTTACCGGAGGTCACCTCTGACACTATGAACCTCTCAAACCACACCCATTTCTCCAGGGCTTAATTTGAGCCTGAATAAGATCTGGCACCTCCCATCTCTGGACCGGAACCTCTTCAATGGGATCCCCCTCCCCTTGTTTCACAATGAAAATATGTCAATAAGTTTTTGTCTATTAATTAATGTTTTCCGTGTTATTAGTCTTTATTCATTTGTTGAATAAAAAAATCCATCACCTATTTTATCTGCATTTTGAATTGGATTTTAGTAAGTGTTTGGGGTGGGCGACTTTGGACAGTTGCCTAGCAGCACCTGTCACTGGTGGTGGATAGACTTTTTTGCCTTGTCGGCCTCCCGGCTTGTTGATTGATAATTCTGTATATGACACCACAGTTTATAAAAGATAAGATAAGATAAACCTTTACTAGTCCCACAATGGGGAAATTATAAAAGGATGCAAAACTACCAAAGACCATAGACTGTGTGCCACAGACACCAAGATTGGTAAATAAAGAAACAGGATAAATTGAATTGAGGATAAGGAAAACAAGCATG
Organism: Pholidichthys leucotaenia; assembly: GCA_020510985.1. Lineage (NCBI taxonomy): Eukaryota > Metazoa > Chordata > Actinopteri > Cichliformes > Pholidichthyidae > Pholidichthys > Pholidichthys leucotaenia. The sequence goes on from CM035838.1 coordinate 321,016,635, forward strand.
AAAGTAAGAGGAAATGTTACTGTTTTTCTCTGCTGTCTTTGTTGATTATCAATGTTGAGGCTGGCTATAATTAACACTATACTGTATATGCTGTCGTGTATAGTGTACAAGTACAGTAAATCCCACATGCTAGGATGTGTCATAGTAGGTGTTATGGTGTTGGTCAGTGGTGCTGAAAAAGGATGGAGTAATCATTTAGCCTGCTTGTTTTTAACAGCTCCAATTAATGCATCTATGCTCTGGTTGTGAAAATTGTGTTTAGAAAATGGTATATTTAAGATAAGATAAGATAAGATAAGCCTTTATTAGTCCCACAATGGGGAAATTCCAGGATTGCAACAGCATAGGGATAGCAACACTCAGAGCAACAATCAGAAGGCAAGAAAAAACAACATCGAGTAAACATATGTCCATATTACTATAAATGTACACAGTGCAGAGCATTATGGCTGGTGAATGTGCAGCAGAAAGTCTAAGCTCTCTCTCCGCGGATGCAGCGGGCCAGCTGGAAGTCTTTGGGCATGATGGTGACCCCCTTAGCAAAGAAGAGACCACCAGGTGGGTCTCGCTGGTCTCCTGCAGAGCCATGACGGCGAAACTCAGGAAACGCAGGACGGTCTTGAAGTCCTGAGCGATCGCCCTCACCAGGCGCTGGACGGGCAGCTTACGGATGAGCAGCTCCGTGGATTTCTGGTAGCGACGGATCTCTCTCAGAGTCACGGACCTGTGACGGCGAGGCCTCTTCACTCTGCCGGTGGCCAGAGCGCCTCTCCGAGCAGCCCTGTGGCTAGCTGTCTCCTGGGGGGCTTCTTCCTCCAGTAGATTTTACGGGCGGTCTGCTTGGTTCTTGCCATCGCTCTTTATTATTCTGTCTTATATTTCTTTCACGCCGCCTAAACTCCAGCCCGGCACCCGCTTCATTTTCGCTACAGCTCCCGGTATGTCGAGTTTCCCATTAGCACCGGGCGGCGGCCAAGGGCTAGCTAGCACTAGCTCCTCCCCGCTGTAACGTCTCCCGCTGCAAACCGTGGCTCCGTCCGCCGACCCGGGAGACCCCCGGGGCGATCCGTGCGTCCGTGATATATATACAGAGTGAAAGGTGTAGAAAGAAGAAGGAAGATAAAAAAAAGGCTGTTGCAACAGGCAGCCGACTCGTGTGGCGCCGCCGGTCCGGCGGAACCGGAACCGGAAAGGGAAAGTTTGAAAAATTAGCACTTAGACAACCTGATTTGTTTCTTTTTTGAATATTTATTTCTTAGTGTGCTCAGTCATTTTTGTATCGGTATTCTGTTAATTTTTTATTTATTTATTTTTGGCAGGGGTTCCCGTATCTTTACCTCCCCCACTGAGCAGCAGGAACATTGGCCTCTCTGTGTTCTGGAACCTCCGATTTTACAAATTAAGCACAGACTTTCTTTGATCGTGCTTTATTTGGGCCTTTAAATCTAACACTGAGCCAGTATTTGTTAGCATATTATTTAGTCTGACACCAGAGTTAAATGCTAACGTTTGCCTCAAACATGGCGTCATTCACCACCAAAACCAAGATCTTAGAGGAAAATGATGAAATAGGGTGGGTGGCACGAGCTTGGGCTCATCAGCATTTAAATCAATATACTACAGAACAGCCCTATTTGAGAATTGACAGCTTTGCTTTAGAGCTCAGCTCTCTCTTCCCCACAACAGACCAGTACAACGTCCGCATCACTGCAGATGCTGCTCCGATCCATCTGTCAATCTCCCACTCCCTTCTCCCATCACTCCTGAATATTATTTTAAATCACAACTTTTTACTCAGAAACAATTGTCGAATTCTAAGTGTAACTGACTACCGGAGCACTCTGTTATTAGACGTTGTCCATACTGTACCTTTACTGGAGCTGTTGACATAATACTTCTGCCCCTCAGGTGATGTGTAGCTCCTCCATCCTGGTGGAAGAGCCCGACTGTCAGTCTCTTCTACCGATGTGGCAGAGCTCTCGGCGGCTGGCTGCTACAATAAACAAACACCCATTGAAGAATAACATGAATTGACATGTTTTTGTTGAAAAATATTACAAATCCCCCTGTTAAACCCTTGAGGGAAAACAGACAAAAAAAAATCAGTGCTATTGTTATGTTTTATATTCAGTTCGTTGTAAATGGAATGCTACAATATTTCAAGTTTAGCGTATAAGGCAGGTACATAGAAAAAGGTAGTTAACAACCAATGTTAGTGTAGAGAAACTGACAACAGCATATTAAATGTTCATGTTTTGAAATTTTAAGGGCAAATATTTCAGAAGGCCAAAAAAACATTTCAGTTATAGGCAATCTGAAAGTGGACCCTGCTCTAGGACCCTCTTCACCATTTTCTTTATATGGTGCAGTCAATAAAAACTGTGACACACCAGCAGTGGGCACATCTAACACAGGTCCTTGTGGTGGCTGTGATGTTCACCCATGTGTAGCATGTCTATTCAGACTTAAGCTGGAAAAACTGCCAAAGCCTCCCCCCTCTTTCCAGCAAACAGCAATTGAGATTTGGGCAGGTGAACCAGTAACTGCTTTGGTATTGGTTCTGTAGGCCAATTCCATTGGAAAATTACTTCATTTTTCTTTGGCTAAACGTTTAAATGTTAAATGCATTTGGCTAATCCAGGGGATTTAAACTTGGAACCTTCTAGCTGTTACACAACAGTACTAACACCTATACCACCCAGTGTTGCCAAGTCCGCTTATAAGTGACTTTGGGCTTGTTTTTCTCTAAAGTCACTTGCAAATCTCGTCAGTTGTGGGCTGTGGGGTTTTGGGCTTGTTTTTTAAGGTGTGGTTGCTTATTTGGGCTTGCTTTGCTGTCTGTGTGACACCTCTCCCAGCTCCCCCCAATAAAGCAAAACATGAGCGCGATAGTTTGTTTACAGGACCCATCCACACCCTCATTTCCTGGTTACTACACCCACCTCACTGATCTCTATAAAAAAAACTGGGTAGATCATTGGCCGCCAGAATTGAAGCCACCTGGCCACCATATTAGTACACCCAAAACAGGCCCGGAGTAGCCCATAGGGAGAGTCGGAAGGAGTCCCGGTGGGCCGCTTCACTAATGGGCCGATGTTCTAGTCGGAAGCAAAATTAACGTAAATATAATTATAATCTGATAAGGAGCGTCGGTAGCACTACTCGGATATTTTTGGAATTGTCCCGTATCTGCCTGACCTACACTGTTGAGCATCCCCTGACAGCACCTAGTGGATAATTATGGTCCGACTGAAAGTCACACTGACTGCATTTAACAAGGCGCGGGCCTCCAGAAGTTGGAGTCATATTTCGGTGGTTAACAAGTAAGAAGGCATAGATGGATACAAAAGGCTATTTTGCCAGAAAGAAAAACAAGGCAGAAGGCGAAGGCAAGGGGAGAGGAGGTAGCGGAGGAGCGTGTTCTTCTCCAGCTGCTACAGGCCATGAGATTCTCAGGTTAGTGAGTGGCTCAGAACAACTTATAAAATGCTTAGCTGCCATCAAACAATTCACACTTCTCAGACTTCAACATCTTTTTTCTCATGAAAATGAAAAACTAATTAATTCCTCATTAAGAAGATTTTTAAATAAAGTTCTAAGTTTCCAAGGAAAAAAATACATAAACCTGTGTTAATGTGAAAATTTATAAGAAAAAGCTACAATGTTTATGGTGCAAAATTTACATTAAAAAAGTTCTAAAGAAAAAAGGAAAAAATAAGATTTTTATTACGTAAAAAAGCCAGTTATAAAAAATATTTTCTTTTCTATCAGACAGTCTGATAGATACTGTCTAATAGAAAAGAAAATATTTTTATGCTTATTTTAGAAGACAGTATGAACTCTTTTGGATTAGTAAAAAAACAAATTTATGGAAAAAGCTGCATAGTTACAAACATTAACTGCAGTTATTACTTTTTACCTACTATCTTAAATTTAGGGCTCAAATATTGCTCCGTGTAGATTTTTGCAGACACTATTTGGTGGGAAAATAATGCCCCTTTGCACAGTATGTCATGAATGGCCCTCCGGGACAGAAAGACAGGCCCATGCGCTGAACTGCAGTAGTGACATTTAATAACTGTGCAGACAATACAAAAATACAAACAAGGGTAACTTACAGTAAGAGACAATCCAGAGCCGGAATTGCTCCAGAAGAGAAGAGGAGAATACACAGAGGAATATAAGTCTGTGAGCAACTAGTGGGAGTGTCTGGAGTAGAGGAGGCACATGTGCCAAAAACCCAAAACATATACAGAAACTAACAAAATAATACTAGCAGACATACAATACTCAGAAATAAATTAAGAGTCTGGGCTCTGTGCAAACACTGCACCCAGACTCATGACAGAGCCCCCCCTTTAAGGGGTGGTCCAGGCACAGAGGAGGGGAGGTCTCGACGCCCCCGGTGGTCCTGGGCTGAGAAACATTAGCGCCCACGGTGGCTCCGGGCTGGAGCATTGCAGCACCCATGGTGGCTCCAGGCTGGAGCACTGCAGCACCTGCAGTGGCTCCGGGCTGGAGCATCGCAGCACCCGCAGTGGCTCCGGGCTGGAGCACTGCAGCAGCTGCAGGAGCTCCAGGCTGTAGCATGAGTGCACCCCTGGTGGGCTCAGACTGGGCCCGGACTGGGCCAACGCTGCACCCTTGGTGGGCCCGGGTTGGGCCAACGCTGTACCCGCGGTGGACCCAGACTGGGCCAGTGACCCACAATGGTCCCAGGGCTGGAGCGTAGCACCCATTGCGGGCCCATACTGAAATGCAGCACCCATGTAGGATTTATGCTGGGGCATAGCACCCACGAGGGTCCCCGACCATGATGCAGCACCCATGGAAACTCGCACCGAGGAGGAGGGACCCAGTTGACGGCCTCGGGCAGAGGACGAGCTGCACCCACGGAGGTCCTGGGCTGGGATGGGACACCCGCGACGACCCCAGTAGGGGGAGCTGGACCCTCAACCTCAAGTGGTGAGTCTGGACCCACGGAGACATCTAGCAAGGGTGGATCTTCCCCGGTGACCCTGGGAGAAGGCTCAGAAAAGACAGGCAGAGGAACAGGGTCAGGGTCACCGGCAGCGGCGGAGCCCGGCGAGGCGAGCTCAGGTGCAGCTGGTGGCTGCACCCGACTCTCCTCACAAAGAGCCAGGCAAGATTTCTCCAGAACAGATAAGAGAAAAACAAGGGAGAGCAATTGCCTGAGCTCGAGCTCTACTGCTGTCCAGGACTCCGTCGATCCACACAACGACGATGTCTTGGGCCCGGTCTCTTGGAGGTCAAGCTCTGTCGTTAACTCTGCTGGGGTAGCCTCTACAGCAGACATGATGGTAGTTGCAGTCTCAGTTCCCCAGATGAAGTGGCCCACGCTAGTGGCTCGTCTGGCATGGCACTGGGGGCGGCTCACTGTTGGCACTGGAATTGGGTTCTTCAGGGCCACAGGCTCCTCCATCGTCTGGCGGCTCAGTTCCGGGGCCGGCGGACACTCAGGAACAACAGGAGGAGACACTGTCACAGTCCGTGTGCTGACTCTGTCTGCACTCGGTGTGTGGCAGTCTCCCGTTCTCTCCTCTGGCACACCTCCAGGCCTTTGTTGTGACAGCGTCTCGGTGGGGCTTCCGGCTGTCAAGAGCAGAGCTCTGCTGTACGGCGGGATTCCAATCAGCTGATGACCCTTCATCAGCTGGTTAATCTGTCAATCTGTCAAGCGCTATTTAAGGGAGCAGCCCTGTTTGCTTGGGGCTGCAACCTCGCTTATGGATAACGCTGGTCTCCCCAACGTTAGACTGGAGTCCCTACGCTCCGGCTCCAGTCATCCTCTTTTCCTCACAACACCCTGTAAGTTTATTCCTTAACCTGTGTTTATTGTCAGTGTGCTATTACTTTTGTCCTTATTTGTGTTTTGCCCCTTGTGGCTCATTATTTTGTACCTTTTTGTCATTGTTTAATAAATACGCAACTCACTGGTCGCCTATAGCGTCTCATTTGCGATCCGTGAAGGCCACTCTTGACAGGCACGGAGCGGGCAGGTGAAGATTTATTAATTGCAGCAGGTGGAGAGAGCTCAGGAGACTGTATTTCCTGAGTCTCCCCACTGCGAATCAGGCAAGGCATATCATCATAAACTGAAATAGAATGAAATGAAACTTGCCTGTTTTCCCTGTGTTCGCTGTTGTTTGCTGCAGCGGGTATACTGTCATCCCTCTCCGTGGCTATGGTGAACGTGGGACCCCCTGAGGATTGTGGAGGAGCTGCCCCTGTAGTCACAGAGACAGACGTAGCCGGGGAACAAATGGATGGCCTCTAGGCAGCAGGAGAACACGCCGAGGGGACGGAAGTCGCAGCAGCAATGGAGCTGACGGGACAGCTGGCGAAGGAGAAGTAGAGGGAGGGACTGCTGCAGGAACTGTCAGGCTTGGCGTGGGCAAACCTGCTGTCTGAGAGGTGGGAGGATTCCTCTGGCGGACCGGAGCGGGATGACGGTGTTGTGGTGGAGCTGGAGCTGGCGAACCAGAAGAGGGGGAGGACTTCTGCTGAGGTGAGCACCTCCGCGACAGCTTCGGTCCAGCAGGAGGCAACCCCATCATCAGCTCGGGGAAGGATCGTGGACGGCAGTCCCGCATATTGAGGATATTTCCAGAGGCCGGGGTGTGCCTCCAGAATCCCCACTGCTCCATTAACACTTTCCCAGGTCTTCTTGGGTCCGTGGGCAGCAAGAGCTTCATCCACAAAACTTTGGATAAAGTCAGCCACCCACTCTTTCTCCAAGCTCGGAGACCCCACTACCAATCTCCCTTTATTAGTGTGGGGCTGGCAAGCCGGGGACATAATGAACTCCAGAGCACTGGTGAGTGAAAAAAACACAAAAAAGGGGAAAAAATTCACTACTGCAGCAGCTGGGTCTTAATCCTGGCGACAATCTTCTGTCATGAATGGCCCCACCGGGGCAGAAAGACAGACCCATGCACTGAACTGCAGTAGTGACATTTAATAACAAAAATTCCAAGACTGTGCAGACAATACAAAGATACAAACAAGGGTAACTTACAGTAAGAGGCACTCCAGAGCTGGAATTGCTCTGGAAGAGAAGAGGAGAATACACAGAGGAATATAAGTCCATTCAACTCTAAACAAGACTGCCGCAAAGAAACAATGAGCTGACAGTGCTTAAATAACAGACACAATAATGAGTGGCAGGTGCGAGTGGCTGAGCAGGCAGGTGGCCTAATTACACAACTGCTCACAGCTGAGATGACAGACTGTGAGCAGCTAGTGGAGGTGTCTGGAGAAGAGGAGGCACATGTGTCAAAAACCCAAAACATATACAGAAACTAACAAAATAATACTAGCAGACATTCAATACTCAGAAATAAATTAAGAGTCTGGGCTCTGTGGAAACACTGCGCCCAGACTCATGACACAGTAGATGTTGCTGAAAAAAAAAATTGTGATTGTTCTCAGGTGATTTATTTTTTAAGTGGGATGGTAGTGGTGGTGACTCACAAATTCATTATAAGTATGATCAAGTAGAGCCTACAAATGGAAATTAAGCATAAATTTGTGAGAATAAAGATGCAAAAATTAGACAAAGTATGCTAATTTACAATTAAAAATAGTGAGGAAGAAAGGTTACAAATTTGTGGCATCAATGCCCCCTCATCCCGACGCATTTATGCTTTCCCACACCTGGGACTGCATTCTCCAGAGACCATCGGACGGCGGAGGATGGGACCAGCCCAGTGGATCTGACAGTTCCGCTGGGCTGGCCCCGCCTAGGAAAACCAGCTGATAAATGACACTATGCAGCAATCAGCTGGCACTTCCGAGGAACACTGCAGTGGACAATTGAAACATGTAAAAGTAAAAACATCTCTTTTTTTATCCTTGTCTTTAATAAGAAAAACAAAAGGCTAATAATTAAAAAGAAGACAAAATTAACCTACTTGAGGTGCCACTTTTACTTCTATAACTTCCCAAAAAAATTAACAGATTTTGAACATCTTGGAATGGAGACACACCTTGCGCAACCGGTGAACTATAGTAATCGATGGCCGCTAAACATAATGTCAACTCAATTTCTATAGTAGGTAGGTTGCCTGTTGGGCTTTTTTTTGGGCTTGTTTCCTTAGAGCTGGTTGCTTGTTTCTTTCGTGAGATCTGGCAACATTGGTACCACCATGCTGCCCTGTAACACTGTGCAAGTAGTGCAGTTTAATGATTAAAAAATATAATATTTCAAAACAACTTGTCAAGATCTAGAAATTATTTTAAATTTACATACACTTCCACATCAGTCATCAATCTTAACCACACTCACCACATCATACAAACTAATGGGCCAGTTTTGGCCTGCGGGCCATATATTTGACACCTCTGGACTAGACTGTAAAAATAGCCTACGTCACCCCATGGAGCTTCCTCTTTCTCTGTTTCATTCCTCCTCCAGAGACCCACACAAAATGAACCCACTGTGGGCCCAAGAGAAGTCGGAAGAAACGTTAAAAAAAAATGTTTGTCTTATAACAGGATTTTTTCAGTCACTCCCTCAGAGCCTACAGCAGCTATGACTATCCCCTGGCTGCTGCGGAAAAGAGACCAGCCTGTCCTGTTGGCGAGGGGCAATGTATGCATCTATCACCGTTTGAGCCCTGGTGGAGCAGAGAGCAGGACTCAGATGCGTAGCGAGCATTTAACATGATTTAATCAACACAAAAAGCAGCTTGGAAGCTGAAACAAAAACAGGCAAGACTTGGCAAGGCAGACAAAACTTCGGGCAGAACAGACGGACAAGGCAGAAGCGTGTGTCAAACACCAAAAATGACTAGGATGCAGCACCCAGGTGAGGGGCAGCATCCCTTAAATAACAGGTGGACAGGTGGAACATAATTACAAACTGGTGTGTGCGCTTAGCAAATTAACAAGACCAAACACAGCACAAGTGGGGAGACCAATAATGACAGCCAGCTGACACATGAGGCAAATGACAGGATGGGCAGGGCTGCACAGAAAGAGACACAGAACATAAGCAGAGAATCAGGGGAGACACGATCATGACAAATAATGACAGAATTGAACTCAGATCATAAATAATCATCTATCCATCTTCTTCCACTTAATCCTTTTCGGGTCACGGGGGGGCTGGAGCCTATCCCAGCATCTTTGGGCGAGAGGCAGGGTACACCCTGGACAGATCGCCAGTCCGTCACAGGACCAACACAGAGAGACAGACAACCATTCACTCTCACAGTCATACCTAAGGACAATTTAGAATCCCCAGTTTGATGCCAATTAACCTAACTTGCATGTTTTGGGTTTTTTTTGGCATGTGGGAGGAAACCTGAGAAATCCCAGAGTAAACCAACACAGACACGGGAAGAACATGCAAACTCCACACAGATCACTGTTGGTCGGGGGCTGGGATCGAACCCAGGATCCCCTGGCCAAGGGTGAGTTGCTGTGCTGCCGCAGTGCTAACCACTCCGCTACCGCACTGCCCATCCTATAAATTTAATCAACAATATTCTATATTTTGATTTAAGCTATAATTAAAATTGAAATACAGTTTAAAAAATAATTAAAAACAGTATCATTCCATCAACGTCCAATTCATATCAGATGGTCAAACATAAGATTTTAAATGTGGTTGCCGAGGCAGTATATGGCTTCCTTATACCAGAGAACAGCGCAGTGGGGTGTCTCAGGCAAGGTGATCACAATCTGTAAGGCCGATCGGTAAGTGAATTATCAATTATCACAATGCAAATCACATGAATATTCTGATTTTTACTGCTTTTATGTGAGGTGTGAGGGAGTACAGCCTCTGGGTTACAGTGCAGCAGGGTCCGTTTTGATAAGTGATTTTGAGAAAAGATTAGGCTGTATTTTCATAAACTAATATTTTTGTAAGAAAATGAACAAAAGTCTATTTTTTTAATGTTCTTAAGCACATATTGTAAGTCCAAATTGTTGAAATGTGTCATCAGGGCTGTTTCCTTGTTTTGGAGGGCCCTATGCAAGATTGTATTTTGGGCCCCTTTGTGTACCAGTTTGGCACCCAAAAAGAAAACAGGCTTCCCATTTCCCAGCAGCCCTTGTGAGTGATTGGACATGTTAAATGTTTTAAAATGAGCATCTACTCCTTAGTTAGAGTGTAAATGTACTCTATGATGCTGTTATGCATATGGCCAAAGGTTAGGATGCTGTGATATTTGACTTTTAAATAACTTTTATGTCCCGCTGTAGTTTGTCTGAACTATGAGTATATGACAGCAATACAAGAACCCCCCCACCCCCCGACTCGGAAAGCATAATGTTATATGGCAGTTTTAGGGAGTTGATTATGCAAATCTTCATTTCACACGCATGTGCACTCACTAACACATGGGTGGAATTCATCATTTTTATGCATGCTGTTTACACATGTTTCAAAGACAGGTGCATCTCAATAAATTAAAATGTTATTGAAAAGTTGATTTATTTCAGTAGTCCTATTCAAAAAATGAAACTCATATATGAAATAGATTCATTACACAGAGTGATGTATTTCAAGTGTTTATTTGTTTTCATTGTGATGGTTATGGCTTATGGCTCATAAAAATCTCAAATTCAGTTTCTCAAAATTAGAATATAACAAAAGATCATGTTTTTTACAAAGAATTTTTAAAAGAAAAGTTGGCCAAGTGAAAAGTATGTCCATGTACACACTCAATACTTGGTTGGGGCTTCCTTTGCATGTATTACTGCATAAGTGCAGCGTGACATGGAGGTGATCAGCCTGTGGCACTACTGAGATGAGACAGAGGCCCAGGTTGCTTTGATAGCAGCCTTCAGCTCGTCTGTATTGTTGGGTCTAGTGTCTTTCATCTTCCTCTTGACAATAGCCCATAGATTCTCTATCCGGTTTAGGTCAGGAGAGTATGCTGGCCAGTCAAGCACAGTGATGCCATGGTCATTAAACCAGGTTTTGGTACTTTTGGAAGTGTGGGCAGGTGCCGAGTCCTGCTGGAAAATGAAATCAGCATCTCCATAAAGCTTGTCAGCAGAGGGAAGCATGAAGTGATCTAAAATTTGCTGGTAGACGACTGCACTGACTTTGGACTTGATAAAACACAGTGGAAAAACACTAGCAGATGACATGGCTCCCCAAATCATCACTGACTGTGGAACCTTCACACTGGACCTCAAGCAACTTGGATTCTGTGCCTATTCAATCTTCCTCTAAACTCTGGCACCTTGATTTCCAAATGACAGGACGTGGCATCTGATATGGGGAGGAAAACTGCTCTGGATTAGCAAGAGAAATTTGGATTAGCAGAGAAGGTGTGGGGAAATTATTTTATTTTGCCCTGTGTGTTTCTACACATTATTGAGAGATGACAGAGACGTGGCTGAGCGGAACCAAGGCACACAAGTGCACATCAGACAGCTATTCTAGAGAGGCAACGTCTTTCTGCACTTCTAAAAAGTAAGTAATAAATTGTCATGCTTGACAAGTATGCTTTAAAATGACAAAATGGACATTTAGTCAAACAGTCATCTAAGTCAAACAATAGGCTATAGATGTATTTTATAATCCTCAGATGGAGATCAGCTGATTACTCCAACGGTGTTGCGCAGCACCAATCTCCTCCATAACGTGGTTCTTTTGCATTTAAAGTGACTTTTGAGGTTAACAGACTATACTACTTTATTATTTTTCCATTTATCTTATAATAATGTCAATTTCTACTTTGAAAATTCTCTCTTTTTGTCATCTCATGTTCCGCTGTGTTGTAAATTGTGGGGATGAGACGTGAGCATGAAATTCAAATGACACTCGTATGCATCCCTTAGATTTATCAATGAGTGAACGATCCTATGATGAGATTGAGCAGACACGCACGGTTTCATAAATACCATGTAGACCTTTTCATACAATCATATTTACACCCAAATGTGAGCCGATTTCTACACACTTTTTATAAATGAGGGCCATTGCGTTTACTTGTCATGAAATGTGTTCTATAAATAAAATTGCCTTTGCTATCAATCCAGAGCAGCCTGTTTGCTGAAATAATATTACCATTATTAGTTAAAGAAATGCTAAAGGTTGTAAAAAATGTGCAGTTGAAGGAACGCAGAGTGGGTGCTGCGTCATTAAAGTTATGTACAGTTACAACCTTTCTGCAAGCTTACTTACACAGGAGATGTGACACGACATCCTCTGCTGTAAGTAACACCATTATCATCAAACTCCCATTTGGCTTTTCAGCAGTCCCTGCTCAGTAAATAATGGTGTTATTCAAATGGTGAAATATTATCAATTGAAAGGATAAATAATAATAAATGCTTGCTCTATGTTATCAGCAATAACCAGGAGCCTCCACCTCCACCGTGAATCCGTCTCCTTCAGGTTGCAGTATGGGGCCACAAATGACTGCAGTGTGCTTTACAAGTGAAAAGTTGTTTTTTATCTGCAGCGATCGCTAGCTGGCTGCTCATTTTCAGATGCGGCCGAGCGTGGCCCAGTTTAAATCTGACAGAGGGAGCTGCTGAACTTCAGGACGGTGCACTCCCATCAGACATCTGAGGGGAGGTGGGTGGATGTGATGGGACAGATATATAAATGTGGCGATTATTGCCAGCATGATAAAGCAGCCATATCAAGTTCCTCTGCTCGAACGGCTAGCAGAGCAGAGTGGGTGGATAAAAGTCGATTGATGTGTATCATTAAAGGGAGTCATTGGCTCTTTTCTGTCTGTGCCTGTGATGTTGGGGCTGCTGTGAGGGCTGCAAATAGCTTCAACTGTGGACGTTTGTGGTGTGTCAACTGCTGCATTCACAGCAGGAGGATGCTTGCCGCACAAGATAACTGATACCTGGAGGTCTTATACTGCTCAAGTAAAAGTAGCATTGCCATAAATTATGACAATAAAGTGCTTACAATGCATTTATTACACAGTATTAACAGTTGACGCAGTTACAAGAAGTGTTAATGAAATGTCTGTGACGTGCTTAGTCAAAACACCTGAGGGATTAATTACTGCAGTTGTGGTGACCCAGCACACTGCAGACTGACACTATTTCACACTCAGCAGGGCTGGAGGAAACGGAGGACAATTTACATACGGACAGAGAGCCCCAGGGGGCAATCAGAACAATGGACTGTTGTGTACACATCCCTGGATGAGGGAGAGGACATCCGGGCGCCAGTTGATCACGCTAATGATATGTATTGACTGATATGTATATCACTATGCTAATGTGCCATGCATTCTCTCCGTCTGTATAACGTGTATAAAAGAGCTTGCTATACATGCCTGAACAATGCAGTAGCTCACCGAGCTACAAAGCGTATTTCAATATGTTGGAGGAAATAAAACCTTGTACCCTTCCAGCTCGTCGCATCTCGCCTGTTCTAAAAAGGCCTACATAGGAAGGACATGGCCTCTAAGTCCGGTGAACAGTGGCTATGAATTATTCTGCTGTTTTTTACATCAAGTCTGAAACACATAAGCACAAAGCCCTCCCCCGCTTCCCCTACCAGAATCAGCGTTGCGGTCGGGATGGTGTGTAGTTCGGCCAGGTAATTCCACAGCAGCATCGGGAAAGCATTTGTTCAGCCATGACTCGGTCAGAATACAACAGACCCAGACACAGCAATTATAGGCAATCTCCGTGCACAGCTCGTCCATTTTGTTGGCAAGGGATCTGGCATTGGTGAGAAAAATAGAAGGTAGCGGTGGTTTGGAGCGAAGTTTGTGCAGCTGGGCACAAAGGCCAGCCCTGCAGCCTCGTTTCTGCTTCCTCTCCCGCTGTTGTCTGCGCTTGCGGGGCATAACGAACTACGGAGCACCCGGAGGTCTGGCGATCTCCTTGGGGATGTGGTAGAAATCACTGGAATGGATGGTGGAGATGACAGAGGTGAGTTGGCGACCAATGTATAAGTTCCTGGTGGCTGTAGGTAATTAGTCCATCACAGAAAGAGCACAGAAAAAGGCAGAAAAGACACAAGAAGGGGTGCAGTAGACCAGAGCGTCTAGCCGCTGCGTGTGAACGTGCCGCCATCTTGGAGGAAAAATTACAGTTCAGTTTAGATCAGAGCTTTACTGTTTACATGGATCCTGAAAAAGCTGATCCGATTATGATGTGCGTTTACATGTGTCACACGTTTGAACGGATTAAATCATTTTGACATGAGCAGAATTGTCTGACATTCCAGAAATAGTAGAAGAAGGAACTTCTGATGTAAACAAATCCACGTTGTGTGTCTTTCTGTTTTTGAAATGGACCTGTATTGTGTTATTCAGACTGTACTTTTGTTTCTGCTGGTCTCCATAATGAAGCTACAAGTCCAGCAGTACATACTTCTGTATATGACGAACAGAGGGAGACAGCAGGACAATACAGACCAGTTCTGTTTTACTCCCATCATATCGTCTGCTAGCTGCTGTAAAGGCAGAAATATGTTGCGTCAACGTGTGGCTGGCGTACAGACATGCACAGTAAACATATTTTCTACCCAAACTTCGGAATAAGTGTTTATATGCACACCAATCGGATCAACAATTGGCATAACCCACCCATCTTGATCGAAAGGAAATTCTGATCGAAAGAAATGTGATCAGGTCAGAATCTTCAGATTGGCGCGTTTACATGAAGCCTTTTTATTCCGATCAGGCTTTTAATTTGGTTACTTGTGTCCATGTAAACATGGCTACTGTTATTTGACAACAACAACCATTGGTTTAAATCTATAGAACCACATCTTGGATGGATTGATGGTAACTGTCCATGTTTTTCACTTCCAAGGGCGCATGGAGGCAATCACTTCCTCATGTTGAACTTTTAAAATAGCGGTCATTCGTAAAAAGTAGACACATATTCTTCAGCAACTACACAATTTATTTCTTGCCTCAATTGGTTTCAGAAACATATTTCGTTGTTTACTTATGAAAATGTAGATTAAGCATCCCAACATCATCTTGGATTCGGGGTAAGCGCATTTGACAGACTGCCCACCCCCGTGTCAACCAATGGGGAGTAGCTCATGCGTTTTGCCAAGCCCTCGGCCTCCAGATTCCTTTTCTTAAAATAAACTTTACTGAAGAAAAGGAAAAGTACACACATTGCTGTGGTTGCTGCATGAAGCAATCAACAATCAATTACAATTATGTGGCCTCTGGAGCCCTGAAGTGGGGGCAGCACAGGGATCTAGCACCAGAAGACGCCTAAGTGGACACATACAGGTTGGACCACTGCATGGCATCTGATAAACACCAACCAAACCAATCATTAAATTTCTGTGGGTAGAACATCACTGAACGCCCAGGTGTAAAATACACCGCTCACCACAGATTCATGGTGAGGTCATGTTTGAGGCTAACATTAGCTGCAAATTTAATTTTGAATTTTTTAATGGAAAATATGTCATTAAAAAGTTGGAATTTTCCAAAGGGCAAATGTATGGTAACCAGAGCAGTAATGACAGAGTAGTTCATTCTGTCCTGATGAAATCACCCCAAAAGTGCTTAAATCTGATGACCTTTGATCCTGGACTAGACCTTGAGCACAGTCTGGATGTAGACCAACTTGAGGATCATTGTGTGTGAGTTTGGTGAGTATCCGGGCAATTGCCTGGGAGGAATACTGACTTTTCTGAAATCGCATAAGATACCAGATCTCCTGACCGTTGACTTTCACCTTGAGCATAACATCTTAGCGCTCAAATCTCCTGACCTTTGACCATCACCTTGACCTGACCTGACCACAAACTTGATGCAGACCCACCTGAGGATCATGTGAGTTCTGTGAGCATTAAGACAACTGTCTAGGAGGAATATCAATTGCATAAGATACTAGATCTCCTGACAGTTAACCTTGACCACAACCTGGATGAGACCCACCCGAGGGATAGCATGTGTATTAGTTCGGTGAGCATCAGGGAAACTGCCTAGCCAAAGTACTGATTCCCTTGAAAGTGCCAAAATTTGAGAGAAAAATGTTGCAAACTTATGAGCAGAAAGTGAAATTTGAAGTTTATCTTAAAAAAATTACTAGAGAAAAAAAAGTCACAAAACAAAACACATAGAAATCTGCAAGAATTCACTGCCAAAGCCACAGTTCTCTGAGGTGCTGCCCTGGACCCTTAAGCCAGCCTCTCCACTCCACTCGCGTTAGCAAAGTTGGGCGTAAATAGGAAGAAACTAACAAGACAAGGCTGTCAGACCCCTCACCGTTTTCCTGAGCGTCTGCCACCTGATGGGGCCTGACAGGGAAAGAAATGGGGCATTTAGATCACTTTCTATGGGGAAAAGGAGTTCAAAGAGCCTCAGCTGTGCCATACTCTCAGGGATTTACAGTATCATTTCCAAGACTTCTAACAACTCCAGCAGGGGACTCATTTGCAACAAAAGAATTCATTAAAATTAGACAGAAAATTAGGACATCCTCACTGAAAAGTCAAAACAATCTGATCTATCTGAAACAATCCCAAGCAATCAGATGTGGGAAAGCACCAGTGTGTAATTCTAGACTACTCCCACTACAGCTAGATGCACACTTTTTCCACATGGTTTGTTTTCCTTGCCCTCGGGGGAGGCTGCGGCAAGTTTCAAACAGCAGCAATTTTAAAAAACAAGAGGGAAGCCTTGGAGAGGAATGCACAATCGCTGCGACCACAACGATATGGTGAGTATACAAAAAAGTGGAGAACAAGTGATAGGCATGGGGAAAGAAAATAGCCCTTTATTTTCTCTGGGGCTACATGAGCACACAGCCATGCATTGTCAATGTACTGGGTGGGTGGGTGGGTGGGGGGGGGGATTGCAGCAGCACATTGTTTGGCCTCTAAAAGCAAAACGAGGCTGCAGTGGTGACAGATGATGCTACAGCTTGAGGTGAAGAGTTCAGTTTAATGTAACTCTACCAACACTACAGACATGTAGTGGGCGGTGCGGTGAGCAGGTGGTTAGCACTGGTGGCAGCACAGCAACTCACTCCTTGGCCATGGGATCCCTGGTTTGATCCCAGCCCCTGACCAACAGTGATCTGTGTGGAGTTTGCATGTTCTCCCCGTGTCTGCGTGGGTTTACTCCGGGAGTTCTCCGGTTTCCTCCCACAGGCCAAAAACATGCAGGTTAGGTTAATTGGAGACTCTAAAGTGGCCCTAGGTGTGAATGTGTGTGTGAATGGTAAAGGGATAGCGCCGTACCGTGGCTGCCTCATCCATCCAGGTGGATGCCCTCAATTTCCCCTCTGGGATCAATAAAGTATACAAAATCAAAAAAAAAAAAATGTAGGCATCTCAGTAGGACACAAGAAAAACTATCTTGAGGAGAAGAAAGTGCAAACAGAGCACACAACACCAACACTTAAGTTCTAGCTCCAAAGCTTGATTCAATACCATATTCTACAGTGGTGGTTCTCAACCTGGAGTCACAGTAGGGGTGGTGGGGGCTTTTGTCTGCTCAGTGGTTATGAAAATTGTATTTGTGTGCATTAAATAATACAAAAAAAAAATCACAACTACTGTAAAAGGATCGTCCAAACAAACAACTGAAAAACTAGAGCTGTCCCAAATATCAGTTTGGGGGCTTTGAATGTCATGAATATCCAAGAATTCTGTCCAGGTCTTTCTTCTCACTCTTGTGGATCTGAATGTAATACCAAATGAATAAGGGAGTGGTGGCTCAGTTGGTAGAGCATCCACCCCACACCTGGCAGGCCGGGGTTCGATCTTCGGCCGGGTCATGGCCGGAGGAGACAAGCCAAAAGCGGAGCTCCTGCCGTCCAGCTGGGTGCTCAGCACTATAATGGAACGGAGGAGGGAAATTTGTGGCGGCGCCCTGCATGGCAGCAACCCCTCTGATTCTATATGTATGTGTGATTAACATTGTAGATAAGAAAAGCATAATTTCATTCTACTGTACATGACTGGCTGTATGGATCTGAATGACAATAAAAATGGCTTATCCTGAATCAGCAGAAATGTTTTACAGAAGTGTGACTTTTCTCATAAATCGCAAATAGATGATAAAATTTGGGTATTTTATCATCAATGCAAAAATATTCACTTACATTTGTAACTTTTTTTTAATTTTGTGACTTTATCAACAAGTTGCTATTTTTTTTCTTCCTAATTTGTAAGATTTCTGCCTCCATCAGACATTCAGGCCCTTTCTTAATAAATGCATTTTACCTTTAACTGGCCAAGTAAGAGCACTTTTTACAACAGCAAAAACATTATAGTCTGTCGTTTAATCTACAATTTGTTATTAAAGACATTAAAAGTATAGTTTGTTTCCCAAGGTTTAGCAAGAACTCTTCCTATGAAAACTGAAACCCTTATAATTTAGCCAAGAAAAATTAAATGTGTAAATATGGAATTTTAAGACAGTTAAACCACTTCATCAAACATAATACATTCCAGCTGGTTAAAAATGTGATAGCAGCTACTGGGATAACCTGAGCTAGCTTACATTAAGCTAAGTCTTAAATGTATAGGATTAAAAAAAGCTGAAGAGAACAGCATAAAGCAATCAAAATGAAGTCCCTACCATTCTGTGATGATGAGGACCAGTCAGCCAGCCTGGAAACTGCCTGAATGTGACTGAAATGATTATTACATCTCATTAGTGTCCAAAATGATCCAGTCTGTGTGTAGTAGGCTCATAACTCTAAAGAGAGAGGGACACAGGATATCTTTCATATTAACAGCATTTCCCCCCACTTGGATTGAATAAAAAAGGAGAGAAAGCCAGGCTTTCATTCCGAACAGTGCAAGAAGTTTTCTATGAAGCTTTGCTGGTCAAAAAAGTCCAGAGGTTGTCAGTCTGTGGAGAAACACAAAAGCAGACACTGTTAGCAGGAGCTGTGATATTCAGGGACACAACAGTGACTTATCTGTCTTGCCAGCTTGTTCTCTTCTGTTAAGTCATATAGACTAAATGCATATAGTGAGTGTCGCTCTGGAAACAGATGAGTTCTGTCTCTCTCAGGAGAATGAAGACACTTGTGACCCTACAGCAACAGCTGAGGACATTGTTTTCACGAGGAAACTGAAAGAGAAGCACCAGAAGAATGCAAACCTCCACCAAGACAGGTCATGTGCCTCGTCATTTAAAGGATACCTGTCTTTTTCTTCTTTCGGCTGCTCCCTTTAGGGGTCGCCACAGTGGCTCATCTGCCTCCATCTCAGCCTATCCCCTGCATCTTCCGCTGTAAAACCAACCCTCTCCATGTCCTCCTTCAGTACGTCCATGAATCTTCTCTGTGGTCTTCCTCTTCTCCTCCTGCCTGGCAGCTCCATCTTCAACAACCTCCGTCCAATATGTCCACTATCCCTCCTCTGCACATGTCCAAACCATCTCAGCCTTGCCTCTCTTCTTTGTCTCCAAACCGCTCAAGCTGAGCTGTCCCTCTGATATACTCATTTCTAATCTTGTCTCTCCTAGTCACTCGCAATGAAAATCTTAGCATCTTCAACTCTGCCACCTTCAGCTCCATTTCCTGTCTTTTTGTCAGCACCACCATCTCCAAATCATCGCAGGTCTCACTACCATCTTGTAAATCTTTTTTTTTTTTTTTTCTCTCCCGGCGCCACACGAGTCGGCGGCCCTTTGCAACAGCGGCTCGATTCCGAGTCTTTTTCCCTTCCTCTCTCTTTTTGATCCGTCTTCTTTTCACTCCACTTATATCACGGACACACAGATCGTCCCAAATGTCTCCTGAGCAGGTGGACGGAGCCACTGTTTATAGCAGGATACGATACAGCAGGGAAGAGCTGCTAGCATTCAACCGCCACCCGGTCCCATTGGAAAAACTCGACATGCCGAGAGAACTGAGGCGAAAACGGCGCAGCTGCCGGGCTGGAGTAAGGCGGAGGACAAAAAAATATAAGGTACAGACCATCGCTTCCATCTATTGTCATGGGGAATGTACGGTCGTTACTGGGAAAGGTAGATGAGCTAGCGGCTATCTGCCGTTACAATAGCACATATCAGGAGCGCTCTCTCCTTTTGTTTTCTGAGACATGGCTAACTGAACTAGCAGCAGATGCTAACATTGAGCTGGAGGGTTTTCACATGATACGGGCAGACCGAACACCAGACAGTGGCAAAGCAAGGGGCGGTGGAGTGATAATGTATGTTAACAACAACTGGTGCAGACCGGGACATATCACTGTTAAACAACGACACTGCAGCAAAGACATTGAGTTGCTAGCTGTTAGCATGCGGCCTACATATCTCCCGAGAGAACACTCACACGTGATCTGCATTGTTGTTTATGCAAATCCGACGGCGAACGCTGGGACAGCGCGTGACGTCATCCATTCAGTAACCAGCAGGCAGCAGACAGAACACCCAGATGCTCTTCTCCTCATCTCAGGCGATTTCAACCATGTTTCACTATCTCCCATTCTACCCACGTTCACCCAGTATGTCACATGCCACACTAGAGACAATAAAACACTGGACTTATTCTACGCAAACACTAAGGAGGCGTACACCTCATCACAACTCCCCCCACTCGGGAGATCGGATCACAACTTGGTTCATCTCCGGCCGGTGTACAAACCCCTAGTGCACAGACAACCTCCAGCCACGCGCACAGTGGAGTTATGGTCTGAGGAGACAATGGACACTCTAAAGGGCTGTTTTGAAGCCACCGCCTGGAAGCAGCTCTGCGATCCACATGGTGAGGACATCGATGGCCTCACTCACACCTTCACAGACTACCTCAGCTTCTGTGTGGACAAATCCATTCCCACCAAGACCAATCGGTGTTGCTCAAACAACAAACCCTGGATCAACCCTGAGATAAAAACACTTCTGAGAGAGAAGAAGAGGATCTTCAGGTCGGGGAATAGGGAGATGCTGAAGTCTGTACAGAGGGAGCTGAGGAGAAAGATCAGAGAAGGCAAGGACAGCTTCAGGAAGAAGATGGAGGACAAGCTGCAACAGAGCGACATCAGCGGGGTCTGGAGAAACCTCAAAACCATCTCTGGGCTCCAGAATACCTCCCCCCAGGCCACGGGGGGCAGGGAGTGGGCGAACAACCTGAATCTGTTTTTCAATAGGTCTGACCAACCGCCCTCCCCCCTGACTGCACAACAACCACTGCTGCCTCTAAAGAAATCAAGTCCTGCTGCCCACTCCCCACTCCACCAACACCCCCCCACTCCCAACACACAGCCCCCCATGCTGACCCTGACCAGGACCCAGGTGAGGACGGAGCTGAGGAAGATCAAGGCGAGGAAGGCGTCGGGACCGGACGGCATCAGCGCAAAGCTCCTCAAGTCCTGTGCAGACCAGCTGTGTGGGATTGTGACGTATATCTTCTACATGAGCCTGAAACTGGGGAGGGTACCACAGCTGTGGAAAACATCTTGTGTGGTACCTGTACCAAAAACTGCCCACCCCAAAGACCTGAACAGCTACCAGACCGGTGGCCTTGACGTCCCACCTTGATGAAGACCCTGGAGAGACTGCTCCTTGCTCACCTCCGCCCCCTGGTGGAACCAGCGATGGATCCACTCCAGTTCGCCTACCAGCATGGCATTGGGGTGGAGGATGCGGTGATCTTCCTCCTTCACCGTTCTCTGTCCCACCTGGAGAAGCCAGGGAATATGGTGAGGATCATGTTCTTTGACTTCTCCAGTGCTTTCAACACCATCCAACCGATGATCCTGAAGGACAAGCTGCTGCGCGCTGGGGTGGACCAGCACCTGTCATCATGGATCCTGGACTACCTCACGAACCGGCCTCAGTTTGTGAGAACCCGGGACTGTGTGTCCGACACGATCATCGGTAGCATGGGGGCCCCCCAGGGAACGGTGCTGGCTCCCTTCCTGTTCACTCTTTATACTGCGGACTTCTCACACAACACAACACACTGCCATCTACAGAAGTTCTCTGATGACTCTGCGATCGTTGGCCTCATCTCCAATGGAGATGAAGCTGAGTACAGAGGGCTTATCCAGGACTTCATGGACTGGTGCCATCGGAACTGCCTCCAGATCAACGCGAGGAAAACTAAGGAGCTGGTGGTGGACTGCCGCAGGCATGGGCAACCCCTCACAGCACCAGTAAATATACAGGGAACAGACATCGAGATGGTGACATCCTATGAGTACCTGGGTGTTCATCTGAACAATAAACTAGACTGATCACACAATACTGACGCACTCTACAAGAAGGGACAGCGCAGGTTGTTCCTGCTGAGGAGACTCAGGTCTTTTGGTGTACAAGGGGCGCTGCTGAAGACATTCTATGACACGGTGGTGGCATCAGCCATCACTTTTGGAGTGGTTTGCTGGGGCAGTGGCATTACTGCAGCCAATAGGAAGAGACTGAACAAACTGATCAAGAAAGCTAGCTCTGTCCTGGGGCAGCGCCTTGATCCGGTGGAGGAGATAGGAGAGAGAAGGACGGTGGCTAAACTGTCATCTCTGCTGGAGTCCGAGTTCCACCCTATGCAGGACATACTGAATGCACTGAGGAGCTCATTTAGCAGCAGACTACATCATCCCAGGTGCACAACCGAGAGGTTTCGTAGGTCCTTCCTACCTACAGCTGTCAGGCTGTACAACCTAAGCAGGGCTGCTCGCAGAGATAGCAAAAAGACGTAACAAACTAATAGTTTTTTGAATGCAAAAGATGCAATAGACTTACACAATGGTCCCCTCCGGCATACAACTAGGAAAATACCGGTCGCTATGGAGGGTGAGAATATGTATGGGCACATAATCATACCATGTAGGATAACTAAGTAGACGGTTATGCTGTTTCATCCCATCTAGCAACAATGCTCTGCACTGTGTGTGTTTATATATTTACATATTTATTCCATCTAGCTACAATGCTCCGCACTGGGTGTGTTTATATTTATATATCTATATATTTATTCCATCTAGCTACATTGCTCCGCACTGTGTGTGTTTATATATTTACATATTTATTCCACCACCATATTTATTCCACATATTTCATTCCTGGGAGTGGATATCGCCACTCTCCAGGAAACACGGTTGGCTGACGCAGGCACACTAAGAGAGAAGGACTACACGTTCTACTGGCAGGGAAAGGGCAGTAACGAACACAGGGAACACAGAGTGGGCTTCGCAGTGAAGAACACCTTGCTGAAGATGGTGGAACCGGGCAGCACTGGCTCTGCACGACTCCTCACTCTCCGCCTGAACACCACTCAAGGCCCAGTCACCCTCGTCAGTGTGTATGCCCCAACACTGACAGCCACACCAGAGGCAAAAGACGAGTTCTACAAGAATCTCGCAACAACTGTCAGGACCATCCCCAACTCTGAACAACTCATTCTCCTTGGAGACTTCAATGCCAGAGTGGGTGCTGACCACGACTCCTGGCCCTCCTGTCTTGGACCTTTTGGCGTGGGTAGAATGAACGACAACGGACAGCGGCTGCTCGAGTTCTGCACATATCACGATCTGTGCATCACAAACTCGTTCTTCAAGACCAAGTCCCAACACAAGGTTTTCTGGCAACATCCACGCTCAAAGCACTGGCACCAGCTGGACTTGATCCTGACCAGGCGCACCTCACTGAAGAACGTGCTAATCACCCATTTGTTCCAGAGTGCAGATTGCGACACAGACCATTCATTGGTGTGTTGCAAGGTCAAGCTGCAGCTGAAGAAATTCCATTGTGTTAGACAGCCTGGAAAGGCACGGATTGACACCAGCAAGATGGCTCAACCAGAACTTGTTGAGCAGTTTGTCTCCACCTTTGAGAAGGAACTTGGTGTACCACAAGAAGGAGAATCTGCAAAGCAGAAGTGAGAAGAGCTGCGAAACACCATCCACCGCACAGCCTTGGCTACCTTTGGGAGGAAGACCTCGAAGTCACAGGACTGGTTTGATGCCAAGTTGACCGAGATGACCCCCGTCATTGAAGCCAAGCGCTCAGCACTTGCTGAGTACAAGAAGTACCCAAACTAGAAGAATCTCCAGATTCTCAGGGCTGCGAGAAGCAAAGTTCAGCAGACTGCTCGGCACTGTGCCAACGAGTACTGGACTCAGCTCAGCCAAGACATTCAAACCGCTGCTATAACAGGGAATATCCGTGGTATGTACGATGGCATCAAGAAAGCACTTGGTCCGGCTCAGAGCAAGACGGCCCCCCTCAAATCCTCCACTGGGGTGATGATCACAGAAAAGAACAAGCAGATGGAGAGATGGGTGGAGCACTACTCCGACCTCTACTCCAGAGAGAACACCGTGACACCGTCAGCCCTTGATGCCATCGACTGCCTGCCATCCATGGACGAACTTGACGCCGAGCCAACCATCGACGAACTCAGCAAGGCCATTGATAGCTTGGCCGCTGGCAAGGCACCCGGCAACGACGGCATACCCCCTGACCTGATCAAGCACTGTAAGACCGCCCTACTGCTGCCATTGTATGACGTCCTCTGCCAGTGTTGGAAGGAAGGTGCCGTACCACAGGACATGAGGGACGCCAAGATCATCACCCTCTACAAAAACAAAGGGGAGGGAAGCGACTGCAACAACTACAGGGGCATCTCCCTCCTCAGCGTTGTTGGCAAAGTCTACGCATGAGTTGTTCTCGTTCGTCTACAGAAGCTTGCCGAACGTGTCTACCCCGAGTCTCAGTGTGGCTTCCGCGCTGCGCGATCGATAGTAGACATGATATTCTCCATCCGCCAACTCCAGGAGAAATGCAGAGAACAGAACATGCCCCTGTACGTCGCCTTCATCGACCTCACCAAAGCGTTCGATTTGGTCAGCAGAGAGGGCCTTTTCAAGATCCTGCCAAAGATAGGATGCCCACCAAAGTTGCAAAGCCTCATCGAATCGTTTCACACCAACATGCAGGGGATAGTGCAGCACGATGGCAACGTCTCAGAGCCATTCAACATACGCAGTGGAGTGAAACAGGGCTGTGTACTTGCGCCAACCCTCTTTGGGATTTTCTTTGCTATGCTCCTGAGGCATGCCTTCAGCACAGCAACAGAGGGAATCTACCTGCACACAAGATCTGATGGCAGGCTTTTCAACCTCGCCCGCCTGAAAGCCAGAACCAAAGTACGCGAGGCTCTAATCAGAGACATGCTGTTCACAGACGACGCTGCCGTCGCAACCCACACACAGCAGGAGCTTCAGACCTGGATGGACCGCTTCTCCCAAGCATACAAGGACTTCGGGCTTACCATCAGCCTGAAGAAGACTAACGTCTTGGCGCAAGGCACGGAAGCACCACCAACCATCACCATCGACGACTACGAGCTGGAGGTCGTGAATCAGTTCACGTACCTGGGGTCCACGATCAGCAACAACCTCTCCCTTGATACAGAGATCAACAAGAGGATTGGAAAATCAGCCTTCACATTCGCTCGCCTCACCACACGAGTGTGGGAGAATCCCGAACTCTCTGTCAAGACGAAAATGGCAGTGTACAACGCCTGCGTCATCAGCACACTGCTCTATGGGAGTGAGACGTGGACAACATACGCCCAGCAGGAAAAAAGACTGAGCTCCTTCCACTTGCGCTGCATTCGCCACATCCTGGACATATCCTGGCAGGACAAAGTGCCCAACACAGAAGTTCTGTCCCATGCTGGCCTTCCCTCCATGTTCACTCTACTCAGGCAGCGCAGGCTCCGCTGGCTAGGCCACGTTCACCGTATGGAGGATGGCAGAATCCCCAAAGACGTCCTCTACGGAGAACTGGCAACTGGCAGGAGAGACGCTGGCCGCCCACAGCTGCGCTTTAGAGACGTCTGCAAGAGAGACATGAAGGCCCTGGAGATCAACACAGAGCGCTGGGAGGACCTTGCAACGGACCCGCTCCAAATGGAGAGGCACCCTGACCAGACAGCTCAAGGCGGGTGAAGAAAGACTGACTGCTGCAGCAGATGAAAAAAGGACCCGCAGGAAGAACCGCCACAGACCCAGCAGCACAGAGACCACCCACAAGTGCGACCTGTGTGACAGGGACTGCCATTCGCGCATCGGCCTGTTCAGCCACAGGCGGTGCTGTTCCAGCAGAGAGATGTTTAGGATTCTCTTCCATGGTCATCATAGACCGACGGAGGCCGGACGCGACATTTATTCACCTAGCTGCAATGCTCGTACTGTGGGTGTTTTATATATTTACATATTTATTCCATCTAGCTACAATGCTCCGCACTGTGTGTTTATATATTCATATATTTATTCCATCCAGCTACAGTGCTCTGCACTGTGTGTCTCTGTGTGTGTATATATATATTTTATAGTAATATGTACATATGTATATTAGCTGCTCTTGCTTGCTTGTTTTTTTTCTTGCCTTCTGATTGTTGCTCTGAGTGTTGCTATCCCTGTGCTGTTGCAATCCTGGAATTTCCCCGTTGTGGGACTAATAAAGGCTTATCTTATCTTATCTTATCTTAAATCTTCCCTTTCACTCTTGCTGCTACACTTCTGTCACAAATCACTCCTGATACTCGTCCCCACACACTCCACCCTTCCTGCACTCTCTTCTTCACCTGTTGTGCATTTTCCATTGCTTTGGATGATTGACCCCAGGTATTTAAACTCATCTACTTTCTCTATCTCTACTCCTTTTATCTTCATCGCTACACCTGCCTCCCTCTCATTCACACTCATGTATTCTGTCTCGCTTCTACTGACCTTCATTCCTCTTCTTTCCAGAGCATACCTCTACCTCTCCAGGTTCTCTTCCACCTGCTCCCTACTCTCACTACAGCTCACTATGTTGTCTGCAAACATCATAGTCCACAAAGACTCCTGCCTGACCTTATCTGTCAGCCTGTCCATCACCATGGCAAACAAGAAGGGGCTCAGAGTTGATTCCTGATGTAACCCCACCGCAACCTTGAACCCACCTGTCATTCCTACAGCACACCTCACCACCGTCTCGCCGTCCTCATACATGTACTGCACCATCCTCACACACTTCTCTGCCACTCCTGACTTTCTTATACAGTACTATACTTCCTCTCTTGGCACCCTATCACGTGCTTTCTCTAGATCCACAAAGATACAGTGCACCTCCTTCTGACCTTCTCTATACTTCTTCATCAGCACTCTTAGACCAAACACTGCACCTGTAGTACTCTTTCTTGGCATGAAACTGTACTGCTGCTCACTGATTGTCACCTCTCTTCTTAACCTGGGTTCAACAATTCTTTCCTATAGAGGGGTTGCACGTGACATCAGTGGTCACATGCCACATTGTTTTTCTGCCATTTTGGATGGCAAATAGCATAGACCCTGTGTTGACAATAATAATAATTTCACAAGCACCTGCTCAGCCCGACTCAATACGGTGTTGTTCGTTATCCATTACGACTGAAAACCACCTTAAGTGAGTGAGATCTTTACAGCAAGGCAGCCCAACACTCCTACGACATCATTTGTATGTGACAAGCAAAATACAAGATGGATATGGAGGCAAGTCTGCTGCTCGCTGGCTTTTTGTCAGAGTAAAGGCAAAAAAGGAGAGCCAGAGAAGGCTACAGGCGGCGAGACAAAACTCTGGAAAAGTACTGGAGAGTTTAGGAAGCCATGGGGCAGCGGAAGACGTGAGGATACGAACTAGATCACATATGAAGGTGTTGTGTCCATAGTTGGGTGAAAGCAAACACACAATTAATGTAATTTACGGAGCTTCATTACAAAGTGCGTCATATACATAAAAAGGCTTACGGCACTCGCCTGCACGCCAGGTGGCTCCACAATGAAAGAGGCAGAGCCTCCTCCGCCCACCTCCTTTATACCTCAGGCAACATCACCACTGGAAAACAGTAGTTAGTCACCCCGGTCTAGCCCATGTCCAACCCGGCTGCCACCTTGGTAATACAGCCTATTTACATACACAGCATTTACCTCCCCCCCCCCTTCAAAAAAAAAACCATGCCAAGCGCGCAGATAGCCCTCCCCAATTTGCTTCCCGACTCACACACTAAAACAAAACAATTACAGAAACAAACTAGAAAAGCACTCGGAGAGCGCAGACCTCCGCCAAGTGCCGCAGTTCCGCACATACAGTGTTGAGATTCCTTGATCATGAAAACATATGACAAGCAGTGGTTCAGTAGTTATTCACGAAAATGGCATTTTCCGTAATGGCGGCCACAGTTCCTTCCATACAGTGTTTGTGTGTATGTTTTCAGATTCCTTGACCATGAAAACATATGACTAGCAATTGGATTGACAATGATAGGAGTAGTGGTTCAGTAGTTATTGTGGAAAATGGCATTTTCCATAATGGCGGCCACAGTTCCTCCCATACAGTGTTTGTGTGTACGTTTTCAGATTCGTTGACCATGAAAAGATATGAGTAGCAATTGGATTGACAATGATAGGATTAGTGGTTCAGTAGTTATTCAGGAAAATGGCATTTTCGGTAATGGCGGCCACAGTTCCCCCCATACAGTGTTTGTGTGTACGTTTTGAGATTCGTTGACCATGAAAACATGTGACAAGCAATTGGATTCACAATGATAAGATTAGTCGTTCAGTAGTTATTCACGAAAATGGCATTTTGCGTAATGGCGGTTTAGCGCTACAGTTCCCCCCATACAGTGTTTGTGTGTACGTTCTGAGATTCCTTGACCATGAAAACATATGACAAGCAATTGGATTGACAATGATAAGATTAGTGGTTCAGTAGTTATTCACGAAAATGGCATTTTGCGTAATGGCGGTTTAGCGCTACAGTTCCCCCCATACAGTGTTTGTGTGTACGTTTTCAGATTCCTTGACCATGAAAACATATGACTAGCAATTGGATTGACAATGATAGGATTAGTGGTTCAGTAGTTATTCACGAAAATGGCATTTTGCGTAATGGCGGTTTTCTTGTGGACGGTGATCCGGATCACCACCAAAATCTAATCATCTGTAGGATACCCCATTTCTGACACTCTGTGAAAATTTCATGAAAATCCGTCCATAACTTCTTGAGTTATCTTGGTAACAGACAAACAAACAAACAAACAAACAAACAAACAGACAGACAGACAAACCAACGCCGATGATCACATAACCTCCCCCTTTGGCGGAGGTAATAAACTACCCATCCATGCACACAACTAGGCTGGGGGGCCAGGTAGACTACCAGCACCCCCACATGGCTGGGCGGATTATTCTGCCACCAAACATGCAAAAAAAAGCCGTGCATCTAAAATAATCCCGAACAGCTCCACATAAAAGACATACAAAACTACAAAATACATAACGACTACTGGCGCCCCCCCCCCCCCAACACTCACCCCCTCAACGGGTACATCTTATTACACTTTAACCATTGGGTGTGTAAATTAACACAAATAAACATCTTAACAGAGTAAACACACCCCACCACCCAGAAACTTGGGCATATAAAATTAGCACCTTCGTAAAATCAATTTCAATATATCCATTAAATTACTGACATTGAGCCAATAAATCCCACATTCATAATTCAGGCCCCTTAAAACAAAATTTAACTCCCAGGTGTCACAAAACACTCTACTTCTTACATTTCATTTTTAAATTTAGATTGGGGTACCATACCAGCAGTGAAACAACACATACAGGACTAGGGTAAACACCGAAGACACACAAAACCAAAAAAACCCTCAGTCTTTGGATGGATCCCTCTCCAGGCTTCTCCGTCTCTTCACCACAGGGCCCCTGCTGCGCTGTCTCCTCTCCACCACTGGCAACAGCAGATCCCTCGAGTGTCTCCAGACGTGAATAGACCCATGCTGATCTACCTCCATCCAGCCGGGCTCCACCTGGAACCACCTCTGGTCATCCCACTGCTCGCGTGGACTGTGATCCCGTCGTACTCGAGCATCAACCTTGGTCTTTGAGGGAGCCCTCTTCCTTTCATCCAGATCACCAATCCTGTGACAGGCCTCCATCACCGATCGCTCCGGCTCGAGGGCTCGTCTCGGTCTCCCTCTTGGCAGGCCATCGCTGGGAGTGCTTTACGATCACCACGTTCCGTGGTCCTAGCCCCGTTTTCCTCCCCGGCGTTGGTGTCTCATCCTCACAAGCCCTCATCGTGGGTTCCTGTTGTGTCATACGGCACCCTCGTCCACGGCAGCCTGCGTGACGGCATCGGGTCCTGCCAGAGATGGCTCCGCGTGGCGCGGTGTGTGCTCTTCCTCTGTCACTTTGTCCAACCAGTCTGAATCCCACACCTCAGCACCCTCCATGACTGGACAGGTCGGCCTCACAGTCCACATCCAGACCATTCTTCACCCGAAACATTAGCAATGGAGAACCCAAGATTGTAAAATAGGTTACAACCCATAATATTAACTCCAGATGCTGAAACGTTGATGCGAACACTGGGTGCCACACTGTCCTCATAGCGGGCCTCCATTTCCACGTAGCCCAAAATAGCCAACCTGTTAAGTCCATACCCATAGCATTCGTCATATTGCTTTCTAATCTGCCAGTGGGGAAACAGTCTCTCCATGGTTGCCAAGTCCAGGACAGAAATCACAGGTCTACTAGCCACCAAAAGCGGGATCTCGACGCCATCTAGCGTGACGGTGTAGCCAATCCTCCCTGTCGTCTCTGGGGAGATGGTATGCAGCACCTGGTTCACCCCTACGGCTTCTGCATACAAAGTTTTCGCACACCCTGGCAAAATGGTTCAAAACACCGCACTTGCCACAATGCTTTCCTTTTGCCGGGCACACACTGGCCTTATAGCGGTGAACAGTGGACCCACACCCATAACACTCTGGCTTAGCTGGGGCAGACCTTATCCTGACCACGGAGGCAAAATCTTCCTCTCTGCATTCGCCATCACAAGGGTCCCAAAACAGTGGCTTAGCGCAAGACTCATCCTCACCCAGAAAAGCCCCTTCAGGAAGGCCTCTCACAATGGCGAGCTCAATAGCTGTGGCTAACGTCAACTCTCCTGGAAACTCCACAACACCAACAAACCAATCCCCCCCCCCCCCCCCCAGGCTCCAACACTCTCCGCTCCTCAGTACCCAACTTATGGACTAACGCAGCCCTCGCATGAAGCCTCTCATGCTTGCCGAGGTTCAAAACCATGAGGTAGTTGGTAAAAGCAGTGAACCAGCGAGGCCACGGCACAAGCAGTCTGCCTAGGGCCTCCAGAAATGGCCGAAACTCAGCAATAAACTTATCCATTCCCGCTTTTACCTCGTCGCCAAATGTTGTGTCCATAGTTGGGTGAAAGCAAACACACAATTAATGTAGTTTATGGAGCTTTATTACAAAGTGTGTCATATACATAAAAAGGCTTACGGCACTCACCTGCATGCCAGGTGGCTCCACGATGAAAGAGGCAGAGCCTCCTCCACCCACCTCTTTTATACCTCGGGTGGTGTCACCACCGGAAACCGGTAGTTAGCCACCCCGGTCTAGCCCATATACAACCCGGCCACCATCTTGGTAATACAGCCTATTTACATACACAACAGAAAGTAAGCTAATGATTGCTAATGCTAGTTAAGCGCTACTAAGTCCTCCGTACTACACTGTAATCATGGCAAGTTATTGCTATTAGGTACTAAAATATGTATGATGTGTGTGTGTGTGTGTGTGTTTCAGATGGCTCTCTTGTGGCAAAATTACTGCTTCAAACTGTCGGTCTGGCCATTCAACCAAGCCTCCCAGTGCTGGGATGTCATCCCAGCTTCACGAACAGTACCTTTCTACCCATTTCCCTCAATACTTTTGCTGTACTCTCCCAGTCATCTGGTAATTCTACCCTACCACCCAGAGCCTGTATCAACTCCTTTCCAAACTCTGTGACATTCTTCCTTCTGTAACTTCCCCCACTTAATCTTTGGCTCTGCCTTCTCTCGCTTCCTCTTCTTGGTTTCCAAGGTCATCCTACAGACTACTATCCAGTGCTGTCTAGCTACATTCTCCCCTGCCACCACCTTGTAGTCTCCCATCTCTTTCAGATTTCTCCTTCTGCATAAGATGTAGTCCACCTGTGTGCACCTTCCTCCACTCTTGTAAGTCTATGTTCCTCTCTCTTCTTGAAGTATGTGTTCACCACAGCCATTTCCATCCTTTTAGCAAAATCCACAACCATTTGTCCTTCCACTTTTCTCTCCTTAAGACCATGCCTGTCACGATGGCCCTCACGGACCATCACAAGACGCCTCAGTCACCAGTGAGTTTAGCAGTGATGTTTTATTAGCAGAGAGGGATGGACAAGCACAGGATACATACAAGGTGACGCCTGGGCCGGGGAGTTCCCGATGCGCCAGACGAGATAATAATAAGGGTAAAGTCACACAGAGCGTACCTTAACAACAGGACCGTTAACAGGCGGGTAACGGGATTCCCAAGTCCGTTAATCATGAAGAGCAACAGGAATACAACAGGACGTAACAGAACATAACAGAAGCACAACAGAGACTGCCGCACTGGAGGACATTCAGCACCGGCTTTTAACTCTGGCCGCTAATGACCCCAATGCAGCGCAGCTGCTCGCCGTGACAGCAGCGCAGCAGCTGACTTTGACAGCGGGGAGCTCCCCCGGGCGCCTTCACAATAAAAGCCCGAGGAGCTGAAAGGAATCCTCTTCTGCCAAAGCCAGGGAAACATAATATGAGACCCGAGTGTGGGCAGAACCGACACTCGGGTTATGACAATACCTACCCAGAACCTCCTCATCACCTCCATTCCCTTCACCTTCATACCCATTAAAGTCCGCTCCAATCACCACTCTCTCCCCCCTGGGAACACTCTCTATCACTTCATCCAACTTACTCCAGAATTCCTCTTTCTATTCTACCTGACATCCAACTTGTGGGGCATATGCACTGACAACATTCAACATCAAACCTTTGACTTCTAGCTTCAAACTCATGATTCTGTCTGACTCCCTATTTACTTCCTGAACACTCTTCACATACTCTTCCTTCAAGGTTACGCCTACTCCATTTCTCTTGCTATCTACACCATAGTAGAACAGTTTAAATCCACCCCCAATGCTCCTAGCCTTGCTTCCCTTCCATCTGGTTTCTTGAATACACAGTATATCTACCTTTCTTCTCTCCATCACATCGGCCAACTCTTTGCCTTTACCAGTCATATTCCCTTCATTTAACGTCTCTACTCTCACCTCCACATTTCTACCCTTCCTTTTTACTCTCTCCCTCCTAACACACCTTCCCCCTCTCCTCGTCCTCAATCTTTGACAAACAGTAGCCCAATTTTCACCGGCACCCTGTCGGTTAACAGCACCGGTAGCGGTCGTTGTTAACCCAGGCCTGTCATGAGTCTGAGCATTAAAGTTACCTCTGAGCACAGACTCATTTTGTTTTTGAGTATTGTATTTCTGTCATTAATATTTTGTCTGTTTATGTGTTTATTTTGGGTTTTGTCTTTTGTGCCCCCTCCCTCCAGACACTCCCACTCACTGCCCACAGTCTGCTCTCCTATCAGCTGTGAGCAGTTATGCAATCAGGTCACCTGACAACTCAGCCCACACCTGCTGCTCATTTGTTGTTCATATATTTAAACACTGCCAGCTCACTGTTTCCCTTCTGCAGCATTGTTTTGTTTGGAATTGTATGGACTTTACCCCTCCGTGTACCTACTCTTCTCCTCCAGAGCTAATCCAGCTCTGGAGTGCCTTTTTCAGTAAGTCATTCTTGTTTGCATTTTTTTTGTATTGTCTGCACAGTTTTGGATTTTTTGTTAATAAATGTCACTACTGCAGTTCAGCACCTGGGTCTGTCTTTCTGCTCCGGAGGGGCCATTCATGACAGAATGCTGCAGCCTGAATTAAGGCCCAGCTGCTGCAGTTAGTGCATTTTTTGTCCTTTTTGTGTTTTTTTTTTTTTTTTACTAACCTGTCCTGGGGAGCTGTTATGTCACCATCAGGCGAAGCAGACCGGAGGAGGAGGAAGTGGAATCGGGATGAGCTGGAGTTTGTCTCTATGATTGAGGACATGGCGATCGGTGAGCCTGAGGTCCACCAAGGGTGCAGCGTTGGCCCAGTCTGGGTCCACCAAGGATGCAGCATTGGCCCAGCCCGGGCTCACCATGGGTGCTGCGCAGCTCCAGCCCAGAGCCACCGTGGGTGCAACTGTCTCTCATTCCAGGACCACTGAGGGCGTCAAGGCCTCCTCTCCTCTGCCAGAGGCCATCGTGGGTCCTCCCCCGCCACCAGACTTCGTCGTGATTTCCCCGCGTCGGCCCTTCATCCCCTCACTGGGCCTCCCCATCAGGAAGCCACCTCCTGGGTCACCGTTCCAGTCCTGGTGGCTAAAGAACTCAGGCCGGCCACCCAACAGACTGAGCCGGTGGGTTGGGTGGCCCATATTCTCCGCAGGCCTCCCGACTCATTCCACCTTGCCGTCTGCCTGGCCTGGGACTTCGGCCGGCCACCTGAACAGCTGAGTTCTTTGGCCTAGGGGGCCCAGGGGCTTGGCGTAGTGTGGGTGCGGGCCCTGAGCAGGCTTCACTTTTTTTTCCCCTCGTAACCTGTTTCCCCCACCTCCCACCCGGGAAGGGTTTTTTTTTTTTTTTTTTTTTGCTGTACCCTTTCTCTTGGGGGGGGGGGGGGTCCATTTGGTGTTACCTGTGGGTGTCTGGAATCCACCCCTTAAAGGGGGGGCTCTGTCATGAGTCTGAGCTCTAATGTTATCTCTGAGCTCAGACTCATTTTAGAGTATTGCATTTCTGTCATTATTATTTTGTCTGTTTATGTGTATATTTTGAGTTTTGTCTTTTGTGCCCCCTCCCTCCAGACACTCCCACTCACTACCCACAGTCTGCTCTCCTATCAGCTGTGAGCAGTCATGCAATCAGGTCACCTGACAGCTCAGCCCACACCTGCTGCTCATTTGTTGTTCATGTATTTAAACACTGCCAGCTCACTGTTTCCCTGCTGCAGCATTGCTTTGTTTGGAATTGTATGGACTTTACCCCTCCATGTACCTACTCTTCTCCTCCAGAGCTAATCCTGGACCGATCAGGTATGAAAGTCTCATTCGCCATGATCCGCATGCTTGATTTGGCAAAGGTTTTATGTTGGATGCCCTTCCTGACACAACCCTCCCCATTTACCCGGTCTTGGGAGCGGCACTAGAAGTACACCTGCTTGTGCACCCCCTGTGGCTGAGTTAATTTAAAGGATATCTGTAGTGTTCCAAAAATATTTGTATTTAGCTAGCCAAGTGTGAGGCACATGGTCCTACTCCTCTGTTGGTTGAGAGGGAGGAGAAGTATAAAAACACTCCTTTATCATTGCATTGTGTTTCAGATAGAATAGCTGGTTGGGCAATTTCTTCAGGTAATTTCATACTGGATTTTTTTTTCCTGAATTTTTTTTTTTTTAAATGCAGGAAATGAATTTGAACAGACCGAATGGAATCTTACAAGCATATACACACACACGAGCACAGAACATTTAAGAGAGTGAAAATTGTCTGTATGCATGAGCCTCGTTGGCAGTGGACTTAAAAAACTTGAATTTCAAATTTTGTACAATAAATGCTGCGATTCAAAGACAAAATGTGGCTCAAGATCAACAAGAATCTGTGCTATATGGCTCGTAGCTGATGTTCCCTTGGAAACATTACCCGCAATAGCTGGCATATAGCATCACATCTGACGGTCATACTGTAGGGTGACGTGTTTTTCTACAGGTACAAGACCCAAATGCTGACACAAACTGGACACAGAAAGGTAAGTTTAGACAAGTTTATTGATAGTGGATGTGCTGATTTGACTGGAGACCTGGCAACCTCTGTGGAGAGAGAGAAGATGGTGAGTGAGCTGCAGGTAGTGAACGGTGGAGAAAATGGCCAGACTGTCATGATCTACAGGTGATTATAGTTGGGGTGTTCAACCCCAACTATAATTGGTTTTCATTGTTCAGTGCTTTCTAATAATGTTGCTAACAGAAGCATATATAAACTAAAAAGAATAGGGCCTAGCACAGATCCCTGTGGAACTCCGTGACTGAGCTTTGAGTTGGAAGAAAACTCATTACAGACATGAACAAACAGGAACCTATCAGATAAATAAGATCTAAACCACTGCAACGAAGTTTCATTAAGTCCAACATGGTGTTCTAATTTATCAAGTAGAATATTATGATTGATAGTATCAAAAGCTGCACTAAGGTCTAAAAGGACAAGTACAGAAACAAGTCCATTATCAGATGCGATAAGGAGGTCATTAGTGACCTTCACTAAGACTGTTTCAGAACTACGATGGATTCTAACCCAGATTAAACCTCTTCAAATAAACCATTTCCCTGCAAGTGGTCAAATAATTGCATAGCAACAACTCTTTCTAAGATCTTTGAAATGAAAGGCAGATTAGAGATTGGTCTATAGTTAGCTAAAACTCCCGGATCCAGCATTGGCTTTTTGAGTAAGGGTTTAATTATAGCAGTTTTAAAAGCCTGCGGTACATGGCCTAATGTTAATGAAGAATTGATTATTTGAAGAATAGAGCTACCAATAAGTGGGAATGGGCCTTTCTGCCTCAACTCCTGTAAACGTGGCAATTTGTTTCCACTTTCCCTGATCTCCTCCTATAAACCAGCTCTCGTCTCCTCTCCACAGGTTGAGTCTTCCTCTGGTGAGTGACGTATTTTCTTCTAACTCTGCTGGTTTTTGGATTAATAAATTGTTTAAACTTAGCTTCTCTGTGTCATGTGTTTTCTCTGGTGTGGCACCTGCACGTGAGCTGACCATTCTATCATTATGACAGAATGAGCCAGCCAGAATGTGAGCTCAGCGGGGGCTGCATCAGTGCAACACTACGCTTTGTACCACCTCGACTCCACAGAGAGGCAGGTGGGCCGCACTCACACAGCAGCTTCAGATTATTATGCAGCAGCTGGAGCGTGGTCACTGATCATTTGGCTCATTTGTCTCATCGGGTCCCTTCTTCTCCACCTGCTACCCCTGTTTCTTCCACCATCTGCCGAACAACCTCGTTCCCCTCACCTGCTCGCTACGCTGGAGAGGTGGGAAATATAAGGGTCCTTCGTCATGTTCGGCCTTTATTTTGGCCAGGTGGGCGGAGAGTATCCAGATGACACATCCAAAATTCACTTCATGACCCCTCCTGCTGCGAGAGCCCAGTCCATGAGCTCCAGTCCATCCTCGACATTCCGGAGGGTCTTAATTTATACATTTGATAGATTTGTAGGTGAATTCACCTGGCCCAGTTTGACCGAACAGAGAGTGAGGGCAATATCATGAGTCACCTTATGTCTCTTGCCAGAGAAGTCGGTCAGCCCGCCCGATTTCTCTGTGGAGTTTCAGGTCATCATGGCGGACTCTGGCTGGAATGACGTTGCCTTATGCAGCGTCTTCCTCAGGGTTTAAATTCCCAACTTCCATGATGACCTGCAGTTCATGCGGTTCCCTCCTCTCTGGACGGTCTGATTGATCAGGCCATCAGTTTGGACAACCGTACCGCAAGCGCGCGAAGGAGTGCATAATCCTCCTCTCACCCGCCCGTTGCGTGTGTGCCTCCTCCGGTTACTGACACAGGTGGAGCCGACTCCTCCTCCGAAGCGATGGTTCTTGGCCGGGCCTGTTTGGCTCCGGAAGAGCATCAGCGACGGAGGAGAGCCAGCGCGTGCATGTACTGTGGCTCCTTAGAGCATAAAATGCACAACTGCCATAGCTCAAGTAGGTTCATTTTGTCTTCTTTTAATTATTTATCTTTTGTTCTTATTAAAGACAAAAATAGAAAGAAGATGTTTTTACCTTCTTTACATGTTTGGACTGTTCACTGCAGCCTTCATCAGAAGTGTCAGCTGATTGCTGCCAGGTGTCATTTTAACAGTTGACTTTCGTAGGCGGGGCTAGCCCAGCAGACCTGTACAGATCACCGACGTGACCCCCGCTTTCCCCGCCATCTGATGGTCTCTGGAGAATGTGGTCCCAGGTGTGGGAAAGCATAAGGCCCCCTCATCCCAGATCTGGTATCTTTTCCCCGCTTCCTGATTTCTATGGCCTCCTTGATCCAGCGTTTGTGTCTGTTGCTCTCCGATCCAATAATTTTTGCATTGTTCCAGTCATGATGTGATTATTTCTTTTGCAGTGATCTGATATTCTCCACATTCTCCAGAGACCATCGGACAGCGGAAAACGGGTACGGCTCGGTGGATCTGACACGTCTGCTGGGCTAGCCCCACCTACAAAAGTTAGCTGATAAAATGACACCTGGCAGCAATCAGCTGACACTGATGAAGGCTGCAGTGAACAGTCGAAACATGTAAAGAAGGTAAAAACATCTCCTTTCTATTTTTGTCTTTAATAAGAACAAAAGGTAAATACACAACTGCCACCTGAAGCCAAAAAGACGCGGCCCGTCAGTAGCCGTGGGGGGCCTGACGGGCAGGACTCTTTTTCATCTCCTGGTAACGTCTCTATTTTGGCCCTAATTCAGCTGCCGGGGGTCGAGAGGAGGGTTACGGCTTTGATAGATTCAGGGGCAGAGCAAAATTTTGTGTCTTCACAACTAGTACGGGAAATGGGCATTCCCGTCTTAAATTATCCACTAAATTATCCACTCCTGTGAATGTTACAACCCTATCAGGCGGAAATGTGGCTTCTGTCACCGAATCCATGGTGCCGACATCCGTCCTTCTTTCCGGGAACCACTGGGAGGTCTTATTGTTCCTTCTTCTCCCAAATTTGTCCATCCTGATGGTTCTGGGGTACCCTTGGCTCCAGAAACATAACCCCGTTATTAATTGGGCCCAAAACTCAATTTCTTCCTGGAGCCTCTTTTGTTTGGCGTCTTGCCTTAGTTCGGCTGAGTGTTCCCCGTCCTTACCCATCTCCTCCCCTTCGGTCGAGCCACCGGACCTCAGCCTCGTACCCGAGGTCTATCATGATCTTGGGGAGGTCTTTAGTAAGTCGAGAGCACTCTCATTACCATCTCATCGCTCTTACGACTGTGCCATAGATCTTCTCCTGGGCGTGTGGCTGCCGTCCAGCCGGCTCTATTGTATCCCCAGGCCGGAGAGAGAAGTGATGGAGAAATACAGTATATTAAGGACTCTTTCAATGCCGGCATCATTTGGCCATCTTCAGCTCCTCTTGGAACGGGGATTTTCTTTGTCGGTAAGAAGGACGGATCTCTGCGTCCGTGCATTGATTACCGGGAACTCAACGCCATAACCGTCAAAGATAAATATCCTCTGCCCTTAATTAACTCCGCTTTCGAGCTCCTTCAGCGCAAGTGGGTGTTTTCCAAACTGGACCTGCGTAACGCGTACCACCTGGTCCGTATTTGCAAAGGGGACAAATGGAAGACGGCTTTTAAAACACACTTGGGGCAATTCGAATACTTAGTGATGCCCTTTGGACTCACCACGCCCCCGCCATCTTCCAACGCCTCATTAATGACGTCCTCGTGATATGGTGAATCAATTTGTTTTTGTCTACTTAGACAACATTTTGATTTTTTTCCCGCATGCCACAGGAACACACAATTGATGTCAGGGCCATGCTACAACGACTCCTGGAAAATCAGCTTTTTGTGAAGGCTGAGAAGTGCGAGTTTTCCACCCCCTCCACTTCCTTCCTGAGGTTCATTGTGGCTGAAGGGGAGATGAGGTGAAGGCCTGTGCTGGATTGGCCTACACCCCATTCCCGCAAGGACCTTCAACACTTCTTGGGGTTTGCGAATTTCTATCGCAGGTTCATCAGGAACTACAGTGGGGTAGCACAGCCTCTCACACAGCTGACCTCTGTGAAGGTGCCTTTTCATTGGTCCGAGGCAGCCGAACAGGCCTTTTCCAAATTAAAAGGTCTGTTCTCTAATACCCCCATCTTGGCCCAGGTCGACCCTCAGCTCCAGTCACCCTGGAGGTGGATGCTTCTGATTCAGGGGTGGGCACTGTCCTCTCACAGCGCTCAGCCTCTGACCAGAAGCTCCACCCATGCGTGTATTTCTCTTGGCAGCTCACCCCAGCCGAGAGGAATTACAACACAGGAGACAAAGAGCTGCTGGCCATTAAGTTGGCCCTGGAGGAGTGGAGACACTGGCTGGAGGGAGCGATCCATCCCATCATTGTGTGGAACGACCATAAGAATTTAGAGTATCTACGGTCGGCCCGCAGACTCAACGCCAGGCAGGCCCGCTGGCCCTTATTTTTTCTTAGGTTCAATTTTACCATCACCTACAGACCTGGCTCCCGGAATATCAAACTAGATGCTCTCTCCTGCAAATTTAGCCTAAACTCTCCAGACCCCCCCTTCCCTCTCCCAGCCTATTGTGCCGCCTTCGTGCGGTCTCGGAGCCCTTACCTAGGAGATTGAGCAGAAGGTCCGGTAGGCCCAGTCCATGGAGCCCGAACCGGCGGGGGGGTGGGGGGGTGGGGGGTGGGGGTTAGGGATTGCCTGTTTGTTCCAGCCGCCCTCTGCAGCAACGTCATCCAGTGGGGCCACTCCAGCCACTTTGCCTGTCACCCTGGGGTGTCCCGGACTATAAACCTTATTCTGGTGGCCCATCCTGCGGACGGACATCCAGGACTATGTGAAAGCATGCCAGATCTGCGCTAGCAATAAATCCAACTCCTCACCTCCTGCTGGCCTGCTTCACCTCTTACCTATTCCCAGTCGGCCATGGTCCCACATTGCATTAGATTTTGTCACAGGACTTCCTCCTTCACAAGGTAAAACCGTCATACTCATCATTGTTGACCACTTCTCCAAGGCGATTCATCTGGTACCCCTTCCCAAGTTACCCTCCACCTCTGAAACCGCTGACCTCCTAACCACTCACGTCATTCATCTACATGAAATTCCTCTGGACACTGTGTCTGACCGGGGCCCACAATTTACGTCACAGGTATGGAAATCCTTCTGCCGATCACTGGGAACTATGGTCAGTCTCACTTCAGGTTACCACCCACAGAGTAATGGGCAGGCTGAGCATACCAACCAGTCCCTGGAGGCTGCCCTCAGATGCGTAGCATCCAAAAATCCCTCTACATGGAGCACCCGTCTGACCTGGGTGGAATATGCCCACAACTCGGCAGTCTCTGCTGCCACAGAACTTACACCCTTTGAGGTCTCCATGGGGTACACCCCCTTCCTGTTGCCCATGGTGGAGAGGGAAGTCGCAGTGCTGTCTGTGGGGGCTCACGCACGCCACTGCCGCTGGCTCTGGAGAGCCACCCGAGCCGCCCTCCTCCACTCTACGGAGTGTAACCACCAGTATGCAGACCGGAAGCGGACCCCAGCTCCCAAATATGTTGTCGGGCAGCGCGTTTGGCTATCGGCGGACCAGGTACCCTTGAAGACGGAATCTAAGAAATTATCACCTCGCTTCTTGGGTCCATTCCCTATCTCCAAGATAGTCAACGATGTCACAGTCCGCCTGCAGCTCCCACGGACTCTTCGTATCCACCCGATGTTTCATGAATCAAGCCCCTCTCCACCAGTCCTCTTTGCCCCCCCCTCCCCAAACCGCCTCCTCCTCCTCGGATCCTTGATGTCCAAACCACCTACACCATTGAGAGAATTCTGGACGTTCGCCATCGGGGCTGAGGTCTCCAATATCTAGTCCACTGGAGGGGCTACAGCCCCAAAGGAAGGTCGTGGATCCCCAGGTCCCATTTCCATGACAAAGGGATGGTCCGGGCCTTCCACAAAGGCCATTCTAATAAGCCCAGTGGACCGCCAGGAGGCACCCCTTGAAGGGGGGCACTGTCATGTTCAGCTGAGCGCGCGCCCCCTCCTTCCTGTTAGAGATTCCCCAACTCTGCAGGTAATCATTAAACCTGTGTGAGTGGATGCACCTGCTGCTTCTGCCTTGCCAGGGCATAAAAGGACCATCAAGAAAATGCTTCAGCACTGGCTCGTTGGGTTCCTGCCATCTGTGCGATGCATCGCTGGGGATTGTTATGCAATCCCCTGCCTCATCATCCTCATCTCCACCTCAGCCACCTGTCTCCACCTGGTCAGACATCCATCCCCCAGCTCCTCTCCAATCCTACTACCTGCCAGCCTCATCCCGCTGGTTCATCTATTTTTGCTAGAGTTTTCCGCCGGGCTTTCTGCTCAACTCTTGTAAGTGGCAATTTGTTTCCCACTTTCCCTGATCTCTCTCCTCCTATTAACCAGCTCTTGTCTCCTCTTCA
Organism: Pholidichthys leucotaenia; assembly: GCA_020510985.1. Classification (NCBI taxonomy): domain Eukaryota; kingdom Metazoa; phylum Chordata; class Actinopteri; order Cichliformes; family Pholidichthyidae; genus Pholidichthys; species Pholidichthys leucotaenia. Next base: position 321,058,730 of record CM035838.1, read on the forward strand.
CAGGCTGAGTCTTCCTCTGGTGAGTGACGTATTTCCTCCAACTCTGCTGGTTTTTGGATTAATAAATTGTTTAAACTTAGCTTCTCTGTGTCATGTGTTTTCTCTGGTGTGGCACCTGCACATGAGCTGACCATTCAGTCATGACAGTTTATTGTTGTCGGCCTTCCCCTGTAGAGAATATACGTAGTCCTAGTTGGAAAAAAGAAAGGTATTTTGGCATGTGGCTATAGGGTGCCTCAGTGAATTTGATAGAGGTAACCCAGCATTTCCGGCCAAAGCATGGAACAATGATTTGGGACTGAATATAGAGGAGGAAGTCTGGACAGAAGTATGGAATGCAGCAAATAATATTTCAGTTTGCAATAGGATGAAAGAGACTCAATTTCGATTACTACACCGTCTTCAAATTACACCAGAATTTAGACATAAAATGAATCCAAACAAATCTGAACTGTGTGGGAAATGTAATTGTGAGATCGAGAGTTTCATTCATTGTGTCTGGCCATGTAAATATATTGATGAATATTGGGCAGATATTGTGAACAGACTGTATTTGATTTTTGGTATTCAGTTAGATAAAGACCCTATGTGCCTACTGTTTCGGCTGCCAGATGTGAAAGTGAGGGGTGCACATGCAAAAAGACTCTTCTGTGTCCTTACTTTGCGTGCAAGAAAAAAAATATTTTACTAGAATGACTGATGGGGAAAACCTCCAACAATATCTGGGTGCCATAGGGCTATATTTGATACAATACCAATGGAATATTTAGCATATAGATCGAAGGGTATGACAAAGGTATTCTATCAGGTTTGGTCACCCTTTTTATATTATATTGGGAGTAGACTTGCAACCATTGTATTAAAAGGATGGGCGGGGGGAAACTGAATTAGGAGTCTTTTTTCTTATATATATATATATTATATATATATATATATATATATATATATATATATATATATATATATATATACAGTATATATATACAGACGTGGACAAAATTGTTGGTGATGCTTTTGAATTGTGGTTCAACAGAATTATTTTAAAAAACAAACTCATGAAACAAGCTGGACAAAAATGATGGTACCCTTAACTTAATATTTTGTTGCACAACCTTTTGAGGCAATCAAAGAGTTCAATAGGATTTAGATCAGGGTTCATAGAAGGCCACTTTAAGAATAGTCCCAATGTTTCAACCCTTAGCCATTCTTGGGTGTTTTTTAGCCTGTGTGTTTTGGGTCATTATCCTGTTGCAAGACCCATGACCTGCGACTGAGACCAAGCTGTCTGACACTGGGCAGCACATTTCTCTCTAGAATACCTTGATAGTCTTGAGATTTCATTGTACCCTGCACAGATTCAAGACACCCTGTGCCAGATGCAGCAAAGCAGGCCCCAGAACATAACAGAACCTCCTCCATGTTTCACAGTAGGGACAGTGTTCTTTTCTTTGTATGCTTCATTTTTGCATCTGTGAACATAGAACTGATGTGCCTTGCCAAAAAGTTCCAGTTTTGTCTCGTCTGTCCATAGGACATTCTCCCAGAAGCTTTGTGGCTTGTCAACATGCAGTTTGACAAATTCCAGTCTGGCTTTTTTATGATTTGTTTTCAACAGTGGTGTCCTCCTTGGTCGTCTCCCATGAAGTCACTTTGGCTCAAACGACGGATGGTGCGATCTGACACTGATGTACCTTGACCTTGGAGTTCACCATGAATGTGTTTAGAGGTTGTTCTGGCTCTTTTGTTACCATTCGTATTATCTGTCTCCTCCTGCGGCCACGTATCAGGGAGGTTGGCTACAGTCCCGTGGATCTTAAATTTCTGATTAATATGTGCAACTGTAGTCACAAGAACATCAAGCTGCTTGGAGATGGTCTTATAGCCCTTTACCTTTACATGCTTGTCTATAATTTTCTTTCCGATCTCCTGAGACAACTCTCTCCTTTGCTTCCTCTGGTCCATGTTTAGTGTGGTACACACCATGTCACCAAACAGCACAGTGACTACTTGTCACCCCTTTAAATAGGCCGACTGACTGATTATAAGTGTTGTAGACACCTGTGATGTTTAATTAGATGAACATCTTGGTTGAACATGTCCCTATGGTCACATTATTTTCAATCTTTCTAGGGGTACCATCATTTTTGTTCAGGCCTGTTTCATGAGTTTGTTTTTTGTAACTTTGATTTTTATTCATTTTTCATCATACATATTACATTCAGATCACAGTCTCTATATTTTAAAAAAGGAGCTAGAGGAAGAAAAAAAAAGAAAAGGGGGGGGGACAAATGTTGGAGCATCAAGTTTTTTAGTTTCCATCTCTTAATTCTTCTGGTTTTTCAGTGTCTTTGGTTATTCTTCCTTTCAATTTTCTGTCTCGTTGTTGCACTTTGTAGTGTGTCCATTTCCACCATTTTTTTTTCATATTGTCCTTCTTGCATTCTTTGTCGATATGTTAGTTTTTCCATTAAAACGTATATCCTCAACAATGTCAGTCCATTGCTCCATGGTCAGGAAGAACTTCTGATTTGCCATTTTCCTTTGAATGTTTTTTTACATGCAATCAGCAATATTTTAACTAGATATCTGTCCTCAGCCTGTATACATTGTCTCTTTTAAGATCATATAAATACATCAAGTTACAGTTCATTGGTATATTATATCCTAATATCCTCCGTATTGTCACATGTATAGATTTCCAGAATGATGAGATTTTGCTGCATTTCCAAACATATGTGAGTGGTCTGCATTTTGAGCCCCACAGCCCCCTCCAGCATATAGATTGGGTATTTGTATATTTTCTTTGAATCTGTGGTGTAATGAAATAGCGAATCAGGTTTTTCCACTCCAAATTCCCTCCATGTCCTTGAAACTTGTTGATGTGTGTTGTGTTTTTCCATATTTCTTGCCAGCTTTCTTTCTGTTATGTTTTAAATTTAGCTCTTTCTCATTTCTCCTTATATAGTTACTTGAATGTTTGTTTGCCGTAAGTTTCCTGATATAGCTTTGAAAATAATTCTTATTTTATTTCCTGCATACGAGCTTAAAAATGAATTGTATAATCTCGCTCCCAATCTGTGTGGAGGTTATGCCTAATCTTCCTCATATAATAATCTCTCATCTGCAGATATCTAAAGAATTCAGATTTTTCTAGTTTAAATTTTCTTCTCATGTTTACAAAACTCCCGAAATCTTTTTTTCCGATATTGCCCCATGCTGTGATTCCCTTGTTCACCAGATTTTTGTATCCCCTATCTTGCTTTGCCGGTTCAAACTGACTGTCAAATGCTACCCATTTCAATAGTTTTATGTCCTCCTTTATATTATACTTTTGTACTATTTTATACCACAGTTCCAAAGTAAATTTAGTGATTGGGTCTATTTGTTTGATTTGCTTATATGCATCCTTATCTCCTATTACGCTTTGTACTGGGAGTCCCTCAATTTCCTTTTCCATTTCTTTCCATTTTGCCTCATATCCTCCGTCGCACCAACATATGATATATCTTATTTGTGCTGAGTAGTAATATTCCTTTAGACTCGGTAGGCCCATGCCTCCTTTCTCTTTTGGTAATTGGAGAGTTTTATATTTCACTCTTGGCTTTTTACCTCCCCAAACAAATCTCAATATCATCCTGTCCCACTTTGAGAACTGGGCACCAGGAATCTCTGTTGGTAGAGCCTGGAAGAGGTAAAGCAGTCTAGGTTGTATGCTGATTTTGACTGTCTTAATTTTTGAATTCAGATCCATATTTAAGATTGACCATCTATCAATATCTTTTTTTATTTCTTGTTCTAACCTATCATAGTTTGCTTTATAGATTTTGCTTAAATCTTTAGGTGTGTTCACTCCAAGGTATTTTATTTCTTTTTGTTTCCAGTTTAGTTTGATCTTATCAGTTATCTGGTTTAAAGGGTTATAGTGGAATGTCAGTATTTGTGTTTTTGTTATGTTTATCTTGTATCCTGATAATTTTCCAAAATTTTCTATCAAGTCCATCATTTCCATTATTGATTCATCTGGTTGTTCAAGGTAAACTATAATATTGTCTGCAAATAGCCCAATCTTGTGTTCCGCTCCCTTTATTGTTACACCTTTTAATTTCTTATTTTGTCGCATCAGTTGAGCCAGTGGCTCTATGAACAGAGCAAACAAGGTGGGCGATAGGCAGCATCCCTGCCTAGTTGATCTTTGTATATTTACTTTGTCTGTTAAGCTACCGTTTATCTTGATTCTTGCCACAGGTTTTTGATACAGTGTCTTTATGCATTGCACTGACTTTTCGTTAAATCCAAAGCGTTCCAGCACATCATATAGGAACATCCAATTAACCCTATCAAATGCTTTTTCTGCGTCTAAACTCATTATTACTGCGCTTTTCTTTTCTTTATGTATTTGATTAATTATGTGTTATGTTCTCCTGATATTATCATGTGTTTGGCGTCCCTCTATGAAACCAGTTTGATCATCCTCTATCAATTCCGTCAAGAATGTCTTTATTCGTTTACAGATAATTGTTGTATATATTTTATAATCCACATTTAATAAAGAGATTGGCCTATAGTTTCTGCATTGTTCCCTATCTTTCCCTGGCTTTAAAATAACTGAAATAATGGCTTCGTTCCATGATGGAGGTGTTTTGTTGTTGTTTAATGTCCAATTAAATGACTTTAGGAGCTGTGGCGTGAGTTCTTCTATAAACAGTTTATAAAACTCAGAGGAGTATCCATCACTACCTGGTGATTTACCGTTTTTAAGTGACTTAATCACATCTTTAATCTCTTATGTTGTTATTTCTGCTGTTAGCTTTTCATTTTGTTGGTTTCCTATTGATGGCAAGTCCAATGTGCAGAGAAATTTTTTAATATCCTTAACATTTGTCCCTTCAGGTTGCGAGTATAGTTCTTGATAGAATTTATGGAATATTTCTTCGATGTTTTCTGGGATAACTGTGGTTTTATTTGTGATGGGGTCCTTAATCTTATATACATTATTCACTGTTTGTTGTTTTCTTAACCGTTTTGCCAGCAGTTTTGTGGACTTTGGCCCCGTTTCATAATATTTTTGTTTTAAATATCTATTTTTCCTTTCGATTTCATCTATTTGTATTTCTTTTATCTTTATTTTTTCTTCCTTAATTTCTTGATATATTTTTGGGTCATTTGTGCTTTGATGTTTACGTTCTAATTCCCTCAGTCTCTCACATCTTTGTTCATATGATTTCAGTTTAGACTTTTTTGCTTTTCCTGATTCAACAATTAATTTACCTCTTAACACGGCTTTTAGTGCGTCCCATAGTATTGTTGAGACCACTTCTCCATTATCATTCTCCTCGATATACTCATTTATGTTTACCTTTATTATTTCTTTCATTTTGTCATCATTTAATAGTCCTACATTAAGTTTCCATGTTGTTGTTTTCTATTGTTTAAATATATTTCCATGTATATAGGATTATGATCTGATATTTCTGCCCCTCCAATCCGACAATTTCTCACCCTGTGTCTGTCACCTTCATTCATTAGGAAGTAATCTATTCTAGAGTGTACTTTATGAACTGCTGAATAATGTGTATACTGTAGTCTTTTTCGAGTGGGTGCAGGTCCCTCCATATGTCTACCATACCCATTTCTGCCAGTGAGGTTCTTATGAACTTTGTTTCATGTTTTTTTGTCTTCTTGACACTTGTTGTGTCAACTTCATGATCCATGACGGCATTTAAGTCTCCTCCACAAATTAGGACTCCTTCACTGTGTGTTGCTATGAGATCAAACAGATGTTGAAAAAGCCCTTGTCACTTTCTGGTGGGGCATAGATGTTAACTAATGTGATCTGCATACCATCTATTCTTCCCTTTATTATTACATATCTGCCTTCTTTATCCTGGATTTCTTGTTCACATTCAAATTGTATTTTATTTGAAATTAGTATCATAACCCCCCTTTTAGTTCCTCCCTTAAATGAACTGTAGTAGGAGTTCTTATAGCCAAATCTCTTTAGTTTCTCATGTTCTGTCCTGTTCAAATGTCTCTTGTATAAATATAATTTCGACTTTTTCCTTCTTTAATTTTCTTATTATTCTTTCCCTTTTAACAGGTGAGTTCAGACCATTCACGTTTAATGTCATTATCTTAAGATTTTTAACCATATTCATGTTTTTCCATTTTTTTTAACTTGTGCTCCTAACCCCTTTAACAACAAAACTAACACATATTTGTACAAAAACACATTAACAAATCTCGACCTCCATACTTTGGGCCTTTCTTCTGCCCACTGGTCCCTGTTGGAGGGTGGAGGGAATGTCCTCACCGAGTGAGGGGCCCTCCCTAGACCTCTAGTTACTATCCAAGTAATAGTCATTAGTCTAGAAATGTCCAACAAAAATCACTTAAACCTCTCCTAGCCGTTTGTTTCTCTTTTACCTTGTCTTCTTGGCCTTCATTTCTTCTGTGTCCTTCTTAATCTTTGTTATAATCTAGGCCTTCCGTTGAAAGCCTTGCAGTTTTTCTTGGGCTCGGTGCGCCACGTCCGTCTCCCGCCTTCTGCCGCTCACTCGCTTCCACTCCGGCTGTCGCGATGCGTTCCGTGCCGCCGCTTCCTCCGGTACGCTCACCACAAAGCCTCGCTCCGTCATGTCCCGCGCTGCCTCTCTGGCCGTGTTGTAGGTTTTCACGCCATCCTCCCAATGAATTCTCATCTTCGTTAGCGGCGTTTGGAATCTAATTTTTTTCTCTTTCAGCGTTTTTTTAATGTTGGCATATTTCTTTCGCTGCTGCACAATTTCTGTCGGGTAGTCATGGTCAAAGAATATCTGTTTGTCGCCGACTCGTATCTTTTTTTTCCACGCTTGTGTCAGGATTCTTTCCTTTACGTCGTATTTTAGAAAGTTTACCACAACTGACCTGGGTGTAGAGTTTGGATTCAGGTTCTGTGCCAAGGCTCTGTGCGCTCGTTGGATCTGCAGGTCTGTTTCATCGGGCAGCTCAAGCTCTTTTTTTAAGAAATGATCCATGAATTTCGTCATCGAGTTGCCTTCAATGCCCTCCGGAATCCCGAAGATGCGTATATTGCTCCGTCTGGACCTGCTCTCCAGGTCGGTTATTTTTTCCTGCATCCTCTGTGTTTGTGCCATCAGGGTCTGCAGCCGCTCACTTGCCTCGGTCCTCCAGTCTTTCAACTCTGATATTCGAGCCTGTGCTTCTGCCAAACACGCCCGTTGAGTGCACAGTTCCTCCATGTTTTCAGCTAGCTTGCGTTCCATTTCTTTTCGGAGGCCCATAATTTCCTCCTTCATCTCTTTTTTCAGATCTTCCTTAAGAGCCGTTAAATCCTGTTGGAGTTGTCGCTTGAAGTCTTTTATGTCTTTACTTATATTGGCGAAGCCAGTGTTCATAATATCGAGTTTGGCGTCCTCCATTTTCTCTGCTGTAGTCACCTCGTTTTTTTGGGCCTCGTGTTCAGCGATTTCTCCTGCGTTATTGAAGAGGGATTCTTTAGTTTTACCCTGCTTTTGTCCGTGTGCCTGGCTTCTTCGTGTTTTCATCCCTTGGTTTATTGTTCCATTTATGTCGAGTTGGCCATTTACCAAAGATTTTAAATCCGACTAGGGAGAGCTCTCTGTTTAAGCGTTATGTCTCTCCACCATCTTCCCGGAAGTCCATCATGAGTTTGTTTTTTAAAATAATTCTGTTGAACCACAATTCAAAAGCACTGTCTGATTTTCACTGGTTAATTTTCATAGAATTTTTATTTATTACCACTTTTGTCAGATTCAAGTTATTTCTGTGACCATTGTGGGTTTTTCTTTCATTAACAGAGGGGTACCAACAATTTTGTCCACGTCTGTGTATATATATATATATATATACTATATATATATATATATATATAATTCCACCAGATACAGAGGTACATCAACCTTTTTTACCAATGACAACCCTTGCTCCCAGTATGCATCCAATATAAAGTGAAGAATCGTTATGCAGCAAATTTTAGACAGTCTCTCATTCCTGCAGTTATGGTAGTGACCCCTCTTTGTATCCATGGTTGCTCTGGAGGCATAGTCCAATAGAAAAAAAACTTCTTTCAGTCCCCTCTGCAGGCATTTGAATTAGGTTTTGATGTGTAACAAATGCTTTAGGGGGGATACTGGAATTGAAGGGTGACGTACTGTGTCACTTGGGACTGCTGAACTCCTATTTTAATTTGTGCTTATTTATTTTATTTATTTACTATATGGTTAACCTTTAACTGTTTGACTGCCCCCCCCCCAGCTGTTGTTTTTTTCTTTCTTTTCTTGTGTGTTTTTTCTTTGGGGGGGAGGGGGTTGTTGCTTTGTGATGTGACTTGTGATGATATGCTGGATCTGGTAAAGGGAGAGGTGATCTTAATATCACTGGCTTGAGTATAGACTGGATATTGTCTGGTATAGCTTCCTGTATGTGTATTAAATTAGAAAAGTTTAATAAAAATTAATGTGGAAAACATTTACTTGAATAGCAATGACTTTATGATAATTCTGGAAATATTATTTAAGATGAAAATCTTAAAATGGGGCTTTTATTTCCTTTGTTCTCTCACTTCAGGGCACTACCTGGTGGGCATGTTGCTACCTCCTTCACAGCTAAAGGCCACGGCATTTTGAATGACAGCAGTCCAGAAATGTTCTCATTGGATAAAATAACAAAACTGCTACTGACTGATCAGGGACAGAGCACTCTTGAAGGACTGGCCTTCCTGCAGTCCAGACCTTTCATTAATGGAAAACATTTGGGGCATCATGATACACAAAATCTGCCAAAGAAGAACCCAGGACTGCTGAGCAGATAGAATCCTATATTAGACAAGGATGCAGCTCCAGGGTGCTAAACATGGCCCTTAGCCCAACTCTTTAGAGATGTGTTGCTGCCATCAAATTCAACATGAGCTATTATTTTTCACAAAACAGTAAAATGTCTCACTTTCAACATGTGATATGTTTTCTATGTTCTATTACAAACAAAATAGTAGTATACTTGGACTTGTTTTTCCTAAGGCTGTCTATGTAAAATTACCAGTTTATCCACCCAGCCATCTTCTTCTACTTAATCTTTTTCGGGTCGCGGGGGGTGGGGGTGGGGTGGGGGGGCTGGAGCCTATCCTAGTATCTTTGGGCGAGAGGCAGGGTACAACCTGGACAGATCACCAGTCCAGTGTTTCCATATTCCTAAATGCTTCACCTGCTTCACCAGTCTAATCCACTCTTTTTCTATAACATTTAATCTTTGCTTGGAAAAAGAAATATTTTAAAAATCCATATGTGATCCAGTTACTACATGACTTCCTTTTGTATGATTTCCAAAAGCATTTTAGAAAGGGAAAAATGGTGGAAGCTCTAAGAGGCATTTACGTGTAGCTGATATCAACTGTGCAATCAAAGTGAAACCAGACACTGTGTTAAAATTCCACCCTTTACCTCACCTTGCTGTGACATTACACTTACTTGACTTTATAACCTTCGACAACAGCTTCACTTGAAATGTTAGGCACAACAACTGACAGAGTTGTTTGCTGTGAGCTGTGATTGGCCCACACCGAAGACCACTAGGGTCCGACCACACGGTAACAATGCGCTTCTCACACTGGACTGTTTGGTTTGGACAGCTGCCACAGTCTCATTGTTAAAACAACAGCATCCCACTCAGGCTTTGATGGCCTTTATTTCCGCACCAGCTGCCTGCAATAATCCTCTAAAAGGAATCAAATGAATCCTATTCAAATCCACTTTTAAAGTTGCCAGCTTGCTTGTGTCCGGGCACTAATCGTCTCAGTTTGCTTTATCCACCAGTATAGCAGTTTAAGATCCCTGCAACATGCAGGCTAAATCAGGGGCAATATTAAGCTTATTATACACAGAAACAGTATAAATAACCTGGAGCTGGTAAACATGGTGCTGTAGTGGTAACAGGTAGCAGCACCCTCCGCATACATCTCGAATTGTTTATTGGAAAGAACATAATGGTAACTGTGATGGAAATTAGGCTCTGTTCAGTAATAATTCATCATCCTTGGCTGTAAAATCACAAAAATCTTGTTATGCTCAAGCAAGGCTTGTTGTCTGTAAAGGACAGCTAAGTGGGAAGGTATAATGACCTTCTCTGAGGCTGACTCCAACTGGTCTGGAACTATCTTTAGACTGTTATCGGAATAAGAAGATCAGAGGGAAGCCTTTTCATAAAAACAGCACACACTGTTAGCATTTTGAGCTTCCCCCCACCACTGTAGATAATAACCTCGCAAAAACCCAGTTCTGGTGCACATGGGCTCTATTTCGGTCGTCACCGTACAGAAGATAGATACATTTCTGTGACTGTAATATAAATTGAGAGCATAATTAAAACATACCTATTACCTGTTTTCTGGCTAGTGTTGAGGTGATTTCATCCATTTCAGTCACATTTCTTTTCTTGTATTTGTTTAAGACCAAAAAAAACATTAAAAACTTTGTCCAGCTCGGCCTGCTGGCCATTTTCCCCTCCTATTAAAAAAGTTAAAAAAAAAGAAACAAATAGTTTCCAATGTATATATGTACAGTAAGATATTTCTCAATTGGCACTTCTTACACAAAACAGATGACAACACAAATTTAAAAACTATTTTGTGTTAAACAGCTGTAGTGAAATAGACAATTTTTAGTGTAGTTGATTTTACTTATACAGTATATACACTATAATCAATTTATTAAAACTAATTTGAAATGCATATTTTCGTATCCCATATTGCTCATTATTGTTCATTTTTGACAACCTCAAAGAGATATAGATCCAGTTTTAATGACCAAAAACTATTTATTTATTGATCCTTTTATTGATCCTTTTTTTTTTTCTTCCTTTGAAAGACAAAAGTAAACATGTAAAGAAGGTAAAGACATCTTTCTATTTTACTTTTGTCTTAAACCGGAAGATTATTCACCACAAGAAAAATAGAACACCAAAAGGAATGTGAGAAGGAAACGCAAGGACGACTCACAAGATCACAAAAAGAAAAAGCAGAACAAGAAACATTAAAATCAGCTATATCGGACCACTGCAAAAGAAATAATCACATCATGGACTGGGACAACACAAAAATTATTGGATCGGAGAGCAACAGACACAAACGTTGGATCAAGGAGGCAATAGAGATCAGAAAGCGGGGAAAAGACACCATGAACCGAGATGAGGGGGCCTTTATGCTTTCTCACACCTGGGACCACATTCTCCAGAGACCATCTGACGGCGGGAGGCGGGGCCGGCTCGGCGGATCTGACAGATCTGCTGAGCTGGCCCCGCCTACGAAAATCAGCTGATAAATGTCACCTGGCAGCAATCAGCTGACTCTTCTGATGAAGGCTGCAGTGCAGTTGAAACATGTAAAGAAGGTAAAGACATCTTTCTATTTTACTTTTGTCTTTCAAAGGAAGAAAAAAAGGAAAAAAAAAAAGGATAAATAATTGAAAGAAGACAAAATGAACCTGTTTGACGTATTTATTTATTGTTTTATAACAAGATCCTAAACTGACTGATTGAGTGGTCAGAAGTTTTGCTAACTTAGAGAAATGAAGATTTATTAGTTTGTGACATCATAAAAACCAGGCAGTGCACTTGCTTTTTTTTTAGGAGTTTAACTAAATAAAAGCAGTGCATATTTCTTTGTGAAGTGAGTGTTTTAATTGATATTTTAGTGTCAAACATATGACCCCTGAATGCATTTGAGAGGGTTAAAAACCCACAAAAACACCAATTTGCTGTTAATGGGACCTCTCAGTTTGGGTCATTTGGTCGACAGTACATTTGAGATAACTGAACTTATTTATTCTCCTCTTATGTTTGTACAGTTTTTCATTTTTGCATTTAATGTATGAAAAAAGGCATGCAATTATGCACCTCCATTAACTGCACTATAGACTGCACTGTTCGTTATGGGGTCGCATTCATTGTTCACCTCCTGTTCTGTTCTAACTTCTTTAAATCTGTTATTCTTTAAACATTTTAGGAAGCATGTTTCTGTGCAAAAAAAAAGTGGTGGTGTGGTGGGGGAGGTTGAACTGTCTCAAATCCAAGTGTGTGGTTGTTTTATTAGGACCACTTAGATGTATAACTGTTAAGATATGATTTTTCCAGTTTATAATAGTAATAATTAAAAACATATAGAAAACTTTTCCTTCAAAGTCATTGACAAAGCATAAAGATAAAAATAACAAACGATCTTTCAATGATCTCTCAATGTTCTTCCAGTGATCTCCACGGTCACCGAGGTCTCCTCAAAGTTTTGACTCAGTCCGAAACAGTCTCTCAACTATCACCAAGGGAAGCAATCTCTCAAGGAGCTCTCAAAGAGCACTCAACAATCTCATCCATTTACTGATGATTTCTCAGCGATCTTTCAATGAACTCTTTTCAGCAAACGCCCAGTGATCTCTCATTGATTTCTCAGCCATCTCTCCCTTTGGGGTGGAAAAATTTGGCATTCATTGAAAGATCATTGAGAAATTATTGAGAAATTGATGAGATTGTTGAGCGCTCCTTGAGCGCTGCTTGACCGTGCATGATCTTTTTTATTTTATTTTATTTTACCTTTATTTATACAGGGGTGTTCCACTAAGAGGCAACCTCTCTTTTTCAAGGATGCTCTGTTCATATTCACACTTGGAAGCTGCCCAGTACAACCACAGAGTGACCTGTGACCAATGAGCAGCTACACTGGAGCAGTTGGGGCCTTGCTCAAGGGCACCCCAGTGGGATTAAAGAGGGCGGGGCAAACAGTGATTTGTCATCTGTCCCACCCAGATCTGATCCTGCTGGTCCAGTGATTGAACCAGCGAGCCCTCCACTCACCAGTCCATATCTCTAACCATTAGGCCACTACTGCCTAATGGTTAGGGAGATTGAGCTAATCAATCTCCTAATGATCTCTCAGTGATCTTTCAAGGAATGCCAAATTTTTCCACCTTGAAGGTAGAGATGGCTGAGAGATCACTGTAGGATCAATGAGCATTCGATGAAAGACCAAAAGAGTTCACTGAAAGATTGCTGAGAGATCACTGAGAGAGTATTGAGAGATGGATGAACTCATTGGGCGACTGCTTCCCTTCAGTGATCGTTGAGAGATTTTTTTGGACTGTTAAAATCTTGGCAACTGTGAAGATCATTGAAGATCACTGTGAGGTCATTGACAGATCTTGGTGATCACTTAGAGATCATCAAAGAATTGCTGAGAGAGCTGACCATTTTTTCATCATTCAACGATCTCTCAATGATCGCCACCCTTGTGTGAAGGAGATATACACTACCGTTCAAAAGTTTGGGGTCACTTAGAAATTTCCTTATTTTTGAAAGAAAAGCACTGTTTTTTTCAATGAAGATAACTTTAAACTAATCAGAAATACACTCTAATATCTAATATACATTGCTAATGTGGTAAATGACTATTCTAGCTGCAAATGTCTGGTTTTTGGTGCAATATCTACATAGGTGTATAGAGGCCCATTTCCAGCAACTATCACTCCAGTGTTCTAATGGTACACTGGAGTGTGCCTTCTGACGCAATGTTTGCTCATTGCGTCAGAAGGCTAATGGGTGATTAGAAAACCCTTGTGCAATCATGTTAGCACAGCTGAAAACAGAGCTGGTTAGAGAAGCTATAAAACTGACCTTCCTTTGAGCAGGTTGAGTATCTGCAAAAAATTATTATTTCAAATACAAATCATTATTTCTAACCTTGTCAATGTCTTGACTATATTTTCTATTCATTTTACAACTCATGGTGGTAAATAAGTGTGACTTCTCATGGAAAACACAAAATAATTGTCTGGGTGACCCCAAACTTTTGAACGGTAGTGTAAGCGGAAAAAAAAATCACAAGTTGCAAATATAGAAGAGTTGCAAATTTCTGAATTTTTAAAAATGCTAATTTATAAGTCAAAGGTTGCAGATTGGCATGAAAACTTCAAAAATCTGCCAGAAAATGTGAATTCAAGAGAAACATCACAAATTTAAGAGCAATATCACAAAGAGAAAAGTCTTTAATCGCTACGGAAGTAATAGTTTCAATAGCTATTTCTTACTCTTAAATAATTCTGGTGACTACTCTTACTTGTACTTCAGTAAATAATGTCATGAGGTAATGCAGCTTTTATTTGAGTACAGTTTCTGGTTACTCTACCTGACTCAGAGAGGAACATGTGAATAATTTGTCCTGGGTAACTCAGAGTGCTGCATCTGTATTGCACTTGTGCTATATCTTTACATAAACCCATCACACTTGCATGTAGAAAGTTTCTAAGGTATAAAGGTAAATTATAGATTTATGAAGGGAATAAACTGCTTTTTTCCACATAAAGAACTTTAAGCTTCTTTTTTCGTAATAATTTCTCACCTGATCCTGCAACTAAATTCTCCCCATTCTACCAGTTTAACAAATGCACGCAATTTTCAGGTTATATTCAGTCAGTGTTTTTCATTTGTTCTGTGGATCTAAATATATCAGCGTTGTATCTTGTGTCTTAATCCATGAGCCTCCCTGATCTGTGATGAGCAGCAGGTTGGTGTAACTCTACCAGTGCATGCCCATGTAAAGGTAGACGGCCTCACACCAAGGACAATGGTGCGGTATATAAAGGGTCAGCACCGTCGCTCCTGCTGCAGGGTAACGTTCCTGTATAGCTGGATTTACGTGGAGCAGTTTGTGCTTGGAGCTGTCCGCAGACACCACCGTTTCAACTCCTGTGCTGCTGCAGAAAAACAAGGTGAGTGTGATGGTCCCCAAGCATGATCCACATGCAAACCACTTCACAAGCTGATGGATGTGCTCTGTCTCCGATTCAGGAGGAGGAAAAATGAGCACAGATGGGGAAATGGCCATTTTTGGGCCAGCCGCCCAGTACCTGCGCAAGTCTGAGAAGGAGAGGACGGAGGCTCAGACGCGTCCATTCGACAACAAGACAGCGTGCTTTGTCACCGAGGAGAAAGAGCTGTATGTGAAGGCCAAGATCCAGGACAGGGAGGATGGGAAAGTCACCGTCAGCACCCTGGATGACAGAGTGGGTTCCGCTGATGAACTGACTCTTTATTGGACACATAACAGCCTATTAATATGGCTTCTGTGTATAGTGGATGTCTGAGCAGGACTTTATTTCATTGTGATTTTACACAGATTCAGGGTGCCCTCCTGCAAAACCTAAGGAGAACCTGCAGAATTTTATTAGTCTGACTTTCAAGTGAGATATTTAATCTCATCAAAACTTAAAATGCTGTTTCACTTCCCATAAATGTAAAACTTTAGAAAAATCTCTTCACAATGCAATACCATGTGATACACTTTTATAGCAACCTGCTGCTCTGGAGTCACATGAAGCTCTTTTACTCACAACCAGTGGCTCCCTGTAGATTTGAGAACCTGTGTATGAAATGATACAATTCCATATGATGTGACATGACAAAATTTTACAGCAGGGTTCTGGAGCCAGATGCTATTTGTTTTTACTCATAACTGGTGCTTCCATTTGACTTTGAGAAATAAAAAACAAATACAGAAAGAAAAAGATAAAAACTTGTAAGAAATTTTATTTGGAAAAACACATATTGGAGAAAACGTTGCCGGTTTACAAGAAAAGAGGTCTAAAAATTTGCAAAGAAAGAAAAATTGTAAATTTAACAGAAAAGAAATTAATTTACCAAAAAACATAATTTTTAAGCAGAAAAAGTTTTAAATTTACCTGTGGAAAAGTCACAAATTTACAGGGAATTTTATGGAAAAAATATTATTATTTGGGAGAAAAAGGAAAAAAAAGCTGCAGTTTTACAAGGAAAAATGTTATAAATTTACCAGAGGAGTTCATATTTTAGGAATATTTTCAAATTTACAAGAAAAAAGATGTTTTATGAGGAAAAAATACAATATGATGCATTGCCATGCATGTTTATTGTCCCCATAGAGAAATTTGTATTGGACTCCAACAGTGCAACGTTTTTTAAATTTTGTGTAGACAGAGGAATATCCTGCAGCCTTCCAAGGTTTTTAGGCCCCATTTGAACTTCTGTCTTTTTCAGACTTTAACAGTGAGGGAGGACCAGGTGTTTCCCATGAACCCCCCCAAGTTTGATAAGATCGAGGACATGGTGATGATGACGCACCTCCACGAACCTGCCGTGCTCTACAACTTGAAGGAACGCTACGCTGCTTGGATGATCTACGTAAGTATTGACATGTATTAACACACTTACACAATACATACAAAAATGATCCCTGTCACAGATTTAGTTTCACAGAAATCACCAGTTTTGAGTTCTTCATTTCTGCCTGCTTTTTTTTCCAACTAAAGAGATATTTACAACAGAAAATTTGAACTAGTGTCTTATTATATGTTTATATTGTGTACTGCAAAGATGTGTAGTTGATTATTAAAATACTAACTGCATCTCAGTAACTTAGAATATCATGATTTGTAATTCCATCCATCCATCTTCTACCACTGATTTGAAATGAAGCTGTGTTTGTTTTCAGTCTGTTAAAGCTTCTACTTTAAAACAGCATCTGACACCATGGTTTGCTTTGATATACAGTACACTGATATAGCTTAAAAACCTGACATACGTAGCATATGCACATGGCACAGTTGTTGTTTAAAACTGTTTCCAACCTTCAGAAGTCAAAAAACAAAAGCCTCTGGCTACATTTCCCTCTCAGACCTACTCAGGACTTTTCTGTGTGACGGTGAACCCCTACAAATGGCTGCCAGTCTACAATCCAGAGGTGGTCCAGGCCTACAGGGGGAAGAAAAGGATGGAGGTTCCTCCACACATCTTCGCCCTGTCTGACAATGCCTACCAGTTCATGCTCACCGGTACTGTTTGCTGGCTTAAATTCTGCAAAAGGAATACTTATTTGTGAGTATCGGTGGCAATTAAATTCTCTTTTCTTGTGTTCACAGATCGTGAAAACCAGTCTATCCTGATCACGTAGGTCTAAAAAAGATTGTTCTCATCTATGAGGCTTTAGATTAATAAGGTTAAAAGTTAAATTTGTTGTTTTTATAGTGGGGAATCAGGTGCAGGAAAGACTGTCAACACTAAACGTGTCATTCAGTACTTTGCAACAATCGCAGTAGGTCCTGAGAAGAAAAAGGAGACAAACAGCAAAATGAAGGTCAGCTGCCAATGCTAGAAGTCAGTTATGTGCTTGTCATAATGGAGTGGGAGTCAAACTAACATAACTGCTTCATCAGGGGACTCTGGAGGATCAAATCATCCAGGCCAACCCTCTACTGGAAGCCTTCGGGAACGCCAAGACAGTCAGGAATGACAACTCCTCTCGCTTTGTAAGTCAATCCGAGAGCTAAAGTAAACTTGTGCCTTTTTGTCCTCTCTCATATTCAGTATATGTTGCTGCAGAGGAGGAAGCTGTTGTTTCTAAGATAATCCTTTATTAGTCCCACAACGGGGAAATTTACAGATACACAGATGCATTTACATAATTTACAAATCCACTTTTGACTCTGTATGACATCACTGAAGAAGGATCCATTTATTTAAAACCTGTTTGTGTGAGGTAGCATATATGAGAAGAAAAGAGTTGGAGACCGGCCTGGGTGGCTGACATCTTGCAAGATGTGTAAAGTGACGATATTGAGTGAAGTGATGATATAGAGTAAAGCACGAGGAGATGAAGAAGAGTGATGTCTGAAGACAGAGTTGAGGTTCGATTGGACACAGCAATGATGATAGAAGGACTACAGCTCCTGACCAGATAGAGTGATGATATAGAGTGAAGTATGTGGTGGTCATGCACCTGTGAGCTGGTTGCCAACCGCCAATCAAATCTAAAAGAAGAAGAAGAAAAAGTCATGACAGTTTATTTCAG
Organism: Pholidichthys leucotaenia; assembly: GCA_020510985.1. Lineage (NCBI taxonomy): Eukaryota > Metazoa > Chordata > Actinopteri > Cichliformes > Pholidichthyidae > Pholidichthys > Pholidichthys leucotaenia. Next base: position 321,076,608 of record CM035838.1, read on the forward strand.
AGAGCTCAGTACAAGATTATTGAGGATTATTTCAGGGCAAATCACACAAAGCTACTCTTTTAGTCTGGTAGACTTAAAGTGCAAGGTGCAGGCTTAAAAAAAATCTCAGAATTTTTACATAAAACTTCTTGTAATTAATCACAAATCAATTACTCAAGTTAATCTAGGTTTTGATTTGATTTACAGTACTCAAATACAGAAATGTAGATGAATATGTGTGCTATTTCAGCTGTGTTCCTGAAATTTGTTTTTTAAAACAGCATAAATTGCATGAAAAATAACTTTTAAACCTTATATTTGGGGAGAGTAACTCATGATTAATGTACAGTTTTCATGTGACAATTGCCTCCAAACAATTGTCCTGTTGTTCCAGAGGCTCCAAGATACTATATTATCACGATACTTGGGCTATGATAAAGTATTATCACAGTCTTGCAATATGTTTAGTATTGTACTATAGTATTGCATCAAACAGTAGATTGACCTCCCATCCTGATCTTTCACTTGTCCAACTCTCGGCTAGACCTCTTTGCTGTGCTGGCCTAACTAGACAGTAAGGATTTAGCACCATCTAGTGGAGTGAAAAGTCAACTGGTTTCTATTACTCTAGTGGCCAAAACGCTGAGTTTGGATTTGTAACATTTATTAAAAATCTGTTGCTTCTGAATCAATACAGTATCACCAGTGAAAGCACTGCCATACTACACTTTATGAATCCACCCCTCAGTTGTCCTGTTGTTACCATTACTGCTGCTAAGTATCTATATTTCTTCTTCTTCTTTTTGATTTGATTGGCGGTTGGCAACCAGCTTACAGGTGCATTACCGCCACTGACTTGATTATCATCACTCTATATCTTTGTATAAGGAGTTCTGAACAACTCCTTATGTGTGAAAAAATTATCCGTCCTTGGACTGTATTCTCAGCGGCATCGCCTGCATACTTTATGTCTGACAATAGCACTACTGAAGACTTACTGGTCTGATCATATACCACTGACTGAAACATATGGTCCAAAGATGTGTCTGCAAAGCAAAATACTGTGCGCAGTTACACACCACTACAAAATTAGTAACACACGTATTAATTATCCCAGACACAGAGCACTGTAGGATCCAGCAATCAGCTCAGATTGTGCCAAACAGCTGAAACAATCAATGTCACAATCACTGCTGAAGTTTTCACCACACAAAGATGCATGTTTGCACACCTGCCTGTGTGTCAATGCTTACTAATGCTTGTAGGTATGGAGAAAGTTTAGAAGGAGAAGATATGCAAAACCCTCTATTATCAAAGGAACAGAACTGATGAAAATGGATCCAGCCAGAGGTGACTTTTGTGTAATTTTCAATTACTTTGATAAATCTGCTTAATTCTTGATAATAAATAAACTCCTTTGAATATCTGAGCAAACTCTGACTAACTCAGTGCTCTTTTTTTAAGTAAGCAATCGTTTTTGAATTTCCACTGCAGGGATGTGTCTACAGCATGCAGTGGGTGTCCCTTTTCTGTTTAGTATTGGAAACATTATGGCTTTTAGTCAAGCTGTACTGTGATGGTTCTTTGACAAATCTTGAACAATGTGCTTTAAAATTGCCCACCTAAGGATCTATGAGCCCACCTTAAAATAGTGAGCTAAAACCATCCCTTTTGTACATCACTTTGATCACCTGAGGCTGTTTTTAAATGTCCTATATACATTTTGACTCGGCTTGATTTGACTTTGGGTCACAGCAGCACAGCCCATCTGCTGCTCAAGACCTCTAGTTTACAAGGATCAGGTATCAGATGAATGCTGGCTCAAAAGGACAGTGGGCTTAAATGGCTTTAGGGGATACTGTACAGTAAATTGGCTTGTTTCAGACAGAGGAGGAATTAAAGCATTTGACCGATGAAACAGCTGCTTTCAAACTGAAGAACCAGCATGCAGCAGAGTAATATATTTTTAAATTAATCTAAAATTATTTAAGCATCATGGTTAAAATGCAACAATTTTTATATTATTTTTATTTTTTAAATAGGGTAAATTCATCAGAATACACTTTGGGGCGACTGGAAAACTGGCATCTGCAGATATTGAAACATGTAAGTTCGGATTGACAATTTGTGCATATTCATTATAGTAAAGTCTGTTTATACAAATAATGAAGTGACTCTTATCTCTCCAAAAGACCTGCTGGAAAAATCCCGGGTGACGTTTCAGCTGGCAGCTGAAAGAAGCTATCACATCTTTTATCAGCTTACGTGCAACAAGAAGCCCGAACTCATTGGTAATCTGACAGATTCTTCCTGATATGATTTTATTCATTTATTTATCTTTATTCAGACAAGCGGTTTGAACCAGATTTCTTTTCAGATCTGCTTCTCATCACCACCAACCCCTACGACTTTGCCTTCATCAGTCAGGGGGAGATCAGTGTCATAAGCATCGATGACGCTGAGGAGTTAATGGCTACAGATGTGAGTCGACTCAGTGAAAGCACATTCCGCTCACTCTCTAAATGTACTGCCGCTTGACACCATTTTTCTAAATGCAGGAAGCCTTCGACATTCTGGGCTTTACATCTGAAGAAAAGGCATCCATCTATAAGCTCACTGGTGCTGTGATGCATTATGGGAACATGAAGTTCAAGCAGAAACAGCGCGAAGAGCAGGCTGAGCCTGATGGCACTGAGGGTGAGGAACAATGTGAAGATTTTGTCCATTCACAATCAGCAAAAGAAACACATATAAGGTGTCCTATTACCATGATCTGAAGAGCTAATCTGTGTCTTCTCCCAGTGGTTTTGGTAATTTTCGATGGTGGAGTCAATTATTTTCACACTTAGTGCACCCGTTGAAATAACAAATGACTTTGCATGTGCAAAGGAGTGGGCTCTTGTCAAAGGGGTGTTCCTCCAAGAAATTCAGTTTCCTTCTACTGTCAAAAAGTCAGGTTAGATTAATCTGTGACTCTAAATCAGACATAGCTGTAAATGTGAGTGGATATGGTCTATGTGTTGGCCCCGCAGACAATATGAAGTCACTTGCTTCCACTGTAGAAAAGTTAAGTTTTACATCCTGGATTTAGGATCCTGACATCTTGCTCTTTTGCTGCCAGAGTCTGTGCAGTAGTGAGCGTGAAGTAGAGCAGTGACATAGAGTTCCCTCTCATATAACTGCCAATCAGAGCAGCCGAGATCCCTCAAACACAACCGATCATGAACATACCTAATCATGGCCACAACCCTGTTTTTATAGCATCTAATAACTAGTTAAAACTGAACTGAACACTCAAACAAAAGTCAAAATGATAAGAACTACCACTGAGGATAGAAGATATCTTTTAGAAAAGTTTATTCAAGAACTATTAGTTTTCAGCTTGGCAAAAGCTTGTACGTAATAATGGAGCAGAGGGGACTTATTAGTCACAGACAAGAGGGTGATATAAATGCAAAGTTGTCACATCTAGAAAGCTCTCACGCCAACCATCTTTATTTGCAGTCTATAGATGACCCTGCAATGGAAAGGCAGCCTCCTACCCCATGATAGCTGGGATAGACCTCTGCCATCCCATAACCATGAATTTGATAAATGGTCAAGAAAATGGATGAATTACTGGATATCTGTTGTCTCTGTTGTTGTTGTTGTAGAGGCTGACAAAGCAGCATATCTGATGGGCCTAAACTCTGCTGACCTTCTAAAAAACCTGTGTTATCCAAGAGTAAAAGTTGGAAATGAGTATGTTACTAAAGGACAAAATGTTCAGCAGGTGAGTCAACCAGAAATGACTTCTTATCACCTAATGTATCTAATTATCTTGTTTGATAACAATATACTTTTAACTACAATGTGCAATAATAGGGATGAACTTTATACTTTCATGAAAACTTGCATGAAAACAGATACTATCATTACTTTAAGTTGTGTGAGAATAAATACTGCACACCTTCCAGGTCACAGCTGTTCACTTACCAATTAAATAGTACTGGTACAGTTCAGCAATACAATGGCATGCTTTAAAGCACCAGCAGATTCTTTGCATGTATCTGTCTGTCCAGAGTATCAATCAAAGACTTTTTTTTGCAGAGATTCATTTGTTGCATGGACACAGAGTATGAAATGTGGGTGTTAATGCCAAAAACAGGATGCTTCTATCTCATATAATAAGTACAAAATAAACTAGAAAAGCACTCGGAGAGCGCAGACCTTCGCCAAGCGCCACAGTTCCCCCCATACAGTGTTTGTGTGTACGTTTTCAGATTCCTTGACCATGAAAACATATGACTGGCAATTGGATTGACAATGATAGGATTAGTGGTTCAGTAGTTATTCACGAAAATGACACTTTCCGTAATGGCGGCCACAGTTCCCCCCATACAGTGTTTGTGTGTACGTTTTCAGATTCCTTGACCACGAAAACATATGACTAGCAATTGGATTGACAATGATAGGATTAGTGGTTCAGTGGTTATTCACGAAAATGACATTTTCCATAATGGCAGCCACAGTTCCCCCCATACAGTGTTTGTGTGTACGTTTTCAGATTCCTTGGCCACGAAAACATATGACTAGCAATTGGATTGACAATGATAGGATTAGTGGTTCAGTAGTTATTCACGAAAATGGCATTTTCCGTAATGGCGGTTTTCTTCTGGATGGTTATCCGGATCACCACCAAAATGTAATCATCTGTAGGATACCCCATTTCTGACAATCTGTGAAAATGTCATGAAAATCCGTCCATAAGTTTTTGAGTTATCTTGCTAACAAACAAACAAACAAACAGACAAACCAACGCCGATGATCACATAACCTCCTTGGCGGAGGTAATTATTTTGTGTTTTTGAAGCAGCAGCAGTCCTGGAGACTATTTGCCACTGGCATCTGTAATGAGTGTAGTAGTATTTTTGTCAACCTCTGCTTCAGTCCAGCCTTAACATCCAAACCCACATATCTCATGGAGCAACGGATGCTGAGGAACGTTCATGAACATTGTGCTTTTTGAGTTTTGTCAGGGATCATCAGGTTTCGTAAAAGGTTGCCATACAGTTCGCCAACAGTTTTTGTTGACACCAAAAACTGTGAATATTGCGAATGTATTTTTCCACAAACAGCTGCAAAACAGATGTAAGCATTTGCAAATTGTTGTAAAGTTATTTTTGGTTGGCCTGCTAACTGAGCACTGCTAACTGTTTAAGAGCCTTTACAATAAAACTGCTGGTGACCTTAAAAACTCTGTGAACTGGCTCCCCATGGCACAAGTTTGACACCCCAGTTAAATAATGGTGTCTGTAGTGAAATCCAGAAGTCTCCATCTTTAACCATTGTTAAAAATCATTTTGTGTATGAGAACTAATTCCTGTACCCCACAAGGTCAGTCTAGTACTGATATGTGACATCTGTCAGGTAGATAGATTTACTTGGCAAAGAAGTTCTCTTTTATTATTGGTGAAACATCACACATTTTCTGTTTTTGAAAGTCTTATGTTGGTCTTTTAATGAATGAAATATCATGACACTTAAAACACCACTTTAAATCCTGCAGAATCGCATTTAAAACTAACATGGCTCTGTCCCAAAGACTCCCTAATGTGGGCTGATCCATTAATCCTCTCATAATAGTAGTAAATGCTAAAGCTTTATTCTTGTTGCAGGTATACAACTCTATTGGTGCGCTTGCAAAGTCAGTTTATGAGAAGATGTTTTTGTGGATGGTTGTGCGGATCAACCAGCAGCTGGACACAAAGCAACCCAGGCAACATTTCATTGGAGTTCTTGACATTGCTGGCTTTGAGATCTTTGATGTAAGTGTTTCATTATAGTACCTGGACAAAAAAGTCACACATGCTAATATTTACTTGAACTTTAGCTTTTAGAATTGGTTATGGCACGCATTTGCCATGGCATCTTTTCAATAAGATTATGCAATGTCAACATTTATTTCTGTCCTGAGTGGTATTAATGTTTTGTCAAATTCTTGTATTGATGATGAGGAGGAGTTTATGATGAAGAAGATGGTTCACCATTATTCTTAGGTTTTAATAATATGTTGGACAGTTCTTAATCCAATTTTAGTAGTTTCAGCAATCTGCTTAGCTGCTTTCTTTGAATGAGCCAGATTTGACCCTTTTCCACAACCATGGCATTTGTCTTCTGGCTTAATTGTATAGGAAATGAGAATTGAAGTGTTGACTTTTTTTGACCAGGCAGCATATCTATCTACTGTACACAATAGATACTGCCCAGAAAAGTGTTAAACAACCTGATTTAAATATGAATGTGACATTTCTTCCTGTTTAGCACAACAGCATGGAACAACTCTGCATCAACTTCACCAACGAGAAGCTCCAACAGTTCTTCAACCATCACATGTTTGTACTGGAACAAGAGGAATACAAAAAGGAAGGGATTGAATGGGAGTTTATAGATTTTGGTATGGATCTGGCTGCCTGCATTGAGCTCATTGAAAAGGTAGGATAAACCCCTTACCCATGAATGTACTTGAATTCATTTTGGACACTGCATCTCATGTTCTCCACTATATCTTTAACAGCCAATGGGCATCTTCTCCATCCTTGAAGAAGAGTGCATGTTCCCAAAGTCAACAGACACCTCATTCAAGAACAAACTCTACGACCAGCATCTTGGAAAGAACAATTGTTTCTTGAAGCCCAAAACAGTCAAAGGGAAGCCTGAAGCTCACTTCACATTGGTACACTATGCTGGCACTGTGGACTACAACATCATGGGCTGGCTGGAGAAGAACAAGGACCCGCTGAATGAGTCTGTGGTGCAGCTTTACCAGAAGTCGTCGGTCAAAATACTGGCCATGTTGTATGCAATGTTCTCGGGATCAGATGGTAACAGCTGTTTTTCTAGATGTTTTCTTTTTTTTAGCCATCTTTCAGTTTTCAGTATGCTGTAACTTGTGCTGCATGTGTGAAATTGAATAGGAGTAACATGGGTACATCGATTCGATGGGATTTAATTTTCTTAAGAACATGAAAGCAAAACTACAAATGTTTTACTGCTGTAACTTGTTTGAAAATCTGTCATCATTTCAGATGCACCTACAGGAGGAGCCAAAAAAGGAGCCAAAAAGAAAGGATCGTCTTTCCAAACTGTGTCAGCTCTGTTCAGGGTAATGCACTAAAATTGACAGATTTCTGGCAACAGACCAGTTCAGTCATTTAAAACAATCAAGCACTGTGTTTCTCTCTCTGATTTGACACATTTTTAAAAACAATTTAAGAATTTCAGAAAATCTGGTTAGATGGGAACATTGCACTCTCACATCTGGATAAGTTTCAGATAACAGCACCAATAAATCTTACTAATTAGCACTATACTGCTCATGTTTTACTTGGTTGGGAAAAAAGAAGAGGTTACAACTAAGCTCAGACTCCAGCACGGTAATTAGTACAGTCTGGCTCATAACCATCCAACACTTGCAAAAGTAACAGATGTATGAGGTTTAGATGTGATTTGGCACCTCAGAGAAAGGCAAGATATTTCAAGCTATTCCTTTTGTACTTAACTACAATGATGTACATTCACATTTAATACATATTTAGCTTGAAAATAACCATTTGACAAAATCTCACACTGTTCTTTAAAAACAAGTCATCTGGGTATTAGAAATTCACATGAAAATAGAATTTCACAAATCCCCAAAATCCTTTTCATCAAATGTAAACTTTTACAGGAGAATCTGGGGAAGCTCATGACCAATCTGAAAACAACCCATCCACATTTTGTACGCTGCTTGATACCAAATGAGACCAAAACACCAGGTATTTTTGATACTTCTGTCACTTTATACGCATTATAGCACTGTACAAAATTCTTGAACCACCCCTCATTTCTTTATATATTGCTAGGTACAGTGATTATATATATGTGCAAACATAAATAGAAATACAGTATATAAGGCAAAACTAGATGTTCTTGAAAGTCAGTATATAGTCTTATCATCTTTATTCTTTAACACAGCCTGAACTCTCTTAGCCAAGCTTTCTTTTAATTTTTTTTAAGTAGTCTTCAAGAATAGTTCTCCATGCTTCTTAATTTTATTCCACAACTTTTCTTTGGATGTTTTCTGCCTTTTGCTCTGTTCTCTGTTAAGACGATCCCACATTTCAAATTTGGATTTTTCACTCTATAAGACCCGTTGTCACTGATTTTCAGCCCAGTTCTTGTGCACTCTGGCATACCTCAGCCTTTTCCCTTCTTAAAAATGGCTTTTTGACAACAAACTGTCATACGGTGGCCCTCGCGAGCCACCATAAGACGCCAAAAGTCGCCGGTGAGGTTTGCATAGGTGTTTATTAACTAAGGCACACACAAAACACTACAAGAGCCACAGAATCCTTTCATTAAGACCATTTCTGATGAGGCTTCAGTAATAGGAGATGATCAACTGAAGGGCCAGATGTGTTTCTCAGCTCCTGCGTCAGATCTTTGCTGGATTTTTCCCCATTTCTAAAGGACATTGTTTCCGATACTGTCTATCCACCGTATACACTGTATATTTCTGCTTTTCTTTTCCACTTCCAGTTTTGTGGAAACTGGACAATGTTTAGGTGCAAGGACTAGACTAGAAATTTGTGAAAAAGCTGTAAGTGTCCAAAGAAAAACTGTGAAAGACCTACCAAAAACCTGGAGAACTATTTCTCAAGACCACTTTAAAATGACAAGACAGTCTGGCTCTTTGGTAGCAAGATGTAAAGAAATGAAGAGTGGCTCGAGACTTTTGCACAGGACTGTACACTACATATGGTTATATATTGACATCCATTATATATATATATATATATATATATATATATATATATATATATATATATATATATATATATATATATATATATACGTATATATATACACAGTATATACAGTGGCATAAAAAAATTTTTGCCCCCTTCCTGAGTTCTCATTTTTTTTGTATGTTTGTCACACTTAAATGTTTCAGATTATCAAACAAATTTAAATATTAGACAAAGATAACACAAGTAAACACAAAATGCAGTTTTTAAATGAATGTGTTTATTATTAAGGGTAAAAAAAAAAATCCAAACCGACATGGCCCTGTGTGGAAAAAGTGATTGCCCCCATGTTAAAACGTAAAATAACTGTGGTTTATCACATCTTTGGAAAGCTGAGTTCAGTTTCTCTAGCCATACCCAGACCTGATTACTGCCATACCTGTTCTCAATCAAGAAATCATCTAATAAGACCAGCCTGTCAAAGTGAAGGTCAAAGGTCCCTGTCAAAGTATTATCATACTGTTGCCAAGCAATTATTTGGGTAGCAGAAATAGAGGATCCAAAAGATCCTCAAAAGCTAGACATCATGCTGCGATCCAAAGAAATTTAGGAACAAATAAGAAACAAAGTAACTGAGATCTATCAGTCTGGAAAAGGTTATAAAGCCATTTCTAAAGCTTTGGTACTCTAGCAAACCTCAGTAAGAACCATTATCCACAAATGGCAAAAGCATGGAACAGTGGTGAACCTTCCTAGGAGTGGCCGGCCGACCAAAATTACCCCAAAAGCGCAGCATCGACTCATCCAAGAGGTCACAAAACACCCCACAACAACATCCAAAGAACTGCAGGCCTCACTTGCCTCAGTTAAGGTCAGTGTTCATGATTGCACTATTAGAAAGAGACTGGGCAAAAATGGCCTGCATGGCAGAGTTCAAGACGAAAACCACCGCTGATCAAAAAGAACATAAAGGCTCATCTCAGTTTTGCCAGAAAACATCTTGATGATCCCCAAGACTTAGGGGAAAATACTCTGTGGACTGATGAGACAAAAGTTGAACTTTTTGGAAGGTGTGTGTCCCATTACATCCGGTGTAAAAGCAACACAGCATCTCAGAAAAGGAAAATCATACCAGCAGTAAAATATGGTGGTGGTACTGTGATGGTCTGGGGCTATTTTGCTGCTTCAGGACCTGGAAGACTTGTTGTGATAAATGGAACCATGAATTCTGCCGTCTGCCAAAAAATCCTGAAGGAGAATGTCCGGCCATCTGTTCGTGACCTCAAGTTGAAGCACACTTGGGTTCTGCAGCAGGACAATGATCCAAAACACACCAGCAAGTCCACCTCTGAATGGCCTAAGAAAAACAAAATGAAGACTTTGGAGTGGCCTTGTCAAAGCCCTGACTTGAATCCGATTGAGATGTTGTGACATGACCTTAAAGGGGCAGTTCATGCTCAAAAGCCCTCCAATGTGGCTGAATTACAACAATTCTGCAAAGATGAGTGGGCCAAAATGCCTCCACAGCACTGTAAAAGACTCATTGCCAGTTATTGCAAACACTTGATTGCAGTTCTCGCTGCTAAGGGCGGCCCAACCAGTTGTAAGGTTTAGGGGGCAGTCACTTTTTCACATAGGGCCATGTAGGTTTGAATTTTTTTTCCCTTAATAATAAACACCTTCATTTAAAAACTGCATTTTGTGTTTACTTGTGTTATCTTTGTCTAATATTTAAATTTATTTGATGATCTGAAACATTTAAGTGTGACAAACATACAAAAAAATGAGAACTCAGGAAGACAGCAAACACTTTTTCACACCACTGTATATTGACATCCATTACAGGTGTCATGGAGAACCAATTGGTTATCCACCAGCTGCGCTGCAACGGTGTTCTGGAAGGGATTCGGATCTGCAGGAAAGGGTTCCCGAGCAGAATCCTCTATGGGGACTTTAAGCAGAGGTTAAGAAGCCTTAATTTATATATTTCATAACGTTAAGTCTCAGCCTCTCACATCTATAATTCCTCCAACAGATACAGGATTCTCAATGCTAGTGCCGTGCCAGAGGGACAGTTCATTGACAACAAAAAAGCTGCAGAGAAGCTGCTAGGATCCATCGATGTGGATCACACTCAGTACAAGTTTGGACACACTAAGGTTTATTCAAACACCTTAAAAAATAAGAGTCATTTTTGCACTCTAAATTAACAGTGAATGTGCAATTATGGAAACATTTTTATATCATTTCAGGTGTTTTTCAAAGCTGGTCTCCTTGGTGCCTTAGAGGAGATGAGAGATGAGCGGCTGGCCCAGGTCGTCATGTCGACTCAGGCTCTGTGTCGCGGATACCTTGTCAGATTGGAGTACCAGAAGATGGTGGCCAGAAAGTAAATATACTTACTGCTTTAAAGTATACACAACTAAAAAAAAACATACATTAAAAACAATGATAGAGAATAATCAAATACACAAAAAATAGGAAATACATGAATGTGTTGACAAAGTTTCACAGGGATTAATTAAAAATTTTATTGATACTTAATTGCTCTGATTAATGGATACAATTAGATTTATATAGCTATTTCCCTCGAATTAAAAGAAAAACTTAAACCTTCAGATGACCTAATAGATCACATGATCACAGCCTCTATTGTGAGAGCCATGGTCCCTGATTACAGTGGTTTACCTCCTAACCCCTAAAACACTTTGGTGTGTCTATGACAGGGAGGCCATCTACACCATCCAGTACAACATCCGCTCTTTCATGAACGTAAAACACTGGCCATGGATGAAGCTGTATTTCAAGCTAAAACCTCTGCTGATGAGTGCTGAGGCTGAGAAGGAAATGGCCCAAATGAAAGTGGATTTCACTAAACTCAAAGAGGACCTGTCCAAATCAGAGACCCGCCGCAGGGAGCTTGAAGAGAAAATGGTCTCCATCGTACAAGAGAAGAATGACCTCCTGCTTCAAGTCCAGGCAGTAAGTTAAAAAAAAAAATCGAATTTATTTCGAGTTATGACTGCATAGACCTAATGTTTGTGACCAAATTTGATATTAGGAGGCCGACAACTTACTGGATGCCGAGGAGAGATGTGAAGGACTTATAAAGAGCAAGATCCATCTGGAAGCCAAGCTGAAGGAGGTGACAGAAAGACTGGAAGACGAGGAGGAGATCAATGCCGAACTGACTGCCAAGAAGAGGAAGCTCGAGGACGAGTGCTCTGAACTGAAGAAGGACATTGATGACTTGGAGCTGACACTAGCTAAAGTGGAGAAGGAGAAACATGCTGTAGAAAACAAAGTGAGTCCCACCAGTATCATGGCTGTGTCATAAGAGAACTGTTTGATCACCTTTCCCAATCTAATTTAGGTTAAAAATCTCACTGAAGAAATCACGAGCCAGGATGAGAACATCGCCAAACTGTCCAAGGAAAAGAAAGCCCTGCAGGAAGCTCATCAGCAAACACTGGATGACCTGCAGTCAGAGGAGGACAGACTCAATGTTCTGACCAAAGTTAAAACCAAACTGGAGCAGCAGGTCGATGGGGTAGGAAAATCAATGAAAAAAAGTTTACATTTAAATGAAAAAAGTCACAAATTTGAGAAACAAAGTAACAAATTTATCAATAAAAAGCCTCAAATATACAAGAAAAAAAGTTGGTCATTGATGAGAAAAGGTCACAAATTTACAAGAATAAAGTCACAGATTTATGAGTAAAAACTTGCAAATTTACCTGAAAAATGCTGCAAATTTATGATAAAATATTGGAATATTTATCACAAAGATTATCACAAAAATAGTAGAAAAAAACAAATTTATGAGGAAAAACTGCAAATTTATTAGAAATAAATGTCTTAAATTTAAAACAAAAATGTAACAGTTTCATGAGAAAAACTGCGACCGAGGGGATGGGCCATGCCCAACTGGTGGCATCTAGATGAGCATTAAACCCATGAGCTCCTCACCAGAGTCACACATTCTACCCATGTCACCAAGAGGGTCGACCCACTTGGCAACCCAAGCAGGAATGTTTTGTTGATTAACCTTACAACTCAAGTAACTTTTTAGCAGATACTTTCTTACTCTTACTCAGGTAATACTGGATTTTATATTGACTTCTTTTACTTGTACTCTGTATTTAAAATCATGAAGCAACACTACTTTTTCTTGAGTACAGTTTCTGGTTACTGCACAAATCTCTGACAATGTCTGTAATTTTTAGCTTGAAGGTTCACTGGAGCAAGAGAAGAAGATCCGAATGGATCTGGAGAGAGTTAAGAGGAAGCTGGAGGGAGATCTGAAACTTGCTCAGGAGACCATAATGGATCTGGAGAATGAAAAGCAGCAACTGGATGAGAAGCTGAAAAAGTAAGAAACAGAGGCTTCTGTCTGGTAGTGAACCAAACTACACCCTGATAAAGAGATGATATCATTTCACTTTTTCTAAAACATTGGGAGGACAAAAATTATAAAATGCAACAAGAAGTTTCTAGACCTGTGTGCACTCTGTAAATCAATCAAACTGATTCTACAACAAACCCATCCATCCATCTTCTACCGCTTATCCGGTTGTCTGGGTCTTGGGTGCAACAGTCCAAGCAGAGAAGCCCAGACTGTTGCCTGGTTCACGTAGCACCATGATCCCTCCAGCAGGTGGTGATTCCACTGGAGGATGGACCCATGTGGCTCCTTTGGGTACACTGGGTCCTTGATGTAACTTTTTGGATAGGGATATACTGGACTGCATTTGATATGGCCCTTGACCCAGAACCAATTTGCCTTGGAAGACCATACCAGGGACAAGTTGCCCCTGTCAACTTAGCTCCTAGAATCAGTAGGGCGCACAAACCCCTCCACCACAATAAGGTGATGATCCATGGAAGAGTCTGCAAGAAACCCATGACCAAATATATGAGAACAGGGAGAATATCATGTAGGATCTATGGCTGCAGATATTGCTAAAGATTTTAGGTAGAAAAAACATTAAGAATTAAATTAAACTAGAATCAAATAATATAACTACACAAGAATTATGCAAGATTACTACTATCTGTTTACTCTCAAGGAAAATGCCAGATTCATACAGCCAAGAGTGTTAAACTTATTCTCCATAGTACAGAAAGTTCTGTTTGGCAACCTGGTATTACAGCTGCATTATACATAATTGGCACATGTGTCCACTACATGACACCATGTAACTCTCACACTTTCTCCCTCCAATGCGTCACCATTTCACGCTGTGTGTCCTGCCTTCACTTGCCTCAACTTGTGAGACTGTTACTGCACCACTTCAAATGTGCTGAGTACTTAGTACAGAGGTGGGTGGTGGCAGGCTATCCTGTCTGTGCCCAGGTGAGGCGCTGTTGTTACTGTAATGATTAGTGCTAGGCATTCTCATTACTAATGGTGAGGGTTAGGGTCATGGGAGGATAAGGGGCTAATTTTCAAGCATTTTGAATTAATCTCCAAAGTTACTAAATAATTAGAAATGTATGTCTGTTTGAAAGGTTGGAGTATTGTTTAAGTATAGTAAGTATTTTTATCTACTGCACTATCCCATTATATTTTTGTTCATAAATTTAAATTGTAATTGTATGTTTTGGTATACACTACTCACAAAAAAATTAGGGATATTCGGCTTTCAGATGAAATTTCAGGATGCACCAAAAATGCACTACAGTTAACCTTTACAGGTGAACTTAATTTGACCTTCTCTAACCTTTTGAATGCACATTTCCAACTGTTCAGTGTTTCAGTACTTTTTGCATAACTTGCTGTTCTCTAACAAGGTGCTTAATGGCAAAATTCACAACAGGTGTTTGATCCATGAATCGACCAGTACAGTTTCTGGTTCAATTAGAATTGGTATTTAAATTTAAATTTTTAATTTAAATTTAATTGGCAACGCGGTGGCGGAGTGGTTAGCACTGCAGCAGCACAGCAACTCACTCTTGGCTGGGGGATCCCGAGTTCGATCCCAGCCCCTGACCAACAGTGATCTGTGTGGAGTTTGCATGTTCTCCCCGTGTCTGTGTGGGTTTACTCCGGGATTTCTCCAGTTTCCTCCCACATGCCAATAACATTCAAGTTAGGTTAACTGAAGACTCTAAAGTGGCCCCAGGTGTGAATGTGTGTGCGAATGGTGAAAGGGCTGGGCGCCGCACCAGTGGCTGCCTCATCCACTCATGTGGATGCCCTGTAATTTCCTCATTGTGGGACTAATAAAGGATTCTAAATAAAAAATAAAAATAAATAAATAAATAAAAAAACAGTCCTCGTCAACATGCTGTTCACATTTTGACATGAGACCAAGACGACGCCTAACAATTGATCAACAGTACCTCGCCATTGTGAGCCTTCAAACAGGATGTTCTCAGAGGAAAGTGGCCACTGAGCTTAGAGTGTCACAGAGTGTCATCAGCAGGTTGCAACAGAGATGCAGAGAGACTGAAAGGGTCGGACTGAAAGAGTCACAGAAAGGCATAGAAGTGGCCGTCCTTTGGCCACATCCCTGTTACAGCCCGAGTGCTGGTTCCGTCCGCACTTGGATCTTGTACCTTTTCCTGGCTTTGACAGCAGAGGTTTCCTTCTAACTCCCCGGGCTCTTATTGTGACAGCGCCCGGTGGAGCTCCCTGCTGTCAGAGCCAACAGCTGTGCTGCATTCGGGGTCATTAGTGACCAGGGTTATAAGCAGGCGCTGAATGCTCCCCGATGCAGTAGTCTTTGTCTACGTTCCTGTTACGTTCCTGTAATGTTCCTGTTAACCTTCGCTGTTAACATTCCTGTTAATCTTCCCGTTGAGCTACCTGTTAGGATACGCTCTGTTCCGGTTATACTTTCCCGTGAAGGTACGTCCTGTGTTTGTCTTACCCGCACCATTGTGTGTGTCATTCCCTGTTATTGCACCTCTTAATAAACATCACTGCAACTCACTGGTGACTGCTGGCGTCTTATGGTGGCTCGTGAGGGCCACCGTGACAATCCCATGCTGCATCCACAACCTGCAAGGGTGCCTGGCCACACCACCAGGCACAGGCGTCATTGTCTTGCATTGGCCAGGGAGCATTTATGCTGGACAAGGGACCAGTGGGCCTCAGTGCTGTTCTCTGATGGAAGTCAAATCACGTTGAGCAGAAATGATGGCCGCCAGTGACGTTGGAGACATCAAGGACAGCGCTATGCATCAGCCACTGTTGTCACCAAATAAGCCTTTCGTGGTGGTGGTGTTACATTCAGGGCAGGTGTGTGTAGTCAATACAGAACTGCCATACACCTTGTCAGTGATACAGTGACAAGCCAATACTACCTGAATAACATCATTAATCCAGTCATTGTGCCCCTGCATGAACAACACAGGCTTAATTTCATCTTCATGGACGACAATGCTCCAGCTCATCGAGGTCATACCATTAAGAAACAGCTGCTGGAGGCTGGGGTACCTCAAATGGAGTGGCCTGCACTTTTTCCAGACCTGAATCCCATAGAAAGCCTATGGGATCAGCTGAATCACCGGGTAGAGGCTTGTAACCCTGCACCCTAAAAACTCAATGATCTGAGGGCTGCACTTCAAAAAGAGTGGAATGCCATGCTTCAGCAGACAATAAGTTGACTTGTGAACAGCATGAGTTGTCATTGTCAAGCTGTAATTGATGCTCAAGGGCACATGACAAGTTATTGAGACACTGACTTTTTTTGTTGTGGTATACCCACCACTGTTGTTGGCTTTTTGTTTCAAAAAATTGTTTGAGATGAGGAAATCACCATTGCATGCTTCTACTTAAATGCCCTACTTTCATGATATATGATATATGTAAAGTTTCAGAAAAAATGGACTTAATATTGTTTGCCGATGACACTAATCTATTATGCAGTGGAAACAATTTGGAACAACTTCTGGATACACTCGGAAAGGAATTAGGAAAGCTTAAACTGTGGTTTGATTCAAACAAATTAATGCTCAATTTAAGTAAGACAAAATTTATAGTCTTTAACAACCATCACAACAACTCAGTATCTAAACTCAGTGTAAATGGTGTAGAGATTGAAAGGGTATCTGAAACTAAATTTTTTGGAGAAATAATTGATAATAAACTGTGTTGGAAGTCACATATTAATTATATTAAAGGTAAAATATCCAAATCAATTGCAATATTACACAGAGTGAAATATTTGCTGAATCAACCCACACTATATACCTTGTATCATTCATTAATACTTCCATACATGACATATTGTAATGAAGTATGGGGAAACACATATAAAACAAACATATATCCAGTCTTTATGCTTCAGAAGAGAGTTATTAGAATAATAAACAAAGCAGCTTTCAGGAAACCAACAAACCCACTTTTTCTTAAACTAAAAGCTCTCAAGTTGAAAGATCTGGTTGACTTTAAAACTGCAATAATAATGTTTAAAGTGAAGAATCTATCACTGCCCGCAAATATCCAAAAGTTGTTCCAAATAAGGGAGAAACAATATCATTTCAGAGGAACATGTATATTTCAAAAACCTACAGTGAGAACTACCACCAAGCAACACTGTGTTTCAGTGCAAGGAGTCAGATTATGGAACGATTTTGGACCTGAATTAAAATCATGTACAACGCTTGGACAATTTAAACTAAAACTAAAGGAAGAAATACTCCAAACATATATACAAGATGACATGTAAAATCACATAAGGATTGTCATATCCAGCCTGTGTTGTGTTGTAGCTTAGTTCTTTTTTTTTCTGTCACACTTTGTCTTAGCTTCATTTCTTTTTTTCTTCTTTTTTTTGAATTGTAATCGCTCTTGTCTTGTTTTTTGTTTTTCTTTTGAATTCTTGGATGGAATATAGGTGGGCAATATAAGCTGCGGCTTCAGCCATCACCCATTTCGGATAACTTATGTTGACCTGTATAATCAGAGGAGTTATTGTCTAATTTGACCTCGTTGGATTTTCTTTCCCCCTTTTGCTATATTATTCAGTTCCTTTTAACCTGTACTATCCGAAAATAAAGATTCATTCATTCATTCATATAATATCACTGTAGCGTGAACTTTTTACATTTTCAATAAATTTCACCTGAAAGCCAAATATCCCTAACTTTATGTGAGTAGTGTATATAATGATTGTGATCAACTGATCTGTTTTTGTAGCCTGCAGGAATTCTTCATTGGTTTGTTTTTATTTTCACAGGAAGGACTTTGAGCTTTCACAGATGCAGACAAAGGTAGAAGATGAACAAACCCTCGGTGCTCAGCTGCAGAAAAAAATTAAAGAGCTGCAGGTAGGTAGTTGGTTTGGGTTTGAGGAAATTATTAAAACGAATCATTTGGGTTTCTACCTCCAAGACTGTATTATTAAAGAATGTAAGTCAGAAAGACCCAAACAGATTTCACAAAACCCTGATTCTGCTCTGAATAGAAAAATATCAAGATCTGAGATATATTGGCTCACTTGTTAGTGAGATGTTTTTTATTTATTTTAATCAGCTAAAATGAAAACTTGAGTGGCTGCTGACAATCATAAAGAACTTTCGTAATGCCTTTGATCAGATATTACAGTATCTAGATTAATGGTTGCCACTTGCTTTTCTCCATTTTAACAGTCTTTACATAATTTGAAGAGGTTAGAGATTTTACATAATTAAAAGAGATGGTGTGAATATGTGCACATGCAGGCACTAAACTTATTTGGTGAGGCCATGTGTGCATGTGCCACTTTTCGTATCCCGCACACAAAACTGGACAGACAAAAAAGTTGAGACAGTTGAATTCTTAAAGTGACACTCCGGCAAAAATCAAGGTTTTTTTCTGTTGTTATCATGTCTGTAACATGTTTTTTTGTGACTTACAAGACATATCAAGCGCAAAATCTCACCACAGTCTGAAGTCTGTGTTTTTTTGCTGTGAATTTCCAGTTTGGTGATGCCCCCCCTGAAACTGGCGAGTTTGGACAGACTGTTAGTAGCTACATAAGCATTCCTACTTAGCCTGGTTGGTTATAACATTAACCAATCAGACGGATACTCTTGGCTACCTCAGGGGAAGAGGGAGGAGCTGAGGAACAGCAGGACTGAGGGAGAGCGGGTTGGTGTAGCAGCAGAGAGAGAGAGCAGAGAGAGGCAGAGAGGTGGTGGTGGGGGGGCAAATCGAGCTGCTCTCAGCTCACTTCGCCATGAACGGGCACCACACTGTGAGCTGAGAGCAGCCACATTCAAATCGGGTCCCCCACCCGCTCAGTTGCCAGCGGACGGGGGACTGGTTGTTAGTAAAAAGTAAACACATATTTGGCAACTATACATTTACCTCTCGCCTTGACCGTTTTCAGAAAAAATGTTTCACCTTTTAGTTTTGAAGATATAGGCAAAACTTTAATGTCCAGAAGCATTGTGAACAGACTAGCAGCCAGGGGTTGCAGCCAGGAATTGTGGAGACCAATCATGTGCAAGACCTGCGGCTGCTAATTAGAATATTCATAGATCTGCGCATACTTAAGTGGGTGAAAGGTTTTAAAGCTCTTTCCAAGCAATTCTAAGGCAATGAAAGTTTTTTTAGGGTAAAAAGCTACAATATACTTTTTTGGCCAATACATGTTATTACATATTTATTAAGTTATTACATATTTGTTTTTGAGGTGATTTTAGAGCTGCCGGAATGTGTCTTTAAGACTCTTAACTTGTAAATGTATAACTAAAACTTTTTATGCCCATATTGGTTGTGAGATCTTCACTTCCGCCTCCCAAAGAGAGCAGACACTTTTTCCTTCTCTCCAGCTCTGACTTTTTATCTCCTTCCTCCCCTAACTGACTGGATCCCAGCTTGCTATCGTCTGTCTGCGTGTCTCTACTGCTGATTATCGAAAGAAATTATGGATTTAATAAGCTGGGCTTTGAACGCAATTGACACTATTTTTTCAACGAGGAAAAGTGCCCCGGGGGAGGTAGTTTGCCCCACAGGAACTGCGGCTGCGGGCTATTTGAGGGACACAAGTAATTGGAAACTCTTGTGCCTGTCTGATCTTTCTATCGAAGATGTCGAAGATTTGTACGTCTTCGTAGCAATGGTCATCGGGATCGTTCTGATTGGATCTGGGATTGTCCTGGTGTACCGTAAATTGATGAAGATGGACGTAGCCTATCAAAATGCTGGCCAGACGAGGCTTAACCATCAAATTGAACAAATGGAGAGGACTCTGACAGCGGCTAATGGAGAACTGTCTAGGAAAATGGATTACATCATGATCACGCTGAGAGCCGTCCATGAAGAATTCAACGTCCAGCACTGAAGGATTAAAGTACTGAATCTGTAAGAGAATATAAAGTCTTTTTCTCTGGGATCAGTACTATTCGACTAATCTGACCCCCTCACACAAGTCCTCCAGATTATCTGCAGTTTTTTGTTTCCAAAACATTTGAGCTGCATTGACTCTACGGACAGCCAGCTGCCTGGCTCAAGGACAAATGCCAGCCGCTAAGACAAAACATCTCCTGCCGAAGAGACTTTGTTGTTCTTAACTGATACAAACACCTACACTCAACACTACATCCACACTGACTCAAATAAACTGATGAAAAGATCATTCACTCACTGCTCCCTTTGTGTCTTTGTGTACATTCTTGTCTGCTAATTGTGCATTGAGGGCTTTTTTTCTTGTAATCATAATATTGATCATATATGACCGGTATTCTGACAATCAATGGTTTTTTGCTCTTTCCTATTGTGTTATCCTTTTCTTCCCTATGCATCCTGTACCCATCTGATGGCAGGCGCGTTTTCGACGTTGCCGCGTCACCGGAAATGCAGGTCGTTTTCTGTGTCAAGTCAAATCCCTCGTATGTTATCAGTTGTTTACTGTTAATGTACTTGGCAATAAATCCTTTTCTGAGTTCTGAGATAATCAGCCTCATTTAATTATTTAATTTTGACTGGTTAGTATTTTGGGTCATTTATTATTTGTTCTGACATAAAAACCTCAGCAAAGATAGCAGCAGCAATTCAGCCAAATCAAAGCAGCAGAGATTGACTAGTTGCTTCAGTTATTTAACCACTTGCACTCCGGGCAATTTTCCTAAAAATGCCAAAAAATAACGTGCCCAAAGTAAATCGAAAGCTGTTATTCAACCCTTTGCAGCATCTTCATGGGGTTGGTCTCATTTAAAAGAAAACACGTTGAATTTTTTGGCAAAAAAAAACATAATCTCTCTACGTGTTCCGGCCACTGAGTTACAGTCATCTAAACATACTGAACTTGAAGAAAATAAATTTGGACACAGTGTTTTTTTGGATACAAATGCTTACAAATAACACACAGCTGTCCGATCCGGCTGGAAAATGCAACAGAAATGTAGAACCAAGTGTTATCAAGCTGAGATCCAAATTTGGTAACAATACCACAAAAAATGAATATTTTACACAGCTTTGTTCTCAGGTAGTTCCCAGGCGTTTTGGAACTGTGCCAAATTGTGCCAAATGGCACAGTTTGGAAAAACATCTGTAACTTTTGAATAATTCAATGTAGAATCTTCATTTTGGGCTCTAATGAAAGGTCACACTCAGGGCTGTGTCTGTTGGTGTGTGTGTGTGGGGGGGTTGTCCCCCCCCGCTAAAAAAGACGGGAGTTCGGCCCTCGCCACATGATGGATTACACTCCTTGCATGTTTTCACAGCGTCCCCCCCCCCTCGCTACTGTGTGTGTGTGTGTGGGGTTGTCCCCCCCCCTCGCTACTGTGTGTGTGTGGGGGGGGGGGTTGCCCCCACCCCTCGCTGCAGAAGACGGCCATCGCTACATGAAGGAATAGACTCATATGCTTCCCCCCGTGGACTGGGGGCGTTCGGACCGTGAACGCCCCCCCCCGCTCCTCTTCTGCAGCGGGGGGGGGGGGGGCATTCATGGTCCGAACACGGCAAATGAATCGTTTATCGCGGCGCACGCACTTCGTACTTCGTGCGCAGTACAGTTGTAATTTACCGATCGGTCAAAAGTCATTTTTGGATTACAGTTTTCAGGGAGAAATAATAATTTAGCTTATAACACCTCACCTCTTCACAGCAGCAGAGTCGTGGCGAACTTCTCTTCCCCACTGTAAGACGAACGCGACGCTGCTCGGCTCGTGGATCCCGATCAAAACATAATTCCATTATTGCGGTTTTGGTGAATGATTTACGACCTTTGTCGTCGGCCTCCGTCGGTCTATGATGACGGAAGAGAATCCTAAACGTCTATTCTGCTGGAATGAGTGCAGGTCCCACTTGTGGGTGGTCTCCATGCTGCGGGGTCTGTAGTAGATTCGTCCAGCGTCCTTTGTTTTCATCTGTTGCAACAGTAAATCTCTCTTCACCCAGCCTGAATTTCTGTGCTTCAATTGGCTCCTGCGTTCACAGTAGGCGGGTCCTCCTTCCTAGATTTTCATTCATTGGCTCTTCAAGGTTTCAGAAACCCAATTCAAGGCTCTTATTAGTCGAATGAGAGGTCAATCAGATGAACTAATCTGTTCGCGGCTGTCTCTGCAGTTTTTTTTTAGTGCCGCTTGGACGCCACTACATCACCATCACCACCATCATGCGTCATGCGTCCAAGCGCGCACGAGGGCGCTCTCGTGCGCCCCACGGAACAACGGAGTGCAAGTGGTTAACTATGATTAAGTAATCATAGCTGAACACCCCCCAGCCAGTCGCAGCAGATGACTGCCCCTCCCTGAGCCTGGTTCTGCTGGAGGTTTCTTCCTGTTAAAAGGGAGATTTTCCTCTCCACCGTCACCAAGTGCTTGCTCTTTCTGCAATTGTGGGGGTTTCCCCTACAGTTGAAAGTGCTATGAGATGACTGTTGTTGTGAAATGGTGCTATATAAATAAAGTTGAATTGAATTGAATAATTGTGAAGTAACTATGATTAAGTCATCCCCCTCATGGATCGCCACCTTATCATGGTGGTGGGGAGTTTGTGAGCCCTGGTGATCCCAGGAACTGTGTTGTGCAGGGCAATTTGCCTCTGGTAGGGTCTCCCAAAACAAACAGGTGCTGGGTGAAGGGCCGGACAAAGAGCAATCCAAAAGACTCATGATAAATGTTCAAACAAGGATTCAGTGTACCCTGCCCAGTATGGGGTTACCGTAGCCCCGCCCTGGAGCCAGACCTGGGGGAGGGGCTTGACGGTAAGCGCCTGTTGGCCGGGTTTCTGCCCATGGGACCTGGCTGGGCTCAGCCCCAACAAGACACATGGGTTCACCCTCCAGTGGGTTCACCACCCACAGGAGGGACCATGGAGGTCCGGTGCTATGTGGATCAGGTGGCAGTCGAAGGCAGAGACCTTGGTGGTCTGATTCCCATGTTGCTAAACTGACTTTTGCCCGATCTATTCGGGCAGGCCGTTCAGTTATTGGACTTCTGTGCTATCCAGTTTGTCCATAAGGAACACCTTGTTCAAGTATAAAGATGTCCATATGTGCACTTGGCACAAGGACACCCTATCGCAGGTGCATGATCGATTTTGTTACCATGTCATCAGACCTGCAACCATATTTCTTGGACACCCGAGTGGAGAGAGGAGCAGAACTGTGAACTGATCACCACCTGGTGGTGAGTTAGATCTGATGGAAGAGGAGGATGCCATTCAGACCTGGCAGACCCAAACAGATAGGGAGGGTGTGCTGGGAACATCTGGCTGAGGCCCCCATCCGAGAGGTCTTCATCTCTCATCTCGCAGGAGCTTCGATCACATTCCAAGAAAGTCTGGAAAGTCTGGCCCATTCCATATCTCCAGATATGGAATGAGCCATGTTCTCCACATCCACTGCGTAAGCAGCTGGTCAGAGCTATGGCTGTAAGGTTGTTGGTGCCTCTCGTGGTGGCAACCCCGTTGGTTCGGGGTCTGCTGAAGCAAGACTGGACAGAAGTCTATGTATCAGATGTAAATGAAGCCTATGACACATTTATAAACATTGTAACCACTCTTTATGAAAAAAACTGCCCATTAGTTAAAAAAAAGCTTAAACACAAATTTACTGACAAACCATGGCTAACCAAAGGACTACAAAAGGCGTGTAAAAAGAAAAATTTATTATATAAAGCTTTCATAAAGAAAAGGACAAAAGAAGCAGAGCAGCGGTATAAAACATACAAAAATAAGTTAACATATATAATAAGATGTAGTAAAAGAGACTATTACAGTAAAGAACTGGAAAAAAACAAAGACAATATTAAAAATACATGGACAATAATCATCCAATCATCCAATGATCCAACAGACTCTCATGATAAATTGTATATCAAGGATTCAGTGTACCCCGCCCGGTATGGGGTTACCGGGGCCCCACCCTGGAGCCAGGCCTGGGGGAGGGGCTCGAAGGCTAGCGTCTGGTGGCCGGGTTTCCACCCATGGGACCCGGCCGGGCTCAGCCCGAAGGAGTTACATGGGTCCGCCCTCCAGTAGGTTCACCACCTGCAGGAGGGATCATGGAAGTCCGGTGCTATGTGGATTAGGTGGCAGTCAAAGGCGGAGACCTTGGCGGACTGATCCCAAGCTTTCTAAACTGGCTTTTGGTACGTGGAATGTCACCTCTCTGGTGGGGAAGGAGCCTGAGCTGGTGTACGAGATTGAGCGATACCGGCTAGATATAGTCGGCCTCACCTCAACACACAGCTCCGGTTCCGGAACCAGTCTCCTGGAGAGGGGCTGGAGCTTGGCCTTTTCTGGAGTTGCCCCGGGCGAGAGGCGACGAGCAGGGGTAGGTATTCTTGTATCGCCCCACCTTGCTGCCTCTATATTGGAGTTTTCCCCGGTGGACGAAAGGGTTGCTTCCCTGCGCCTTCGGGTTGGGAAACGGGTCCTGACCATCATTTGTGCCTATGCACCAAATGATGTTTCAGAGTACCCACCCTTTTTGGAGTCTGTGACTGGGGTGCTGGAGGGTGCTCCTCCTGGAGACTCCATTGTCCTACTGGGGGACTTCAATGCGCACGTGGGCAACGACAGTGAAACCTGGAGGGGGGTGATTGGGAGGAACGGCCTGCCCGATCTGAACCCGAGTGGTGTTCAGTTATTGGACTTCTGTGCTAACCACAGTCTGTCTATAACGAACACCATGTTCAAGCATAAGGGTGTCCATATGTGCACCTGGCACCAGGACACCCTAGGCCGCAGGTCGATGATCGATTTTGTTATCGTATCATCAGACCTGCGATCGTATGTCTTGGACACCCGAGTAAAGAGAGGTGCAGAGCTGTCAACTGATCACCACCTGGTGGTGAGTTGGATCCGATGGCAGGGGAGGAAGCCATTCAGACCTGGTAGACCCAAACGTATAGTGAGGGTGTGCTGGGAGCGTCTGGCTGAGGCCCCTGTCCGGGAGGTCTTCAACTCCCACCTCCGGAAGAACTTCAACCACATTCCGAGGGAGTCTGGAGACATGGAGTCTGAATGGGCCATGTTCTCCACCTCTGTTGTTGAAGCGGCAGCCCAGAGCTGCGGCCGCAAGGTGGTCGGTGCATCTCGTGGTGGCAACCCCCGAACCAAGTGGTGGACACCAGTGGTGAGGGGGGCCATTAAGCTGAAGAAGGAGTCCTATCAAGCTTGGTTGGCTTGTGGGACTCCCGAAGCAGCTGAGGTGTACCGGCAGGCCAAGCGGAGTGCAGCTCGGGTGGTTGCTGAAGCAAAAACCCGGGTATGGGAGGAGTTCGGTGAGGCCATGGAACAAGACTTTCGGTCAGCTTCAAAGAGATTCTGGCAAACTGTTCGGCGGCTCAGGAGGGGAAAGCAGCTCCCCGTCCACACTGTGTATGGTGCGGATGGGACACTGTTGACTTCAACTGGGGATATCGTCGGGCGGTGGAAGGAATACTTCGAGGATCTCCTCAATCCCACTGATACGCCTTCCACAGAGGAAGCAGGGTTTGGGGACGAGGGGGATGACTCGCCTATCACAGGGGCTGAGGTCGCCAAGGTGGTTAAAAATCTCCTTGGTGGCCGGGCCCCGGGGGTGGACGAGATTCGCCCCGAGTACCTCAAGGCCCTGGATGTTGTTGGGTTGTCATGGTTGACACGCCTCTGCAACATTGCGTGGAGGTCGGGGGCAGTGCCTTTGGCATGGCAAACCGGGGTGGTGGTTCCTCTCTTCAAAAAAGGGGACCGGAGGGTGTGCTCCAACTTTAGAGGGATCACACTCCTCAGCCTCCCTGGGAAGGTCTATGCCAAGGTACTGGAGAGGAGAGTCCGGCCGTTGGTCGAACCTCGGATTCAGGAGGAGCAATGTGGTTTTCGTCCTGGCCGTGGCACATCGGACCAGCTCTTTACCCTCTCGAGAATTCTTGAGGGTTCGTGGGAGTTTGCCCAACCAGTTTACATGTGTTTTGTGGACTTGGAGAAGGCATTTGACCGCGTCCCTCGTGGATTTTTGTGGGGGGTGCTTCGGGAGTATGGGGTATCGGGCTTGTTGTTACGAGCTATTCGGTCTCTGTACGACCGTTGTGAGAGTTTAGTTCGCATTGCCAACACTCGGTCGGAGTCATTCCCAGTGAGAGTTGGACTCCGCCAGGGCTGCCCTTTGTCACCGGTCCTGTTCATAATTTTTATGGACAGGATTTCTAGGCGCAGCCAGGGAATGGAGGGTGTCATGCTTGGTGACCACAGGATCTCATCTCTGTTGTTTGCAGATGATGTTGTCCTGTTGGCTTCATCCAGCAATGACCTACAGCTCTTGCTGGGACGGTTTGCCGCTGAGTGTGAAGCGGCTGGGATGAGAATCAGCACCTCCAAGTCCGAGTCCATGGTCCTCAGCCGGAAAAAGGTGGATTGTCCTCTCCGGGTTGGGGACAGGCTCCTGCCCCAAGTGGAGGAGTTTAAGTATCTTGGGGTCTTGTTCACGAGTGAGGGGAAAATGGAGCGAGAGATCGACAGACGGATTGGAGCAGCATCTGCAGTGATGCGGACGTTGTACCGGTCTGTTGTGGTGAAGAGGGAGCTTAGTTCTAAGGCAAAGCTGTCGATTTACCAGTCAATCTACGTTCCTACTCTCACCTATGGTCACGAGCTTTGGGTAATGACCGAAAGAACGAGATCGCGGATACAAGCGGCTGAAATGAGCTTTCTCCGTAGGATTGCTGGACTCACCCTCAGAGTTAGGGTGAGGAGCTCAGTCATCCGGGAGAGGCTCAGAGTAGAACCGCTGCTCCTCCACATTGAAAGGAGTCAGTTGAGGTGGTATGGGCATCTGATTAGGATGCCTCCTGGACGCCTCCCACTTGAGGTGTTTCAGGCACGTCCCACTGGGAGGAGACCCCGGGGCAGACCCAGGACTCGGTGGAGAGACTATGTCTCCCAGCTAGTCTGGGAACGCCTTGGTATCCCCTCTGAAGAGCTGGAGCAGGTGGCTGGGGAGAGGGAAGTCTGGGCTTCTCTGCTTGAACTGCTGCCTCCGCGACCCGGACCTCCGGAAAAGCGGTAGAAGATGGATGGATGGATGGATGGACAATAATCAACAGTATCCTTGGAAATAAAAGCAGAAATACCAGCTACCCAACTAACATTCCAAAAAATAATAAATCGACTCCGAATGTGAATATACGTAGCTTCACCTGCAGATGAATTTAATAATTTTTTTGTTAACATTGGACCTAAACTGGCCCGAGAAATACCCACTACGGTGCCAACAGGTGATTCAATATGCAATAACACTGCTGTAAAAGACACCATCTTCATAAAGAACACAGACGAAAGAGAGGTCATTGAAATTGTTAAATCGTTCAAAAGTAAAACATCTACTGACTGCGATGGTATTGATATGCTACTAGTCAAAACTGTTATCGAATGCATTGTGAAACCACTGACGTATATCTGTAACCTGTCTCTCCAATCAGGTATATTTCCCAATGCAATGAAAATAGCTAAAGTAATTCCGATTTACAAGACAGGCAACAGAGGGGAACTCTCCAACTACAGACCAATTTCACTATTACCGCAATTTTCCAAGATACTTGAAAAAATATTCTATGAGAGAATTGACAACTTCATACTGAAGAATGATTTATTGTGTGAGCAGCAATATGGGTTCAGACACAAAAGGACAACAGCATATGCCTTAATGGAATTTACAGAAAAAATATCAACAGCCATTGAAAATAAAGAGTATTCAGTTGGAGTATTCCTGGATCTTAAAAAAGCATTTGATACAGTAGATCACAATCTATTATTAAAGAAACTACAAAATTGTGGTATTAGAGGGGTAGCACTGTCCTGGTTAAGAAGTTACTTAAAGAATAGATATCAGTTTGTATGTGTTAACAACAAAAACTCAGAGCTACTGAAGGTCACCTGTGGAGTCCCACAGGGTTCAGTTTTGGGACCATTATTATTCAATATGTATATAAATGATATATGTAAAGTTTCAGAAAAAATGGACTTAATATTGTTTGCTGATGACACTAACCTGCTATGCAGTGGAAACAATTTGGAACAACTTCTGGATACACTCGGAAAGGAATTAGGAAAGCTGAAACTGTGGTTTGATTCAAACAAATTAACGCTCAATTTAAGCAAGACAAAATTTATAGTCTTTAACAACCATCACAACTACCCAGTACCCAAACTCAGCGTAAATGGTGTAGAGATTGAAAGGGTATCCGAAACTAAATTCCTTGGAGTAATAATTGATAACAAACTGTGCTGGAAGCCACATATTAATTATATAAAAGGTAAAGTATCCAAATCAATTGCAATATTACACAGAGTGAAAAATTTGCTGAATCAACCCACACTATACACCTTGTATCATTCATTAATACTCCCATACATGACATATTGTAATGAAGTATGGGGAAATACATATAAAACAAACATATATCCACTCTTTATGCTTCAAAAGAGAGCTATTAGAATAATCAACAAAGCAGCTTACAGGGAACCAACAAACCCACTTTTTCTTAAACAAAAAACTCTCAAGTTGAAAGATCTGATCGACTTTAAAACCGCAATAATAATGTTCAAAGTGAAGAATCTATCACTGCCCGCAAATATCCAAAAGTTGTTCCAAACAAGGGAGAAACAATATCACTTCAGAGGAACATGTATATTTCAAAAGCCTACAGTGAGAACAACTACCAAGCAACACTGTATTTCAGTGCAAGGTGTCAGATTATGGAACGATTTTGGACCTGAATTAAAATCATGTACAAAGCTTGGACAATTTAAACAAAAACTAAAGGAAGAAATACTCCAAACATATTTACAAGACGACATGTAAACTCACATAAGGATTGACATTTCCAGCCTGTGTTGTGTTATAGCGTAGTTTTTCTTTTTTCTCTGTGACACTATGTCTTAGATTTGTTTTTGAATAGTAACCGCTTAACTTAGACTAGCTCAGTTTTCTTTTTCTCTCAGTCATATTTTGTCTTAGCCTTGTTTTAAATTGTAATCGCTCTTGTCTTGTTTTCTCTTTTTTCTCCTTTGAATTCTTGGATGGAATATGGGTGGGCAATATAAGCTGCGGCTTCAGCCATCACCCATTTCGGATAACTCACGTGGAATTGTATAGTAGAAGGAGTCTTTGTCTAATTTGACCTTGTTGTTATATTATACAGTTTCTTTTAACCTGTAATGTACTATCCGAAATAAATAAATTCATTCATTCATTCATTCAAATGGTGGACACCAGAGGTGAGGGGGGCCATCAAATTGAAGGAGTCCTTAGTTTTTTGCTTTTCTTATTTCAGACAAGGATGAAAAGATGTTTTTACCTTTACATGTTTCGATTGGCATCTGCAGTCTTCCTCAAAAGTGTCAACTGATCACTGTGAAGTGTCATTTATCAGCTGTTTTTCCTAGCCGTAGCCAGCCCACTGGATCTGACAGTTCCCAGGTGTGAGAAAGCATAAATGCCCCCTCACGCCAATTCATGACGTCTTTGCCTCGCTTCCTGATTTCTATGGCCTCCTTGATCCAATGTTTGTGTCTGTTACTCTCTGATCCAATGATTTTTGCACTGTCCCAGTCCGTAATGCAGTTATTTCTTTTGCAGTGATTTGATATTGCTGATTTTAGTGTCGCTTGTTCTGCCTTTTCTTTTTGCAATCTTGTGAGTCGTCCTTGTGTTTCCTTCTCACATTCCTTCTGGTGTTCTTTTTTCCTTGTGGTGAATGATCTTCCCATTTCGCCGATGTAAGTCTTGTTACGTAATTTACATGATATTTCATATATTACATTGCATTTTTTTTTATCTCGTTCTAGTTTGTCCTTGGGGTGTACTAATTACTGTCTTAATTTTTGTGTGGTTTTACCACTGTGTTTGTTTTGTGTTTTTTCATGATCCTTTGAATTGGTTCTGCTATCCCTTGGATGTATGGTATGGTTACGATGTCCTTGTTTTTGATTTCAGCTTTTGATCTGTGTCTTGTTTTCTGTTTGTTTTTTTGTTTTTTTGTTTTTGACTTGCTGTTGCCCTTTATTTATGGCTCATATTGGGTATTAGTAGAGTGTGAGAGCAGGTCTTATGTGGTTTTCTTTCTTCTGTCTGTCTTCTTCATCTGTGATGATGGTGGCCTGTTCACATAGTGTCCTGACAAACTGATAGTTTGTGTGCTGTGGGGTGTTCTGATATTCATAGTAGGTACTGATCCCTGTGGGTTGGTTTTCTGTAAACTGAGATTTTTATCCTGCCATCATCACTGTGATGGATTTTCAATTACGGGGGGCACGGCCAGCCCAGTGGATCTGACAGTTCTGCTGGGCTAGCTACTCCTAGGAAAAACAGCTGATAAATGACACTTCACAGCAATCAGCTGACACTTCTGAGGAAGACTGCAGACACCAGTCGAAACATGTACAGTCATGTGAAAAAATTAGGACACCCCTTTAAATATTCAGTTCTTTATTAAAAAATGCTCACGTATCTATGTCTAACCTAGTTTTTGCCATTGTAAGTGGGAATGAATGTGGGGGTGTCCTAAAAAAGATGGGGGGTGTCTTAATTTTTTCCTCACTATTTGGTTAGAATTACATTTTACAGAAAATTTGAAAAAAGTCTTTAATTCATTTTTAATTATTTAGTTGTATTACGTGAATCTCCCAGTATTTTAAACATTGATATTAAATATCCATATGTCCAAATATGTAAAAAAAAAAAACACACACAGGCTTATACAGGGTGTCCTAATTTTTTCACATGACTGTAAAGGTAAAAACATCTTTTTTTCATCCTTGTCTGAAATAAGAAAAGCAAAATAGTAATGACTGAAAGGGAAGACAAAATGAACCTACTCGAGATACTATAAAGGAGTCCTTCCAAGCTTGACTGGCATGTGGGACTCCTGAAGCAGCTGAGTTGTACCGGCAGGCTAAGCGGAGTGCAGCTTGAGTGGTTGCTCTTAGAGATAGGGTGAGGAGCTCAGTTAACCAAGGGAGGCTCAGAGTAGGGTCGCTGCTCCTCCACATACAAAGGAGCCAGTTGAGGTGGTTAGGGAATCTGATCAGGATGCCTCCTGGACACCTCCCACTTGAGGTGTTTCGGGCACGTCCCATTGGAAGGAGACCCCGGGGCAGACCCAGGACATGCTGAAGAGACTGTGTCTCTCAGCTGGCCTGGGAAGGCCTTGGTGTCCTCTGGACGCTGGAGCAGGTGACTGGGGAGAGGGAAGTCTGAGGTTCTCTGCTTGAATGTTGCTTCTGCGACCCAGATCTCTGGAAAAGTGGTAGAAGATGGATGGATGGATGGATGGATGGATGATTAAGTAATAAACTAAATTCTCATATAGGCCCGAACTGAAGAACTGGAAGAAGAAATTGAGGCCGAACGTTCAGCTCGAGCCAAAGTAGAGAAGCAGCGGTCTGACTTGTCCAGGGAGCTGGAGGAGATCAGTGAGAGGCTGGAGGAGGCTGGAGGAGCTGCAGCCGCTCAAGTGGAGATGAATAAAAAGCGCGAAGCTGAGTTCCTCAAGCTACGCCGGGAGTTGGAGGAATGCATGCTGCACCACGATGCTACCTCCGCCACTCTGCGTAAGAAACATGCGGACAGCGTGGCTGAGATGGGAGAGCAGCTGGACAGTATCCAGAGAGTTCGGCAGAAGCTGGAGAAGGAGAAGAGTGAGCTAAGGCTGGAGATGGATGACTTATCAAGCAATATGGAATCCATGGCCAAAGCAAAAGTGGGTTTTCAAATTTATCATCAGTTTGTTGTTTAGCTCCATGATGAAAACAAGAAGTTGAATCTTTGCTTTTGAATTTGAAGATTAATTTAGAGAAAATGTGCCGTTCACTCGAAGATCAAGTGAATGAGGTAAAAACCAAAGATGAGGAGCATGAGAGACTCATAAATGACCTGTCAAGCCAGAGAGCTCGGCTGCAGACAGAAAATGGTGAGGAGGATTTCACCTTATCTAATAAGTCACATAGGTTCACAGATGTACTGACAGTAGTTAATATTTTTTTCCACTTTTCATCTAGCTGAGATGTCCCGGCAACTAGAAGAGAAGGAGTCATTCATGTCACAGCTGAGCCGGGGAAAGCAAGCATTCATTCAGCAGATTGAGGAGTTGAAACGACTTCACGAAGAGGAGGTGAAGGTAAGGTCATACAAGCATGATGAGAATGATTAAAAGTTTCAAGGATTTACTGTGCTTCTTTGGTTGTGTTCAGGCTAAAAATGCCTTGGCTCACAGTTTGCAGTCATCTCGCCATGACTGCGAGCTACTGAGGGAGCAGTACGAGGAGGAGCAGGAGGCCAAAGCTGAGCTGCTCCGCTGCTTGTCCAAGACCAACAGCGAGGTAGCACAATGGAGGAATAAGTACGAGACTGATGCCATTCAACGCACTGAGGAGCTTGAGGAGGCAAAGTAAGAATCAACAGTTTAGTTCAGACCTTCTCTTGTGGTCTCGTCTTAATATATAATGCATGTTTTCTGACAGAAAGAAGCTAGCACTGCGTCTGCAGGATGCAGAGGAAGCTGTGGAGGCCGTAAACTCAAAGTGCTCCTCTCTTGAGAAGACAAAGCAGCGACTACAGGGAGAGGTGGATGACTTAATGACAGATGTGGAGAGATCTAATGTCGCTGCTGCTGCCCTGGACAAGAAGCAAAGAAATTTTGACAAGGTTTCAATACTTTCACAAAAAACTGCATGCTAAAACAATAGGCACAGCAAAGCTACCATGTGCAAGTTCCCAAAGATTTATGAGAATAGGTGTTCAGTAGTGTTGTAGTAATGTTGTAGTCAAGATCACATCAACACCAGACAGAGACTGTCTGGTGACAATACAAGACCAAGACAATACAATAAATATTTCAATCACTGAGAAATTTTTTAATATACAAGGAAAATGGTTAATACAATTCCAATATCCCTGACTGAATCAATGTTGAATTCCATCAAACCTAAATTTGAATCAGGACCACATGAACTGGAATTGAATCGATTCTGGAAATCACTGATGATAAGAAGCCCTGCTGATGGTGATCTATTTTTACTGCAGGTTGTGACTGAGTGGAAGCAGAAATATGAGGAGGGTCAAACAGAGTTGGAGTCATCTCTAAAGGAAGTGCGGTCTTTGGGCACCGATAACTTCAAGATGAAAAATGCCTTTGAAGAAAGTCTGGAACAACTGGAGACTCTCAAACGCGAAAATAAAAATCTGCAACGTGTGTCAAAGCCCTTTATCTATACTACTGCTATAGCTGTGCATTTTTGTTGTCTGAAAGTTAATAATTGCTTCTTGTTGCAGAGGAAATAATGGAGCTGACTGAGCAACTTGCAGAGACTGGAAAAACCATCCATGAACTTGAAAAGTCGAAGAAACAGTCAGAGCAGGAGAAGTTCGAGGCCCAAACAGCTCTGGAGGAGGCAGAAGTGAACAGATAAAATAAGTAAAATCAAAGGTGTTTGAATCAAAATCTTTCATGCTCATCAAACCTACTCTCCTTCCACTTAGGCCTCTCTGGGGCATGAAGAATCCAAGATCTTGCGAATCCAGCTGGAGCTGAACCAAGTGAAGTCTGAAGTTGAAAAGAAGATGGTGGAAAAGGACGAAGAAATCGAACAACTGAAGAGAAACAGCCAACGAATCATTGACACCATGCAAACTAACTTGGACACTGAGGTGAGGAGCAGGAATGACATCCTAAGGGTAAAGAAAAAGATGGAGGGAGATCTGAACGAGATGGAGATCCAGCTGAGCCACGCAAACAGGCAGGCCACCGAGTCTCAGAAACAGCTGAGAAACGTACAGGTTCAGCTAAAGGTTAGGAATGTTTGTACACACAAACATGCTTGCTTTATTGAATCAAATGGAAATCAGTAACATTTTTTAAATGCTGACTAGGAGGTCCAGATTCACCTTGAGGATGTCCTGAGAAACAACGATGACATGAAGGAGCAAGTTGCCATGTCCGAGCGCAGGGGTAACCTCACGCAGGCTGAGATGGAAGAGATCCGAGCCACTCTGGAGCAAACAGAGCGAAGCCACAAGCTAGCAGAACAAGAACTGTTGGATGCCAGTGAGAGAGTGCAGCTGCTTCACTCACAGGTTCCGATTCATCAGTTTTTATGTTTATGCTCCACTTCAGCCTTACAGATCACCACACTGATTAAAATTATGATTTTAGAATAAAAATGGATGACACTACAGTTACTGCAGAGACTGCTCTTCCAAAAGGCTGCAGGTCATCTACCCCACACAGAACTTTACAGTTAACAACTTTTTTCCCCACGGACTCCAATTCAAAAGAGGTTTTTATCTTTTGGGAAATTACTTTTAACCTAGAAATGTTCAACATCATTTATAAAAGACTACAGCACAGAAAACAGTTCAGTTTTATGTATAATACAGGCTTATTTGTTTGCATGGTACAATAAAAGTAGAATCAACAATTAAAGAATAAAAAAAACCTAGCATTTATTTGAATATCCTACAAACTATTATTTTTAGCTGATACATGTTCTATTTTAACCTCTTGCACTCCGGTGTACCGCGGGCAGGCACGTCTCTGCGTCCTAGGGCGCACACTGTGCGTCCTAGGAGGCATTGAAAAAAAAAAAGCTGCATTTCCGTTCTTCCACTACAGACACAGCCGCGAACAGAAAGCCGAAGGAGTGCTTTGATTGGTTTAGATGTGATTGACCTCTCATTCAACTAATAAGAGCCTTGAATTGGGTTTCTGAAACCTTGAAGAACCAATGACTGAAAACCTAGCAAGAAGGATCCGCCTACCAACGGCTGCGAATACAGTCAGCCAATTGAAGCACAGAAGTTCGAAAGCTGTTTTGTGTAAGGCTGGGTGACACACAGGCGTTCGCCAGTCTTTTTTTCTTATTACTGTTCTTATTTGTTTTGAAAAATCGTTCGCCAAAACCACAATCATGGAAGCGCAAAATCGCAATAATGGAATTATGGTTTGACCGGGTCGCGTGACCAGAACCACGAGTCCGTAACAAGCGGACCAGCTTCATGTTCGTTTGACAATGAGGAAGAGAAGTTCGCCAGCTACGCTGCTGTTGTGGACAGGTAAGTGTTATAAGCTAAATTATTCTTTATCCCTGAAAATTGTAATCCAAATGACTTTTGACCGATCGGTAAATTACAACTGTGCGTTATCGCAACATGATGAACCTGGACCGCTACGGTCCGGGTCCGTCATGTTGCGAACGCCCCCCCCCTTCCCGCTACTCTTCTGTAGCATCTCCTGGGTCTGCCCCGGGGTCTCCTCCCAGTGCAACTTGCATGAACCACCTCGAGTGGGAGACGTCCAGAAAGCATCCTAATTAGATGCCCAAACCACCTCAACTAGCTCCTTTCGATGTGGAGTAGCAGCTTTGCACTGAGCCTCTCTCAGAGAACTGAGCTCCTCAGCCTATCTCTAAGGGTGAATCCAGCAATCCTACGGTAAAAGCTCATTTCAGCCGCTTGTATCCATGATCTCATTCTTTCGGCCATTACCCAAAGTTCAGGACCATAGGTGAGGGTAGGAATGTAGATTGAGCGGTAAATATAGGTCGTGGTAAGGTAAATATGTAAGTAGCCTGTAACATAAGGATGTTCTAATAAGCTTTCATATTAGTGCCAATATTTCTGTTATTGGTTTTCTTCTATATTTCTTGTAATTTTATATTCATTTGTTTTTACTTTTAGGGTGACTTGTAACATCTGTCCAGGGACTACAGATGAAAAATAGCCTTTTGGCTAATTTTGACACATTTACAAAACTGTTCATTAACGTGCACTGTCCCTGCTAAATAAACCAATAAATAAAAATAAAATAAATAAATAAATCGACAGCTTTGCCTAAGAGCTCAGCTCCCTCTTCACCACAACAGATTGGTACAACATCTGCATCACCGCAGATGCTGTTCTGATTTGTCAGTCTCCCACATCATTTTCCCATCATTCGTTAATAAGACCCCGAAATACTTAAACTCCTCAACTTGAGGCAGGACTTTGTCCCCAATCCGGAGAGGACAATCCATACTTTTCTGGCTGAACACTATGAACTCGGACTTGGAGGTACTGATTTTCATCCCGGCCGCTTCACACTCGGTAGCAAAACCATCCCAGTAAGACCTGTAGGTCACTGCTCGATGAAGCCAACAGGACAACATCATGTACAAACAGCAGAAATGAGATGATGTGGTCACCAAACATGACACCCTCCGTTCCTTGGCTGCAACTAGAAATCCTGTTCATAAAAATTATGCATAGGATCGTGAAAAAGGGCAGCCCTGGCGGAGTCCAACTCTCACTGGGAATGAGTTCGACTGAGTGTTGGCAAATGAACCAAACTCTTGTAATGTCAAAGACCGGATAGCTCGTAGCAACAAGCCTGATACCCTATACTCCCAAAGTACCCCAAAAGCTGGCTGGTGGATCGCCACCTTATCATAGTGGGGGATGGGGGAGGGGATTGTGAGCCCTCGTGATCCCAGGAGCTATGTTGTTGGGGGCAATTCGCCCTTGGTAGGGTCTTCCAAGAAAAAGCAGGTCCTGGGTGAAGGGCTAGACTGAGAGCGATTCAATAGATTTTCATGATGAATGTTCAACCAAGGATTCAGTGGCCCCACCCTGGAGCCAGGCCTGGGGGAGGAACTCGATGGCAAGTACCTGCTGGCAGGGTTTGTGCCCATGGGATCCAGCTGGACTCAGCCCAAACGAGCTACATGGGTCTGCCCTCCAGTGGGCTCACCACCTGCAGGAGGGATCATGGGGGTCCGGTGCTATGTGGATCGGGCACCAGTCAAAGACAGAGACCTTGGCAGTCCAATCTCCAGCTTACCCGTGTAATTTGAAATGAATTCCAGCTACCAAGACCAGGTGGCAGCATTGCACCAAAAAAGAGTGAATCTCTGTGTGACAGTTACAATACTCACCCTACTGGAAAAACAGTGATACAGCAAAAATGAACAGCTCAACCCTGAGGGAAAATTTATTATACACTAGATTTCTGCAATGAAAACAACCCTGAATGGATAAATGGGTAACTCCACTAAAGGCAGCTAACTGCTGATGAGAGAGGAGCGGTCCCAGCCAGAGTATAGCAAACTATAGTAAAATAAGCAAAAATAAAATTTAGGAATGAGATATATTATTAAGTGTTGGTAGATCAAACAGCTAGGGCAACGGCTGTCTTGTGGGGTGAACACACCGTATAGACCAGGGGTGTCAAACTCATTTTAGCTCGGTAGGCCAGATCAATAAAATAATAACGCAACAACCTAATGGCAACTCCAAATTTAGTACAAAGAAGTACAAATGCATTATGAAATGTTTACATTTATTGAACCATTGATCTTTTACAAAACATAAACAACCTGAATGAGTTGAGAGTAATGACCCCAGTTACATTGCCTTTATTGGATTATTCTGTTTGCATGGCCACTTGAATAATCAGATAACTGCAGAAATCCAATCATAGCCAGTTTATTAGTGTACATGTAAACATGATTATTGACCATGTTTATATGCACATGAATAAACTGGTTATGATTGGATTTCTGGAGTTTCAATCCAGATTAAGACCCTTAATCAATTTTTGGCAGGCAAAATACAGAATTATTGACCTTTGAGACTATTTCACAAGTGTGAGAGAGCAAGTTAGAGTATCATACTCACAATTTAATCCTGAACCAAATAAAATCATTTTTAAAGCATGCAAACTGTTTCAATTAACATTAAGACCTTTAACCTCTTGCACTCCGGGATACCGCGGGCGGTCACGTCTCTGTGTCCTAGTGCGTCCTCGTGCGTCCTAGTGCGCACTGTGCGTCTCAGTGCGCACTGAAAAAAAAAAGCTGCATTTCCGTTCTTCCACTACAGACACAGCCGCGAACAAAAAGCCAAAGGAGTGCTTTGATTGGTTTAGATTTGATTGACTTCTCATTCGATTAATAAGAGCCTTGAATTGGGTTTCTGAAACCTTGAAGAACCAATGACTGAAAACCTAGCAAGAAGGACCCGCCTACCAATGACTGCGAATACAACGAGCCAATTGAAGCAGAGAAGTTCGACGATTGAAAGCGTGCGTCCCGTGCGTAAAATCTGTTTTGTCTAAGCCGTTGTGTGTAACGGTAGCGTTCACCAGTCTTTTTTTTTATTACTACTGTTCTTATTTGTTTTGAAAAATCGTTCGCCAAAACCGCAATCATGGAAGCGCAAAACCGCAATAATGGAATCATGGTTTGACCAGGTCGCATGACCAGAACCACGAGTCATAACAAGCGGACCAGCGTCATGTTCGTCTAACAATGAGGAACAGATGTTCGCCAGCGACACTGCTGTTGTGGACAGGTAAGTGTTATAAGCTAAATTATTCTTTAGCACTGAAAATAGTAATAAAAATGACTTTTGACAGATCGGTAAATTACAACTGTGCGTCATCGCCACATGACGGACCGCGGTGCACGGTCCGGTCCGTGGTACCGTGCTCCTCTGTAGCGGCGGGGGGGGGGGAGTTGTTATCCTCTACATTGCAGATATTTTAGTATAATTTTTATTGCACTGTAGGTTATTTTTTCTTGTAAAAAAGGCCACACATTTTTTACGTGGCATGCTTCTTTGTGTGTGGGGGGCTTGTTTGTTCATTCATGAATGAATAAACAACCCCCCCCCCCACACACACACACACAGAGCCCTGAGTGTCACCTTTCATTAGAGCCCAAGATCAAGCTTCTATATTGAATCATTCAAAAGTTATAGATGTTTTTCCAAACTGTGCCATTTGGCACAATTTGGCACAGTTCAAAAACGCCTGGGAACAACCTGAGAAAAAAGCTGTGTAATATATTCATTTTTTGTGGTACTGTTACAAAATTTTGACCTCAGCTGGATAACACTTGGTTCTACATTTCTGTTGCATTTTCCAGCCCGGATCTGACAGCTGTGTGTTATTTGCAAGCATTTATATCAAAAAAAAAACCCACCCAGGCGAACTTTATTTTCTTCAAGTT
The DNA here is from genome assembly GCA_020510985.1 of Pholidichthys leucotaenia. Lineage (NCBI taxonomy): Eukaryota > Metazoa > Chordata > Actinopteri > Cichliformes > Pholidichthyidae > Pholidichthys > Pholidichthys leucotaenia. The sequence continues at coordinate 321,115,761 of CM035838.1, forward strand.
CAGTATGTTTAGATGACTGTTACTCAGTGGCAGGAGCACTTAGAGATTAGAGAGATTATGACTGTTTTGCCAAAAAAATCAAAGTGTTTTCTTTTAAATGAGACCAACCCCATGAAGATGCTGCAAAGTGTTGAAGAACAGCTTTTGATTTACTTTGGGTATGTTATTTTTTGGCGTTTTTAGGGAAACTGACCAGAGTGCAAGGGGTTAATCAATTTTTGACAGGTGAAATAACATATTTATAAGCTATAACAGCCCCATTATATTCACAATTTAACCCTGAACAACTAAATCAAGTTATTTTTAAAGCATGAAAACCATTTCAATCAACATTAAGACCCTTAATTTTTGGCAAGTGAAATAACATATTTATAAGCTATAACAGCCTTTTGAGATTATTCACAAGCTGGACAGAACATGTTATATTATAGTCATATATGCTCCTACGGGGCAGAGAGGACAAGCCCATGTGCTGGATGGTGTTGTGCATTTATTAACAAAAAGAACGTAACAGTGCAAAAATGGTGCTGTGCATACAAAAATTATTGGACAAGAATAAACTTACAGCGAGCGTCCCAGGGCCGGCTTTGCCCAACGGATGCAGGAGTAGAGTAGGAGAATAGCTGATGGGAACCAGTTTGACATTCAATGTAGTGACAGTAACAAAGTGAACAAGTTGAGCTTAAACAGTGAATGTAAAATTACAAGAGTGATCACAGGTGTGGGATCATCTGAGCAGGGGGAAGGGAAACGCCAACGAATAATTAGAATCAGCTGGAGATAATGAGAGGAAGGAACGGTTGACAGCTTTAACAGGCGGCGTCAAAACAACACCAGAAAACGTCACCTCCCAGCTGCCAGCCTACAGAAATAAATATAAACAAAGCTCAATACAGACTAGAGAATAACTACAAATAAAGCAAGAGATAATCAAAACAACCTGAAACATAAACAGACAAATAAAAGGCAGGAACAACTCAAAAAGGGAACCAAAAAAATACAACAGGTACAGTAGATACACAGACAGATACAAGCCATGAACCTGAGTTTGGAAGAAAATCCAAACTCAGTTCATGACAGAGCCCCCTTCTCAAGGGGTGGATCCCAGACACCCAGAGTAACATCAAACAAACAAAAAAGGAAACCCCCCCCCCCCTTCCCCAGAAGAGGTACAACAATAACCCACCCCGGGTAGATGGTGAGGGGGAACAGGCTAGGAGGGAACACCAAAAAAACCCCACTCAGGGCCCACACCAGGAAAAAATACAGAGTTCAGGCCCCCCAAGTCAAGGAGCTCGAAAGTTCAGGGGAGGGGGGGGGGACCAAAGTCCCAAACCTGGTGGACGGCCAGATGGTCCGAGCCAGGTGGCCAGCCAGAAAACATGGGCCACCCAACCCAACGGCTCAGTCCGTCAGGTGGTCGACCAGGGTTCTTCAGCCACCCGCACAGAAGAGGTGGTTCAGCAGGTGGCTCCCCCACAAGGAGACTTAACCACGGATAGGAAGGCTGATAGGAATAACCCCAGATAATAACCACAGATAGGAAGGAACCCCAACAGCATCTGGCTGATGGAGGAGGGGGGCCACAACAATGTCTGGCAGAGAAGGAGAGGGGACCACAACGGCATCTGGCAGGGAAGGAGAGAGGACCACGATGCCCTTGGTGGTCTCAGGTTGAAGTAACGTTGCACCCGTGGTGGCTCCGGGCTGGAGCACTGCAGCACCCTCGGTGGCTCCAGGCTGGAGCACTGCAGCACCCTCGGTGGCTCCGGGCTGGAGCTCTGCAGCACCCTCAGTGGCTCCAGGCTGGAGCACTGCAGCACCCTTGGTGGGCCCCGGCTGGGCCAACGTAGCACCCACGGTGGACCCCGGCTGGGCCAACGTTGCGCCCACAGTGGATCCGGACTGGGCCAATGCTGCACCCAGGGTGGACACCGGGCTGGAGGATAGCACCCAAGGTGGGCCCATAGTGGAACGCAGCACCCACGTCAGCTCCAAGCTGGGGCACAGCACCCATGATGTTCCCCACATGGACTGCAGAACCCACGGAGACTTGTATTACGGTGGGAGAACCCAAATGGTGGCCTCCAGCAGGGGACAAACTGCACCCGCAGAGGACCTGGCCTGGGCCGTAGCTGCACCCACGGAGGTCCTGGGCTGGGATGGGACACCCAAGATGACCTTGGCGGGAGAAGCTGGACCCAGGGTGACCTCCAGCTGCGAACTTGGATCCTCGGAGACATCTGGCGGTGTAAGATCGTCTCCGGCGACACTGAAAGAGAGCTCAGACACAGCACAAAAAGAAGGGAGGTCAGGGTCACTGGCAGCGGTGGAGCCCAGCGAGGTGAACTCAGGTACAGTGGGCGGCTGCACCTGGCTGTCCTCAGCAAGAGCCAGGCAAGATTGCTCGAGGAGTGAAAGAAGATAAACAAAAGAGAGCACTTGCCTGAGCTCAAGCTTCACTGCCGTCCAGGACTCTGATGATCTAGGTGGCGATGAATTTTCGGGCTCGGCCCTCAGGAGGTCCAGGTCAGGCTCCCACTCTGCTGCGGCGGCCTCCGCAGCAGGCATGATGGTTGTAGCAGTCTTATTTGCCCCAGCCATCGTGATCCACTCTGGTGATTCCTCCGGCGTGGAAGCTGGGGATAGGCTCCATGTTGGCTCTGGAGTTGGATCCTCCAGGGCCAGCAGCTCCTCCACTGTCTGACGGCTTGGTTCTGGAACCGACGGACACTCAGGGGTTGATGGGGGAGCCACGGAGAGGATAGGAGAAGGTTTTACAATTGCAGCAGGAGGAGAGAACTCAAGTGACTGCTTTACCTGAGTCTCTCCCCCAGGAGAGAGACAAGGCCTATCATTACAAGATGGAATAGAATGAAAAAGCACTTGCCTGACATCCTGGATCTTAATATTCTCTGCTGCAGGTGATGGGCTGTCATCCCCCTCCGTGTCAATGGCTATTCTGGCCCCCTCAAAGGATTGTGGAGGAGCCGGCTCAGATGACACAGAAGTGGGCATTACCGGGGAAACCCTAGAGGACCTCTCGGCAGCAGGAGGGAACGTCGAGGCGACCGGAGTTGCGGCAGCAGCGGAGAGAAGATGGGCTGGCGGAACAGCCTGAGAAGAGCAAGGGGAGAGAGGCTCTGCCGCGGGAATTGTCGGGCTCGGTATAGGGAAGATGGCTGCCGAAGAGGAGGAGGGCTTCCTCTGGTGATCCAATGCAAGATAACGCTGTTTTCGGGGAGTGTGAGATGCACAGGTTGGTGCTGGTGAAGCGGGCAGACCGGGAGAAGAGGAGGACAGCTGTCGTAGAGAACGCTTCTGCTTCAGCTTGGCAGGGAATGCCCTTGTCGAGAAGTCAGGGAATGCCCGCTGGAGCGCGCAGACCGTGGAGAGCAGCTCTGTGTATTGCAGGCACTTCCAGAGGCTGGAGTGTGCCTCCAGAATACCCACAGCTCCATCCAAACACTCCCACTTCTTTTTAGGGCCTCGGGACTCGAGAGCCTCATCCACGAAATCTCGGTTGAAATTTTGCTGTCCATTCCTCCTCCAGCGTAGGAATCCCTGCTGCCAACCCTCCTTTGTTTCGTCAAGGTTGGAGAGCCAGGGACATGATGCGCTCCAGGAAAACAGGTGGGCGAAAAAGCACAAAAAGATGAAAAAAGCACAAACAACACCACCGCTGGGTTTTTCTGGTCGGTCGCTATATTGTGTCATATATGCCCCTATGGGGCAGAGAGGACAAACCCATGTGCTGGATGGTGTGGTGCATTTATTAACAAAAAGAGCGTAACAGTGCAAAAATGGTGCTGTGCATACAAAAATTACTGGACAAGAATAAACATACAGCAAGCATCCCTGGGCTGGCATCCCCCAGTGGACGCAGGAGTGGAGTAGGAGAATAGCTGAGGGGAACCAGTTTGACATTCATTGTAGTGACAGTAACAAAGTGAACAAATTGAGCTTAAATAGTGAATGTAAAATTACAAGAGTGATCACAGGTGTGGGATCACCTGAGCAGGGGAAAGGGTAACAACAACTAATAATTAGAATCAGCTGGAGATGATGAGAGGGAGGAACGGCTGACAGCTTTAACAGGCAGCGTCAAAACAACCCCGGAAAATGTCACCTCCCAGCTGCCAGCCCACAGAAATAAATATAAACAAAGCTCAATACAGACTAGAGAATAACTACAAATAAAGCAAGAGATAATCAAAACAACCTGAAACATAAACAGACAAATAAAAGGCAGGAACAACTCAAAAAGGGAACCAAAAAATACAACAGGTAAATATACAGAGAAAAGCCATGAACCTGAGTTTCAAAGAAAATCCAAACTCAAGTCATGACATTATAACCTTCACAATTCAACCTTGAAGAACCAAATCAAGTATTTTTTGACAGATAAAATGTTTGAATCCAAATTGAGCCTTAATGAATTTTTGGCATATGATGCATACATTTTATGGATTCTACTTGCAATATATTGTATAATTATAGGAGTTAAATAATGCACAGACACTAGTATTCATGGAAAAAAAAGTTTGATTGACTTTTACATTGTTATACATGGATTTTGTTAATTTCAGCACACTTTTCTTATATAAGGCAAAATATTAAAAGCTGCTACAGGATAAAATGCCACATCTTATTATTCTAACACAAAACTCATGGGTCTAAAATTATGACTAATCCCTCATCGCATTTGGGGCGGCGCGGTGGAGCAGTGGTTTACACTGTGGCAGCACAGCAACTCACTCTTGGCCATGGGATCCCTGGTTCGATCCCAGCCCCTGACCAACAGTGATCTGTTTGGAGTTTGCATGCTCTCCCCGTGTCTGTGTGGGTTTACTCTGGGAGTTCTCCGGTTTCCTCCCACAGGCCAAAAAACATGCAGGTTAGGTTAATTGGAGACTCTAAAGTGGCCCTAGGTGTGAATGTGTGTGCGAATGGTAAAAGGGATAGTGCCGTACCGTGGCTGCTTCATCCATCCAGGTGGATGCCCTCAATTTCCCTTCTGGGGATCAATAAAGTATACAAAATCAAAAAAATCAAATTAAATATTCACAGACATACCTTCGCAAATTACATGGACAAAAAGTTATGTCTGCTTTACTCAAAAGCAGCCCTCAGAATCAGATGAGAAATGGCTTTAGCCGAGCGAGGTACACTCCCGCAGTGAGCCGATCAGTTTCTGGCGGCCCATCACTTTTTGACAAGACACCTGCAGCTTCTCTTCTTTTTAACATGTTCAAAAAATTTTGTGACAAGAAAAACTGGTTCCGACCGTAAAAACATCTGGCAAAAGGCAGCAAACTGACACCCCCCAGCACCTGCTGAGCTGCGAGACACAGGGGTAAATGTATTTTTAAAGAACAGTTATTAAATACAGTAAATATATTGACATTTCAGTGTGTGCTGGATCCACTATCCATAAAAATGACTTATTGCATATTTTTAGCAATGGGGAGAAGGGATAGTAACAGATGCAGGTGGGAAAAATTTGCCTTGGAGTTTTTCTGGAAGAAATCCTGTCCTCCTGACCTGCATAACAGACTCCCTCAGTGGAAATCAGGGATCACTTTTGTGTCTGCTACTCTTGTGTGACCCCAAATGGACAAACTGAGAATACCAGTTACTCTATGTTATTGAAAAAGTGCTGTTCAGGTATTCTATTATTTAAGTTTCACACTGCAACTACATCCCATGGGCTGGTTTGGACTCTCTGGCAGGCCGGATTTGGCCCGTGGGCCGTATGTTTAACACTCCTGGTATAGACATATTTTTAAAAAAAGATCATAATTGCCGAGCTAAGCTAACACTAACAACCTGATCTACTGGACCATCCAGGCCAATGGATGTCTGGGGAGGCTGAAATTTGCTATAAACACTGCAGTTCTGTTTGACAGTTGTATGATGTGTACTATCAGATTGGCTAATAAAATAGCCCTGGATCCCAACCATGTTTTACATAGACAGTACCAATTTTTTTGGTATACTTTATTAATCCCAGAGGGAAATTACAGGGCATCCAGGGATGGATGAGGCAGCCAAGGTGCAGCGCCAATCCCTTCACCATTCACACACACATTCACACCTAGGGCCACTTTAGAGTCTCCAATTAACCTAACTTTCATGTTTTTGGCCTGTGGGAGGAAACCAGAGTACCTGGGGTAAACCCATGCAGACACGGGGCGAACATGCAAACTCCACACAGAAGGGTCACCGATGGTCAGGGGGTGGGATCGAACCCACGATGGTCAGGGGTGGAATCAATCCTGTGACCTTCTTACTGTGCTGCCACAATGCTAACCATTGCTCCACCAAGGTAATTTTTTCCCTATGAGAGGCGCTTTAGAGTGCCCGAATGCAGAAAAAAAATCACTGTCTTTGCTGTTGAGATATAGTTTATATGGCATTTTGATCTCGACCTTTGATCTTTTGTCACCAAAAGTATAGCCATAGGTGCTAGTCCCAAGGTCAACCTATGTACCAAGTTTGGTGGCCATAGCCCCATTCCCTGTCCAGTTAGATCGTGGATGTAACTGGCCAGCCGGCCCCATATAGCACCAACCATCACCCACACCATTGTATTGACATGAGTAAAAAGGGTTAATTTCTTAGGCTAATTTCATGTCCTTAAATGGTTAACGGTTTTCAAATTTTTGTATCTTAATGATGACCACAGAATACCAGCCTCACCAACAGTCGGAAGAAGCTGGAGGCCGACCTCTCTCAGATTCAGAGTGAGATAGATGACAGCTTGCAAGCATCCAGAAATGCTGAGGAGAAGGCCAAGAGGGCCATCACAGATGTAAGTGGCCATTTCTAAGATTTAAAATAAAAACAGAGCTATGCACTCACTTTGCCATTGTATTTTATTTGTTTTCAGGCTGCCATGATGGCTGAGGAGCTTAAAAAGGAGCAGGACACGAGCGCACACCTGGAGAGGATGAAGAAGAACCTGGAGGCCACGGTAAAGGACCTCCAGCAGCGACTGGATGAGGCTGAGAACCTCGCTATGAAAGGCGGGAAAAAGCAACTTCAAAAACTGGAGGCCAGGGTAATGATTCTGATTCAATCTCATCATCTTGTAAATTCTGAGGAAGATTGACTGATCTATAGGTTATACAGTTATATTTGGTCACCTGCAGGTGCGGGAACTTGAGAATGAGCTCGAGGCAGAGCAAAGGCATGGGTCAGAATCTGTGAAAGGTGTGCGCAAGCTTGAGCGCAGGATTAAAGAGCTCACCTATCAGGTAGAAACCCTTCTTCCATTTTATGGAAAAGATATGCACTGATTCAATAAATGCAAACCACTTGAGGATCTTTTTTGTGATCATTTTTTAAGTCTGATGAGGACAAGAAGAACATGATGAGGCTGCAAGAGCTGGTGGACAAACTCCAACTGAAGGTCAAAGCGTACAAGAGGCAGGCTGAAGAGGCTGTGAGTGACACATTAAAGTGTGCCTTTTATGCACCTTATCCACAGATGTTGGCACAGTATAGAAATAGTGTTAATGATATGTCTGACATGTTTTGGTCAGAACATCTTCGGGTTTAAATAGTGCAGTACCAATTTATACCCAGCTAAAGGAGCCATACTTACCGTTTTTGTGCATTTTACTTTAAATGCTAATGAGCCCAGCCTCATTTCTGAGATTTGTTGTTGATACGAATGGTGCCAACTAAATAATGTAAAATTGGCTGAATGTGAGAATGTAAAAGGTCAAATAAAGCCTTATTGGAAACAGGGTTGTATGGTTTGAGTTGTCGATAGACTAGGATCAGTCTGTGGGACATAATAAGCACAGAAAGAACCCTGAATAAATTATCTGCCATTAGCAGCAGTGGTTAGCTGCTAATGGCAGTGGTAATCGTTCAACAGTTGTCCTAGCTACAGTATAATAATGTAACGTCGGGGCCATGTTAAGGGGGGAAGGGATTTCCCAGCATGCTTTGCCAGTTGAAAACGTTACTGTGTGTGTGTGTATTAAATGTGTTATTACTGAGTTATACTGCTGTGTCATTATAACTGCGTTATAATGACCCAGCAGTGTTTAGCAGGATTAGGGCAAGATGTATCATGTGTGTGTAACCATGATTGAAACGGAGGTCTGGGAGAATGACCTCCCCTCCTCTCTGTGCTCAGAAGCAAGTTGGGGGTTGGTGGTGTGTAAATAAAGCCTGTTCGTCACAACCATCTTGCTCCTCTTTCTTTGTGTGAATCCTGCAAACGTCACACTGGTGTCAGGAGTGGGGATGGAGCAAGATGAGGATCCAGGCGGAGGTCCAACGGCCGGAGCGGTTCATCGCTCGGCTGGGAACGGAGCGTAGAGCTGAGACGCCGGCACCCCCGGAGAGGCTCGCCACGATGGACGGAGCAGAGGACCCGATGGGACTGAGCAGAGCAAACCAGCCCCGTTTCCTGCCCTTTTCAGGGCAGGACGGGCTGGCGATTCCAGAGCAATTAGGAGCAGCGATTGACCGGGAGATGACCGTCCCATCCGTCCAGCAGCGGGCCAAGATTCCCCGCTACAACGGCAAGAACCTGTTGGATGACCACCTGGCCCAGGTCGAGTTGGCTGCCGCGCTGAACGACTGGTCATCGGAGGAAACCACCGTGCTGAGAGCGAGTGGGAGGAGGAGCTACGGCAGCGCATGCATGAAGGAGACAGCGGCGGCGACGCGAGGAAGGGGGGCTTCCGCTGCACAGAGCCAGGGTACTTCACACGGTTACTGCCCCGCACGCAGCGCACGACAAACTGGCCCCTCGCCAACGTTAAATTAGAGCGAGGTGGCATGGACAGGTAAAGGCCGCCTCCTGCAGATGCTTCCCCGGCGGTGACGTTACAGAGGCCTTCAGAGCGCAGCAGTAGCGGAGTGAGCAGGACGAAGCTGCGGCCATTTCCCAGGCGCGGCAAGGGCTGGACGCATGGACGTGGGCCAGCGGCCACCTGGGAGACCTGGCAGCGGTGGGAGTCGGCCGGAGCGGGCATGGGACTCCCGCTGCCAGAGGAGGAACTGTGCGTGTCCTACTGCCACCCGCAGATGCTTCCCCTTTCGGTTACGTCACGGAGGCCCTCGGCGCAGCAGCGACGCGCAGCAGCGACGCGCAGCAGCGACGCGCAGCAGCGACGCGCAGCAGCGACGCGCAGCAGCGGAGCGAGCAGGACGAAGATCCGGCCATTTTCCAGGCGCGGTAGGGGCTGGATGCATGGACGTGGGCCAGCGGCCGCCTGGGAGACCTGGCAGCGGTGGGAGTCGGCCGGAGTGGGCATGGGACTCCCGCTGCCAGGGAAGGGACTGTGCGTGGTCCTACAGAGGCTGTCAGATGTGTCCATCCGCCCGCTGGTGGCCAAATCGGAACCCTACCCCAGCCAGATATTCCGACCGAGACTCAGATGGACACTGGATGGCCCGTGCGTGCCGCCCCGGCACCAGGCTGACTCGCGTTGGATTTCTGAAAGTGGACTTTGAATTTTCTGGGGACAGAAACCAGTCCAGGGGAGGGCAGCGTAATGTCGGGGCCATGTTAAGGGGGGCAGGGATTTCCCAGCATGCTTTGCCAGTTGAAAACATTACTGTGTGTGTGTGTATTAAATGTGTTATTACTGAGTTATACTGCTGTGTCATTATAACTGCGTTATAATGACCCAGCAGTGTTTAGCAGGATTAGGGCAAGATGTATCATGTGTGTAACCATGATTGAAACGGAGGTCTGGGAGAATGACCTCCCCTCCTCTCTGTGCTCAGAAGCAAGTTGGGGGTTGGTGGTGTGTAAATAAAGCCTGTTCGTCACAACCATCTTGCTCCTCTTTTTTTGTGTGAATCCCGCAAACGTCACAATAAACTCTTTTAAAATATAGCAAAATAACAGTTAAAAATGAGCTATATGGTCAAGTACTGGTAGATGATCCAGCTGAGAACACAGATGTCTAGTGGGGATGGATATAATATACAGAAAATAACCATAAAAATTGGCATAGACTGTCAGTTAAAGGCTAGCAGGCTCTCTATACTAGTGTGAGGGCCAACTTGGTTAAAAAAACTGAGACTGATTTCAGATTATCATAGCAAAATATAGCAAAATAAGGCAGAATTGCAAAAGATGTATAATATCGACTGGATTTACAAAATGAGCTGGTCTAGTATGGTGACTGGAATCTACAGCAAAGAACCATAAAATCCCTTGTCGTGCTCACTTGCACCACAGAGCTAACCATGTTAAAGGTTAAAAAATTACCCAGGTAATGTCGGCCAGAAGATGGGCCAAAATAATGTGAGATACAGCAGGGGAAATAAGTATTGAACACATCAACATTTTTCTCCATCCATCCATCCATCTTCTACCGCTTTTCCGGAGGTCCGGGTAGCGGAGGCAGCAGTTCAAGCAGAGAAGCCCAGACTTCCCTCTCCCCAGCCACCTGCTCCAGCTCTTCAGAGAGGATACCAAGGCGTTCCCAGACCAGCTGGGAGGCATAGTCTCTCCACCGAGTCCTGGGTCTGCCCCGGGGTCTCCTCCCAGTGGGACGTGCCCAAAACATCTCAAGTGGGAGGCGTCCAGGAAGCATCCTAATCAGATGCCCATACCACCTCAGCTGACTCCTTTCAATGTGGAGGAGCAGCGGTTCTACTCTGAGCCTCTCCCGGATGACTGAGCTCCTCATCCTATCTCTGAGGGTGAGTCCAGCAATCCTACGGAGAAAGCTCATTTCATCCGCTTGTATCCGCAATCTCGTTCTTTTGGTCATTACCCAAAGCTCGTGACCATAGGTGAGAGTAGGAACGTAGATTGACTGGTAAATCAACAGCTTTGCCTTAGAACTAAGCTCCCTCTTCACCACAACAGACTGGTACAACGTCCGCATCACTGCAGATGCTGCTCCAATCTGTCTGTCAATCTCTCGCTCCCTTTTCCCCTCACTCGTGAAAGACCCCAAGATACTTAAACTCCTCCACTTGGGGCAGGAGCCTGTCCCCAACCCAGAGAGGACAATCCACCTTTTTCCGGCTGAGGACCATGGACTCAGACTTGGAGGTGCTGATTCTCTTCCCAGCCGCTTCACACTCAGCGGCAAACCGTCCCAGCAAGAGCTGTAGGCCATTGCTGGATGAAGCCAACAGGACAACATCATCTGCAAACAACAGAGATGAGATCCTGTGGTCACCAAGCATGACACCCTCCATTCCCTGGCTGCACCTAGAAATCCTGCCCATAAAAATTATGAACAGGATCGGTGACAAAGGGCAGCCCTGGCGGAGTCTAACTCTCACTGGGAATGAGTCCGACCGAGTGTTGGCAATACGAACCAAACTCTCACAACGGCCGTACAGAAAAAAAAGCTTTTGTTGGTAATAACAGCTTCCAGATGCCTCATGTATGGAGAAACTAGGTGTCGGTATTGCTCAGGAGTGATTTTAGCCCATTCTTCCACCTAAACTGTCTTCAGATCGTGAAGGTTCCGTGGGTGTCTTCTGTGAACTCTGATCTTCAGTTCATTCCATAGATTTTCAATTGGATTCAGGTCAGGTGACTGACTGGGCCATTCTAGCAACTTTATTTTCCTTCTCTGGAGCCAGTTGAGAGTTTCCTTGGCTGTGTGTTTGGGATCATTGTCTTGCTGAAATGTCCACCCTTGTTTAATCTTCAGCATCTTGGCAGATGGCCACAGGTTCTAATCAAAGATGTCTCTGTACATTTGTCCATTCACCTTTCCTTCAATTATATGAAGTCTGCCTGTACCATGTGCTGAAAAACACCCCCACACCATGATGCTCCCACCTCCAAACTTCACTGTTGGTATGGCGTTTTTGGACTGATATGCAGTGCCATTTCTCCCCCAAACCTGCTGTGTGTTGTGGCATCCAAAAAGTTCAATTTTGCTCTCATCTGACCAGACTATATTCTCTCAGTATTTTACTGGCTTGCCCAAGTGTTGTGCAGCAAACTTTAAACGAGCTTCAACATGCTTTTTCTTCAGCAATGGAGTCTTACGAGGCGAGCGGGCATAGAGCCCATGTCAGTTAAGTGCATTACTTATTGTTGTCTTTGGAAACAGAAGTATCTGCTAACTCCAGGTGTTCCTGGAGCTCTCAATGAGTGGTCTTTGGCACTTGGATAACTCTTCTGATAATTCTTTTGACTCCTCTGTCAGAAATCTTGCGAGGAGCTCCTGGTCATGGCCGGTTTATGTTAAGATGATGTTCTTTTCACTTCCAAATGATGGCTCCAACAGTGTTCACTGAAATATTCAGCAGTTTAGAAATGCACCTGTAACCAATGCCATCATTATATTTTGCAACAATAAGGTTGCAAAGGTCTAGAGAGAGTGCTTTGCTTCTACCCATCATGAGTTCTTTGTGGTGTGACAATCATATTCACACACCTTTTTAAAGGCTATCAGTCAGGAATTAACCAGCTGAAATTAATTTGCACTGATGGTGGATGGGATGGTTTCCTGAATTCTGATGGATTTCAGCTGGTTTCTTGGCTTTCTATGCCTTTTTGCCCCCTTTTTCTTTATGCGTTCAATACTTATTCCCTGTGTGATTACACTTTATTAAATGTAACTTGTTTTGTGAATACAGTAGCCTTGATTTCTTTGTATGTATAGATTACTTGGGTTGTTATTGATATCTGGTGAAAATGTCTGTTCAGTGGCTCCATCAGAAATATGTTTAATGAGAAAAATGTTGACATGTTCAATACTTATTTTCCCTGCTGTGTATTGACTGTGGATTAATGAACAAGCTGGGAAAATGAATGACTTGTGGGGTGACTAGAACTCACAGAGAAGCGCCGAGCTAACTCACTCACTGGCTGCACTGCAGGTTTGTGTATTCCAAGGCTCACTGGAAAATATTATATCCTCTTCTCCTCCAATCTTTTATTTCAGGGATGCCAGACTAGCCAGGGGCAGGTCTGTATAGTTATTATGTGTTAACCTCACTTGTGATTTATGAGCTGGCTGGACTTGTTCCTTAAACTGCTAGAGAACAGTTTATTCAGGCTTGGTGTCATCGTTGGTTTAAGTCATAAGTTACTAGGTGTGCATGCTGCCTGCCTCTGATGACTGACCGAGTGGTCGATTTTCATATATTCACTTGTATGTGTTCCATGGACTTGGGTTCCACGTAATTTCAAATTTGCCCCTCGGATAGGACATTAAATGGAGGTTCCGTGTACTGGAGAGTCACACCCAGCACACGTTAAAGAGCACAATATGCTCTTCAGTAAAGAGTTCAAGGGTGGAAACCCGGCATAGTGTCCTACAAATTAATTGATTTATTCATTGATTGATTGTTTAATTCATTTTTCTTTAAATATTTTGAATGCTTGATTAGTTAATACATTTTTTAATAAAATAGTTTCTGAGCAGCAGCAAACTAATGTGATTGACCTATTTAGAGAGCTTGTTTAGAGATTGCTGTCAACTGTTCCTAGTTGATACCTAATGTGGCTATTGTTTGCATATGCATGATATATATATATATATATACTACACTACCATTCAAAAGTTTGGGGTCACTTAGAAATTTCCTTATTTTTGAAAGAAAAGCACTTTTTTCAATGAAGATAACTTTAAACTAATCAGAAATACACTCTATACATTGCTAATGTGGTAAATGACTATTATAGCTGCAAATGTCTGGTTTTTGGTGCAATATCTAGATAGGCGTATAGAGGCCCATTTCCAGCAACTATCACTTCAGTGTTCTAATGGTACAATGTGTTTGCTCATTGCGTCAGAAGGCTAATGGATGATTAGAAAACCCTTGTGCAATCACGTTAGGTCTGCAATGCTGTAATTGCTGCAAATGGAGGATTCTTTAACGAAAGCAAAGTTTGAAGGAAAAAATTATTATTTCAAATATAAATCATTATTTCTAACCTTGTCAATGTCTTGACTATATTTTCTATTCATTTTACAACTCATGGTGGTAAATAAGTGTGACTTTTCATAGAAAACACAAAATAATTGTCTGGGTGACCCCAAACTTTTGAACGGTAGTGTATATATATATATATATATATAAACCTCAAAAGAGAACAGCAAATCCAAATGAGGCATTCCAATCATTTCCTATGCAGGTGGACTTCAGGTTTGACTTTGCAGACCATATAATGTTACAAAAATCCTACATATCCATACTAAAGTAAAGAGAAAACTCAAAAAAATCCTAATGGGGAAATTTAAAAGTGATATTTGAAGATGTTTATCCCTTTTTTGACAGGAAGAGCAAGCCAACACTCATCTGACCAAACTGAGGAAGGTGCAGCACGAGCTGGAGGAGGCTGAAGAGCGGGCCGACATCGCCGAGGCTCAGATCACTAAGATGAAAGTCAGGAGCCGTGACATGAGCAAGGTGAGGTTAATAAATACTAAGTTGAATTAAATACATTAATAATTTCACAGAGTTTCACAGATAAATAGTTATTTCTCTTTTTTTCAGGCAAAAGACAGCGGAGAGTAGCTGAGATTGGCTGCCCAGTATCAACTATTGTATTTGTGAAATTGAGCTAGTTTGCAACATACTCTTAAATAAATATTTTTTTTCTTCTTTCTTTTACATTTAAAGTCACTATGTGTAGAATTTCACCTGATTGTGAGGTATTCCAAATTACTTAAAGGTGTTAGAGACAACATTCTGACCTCCTGGCGAGTAGGTGTTGCACTTACTTTTGCACTAACTGGTTGGTAGAGACATGTGACATCAACCCAGTCATGCTAGGGCTGGGCGATATGGCTTTTAGCATGTATCGTGATACATTTAGGATTTTACACACACACACACATAAACATGTATCGTGATACACGTTTGAGTAGTGTGTGTGTGTGTGTGTGTGTGTGTGTATATATATATATATATATATATATATACGTATATATATATATATATATATATATATATATATATATATATATATATATATATATATATATATACTGTATATACACTACTCAAAAAGGTAGGGATATGTGCCCTTGAGCATCAATCAATTACAACTTAACAACGACGTCTCATGCTGTTCACAAGTCGACTTATTGTCTGCTGAGGCATGGCATTCCACTTTTCTTGAAGGGCGGCCCTGAGGTCATTGAGGTTGTGGGGTGCAGGGTTACAAGCTTCTACACAGCGACTCAGCTGATCCCATAGGTTTTCTATGGGATTCAGGTCTGAAGAAAGTGCAGGCCACTGCATCTGAGGTACCCCAGCCTCCAGCATCCATTCCCTAATGATGTGACCTCAGTGAGCTGGTGCATTGTTGTCCATGAAGATGAAATTGAGCCTGTGTTGTTCATGCAGGGGCAAAATGACTGGATTAATGATGTTATTCAGGTAGTATTGGCTTGTCACTGTACCATTCACAAGGTGTAGGGCAGTTCTGTATTGACTAGACACACCTGCCCAGACTGTAACATGGTGAAAAACAGTGGCTGATACATAGCGCTCTCTTTGATGTCTTCAACATTGTTGGCGGCCATCATTTCTGCTCAGCGTGAATCGACTTTCATCAAAGAACAGTACTGAGGCCCACTGGTCCCTCGTCCAGCATAAATGCTCCCTGGCCCATGCAAATGACGATGCCTGTGCCTGGTGATGTGGTCAGGTACCCTTGCAGGTCATCTAGTACGCAGACCATACTGATGGAAACAGTTCTGAACGGTCTGATGTGATACTTGGGTGCCTCTCACCTCCTTTAAATGTGCCTGGAGTTGAAAGGCATTCATCATCTGGTTCTGCAGCGCACTGTTCACAATAAAGTGGTCATCAGCATGGGATGTGGCCAAAGGACATCCACTTCTATGCCTTTCTGTGACTCTTCCAGTCTCTCTGTATCTCTGTTGCAAACTGCTGATGACACTCTGTGACACTCTAAGCTCAGTGGCCACTTCCTTCTGAGAACATCCTGTTTGAAGCCTCACAATGGTGAGGTACTGTTGATCAATTGTTAGGCGTCGTCTTGGTCTCATGATGTCAAAATGTGAACAGCATGATGAAGAGGACTGTTTAAATACCAATTCTAACTGAACCTGAAAATTTATTGGTTGATTCATGCATCAAACACCTGTTGTGAATTTTGCCATTAAGCACCTTGTTGTAGAGCAGCAAGTTATACAAAAAGCATTGAAACATTGAACAGTTGGAAATGTGCATTGAAAAGGTTAGAGAAGGTCAAATTAAGTTCACCTGTAAAAGTTATAGTGCAATTTAGGTGCATCCTGAAATTTCACCTGAAAGTCGAATATCCCTAACTTTTTGTGAGTAGTATATATATATATATATATATATATATATATATATATATATATATACACACATATATACTGTATATATATATCACAAAATCTTGAGATGTCCTCCAAACCACTGTATAAATGTAAAACCTTTGCATAAAATGACATCGGCATAATAGAAACAGACCCATGTATTGCATTGTTTCAAATTGCATACAAATGTGGCGGGGATAAAATCAAGTTAAATTTAGCAGACTTCAGTGAACCAGTCAGACAACCCCACTCATAAATTTGTAACAAATCAGACTAAATAATGGTAGGCCTTATGGCCTGTAATAAAACCATTACAAACAAAACAAAAAAGGACTCAACACAATAAAAAGTACATTAAGCAAGAATTCTAGAAAAAGATATTTTAAAACCATATAAATTAAAGTCCACTTTTTCTGTTTGGTCATTTTTTTTAACAATAAGGGCCATGTCTTTGGCAGTATAATTTGTGACTGCAGTTGTGATCTCTTTTTATTTTGTACTTTTGTTGTATGAGATAAATTTTATAAATGAAGAAGCCATATAGTCATTTTCTTTGGGCTGGTTCCTTTATTTTTTGTTGGGGCTAGCTGGGATGTTGAGAGTGATTCTTAATGCTGTCTTTATATTATAGTGGATGACATCTCAAGTGGTGAAATAAATTAGTGATAGTGTGACATAATTTGCACAGAACTCTATTGTGTTCAATTTTTACCTTCGGAGCTGGTCCTTTTTTCTGACTTCATTTGCCTGCTGTACTGCTGCCGGTATGTGTGTGTGTCATTTCATTGTTCCCTCTCTCCCCACACTCTGCTAGTGTTGCCAGATTGTGCATAAAAAACAAGCATCTCTGCGTCACGAAAACAGGCTCAAAAGAAGTAGTTTCTAAAGAACAAAACTGCAGGAAAAAACAGACCTGGCAACAACCCTGAAATGAAAAATGGCGCGGGGGAAAGCGCCCAAGTGCAGCTGTTGAGAGAGGAAAGAGGAGAGGAGAGAGAAGCTGGCAGCTGCAAAAATACTCAAGCTTCGCGATTAAAACATTTTTTGTATTGCACATTGTAGAATGTATTGATATATCGCTATAATAAATATATTTGCTGTATCGCCCAGCCCTACTGGCTGTAATATTTTTACCGGCCATAGATATGTAAATATTAGATAGAACATGGCTAGCCGCTAGAATAGTCACATTTCATATGCATAGCTTACTGATATGATTACAATAAATACAATGAGTGTTTGTGTATCCTGTTATCACAATGCTAAAGGTGCTGTCAACCATTATAATTACCTGCAGAATACCTCCGTTTGTCATGAAAATGTTAGCCATGTCCTATCTAGGGCATCATCATACACACGTGGACAAAATTGTTGGTACCCCTCTGTTAATGAAAGAAAAACCCACAATGGTCACAGAAATAACTTGAATCATTTTAAAAAACAAACTCATCAAACAGTCCTGAACAAAAATGATGGTACCCTTAACTTAATATTTTGTTGCACAACCTTTTGAGGCAATCACTGCAATCAAACGATTTCTGTAACTGTCAATGAGACTTCTGCACCTCTCAGCAGGTATTTTGGCCCACTCCTCATGAGCAAACTGCTCCAGTTGTCTCAGCTTTGAAGGGTGCCTTCTCCAGACGGCATGTTTCAGCTCCTTCCACAGATGTTCAATAGGATTTAGATCAGGGCTCATAGAATGCCACTTTAGAATCGTCCATTGTTTCGCTCTTAGCCATTCTTGGGTGTTTTTAGCTGTGTGTTTTGGGTCATTATCCTGTTGCAAGACCCATGACCTGCGACTGAGACCAAGCTGTCCGACACTGGGCAGCACATTTCTCTCTAGAATACTATACCTTGATAGTCTTGAGATTTCATTGTACCCTGCACAGATTCAAGACACCCTGTACCAGATGCAGCAAAGCAGCCCCAAAACATAACAGAACCTCTTCCATGTTTCACAGTACGGACAGTGTTCTTTTCTTGGTATGCTTCATTTTTGCGTCTGTGAACATAGAGCTGATGTGCCTTGCCAAAAAGTTCCAGTTTTGTCTCGTCTGTCCATAGGACATTCTCCCAGAAGCTTTGTAGCTTGTCAACATGCAGGTTGGCAAATTCTAGTACAGCTTTTTTATGATTTCTTTTCAACAGTGGTGTCCTCCTTGGTTGTCTCCCATGAAGTCCACTTTGGCTCAAACAATGACGGATGGTGCGATCTGACACTGATGTACCTCGACCTTGGAATTCACCATGAATGTGTTTAGAGGTTGTTCTGGGCTCTTTTGTTACCATTCGTATTATCCGTCTCCTCCTGCGGCCACGTCCAGGGAGGTTGGCTACAATCCCGTGGATCTTAAATTTCTGAATAATATGTGCAACTGTAGTCACAGGAACATCAAGCTGCTTGGAGATGGTCTTATAGCCTTTACCTTTAACATGCTTGTCTATAATTTTCTTTCTAATCTCCTGAGACAACTCTCTCCTTTGTTTCCTCTGGTCCATGTTTAGTGTGGTCACCAAACAGCACAGTGATTACTTGTCACCCTTTAAATAGGCCGACTGACTAGATAACAAGTTTGTAGACACCTGTGATGCTAATTAGAGGACACGTCTTGGCTGAACATGTCCCTATGGTCACATTATTTTCAATATTTTCTAGGGGTACCATCATTTTTGTCCAGGCCTGTTTCATGAGTGTGTTTTTTAAAGTAATTCTGTTGAACCACAATTCAAAAGCATTGTCTGACTTTCATTGGTTAATTTTCATAGAATTTTTATTTATTACCACTTTTGTCAGATTCAAGTTATTTCTGTGACCATTGTGGGTTTTTCTTTCATTAACAGAGGGGTACCAACAATTTTGTCCACGGCTGTACATCTATGTTATCAGCCACTGAAGCATCAGGCTGGAGCCTCGTCATCCAACTGCTCAGACATAAATATTAAGTTATTTAGGACCGTAAAATGTATTAAAAAAATATTTTTCGTTAATGTATTATTTTTCTGAAGAATACAAAGACTTTAATTCTGCACCTTTCTAAACATTTCTTTGGTGTATTTTTTTTAAATATTTGTTTTCATGAAAATATAGTCCTGTTACATTTAAAGTACATGTATAAAAAATTTAATTTTTATCTGTTCTTTTGCCCATAAATTTGGGTATCTGGAGAAGCTTAAAGAAAAAACTACAACCGTGTCATGTTATTGGATATCTTGGTCCTGTTCACTGCTATTTAAATTTAACACCTTACATTTGTGAAATGGCAAAAAGTATTTTAGCAGCTCCGCTTGCTTTGTTTCAGTTGTATGGTCGAGAGTTTGCTCAAACAACAAAGTAAAGTTTAATGATATAAAGTTCTATTGCAAATTGTGCAGCACAAGGCTGATTTGTCTTAACTGCACCCAGCTTTTTTTATGGACTGATCTCAGAGGTAGAAGACACAGCTCACTAAATGCCACTGGCTCTTTTATTGATGTTATAGGGCTGGTATTTAGCTACACTGTGCAGGCACATTCATTTACCTCTCTTAAATTGTAGTGATTGAGCCAAAGGTCACTCTTAGCTCTGTTGAGAACTTGCAAGTGGGTGTTCAAGGGTTTTTACAGCCTATCTGTGCTTTTCATGCTGCATATGTAAATTTAAAAGTTTTAAATATCCCTGAACTGATTTTAAAGAGATTCATGTACAGGACTCAGTTAATACCAAAAAAAAAAGAAAAGAAAAATATTCTTGCAAATTTCAGGTTATCAATACAGCTCAAGTTAAATGAATATATTATCAGTGCTGCTGCTAGCTACTTGCACACATAAAACTACCCCTCTGCACTGTTACTCTAAAAATGCAAAAATGTATTTACAAATTTGCAAGACTCAGTACAAAGATTTCACTGTACAAAGCAAGAAAATATAAAAATGTTTTTTCTATATCTGGTGAATTTTCAAGACCCTTGTAAAGCATGCTTTAGGATAAATTTTCATTTTTAAGGAAAAAGAGAGGACAAGAGGCCATCAAAAGATGATCTTTATAATATTTTACACATAGTGGCTTTAACTGTAACAAGGAGCAATCATCACCCACAATTGCTTATGTAAATTTGTTTTGTTGTAGTGGATGTATGTTGCCTTAAACTCAATAAAATCTAAAGAAAAAATGACTGATTCATTTTATTAATCAAGGGAGTGGTATATTCCGATTCTTATTTTATATCTAAAAGTATTAGCCACATTCAGGCTGTGCTCTATTCAGTGTATCTTAGCTCTTTAATTGACCAGTTATGAATCTCTAGTTCACCCAACGAGCTTGTCTTTGGACTGTGGAACGAAATCAGAGTATTTACAACTGAAACCAAAAGCTTGCATACACAGTATAAAAAGATACATAACTTTTTTTTTCACTGTCTGACATTAAATCAGACTAAACTTTTCTGTTTTAGGTCAGTTAGGATTACCAAAAATATTTCTATTTGTGAAATAATTATTTTAGAGATGTTTTTCTTCAAAGTCAGAAGTACACATACCAGGGGTGTCCAACCATGTGCCATGGAGAGCCAAGACCCTGCAGGTTTTCTCTTCTACCCAGTCTCTTCAGCAGGTGTTTTCACTTATCAGCAATCAGTGGGAAGAAGTTCACAGAAATCTGCTGTTGAAGACACTGGTTGGAGGTAAAACCTGCAGGGTCTTGGCTCTCCATGGCACATGGTTGGACACCCCTGACATATACTATTATCAGGAAGAGAACTATGGACCTTCACAGATCTGGTTCATCCTTGGGTACAATTTCCAGATGCCTGAAGGAGCCAGGTCCATCTGTTTAAACAAAGAGACTCAAGCCAGATACAGACCTATGAGGCATCAGTGCCAACCACTGCATCATGAAATCAAGCAAAAACAGGGCAAATTATGATTGAGTTTTAAAAGGTTTATTGCTGTTCAACTTACAAACACACAGTGACACACCATAAACTATGAAAATCAACACAGCTACAGATTGGTAAGTCACCGGTTCTGCAACTGGAAAATGAATCTGAGATACATGACAGAAAAACAGGACATATTAGACGCCTTGCTGTGGATGTTCAACATGTAGATCTACGGTACACACATCTGCTGACTGTATATTAAACAAGGACCCATCCACTGAGACATCAATCATTGATAGTGAAGTCCAGTTTGGGAAGCCTTCATTTTATGGCCGTCTCTGTCTTGATTTTTGGAAGCCAGAAGTCACCGTATTTGAAAAGGGATGGCAAGTTGACAGCTAGTGCTAGCAAATGCTGTTAGCAAGCATGCATGGGTGACTGTATGACTGCAGCACTAGGAACATACAAATGAAGCACTAGAATTTTACTGTAAAAATGAAGCATGGGCATGTTAGCAGGGTTTTTAATAAACTAGGTTACGTATCTACACAGCAATCAAGTATTATTGTCAGTAATGTTGATATTGTAAAAGTGTCAAGAGCTTTATTATTGACATAGCTCTGACTTATAATGTAAAGGTTATAAAGGTTTCCTGTGGTAACGTTGATTAATTTAAAATTAATAATCTTGGGAAACTGATCCCCTTTTGAATTTAGCCTCAAGTGATCATTTTAGGAACTACCCTTTCAGATTGACATTTTATAGGTAAAGAACTTGGAACATAGTTTTTAAAAAATAGCTAAAATACAGTTACGATTGCATCATCTTTTTGGGGAGCTATGGGATTACATTGAAGTCATAACGATTTTTATAAATACATTTAAAAAAAGAGAGAGAGCGAGGGTAAAGGCAGCCTATGGGGAGTATTCAATGGCCCCTTTCACAGCAGCTAGAAATCAGATATAACACACCTCATATGTAGTGTATAGAACATTTTGAAACTCTGGTTTTTGTGACATCTTAAGCTACTAAATGAACTGCAGCCACATTCACTCAGTTTCTGAGAAGGACTGTGGGTCCAAAACAGCTGAAATTGATGTGTATGAATAGACTGAATGTGTCTACAGTTCACTTAGTGACAACAAGGTGTCACTAAACCCAAGAGTACAAAAGTTCCACACACTACCTTTCAACTGGGAAAACCTGTATAACACCTGTGTGTCGTGACATGGAGCATGGGTACGGAACTGTGCTCACACTGTCAGGTTTCCCAGTTTGTGTTCAGTACTTTTGTTCACTTGGGTTATTATTGTATTTGTGTATGGGTTACGTTTTCTGAGTTTGCCCTTTTGTTTCTTTTTGTTTTGAGTTATTCTATTATCGTATCTTGGTTGGGCTTTCAGTCTTGTTTAAGATTATTATTTGTCTATGACCTTCCTGCCCTGCCCATTATATTTCATCCTGTTCATCTTTTTCTTCTTCTTTTAGATTTGACTGGTGGTTGGCAACCAGCTTACAGGTGCATTACCCCCACGTACTTCACTCTACTGTATATCATCACTCTATCTCTATCCATCATCGTTAATTATTCCTTATCCTGCCTTACTATGGTGGCGTACTATTATTGTCTTTTTGTCTTCTGGCTGAATCTGGTTTTGTACTCATTATTGTTATGTCCTCCGTGTTTTTACTTTGACGGTGCCCTTTGTTTACTTCCAGTTGCTACTAGCTTTGTTTTGCGGCTGTCCCCAGCTGTTAATATTTAGGTTAATCACCCTTGCTCCTTTTACCCACACCTGTCCTCATTTCATGTAATTCCTCCTTGCTTTATTTAAGGGGCTGCTACACAGTTGGCCGGCGCAGCATCCTTCACAATGGTAGGATGTAAGTGCCTCTTCATTTGTTTCTTTTGTTATCCTAGTGTGTGTTTACACCTAGCTCTCCAGGTTTAGCTGGCGATTACGCTCGCCTTAGCTGTGGCTATTTTTGGGGCTTCACCTGTATCCTCCTGACTCTATTAGTCTTGTGGTTTTGTTTATATATTTGTGTTGTTTCACTATTAAATTTGCAAACTCACAACCGGCGTTTGGCTCCTCTATTCAGCCCTGAAAAGGGGATTTATGACACTGTGTTAACCTATTCATTTCAATAGTACACAAGAAAATACTCTCATTCACTCATTCACTGAAACATGATGAAGAGAAAATGGCTAAGAGAATAAAATGAAGTTCCTACAATTGTAGTCTGTAATGAGAGAGTGAAGGGGAGAGTGGGGGAGCGAGAGGGATCACGCAAAGCTCAAGTCGAAGAATGACAGGCTTAAACATTTTGTTGAAGGAAGTTTATACACAACTGAAAATCAACTGCAGTGTTAAGTGTTGAACATCTTTAACAAACCACAGTAAGCTCAGCCTTTAAGATGATCAGCCTTTTTTTTTTTGGCTTTTTTTTTTTTACTATTTTCTTTTAGGAATACTTAAAACTAGTTTAATTAGTTTGCAGAGTATACAGTAAAGAGATGCTTTACTTATCCCTCAATAACCACATTAAGATACTTCACCAGATATGTATCTCTCCTCTTCAGCATGGTGCTAATAATTTTTAATTACAGTAACTGTCTATGGCTTCTTATGATATGTGAAGACTGTAGTGTGTTCTGCCCCATTACTTTCGACAGTGAAATACTGTTTGAAAAGAGACAGACTTTACAATCTGAAAAGTTTTCTTGCGTTCTAGGCTAATGCTAGTAGTTTGCCCTGTTAGTTGAATTGGCTCATTTTTAAAGTTAACGTCAAATTTTGGATTAAAACCTAACCGTGTACAGTTTCCCCTGAAGATTTATAATGTAATGCATGCTGCTGACTGTTCACTTCATCTTACGTTGCTTATAAAACTGTGGTGACAAGAATGTAAACAAAAGAGATGCCCATCAGGCACTAGCTAACTAGCTGGCAGTAGCTCACTTTTGTAATTGGTTACCCTGAGTTTAGATTAAAACCTCACAGTTTACAGTTTATTTTGAAATTTTATAGCATAATGCATGCTGCTGACTCTTTACATCAAGAAGATAACTATGGGAAGGCTGAAAAGAGGATATAAAGAAGAGTCCATCAGGTGCTAGCTAAGTAGCTAGCAGGCTACTCAACTAAAGAGACTGAACTGGTGGACTCTGGAAAAGTAGGTTTATAAAAGATGACAGGTGGACAATAGAAAATTTTGCTTAACATATGTGTAAGATGACAACAAAGCTGTCATTTTCTATATTATGCTCGTTATTTGTGTTAGCAACATCCAAGAGTAGCAGTTGGGAGCTAATTGTTTTCACGTACTGATGCTAGTTTGGGCAGAATATTATATCATTAAATAAATTAACAAAACATAATCCATTGTCCCTTATTACTACCTAATAATAAATTGCATTTGTGGAACTGTTGTATAAAAGCAGCATTGTACTCGAGGTTGGGCGGTAAAATCCCCTGCAATTTTACGTTGCAGGGGATTTTTTGGTAAATTTTGTGGAAGTAAATTTGTAATTCAGCTTTATTAAAATTGAAATGTTTGAGGGGAAAACTAAATATCTATATTCCAAATTTAAAAACCAAATACAAGTGTAAAGAACAAATATTTGGATAATCATATGTTTGATTACAGCCCTAAAATGGTGATGATGTGACACTTGCGGAGAAATGAAAATAGTTAAATTATTGGATTAATACATTACAGGTTTTTGAGACATTAATATTGTTGCTACATATTAGCAGTAAGAAAATTCATGCTATAACTTACTTTACTCTAGAAGCATTCATTAATATAATTTAGCATGCCATGATACTGGTATGAGAAACGTGGTATTTACTAGTGAAGAGCATTCAACTACTCGCCCTGTCCCTCTTGTGCCTGGAAAAAGACAGATGATTTAAAAGAACACAATAAGCCTATTGAGTAATTTCCTGCACTTGCATTAATCACTACATTTACAAATTGAAAGCCCACATATTTTATCGTTATTCCTTGAAAAAACAAATTATTCCCTTTTGAAGCACACTATCAATGTAATTTTTTTTGTTTTTTTAGCTTGATCTGCATAGAATGTGTGCCTAATATAACAGCAACTGTACTTTGCATTTCTGAAAACAGCAAACTATTGAAGAGTTTGTACAGAGTGCAGTACCTTTGTCCCTATATCGCGGCTCTTGGCTCTCATCTTGTTGGCCTGAGATTCGGCCATGTCGGCTCTCTCCTCAGCCTCCTCCAACTCGTGCTGAGCCTTCCTGAATCTGGCCATGAGCACGTTGGACTGCTCCTCCTAGAAATCAGCTCTTTTCAATATGCTGCTTCATCGTACCTGTGAAAGAATTTGCATCAAGTTTGGTCCACTCACGGCTTCTTCAGCTTGTCGTTTGTAGGCTTTCATTTTGATCTGCAGTTTGTCCACCAAATCCTGCAGTCGAACGTTGTTTTTCTTGTCTTCCTCAGACTGAAAGAGAGTAAACATCTATCAGTCATAGAATAAGGAAATGTGTGCTGATTCTATCATGAGAAAAAAATTAAAAAGTTAGTTTCACCTGGTAGGATAGCTCTTTGATCTTTCTCTCATATTTACGGACTCCTTTAATGGCTTCAGTTGAGTGCTTTTGCTCAGCTTCAAGCTCATTCTCCAACTCACGGACCTGAGAACACGTCATGAGGGTTAGGATAATTATTAAAACAGGCCTCTTCTGTTGTTTTTAAAACCCCCTTCTGTGTTAGGCCAATTATATCGGTCAGGTTTTAAGACCAATGGACAATTAAAGGAGACACATGGGGACATATTATGTACTTTTTTCCACATGTTGACACTGTTTCTAGAGGTCTTAATGAAATATTTGTGATGTGCTTTGGTCAAAATACCTCTGTGTTTAAATACTGCAGCACCATTTTCCACCCAGATTAAACACTCTTCTTCACAAGGACCTGCTTCAGTGTCTGCCTCTTTAAATGCTAATGAGCCCCAACTCACCCCGCCCTCCCTGCCTTGCTATCTCTGAGAGCTATGGTTAAGGCTAATGTTAGCTGGCTAGCTCCAGTTGTCATAGACAGCCTGAGCTAACGGAACTACTAACTAAGCTGACTGAATGCGAGAATGCAAAAAATAAAGCATTGTCTAACAAGAGTGTGTGGTGTGCATGATTGATAAGACATGATTGGTCTTGGGGTATATTAACACAAAAGTGACCCTGAATGGTTGAATGGCTAGTTCTGCTAATCGCGGCTAACCACCGCTGGTGTATAGAGCGTAAAACAAAACAAACTAAAATAAGCTAGAACAACATCTAGGAATGAGATATACAGTCAAGTGTTTGTAGATGATCTGGCTGCGATCACAGATGTGGGGTGGGTGGGTGAGTTATGTCAAGGGGTGCCAGACACATTAGCTAAACTAGGCTTGCTACTGGGCCTAAAGCAGGGGTGTCCAATCATGTACCATGGAGGGCCAAGACCTGCAGGCTTTACCTCCAACCAGTGTCTTCATCAGCAGATTCTACTTGAATTTCTTCCCACTGACTGCTGATCTGTGAAAACACCTGCTGAACAGACTGGGTAGAAGGGAAAACCTGCAGGGTCTTGGCCCTCCATGGCACGTGATTGGACACCCCTGGCCTAAAGGGCCAAAAACCAGTGAAAAAAAAAAGCCAATACAAAACCTGGAAAAATTAAACAGATTAATAAACCAGCTGGAAACACAGATATCTATTGGGGTGAGTAGAATGTACAGATAATTCCTATAAAAACTGTGGTTGCTCAGCAAAACTAACTTTGCTAACAGCATGATTCCTAGTCCATCCCAGTCAAAATATAGCACAATAAGCCAGAATGAGTAGAAGTATATAATCAACTTTGTTTTAACAAACCAGCTGGGAATAAAGATGTTTGAGTAGGACCTAAAAAATAAAAACTGTGGTTACTCCGCTAAACTAACTCAGTAGCCCTTCTCCCATCGTCATCAAAATAAGTGGAGATGAAACTATAGCGGTGGTATCGTTCCAGTGAGTTCTGGCTCTCATGTCACCAACAAAGTGACAAGAGTTGTGCCTTTTCACAGCTTTTAC
Source organism: Pholidichthys leucotaenia (assembly GCA_020510985.1). Taxonomy (NCBI): domain Eukaryota; kingdom Metazoa; phylum Chordata; class Actinopteri; order Cichliformes; family Pholidichthyidae; genus Pholidichthys; species Pholidichthys leucotaenia. The sequence continues at coordinate 321,142,989 of CM035838.1, forward strand.
ATTGGTTGGCAGTCCAGATACCCAAGTTCATGCTCAAAGGCAGTGACAAGTAAAAATTTCATCATGTACCCTTTAGAGTAGTGTACAGAATGTTTGGAGACTTGGGTATTAGTGGCATCTTGTCATCATTAAGTAAGCTGCAGACCTATTCAATACACTTACACCTGTCACAGCTTCAGCTGGATTGACGGGAATCTGACCTGCAGTCATTCTCAGAAATGAAAAGAATGGGGCTGCAGTTATTTTTTTTTTTATCTCATCATGTCAATAAAACCTAAGTTTACAGTTGTTTCATACAGCCCTACTGATGCAGCTACAGTAACAGTTACAGTGTATGCAGAACACTCCACAACCTTCAATGCAGTGACTGCAAAGGACAATTTAGTTCCTCTTTATGTCAATGTGGCAGAGTACAACTAAAATGCAGTTAAGGTGGGTTTCCCAAATAGCTGCCAATGTGCAGATGCATGCAGTATACACACCCTGGCCTCCAGTTTCTGAAGCTGTTTCTTTCCACCTTTCATGGCCAAGTTCTCTGCTTCATCCAGGCGGTGCTGCAGGTCTTTAACGGTCACCTCCAGGTTCTTCTTCATCCTCTCCAGGTGAGCGCTCGTGTCCTGCTCCTTCCTCAGCTCTTCAGCCATCATGGCAGCCTAGAGGTGCCAATACAAGCATTTTGATTCTTGTAATATTATCATGTCTAGGACAACTAAAGAGAAAGTCCTGGAAGAATGAATGCCTTACATCAGTAATGGCTTTCTTGGCTTTTTCTTCAGCATTCCTGGCCTCCTGAACGGCTTCCTCTATTTCACCATGAAGCTGAGTGATATCTACCTCAAGCTTCTTTTTAGTATTTAGAAGACTTGTGTTCTGCCCAAGATTAAAGAAAGCATAAGGTGATGTAAAATTTCTTTAATTCAGCAGGGATGATTAGAGAAAAAAAAGATGGTGGTGAGCAGCTTACCTGAGAGTGCAGGAGTCCGGCACGCTCACTGGCATCCACCAGTTCCTGTTCAGCCATTTTTCGGCAACGCTCAGTCTGCTCCAAAGCCGCTCGCAGGTCTTCAATCTCAGCCTGCAGCAGGGCCGTTCTGCGCTCCATCACAGCTACTTGCTCCTTCATGTCCTCCTGTCCTCGGACAGAGTTGTCCATGTGGATTTGGGCATCCTAGAAATGCATTTATTCTGAGGTTTAATGTTGGCTATCTTGTCCCAACTGCAGATACCTCACACATTTTTCGAGGGATGCACATTATATATTGGCTTATTATTGGTATATATGGTATTGGTATTGGTAAAAAAAAATTTGTGTATTTATCGGTATTGGCAAAAACAGTTTCAAACTATCGGCATATCGGCTATCAGCAAAAATTCTATGATCGTGCATCCCTACATTTTTCTATAAGGCCATTCTTGTTTAATAAATGCAATGATTCCTGATGATAATGCTGGTTTTATTATAGACTTCAAAGTTTCTTTCCAGACTTTGACAGCAACACATTTAGAATTCAAAGGTCCCAGTACATGTAATCCAATATGTAATGTACTAGTTTTTTGTAAGCTATGATCCAATAAATTTAGCTTACCAATTCTCTGTGAGCTGCTAATAATACAAGAATGAGATTGTTGAGCGCTTGATCTCAGCAATTTCTCAATGAATGCTAAACTTTTTACTCACTGAGATATTGTTTTGGACTGAGTCAAAATTCTGAGGCCATGGCAACTGTGGAGATCACTGGAAGATCCTTGAAAGATTTTGGTGAGTGCTGAGAATTTAAAGATCGGTGAGAGATCTAGCCATTTTTTCATTGCTCAGCGATCTCTCAATGATCTCCAACCCTGTGTAAAGGGCGTAGAAGAGCACTAGTAACCTCTCAAATGCTCAGCAACCTCCTTGGTCACCCGAGAAACTCTCAATGATCCCTCGGTGATCTCTCAAGGATTTTTCAAAATTGAATTTTTGATCGCACAATGATCTCCCAAACATTTAAACAGAAATAGCTTTTTTGAGGTTTTAGGAGGTCGTTGAGAGATCGAGCTGATTTTTTATCTCTCAATGGTCACCCAATGATCTGTCTTGTTTAAAGGGGCCCTAAGTAAGGTTTTCCCTCCAATGAATAACAAAGTTTAGCTGAATAAATCTCTACTCTACATTAAAGTTTTACCTTGAGTTGTCCCTGAACGTTCCTGAGTTGTTTCTGGGTCTCTGCTGCCTGTCTGTTGGCGTGGTTCAGCTGAATCTCCATCTCATTCAGGTCTCCCTCCATCTTCTTCTTCACTCTCAGGGCATCATTCCTGCTCCGGACCTCTGCGTCCAGAGTGGCCTGCATGGACTCCATCACCCTCTGGTGGTTCCTCTTCAGCTGGTCGATCTCCTCATCTTTCTCTGCCACCTTTCTGTCAACTTCGGCCTTCACCTGGTTCAGGTCAATCTGAACACGCAGGATCTTTGACTCTTCTTGCTCCAGGGAAGCCTTGAAGCATTTTTAGTGTTAGTTGACTTTGTACAGTTTACAACATCAATGCACATCAGAAATGTCAAAATTTTGCCTAAAAATTATACCTCGGCTTCTTCTAGCGCTGTCTGCATGTCATATTTCTCTGTCTCCATCTGCTTCTTGAATTTCTCGAGCTCATGAATCGACTTTGTGCTCTCTCCAAGCTGTTCAGTCAAGTCTGAGATCTCCTCTGTTTTTTTTAATAAAAAGGAGGATTAAAGCAAACAGCTGAAATTTTAAACGCTGCTCATCCACCATGACTTCACTCACGTTGTAGATTTTTATTTTCTCTCTTCATTGTCTCCAGGTGATCCAGAGCCTCTTCGTATGAATTCTTCAGTTTAAAGAGCTCTGTGCTGAGAGACCGAGACTCTTTCTGTGTGCCTTCCAGCTCTGCCTGAGACTCTTCGTACTTCTGCTTCCACTCAGCAAGAATCTGAAGTCATCCAAAAATCATTATCTGGTCAGAATTATAAAAAAAAATTGACAATGAAGACATTTTTTTTCCCTCAATCTACCTTGTCAAAGTTTCTTTGCTTCTTGTCAAGCGTAGCTGCTAAACTGTTGGATCTTTCCACATCCACCATCAGGTCCTCCATTTCATTCTGGAGGCGTTGTTTAGTCTTCTCTAGAGAGGCACACTTTGAATTCACAGCTTCAATCTGTTCCTCAGCTTCTTGGAGACGCTGAGCGAGCTTTTTCCTGAAGCAAGCAAAACCATTTCATAAGCTGAAATGGAGCTTGAATACATACTGTATGAACACATACAGTACTCAGGAAATGACCAGTAAAAGATCATAGAAATCACAGGAAGCAGTAAAGTCATGGGAAGGGTTTCTCTCATTCCAATCATACACTGTCTGTCAAAAAAGTCAAACACTAACATTTCACTGGACTTTAGCTTTGATTACGCATACAATCACTGTGGCATTGTTCAATAAGCTAAATACAATGTCACAACATTCATTTCCATCAAGAGTATCATTAAAAGACGTACACTACCGTTCAAAAGTTTGGGGTCACTTAGAAATTTCCTTATTTTTGAAAGAAAAGCACTTTTTCTTTTTTTTTTTTTATTACTTATTTTGTACCCGTAGGTAGATTTGTTTTGCAGTCTGGTGACAAGCCACCAGCTGCCAGCTGCTGCGTGCGCAAGCGCCCCGTGTCCCTAACTTGCATGTTTTTGGTATGTGGGAGGAAACCGGAGAAATCCCGGAGTAAACCCACGCAACACAGGGAGAACATGCAAACTCCACGCAGATCACTGTTGGTCGGGGGCAGGGATCGAACCCACGATCTCACGATCCCCGCGATCCCCCAGCCAAGGGTAAACTGTGCTGCCGCAGTGTTAACCACTGCACCATTGTGCAGTGGTTTTTCAGTGAAGATAACTTTAAACTAATCAGAAATACACTCTATACATTGCTAATGTGGTAAATGACTATTATAGCTGCAAATGTCTGGTTTTTGGTGCAATATCTAGATAGGTGTATAGAGGCCCATTTCCAGCAACTATCACTCTAGTGTTCTAATGGTACAATGTGTTTGCTCATTGTGTCAGAAGGCTAATGGATGATTAGAAAACCCTTGTGCAATCATGTTAGGTCTGCAATGCTGTAATTGCTGCAAATGGAGGATTCTTTGACGAAAGCAAAGTTTGAAGGAAAAAATTATTATTTCAAATACAAATCATTATTTCTAACCTTGTCAATGTCTTGACTATATTTTCTATTCATTTTACAACTCATGGTGGTAAATAAGTGTGACTTTTCATGGAAAACACAAAATAATTGTCTGGGTGACCCCAAACTTTTGAACGGTAGTGTATATATTGTTTTTCCATTCTAAAATGTAAAAAAAAAATACCTATAAATAATACCTAAATAATATAGTACCTATAATACCTAAAAAAGTGGCAAAAATGAATGGCAGTATTAGGGTTTATGCAGTAAAACACAAAAAATACACACAGTATTGTGGTGTATGTGAAATGGTGCAATGCACCACACTGCAGTAGCATGTACGCACGTGTGATGTCATGACGCTGCAGGGTATATTAGACAGCTGCCCAGGGCTAGTCATCCTCTTTGGCACTCCGCCCTTCCATGCTACACCTGTGCTGTGTACAATTGCTAGGCTAACGTTCAATAAAGCTAACCTCATCACATGGTCGTATCCGCCCTTATTTCCAGACATAACATTTGGCGACAAGGATAATGGAAACGCTGCTGACACCTCTACCACTGTTCCTTGCTCTGCCTGGTGAGCCGCCTATTCCTTGGTCTCGTTGGTACGAGTCATTTGAGATGTTCATGTCCGCCATCGACTTAGCTAAAGCTAGCAAGGCTAAACTACACTCTACACTAATCCATAGCCTCGGCAGCGAGGGACAGCGAGTCTTTCGGATGCTTGGACCTGCGGACACCTATGATGAGTGTGTTGCTTTATTAGCTGGACATTTTGCCACCACTGAGACGGTTTGGTCCGAAGAATCAAGTTTCACCAGCACCGACAGCGGGTGGGTGAGTCGGTCCAGCAATATATTGCCGACCTCTGCTGTTTGGCTAGTACGTGTAGGTTCGGACACCTGGAAGATGAGATGGTGCAAGACAAGTTAGTGGAGCACACCACCAACCTGAAGCTGCAGGAGTAGCTGCTAATGGTGCCGGACGACTTACTGCTGGCCAGGGTGGTGGAATTGGCATCCCAGTTAGAGGCAGCGGCTCAGTTAGCAACGCAGCTAGGAGCCTCCAGCCTGCGCTCCCCACATCCAGCTCCGCTAGCAAAGGCTGTTACCCCGGCTGCTCAGCCCGCCAACTCCACGTCTTCTCACGAGGACCCTGAAGTGATCATTGTGGGACAGCAAGGCCAGCAAGGCACTACAGCATGCTGACCATGTGGTAACTGTGGCTCTCTCTCGCACCGGACATGTACGCCGGCCTTCCCTGCCAAAAGACAGAAGTGCTAACGCTGTGGTAAGCTAAACCATTTTGCTAAAGTGTGTCACTTGGACCCGGCAAGCCCGCTGCCAAGCTCGCTTAGTCGGCCCAGTCCGGCCACCGTTCATTCTGTGGACTCCAGTAACATGCCGTATAAGTGGTGCACAGTGGAATTGGATGGCGTCAGTCTACCGCTGCTGCTGGACACTGCTACCACAAGGTCCCACAAGGGACCTTGTGGTAGCAGGGGACCTTGCTACCACAAGGTGATGGACGAGGCCACGGTTAGGAGGTTTTCTCCCCTGCAGCCAAATTAAGTCAGACATGATAGAACTGTTCAGGTATGGACACATGAAAATCAGCATGGTAGGAACCGTTACTTTGTTGGTTCGCTACAGGTCAAGAATCCTCCCGGCATTCACAATCCAGGTGACGCGCCATGGTGACAACATCCTAGGGTGTGATTTATTCCACGAATTGGGCTTTTCCATCACAGATCACATGGGATTCTGTTTGACCGATGACGGCTCGAGTCCGCTCCACCTGGACGTGGACACAGCCACTCCCTGCTTCACACCACACAACGAGCAAAGCACTGGCAACTCGGAACTGATCCTCACATGGCGTGAGTCTCCCCAAGCCGCCGCCTCACTGCAGGAGTTCCAGTCTGTGTTCATGAAGGACTCAGAAGAACATAGGTTCCACCCCGTCAGCGGTGAGACCAGCCCGCCTCTACGTCCGTTTCTGGACTGTTCATGTTCCCCGCTGGACGACGCCCCAGCAATGGCGCCTTTCTCCGGCAGCGGGATGAAGGAGCAGCAGCACATCGTGAAGTGGAAGCAACCCTCGCTGACGGTGCTTGACAGGGTCTGCATCCAGCGACCCAGTCGCTTGCACGAGCTGGAGTTGTTACGGTCAACACTGATGCAGATCGCCGCTCAGCTTGGACCAGCCACCTTCCAGCTGGTTGATGAGTCACGATGGCATGCCAGCCGTCTCAGAAAGGTAACACCACCTCCTGCTCCCGTCCAAGAAACAGCAACCGAGCCGACCCAGCCATTGTGGGACCCAGACTAGAACTTTCAATTCAATTCAATTCAATTCAATTCAACTTTATTTATATAGCGCCATTTCACAACAACAGTCATCTCATAGCACTATCAACTGTAGGGAGAACCCCCACAGTTGCAGAAAGACCCCAGCAATCAGACGATCCCCTGTGAGCAAGCACTTGGCGACGGTGGAGAGGAAAAACTCCCTTTTAACAGGAAGAAACCTCCAGCAGAACCAGGCTCAGGGAGGGGTAGTCATCTGCTGCGACTGGCTGGGGGGTGAGGGGATAGAGAAGAAGAAAAGAACAGACATGTAGAGAGCAAACAGCACGATGGGGACTCAATCTATGGGAGAGAACAAACAAATGTTAATGACCAGCAAAAAAAATATTTCATTGAAAGTGAGAAAAGGAGTGAGGCCCAGTGCATTACTGGAGGTCCCCCGGCTGACTAAACCTATTAGCAGCATAACTAAGGGAGGGTTCAGAAACACATGATCCCTCCCTAATTGTAGGCTATATCAAAAAGGTAGGTTTTAGCCCTATTCTTAAAAACAGAGATCGAGTCTGACTCCCGAATCCAGATTGGCAGCTGATTCCACAGGAGAGGAGCTTGATAACTGAAGGCTCTGCCTCCCATTGTACTTTTGGAGATTCTAGGTATTACAAGTAATCCTGCATTTTGGGAGCGTAGTGCTCTGTTAGGATAATACGGTAGTATCAGATCTTTTAAATAAAAAGGAGCCTGATTGTTTAGAGCTTTGTAAGTAAGAAGAAGGATTTTAAACTTAATTCTAAACTCTATGGGAAGCCAATGACGGGAGGCCAGAACCGGAGAGATATGATCTCTCTTTCTAGTACCTGTTAAAACTCTTGCTGCAGCATTTTGGATCAGCTGAAGACTTTTTAAAGATGTTTTAGGACAGCCTGATAATAAAGAATTACAATAATCTAATCTTGAGCTAACAAAAGCGTGGATCAGTTTCTCAGCATCACTCTGAGACAAGATGCTCCTAATCTTGGCAATATTACGCAAATGATAGAAGGCAGTCTTAGAAACAAATTTAATATGTGAATTGAAGGACAAATCCTGATCAAAAATAACTCCAAGGTTCCTCACAGAGCTATTAAGAGAAAGAGTAACCGCATCCAAACTGAAAGTTTGATTTGGAAAGGAATTTCTAAGGTTTTTTGGACCAACAAGAATGACTTCAGACTTATCTGAATTTAATAGCAGGAAATTACAAGTCATCCAAGCTTTGATTTCCTTAAGACAGGCTTCTAACTTGGCTAATTGATTACTATCATCTGGCTTCATTGACAGGTATAATTGTGTGTCATCAGCATAACAATGAAAATGTATACAGTGCTTTCTAATAATATTGCCTAACGGAAGCATATATAAACTAAAAAGAGTAGGGTCTAGCACAGATCCCTGTGAAACTCCATGACTGAGCTTTGAGTTGAAAGAAAACTCATTATTTACATGAACAAACTGGAACCTATCAGATAAATAAGATCTAAACCACTGCAACGAAGTTCCATTAAGTCCAACATAGTGTTCTAATCTATCAAGTAGAATATTATGATCAATAGTATCAAAAGCTGCACTAAGGTCTAAAAGGACAAGTACAGAAACTAGTCCATTATCAGATGCAATGAGGAGGTCGTTAGTGACCTTCGCTAAGGCTGTTTCAGTACTATGATGGATTCTAAACCCAGACTGAAACTCTTCAAGTAAACCATTTCCCTGCAGGTGGTCAAATAATTGCGTAGCAACAACTCTTTCTAAGATTTTTGAAATGAAAGGGAGATTAGAGATTGGTTTATAGTTAGCTAAAGCTCCTGGATCTAGCGTTGGCTTTTTGAGTAAGGGTTTAATTACAGCGGTTTTAAAAGCCTGCGGTACATAGCCTAAAGTTAATGAAGAATTGATTATATGAAGAATAAAGCTACCAATAAGTGGGAAGACTTCTTTAAATAGCCTGGTAGGAATAGGGTCTAAAAGACAAGTTGAAGGTTTGGATGAGGAAACTATTTTGTCTAACTCACAAAGGTCGATTGGAGTACACTCATCAAGACGGACATCAATAGAAGGAGTTGTAGTAGTTACAGTATTTAAGTTAACTGTGGGAAGAATCTGATTGATTTTATCTCTGATGGATGAAATTTTATTATTGAAAAAGTTCATAAAGTCCTGACTAGTAAGCTCTAAGGGAATGCTAGGATTGACAGAGTCCTGACTCTTTGTCAACCTGGCTACAGTACTGAAAAGAAACCTGGGATTATTCTTGTTCTCTTCTATTAATGCAGAGTAATAACTCGTTCTAGCTTTTCTAAGAGATTTTTTTATAAATTAAAAGATGATTTCTCCAAGCTAAATAGATTTCATCTAAATTAGTGGAGCGCCATTTTCTTTCTAATTGACGAGTCTTCTGTTTTAAGCTACGAGTTTCTGTGTTGAACCAAGGAGTTAGAAATCTCTGATTAGACTTTTTCTTTTTTAAGGGGGCCACCAAGTCTAGAGTCTGATGCAGAGAAGCTGAAACACTATCCACCATGTTATCAATTACAGAAGGAGCAAGCTGTCTATAGCTTATTTCCGTTGTGTTGACACATGGAATAGAGGAAACAATCTGCATAAATTTGGTAACAGCATCATCTGAGAGGCATCTACTGTAATAATATTTTTCTTTAGGAGCCAAATAGTCAGAAATAGTAAAATCAAAGGTTAACAGACAATGGTCTGACAGTACAGGGTTATGAGGAGACACTGCAAGATTTTCTATTTCTATGCCATATGTCAGAACAAGGTCCAATGTATGGTGGAGGTAATGAGTAGAATTTCCTACTTTCTGAGAAAACCCAATCGAGTCTAATATTGAATTAAATGCCACATTAAGGCAGTCACTATCTACAGCCACATGTATATTAAAGTCCCCTACTATAATTATTCTATCAGATTTCAGCACTAAATCAGCTAAGAAATCAGCAAATTCGGATAAAAATTCTGAGTAGGTTGATGGGGGACGATAAACTATGGCAAATAAAATTGGGTTTAACCTAAAATTGCTAAAGTGCCCAATACTGAGGACCAGACCCTCAAAGGAATTATAACATGTTTTTTGCTTTACATTAACTAGTAATTTGGAATGGTAAATTGTTGCTACTCCTCCTCCACGACCAGAACTTCTGGGATTTTGACAGTTTAAATAACCAGAGGGAGTTGATTCATTTAAACCAACATAATCCTCTTGCCCTAACCAAGTCTCTGTAAGGGAAATTAAATCAATCTGATGATCAATTAACAGATCATGGACTAACAGAGACTTGGGAGTTAGAGACCTAATATTTAATAAACCACATTTAATTTTTAAATTATGAGGAGGAACAGAGGCCAATTCATTCAATTTAGAGGCTTTATGTTTAATTTGAGTTTTACCAATATTTTGCTTTATCCCTTTGGGATGCTTATGCATTATATTTTTATTTACTTTGGAGGGAGCAGACAACGATTCTCTGATGGGGAAGACAGGGGCTAAGCTGAGAGGTGGCGGATGAAGAGGAGCTGCAGAGAGGCGTGTAAGACTGCGACTCTGCTTCCTGGTCCCAACTCTGAGTAGTCAGGGTTTTGGAAATTTGGATAAAAAAGATGCCAGATTGTTAGATAAATGAGAAGCACCATCCAAAGTGGGATGAATGCTGTCTCGTCTCATAAGACCAGGTTTTCCCCAAAAAGAGCTCCAATTGTCAATGTAGCCCACGTCATTTTTAGGACACCACACAGACAGCCAGCGGTTCAAGGATGACGAGCGGCTAAACATGTCATCACTGGTCAGATTGGGGAGGGGCCCAGAGAATACTACAGTGGCAGACATCGTTTTTGCAAAGTCACACACCGATTCTATATTAAGTTTCCTGACTTCCGACTGCCGGAGACAGATGTCATTAATGCCAGCGTGAATAACAATTGTGGAATATTTACAGTTACTTTTAGCCAGCATTTTCAAATTTGACTCGGTGTCGCCTGCTCTGGCCCCAGGAATGCATTTGACTATGGCCGCTGGAGTCTCTAGGTTCACGTTTCTGACTACAGAGTCGCCAATGATCAGAGTTTTTTCCTCAGCGGGTGTGTCGCTGCGCGGGGAAAAACGATTAGAAACATGAACAGGTTGGTGGTGTACCGGGGCTTTGCGACTAGGCTTCTTTCTCACCGTCACCCACCCAGTCTCCTCGCTGCTGAGGAGAGCTGGGGAACCGCTGACAGGGGGGCCTAAGCTAGCTAGCTCCGCTGCAGCTAAGGGGCGTCCGTCGAGATTAACTGGTGCAGACAGTGTTTCAATGCAGCGAAGCCGGGATTCCAAATCAGACAACCTCGCCTCGAGCGCCTCAAAAAGACAACATTTATTACATTTACCGTTATCACTAAAAGAGGCAGAGGTGTAGCTAAACATCTGACAGAGAGAGCACACCAGAGGAGAAGAGGAAAGAGAGCTAGTAGCCATAGCTAGTGGCTAGCTAGTGGCTGGAGAGCAAACTTTGCCGACGAGCAGACCACAACTCCAGCAGGTTGTCCTCCAGACAATCGCATTTTTCACCCTCTGAATGTTAACCAAAAGGTGATTTTTTTTTTCGCAAACACCTCAGACCCGGTGAAAAACTCGATAAACTGGAAAAAAATATGTGCCCCCCAACCCCCAATTTTTGTGGGCGGGGCCAAACGTACAAGGTCTATGGAGACTGGCGACACTAAAGTTTGCCGTACAGACACAAAATTCGGGTGAGGAGTACACCACCTCAAGACATGCAAAAAACATAATTGCGGCCCTTACCCATGGCCAACAGGAAGTCCATCATCTTGCCTCAAATCCGCCCCACCTCCAATTTGGCCAAAAACCACCCCTCACATTTGAACGAACTCCTCCTAGGGGCCTGCTCCGATTGAGCTCATTTTCACATGGCGGCATCTATAGGCATGGACCATTAAAGATTGCTTAAGTCACAGTAAAAAACTCAAAGGTGTGGTCAGGGTGCCATGGTGACATTAGACCCCGCCCCTTACAACATCAGACAGCTGTAACTCAAGCAAAACTTGTTCGATGTCCACCAAAGTTTCCATGATGGACAATAGTCCCGCCCCAAATGCATCTATGTAAAAATACCTGACAAAAGATATTGCACCACCTAGTGGTTAAAGGAAGAGTTGCTGAAAACTGTTTTATTTATTACTCATGCGCCGCTTGCCAGAATGGCATGAAATTTTCTAAGGTTTGTCAGACCACATGGATGATCATAACTGCACATCAACTTTAGCATGACTTTACTGGTGTTACCATGGACACATACTCCTCACCATTCAATCCGTGATCTTGTTGGGGGGATTGGGAATGACCTGGAGTCATGAAATCTGGAACATAGGTTGAGGTGACTGTCATATGTAGTCCTACGTATATGGGTGGGCAACACATAACTGATAGGTAAGTGTTGACATGGCAAAGGTTGACTCCTCGCCATGGAACATCGGAGAGTTGTAACTCGGACAAACTTTGATTTTCACCAAATTTCGAACAATGGATATTAGTCCCACCCTGCATGCTCCTATATAAAAATAATTAACAAAAGTAATCGCACCACCTACTGGTTAGAACAAAGGACACTTGTAACTTGGACAAACTTTGTCGAATTTTCACCAAATTTTCTATGATGGATATCAGTCCCACCCTGAACGCTCCTATATAAAAATAATTAACAAAAGTTGTGCCATACATGCTCCAGTTTACCTTATCACAATATGTTGGACAGTTGTAACTTGGACAAATTTTGTCCGAATTTCACCGTAATTGCTACGATGGATATTAGTCCCAACCCACACGCTCCAACATAAAAATGATTGACAAAAGTTATAGCACCACCGACTGCTCACAGGAAGTACTGTGCCAAACGGCTTACTTTATTAACATACAGCATTTGCAACGACAACGGGAAATTTTCCAAGCCAGCTAGGTACAACAGGCGCTGGGCTCCGCGGGCGCGAGGGGGGGCGAGGGTCCGCTTACAGCTGCTTGCAGCTTTAATTTTAGATTATTTTCTGTACTTTCCTCATCTCGGCTTTATTTTATACTTGAGTCTGGTTTTGATTGTACTATGTTTATGAGTTTGTCATTTGTCTCTGTTTATGTATTAGAGTTCTTGTTATCATAATCTTAATTTTTCCATTATAGTCTTGGTCATTATTATTATGTGTCTATGGCAATCTTGTCTTATACCTTAATGATATCTTCCTATGTTTGGTTATAAGTCTTCTCCATCTTCACCTTTAGTTTATTCCTTGAAGTGTTTATATTTACTATCATTATCTATTTTTATCTTATCCTTGCCTTGGTGGGTTGCCATCATTCTTAGTGTATCTTCTGTTTCATGGTTTATTCCTTATTCTGGTATATGCTCTTATTTTGACAGCGTGTTTTATTTACTTCCTAACTTAGCCAGTATCGCAGTTCAACACAGCTGTTATTTTGGTTAATTATCCTCGTTTCTGCTTCCCACACCTGTTTATGGTTTTGTAATTTCTCTTGTCCTTCACCCTGTTTCCCAGCATGTGTCCCACGCTATTTACCTTCTCTACCTGATGTGCATTCCACATCTCAGTCTCAGTGCTGTTCGTCTCTCCTTATCTCTGCCTGCAAGTTATTTTACCTGATTATATTTTGTGTTTTCATTAAACGTTGCAAACTCACAGCTCCAGCATTTGGGTCTCCCTGCCTGCCTGCCTGCCTGGCAATTTATGACAATCTGATGAACAACCTGTTTGAGTATAAATGCAGTTTTCAATAAACTGCATACTCTCTATCTTTTTTGTCCCTTGCTCCTGTTTTTTCTTTTTGCATTTTGAAGCTCTACCGGTTATGATCTACCAGTGTGGAATGCAAACACTTGTAATTTTCCCCCAGGTCCTAAGATTTTGATCAGGAGTGTATGTTTAATATTTTTTTAATGTTTTCTCTCTCTTCCCTTAGCCCTGCAAGTGTCTTCTGGCACATGCCAGGCTGACATTATTAATAAGAAACTGTTCTTAATATTTTGCCTGAAAAATAAAGGTGTATAAAAATACAATTGCACATAAAGGCAGGGGTTGAATAATCTAAAGTGCAATTGTATATTAAGTTAGTTAAGTCCCTTCCACAGCATGTGGGACACCATGTGGTGTATAGGGGTGGCACCCATCTCCATTTCTGTGACCCTAGGCCACACAGCTACTGTAAGTAGTGAAAGCTACAGTGGGGGGGTCAGTCCTCTGGTAGCTCTGTGTGTTAATTTTCCTTTCTCCATTCTATTACACTGAGCACCAAGCTAGAAGGCAAAAAGTACCATTTTTATATGGTCTTTGGTATGACCCAGCCAGGACTTGAACCCCCAAGCTCCCGGTTGTGGGGCAGATATCAACTAGGCCACCACTCCGGTCAACTGTATATACATGTACTATATAGCCTAGGCCTCCTCAAAACTGAAATGGAATGCACCTATAGCAGCATGCACCTTTGACCTTTAGCACAACATGGATGGAGACCCACTTGAGGATAACTGTGTGGGAGTTTGGTGAGCATCAGGACAATTGCCTTGGAGATATAGCAAATCTGGTGAAACGTGGATGGTTGTGTAGACTGACTGTGGGATGGATGGTGCCATGACATTAGCTCATTTCACCTTTACCAACAGGAGCTAAAAATCAAATTTTTGCATTCAATCATAAAAAATTGGATCTGTGTCACACATTACTGGAAAGAAATCAGATTTGAGTCTCTTCAGGATTTAACTCAAATCAGATCAGAGCCTATATTTACTTCGCCTCCTCAAGCTCTTCAGTGCGTTGAATGGCATCTGTCTCATATTTGTTCCTCCAGAGAGCCACTTCGGTGTTGGCCTTAGACAAACAACGCTGCAGCTCCGCTTTGGCCTCCTGCTCCTCCTCGTACTGCTCCCGAAGGAGATCACAGTCATGACGAGCTGACTGCAGACTGTGAGCCAAGGCATTCTTGGCCTTTGAAGGAATGAAATGAACTCAATAAATAAACCATTATAGTGAAAAGGCTCAATCTGTACAAGAGAAATTTTGGCCGAAAACACAAGAATATAATAACCAATTTCAAAATGTCTAAATTTCCAAATTTTGTCTTTTGTTTTTATTTTTCACCTCAAATGTACATTTTTTCCCATTAATTTTACCAGTTCTTACTCATAAATTTGAAGCTTTTTGCTCATACCCTTTAAGTTTTTCACATGCAAATTTGTACGTTATTTTTTCTATTTTGCTTTTGAATATTTAGCCAATTAGCTAATGCTGATATCATGTATTACATAAAGTATACTTCATAAAGGTGGAAAAATTGGATAAAACAGTTATGGTTTGTTACCTTGGTTTCCTCGTCAATCAGTCGCTTTAGCTCATCGATGTGAGTGCTGAAACCCTGTTTTCCTCGTGTCAGCTGGGAAATTAGACTTTCTCTCTCTTCCATTTGTCTGGAAAGTTCAGCTACAACAGCCAAAAAGAACACACACACACACACACACACACACACACACACACACACACACACACACACACACTATATGTTTCAAAATTGTCGAACTTTAATGCACCTTAGTCCTTAGAAACATTTCTTTCCTCTATATACTATGCACAGCATGTGTGAGAGAATGACAGTAAAGCTGAGTTGGCGATTACCATTCTCCGTCTGAAATCGAGCTCTCTGATTGGTCAGATCAGAGATTTGCCGAATGTTTTCTTCATTCTTAGTCTTCAGTTCCATGAGCTGGTCTTCCAGAGAGCGACATGTTTTCTCCAGGTTTACCTGTAGATGTTTAAACAATAAAGCTTTTACATTTTTGACATTGGCAATGTTTTAAAGATCAAAAATTACTCCTGTGTTGTAATACAGCTCACTGAAAATGTTTCCTATGCTCCATGTTTTCTGTCTTCCCATTAAAGTCCTGTCCACACCAGCGACAATAAAGACAATGATTTAATTAACTAAATAAAATAAAGATAAAGATGTGCGCATCCAGACTGATGAACGATATCGTTCTACAATAGCAGAGCCAAACATGAGCTGCACCCTCCAGATGCCAGTTTCACACCACACAGCACCTATGTGCCTCCTGCTTCTTCTAGATTTGATTGGTGGTTGGCAACCAGCTTACAGTTGCATTACCGCCACTGACTTGATTATCATCACTCTATATCTTTGTATAAGGAGTTCTGAACAAGTCTACATCATCACTCCATATATCTTGGCCGTCATGCGTCTCCTGCTGGATGAGGCCGTTTATGCTGCTGCTGCAGTCAGAGAATCTTAAAGGATTTGTTTTAACTACACCTGTATCTTGAGCAAAGAAAAAAATTGTTATATTCTTAAAATTATTCACCGGATTATTCTCTCAGCTCCAGAGCTTCCTCAGACTCACACAGGTAGGATTAACTGAGCACACAGCACAAAGCGGAATCATATGGGCTTGCAAATAAGTATTATTAATAATAATAACAGTAATAATTTCAACTTGGATGCATAGAGCTGTTTCACTTTCATGCCTCCAATTATTTCTCCTCCTCCTCTTGTTGTACATATAGCATCCTGCTGAAAGCAGGTCAGAGATACTGAGAGCCCATCTTGTAGATAAAAGTTTCCAGCCTTTGTCATTTATTCCAGCCCTGCTGTCAAAATGGGTGAAAATGATGGCTGGATGTTTTCTGATTGGCTGAAAGTGTTTTTACGCCTTGTTGAAAACGGACGCATACAGTAATCACTCAGTGCGTCTGTGTGTGTATGGTTATGTGCATGTATCTGTCTGTCCGCCTGTCTGTTTCAGCTCGCCCAGTCAAAATTAAGTGGAACTAAAGGCTTGTATCATTCTATTTCCATATTTTCTCAACTTTTAATTTGCCAAAACTCTGAGATAAGGCTTTGCTTTCGAAATAAACACAAATTTAACTCACCTTTATCGTCAGTGGAGCAGGGAAAAGAAGTATTGTAATAACTATGCCAGGCCACTAGAGGCAGTGGTGTGACTTTTTAACAGCACAACACAGCACGTTTTTTACAGCACGTGGAGCTGAACTGTTATAAAACAGCGGTTATTGAAAAAAAAAATCGTATTCAGCAACTACACCATTCATCACATCGATTGTTTTCATACTGGTTTTGCTGTTTAATTTTGCAGAGGAAGGACGAGGTAAAACTAGTTAAAAACCCTCTAAAAACTACAAGTCCTAACATTTCTCACCCGCAAATGGTTGCAGTGAACTGCGCAAGCACCTGGAACCTCCCGCTAGAGGGAAGTACTGAGCAATCGGCCAATACTGGGTGAACATATGTCCATCTTTTTGTCCGTTTTCTTCTTTGCCACTAAACAACAAAAGCTCCTGTTCTCTTGATTGTCATTGTATTCCTGTACCTCCATCGCTTCTGCCATTTAAAACGTCTGCCACCATGCTCTTCTTTTGTTTGGATTGCAGCTGTTCAAATCAGTTTGGTGGCTCTTGGCTGCTGACGACAGTACGGGCATGTGAACTGCAGATTATTCTCACTGAGCATGCGTGTACTCCAAAACTACTGGATGGATTTAGATTAAATTTTTATTTATGATAAATAAATTTATAATAATAATTTAACCACTGTCCACATAATTTTATTTATGTTGAAATTGTAGAGTGGGTCGAAGCACGTCTCCTGCTATTCAACCGCTTCTGCAGCGCAATCTTCAAGGCTGCCCATACTGCAATCCCACGAGGCTACCGACCCCTCTATATCCCAAGTCTGGACGGAGAAAGCGCTGCCCTCCTACAATCCTATCAAACATCAGGGGACCCAGAGATAGCAGACCATCTCATTGAATCGCTAAATACAGCCCGGCGAAAGAAATGGGAGGAGACAGTTGCTGACCGGAGCTTTACCCACTCTAGCAGGAAATGTTGGAGCCTCATCCATCGCCTAGGAGCTGCACAGAAGCCCCCTAGCCAAAGCCGAGCATCTGCCACACCCAATCAAGTTGCATCCCACCTACTGACTATCGCCAAAGCACCCCAAGACAAAGACACCAGAAGAGCAGTTACAACTGAGCTAAAAAAAACACACCAAAAAATGCCCGTAGAGGAAACGAACCCTGAACCCTTCGAGGCTGCTGAACTGGAGAAAGTCCTACAGGGCCTGAAATGTGGAAAGGCAGCAGGATACGATAACATCTTCCCAGAATTCATGAAAAATCTTGGCCCCCGAGCCCTAACCTGGTTGACACAATTCTACACAAGGTTCACACAAACAAGCTCGATCCCAAAGAAATGGCGGACAGCAAAGGTCATTGCCATTCCAAAACCTGGCAAAAACCACAAACTACCAGCAAGCTACCGCCCAATCTCCCTACTCAGCGTTCCTTACAAAATCATGGAGCGCCTAATACTGCAACGTATTTCCCCAGGAATAGAGGAAATTCGAAGGTGTGGATCAAGCAGGTTTCCGCAAGGACCGCAGTACAGGAGAACAAGTACTGGCCCTAACCACCTTCATCGAAAATGGCTTCAAGAACAGACTGAAGACAGGGGCTGTGTTTCTCGACCTTACAGCCGCCTATGATACGTATGGTCTGGCACAAAGGCCTCCTCCTGAAACTTATAAAGGCGATCCCTGCTTGGGCAACAGCAATTATAAAAACCCTGCTGACCAACCGAAGGTTCAGAGTCCACCTCGGTCAGAACACAAGTGCATGGAGAACGCAGAAAAAACGGACTCCCACAAGGCTCAGTTCTAGCTCCAA
The DNA here is from genome assembly GCA_020510985.1 of Pholidichthys leucotaenia. Taxonomy (NCBI): domain Eukaryota; kingdom Metazoa; phylum Chordata; class Actinopteri; order Cichliformes; family Pholidichthyidae; genus Pholidichthys; species Pholidichthys leucotaenia. Next base: position 321,161,282 of record CM035838.1, read on the forward strand.
CTCTGTTCAACCTCTACATAAACGACCTGCCCACTACAAAATCCTGCAAATTCATCTAGGCAGACGACATCTGTTTGGCACTCCAAGCACCAGACTTTGAGCCACTGGAACGGGTGCTCACGGAAGATCTTGCCAAACTGGACCAGTTCTGCAAAATCTGGTGCCTAAAACCAAGCCCAGCAAAAACCGTCTCCAGTGTATTCCATCTCCACAATGTAAAAGCTGCCAGAGAACTAAACATCCACCTGAGCGGACTTAAGCTTAAGCATGCCCCGAATCCAACCTACCTTGGAGTGACCCTTGATAGGACCTTATCCTTCAAGGAACATCTTACTGGAGTGGTGGCTCAGTTGGTAGAGCATCCGCCCCACACCCGGGAGGCAGGGGTTCAAATCCGGGCCGGGTCATGCCAAAGACCATGTAAAAGTGGAACTTCCTGCCGTCCAGCTTGGTGCTCAGCAATAACGGAATGGAGGAGGGAAATCTGTGGCGGCGCCTTGCATGGCAGCGGCCCTCTGATTCTGCACTGGGGTGTGTGTGATTGACACTGTAGATAGGTAAAGCACAATCTCCATTCTACTGTACATGATTGGTTGTACGGTTGAATGACAATAAGGGTGATTTAATTTAATTTTAATTTAATTTAATTTAATTTAAAGGGGACGGCTGCTAAGGTGAAGGTACGAAACAACCTGCTCTTCAAGTTTGCTGGTGCAAAATGGGGGGCGGCAGCCTCCACCCTGCGTACCTCAGCACTGGCCCTTTCATACTCTGTAGCAGAATATTGTGCCTCTGTCTGGTCCAGGTCATCTTACACACACCACATAGACACCCAGCTCAACACAACCATGAGAACTATAACTGGAACAATCCGCTCAACACCACTCCCCTGGCTCCCTGTACTGTCAAACATAGCCTCTCCACACATCCGGCGAGCAGCATTAACTCAAAGGATGCTTCAAAAATCTAAAGATTCTCCTCAGCTACCAATCCATGCAGATATCTACACCCCACCCACTGCCCGACTTCCATCCAGACGACCGATTTGGAAAAACCCTCCCCCAGCTGACTTTACCATTCGGACAGCTTGGCAAGCGGAATGGGAGACCAAGGAGGTCCCAGACAAACACCTGGTGACAAACCCCAACCAGCAGGTCCCGGGCACCAACCTCCCAAGGAGACAGTGGTCTACACTCAATCGCTTCAGGACTGGACATGGTCCCTGCTTGGCCAGCCTTCACAGATGGGGCAGTAGCCCTAGCCCACTGTGCACATGTGGAGAGGAGCAAACAATGGAACACATCATAGAGGCTTGCCCGCTCCAAAGACTGGAAGGAGGATTACACACCCTCCATACAGCAAACCAGGAGGCAACTGCTTGGCTTAAGGACTTTGCATTCGCTAAATAAATAAATACTGGATGGATTTAGATTAAATTTTTACCAGAGATGGTCCTTGGGCTAGAGAGGAACCCATAACATTGTGGTGACGATCCCAGAATGCATACCTCCACCAAGGCTCTGGTACCGAGGCATCAGCACCTTGGTGCTTTCATTATTGTTCATAAATTTTCTTTGAAAATGATCCCAACAATATCGTCTGCCACTTCTGTTGTAGTGTGAACTCTGCCATCCACTTGAGTGAGAGTGATTTTTAAAACTATGATTTTATAGTTATTGTCAACTTTATCGTGCTTGGTGTGGATGACCTTTAAGATTCATGAGCTCCTATATGATTGGACAATGATTTTTTTCAGACTGAAGTGCAGTAAAGGCCAATCAAACACTGCTAAGCTACTGAGCTAACAACTAACACTTACTGTTAATGGACTGTTTCATCACAGCTGGCTCTGGTACAAAAAGCAGGAAAGCAGCAGTTCCAGTAACAATAAATTAATCCAACACAATTGTAGACAGCAATGCATGCATGTCTTCCCTTATTTCAACAGCACATAAATGCTAGGCTAATGGCAGTTTCAACAGCGACAATCTCCAGGTATTCAGCCTTGCAGATAAAACTTTTTTAAAAATTTACTTATACGTAGGTTGTGGGTCTGAAGCAAGGCTCAGCAGGATGGAAACAGTCACATCCCTAAGAAACAGCATCACTTCGAAACCCAAACTTTGTTTTAGTGAAGCTGTTAGTTGACGTTAGCTCTGAAGCTAACAGGTCTTGCTGATTCTTGGCTCTGAGTGGGGGATCTCAGACTAAATGAATCCATAGCACAGGGGGAAGGAAACAGGAGCACCTTTGGTGCTTGTCTACAAATATCTGAAAACTTGCCATGCCCAGGACCACTGTGTTAATCAATAAATAACTCCGCAGAGGTGAATAAAGAATCTTTTTGTCCCCTGTAAAATGTGTGTGTGTGGGGGTGGGTTTGGCCCAGTCAAAGTTCCAGTTATCAACATCACTACCAGAAGAGGTCAGCATTGGTACAAAGCCACTAGTCAAGTGCAAGAATTTCAAGTATCTAGGGAGTACTGTTTCAGAGAATGCTAGGCTGGAGGATGAAGTATCTCTCAGAATGGGAACAGCAAGCGCTGTGTTTGGAAACTTGAGGGAGAGACTGTGGAACAATCAACACGTGTCTATCCGTGTGAAATGCAAAGTGTACAGAGCGACAGTACTGGCTACTCTATTGTACGGTGCTGAAACTTGGACTGTCTACAGAGTGCAGGTAAAGAAACTCCACGCGTACATGATGAGACACCTTCGAGCCATAATGAACATCTCATGGAAAGACAAGATAACCAACATAGAAGTGTTGAAACAAGCTGGTCTACCATCAATGGAGGGCATGCTAATACAGATGAACCTGAGATGGCTCGGACATGTTGAGAGAATGGACCACCAGCATCTCCCTCGGCAGTTACTCTACTCACAGTTATGCAAGGGCAAACGCAATCAGGGTAGACCAAGGCTCAGATTTAAAGACACTGTAAAAAGAAACTTGAAGAAGCTGGATATAGACAGGAGTTCCTGGCAGCGGAAGGCTAAGGACAGAGCTGTGTGGAGGAATCTGATCAGACCTAAATGAAACAGTCATTGTCGCCAACGACAGACTGCTATGATGATGATGACAGTATTGTTGTTGTTATTGTTATCTCTGATGTTTATAGGCCTCAAGCTCAGAGAAACTCTGGTTATGGACTAGCTCAGTAGCCCTTTTTGCACTGTAAGGACTTTTTGCAGTTCCTGTAACCTTTTCAGGAACTAGGCCATTTTTTCATGCATTTCATAGGAGCATAGGAACCAGGGACCATGGATCTCTGTTCTTATAACCATTTTAGCTCCTACTCCGAGGCAGGGTCCTTTGATGGTTCCATAAGAACTCATATGACGTGTTTGGTGAATGGTAGAACTCATAAGCTATGCCCATTGTCAGATTTCCACTTCTTGTGGCAGTGCCATTTTTAAAAAGCAACTGTGGTGCACTGTTTTTCCTGTAATCGCTTTCGGACTTCAGGGACATTTTAATATGAACATGGATAGAAACACCAACAATAGTACATGATTAAGATTCCCACGATGCAGAACATGAATGCTGCAGCCTCTTCACTCTCCATGCTAGTTTTACTGTAGTGTTGTTTTTGAGTGTGGCACTTACACATCACTGTGGCAGACGCTTGTGTCACACCAGTCCCTACCAAGCTCCCTTACTGCCTGTGCAAATGCAAAATGAAAAAGTTTCCCTGGCGGAGGGTAGTTCCTTGAATGAAATTCGAGGTGGACAGTTCTTAGAATTTCTCTGTCTGAAAGCGGCTAATATCAGAGCCAACAGCACAGAGATGGGGGTAACTGAAGGCAAGGTTTTCTTTAATGACGTATCAAAATATAACACAGAGAAAGTATACCAGCTTCTGCCAGAGTCTATAAATACTGTATAACAATCTCAGATTGAGGAGAGGTTTTAATATTTTTACAGTAACCACAGTATGACCCATAGAAGCATTTTTAGAAAGTTAAAACCCACAAACAGCATTTTTTAAGTAAATGGAATCTTTAAATGGCACCTTTGCTTTAGCAACATTCTCCATATTGCTTGTCAGGTCATCAATCTCCATCTTCATCTCACTCTTCTCCTTCTCCAGCTTCTGCTTGACCCTCTGGAGGTTGTCGATCTGCTCACCCAGTTCCGCCATACTGTCTGCCTGCTTCTTGCGCAGTGCAGCAGCTGTGGCCTCGTGGTGCAGCGTTGACTCCTCCAGGTCACGTCGCAGCTTGATAAACTCGGCCTCACGCTTCTTGTTCAGCTCAATCTGAGCAGTGGTGGCACCTCCAGCCTCCTCCAGCCTCTCACTGATCTCCTCCAGTTCCCTGGTGAGGTCGGAGCGCTGCTTCTCGATTTTAGCTCGGACTGCTCGTTCGGCCTCCACTTCTTCCTCCAGCTCCTCGATGCGGGCCTGGAAATCATAAATTGTATCATGAGGGGATGACAGACTGCTTTCAATGTTATTAATGTTTGATGTGAATATGACTTATCATTACCTGGAGTTCCTTCATTTTCTTTTGGAGCTGGTTGTTTATTGCTTGCTCGTCTGAAATCTTGCTGAGCAGCTGGTTGTTCTCAAACTCTTTCCTGTGAAGATATATGCTTTTTTAACATCTATATTCCTTTTCATCCAGTTTAAAATCAGAATAACTATGAGCTTACTTTTTAATTTTCTCCTCAGCCTGCTGCTTGTCATTCTCCAGATCCATGAGGGATTCCTGTGTTAGCTTCAGATCCCCCTCCAGCTTCCGCTTGACTCTTTCCAGGTCCATGCGGACCTTCTTTTCTTGCTCCAGTGAACCCTCAAGCTTTGAAAAACAAATTAATTAAGTAATTTAGACATATTGAGACATCAGGCACAACTATTTAGGTACAACTCACATCATCCACTTGCTGTTCGAGCTTGGACTTGGCCTTTGTCAGGCAGTTGACTTTGTCCTCCTCTGCCTGAAGGTCATCCAGTGTCTGCTGATGGGCTTCTTGGAGGGCTTTCTTCTCCTTGGTCAGTTTGCCAATGTTTTCGTCCTGGCCAGCAAGCTCCTCAATGAGGTTTTTAACCTGCAATAAGACACATGACATAAAAAAGAAAGCACAGACAAGAAAAATCACTGTCTCAAACTCTGGTTCTTCAGACAAAGGTCAGAATCAGAATCAGAATCAGAATCAGATTTATTGCCATTGTTCATGTAGTACACAAACTAGGAATTTGTCTCGGTGCAATGCTGCAACATTAAACATGATAAAATAAAAGAAATAAAAAACTATACATGCAATAAAGTGTAGAATAAGAATGAGTAATACTAGTCAAAGCAGTTTTTAAATATATTAGCGAGCAGCAGATATTGTGGAGTACCACATAGTGCAGTCGGTAATGCAAAAAGAAAACAGTGATGATTGACATGAGTCTGGTTGAGCTGCTGTACATAGTGCACGAGAGTCAATAAGTCACTTAGTGTTCAGCAGTCTGATGGCAGAGGGGAAGAAGCTGTTCATGTGACGGGAGGTTTTAGTCTGAATGGACCGAAGTCTTCTACCTGAGGGGAGGGGGGTAAACAGTACGTGACCAGGGTGTGAAGGATGGGCTATGATCCGGCCAGCACGCCTCCGGGTCCTGGAGATGTACAGATCCTGGAGAGATGGGAGCTTGCAGCCGATCACCTTCTCAGCAGTGCGCACGACGCGCTGCAGCCTTAGTCTGTCCCTGGCAGTGGCTCCTGCGTACCACACGGTTATGGAGGTGGTGAGGATGGACTCGATGATGGCTGTGTAGAACTGCACTAACATCTTGGTGGGTAGCTTGAGCTTCCTCAACTGCCGCAGGAAGAACATCCTCTGCTGGGCCTTTTTGATGAGGGAGCTGATGGTCGGCTCCCACTTGAGGTCCCTGGTGATGGTGGTGCCTAGGAAGCGGAAGGAATCTGCAGTGGTGATGGGAGAGCCTGTGAGGGTGAGGGGGGGCAGAGGGGTTGTGACTTTCCTGATGTCCACAATCATCTCCACTGTCTTCAGAGCGTTCAGCTGCAGGTTGTTGTTGTTGCACCAGGACGCCAGCTGGGCCACCTCTCTCCTGTAGGCGGACTCGTCGCCGTTGGAGATGAGCCCGATGAGGGTGGTGTCGTCCGCAAACTATAATGTATAGCATAATCATGAAGTTTATATAACTGGATTAGCCCATAATTAGCAAAAGATATTGTAGATATTATAGTTCTTTTACAAAGGTGAATATCAAAAGATAAGAATATTATCAAAATGTTTATATATTTTTCATAACTGATTTCCAAAAGTAAACTTTCATCAGAAATCTGGTGCTTCTTTTTACAGAGTCGCTTGACTCTGGTACACTTCCTCCTTCATGCTATCAGGCCTGTATCACTGTGTTGCTTAAAAAGGATAAGGATCCTGTTGATTGTGCTTCTTACAGGCCTATTTCCTTGTTAAATACCGATGTTAAAATTTTGTCAAAGTTGTTAGCTTCAAGGTTGGAAAAGATTCTTCCTTTTATAATTTCACAGGACCAAACCGGTTTCATTAAAAATCGCCATTCTTTTTTTAACTTGCGGCGGTTGTTTAATATTATTTATACTCCTCACCACAACATACCTGAATGTCTTATTAGTTTGGACGCTGAAAAGGCATTCGATAGGGTTGAGTGGGAGTATTTGTTTTTTACTTTGGAGAGGTTCGGTTTTGGTCCTTCCTTCTGTTCCTGGATTAAACTTCTCTATGCTAGTCCTTTAGCTTCAGTGTTAACTAATTGTCGCTATTCTGACTATTTTAGACTTTACCGTGGTACGAGGCAAGGCTGTCCTTTGAGCCCGTTGCTCTTTGCCTTGGCAGTTGAGCCGTTAGCTATTGCAATCCGTGGGAGCCGGGACTTTCTAGGCATTCGTAGGGGTGGCATTGAGCATAGGGTTTCACTCTATGCTGACGATCTTTTATTATTTCTCTCCAACCCACTTACTTCATTACCCGCTATACTCAACATTTTGGATAGTTTTAGTAGGTTTTCTGGTTATAAAATTAATCTTAATAAGAGTGAACTGTTTCTGATTAATGAAAAGATTCAAGTTCAGGATTTTGAAAATTTTCCTTTCAAGGTTGTTATTGATCATTTTAATTATCTTGGGATATGTGTCACTAAACAATTTAATTACTTGTTTAAAAATAATTTTCTCCCCTTACTTGACCAGTGCAACCGGAGTGGTGGCTCAGTTGGTAGAGCATCCGCCCCACACCCGGGAGGCAGGGGTTCAAATCCCGGCCGGGTCATACCAAAGACCATATAAAAATGGTGCTTTCTGCCTTCTAGCGTGGTGCTCCGCATAATGGAATGGGGAAAGTAAATTTACACACAGAGCTACCAGAGGACTGACCCCCCGCTGTAGCTTTCACTACTTACAGTAGCTGTGTGGCCTAGGGTCAGAGAAACGGAGATAGGCACCGCCCCATACACCAACATGGTGTGAAGGGAATTAACTAACTAACTAACTACTTGACCAGTGCAAGCTAATACTTTCCAAATGGTCCCCATTATCCTTGTCTTTAATTGGCAGAATCAATTCTGTAAAAATGATGTTACTTCCAAAGTTTTTATATTTGTTTCAATGTCTCCCCATTTTTATTCCTAAATCCTTTTTTAAGTCTTTGGACTCTCTGATTACCTCATTTATTTGGAATGGTAAACATCCGAGATTGAGGAAAGTTTTTCTTCAAAGACCCAAATCAGTAGGTGGCATGGCTCTGCCTAACTTTCAATATTACTACTGGGCAGCAAATATCAGGTGCATGTTATATTGGAAACATTTTTATCTGGAACCCAAATCACCTATTTGGATCCTTATGGAGTCACATGTGGACAATCAAACCTCCCTACCGGCAATTTTAGGTTCACCACTTCCCCTTGCTTTGTCTACACTGGGTAATAATAAAGTAGTTCGTCAGTCTCTTAGAATTTGGTCTCAATTCAGGAAAAATTTCGGTCTTCAGTTTTTTTCCATTAGAAGTCCAATTGCCGCAAATCATTTATTTACCCCATCAACTATTGATAGTGCATTTCATATATGGCACAGAAAAGGTTTAAAATCTTTTGCGGATTTATATTTTGATGGTCAATTTGCAAGTTTTTCTCAACTTTCCACCAAATTCGACATCACTTCTACACATTTTTTCCGCTTCCTCCAGGTCAGACATTATGTGCAAACCATGACAAAACAATTCCCTCAAAAACCTTCTGATAATCCTCTAGATGATTTTTTATTAGTTAAACCAACTTCTAAGGGGGTTATGTCAGTTTTATATAATTTAATTTCAAATTTACAATCTTCTTCTCTGGCCGCTATCAAATTGAACTGGGAACAAGATCTTAATTTTACTTTTACTGATGAACTGTGGGACTCTATTCTTGGCCAGGTTCACACTGTATCAATGTGTGCTCGTCACGCTCTTATTCAATTTAAGATTGTACACCGGATGCACCTGTCCAAGGTTAAGTTAGCACGTATTTACTCGGATATAGTCCCAACTTGTGAAAAGTGTGGTAGCGCTCCTGGCACTTTGCTTCACATGTATTGGTCCTGCCCTGCATTGATGAATTTTTGGCATTCTGTTTTTATCACTATGTCTGAAGTCCTGCAATATCAAATTAAACCTGATCCATTATGCGCCATTTTTGGTGTGGCTCCAGAACTTGTCTTGCCAAGTTCCAAATTAAAAGTATTCAAATTTTCATTATTATTGGCCAGATGTGCTGTATTACTGAAGTGGAAAGACTCTTCGCCCCCTTCACATTTACAGTGGATAAAAGATATAATGTCCTGTTTGGATTTAGAAAAAATCAGATATACAGTCTGTGGCTCTGAAAACAAATTTTATAAATTATGGCGCCCGTTTCTTGATTTCTTTGAAAGACCCACGATTATAGTTTCTGAGTAGCTCATATCCCCTTTACCCCACCCCCACTTCACACACACAATTTTTCTTTGTATTTTTTTTTAAATTATTGTTTATTTAAAGGTTTTTGTGCTTTGAAGCATTTACATTTGTTGGCTTTAAGTTCTAGTTTTTCACTGTTTGGTTGAAACAAAAATGAAAATTTCTAATACTTTGTATTGTATTGATACTTCAATTAATAATAAAAAGACCTTTAAAAGAAAGAAATCTGGTGCTTCTGATTATTGTAATATTTCATTTTGAGTAAATCACTACCAAACAGTATAAATACCACGTACAGTATTTCCCTGACCAGTTTCAGTACACACAACCATAAATACGGGAAAGACTACTGACCGGACATTTGTCTAGAAGACAATCATGGACACACTTCACAATGAGGGTAAACCAAACCACAGAAGGCCATTGCCAAAAATGCTGGCTGTTCACAGAGTGCTGTATCAATGCATATCAATGGAAAGCTGACTGGAAGAAATACAGTAAGTGTGATAGAAAAGGGCACAGGGATGACCGTTGCCACAGAGTTTTGTTACTATTCAAATTTTTGAGAGGCACCTGTAACTTCTATGATTTGTTAATGTATTTTGTCTGGTACTATCATCTGAGGATGGTGAGCAGAGTTAGTATTATCTGTTTGTAAATTCTGATGTCATGAGACGACATATGATGAAAATTTCACTTTTTTCTGTTCTTCTGCATATGAATATTGTCATGGTCCGTGTGCTGACTCTGTCTGCACTCGGGTTGTCCGGTAGTTCCTCGTTCTCTCCTCAGGCGCACCACTTGGCCTCCAGGCTTTTATTATGACAGCGTCTCGGCGGGGCTTCCGGCTGTCAGAGCCGAGCTCCGCAGGACGGCTGGACTCCAATCAGCTGATTAATCTGTCAAGCCCTATTTAAGGGAGCAGCTCTGTTTACTCGGGGCTGCGACCTCTGCCTTTCCAGTCTGGTTTCCCTACTCCTAAAGCCAGTTCTCTCCAGCGTTCGGTTCCATCCTCGCTAACTGTATGTAAGTGTTGTGTCTTGCCCCACGAGGCTCATTATTTTGTAGTGTTTATCCTTATTCAATAAATGTACAAACTCATTGGCTGCCTACAATGGCTCATTAGCGGTCCGCCAGGACCACTCCATAACAGTAGGTCACAGCCAAACGAGATGCCGGTTACCGTGAGTTTGTTTTGGGCTTGATTTTTCACTTTTCGGTGTATCAGCGTGCTGGGGGATGGCGTCACCACCTAAGGGCTATGCCATGGGTCTAGGCTATGAGCTAGTCATGGCTCTCATCGAAATCGATGGGATCCTCTCCAACGCTCGTAGTCATCCCATCCCCACAGGCTCGCGCTGGTACCTGGACCTCACCGAGGCAACTATTAACCACCATCCTCGCTACGCCGACCATCCTGAGATCACGGCGCAGATGGCGGACATCTCTGCTCTCTGAGAGAAGCTCCGTGGGCTGAAGGGAAACTCCAGCAGAAAGCCGAAGAGGAGACATCCTCGCTCCTCGTCTTGGGATCCCATTCCTGTCCCCCATCCAGTCCAGGAGTTGGCACCACCCAGGGGTCATCCCCGACAGAGAAGGACGTCAGGGATTCCCCTGGCGTATCCTCAGCGAGAACCCCGTCCGGATCCAGTACCAGTTCGCCGGAAGGACTCTAACTCCCAGCCAGCTGATGCTCCTGCGTCACGTAAGAAGGGAAGGACTGCAGCCACCGCCTCCGGGTCATCTGTCCCCACTGTTCCGTCAGCTCCTCATTCCCGGTTCGCCTCGGCCATTACTCCCTCCTCCTTGATGCTCTCCCCAGCTGTTGTGAGCTCCACGAGCCCTGCTCCAGCGATGCCCGTCACCGATCCGGTTCGAACAGCTCCTCCTCGTCTTCCCGGGGGGTCCTCCGTCACCATCCAGTGGGGAAAGGGAAGAACCAAGCCCACTGCAGCAGCTTCCACTGGTCCTCAGCGGAACAGGCAAGTGCATTTTCATTCTTGTCCTTCACGGGGTGAATTGCCTTGTCTTGTCCTTCACAGGGTGAATTGCCTTGTCTGACCCCTGGGGGTGGAGTTCGGGGCTCACAGTCCCCTGAGCTCCCTCCACCTGCTGCAGAGATTAATCATGAACCTGCTTCCTTTGTGTCTCCTTCGCCTGAGCGTTCTTCGGCACCAGGTTTACGCCGTCGGACGAGGAAGGCGCCTGCAGCCCTGGAATACCTGGTTCCGGCCCCGCAGCCACGTCATGGGCAAAGAAGGAGGGTGGACTGCAATCCGGAGCCTGCGCTGACGAGCAAGCGTCCTCGGGTCTCCAAGGAAGGGCAGTCTGACACGGCAGGCCACAGATCCCCTGTCACCACGCCATGCGGGCCCTCGGCATGGACATCAGCATCAGGGAATCTCCGGACTGTGAACACCATCATGCCGGTTGTGGAGCCCGCCGTAGCCGAGTGGGAACCTAAAGACGACCTTCTTCCATCGGAACCCAGATCGTCAAAATCCTGGATGGCAACAGAACTCGAGATCAGGCAAGTGCTCTATTTTGTCTTTCTCCTATCAATTCTGGAGCATTTTTGCCTGTCTCTCAGGGAGACGAGCCGGGTGCAGCCGTCCGCTGCATCCAAGCTTGTCTCGCTGGGCTCTGTCGCTGCCGGTGATCCTGATCCCGGTTCTCTTTCTTCTCCTGAGCCTTCTGCCAGGGTCACTGGTGTGGAGTCTATTTTGGTCGCTGTATTGGAGGTTCCGGGTTCGGGTTTGGAGGCCGTCCCTGGTGCTGAGCTGGCCCAGTCGGGGTCCATCGTGGGTGCAGCTCTGACCCAGTCGGGGTCCGTCACAGGAGTGGTTCTGGCCCAATCGGGGTCCGTCGTGGGTGCAGCTCTGACCCAGTCGGGGTCCATCACGTGAGTGGTTCTGGCCCAGTCGGGGTCCGTCGTGGGTGCAGCTCTGACCCAGTCGGGGCCCATCAGGGGTGTGGTTCCGGCCCCATCGGGGTCTGTCTTGGGTGCTGCATGGTCCCGCTTGGGATCCAACAGGAGCGCAGCGTCAGTCCGTGTGGGGTTCAGAGAAGGAGCTGCAGATCTTTTGCTGGTCGACACCGGACTGGTCCCTTTCCCTTTTCCCTTTCCCTTTTCTCTTCCATCTGGGGCCGCTGGGATTTCCCGTTATCGGCTCGGCTCTCCCTCACTATTCCTCTCAACAGGGAGGCCGTCTCCGAATTCTCCCCTGCGGTCCTGGTGGCTGAATGACGCGGGTCGGCCGCCTGGGAGACTGCATCACCCGTTTGGCGTTCTGGGTTGGCCACCCGACAAACTTAACTTTCTGTTCGGCGATCTGGTCCGGCCGCCAGAGGTACTGTTTTTCCTGGCCTGGGACTGGGGTAGGCCGCCCGAACTTTTCCTTTTTCTCCTGCCAGCGATTTGGACGCTAGACGCAGCAAGACCCCCCGAACTATTTGCTTTCACGTTATTATGCTCTGCCTGCTGTCATCCCTGTGGGGGGTTTTTTCTGCTCTTCGGTAATTTTAGGGATGCGCTGGTGTGTTTGTTATTGAACTGTGTATTTCGCCGCTCCTTAGCGCGTGTCTTTTTTTTTCTCTCTCCTTTTGATTGTTCCCTCCGTAGTCTGAGAGATGTTCTTTTGTTGCCTATAGCCGTTTATTTGTATTGATTTAAACTGTAGGTATTCACTGCTATTTAGCGTGTTTTTTTTTTTCCTCTCTCTCTCTGTTTGAAGGATGATATTGTAACATCGGGGCTGTGTTAAGGGGGCGAGGATTCTCCCAGCATGCTTTGGCAGCAATGGATTCAAAGGGTGTTATCATTCACGTGTTCTAAAGTGTTATTACTGTGTCATTATAACTGCGTTATAATTATAACTGCGTTATAATGACACAGCAGTGTTATAAGAAGAGTCAGAGCAGTGACTGATCATGCGTTTGTGGCACCCTTGGTGAGACGGAGGTCTGTGTGAATGATCTTCCCTCCTGTCTGTGTTGAGGGAAGGTGTGTTAAATAAAGCCTGTTTCATCACAGTCACCTGCCCTTTCTTGTGTGAGCCCCCCCATATGTCACACTGGTGTCAGAAGTGGGATATGGAGCAGATGGAAGCCAGGATCAGAGCAGAGATCCAGCAGCTGGAGCTGATACACCAACCCCCAGAGTTGCTCACCGGGATGAACGGAGCAGTGGAACCGACAGGACCAGCGTACCTCGCCTTCTGCCTTTCTCAAGGCAGGGCAGGCTGTGCAGCTGATCATCCCGCTCCCCGCCCTTTCCAGGGCAGGACGGGCCGGCGATTCCACTGCAACCAGGGGTGGTGATCGACCGGGAGGCGACCGTCCCACCCATCCAGCAGCGGGCCAAGATTCCCCGCTTTAATGGTGAAACCCTGCTGGACGACTACCTGGTCCAGGTCGAGCTGGCTGCTGCGCTGAACGGCTGGCCACCCAAAGAGACCGGCGTGCAGGTTGCGCTGGCCCTGGAGGGAAGGGCTCTCCACACGCTGTCCGATCTCCAGCCCGAGGAACGCCGCAGCTGGCCAGCGCTACAAGGAGCGCTACGGAGGAGGTTTGGGAGAGTGGCCAACGCTGAGCACGCAGAGGAACAGCTGGCCAACCGCCGGCGAGGCAGCCGGAAGAGCCTGGGAGTCTACGCAGCGGTCATACGGCTGCTGACACGGCACAGCTACTCAGATTTTGAGCCAGAAGTAGTGGAGAAGCTCGCCCTCCAGAACTTCAGCCGGGGTCTCCACCCGGCCCAGCTCCAGAGCCACATCCGGATTAACGCCGCGAGCAGCTGGGAGACGGCTGTGGCAGAAGCGGAGTGGGTGGAATCGCTAATAGATTGTACAGCTGATGCATCGGCACCGAGACAGAGAGCCTTCCAGGCCACGGCTGAGAGCGAGGAGGAGGAAAAGGAGGTGCGGCAGACCACGGCGGCATGCCCACGGAGAAGACGGCCACAGCAGCTCGAGGAAGGGTGCTTCCGCTGCGGGGAGCCAGGACACATCGCTTGGTACTGCCCTGCATGCCTGCATGGTAATGCCCCATGACAAACCGATGAGCTGTCACCGCGTGTGGGCCGAATTGGACACTCGCCAGGGATGTACCTACAGTGCAGCCTGGACAATACGCCGATCCGGGCCCTGATCGACATCGGTTCTACCATCTCCCTGATCCAACCCAGTGTGCTGCCAGGCACGGACTAGACAGAACTGCAGGGGTGGGAACCCACCGGGCGCTACGTCACCACAGCTACCGGTGAGCGCACCAGATTGGGAGGGCGAAGAGTTCTTGTGGTGGGGGTGGCCAGCCAGAACACAAACCACCCGTTCTGGCTGGCTGACATCCAAGACCCCTGCATTATTGAACTCGATCTGCTCGCAGCATGGAGCGCAAAAATTGACACCGCCAGATCGTCCCTCCTGCTGGGAACTCGGACCATCATGCTCTGCAGCGGGACCCAGAGGAGGAACCCGGGGGCCTGCGTGATCGAGGAACCGCCAGGACGGACCAAACCGGGCGGGTCACCGCAAGAACTGAACACAGCGGCACACAGCTCCTCCTCAGATAATCAGGCAGCTCTCCCCAGCAATGACGTCACAGAGGCCCTCAGCACGCAGCAGCTGCAGAGCGAGCAGGACAGAGATCCGGTCATTTCCCAGGTTCGGCAGTGGCCAGATGTGGGCCAACGGCCCACCTGGGAGGCTGTGTCTGCGCTGGACCCAGAGACCAAGGCCCTACACTCCCAGTGGGCCAATCTCCGCTGTCACGAGGGTGTTGCGTATCAGCAGTGGCAGACTCCAGCTGGGCAGCGTCACATCTGGCAGCTGCTGGTTCCCCAGCGGCTCTGGCCCAACGTACTCCAGCTGTTCCACGGGGCGGCAGGAGCAGGCCACTTCGGGGTGACAGACTCTGCAGCGTCTTCGAGCCTGCTTCTACTGGCCTGGATGTCACCAGGATGTGGAGCTCCACGTCCATTGCTGCGACACCTGCACGGCTCAGAAGGGGCTGACTCAGCAATCCCACACTCCCTTGCAGCAGTACCGGGTGGGAGCACTGATGGAGCGGGTGGGGTGGACATTCTGGGCTCTTTCCCGACCACGGACCGGGGGAACCGCTACATGCTGGTCGCAATGGATTATTTCACCAAATGGCCAGAGGCGTACGCGGTCCCTGATCAGAGCGCTGCCACCACGGAATCAAAGCTGGTGGACGAGCTGTTCTGTCAGTTTGGCGCACCGGAGGAGCTGCACAGCGATCAGGGTCGGAACTTTGAGGCAGAGGTCTTTGGAGAGGTCTGCAAGCGGCTGGGCATCCGGAAGACCCAGACCACCCTGCTGCATCCACAGAGCGACGGTCTGGTTGAACGGTTCAACCAGACCCTCACCACCCAGCTCGCTGTCCTAGTGGACCAGCAACAGTGAGACTGGGACTTGCATCTGCCCTTTGTTATGTGTGCATACCGGACGGCAGCACAGGAATCCACCCGGTGCACCCCTGCAGCGCTGATGTTTGGACGCTGCACACACCAGTGGATTTGGTATCCCCCCTTTCCCCCCCGGGCCGGAGGTGGAGGGCAAACCGGGGTTGGATTATTTGTTTTGCTTGAAGGAACGTCTCCACACTGTGCACGGACTGGCTCAGGAGGCCCTGGCAGTGGCGGGGAGTCAGCAGAAGCGGACATATGACTCCCGCTGCCAGGGGAGGGACTTTGCACCAGGAGATCAAGTCTGGGTTTTCTGCCCGGAGCGAAAAAGGGGACTGTCACCAAAACTGGCGAGCCATTGGTTGGGACCGTGCGTGGTCCTACAGAGACTGTCGGATGTGGTGTACAGGGTGAGGCTGAAAAAAAGGGACTGGGCCGTGGTACTCCACCGTGACCGTCTCGCCCCGTACCAGCCATCCGCCCTGCGGGTGGTCGAGCCAGAGCCTTCACCCCGACCAGATACTCCGACTGAGGCACAGATGAACACTAGCGGGCCTGTGCATGCTGGTTGTCGACAACGGAGGCTGCCCCGACACCTGGACGGATTTGTGTTGAACTTTTGAGCTGGACTTTTATTATTCTGGGGACAGAAACTAGTCCGGGGGGACAGTGTAATGTCGGGGCTGTGTTAAGGGGGCGGGGATTCTCCCGGCATGCTTTGGCAGCGGAGAATTCAAAGGGTGTTATCATCCGTGTGTTCTAAAGTGTTATTACTGTGTCATTATAACTGCGTTATAATTATAACTGCATTATAATGACACAGCAGTGTTATAAGAAGAGTCAGGGCAGTGACTGATCATGCGTTTGTGGCACCCTTAGTGAGACGGAGGTCTGTGTGAATGACCTCCCCTTCTGTCTGTGTTGAGGGAGGGTGTGTTAAATAAAGCCTGTTTCATCACAGTCATCTCTCCTTTCTTGTGTGGAAACTCCCCCCCCCCCCCATATGTCACAATATGTGGTTGCCATTTTATTTCTTCTGGGCCTGTGTATCTTGGTCTATAGACTTGGTATTTCTGTTTGTGGCCTGTGAGCTTAGTATTCCTGTTATTTGCATTTATTGTCCTGTCTGTTTTTCCACCTGTGCATTATGGAGTATTTTTGTGTTTGTTTTTCTCCCTATGCTCTGTAGTTGCTCCATGTTATATTTTCTGTATTCGCCCTTGCCACTTTTTATTCCAGTTCCTTGTCTTGGTGGGGTTTTTTACCTGGTTCTGGCCCTCCCGGCCTTTCCCCCTCCTCCCTCCCTGGGACGGTCCTGTTGACCTTCTAGGTGGGGGGGCTCAATGTTACACTGTGTCTGGAATCCGCCTCGTGAACGGGGGCAACTGTCATGGTCCGTGTGCTGACTCTGTCTGTACTCGGGTTGTCCGGTAGTTCCCCATTCTCTCCTCAGGCGCACCACTTGGCCTCCAGGCTTTTATTATGACAGCGTCTCGGTGGGGCTTCCAGCTGTCAGAGCCGAGCTCCGCAGGACGGCTGGACTCCAATCAGCTAATGACTTTTCATCAGCTGATTAATCTGTCAAGCCCTATTTAAGGGAGCAGCTCTGTTTACTCGGAGCTGCGACCTCTGCCTTTCCAGTCTGGTTTCCCTACTCCCGAAGCCAGTTCTCTCCAGCGTTTGGTTCCATCCTCGCTAATTGTATGTAAGTGTTGTGTCTTGCCTTTATTTGTGTTTTGCCCCACGAGGTTCATTATTTTGTAGTGTTTATCCTTATTCAATAAATGTACAAACTCATTGGCTGCCTACAGTGTTTCATTAGCGGTCCTGGCGGACCGCTCCATAACAAATATAAGTGTCTGGAGTAGCTATCGAAACGCACGCACGCATGCACGCACGCACACACACACACACACACACACACACACACACAGACAGCCCTGCCACTTTGTTAACCACTTGCACTCCGGGCAATTTTCCTAAAAATGCCAAAAAATAACGTGCCCAAAGTAAATCGAAAGCTGTTATTCAACCCTTTGCAGCATCTTCATGGGGTTGGTCTCATTTAAAAGAAAACACTTTGAATTTTTTGGCAAAAAAAAACATAATCTCTCTACGTGCTCCGGCCACTGAGTTACAGTCATCTAAACATACTGAACTTGAAGAAAAAAAAATTGGACACAGTGTTTTTTTGGATACAAATGCTTGTAAATAACACACAGCTGTCCGATCCGGCTGGAAAATGCAACAGAAATGTAGAACCAAGTGTTATCCAGCTGAGATCCAAATTTGGTAACAATACCACAAAAAATGAATATTTTACACAACTTTGTTCTCAGGCTGTTCCCAGGCTTTTTGGAACTGTGCCAAATTGTGCCAAATGGCACAGTTTGGAAAAACGTCTGTAACTTTTGAATAATTCAATATAGAAGCTTCATTTTAGGCTCTAATGAAAGGTCACACTCAGGGCTGTGTCTGTGTGGGTGTGTGTGGGCGGGGGGTCGTTCCCCCCCCCCCCGCTACCAAGGACCGACTTCGGCCCTCGCTACAGACGGATTACACTCCTTGCATGTTTTCACAGCGCCCCCCCCCCCGCTACTGTGTGTGTGTGTGTGGGGGGGACCGTGAACGGACCGTGAACGCCCCCCCCCTCGCTACAGAAGAGGGCCATCGCTACATGATGGAATAGACTGATATGCTTCCCCCCGCGGACCGGGGGGCGTTCGGACCGTGAACGCCCCCCCCCCGCTCCTCTTCTGCAGCGGGGGGGGGGGCGTTCACGGTCCGAACACGGCAAATGAACCGTTTATCGCGGCGCACGCACTTCGTAATTCGTGCGCAGTACAGTTGTAATTTACCGATCGGTCAAAAGTCATTTTTGGATTACAGTTTTCAGGGATAAATAATAATTTAGCTTATAACACCTTACCTCTTCAAAGCAGCAGAGTTGTGGCGAACATCTCTTCCCCCAACGCGACGCTGCTCCGCTCGTGGATCCCGATCAACATAATTCCATTATTGCCGTTTTGGCGAATGATTTATGACTTTTGTCGTCGGCCTCCGTCTATTCTGCTGGAATGAGTGCAGGTCCCACTTGTGGGTGTTCTCCATGCTGCTGGGTGAGCCTGGGTCTGTAGTAGATTCGTCCAGCGTCCTTTGTTTTCATCTGCTGCAGCAGTAAATATCGCTTCACCTAGCCTGAATTTCTGTGCTTCAATTGGCTCCTGCGTTCACAGTAGGCGGGTCCTCCTTCCTAGATTTTCATTCATTGGCTCCTCAAGGTTTCAGAAACCCAATTCAAGGCTCTTATTAGTCGAATGAGAGGTCAATCAGATGAACTAATCTGTTCGCGGCTGTCTCTGCAGTTTTTTTTTGAGTGGCGCTTGGACGCCACTACATCACCATCACCACCATCATGCGTCATGCGTCCAAGCGCGCACGAGGACGCTCTCGTGCGCCCTCGTGCGTCATAGGACGCAGAGACTTGCCCGCCCACGGAACAACGGAGCGCAAGTGGTTAAGGGAGAACTTATTATGGCTCTTTTCCACCAGTACCCGTTCAGTACAGTTCTCTTTGTAGGCTTTTCCATTAGGAACTGTAACGGTTACGTCCTGATTTTTCTGACCTGCTCCCAAGTGGTTCTAACCGTGCCGAAGCGACCTGAAAATGTGATGTAAAAAGACTGCCGGCCAGTGATTAGTCTGGGTGTAACATCTTCTCAGTTTTATCTCCACCTATTATGTTTCCCCATGAGCCCTCACAACCCCACACCTACAATACCAGTTGTGAGTTAGCTCTGTGGAGCAACCACGGTTTTTATGGCTATTTTCAACATAGACTATTCATCTCACTAAACAGATGAACAGGAAATAAGCGCTCCCAGCAGGAAGCCACAGTCAATTACAGTATGGGGGGGGGGGGGGCTGAAAAGTTCATAGTGGTCAAATTTAACCAAATGTGGTTTATTTTTCAACACTGTCTCCCCTTCAGTCCATGCACTTCTTCCATTGATGTTGCAGCACTTGGATCCCTGCAGATGAAAAATAAACCACATTTGGTGAATGAATGAATGAATGGTCGAATCTGACCACTATGAACTTTTCAAACCCCCCCCCACACACACACACACACACACACTTCCGCCTGTATATCTCATGTCATTCTGGCATATTTTGTTATTTTAACTTGGATAGCCTGGTAGATCATGCTGTTAGTAGAGCTAGCTTAGCGGAGCAATTTACTCATTCAGGGATGTTTTTTGATCTTATTATATCCCTGGGACCGGTCCTGTCCTACTGAGCACTCATACCACACACCCCTGTCCCAGATGATGCTTTATTTAGGCTTTTGATTCTTACATTCAGCCAATTTTTATGTTAGCTCAGTGTGCATTTAACAACACAGCTAGCCAGCTTACAATAGCATAGATGCTTTGGCTTCAACCAAGGATCTCAGTGGCAAAAAGAGGAAGAGTAGGGTGAACGTGGCTCATTAGCATTTAAAGAAACAAACACTGAAATCAGTCATGGTAAAGAAAGATGTTTAATCTGAGTGGAAAAATGGTGATGCAATATATAAGTCCTGAGGTATTGTGACCATATCGTAGACATTTCATCAACACCTCTGGGAAATGTGCAACATGTGGTAAAAGTGTATAATACGCATGTCTCCTTTAAAAAAAAACATATAAAAAAACAAGAACTGCACTCAGAGATGCAAACCCATGACTCTCCTTTGCATTCTTTACTAACAGCTCTGAGTATCCCCCATTGCCTTCTTAACTTTTATAAGATATGAGCAGACATGCAGGATGCAAGCACATACATTAGTGACATACTGTATGTCCATGTTAGCTTTCCAGAATCATGACCTTGTGACTTTGATCTTTGAGTTTTTGACAACAACACTACAGCCATGGGTTCTAGTCCCAGGTTCAAAGTCTATACTAAGTTTGGAGACCCCAGCTTCATCTGCTGTCAAGTTTGAGCAAATGGGCAAATCTTCAGATAGCACTGACTGGTCTACTCAACAAGCCAACTCCAACCAAAAGGTTCAGTTAAACCACAAACCTTATTTTCTGTAGCGTGTTTCTCCTTCTCGACTTTAGCCAAGGTGAGCTCCAGGTCATCGATGTCTTTCTTAAGCTCCGAACATTCATCCTCGAGCTTCCGTTTCTTGGCGGTAAGCTCAGCATTGATCTCCTCCTCGTCCTCCAGTCTCTCTGTCACCTCTTTGAGTTTGGCCTCTAGCTGGATTTTACTTTTGATCAAACCTTCACATCTCTCCTCTGCGTCACAAAGATTTTCTGCATCCTGAGGAAAGCACAAAAAGGAACATCACTGTGTAATTGTAATTATTTGGACTCCAATTTGACTGAGATCAGTGGCTTATAGCTGCTCTGATACTTACAGCTTGTACTTGTAGAACAAGATTGTTTTTCTCTTGCAAGAGAGAAACCATTTTCTCTTCCAATTCTTTTCTTTTGGACTCTGACTTTGCTAGATCATCTTTGCATTTGATGAAGTCCTCCTTCATGGTGGCCATCTCCTTTTCAGTTTCGGCACTCTTTAGAAGTGGCTTTATTTTAAAGAACAGCTTCATCCATGGCCAGTGTTTGACATTCATGAACGAGCGCAGGTTGTACTGGAGAATCCAGATGCAGTCTCTGAAAAATGTTCAAAAGCTGGTTTTATTTCTGTGAACTAAGGGGCTGATTTACTCAAGGTTACTAAAATGGCTACTAAAACATGAAAAGTGCTAGCACGTGCAAAAAATGGAGCAAACTGATTTACTAAGGCCACGCAAAGAGGAATGCATATTTCAAATGGTTAAAATACTGTGTGGTGTGGATTTTGCATCTTTGCGTGAATGAATATGCAAAGTAGGGTGTTGGTTTCTCTTGCCAATGAAACACTGGGTGTGGAATTGAATGTTTCAAAAGCTGGTGCAATGTGCATTGCACACAGGTTGCTCCTGTTATTCCAGTAAAGAAGAGTACAAAGGAAAAATGAATATGTTCTGCCATTAACTACTCAATCTCTGATATATGAGAGGGTGCTAAAAAGTTCATAGGCTGACTAAGAAGGAGTTAGGCTACAGCAACAAAACTAGTTGTGCATTAAATTCAACCTTTTCTGATACTAAATGCATTGTCTCTTTTCAGATACACTGACACTGGAGACTATGTTGAAAAATATACCACATTTGGTCAAATTTGACCACTGCATCATGGTCAGCCTATGAATTTTTCACCCCCCCCATCTATTACTCCCTTTTGTTTTGTATTACAGACAGCTGCACTTATTGCTTACACCCACACACCCGTTTTATTTGCAGATTTCTTATTATAAAACACTACCTTTCCTTCATTTTCTATTTTATGTCTTGCTGTCTTCTCTAGTTAATTTAGTTTTGTTAGTTCTCCTCCTTGCCTGTCTGACAGCACTGAATTCTTCTATGTAGACCTTCTTTTTCTATATCAATAGCCTACTGAGATTTTGTTGTAACTTAGAGATATGATTAGGCTCTCCTTTAATTTCTGCAAATAAAATTTCCTCTTTGTATGGGCAAATCACCAAACTCTCCATAGGTACACAATGAAACACACTAAATCCTCATTTACATACACCCACCTCCACCTGTTTGCATCTGTCACCAAACACGCAAGCCCATGTGTGCAATTGAGTACCTGCCATTTAGGATCTCAGTAAATCAGACCCTATATGGTTTTATTTTTATTTAGGAGGATTTTTGTTGATGACCACAAACAAACCTTTGTGCAATCAGTTTTGAGAATTCCTTTCTCATCAGAAAACCGCGACACAGAGCTTGAGTCTGGGTCACGAGAGAGGCGAGTTTTTCATCCCGCAGCTCCTCCAGAGTCCCAAGTAGGCCAGCTTTGAAGAAGACCTGTAACAATATAGTGTAGTAACACTAATTCAGTCAATTCAAATCCAGTGTGTTTTAGCGTTGGTATTTCCTGGAAGAAGATTAAGGATTAAAAAAACTGAATGAGGCAGAAATTAGCAAAACCAATAAAGCTCTAAATTAGTCATCAAATATTAAAGAAAAGGTAAATTTCAATAATTTCATAGAATTTCAATAAGCTAATCTAAAACCAACATAACCTTTGGAACATGGCATTTATTAAAGTATAAATATAGCGAATGTTTAAAAATGTTCCAAAATCATTTTTCCATGGAAACATGTGTATCATGTGTTTCACAATTGTTTTTGCACAATGAAATTGTGTAACACTGGTAAGAATAAATAAAGCATGATTGTGACACAACACAGGAGAAATAAATGATGAGGTTTTTACAATTTTTCAGCAGTCACTCAAAGTCTGCTTTTACACTTAAAAAAAATCTAAACAACTGGAAGTAGGATTTTCATGTCTTTTTATGACTATACCAGGTCAGAATTAAAATTTACTGTATTTATATAGTGATTTTCTCATCTTAATGGCCACTCAAAGTGCTTCTAATGAAATTTACACTATGTTCTATGGGGCAACGTACTGTATATCTATGGCAAAATACAGAAATGTAGATTTTGGCACCATCCCAAAAATACTTTATCCTGAGTCAAATGAGAATCGTCTACACTGTAAAATTCTTATATTTTTAACCTGTTTGGTTAATTTGTATTTCATTTACTCAAGTATGATAGATTTGATGGTTTAAAAATAGAAAGTTAGAAATAATAGATTCCTTTCTAAAGGACATGGGGGCAGCTGTGGCGCAGGTATAATGTGACCGACTACTGATCAGAGGGTCAGGGGTTCGATTCCAGCTCTGTCTGCAGTCTGCATGTCAAAGTGTCCTTGAGCAAGACACTGAACCCCCAATTGCTCCTGGTGGATCAGGCCAATATCTGTGTATGACAGCTCCACCGCCATAAGTGTGTGTGTGAATGGGTGGACAGCAGGATCTGTGAAGCACTTTGGTCATCTAGAGATGAGAAAAAGCGCTATATAAGTGAATGCCATTTACACCAAAGAAATTAGTTTAAACAGATTCACTGGGTTCTTATTAAAACATTCACATGCTGTGGAACATTTGTGTGAGTGAAAAAATATCCACAAGGACCTTCATCTCAATGGACTTTTGCATGCAAATATGAGATCCTTTGTTTTAGCTGATGTCCCTTCAAAGTCAAAATGGAAAAAAAAAACTATTAGATTTCTATGATAAGCATCACAAGTGTTAGATAGTATGTAGTTGATTTTAATTTGAAATTGTTTTTATGGTAGCAGAGAATAACGCTAACAACAGGTAATGATAATGACAACTGCTAGCATACGTTTGTGTCAAATTTGGGGTTCATAGAGAACTTTTTGGGCTTAATTCATGAAATGCAAATAGAATCAGAGGTTAGCTAGTAGCCACCTAAAAATATTACCTGAAGAGGTAAAATCAAAATGGAAATGGGACTTTGCATGCTGCACATTTTGCATCAGACTGGTGTAAATAGGTGTAAAGTGGAAAAAAATGCATGAGAATTTTTCTCAGTGCCACACCGTTTCGTTTGTATCACACTACTGTGAAATGACCTTAACAGCTATTGGACAATGAGAGCAGACTGTGCTACCCTAGTTCTATAGTCAAGCCCAGAGAGCCAGGTTTCTTTGCATACCTGTTTAAGAATACACTCTGACATACAGCATACCTTTGTAACGCCAAATCGGTACTGGGTGTGGTCAATGTCAATTGAACCAAGAAGCTTCTCAGAAGCCTTCTTTCCATCAATGAACTGTCCCTCCGGGATGGCACTGGCATTGAGGATTCTGTATCTGTTTGGATGGGGGCAAACATTGGTTATCACCAACTGAAATATCGTAAAATGCTCAATATGAGCTGTCATTGTTTTCAGGAAGAGATCTATGCTGACCTCTGCTTAAAGTCAGCATACAGAATCCTGCTGGGAAAACCTTTCCTGCAGATCCTGATCCCCTCCAGCACACCGTTACAGCGCAGCTGATGGATGACCAAGTGGTTGTCCATGATGCCTGCAGAAAAACACACAAATGGATTAGCATCAGTCATCAGGGTGCACTTCATAATTTTAATTACAGTATCTCACAAAAAGTGAGTACACCCCTCACATTTTTGTAAATATTTTATTATATCTTTTCATGGGACAACACTGAAGATATGACACTTTGATACAATGTAAAGTAGTCAGTGTACAGCTTGTATAACAGTGTAAATTTGCTGTCCCCTTAAAATAGCTCAATACACAGCCATTAATGTCTAAATTGCTGGCAACAAAAGTGAGTACACCCCTAAGTGAAAATGTCCAAATTGTGCCCACTTCGCCATTTTCCCTCCCCAGTGTCATGTGACTCACTAGTGTTACAAGGTCTCAGGTGTGAATGGGGAGCAGGTGTGTTAAATTTGGTGTTATCGCTCTCACACTCTCTCATACTGGTCACTGGAAGTTCAACATGGCACCTCATGGCAAAGAACTCTCTGAGGATCTGAAAAAAAGAATTGTTGCTCTACATAAAGATGGCCTAGGCTATAAGAAGATTGCCAACACCCTGAAACTGAGCTGCAGCATGGTGGCCAAGACAATACAGTGGTTTAACAGGACAGGTTCCACTCAGAACAGGCCTTGCCATGGTTGACCAAAGAAGTTGAGTGCATGTGCTCAGTGTCATATCCAGAGATTGTCGTTTTAAAATAGACGTATGAGTGATGCCAGCATTTCTGCAGAGGTTGAAAGGGTGGGGGGGGGGGGGGTCAGCCTATCAGTGCTCAGACCATACACCACACACTGCATCAAATTGGTCTGCATGGCTGTCATCCCAGAAGGAAACCCCTTTTAAAGATGATACACAAGAAAGCCCATCAACAGTTTGCTGAAGACAAGCTGGCTAAGGACATGGATTAATGGAACCATATCATGTGGTCTGATGAGACCGAGATAAACTTATTTGATTCAGATGGTGTCAAGCGTGTGTGGCGGCAACCAGGTGAGGAGTACAAAGACAAGTGTGTCTTGCCTACAGTCAAGCATGGTGGTGCGAGTGTCATGGTTTGGGGCTGCATGAGTGCTGCTGGCACTGGAGAGCTACAGTTCATTGAGGGAACCATGAATGCCAACATGTACCGGCATACTGAAGCAGAGCATGAGCCCATCCCTTTAGAAACTGGGCCGCAGGGCAGTATTCCAACATGATAACGACCTCAAATACACCTCCAAGACGACCACTGCCTTGCTAAAGAAACCGAGGGCAAAGGTGATGGACTGGCCAAGCATGTTTCCAGACCTAAACCCTATTGAGCATCTGTGGGGCATCCTCAAACGGAAGGTGGAGAAATGCAAGGTCTCTAACATCCACCAGCTCCGTGATGTCATCATGGAGTAGTGGAAGAGGATTCCAGTGCCAACCTGTGAAGCTCTAGTGAACTCCATGCCCAAGAGAGTTAAGGCAGTGCTGGAAAATAATGGTGACACAAAATATTGACACTTTGGGCACAATTTGGACATTTTCACATAGAGGTGTACTCACTTTTGTTGCCAGCGGTTTAGACATTAATGGCTGTGTGTTGAGTTATTTTGAGGGGACAGTAAATTTACACTGTTATACAAGCTGTACATTGACTACTTTATATTGTGTCAAAGTGTCATATCTTCAGTGTTGTCCCATGAAAATATATAATAAAATATTTACAAAAATGTGAGGGGTGTACTCACTTTTGTGAGATACTGTAAATCTGATCTTAACAGTTTCAGCAAAATTTGGGAGTACCTGGTTTTTTACTCTCATTTGGGATCAGGCATCGTACAAAGTGAGGATGTGTACTTCTCAGATTGGTCATTAGTTTTCCAAGATTTTCCTGTAAAATAAAAAAGACAAACATTTACAGGGTATTAAACACAGAGTAATTAATGGTCAGCTTCACTGGTAGACTAAGAGGGATGGCAAATGGCACCCCACCTACTCTAATGAAAAATAATTATTAAAGTACCCTTTAGAGTGACTAAAGAAGAAAAAGTCCCTATTGGCTGCCCTTCACATTTGAAAAATGGCTGTGGGACTTTTTGATGGCACTTCAGGTTCACTGTGTGTTTTATCATAGCGGTGTACTTTAAAACATTTAAATTAATCTAGTGTCAATCTTAACTTCATTTTAATATTAGAAGTGATGCAACAGATTTTTACATGCTGGTATAGTCCAATATTGTGGGTGCCCTTTTTACTTCTTCAGCTCTGTCCATCAAACAGTCCAAGTCGTCCCCAGGGAACTTCACTTAGAATAAATACAGTTGTCCTTCCAGAAAAGCCATGTATCACACATAGAAATTTAAGAGAAAAAGTTGCAAATTTACCAAAAGGTGCAAAATTTTGAGAAAAAGATTTCAAATTTACAAAAACTAACCAATGTATATGAAAAAAGTTTCAAATTTACAAGAAAAAAATCACAAATTTATAGGAAAAAAGTTTGAAAAAAATTACAAATCTATAAGAAAAAATTGCAAATGTTCAAGAAAAAAAAAGCTGAAGGAAAGTTTGGCTGAGAGGTCCTGTTGTATTTGCATACTCTGATTTACAGCTCTGATGTAACGCTACTTTTACTTGAGTACAATTTCTGGTTACTCTACCCACCTCTGGATATGTTGCACAGGATAGAGAGGCATCACTTTGATGGATTAATATATGTTAAAAATGCTTTCTCTATATTGATTAATATCCATTCTGTACCCTGAAAACAGCTGACACTGTCTGAAATGAGCCACCCTTCTTCTTTGCTCCCTTCTTTCCACCTTTGCCCCCTCCAGCATCACCACCAGATTCTACAAAAAGAAGGACACAAATGCGGCATGTATTCCCACCAGACTCTGTGTTCAAGGATTTGATTGTCAAAATTCAATCACCAAAAGGAATACCATACCTGCTTCTGCACCAGAGAATGAGGCATACAAGTAACCCAACAGTTTCAATGAAGACTTCTGGTAAAGTTGCACCACAGACTCATTCAGCGGGTCTTTGTTCTTCTCCAGCCAGCCTGTGATGTTGTAGTCCACGGTACCGGCGTAGTGCACCAGGGAAAAATGGGCCTCAGGCTTGCCTTTGACAACCTTTGGCTTTTGGAAAGCATTCGTTTTTCCAAGGTGCTGGTCGTAGAGTTTGTTCTTAAAAGAAGTGTCTGTGGCCTTGGGAAACATACACTCCTCTTCAAGGATGGAGAAGATGCCCATTGGCTATTGAGGACATCATGAGGAACGTAAAATATGGTGTCCCAAATGAATCTAAGTTAATTCATATGTAACAGGTTTATCATACCTTTTCAATGAGTTCAATGCAAGCAGCCAGGTCCATACCAAAATCTATAAATTCCCAGTCAATCCCCTCCTTTTTGTATTCCTCTTGCTCCAGTACAAACATGTGATGGTTGAAGAACTGCTGCAGCTTCTCGTTGGTGAAGTTGATGCAGAGTTGCTCCATGCTGTTGAACTGCAAACAAGATGCCAAAAATAAAAATTTACAGTGGTAAGGAAAAAAAGTGTATCTGAAAACGGACAGTCAAAACTTACATCAAATATTTCAAAGCCAGCGATGTCCAACACTCCGATGAAGAACTGCCTCGGCTGCTTTGTGTCCAGCATCTCATTGATACGAATCACCATCCACAGGAACATCTTCTCATACACCGATTTTGCCAGGGCACTAACTGCATTAGTTACCTTATAGGGGAAAATTTAAATGTAAAAACTGGAAAATGTAACGCATAAACAAAATAGTCACTGGCTTCACACAGGGTTTTGCATTGAAAATAAATAGCAAGATATTTCAAACTAATGCAGCGTGTCATATACTGTAAGTGCTATTGATTTTTTTTTTCAATGATACTGTGGTTTTGCCACTTCTGTTGCTAAGGTAAGAATTTGCATATTTTTCCACTATTTGGGGCTATCACAATGCCTGTCCATGGGGGTATTTTTCCCAGACAGGACTGCATTATGTCCTGTCCCATGACTCATCACCCTTACAAATGTGCAAACAGGAAGCTACCCCTTACTGATACACACACATGAAGACGGGCTGCTTGCAAATCACTTCCAACATGGCTGATTGTCTGTACTTGTCCTCTTATATCCTGTATTCAGAAGTTGTTTGAAATTAGAGTAAAGGCCACTACATACAGCGCAAGAACAGACAAATTTGTTCTCTCTCCGAGGGCTGCAAGAAAAACAATGACATCATTTTGTTCTTGCAGCTCTGGTTTGGGAGTTCTTGCAGCTTGTTCTTGACACATCATAATGGCAGAACTTTTTTCTTGCGTGATGTCCAAGAACTATTGTGTGATTGGTCAGAAATGTGAACTTCCAAGGAGTTCTGCATTTGAGTTTCTTGTGAAGTATGAAATGTCCTGGCCAGGGTCAGAAAGAACTTTTTCTTCTTGCCACCTCAAGAAAAAGAACAAATTTCTCTGTTCTTGCAAGTATGTATAGGCCTTAAGTCTGTACAACATGACAGAAATTGTTATGTTAAAAAAAGAAGGGTAAGCATTTTTCCTCCACTTTGTACCTTATTTTACACCATTTGTACACTAGTCATTCCTTAAAAACTCTAATCTGTGAGCATACCTGAGGGACTGTCTGGCCCTTGGTGACATACTCGTTCCCCACTTTCACTCTTGGGTAGCAAAGGCCTTTCAGCAAGTCCGCAGAGTTCAGGCCCATAAGGAAGGCGACTTTGTCTGCCACTGAGCGACAAACAGGAAATATCTGTTAGCATCTCCTACATGTCTTTATTGAAACTGAAATGACTAAATGTCTCACCCTCAGTTCCATCAGGCTCTGCCTGCTCCTCACGCTGCTTTTGCTTGAATTTCATGTTCCCATAATGCATCACAGCTCCTGTCAGCTTGTAGATGGAGACTTTTTCCTCATTGTTGAAGCCCAGGACATCAATGGCAGTCTGTTAAATGTGACAAATGATCATCTTAAAAGCATAAAAAATATTAAAAAGGATTACATTTGGAAGTCTTATTTCCAGGCTGGACTACTTGAAGGACTTGTTGCATCTTTTTTGAACCTTTGAAGGTTCCAGATTGTCCCTAGAGTGCTTTAATGTGACACTCTGGCAAAAATCAATTTTTTTTTTCCTGTTGTTAACATGTCTGTAACATGTTTCTTGTGATTTACAAGACACATCAAGAACAAAATCCTTCCCAGAACTCCCAAGTATGTGTTTTTCTGCTGTGAATGTCTGCTTAAGCCCCCCCCCCCCAAAAAAAGGCAGATTTGGACATATTGTTAGTAACTCCATAACTATTCCTGCTTAGCCTGGTTGGTTATAACATTAACCAATCAGATGGGTACTTTTAGCTACCTTGGGGGAAAAGGGAGTAGCCAGGGAGCAGCAGGATTGAGGCAGAGCGGGTTGGGGTAGCAGCAGAGAGAGAGAGCGGAGAGAGGCAAAGAGGCAGGGGGTGACCTGAATGTGGCTGTGTGAGCTCTCGGCTCACTTCGCCAGCGGATGGGCACCGCACTGTGAGCTGAGAGCAGCCACGTTCAAATCACACACACACCCCGGTGCCTGCTCAGTCACCGGCGGACGTAGGACTGGTTAGTAAAAAGTGAACACATATTTGGCAAATACACATTTATCTCTCACCTCAACCGTTTTCAGAAAAATATTTCGCTTTTTGCCTTTCCAGATATAAAACTTTAACGTCCGGAAGCGTCTTGAACAGACTAGCACCCCACCCACCAGGAGTCCCAGCAACCAATCACGTGTAAGCCCTGCAGGACAGGAGTGCGGTGACCAATCTTGTGCAAGTCCTGCAGGCCGCTAATTACAATAGTCATAGATCCGCGCATACTTAAGTAGATGCAAAATTGAAAATCTCTTTCCAAGCAATTAAGGCAATGAAAGTTTTTTGGGGGATAAAAAGCCAGAATATACTATTTTGGGCAATACATGTCATAAACCGCCCCTTTTAAGGGTTGACCGAAGACACCACACGCAGACTGTGAGTTTGCACATTTATTAAAGAAAGTCGTGCAAGTACAAAAATACACAAAACACAAACTTACGGAAACCGACAGGATACAAACGAGAGAGAGACGGGGGATTCCCTTGGTAGAATACAAAACAGACTGGAGCTCCATCTGGGGATGAAAGACACATAACACTAACGTCTGGTAAAAGCTCCTCCAACTCCTCCGCAGTAGGACCGTCAGGAGGCCCAAGGACGATGTGCCCAATCCGGCAGGCTGCGGGCTCTTCCAGCGTCAGAGGGATGACTGATGATGTGGGTCATTGTTCAGGAGGCAGAGACAGGGCTGCAGCAGGATGACAGCAGTGGCCACAGGACTTCAGCGCCCAGGACCACTTCTTCATCGGCATAGGTTTGGATGGGGAAGAGGTCTCCTCCAGTCCGCAGAGCCAGTGTTGAGCCTGGAACACCGAGGTGAGGTGAAATGCGAGTCCCGGATAGCTCCACAGGCTGGGGTACGTTTCAATCACCTGTGCTGCGCTATCCCAAACCTGCAGCGCCTCCTTGGAAGTGTGGGTTAGGCAATCGTCCGAGATAATATCCTCCACCAGCTCAGCTGCCCAACACTCCTCCTCGTCCAGCCCCCAAACACTGTAGTCCATGCGGGCAGACATACCGCAAAAGAATGGACTGCAGTAAAAACACGAGAAGGAAAAAGAAAAAAATGCAAGAACTCACAGTCGCTGGCATCTCACTCAGGGCAGCGATCTTCTGTCGTAAATTGCCCCTTTTAAGGGCTGACCGAAGACGCCACATGCAGACTGTGAGTTTGCACATTTATTAACTGAAAGACGTGCAAGTACAAAAATAAACGAAATACAAACTTACAGAAACCAACAGGATACAAACGAGAGAAAGATGGAGGATTCCCTTGGTAGAATACAAAACAGACGGGAGCTCCGTCTGGGGATGAATGAGACGTAACACTAACGTCTGGTAACAAAAGACCGCTGCAAAGAATGAACTACACAAGCCTGCTTAAATGGGGATGAACCAGATGATCATCAGGTGTGGGTACATGAGTGAGGAAATAATCAGGTCAGACACCAAACACCTGTGACAGCCCACGAACAGAGTCTGACAGGAGGAAATGACGTCCGGCGCTGTTAACATAAAGGAACAGAGGGCCAGACGAGGGCTACCCGGGGATGCATACAAAATAATATGCATGAAAACTCAAAGGCAAATGGAGAGACGAAAATAAAGGAGATTCCTAAATAAACAAGCAGAGAAATAAAATGCAACACTGAACAATCATAGAAACACAAATCTGCAGGAATCAGACTAAAATAACAAGGCTATGAATACAGGACAATTCAGAAACCAAAAATACAACAACCCCAACTCCATACAAAATAACCCCGAAAGAAAAAAATACAACACATATAGAACCAATTGAAGTGTGTGCCCAGTGCCCCCCCCCCCCCGTGCTCCGCTTCATGATAATACATATTTTTGGTTTTGAAGTGATCTTGGTGATTCTAAATTGTCCCTAGGTATCCATCTCTGATAGGCCTTTAGAATGCAGGGTTATTACTAGTGAAGCGCTTTGAGTGGTGTTTGAGACTAGGAAAAGCACTATACAAGTACAGGTCCTTATCCCTCATCCCTTTAGGTGGTTTTAGAGCTGCTGAAGTGCACCTATAAGAAGCCTTGAGCACAGAGACAGTATGAACAAAGACCAGAAAGTGTGACTTCTATGTCTACTAGCCTGTAGTATCCTTAATTGCAGAGTGCACTGTTGTGATTCTTGAAATTCCCAAAAATACTATGGAAGGTAGTGTTTTCATTTGTCAGTTACCTGGCTCCTGCCCAGCCAGGTCCCAGTTTGGTTTGACAGTAGATTTCAAACTTTCTTGAAAATGCTTTGGAACTTTATTTAGCTCGTCAGAGTCTTTATGTGGCGTCCTTCATGACAGGATATGGAATATACTGTATGTATTCCTCTATATAATGTTTATTACAAATGTTATTTTTATTCTGAAGGCAAATCTCTTCTTCTCTAAGGTGTTCTTTTTGCCCATTAACATAATTAGTTGCAACACTCCAGCTGTTTCTTTTTAGGACCACTTACTTTTCCAGCTTTTTAGTACCCCTGTCACAGCTCTTTTGGGATTAATTGCTGCAATCACATTCAAGATGAGCAAATATTTTTCATTAAACAGTAAAATGTCTCACTTTAAACATTTTATGTTTTTTATCTTTTACTGTAAATGAACATGTTCTCCACCTCCAAGGTGAAGCAGCTGCCCAGAGCTGTGGCCGTAAGGTCATTGGTACATCTCGTGGTGGCAACCCCCAGAACAAGTGGTGGACACCAGTGGTGAGGGGGGCCACAAGCTGAAGGAGGAGTCCTATTGAGCTTGGTTGGCTTGTGGGACTCCCGAAGCAGCTGTGGTGTACCGGCAGGCCAAGCAGAGTGCAGTTCAGGTGGGTTGCTGAAGCAAAAATCCAGGTGTGGGAGGAGTTTGGTAAGGCCATGGAACAAGACTTTCAGTCGGCCTCAAAAAGATTCTGGCAAACTGTCCAGCAACTCAGGAGGGGGAAATAAGATAAGATAAGATAAGATAAGATAAGATAAGATAAGCCTTTATTAGTCCCACAACGGGGAAATTCCAGGATTGCAACAGCACAGGGATAGCAACACTCAGAGCAACAATCAGAAGGCAAGAAAAAAAAACAAGCAAGCAAGAGCAGCTAATATACATATGTACATATTACTATAAAATATATATATACACACACACACACAGACACACAGTGCAGAGCATTGTAGCTGGATGGAATAAATATGTAAATATATAAACACCCACAGTACGGAGCAATGTAGCTAGATGGAATAATATGTAGATATATAAAAACACAGTGCGGAGCATTGTAGCTAGATGGAATAAATATATAGATATATAAATATAAACACACCCAGTGCTGAGCATTGTAGCTAGATGGAATAAATATGTAAATATATAAACACACACAGTGCAGAGCATTGTTGCTAGATGGGATGAAACAGCATAACCGTCTACTTAGTTATCCTACATGGTATGATTATGTGCCCATACATATTCTCACCCTCCATAGCGACCGGTATTTTCCTAGTTGTATGCCGGAGGGGACCATTGTGTAAGTCTATTGCATCTTTTGCATTCAAAAAACTATTAGTTTGTTACGTCTTTTTGCTATCTCTGCGAGCAGCCCTGCTTAGGTTGTACAGTCTGACAGCCGTTGGCAGGAAGGACCTACGAAACCTCTCGGTTGTGCACCTGGGATGATGTAGTCTGATGCTAAATGAGCTCCTCAGTGCATTCAGTATGTCCTGCATAGGGTGGAACTCGGACTCCAGCAGAGATGACAGTTTAGCCACCGTCCTTCTCTCTCCTATCTCCTCCACCGGATCAAGGCGCTGCCCCAGGACAGAGCTAGCTTTCTTGATCAGTTTGTTCAGTCTCTTCCTATCGGCTGCAGTAATGCCACTGCCCCAGCAGACCACTCCAAAAGTGATGGCTGATGCCACCACCGTGTCATAGAATGTCTTCAGCAGCGCCCCTTGTACACCAAAAGACCTGAGTCTCCTCAGCAGGAACAGCCTGCACTGTCCCTTCTTGTAGATCGTCGTTGGCCTCCGTCGGTCTATGATGACCATGGAAGAGAATCCTAAACGTCTACTCTGCTGGAACAGCACCGCCTGTGGCTGAACAGGCCAATGCGCGAATGACAGTCCCTGTCACACAGGTCACACTTGTGGGTGGTCTCCGTGCTGCTGGGTCTGTGGCGATTCTTCCTGTGGGTCCTTTTTTCATCTGCTGCAGCAGTCAGTCTCTCTTCACCCGCCTTGGGCTGTCTGGTCAGGGTGCCTCTCCATTTGGAGCGGTCCGTTGCAAGGTCCTCCCAGCGCTCTGTGTTGATATCCAGGGCCTTCATGTCTCTCTTGCAGACGTCTCTAAAGCGCAGCTGTGGGCGGCCAACGTCTCTCCTGCCAGTTGCCAGTTCTCCATAGAGGACGTCTTTGGGGATTCTGCCATCCTCCATACGGTGAACGTGGCCTAGCCAGCGGAGCCTGCGCTGCCAGAGTAGAGTGAACATGGAGGGAAGGCCGGCGTGGGACAGAACTTCTGTGTTGGGAACTTTGTCCTGCCAGGATATGTCTAGGATGTGGCGAATGCAGCGCAAGTGGAAGGAGTTCAGTCTCTTTTCCTGCCGGGCGTATGTTGTCCACGTCTCACTCCCATAGAGCAGTGTGCTGATGACGCAGGCGTTGTACACTGCCATCTTCGTCTTGACAGAGAGTTTGGGATTCTCCCACACTCGTGTGGTGAGGCGAGCGAGTGTGAAGGCTGATTTTCCAATCCTCTTGTTGATTTCTGTATCAAGGGAGAGGTTGTTGCTGATCGTGGACCCCAGGTACGTGAACTGATTCACGACCTCCAGCTCGTAGTCGTCAATGGTGATGGTTGGTGGTGCTTCCGTGCCTTGCGCCAAGACGTTAGTCTTCTTCAGGCCAATGGTAAGCCCGAAGTCCTTGCATGCCTGGGAGAAGCGGTCCATCAGGGTCTGAAGCTCCTGCTGTGTGTGGGTTGCGACTGCAGCGTCGTCTGCGAACAGCATGTCTCTGATTAGAGCCTCGCGTACTTTGGTTCTGGCTTTCAGGCGGGCGAGGTTGAAAAGCCTGCCGTCAGATTTTGTGTGCAGGTAGATTCCCTCTGTTGCTGTGCTGAAGGCATGCCTCAGGAGCATAGCAAAGAAAATCCCAAAGAGGGTTGGCGCAAGTACACAGCCCTGTTTCACTCCGCTGCGTATGTTGAATGGCTCTGAGATGTTGCCATCGTGCTGCACTATCCCCTGCATGTTGGTGTGAAACGATTCGATGAGGCTTTGCAACTTTGGTGGGCATCCTATCTTTGGCAGGATCTTGAAAAGGCCCTCTCTGCTGACCAGATCGAACGCTTTGGTGAGGTCGATGAAGGCGACGTACAGGGGCATGTTCTGTTCTCTGCATTTCTCCTGGAGTTGGCGGATGGAGAATATCATGTCTACCGTCGATCGCTCAGCACGGAAGCCACACTGAGACTCGGGGTAGACACGTTCGGCAAGCTTCTGTAGACGAACGAGAACAACTCGTGCGTAGACTTTGCCAACAACGCTGAGGAGGGAAATGCCCCTGTAGTTGTTGCAGTCGCTTCTCTCCCCTTTGTTTTTGTAGAGGGTGATGATCTTGGCGTCCCTCATGTCCTGTGGTACGGCACCTTCCTTCCAGCACTGGCAGAGGACGTCATGCAATGGCAGCAGTAGGGCGGTCTTGCAGTGCTTGATCAGGTCAGGGGGTATGCCGTCGTTGCCGGGTGCCTTGCCAGCGGCCAAGCTATCAATGGCCTTGCTGAGTTCGTCGATGGTTGGCTCGGCGTCAAGTTCGTCCATGGATGGCAGGCAGTCGATGGCATCAAGGGCTGACGGTGTCACGGTGTTCTGTCTAGAGTAGAGGTCGGAGTAGTGTTCCACCCATCTCTCCATCTGCTTGTTCTTCTCTGTGATCATCTCCCCAGTGGAAGATTTGAGGGGGGCCGTCTTGCTCTGAGCCGGACCAAGTGCTTTCTTGATGCCATCGTACATACCACAGATGTTCCCTGTTATGGCAGCGGTTTGAATGTCTTGGCTGAGCTGAGTCCAGTACTCGTTGGCACAGCGCCGAGCAGTCTGCTGAACTTTGCTTCTCGCAGCCCTGAGAATCTGGAGATTCTTCTCGTTTGGGTACTTCTTGTACTCAGCAAGTGCTGAGCGCTTGGCTTCAATGACGGGGGTCATCTCGGTCAACTTGGCATCAAACCAGTCCTGTGACTTCGAGATCTTCCTCCCAAAGGTAGCCAAGGCTGTGCGGTAGATGGTGTTTCGCAGCTCTTCCCACTTCTGCTTTGCAGATTCTCCTCCTTGTGGTACACCAAGTTCCTTCTCAAAGGTGGAGGCAAACTGCTCAACAAGTTCTGGTTGGGCCATCTTGCTGATGTCAATCCGTGCCTTTCCAGGTTGTCTAGCACGATGGAATTTCTTCAGCTGCAGCTTGACCTTGCAACACACCAATGAATGGTCTGTGTCGCAATCTGCTCTCTGGAACGAATGGGTGATTAGCACGTTCTTCAGTGAGGTGCGCCTGGTCAGGATCAAGTCTAGCTGGTGCCAGTGCTTTGAGCGCGGATGTTGCCAGGAAACCTTGTGTTGGGGCTTGGTCTTGAAGAACGAGTTTGTGATGCACAGATCGTGATATGTGCAGAACTCGAGCAGCCGCTGTCCGTTGTCGTTCATTCTGCCCACGCCAAAAGGTCCAAGACAGGAGGGCCAGGAGTCGTGGTCAGCACCCACTCTGGCATTGAAGTCTCCAAGGAGAATGAGTTGTTCAGAGTTGGGGATGATCCTGACAGTTGTTGCGAGATTCTCGTAGAACTCGTCTTTTGCCTCTGGTGTGGCTGTCTGTGTTGGGGCATACACACTGACGAGGGTGACTGGGCCTTGAGTGGTGTTCAGGCGGAGGGTGAGGAGTCGTGCAGAGCCAGTGCTGCCCGGTTCCACCATCTTCAGCAAAGTGTTCTTCACTGCGAAGCCCACTCCGTGTTCCCTGTGTTCGTCACTGCCCTTTCCCTGCCAGTAGAATGTGTAGTCCTTCTCTCTCAGTGTGCCTGCATCAGCTAACCGTGTTTCCTGGAGAGTGGCGATATCCACTCCCAGTCTCTTCAGCTCATTATTGATGATGGCAGTCTTCCTGGTGTCGTTGATGTCCTTGAGGTTAGCAGCGAGTCCTGTCATCATAGTGCGGACGTTCCAAGTTCCCAGTTTTAGAGTTGGTCTCTTTTGTTTAATTGTCTTGCCTGGTGCGAAGGTTCTCAGCCTGCTGTTTGGATTTCTCCTTATCCCCATGCACCCAATGAGGAAAGCAAGCTGTGGCGGGACAACACCTTATTGGCTGGGGGCTGCCCAGCTTGAGGCGGGCGGTAGCTGTCCAGTGAGATCTGATGATCCCTCCCACCGTCGGGAACAACCCCTGGCGCCACGCTCTACGCCAATTGAGCAGTGGCTTATAACCGGTAACTGTCATTCCCCGTGTTTTGTCTACGCCAAAGGCGAAGCTGGAGTGTCCTCTCCAGTGATCCGGTGTTCTACCTTCCAGCGTTGGGCGTTGGTAGGATTCAAGCCTGGGCAGGAAGATATGGAGGACAAGATGTTGCCCATGCAGCATGTCCCCCCTCTCCACGTCACTGATGAATCCAAAGGAACAGCAGGGCTGCTACAGTAGACTGCTACCCTTCTTGTAGAGTGCGTCAGTATTGTGTGACCAGTCTAGTTTATTGTTCAGATGAACACCCAGGTACTTATAGGCTGTCACCAACTCGATGTCTGTTCCCTGTATATTTACTGGTGCTGTGATATTATGATATTTACTGGTGCCCATGCCTGCGGCAGTCCACCACCAGCTCCTTAGTTTTCCTTGCGTTGATCTGGAGGCAGTTCCGATGGCACCAGTCCACGAAGTCCTGGATAAGTCCTCTGTACTCAGCTTCATCTCCATTGGAGATGAGGCCAACAATCGCAGAGTCATCAGAGAACTTCTGTAGATGGCAGTGTGTTGTGTTGTGTGAGAAGTCCGCAGTATAAAGAGTGAACAGGAAGGGAGCCAGCACCGTTCCCTGGGGGGCCCCCGTGCTACTGATGATCGTGTCGGACACACAGTCCCGGGTTCTCACAAACTGAGGCCGGTTCGTGAGGTAGTCCAGGATCCATGATGACAGGTGCTGGTCCACCCCTGCGCGCAGCAGCTTGTCCTTCAGGATCATCGGTTGGATGGTGTTGAAAGCACTGGAGAAGTCAAAGAACATGATCTTCACCATATTCCGGGGCTTCTCCAGGTGGGACAGAGAACGGTGAAGGAGGAAGATCACCGCATCCTCCACCCCAATGCCATGCTGGTAGGCAAACTGGAGTGGATCCAGTGGTAGTTTTAGTATAAAAAATAAGAACTATCAGGATATTTTTTAAATATGTGTGTTGCAACTTTAGGGGCATCACACTTCTCAGCCTCTATGGGAAGGTCTATGCCAGAGTACTGGAGAGGGGAGTCTGACCACTGGTTAAACCTCGGATTCAGGGGGATCAATGTGGTTTTCGTGCTGGCTGTAGCACATCGGACCAACTCTTAACCCTCTCAAGATTCCTTGAGGGTTTGTGGGTGTTTGCCCAACCAGTTCACATGTGTTTAAAGCATTCAACCACATCCCTTGTGGTCTCTTGTGAGGGGCGATTCAGGAATATGTAGTATCAGGCTTGTTGCTATGACCTTTCTGGTCCCTATATGACCGTTTTAAGAGTTTGGTTTGTATTGCCAACATCCAGTCAAACTTGTTTCCAGTGAGAGTTGGACTCCGCCAGGGCTGCCCTTTGTTACTGATCCTGTTCATAATTTTTATGGACAGGCTATCCAGGCACAGCCAAGGAACGGAGGGTGTCATGTTCGGTGACCACAGGATCTCATCTCTGCTGTTTACAGATGATATTGTCCTGTTGGCTTCATCGACCAATGACCTACAGGTCTTACTAGGACGGTTTGCTACTGAGTGTATAACGGCCAAGATGAGAATCAACACCTCCATGTCTGAGTCCATGGTCCTCAGCCGGAAAAGAATGGATTGTCCTCTCTGGGACAGGGACAAGCTCCTGCCCCAAGTGGAGGAGTTTAAGTATCTTGGGGTCTTATTCATGAGTGAGGGGAGAATGGAGCGAGAGATTGACAGATGGATCGGAGCAGCTTCTGCAGTGATGAGGACGTTGTACCGGTCTGCTGTGGTGAAGAGGGAGCTGAGCTCTAAGGCAAAGCTGTCGATTTACCACTCAATCTACGTTCCTACCCTCACCTATGGTCATAAGCCTTGGGTAATGACAAACAGAATGAGATCGCGGATACAAGTAGCTAAAATGAGCTTTCGATGTAGGATTGCTGGACTCACCCTCAGAGACAGGGTGAGGAGCTCAGTCATCCGGGAGAGGCTCAGAGTAGAACAGCTGCTCCTCCACATCGAAAGGAGCCAGTTGAGGTGGTTTGGGCATCTGATTAGGATGCCTCCTGGACGCCTTCCACTTGAGGTGTTTCAGACACGTCCCACTGGGAGGAGACCCTGGGGCAGACCCAGGACACGCTGGAGAGACTATGTCTCCCAGCTGGCCTGGGAATATCTTGGTATCCTCTCTGAAGAGCTGGAGCAGGTGGCTGGAGAGAAGGAAGTCTGGGATTCTCTGCTTGAACTGCTGCCTCCATTACCCGGACCTCCGGAAAAGTGGTAGAAGTTGGATGGATGGATGGATGGATGGATGGATGGACTGTAAATTGGTGATTTTTAAGATCTGCAATTCATTAAACTCTGTTTTTATTTTACACATCAACCATTTTGGAACAGGGGTTGTAAATTCCCTTGAACATGCCCCCCCCCCCCAACTATTCCTCAAATGCAACCCTAAAAGACCACTTGAGTTTACAGGTTCCTCACACTGTGAAAAAAACAGCACCTTAAATTACTACTGTAAACTGACACTATATTTGAATGAAAAGAAACTGAAAGAAACTCACATCTGTGGCCACCAGCTCTTCTTTGTCATCGATGCTGGCCACGCTGATCTGGCCCTGACTTATCATGGGGAAGTCGTATGGGTTTGTTGTTATGAGAAGCGTTTCTGTTCAAAAACACCAAAGCAACAATGCTTACTGAAACTGAGTCTCAAAGCAGCATCGCTCCTGAAGCTCCAATATTCTCTCCTCACCTATGAGCTCTGGCTTGTGTCCAGTTTGTATCTGATAGAAGATGTGGTAGCTCCTCTCTTCAGACAGCTGGAAAGTCACTCGCGACTTTTCCAACAAATCTAAAAAAAGATTTAAAGGGACATATTATGCCCCCTTTAAAGATGCTGACACAGTTCCCAGAGGTCTTAATAAAATATCCATTAAATGCTTTAACAATCAGGGTTTATATATTGCAGCACTATTTTCCACATAGATAAAATACTGTTCTTAACAATAACCCAATTCAGCGCATGTTTCTATAAATGCTAATGAGCCCCAGGTCAACCCACCCTCCCTCTTTCATCACTGCTGAGATCCACAGTTGATGCTCTTCTAATGTTAGCTGTTAACTTCAGCTGTCAGAGCTGACTGGAACAAACAATTGTAAAGTTGCTGAATGTGACAATTTAAACAGCCAAATAAAATGTGGTTTGGGTGGTCAACACAATAGGGTATAATAAGCACAGAAACAACCTTGAATTTCTGAATAGGTTGCTCTGCTAAATCAAGGGGAGCAAGACACTTTAGCTAGAACTGACTAGCTATCAGTGAGATTACAGTGCTATCATGGGCAAAATATTTTTTTTTAAAAAGGCCATAGCAAGGTGAGTAACTGTGGATTAATGCGCTTATAATGTACTGGAATTTAATGAGACTAGAATTTATATAAAGCCCTAGTCATGTTGCTGAGCTAACTTCATAGCAGCACTGTAGGAGTGTGGACTGGAGGGGTGGTGTCATTTCAGTGAGCTCCACTTCCCACATCACAACCAAAAAGCAAATCTGAATGGCTTGCTGATTGTCCCATGACAAAGAGCCAGGACTGTATTTTTTTTTTTTTTCATTAGTAGCCATTCCTGATACCCAAATAGAAATGAAGTACTGAAAATGTGAAAATTTTATGTTCCTTTTAAGCGCTGAGTTATCATATGAAGTTTATGGTGGAAAAAATGAACATGAACAAATTGTTAAGAAGCGCTTACAAGTTTCAATGTCAGCAGAAGCCAGCTTGCCTGAGGTTCCAAAGTGGATTCTGATGAATTTACCCTATTAAACAAAAATTGTCAAGAAAATAGCTCAAAATTCTGTTATAAAAATCATAAAACTGATCAAAAATAAGAAACATTTCTTTCCATTTAAAAACCTACAAATCTGGAAGAGTTGTCATTTCTCACAGTCTTGGCATTCCCAAAGGCCTCCAGCAGAGGATTTGCTGAGATTATTTGATCTTCCAGCGTCCCCTTGGAGAGAGTACCATCTTCATCAGAATCATGATTTGTTTCTCTTTTAAACCTTGTATGCACTGAATCTTTTCTGAACAGTCATGAGCATGCTTTCTGTCATGGTTCCACTACCTGCATTTTGCCAGAGGAGTGCTCCTTCTTGTCACCACCAGACACTGCAATTGTCGCAAAGTACTGGATGACACGCTTGGTGTTGACAGTCTTTCCTGCACCAGATTCTCCACTGAGAACACAAAGTACAAGATATGCATTGAAAAAAAAATCAATTTATTGAAGGTATTGGGAAAAATTGTCTTTTCATGGGTTTTAACCTTAAAAAATACAGCAAGGGGTCACATGCATAACATTAAAATATTAAAATGCTCATTTCACAAAGAAACACACACTTCCCTGGCTTGGCTGAGCACTTAATGGGGTCGTTGACTGAAAAATGGTGTGTTTGTAGGTTTTAACTGTCCGAAATAAGTCTGTTGTTCACCTAATTATCCCAAAATTTTCAAAACAGTAAATTCTCTTAAAAAAAACATATAGCCTTTATCTTGTTTTTCTCTCACAGAAATGCCAGAAAGGTTTTTGACTTTTTAATGGAAATCGTTAGCATCACGTTTACAAAAAAGCCAACCCATCACCATCCTTGAGACCCGCCCACTGCTCTATTATTGGCCCACCTAGCATTCTCTCATGTATATGGAAGTGGTGCTAAAGGTAGCCTATTAGCCCCTGAGCTATTAGTGCCTAAGCTAACACTGTTAACAGGAAGCTCAAACCGAGTGTGGCTTATATTGTTATTTTCTTCAGATTTAGTCACCCTAATAAACATCCCTGTTACCACCTGGTTCACCAGACCGTGGTCCATAATGTGCCTCGCATCACTCTGGCCTGAAGACGCAGGTGCATGCGTCTTTCCAAGACGCAGGGTAGCACGTCTCCATAAGTAGCACAGAATTATAGAACACCGGCACCGGCATGCCAGTCACAGGGAGCTCCTATATTTATTTATTTTATTTTTTTTCAGCAGAGCCGCTGGCTCTTCGTGACGGGGCATCCCCCGGCTGGCTGTGGGAGAGGAATGGAGTACCATGGAGCAAGCTATTGCTCTTTAAAATCCTGTGGCTTGGCCAGTGGTGATCAGTGGTGCTGGTGATTTAATGTGGGGTCTCGGCAGGGTTGTTGGGGGGTGGACCGAGATGACACAAGATGCACAAACGACTGCGAATCAGTGAACCAGCGCTGCTTGTCAAAGCTAGAAGGAACAAGCTAGAAGCTACTCAGCTAATGGCTAACTGACATAAGAGGGACGGTGGAGTTGAATGGCTGAAGTCTGTTTCTTAAAGTGATAGGCTTTAAATCAGAGCATTTCAAGAAAGCCAAGAAAAATAAAAAACAAATTTGCTTCAATAATTAAAAAAAATTAAAGAAAATGTGAACAAAATATGTCACAAGCACTTCATTTAGGTTGCATTCACACCAGGATAGTCCGGGAGTCTCGCTTCAACTTGGCGGGGGATGGCGAGAATTTTCACACCTTTGTTTGGTTTCATTTGCATTCACACAGCACTTCACTGAAGCGAACCAAACTGCTTGGACAACGGCACGCAGTTACAACAGCTGCTCATTTGTGGCGCTGTAGCCGAAGCCACCACTGACCAGGAAGAAAAAATCTCAGTGAAGAAGAGAAATCCAGCTCATTGATTGGCCAGGACCGGTGTTATGCTGAGAATTGCTCGCTTGCTAAGAATTGCAAGAATTGCAATTTTTATTTCTAAAAATGTATAATGGGCACTTCTAAAAATGCACAAATGGTTACA
Organism: Pholidichthys leucotaenia; assembly: GCA_020510985.1. NCBI lineage: Eukaryota > Metazoa > Chordata > Actinopteri > Cichliformes > Pholidichthyidae > Pholidichthys > Pholidichthys leucotaenia. The sequence continues at coordinate 321,204,516 of CM035838.1, forward strand.
AGCCTGGCTGTAGTGTTTTATTTTATAGTTTTGGTGCATGGGATGCAATTCTTGGCACGCAAGTAATTCTCGGCATAACATCGGTCCTGGCCAATCGATGAGCAGGATCTCTCATCTTCGCCGAGATTTTTTCTTCCTGGTCAGTGGTGGCTTCGGCTACAGCGCCACAAATGAGCAGCTGTTGTAACTGCGTGACGTTGTCCAAGCAGTTTGGTCCGCTTCAGTGAAGTGCTGTGTAAACGCAAACCGAACCAAACGAAGGTGTGAAAATTGTCGCCATCCTGCGACGAGTTGAAGTGAGACTCCCGGACTATCCTGGTGTGAATGCAGCCTAAGACATGAGTGCGCTATTAAAATGTGGAACAAGTGCAATGACCCCTTTAAAGAAGTGAGACTTTTGCATCCTTAATTTTATGACATCACAAACCAACAAGCCCCACCTTCACTTCTGTGAGTTCTTCGTTGTAACTGAATCTTTTTACCCGATCGGATTAGAGGCTCATTAATATGAATGAGCAGGCTGAAAACTGACTATTTCAGACATTTAAAAAAACAAAAACAAAAAAAGAATTGCAAAATGACACAGAAATAGCTTTCAGTCTATAAAACTGCAACATTTCCAACAGGATGTCAAAACTTTAAAAAGCACACAGTATGGGACCTTTATGTTTGAATTATTAGGCCAGTGTTTTGTAGGGCACAAATGACTCACGTAATCAGGACAGACTGGTTTTCACGATCTGTTGGGGGAAAAAAAAGGAAATTATTTTAAATGTTCTATTTGGATACCATGAAAACAGCAGTGGTACTCTTACTGGGCCCTATTATGATGATATAATATGCACTGCAATTTGCACTTAATTTAATTTCTTGTGGCACACCACCCATTTTCACACTTTGTGCCCTCATCATGCAAAAGACAAATGAATTTGTGCACATAGGAGTTGTGTATTGTGTCTGGAGGCAAAATTTGCATGCTGCAGCTAGTTTACAGCAGTGAAATGACATTTTGCCTTTGAACAACAAAATCCACATCCAAAATTAGTGACGTATTATAACTTGATATTTAAAGTGTATATTATGTTAAAAAAAAAGTTCATAACATGTCTTGGAAGTATAACTTATAAGATGTCAGTACAGGTTTAATTTTGGTTTAAAGGCTGAACTTTTGATTTGAAATGTCAACTCTCAGCTCTGCTCCTAAAACAGCTGTGTTTTCAAAATGTGGCATATTATATAACGTAAGGGAGACGTCTGTGTCAGCTCTCTGTACAGCACCTGTGGTAGCGAGAGCGGAGTGAGAGAGTGGCTTATTTGATAGCAGCAGTAATTATTGTTTTTGTGCAGGTTGTACCAGCCTTTGGGTCATCAGGACATTTGCTCTTTCATTTTTCTGAGCACACATTTTAACTTCACACTTTAACAGCATACCTCAAGCGTTTTCTTCACTTTAAAGTGACACTGACAGAAATCAGCTTTTTTTCCTGGTTAGCATATCTGTAACATGTTTTTTTATGACTTACAAGTTATATCAAGAGCAAAATCACTCAAGTGTGTCAAGTCTCTGTTTTTTTTTTTTTTCTGTGAAATTTCGGTTAAGTATGAAAAAAGGTGCTTTTAGATGGAGCATTTTTAGTGACGTAACTACAGCAAGTCCGTAGTGTTGAGTCAATCAGGACTCTCTGGCCTAACTGAAGTTAGCCTCCAGTTCCACTTAGCATTTTTGGGCAGTTGCTTTGAAAATTGGACCCAAATTAAGATGGGTTTTACCATTAAACTGCTTTTAAGGACCAATGCAGTTTCAGTCATCATCCTGAGCCACTGTGCATACAACAGGGCATGTCCTTCAACCAGTCTTTTTACCACAGGATTTATTCTGTTTAATGTAGCGCTAGCCACTATTAGCCATATTAGCCACAGGATCTTGGTGTTTGAAGGAGGAAATCTGAAAAGATTTTGACATGAAACTAAAGACAATAAAAGTTTTTTGTAGAAAAAAGGGCATAAGATACCATTTTAGACAATGTAGAATTGTTTCTGTAGGGGATTTTTATCCACCGGAGTGCATCTTTATGTTATTTATTACCTCCGCCAGGCCGAAAAGGCCAGGAGGAGGTTATGTTTTTGCCGGCGTTTGTCTGTGTGTTTGTTTGTCTGTCTGTCTGTTTGTCTGTTGGTTAGCAAGATAACTCAAAAAATCTTGGACGGATTTCCATGAAACTTTCAGGCGTTGTTGGAAATGGTACAAGGAAGAACTGATTAAATTTTGGGGGTGATCCGGTTCACCGTCTGGATACAGGAATTTTTTAAAGCATTTTTCATTCAACACTGTGACACACAGCCATTTTCAACATGTGCGCAGGCGCAATGGAGGGCGCTGGTCGTCGTGTCTGCAACACAAACTCTGCGTTCTTCAATGTTTTAGGCACAAAAGGACGCGGAAAACACTGCTGGCCTGGGCCCGCCAGCGTGCAACTGCAAAACCTCACACGGGCAGCTGTCCACCGACAGGATTCTTTGGCAGAAATTCCCCGGCCAGCCATAGGAGCTGCGCATTTGGCAGAAATTCACCAGCCAGCCATAGGCGCTGCGCAAAAACGAGCTCTCTGCCGGCGAAGCTTCTAAATTCTCGTTTGCCGCAGAGCGCAACCCCCAAAAAAATAATATTGTAGCGAACTCAATATGAGCACCCTACTTGGCTTGCCAAGTGGGTTGACCCTATTGGCGACACAGGTAGAGTGCGGGACTCCGGAGCGGGAGACGTGAGTTCAAACCTCCGGGTGGGACGTCGCCATGTCGAGCAGCACGTTACAATATAATATAAAACCCACGCCAACCTGTCTACCAAATTTGCATCCGTCAGTGGAGGAGATGGACACAACAGCAATACTTCAGTTTATTACCTCCGCCAAGGAGGCAATGCTTTTACTACTGAACCACTAATCCTATCACTATCAGATTGATTGTCATTGATTAATTGTGCGTTTATTGCACTGTCCCTGTCAAATAAACAAATAATCATTGTGAATCCTATTGCTAGTCATATGTTTACATGCTCAAGGAATCTGAAAACGTACACACAAACACTGTATGGGGGGAATTGTGGCGCTTGGCGGAGGTCTGCGCTCTCCGAGTGCTTTTCTAGTTTTTATTTTTTTTAACTTTGTGTCCTTGTTTACACAAAACTGCACTTTAGGATCTGTTACGCCACCAAATGTTCAACGAAATCCTTGTTTTTCTTACCTGTAAGCATATTCTGATATGCATTATCAGAGACAGAGAAGATGTGCGGCGGAGCCTCCATGCGCTTTTTCCCTCGGTAGGCCGCCACCACCTGTGGATCATACACGGGCAGCCACTTGTAAGGGTTCACAGTGGCACAGAAGAGCCCAGAGTAGGTCTGCAGAGGAGAATATACAGAATGTGAGCAGAAAACCAGAGTCAGAGAGCCGAACAGAGAGATCTGAGTGTCCCCCAAATCACTTACATAAATCATCCACGCTGCGTAACGATCTTTGAGGTTAAACAGCACAGATGGCTCATTGAGGTGTGTCATCATGGCCATGTCCTCAATCTTGTCATACTTTGGGGGATTCATTGGATGGCAATCTTCCTCCTTAACGGTTACAGTCTGACAGGATGAAGTGGTATGACATTGACAGGAGACAAAATGAAACAGACTGGTGGGATTCAGCAACAAGGAAAGACAAATGTGACTTTATTGCAATAACTGGTCTCATAATGTTTCTTTTACACAACAGTTAGTTCAGATCAAACAGTTTGATTGGGCAATATGGACCGGAATGGTGGCCTAGAGGTAGAGCTGCTGCCCCACAACCGGGAGGTCGGGGTTCAAGAAGGGCCGGGTCATGCCAAAGACCATATAAAAATGAAACTTCCTGCCGTCCAGCTTGGTCCTCAGCAAAAATGGAATGGAGGAGGGAAATGTGGGCAGCAGTGGCTCAGGAGGTAGAGTGGGTTGTCCAATAATCAGAGGGTTGGCAGTTTGAATCCCGCTCTCCCCAGCCATCTTGCCATTGCGTCCCTGGGTAAGACACCTTATCCATCGTGCCTCCAGTGTCCATGACACTGGGCATGAATGTGTATAAATGTTTGGTAGAGGTCGGAGAGGCCGTTGGTGCAGATTGGCAGCCATGTTTCTGTCAGTCTGCCCCAGGGCAACTGTGGCTACAGTAGCAGCTTGTTACTACCATTGTCTGTGTGTGGAGTGAATGAATAATGGACTCATTGTAAAGCGCTTTGGGTATCTTGAAAGGCGCTGTATAAATGCAATCCATTGTTATTATTATTATTATTATTATTATTATTATTATTCCATTAGTTACTATATTCAGGGCTGCACATAGGTGGTACTCACCCCATATGTAGCAAGGTCCTAGTAACTGCAGACTTCCTCACTGTCCTCCTCAGTGTCTCCCTCACAGTCAGCCACTTCCACTTCATGCAGTGTAGATGATGATAAACCTCCCTGTTTGAGCCTCCGCTAAGCTGTGCACCACTTGAGTACCACTTCTGTGCACCCCTGACTATATTCCATAATAACCACTCTTGCTTCAGCGATGTTCTAATAATCTTTTATTATAGTAACTGTCGCTGGTTTCTTGCATGTGAGAATTGTAATGCAGTGTTGTTTACCTGAATTTACAGTGAGGCACTGTGTGAAAAGAGACAGCTTTGTTTTGTTCCAGGTTCATGCTAATAGTTAACCCAGTTACCTGCAGTTAGTTTACTTTCATAATTAGTTACCCAAGTTTAGATTAAAGCTTCACAGCAGACAGTTTCTACTGAAGCCTCACAATGTAAAGCCTGTTTCGGTCTTTTTGCTTATTCTGAAGATGACTATAAGAAAGCAGCAAAGAGAATGTACACCAAAGCAAAGATAACTAGTTAGTTAAATAGTTAGAAGGCCTCTTGAATGAAGAGACCGGAATGATGGGCTCTGGAAAAGTATGTATATAAATGACAACTGGTGGACAATAGCAAATTTCATTGAGCATGTGTGTAAAATGACAATAAAGCCATTATATTCTATATTATTCTCAGTGTTTTTGCAACATCCAAGAGCTGCATTTGGGAACTACTTATTTTTGCATAGTTGTACTAGTCTTGGTGGAACAATATAGAGAGCCTAAGTCACGCCTCCTCTACTTCCGCATATGGGACCGTAAATTGGAAAAAATCTCCATTAAAATGAATGGCAAGAGCAAAATTATCTTTTGACCGCGATCAAACTTTGCCACAAGTTACACATATGATGTTTGTCAATTTAAGAGATAATTTTCCATATAAATAATGGCGTAGGTTGTCTAATTGTAAGGCTGTGACAATACGTAAATTAAAAAACTACAAACACACTCATGTAAGCAATGTCACATTTTTAAAGAGTGCCCAGAGAGAAGTAACTAACAGTCTTCTGGATCAGTTGCAGCTCTCAAAATACATCTGTGTTGTTTTTCTCCTCTTTGGATCCTTCGTTCATCGGTCAGGAAACAGGAGGTGAGGTTTGAGAGGGAAACAGCCATGATTGTGTTTAGTGATGTGGGATGATGGGAGATGTAGTCCACTAAGCATTTTCACAAAAACTAAACATTCTGTTATTATACAACAGCCATCAACTTAATGTGAAAAATTATCTTTTAAATTGACAAACATCATATGTGTAACTCGTGGCAAAATTCGATTGGAATCAAAAAATAATTTCGCTCTTGCCATTCATGTCAATTGAGATTTTATCCGATTTAAGGTCTCATATGTGGAAGTAGAGAAGGGGTGACTTAGGCTCTCTATAACATTTAAGATGAGAGAATCAACATTCTGACCTCCAGGCCTGTAGGTGCCACACTTGCTCTTGCCCCAGCTGCTTGGTATAGACATGTGACATCCACCCAGTTACGCTATTGGCTGTGACCAGCTGTGACATCCTTACTATGATTCCTACCGGCCGCAGAGTTTGGACTCCTTTATGATGCTTCTTTTGAGCCAGGGTATAACAAGTATATAAACATTAGCTAGGACATAGCTAGCCGTTAGGCTAGTCAGCTTACTTATATGATTACAATAAATACACAAACAATTATTTGTGTTTCCTGTTATCACAATACTGCAGGTACTGTCAACCATTATAATTACCTACAGAATATAATGGTGTCTCCATTAGCCTGTCATATCTAGTGTTTACATACATTATCTATGATAACAGCTACAGGAGTCTTGTCATTCAACTCCTCAGATGTAAATATTAAGATTATTTCAGACCCGTAAAAGTATTTTTCATCAATATATCATTTTTTAAAAGAATACAGACTTTGATTCTGCACCTTTCTAAACATTTTATTTATGCAATATTTTTGAAATATTTGTTTTCATGAAAATACTGTCTAGTTCACCTTTAAATAACAAAAGAAAAGATAAACTGTTGTCACTTATTACTGTCAACTTATAAATTCTGTTTGTGGAACGTAATATTACAACTGGGGTCATGCAGTAACATGACTATAATCCTGCGGTGGTGTCTTCAGTCTACAACCAAGGGCGCATCCCGATTCACCCCTTCACCCTACCCCTCCGTTTTACGCATTCACCGTGAATGTGCAAAACGGAGGGGTAGGGCTTACGGTGCATTGGGACACACCCTAAGTCACCATAATGTTATATTGATACTGCACTTCCTCTCGTGCAATACTGCTTAATAATAAACCAGCACTGACAGACTGATATAAAAGCCCAGCAGAGCATCGTGGGTAATGTAAAGTGTGCATGGTTTACAGTGAAATTTTCACCTCATCAGCTTCAGTCTTCACTGTGACTTGGCCACCCTCTCTGTTCTGAATGAGACCTTTGATATACAGCTCCTTGGCATCAGGTACAAAGCAGGCGTTCCTGGCATCGAATGGGCGGTTTTGAGCCTCAATTCGTTCCTTCTCAGGTTTGCGGAGAAAGATGGCTGCTGGCCCATACTGGGCCATCTCAGCATCACTGCTCATGATGACAAATCTTTAACAAAAAAAAACAAAACTGGTTATACTTTATATTTTAGTTGTTGTTGTTTTTTTTGACTAGTAAAATTTAAAATGTTTCTATCTTACCTTTTGTGCCTAAAGACTCTGGTTGAGCAGAATCAAAAACTCTAAGTCAAACACACAAAACGCACTTGACAGGTGTCAGAGCTGTGAAGAGAAGACGGACGTTCCTTTAAATGAACACCAGCAGGAGGCTGAGTCTCCTTTTATCCAGATGAATGTGTTCCTGAAACAAACCGGATGCTCCAAACTTGGCAATGTCACTGTGTTCAAATGTCAATCTGGTTGCATTATTGATCTCTGCTTGACACTTAAATATGGCACAGGAGCTTGTCGTGGTAATAAGAACATGTCAGCAGCAACAGGTGACAACGATCTTTAGGAACTATTTTTACATGCCTTCCATACTGCCGGGCACTGTCTTTAGCAGCTTAATCTGCTGGACCAACACGTCAACAGTCAGTGTATGATTTATTCTTTCATTGCTTTATCAAGTATGATAGTGCTGAATGATAGCAAAGGGATTTGTCATGCTGTTTATTTATTGGTATAAACCATTTGCATAAGCATTATGACCTTTCCGTTCATCCTGGACTAAAGGACCACCTGCTCATTCACCTCTAAGGCACCTTGTTTGGATTAACTAGAGGACAATGTCAACATTATGTTTTCAATACTGAGCTAAAATTCAATTAAGAAATTATATATTGCTTTATAGTTTCACTGTGACATGCAAGATAAATTACGTGTTAGCAAGAGAGCTTGTGATAGCCAGTATTTGCTTAGAAAGTTTACCCTCACCTGATGTGAGCTTCAGATTGGGGAAAAAAAAAATCTATGGCCACACAAGCATGTTAGATGAAACTTTGTTCTTTCTTGTGGATAATTTGAACTTGTAGCAGCAATTATAGCAGGTAGATTAGAGCCAGATCACTTAAAGGGGTCAGTGATTGCACTTTCTCCACATTTTAAAAGCTCACACATGTCTTAATGAAATGGTTGTGACATATAATATATAATAATAATATGATATATTTAACAATTATTATACATTTTTAACTCAAAACAAACTTCATCTAGAATTAAAAGCAATTAAAATAATGCAGTCACAAGGTTACAAGGAAAATACAGGGATTTACTGGATATATACATGTAGATACTGTATAAATATATATTCCATGTGTGAATAATGTACTCTGTACTGTTGTGTGTGAGTATGTGTGTGTATGAGAGGCATTGCCCGCTCCCAAGGGTGGCGTGAGGTTGGCACAGCCCACTTGTATATAAACCAAGTTCATGTAATAAAGTTAGACTTGTTAGCTGCATGAAGACTCGCTTCCGTCTCCCTTATTTCAAGACGTAACATTTGGCGATGAGGTAAATTGGAAATATTTTAAAGTATGGATAGCACAATCAGAGTCACTTCCACTGTCTTCAGGAGACAGGGCGAGTTTATGAACCGTATGAAGCAGACGGGCGAGTCCCTTCGGTCATTTCTATCAGCGCTGTGTAGCCTGGCTAAGAAGTACGACTTTGGAGAGTTAGAGCATGGGCTCATGAGGGACAAATTTGCTCATGGCACCAATGATATTTGGTTACATATAAGGCTGAGAACAGCTAAGGTGCCGCTGTCGCTGGAGGAAGTGCTGGAGTTGGTCGAACAGAGGGACTCCACGACCCTACGCGAGCTAACGGCGAAAGCTAGCGAGGGGCCGACCACGTGTGATTTTCCCACCGAGAGCGGAGGTTTGCATGCTAGCCAAGCAGCGGCAGCCACTTGTGGAAGCTACACAGCGCAAGTGGGAGACCATGCAAGCTGAGGGCCCTGGGGAAGAACAGCAGCCGCAGGACGCAGAGACGGCGCAGTGAGAGCCTGGAGCCTGGAGTGAGAGCACCAGGACCAGCGACAAGGCGTCCAGATTGGAGGTTATGGCCGACGAGAACTGTGTTGAAAGCCCAGAGGGAGAACAGCCGCAAACAGACAGCGAGTTGATGCAGTGGGGCACCTGGGACGAGAGTGCCGAGAACTGTGACAAGGGCCTCGAGGGACAGCAGCCGCAGCCGGGTGCAGTGACGATGCAGCAAGGCGCCGGGCATGTGAGTGCAGGAAGCAGCGGCGAGGTGCCCGAGTTGGACAGCGACACTGGCGAGGGCGTCGTGGTGAACACTGGGAGTGAGCAGCCAGACTTGGTGATAAGGCAGTGGAGCGCCCTGGAGGAGGGTGCTGGGTATTGTGATAAGGCGCCCGAGGCAGCGGACGACACCGAGAAGCGAGCTTCAAGTCTACCTGAGGTGCGGCCACTGGGGATCGGAGTGTCTGGAGCCATGATGGCGGTGCGTAAGGCAGTCGGGAGTGGCTCGTCAGGCATGGAGAGGCAGCGCAACGAACATCAGCATGGCAGGCCAGGGAGAACAAGGGCCGACTGACGGGTAGAGACATTTTTGCCAGGGAGGGGCGTTTCGATCCTGGAAGTAGACAACAACTGGGTGCACATATGCCATGGGGCTGCCCAGGTCCTCCGTGGCAGACTAGAAGATGGTGGCTGGCCGAAGACATTGGGGTCACTTGAAACATGTATTTAATGTAAATATCTGTATACATATTTGTGAAAATGTGCACTTTGTATATAGCTGATGTGTATGTGAGTGAGTGAGTGAGTGAGTGAGTGAGTGAGTGAGTGAGTGAATGTATGTATAATGTGGGATTATTTTGTATCCTAAAGAGACATGGTCCAATTTGGAGTTGTTTTGTGTGAATGTGATAGGTTTGTTCTAATGCAAATTCCCCATGTTCTTAGTGTGTGATTCGGGTTATAAATTTGGGAGGTTTTCAATGGTGTATGTGACTTTCCATTTTCTAAGAGGGGAGGGAATGTTGTGTGTGTGTGTGTGTGTCAGTGTGTGTGTATATGAGAGGCAGTGCCAGCCCCCAAGGGTGGCGTGAGGTTGAAACGACACACTTGTATATAAACCAAGTTCATGTAATAAAGTTAGACTTGTTAGCTGCATGAAGAGTCCCCTCCGACTCCCTTATTTCAAGACGTAACATGTACTCCTTTTGTATTGCACCAGGAATTTTTACAATAAACTTTTGTGCCTTTTTCAGATATGTCTTCACGTTTGTTTATGTTTTGTTTGTGAAGGTTACAAAGATTTAGTGACATAAATTAAATGCTAAAAGATTGGAAAAGCTGTCTAAATAATCCAGCAGTTTGAGAAATCACTTTTGATTTAGTGTAAGTCTGTCAACAGAATTATGAACCATAAAGCAGTTTGTGTTAAAACATGTTAAGTCCCATTAAACCCTAACTCATTACACCACATTCCAAATTATTATGCAAATGATATTTGTCTCTGATTTTCCTAAATAGTCGATGCAAATGACAGTCAGTATAATTTTCACATCAACAGTTAAAGCATAATTCAAATTTTATTGAACAAACCTCCCAATGATAACTATTTTTTGCAAAAAAAAAAAAACCTCAAAATGCACTGTTCCAAATTATTATGCACAGCAGAGTTTCAAAACATTTTATTGGTTGTAAAGAACTGAAAATGGTCATTTGTTGAATTTGCAACATTAGGTCATATTTACTGAAATCAAAAGCTATTTCAATCAAAAACATCTTAACAGGCCAAGTTACATATTAACATAGGACCCTTCTTTGACATAACCTTCACGATTCTTGCATCCATTGAACTTTTGAGTTTTTGGAAAGTTTCTGCTTGAATTTCTTTGCAAGATGTCAGAACAGCCTCAAACAGCTGCTGTTTTGATGTGAACTGCCTCCCACCCTCATAGATCTTTTGCTTGAGGATGCTCCAACGGTTCTCAATAGGGTTGAGGTCAGGGGAGGGTGGAGGCCACACCATGAGTTTCTTTCCTTTTATGCCCATAGCAGCCAATGACACAGAGGTATTCTTTGCAGCATGAGATGGCACATTGTCATGCATGAAGATAATTTTGCTACGGAAGGCACGATTCTTCTTTTTGTACCATGGAAGAAAGTGGTCAGTCATAAACTCTATATACTTTGTCAAGGTCATTTTCTGCCACTTTTCTGCTTGTAAGCATTGGTTAGAAGTGGCCGTATAGTAGGTTTATACATAACTGCAAGCCTCTGGAGGATCCTACACCTTGAGGTTCATGGGACTCCAGAGGCACCAACAGCTTCAAATACCTGTTTGCTGCTTTGCAATGGCATTTTAGCAGCTGCTCTCTTAATCAGATGAATTTGTCTGGCAGAAACCTTCCTCATTATGCATTTATCTGTATGAACACATCTGTGCTCTGAATCAGCCACAAATTTCTTCACAGAACGATGATCACGCTTAAGTTTTTGTGAAATATCTAATGTTTTCATACCTTGTCCAAGGCACTGCACTATTCGATGCTCTTCGGCAGCAGAGAGATCCTTTATCTTTCCCATTGTGCTTGAAACCTGAGGCATGCTTAATAGTGTGGAACATCCTTCTTTAGTAGTTTTCCTTTAATTGGGCTCACCTGGCAAACTAATTATGACAGGTGTCTGAGATTGATATCAGTGATCCAAAGAACCCTGAGACACAATACCATCCACGAGTTTATAATTGAAAAACAAAAAATTTAATGTTTATGACACTAAAATCCTATTTGCATAATAATTTGGAACGCGGTGTATTAGGAACTACAAATGCTAATATGGCACAGAATTCCTCCATATACTGGTACTATCACTACAGTGTGCAGTGTCTTCTGCACTGGTACATCCAACAATGCAGTCTTCAGTAAATAAAATAATTGTTTTTGGTTACTTTTTCTTAAAAATGAGCCATTATTTTCAACGTCATTGATAAATGTTTGGTTTGTACTGTTGACTCTTCCCACTGGTGTCTTAATAGACAAATAGAACATCATGATGCAAACACATAAGTCACTAAATTGTTTATTACAATCACCAGCAAAATCCAGATTATTTAGAATGTGCAAAATTCAAACTTTAAACTGTAAAAAACGCCGGCCAGACACGTTGACTCCTGCCTTTGCAAGGTGGCCCAGCACACCAAGGAATACTTGATTGAAGGAAACATTCTGAGCCATCTCCTCCCTTCACAAGGTAGGATACAGATACAGATCAAGTGGACCCCTGACCAAGTTAGCACTCCCAAGTGAGCACCCCAGGATCCAATCTGTACATGTACAAGTACATTCTCAACCCAGTGATTTGTAAATGCGAAGAAGGAGAACAACAAGAATTTGTGTAAAACTGTTGGAAAGACTTTTCCCGGTCACCAAGAAGTGTAAAATATATGCATGTAAGATGACAACTAAGCTAACCCGGAGAAGGTTTTGGCTCCGTTTCTGCTTTCAAAAGACTTTTCTTCTCCAGTACTGCTGCTCATCACCGCTGGCTGCCCCTAGATGAAAATCCACAGAATAGGCATCATGAATCGCCCTGTCAAAGGGCAGGACTGAAGATACCAGGCACAAGCTGTAAGTTTTGCAAATTTAATAATCAAACACAAATAACGGACATAAACACTTACAGAAAAAAACAGTGAGATTACGGGGAACACCCGCAGGATACAGGAAGACGAGGACTCAGTTTGGAGAAGACCAGGATGTAACATTAACGTCTGGATGAGAAGACCGCTGCAACAAGAAAGTCTAACAGCCAGTCTTAAATAACCACAAACAAATGAGGACAGCTGTGGGATCGTAAGTGAGGATGATTAACAAACTGGAGGTAGCTGTGACAGCCCGCAAACAGATCTGACACTCGGAAATTACGCACGAGCTGTCACAGCACCTGCATGGATCGGGATGACTAAATAAGGAAAAAATGTACAGGAACTAATAATTGAATCACCATGAACCAAATAACAAACCAGAGAATACAGAAAAGGGAAAGAACCACCAAGGAAAGGATAAAATAAACACAACCCCAAAAAATACAAAATGAAACAAAGACAAGACTATAACTAAGAATACAGAACAACTCATAAATAAACAGAGGCAAATAAGAACCCTGAGACAAACTACAGGAATACATGAAAATCAGGAAACAAATCGTTGAACAAGAATACACTAGAAACAATGACTAAGACAAGAACGGGAGATGAACTAAATAAGCACTTAAGGAGAAACTGAGGAGAGGAAAATAATACAAACTAATAAATCCTACAAAGGATAGATCCACAGACAGTCTGAAGTGTGAGCTTGGTGCTCCCCCCAGGCTCCACTTCATGACAAAGCCCCTCCTCTAGGAGTGGATCCAGACACCCCAACATAACATCAAAAAAGAGAAGGGACCCACCCACACAGACAACCCCCACCACACACACACACACACACACACACACACACACACACACACACACACAAGAAAAAGAACCCACCTCGGGCGGGAGAAGGGGGAACCCAGGCACGGAGGGACCGAAACAACCCAGAAAAACAAAAGGAGGTAAAAAAAAAAACAACGCATGACCCACAATACTGACAACAGATAAGGTGGCTATGGAACCCTAGAAATGCTGGGTGAAAGGAACAACAGCTCAGGTGGTCTGTTGAAGTCCCAAAACCACCGGATCACCCAATGGAACGAATCAGGTGGTCTTCCAGAGTTCCAAAGCCACCCAAGCAAGCAATGAGGTCCGTCGCGTGGTCTGTCGAAGTCCCAAAACCACCAAATCACCCGATGGAACGAATCAGGTGGCCTTCCAAAATTCCAAATCCACCCAAGCAGACGATGAAGTTCATCAAGTGGTCTTCCACATCCCTGTGCCAATGGGCCACAGGGCATGAACTCGTGCCCCTTACTGTCCACAGGGATCAAAGGGCAGACACCAAATGAGGCGAATGGCTGATCAGCGGAGAGCACAGATGAAGTGCTGGTTGACCAGCGGGGAACCCCGGCAAAGAGGACTACCGACCAGGATTGCTGACCGACAAGACGACCAAATGACTGCCCAGCGGAGACCTCCAGTGAAGACAGGGAACTCACGATGACCTCAGCTGACAGTGGAGAACCCTCCACGACCTTGGGCAATGGCAGGGAACCCTCAACAGCCTCGGGTGGAGACGGAGAACCCTTAACGACCTCAGATGGAGAAGGAGCACCCTCAATGATGGAAGACGGAGGCGGAGGAACCACGACGGCCTCAGATGGAGGCAGAGCACCCACGGTGGCCTCAGGCAGAGGCAGAGCACCCACGGTGGCCTCGGGCAGAGGTGGAGCACCCACGGTGGCCTCGAGCAGAGGCAGCGCACCCACGGTGGCCTCAGGCAGGGGTGAAAGACCCACAGAGACCTCGGACGAAGGCGAGGGACCCACAGAGACCTTGGGCAAAAGCGAGGGATCCACGGAGACCTCTGGCAGAGAGGGGGACCTACGGAGACCTCAGGCAGAGAGGGGGGGGGGACCCACAGAGTCCTCTGGCAGAGAGGGGGGACCCACGGAGACCTCTGGAAGAGAGGGGGGACTCACGGAGACCTCTGGCGGAGAGGGAGAACCCACGATGACCTCCAGTGATGATGGACGACCCGTGAGGAACCTAGGTGAGACAAAATGGCTGACCCACGAGAACACCCGGCAAAGAAGATGGTCGATCAGCGGGAAGTTCGACGAAGGCAGAGAAGGAGGACCCACGGTGACCTCTGATGAAGGCAGAGGACCCACGGTGCCCTCAGGCGGAGGTGAAGGATAACCATCAGCGGATCCAGGCGAGGACTCGAGCAGGAGAGGAGAAACAACAACCGGGTCAGTGGCACTGGCAGCAGTGGAGCCCAGCGGGGAGAACTCTGAAGGAGAAGGCATCTGCAGCTGATTCTCCCTACCAAGAGTGAGACAAGATTTCTCCAACACCGATAATTTAGACACAGGAAGGAGTACTTGCCTTGTCTCGAGCTCCACTGCCGTCCAGGACGCCGACGAATTAGACTGGGACATCTCGGAACCACTCATCTGGGTGTCCATTCCTGACATGGCCACCTTGGACAAGAAGGAAGGAGAAAACACTGGGTTACTATCATCGGCAGCAGTGCAGCCTGACAAGGAGAACTCAGGAGCAGAGGGCATCTGCAGCTGATTCTCCTCACCACGAGCAAGACAAGGTCTCTCTGACACTGATAATTTAGAAACAGGAAAGAGTACCTGCCTTGACTGAGGCTCCACCGCCATCCAGGACTCCGGTGACTCCAGCTGGGGCGTCTCAAATTCCACTGTCTGCACCTGCACGGATCGGGATGACTAAGTAAGGAAAAAATGTACAGAAACTAATAATAGAATCACAATGAACCAAATAACAAACCAGAGAATATAGAAAAGGGAAAGAGCCACCAAGGAAAGGATAAAATAAACACAACCCCAAAAAAATCCATCCATCCATCAATCCATCCATCCCTCCATCTTCTACCGCTTTTCCGGAGGTCCAGGTCGCGGAGGCAGCAGTTCAAGCAGAGAACCCCAGACTTCCCTCTCCCCAGCCACCTGCTCCAGTTCTTCAGAGAGGATACTAAGGCGTTCCCAGACCAGCTGGAAGACATAGTCTCTCCACCGAGTCCTGGGTCTGCCCCGGGGTCTCCTCCCAGTGGGATGTGCCCGAAACACCTCAAGTGGGAGGCATCCAGGAGGCATCCTAATCAGATGCCCATACCACCTCAACTGACTCCTTTCAATGTGGAGGAGCAGCGGTTCTACTCTGAGCCTCTCCCGGATGACTGAGCTTCTCACCCTATCACTGAGGGTGAGTCCAGCAATCCTACGGAGAAAGCTCATTTCAGCCGCTTGTATCCGCGATCTTGTTTTTTCGGTCATTACCCAAAGCTCGTGACCATAGGTGAGAGTAGGAATGTAGATTGACTGGTAAATCAACAGCTTTGCCTTACAACTCAGCTCCCTCTTCACCACAGCGGACCAGTACAACGTCCGCATCACTACAAATGCTGCTCCAATCTGTCTGTCAATCTCTCGCTCCATTCTCCCCTCACTCGTGAATAAGACCCAGAGATACTTAAACTCCTCCACTTGGAGCAGGAGCCTGTCCCCAACCCGGAGAGGACAATCCACCTTTTTCTGGCTGAGGACCATGGACTCGGGACTTGGAGGTGCTGATTCTCATCCCGGCTGCTTCACACTCAGCGGCAAACCGTCCCAGCAAGAACTGTAGGTCATTGCTGGATGAAGCCAACAGGACAACATCATCTGCAAACAACAGAGATGAGATCCTGTGGTCACCAAGCATGACACCTTCCATTCCCTGGCTGCGCCTAGAAATCCTGCCCATAAAAATTATGAACAGGATCGGTGACAAAGGACAGCCCTGGCAGAGTCCAACTCTCACTGGGAATGAGTCCGACTGAGTGTTGGCAATATGAACCAAACTCTCACAATGGTCGTACAGAGACCAAATAGCTCGTAACAACAAGCCCGATACCCCATACTCCTGAAGCACCCCCCATAAAAAACCACGAGGGTCGCAGTCGAATGCCTTCTCCAAGTCCACAAAACACATGTAAACTGGTTGGGCAAACTCCCACGAACCCTCGAGAATTCTCGAGAGGATAAAGAGCTGGTCTGATGTGCCACAGCCAGGACGAAAACCACATTGCTCCTCCCGAACCCGAAGTTCGACCAACGGCCGGACTCTCCTCTCCAGTACCTTGGCATAGACCTTCCCAGGGAGGCTGAGAAGTGTGATCCTTCTAAAGTTGGAGCACACCCTCCGGTCCCCTTTTTTGAAAAGAGGAACCACCACCCCGGTTTGCCATGCCAAAGGCACTGCCTCCAACCTCCACACAATGTTGCAGAGGCGTGTCAACCATGACAGCCCTACAACATCCAGGGCCTTGAGGTAACTCAGGGCGAATCTCGTCCACCCCCGGGGCCCGGCCACCAAGGAGATTTTTAACCACCTTGGCGACCTCAGCCCCTGTGATAGGCGAGTCGTCCCCCTCATCCACAAGCCCTGCTTCCTCTGTGGAAGGCATATCAGTGGGATTAAGTAGATCCTCAAAGTATTCCTTCTACCGCCCGACGATATCCCCAGTCGAAGTCAACAGTGCCCCATCCGCACCATACACAGTGTAGCTCCCTGTCCAAAAAATACAATAAATACAAAATGAAACAAAGACAAGACTATAACTAAGAATGCAGGACAACTCATAAATAAACAGAGGCAAATAAGAACCCCAAGAAAAACTACAGGAATACATGAAAATCAGGAAACAAATCATTGAACAAGAATACACTAGAAATGATGACTAAGACAAGAACCGGAGATGAACTAAATAAACACTTAAGGAGAAACTGAAGGGAAGAAAACAATACAAACTAATAAAGACTACAAAGGAAGTCCATAGACAGTCTGAAGTGTGAGCCCGGTGCTCCCCCGGGCTCCACTTAATGACAATAGGTATGTGGGACTATAATGTTCTGAATGAAGCTTTAGAAAGCTCTGAATCAGTTTGTAAATCACTGGATTGAAAATGTACTTGTACATGTGAAGAGCTCTTTTGCAAAAACAGATAAGTCCAATTGTGTTCAAAATTAGAAAAAACACTTTTTCATCTGTAGGTTTATTGGTGTTAGTATTTCCAAATCAGCTTCTAAGACATGGTCACTTGAAATACGAGTATCTCAGACATAATAAAGCAAAAAAATCAAACAGCAACTTATTGTTACTTTTTGGCAATTTATTATTTCTTTTTTTTTGTAAAAACAGGTAAGTCCACAAGCCATTTTTTTTTTTTTGCAAAAACAGACAAGTCCCGAAAACCATGCTATTTTGTCTGGAACATACTTGAATGTCTATAAGCATCAATGCAGTATGACTGACACACTGATTTAGGCATATCCACTCAGTAAAATGGTATAATATAGCTAGAATGAAGCTATAATTCAAGATTCGAAGATTTTATTGTCAGTACTACTATACGTACAGGACATACAGGAGAATTGAAATGGCATTACTCTCTCTTTTCATTGGTGTGCACAGTATAAAAAGAAAAGGAATAAGGCTGGAAAAAAAAGAAACTCCTTCCCCATATAGTGTACTATATAGTGAATGTGCAGCCAACAGAGCAGTGAGAGAAGGGCTTCACATCACAACATAAACTATCTTAAGGTATTTATATTTAATAATTCAGCAAAAAATGATTTGATTTCATACATATTTACTACAAATTACATGCAGGTATTCATTTTTTTTTTTTTTACCACCGTTAGTCTGTTATGTTTTACTGTCTCACGTGATGACGCCATTAACCGTGCCGCGAAAACAAGCCCAGCAGTGTCCGAAAGCGGTTAATTTTATTGTTATATTGAGTTTACTGTATAGTCCACTATATCTAAATTCACTATATAACGAGTAGGGAGGGAGTGAGTGAACATTCCAAACACAACCAGGGAAATCAGTCAGAGCGAGCAGACCAGGAAGGCAGCCAAGATGAGTTACGTGACCCAAATACCAAGCGCTGATTTGCCGTGTGGAGTTATCTGCTTTTGTCCAAAATGGCACAGTAAACAAAAGACACATGACCCATGTGACGTCAATGCAACCCCTCTACAGGATATGACTAGTGACTGGAGTACAATAAGGCCAAAAACATTTGTGAATGGGCTAAGACAAGTGGCTAAACTGCTATTTTCAGCTAGCCACGTTGGTGGTGTTAAAAATGTAGCATTATGGCAAAAATGTAACAAAATTAGCCAGAATAACACAAGATATAAAATAAAACTATATAAAATAACAATATAAACGAGAGCTTCCAAGTACCATCGTTAGTTCGTAAGCTTATGCCTTTGGCTCCCTGCCATCTACGTGAAAGACAGCTAGGCTGGCCAATAATAGAGCAGTGGGCAGGTATCAAAGCCAGTGATGTTTATCTCTCAGCCAGTTAGAGGTCCGTGACTCTAGCTTTTAGACGTCTTTTTCCCAAGAAAAATACTTTAAAATCTTAGCTCTTTTTTTAAATGTTGAGTTTCTCTTTTGTTTCCATGTTCACCTGAAGCTTTTTTGTTAACAATAGTGATTGACTCAATTTCTGAGCTAACCTTAACACACCAATAGTTTGATATTATTTTTGTACAATATTGAACAGTAATTCAATAATTGTTCTAAATTAAACTTAAAGATTGGGGACAAGAATTGATCCCTGGGGGATGCCATTCATCAATTTTTTAAAGATAATACAACCTCATTTCCAAAAAGGTTGGGACAATGTATAAAATCTAAATAAATACAAAATGCAATGATTTGTAAATCTCAAACCATTATTTTATTCACAATAGAACATGGAGAATTACCAAATGTGCAAAGTCAAACATTTTTACCATTTTATGAAAGTTATTAGCTCATCTTGAATTTGATAAAGGTGACACATATCAAGAGTTAAAACAGCAATTTTTTTCAGGGAAGGCCTTCTATACTTCAGCTATATAGGGCTCAACTGCATACTGCATCTATCATAACAGCGTGGCTTTGTAGCAGAAGAGCCCACGTACTGTACTGGCCTGACTGCAGGTCACACCTTTCACCAAGTGAAAACACTTTGTGCATCATGAAACTCAAAATATGACAAAGAAGACCCATGACTGTTAAGCTGCTTGAATCCTATATCAGAGAAAAATAGGGCAACATTAATTTCACATAGAGCAACCAACTGGTCTCCTTAGTTCCCGGACATTTACGGGTTGTTACTAAAAGAAGAAGGGCTACTACACATTGGTAAACATGGCCCTGCCCATCTCTTTAGATTGACTCCCTTAAGAAAGAGTTAAAAACTCATTTGTTTAGACAGGCTTTTAGCGCTCATTGAATGGCTTTTATTCTCTCATTGTTTACTCTTATTATTCCTATTTATATGAATATTTTCTTATTTCTATTGATTTTAATTTCTGTGTATTTGTAAATTTTAATTTGCTGTGAAGCACTTTGTGATATATATATCTGTGAAAAGTGCTATACAAATAAACTTTGCTTGCTTGCTTTAGAGATGTGCTGCTTCCATCAAATTCAAAATGAGCTAATATTTTTTTCATGAAATACCAAAATGTCTAATTTTCAACATGTGTTATGTTGTCTATGTTCTATTATGAATAAAATAGTGGTTTATGAGATTTGTAAATCATTGCATTCTGTTTTTATTTCGATTTTACGCAGTGTCCACACCTTTTTGAATTTGGGTTTGTAGTTCTATTTCTATGGGACTGTAATCTAGGTAGGGTCTGTACAAATGATCACAAACAGTAACTGAGGTTTGCAGAATTCATTATGTAGCTGCATAGCCATTTTGACAAGACCCAGCCACCTTGAGGAAACGTGCCGTTTGTCTTTTTTGTTGACAAGTTAACACATGACAGTGTGGGGCGTGAGCAACACTCGACGCTGTGTGAACAACACAGGTAGATGAAAACACATGGCAACCACTCTACGCCACATTTAGAATATGTACATCTGTGCCTGCAACTTAATATCTCATCATATTAGCAGGAGAGGTGTATGGAAGCAAGGGTGAACAGCAGCTTGTCAGGTTGAAAATACATCACATCATCTCTAAATGTCGAGTAATAGAGTGCATGCCTACAGGCTAAAAATGTGCTAGGCTGAGAGTATACATACACAGTTAAATGTCACTTGGTCTACTTTCCCTCCATCAACCGCTTTTAGTAGCCATCCACAAGTTTTGGGCAAGCTTCTGGTTGTATTTTTGTTCACTTCTCTTGACAGAATTGGTGGAGCTCAAATAAATTCATCGGCTTTCAGGCACATACAGTGGATATAAAAAGTCTACACACCCCGGTTCAAATGCCAGGTTTTTGTGATGTAAAAAAATGAGATCAAGATAAATCATTTCAAAACTTTTTCCACCATTAATGTGACCTATAACCTGTACAATTTTTCAATTGAAAAACAAACTGAAATCTTTTAAGGGGAAAAATAAAAAACTTACAATAACCTGTTTGCATAAATATGCACACCCTCTTATAACTGGGGATGTGCAAATCTCCGATCTAGGGTGGCAAGATGGAAGCATTATCGTACGAAGAAAAACATCAAAGCCCGGCTACATTTTGCAAAAACACATTTGAAATCTCCCAAATGCATGTGGGAAAATGTGTTATGGTCTGATGAAACCAAGGTTGAACTTTTTGGCCATAATTCCAAAAGGTATATTTGGCACAAACACAACACTGATCATCACCAAAAGAACACCATACCTACAGTGAAGCATGGTGGTGGCAGCATCATGCTTTGGGGCTGTTTTTCTTCAGCTGGAACTGGGGCCTTAGTCAAGGTGGAGGAAATTATGAACAGTTCCAAATACCAGTCAGTGTTGGCACAAAACCTTCAGGTTTCTGCTAGAAAGCTGAAGATGAAGAGGAACTTCATCTTTTAGCATGACAATGACCCAAAGCACACATCCAAATCAACAAAAGAATGGCTTCACCAGAAGAAGATTAAGGTTTTGGAATGGCCCAGCCAGAGACCAGACCTGAATCTGATCGAACATCTGTGAGGTGATCTGAAGAGGGCTGTGCACAGGAGATGCCCTCGCAATTTGACAGATTTGGAGTGTTTTTGCAAAGAAGAGTGGGCAAATATTGTCACATCAAGATGTGTCACGCTGATAGACGCCCACCTCAAAAAACTGAGTGCTATAATAAAAACCAAAGGTGCTGCAACAAAGTATTAGTTTAAGGATGTGCATATTTATGCAACCAGGTTATTGTAAGTTTTTTTTTTCCCTTAAAAGATTTCAGTTTGTTTTTCAATTGGGTTGTACACGTTATAGGTCACATTAATGGTGGAAAAATTTTGAAATGATTTATCTTGGTCTCATTTTTTACAGCACAAAAAATAGCATTTGAACAGGGGTGTGTAGACTTTTTATATCTACTGTACTTGTTTCTTCAACACAGTCCACAGTTTCTCATTGGGGCTGAAGTCAGGACTTTGGGATAAGGTCAGTCTAAAAGTTTAATTCTAGCTTGATTTAACCACTTCACCATTTTCGACTCGTGCACCTAAAGGTTGCCGTCTTGTTGGAAGAACCAGCGATGGCCAAAGCCTAGCATTATAGCAGATGCTTAGTGGTCTTCTTGAAGAATGCGGATGTAATCCTCCTATCTGACAGCAAAACAGCCTAAGCACATAATACTGCCACCAAGGAAGAAAGGAAGGTAGGAAGGAAATAATAAGGTCAAGACTCTTATTTTCACCTTATTTGTTTAATTGTGTCCTTTTTCCTCAATGATTGGAAATTCTAAAATATTTTGGGTACATTTATAAAGATATATACTCAAAAAAGGATTACAAAACTGTTTGCTTTATTCATCTGTAAGGAGTGTATGTGAATTTGCAAACAGACTGAATATGTTCAGAAGCTGATGGCCACCGTTTGTCCGCCCCATCCACTTAGTGTCCTGTTGCTGTCAGAGCAAACAACAACTTGTCAGCTCCTCTAGTCCTCCTCATTTTCCTCCACACACTCTCCTCTTGGAGGTTACCTTCAACTCATGTCCTCATGGTTGAGCAAAGTCACACATGCACAGTGGTAACTCAAACCCTGCTTCACAGGGATTTCAGCAAATGTCATAAACATACCAGCTGCTGCTGATTACTGCCATGCTGACAGGAGTGGAAATGGTGGATTTTCATGAGGTCCATTTTAACTCAGTAGCTTTTCTGGAAAGCCCAAGCTTCAGGCTGGCACAGTTATTATGTCACCCCATCAGCTGTAGCTGTGAATCAATATTAATGTGATACTGCAACTGAATTGGCAACTGACTGCCATGTAAATCAGCAGATTTTCATGATCAGTTATGTGCATCAGTTGGAATATGCAGTGTGGTAGCAGGAAATGGAAGTGTTGTTGTAATGCATTGATTTCTTAACATTCAATCTACAGCTCCAGAAAAAAAATTAAGAGACGAAAGAGACCACTGAAACATTATCACTTTATCTGGATTTACTATTTATATGTATATGTTTGGGTAAAATGAACAATTTTGTTTTATTCTCTAACCTGCTGAAAACAACTCACCCAAAAGAAAAATGTCATGATTTAAGGCATTTATTTACAGAAAATGACAACTGACCAAAACAATATAAAAGATGTTCCGTTTTGATGTGCCTTTAGATCAGCTAATGCAATGAAAACAAGTTCATGTCCAATCTTAAACACTACAATACTTGTAATACAATACTCAGATTTTTATTCACAGCTTTCATGTGTCTTAACATGCTTAGATGATCACCTAATCAGTACCTCCTTAAGTAGACTGATATGTCCTTGTGTTGGAATTCAACAGAAACTCAAATTGAATGGCTGCCATACATGTACAGATGCTAATTTAGTAAAGATTTTTAATGGTCTGTTATTTTTTCCAGAACTGTATTTTTATCTGTTATGTTAAGTAGCATGTCTATGACAACTAGCACGGCAAATTTTAGACCTTCAAGACTTTGTTAAGGATCGGTGGCTACTGCATTTTTCTGTTATTTTATTGTATGTTGAAAAATTTTAGAATTGGTTTATTATTAATTGTTGCTGTTAAGCATTTATCCATCCATCCATCTTCTTCCACTTAATCCTTTTCAGGTCACGGGGGGGCTGGAGCCTATCCCAGCATCTTTGGGCGAGAGGCAGGGTACACCCTGGACAGATCGCCAGTCCGTCACAGGACCAACACAGAGAGACAGACAACCATTCACTCTCACAGTCATACCTAAGGACAATTTAGAATCCCCAGTTGATGCCAATTAACCTAACTTGTGCATGTGGGAGGAAACCGGAGAAATCCTGGAGTAAACCCACGCAGACACGGGGAGAACATGCAAACTCCACACAGATCAGTTGGTCGGGGGCTGGGATTGAACCCAGGATTCCCCGGCCAAGGGTGAGTTGCTGTCCTGCCGCAGTGCTAACCACTCTGCCACTGCGCTGCCCTGTTAAGCATTTAGATTATTGTTTTATAAGATGGCCATTTTTTCTCTTCTGTACATTTTTTTTTTGGTTGTTGTCGCCTTCCTCTTTTCTAGCCTTCTTTTCAGCTTTCTTAGAACATTTATGCTTCCATTTCTCTACTTTAAAACTTTCATATTTTTATAATATAGGCACTTTTTTGTTTAAAAAATCTAATGGAAATAAATTAAGTTCTTAAAGATGCTCCAAGCTCCATCAACTTTTAAGGCTAAAAACTTCTGCATATTTTCAGTTAGGAAAATCATTCGATGCTTAAACCAGACCATCAATGATGGAGTAGCTCATGCCAGCCCGACAAAATCACAGCAGGAGTGTTCAGTATTCCTGACCATTGACCTTGACCTTAAGCACAGCCTAGATATAGTCATGTGAAAAAATTAGGACACTCCATTGAATATTCAGTTCTTGATTAAGAAATGTTCACATATCTATGTCTAACCTTGTTTTTGTTTTTATTTGCATTTTTTACATTTATTTTAGCCATTTTAAGTGTGAATGAATGTGGGGGTGTCCTAAAAACGATTTTTTTTTTTTTTTTTTTTTTGTTACTTATTTGTACCCGTAGGTAGACTTGGTTTGCAGTCTGGTGACAAGCCACCGGCTGCTGGTCGCTGCGTGCGCGAGCGCCCTAAACCTACATGTTTTTTTGGTGTGTGGGAGGAAACCGGAGAAATCCCGGAGTAAACCCGCGCAACACGGGGAGAACATGCAAACTCCACACAGCTCACTGTTGGTCGGGGGCTGGGATCGAACCCACGATCTCATGATCCCCGCGGTCCCCCGGCCGAGGGTAAAACTGTGCTGCCACAGTGCTAAACCACTGCGCCACCGTGCAGCCGATGGGGGGTGTCCTAATTTATTCCTCACTATTTGTTTAGAATTACATTTTACGGATAATTTGAAAAAAAGTCTTTAATTCATTTTTAATTGTTTAGGTGTATTACATGAATCTTCCAGTATTTTTAACATTGATCTTAAATATCCATATGTCCAAATATGTTAAAAAAAACACACACACAGGCTTATACAGGGTGTCCTAATTTTTTCACATGACTGTACATACGTATCTAGGATGTGCTAAAAATCAAGGTCTATGGCTGAGGAGGAGCAACGTTTTTCATGAAATAATAAATACCCAGGTTTTCTGACCTGAGACAATGACCTTGACCTCAACCTGGATGCAGACCTCCCTGGGGGTCATTGTGAGAGATCTTCGTGAGAATCAAAATAATTGCCGAGGAAGAGTAGTGATTTTTCTAAAATCATGTGAGTACCCAGATCTTGTGACTTTTGACACTGACATTGAACTTCAGTACAACCTGGATGCAGACCTACTTGTGGATCAGTGTGAGTGAATTTGGTGAGCACTGTCGCAATTTCCTAGGAGGAGTTGCAATTTTTCTGAAATCACATAAGTGCCCAGATCTCCTGACCTTTGACCTTGAGCACAACTTGGACGCCAACCCATCTGAAGATCATTGTGAGTGTGCTTGGTGAGTATCAGAGCAAATGCCTAGAAGGAGTACCTCCTACGCATTCTGCCTGTTTTAAATGACTGTTTAAAACTACCATTTTTAAGCTCATTTTTTTGATGAAGGCCCTGTAGAGGCTGCTGCTCGTCCACCTCCACCCCCTGGTGGGACCAGTGATGGACTCACTTCAGTTTGCTTACCAGCATGGCATCAGGGTGGAGGATGCAGTGATCAACACTATCCAACCAGTGATCCTGAGGGACAAGCTGCTGTGTGCAGGGGTGGACCAGCACTTGTCATCGTGGATCCTGGACTACCTCACAGACCGACCACAGTTTGTGAGAACCTAAGACTGTGTGTCTGACACCATCATCTGCAGTATGGGGGCTCCCCAGGGAACAGTTCTGGCTTCCTTCCTGTTCACTCTCTACACTGCTGATTTTTCATACAACACATCACAGTGTCATCTACAGAAGTTCACTGATGATTCTGCGATCGTCGGCCGTCATCACGGGGATGACGGGGAGTACAGAGGACTCATCCAGGACTTCATGGACTGGTGCCTGCGGAACTGCCTCCAGATCAATGCGAGGAAAAGCAAGGAACTGGTGGTGGACTGCAGGCATGGACAATCCCCCCCCACACACACACACACACACAACACCGGTAAACATCCAGGGAACAGACATTGAGATGGTGACATCTTACAAGTACAGTCATGTGAAAAAATCATGACACCCTATGAAAGCCTGTGTGGTTTTTTTTAACATACAGCGGGGAAAATAGGTATTGAACACGTCAACATTTTTCTCATTAAACATATTTCTGATGGAGCCATTGACCAGAGATTTTCACCAGGCATCAATGACAACCCAAGCAATCCATACATACAAAGAAATCAAGGCAACTTTGTTCACAAAACAAGTTATATTTAATAAAGTGGAATGACACAAGGAATAAGTATTGAACACACTTGGTGAAATTCATTTTAATATTTAGTAGAAAGGCCTTTGTTGGTAATAACAGCTTCCAGACACCTCCTGTATGGAGAAACTAGGTGTAGGCATTGCTCAACAGTGATTTTAGCCCGTTCTTCCACACAAACTGTCTTCAAATCATGAAGGCTCCTTGGGTGTCTTCTATGAACTCTGATCTTCAGCTCATTCCATAGATTGTTAATTGGATTCAGATTGACTGGGCCATTCTAGCAGCTTTATTGCCCTTCTCTGGAACCAGTTGAGAGTTTCCTTGGCTGTGTGTTTTTGATCACTGTTGCTGAAATGTCCACCCTCATTTCACCATTTCACCTTCAGCATCTTGGCAGATGGCAACAAGTTCTTATCAATGATGTCTCTGTACATTTGTCCATTCATCTTTCCTTCAATTATATGAAGGCTGCCTGTGCCATGTGCTGAAAAACACCCCCACACAATGATGAGATGTGCAGTGCCATTTCTCCTCCAAACATGCTGTGTGTTGTGGCATCCAAAAAGTTCAATTTTGGTCTCATCTGACCAGACTATATTCTCTCAGTATTTTACTGGCTTGCCCAAATGTCGTGCAGCAAACTTTAAACAAGCTTCAACATGCTTCTTCTTCAGCAATGGAGTCTTACGAGGTGAGCGGGCATAGAGCCCGTGTCAGTTGAGTGCATTACTTACTGTTTTCTTTGAAACAGCAGTACCTGCTAACTCCTGGTTTTTCTGGAGCTCTCCACGAGTGGTCTTTGGCTCTTGGATAATTCTTCTGATAATTCTTTTGACTCCTCTGTCAAAAATCTTGCAAGGTGCTCCTGGTCGTGGCCGGTTTATGGTAAAATGATGTTCTATCTACTTCTAAATCATGGCTCCAACAATGCTCACTGGAACATTCAGCAGTTTAGAAATGCGCCTGTAACCAATGCCATCATTATGTTTTGCAACAGTAAGGTTGTAAAGGTCTAGTGCAGGGGTGTCCAATCATGTGCCATGGAGGGCCAAGACCCTGTAGGCTTTACCTCCAACCAGTGTCTTCAACAGCAGATTCCACTGAATTTCTTCCCACTGATTGCTGATGAGTGAGAACACCTGCTGAAGAAACTGGGTTGAAGAGAAAATCTGCAGGGTCTTGGCCCTCCATGGCACATGATTGGACACCCCTGATCTAGAGAGAATTCTTTTGCTTCTACCAATCATGATTTCTTTGTGATATGACAATCTGATATTCACAGGCCTTTTTAAAGGCTATCAGTCAGGACTTAACCAGCTGAAATTAATTTGCACTGATGGGGGATGGGATAGCTTCCGAAATTCTGATGGATTTCAGCTGGTTTCTTGGCTTTCCCCCATTCCAAAGATGTTGGGATAGGCTCCAGCCCCCCCGCAACCCAAAAAGGATTAAGCGGTAGAAGATGGATGGATGGATGGATATTTAATATCAATTTTAAGAATACTGGGAGATTCAAGTAATATAACTAAACAATTAAAACTGCAGAAAATACTTTTTAAAATTTTCTGTAAAATGTAATTCTAAAAACATGCAATTTCTGGTGAGGAATAAATTAGTACACCCTCACATTTATTCCGACTTAAAATGGCTAAAATCACACACAGGTGTATCACATGAGGTGCACATGATTAGAACATTGTTACTCAGCATTTTGAAGGAGGCTTGTCCGATTTAAACCTCAGAAATTTAGTTTGGTGTGCTCCTGACTGTTGAAGTGAGAGTGAACACCATGGTGAGATCGAAAGAGCTGTCTGAGGCCTTCAGAAAGAAGACTGTAGCAGCCTGGTAAGGGATTTAAAAAGATCTCAAAAGAATTTGAATTCAGCCATTCCACTGTCTGGAAAATAGTCTGTAAGTGCATTGAGGAGTGAGGAAAACTTTCCTCAGACCGATGTCTGCGACTGGTAGATGGCTACAAGAAATGTCTCACTGAAGTTATTTCAGCCAAAGGGGGTAACACTAGCTATTAGGTGGTAGGGTGTCCTAACTTTTTCCTCAGAATATGCATTTTTGTTGGTATCTTTTGTTTAATGAGTAAAACAAAGTTAATTTTTGTTATTTACCTGGAATTAAATCACCTTCTTTTCCAGAGATAAATAAAAACAAGATTAGACATCGATATGTGAACATTTCTTAATAAAGAACTGAATATTTAATGGAGTGTCCTAATTCTTTCACATGACTGTACCTAGGTGTTCACCTGAACAATAAACTGGACTGGACACGCAATACCAACGCGCTCTACAAGAAGGGCGCAGGCTGTTCCTCCTGAGGAGACTCAGGTCCTTTGGAGTGCGGGGGGGCACTCCTGAACACCCTCTATGATTTTGGGATGGCATCAGCCATCACATTTGGAGTGGTCTGCTGGGGCAGCAGCATCACGGCAGCTGACAGGAAGAGACTGAACAGGCTGATCAAAAAAGCCAGCTCTGTTCTGGGGCACTGCCTTGATCCAATGGAGGAGATAGGAGAGAGGAGGATGGTAGTTAAGCTGTCATCTCTGCTGGAGTCCGAGCCCCACCCCATGCAGGACATGCTGACACACTGAGGAGCTCATTTAGTGGTAGGCTGTGCTATCCTAAGTGCTCGAGAGAGAGGTTTCACAGGTCCTTCCTACCTGCGGCTGTCAGACTTTACAATCTAACCTGTGCTCCTCATCGAGGCCATGTTAAACGTCACAACTTTACACAATAGAGATCGTCCCCTCCAATACACAAGTGATCCAATTACAGTTATTATTGAGGGTGGCAACAACACTGTTCATTCAAATATGAAATATATTGTACTGTCTGGGTCTATATTTATATATTGCCAGTAATTTAACTAACTGTAATGCTGTTAATACCATCTAACTGCAATGCTCCTGCACTGTGTATACAACTGTGTACATATGTATATTTATTTACTGCTTTGGCCAACCAATTCTTATCTTATTATTTTATTTACTATTGCTCTGAGTGTTGCTATCCCTTTGCTGCTGCAATCCTGTAATTTCCCCATTGTGGGACTAATAAAGGCGTACCTTATCTTATCTTAAAGTGATTTCTGCTTTCAGGCTAAGATTTTATAATTTTGTCTTAAGTTTGGAGCTAATTATTCAGCTTCAAAATACTTTGCTTTTAAGCTAACATATTTCAGCCTTTATTTAGCGTTTCAGGAAAGCATTTTCACTTTAAAAGCATTCACGCTACATTTTCATCATGAAATGCAAATTTTCAGGTTCAAATTTCTCTTTCTACTGTTAGCATGAAAAAAAAAACATGGAAACACATCAAATTATGGGATCTTTATTTGTTCCAGGCATTAAACATCCACTATATGAACACGAATAGTGTTCCTCCCTCTTTCAATGATCAATTGTTATCACAGGTAGCAAAACAAAGTCATTTCTTCTCATTTATATCAGGCTCTAATGATAGTTTCCATAACCACAACATCTGTACCATATTTCTGCATCATTTAATGCTTAAAAGAAAACAACAACATGAAAATGAGTTAAATAGAGATTTTAATCTTACAGCTGACCAATAACAGAAACATAAAATAAATTCTTTATCTTTAATAGATTTTACTGTCTATATATAAATAAAGCTTAGGTAATAAATAATTCCATTATCTATACCCCTGAAACATGTGGAACTGTTGCTATTGGCTTAACTCAGACTTGTCACTAAACTTCACAAATCATGACTGGATGCTAATTTCTGCCAAGATTTCCTTAAAAATTATCATTTTTTTCAAATCTTACTTTTTATTGTAAACAGCAAATCAGTGACAAATCATACATATTTTTAGCTGGGTTCCCACAAGATAAATCATCAGACTGAGGTGGTCTTTAAGCTGTTTGTGTTACTTGATTTATCCCAGAGGGAAATTCAAGGGCATCCACAGTGCAGTACCAATCCCTTCACCATTCACAGCTCGAGCCACTTCAAGCTTCCAATTAACCTCCAATTGTGGGAGGAAACCAGAGCACACAAAATAAACCTACACAAGCATGGGGAGAACACAGGTAGGTCCCACTGTCTGGTGGATCGGAACCCATGACCTTTTTACTGTGAGGCAGTAGCACTGTCCACTACCCATCATGCTGCCATGCTGACAATCACTCATTTATTGTATTCTCTAAAGCCCCAAACCTTTCTCATTTTTAAATAAATCAAACTGAAATACTTAAATGACTGCAGGGCTTACACATCCATTTCATATATATTTTGTTTTAAGTGCTTTAATCATGAAATTGTGGCTTATCAAGATAGCAAATTTACCAAACCTGTTTAACATTTAAGTCAACTATTTGCATGAAGTTGCCAGCATGAATATAAACTCTGAGGATCCTATAACCACAATCTAGTCAGACATCATTCACGATTATGATATAATGGCTCAAAAAAAAAGGTTTTCTGAACTCACTGGAAAGTGTGACCAGCCATGTTATTAAACTGCTAATAGTAATTTGTGTTAAACAGCATTTATTGCTATAGTTGGTTGAGGGAGTGCTATTTTTAACTCCATCTTATTGGATGCAGGTAATGACAATTATATCTGTAAAAAATTTAGACAACACTCCAACTTAAAAAAAAAAAACATGATGGCAATGACAAAAATAACACTGCAAGCTTCAGCCAATTACATTTGATATAACTTAAAGACACCCAAGGGAATATATGATGGTGTAGCACCCCAAGTGTTTTAAAAGACAATGAAATACATTTATGCTTTCCTCAGTACCGAGCAATGATGTTTGACATAGATGGAATACTACACATACTTCTGAGAACTTTAGCATCAAGTACATTTTTTACTATGACTTCACTCCCAACAGCCAATCACAGGACAAAACGTCAGCCACCAGTAACTAAATATTCCATGATTGGCTGCTGGGACTAAGGTCAAAGTCGCCATAGTTGTATTTTTTTCAGTGTGCCTACCCGGAACAAGAAAGTTAATAAATTATAAGCATAATCTGGTTTGTCAACATTAGCAACAGCTGAGCTTTTCCTCTTAAAAGAGATCTAACTCGAAGCTGAGAGAGAGAGAGGGAGCAGTATCCTACACCAAAACACTCATGATTTATGTTGCATTGTGTTTCTGATGGAATAGCTGGAGGGACAATAAATTCATGCCATTTCACACATACCATATACCCATACATTTCACACATACCATTCACCCATACATATGGTATGGGTGAATCTTCAAACTCGCGCATCTGAACTGGCCGGCCATTCTTGTTTTAGCTCTCTGATGTACCTTGGAAGGACGAGGCATTTCACTCTGCATAGCACATGTGCTTTGGGGGCCTGGCGTTTTCTTTTCCTCTTTTTCTTTTGTTTAGGTTGGATGGCAGCAATGGGTGGCCCCCTAGACAGCGATGTCACTACATTTCATGGAATAAATGCCCATTGAAAAGGACTGCTGTGTTATCAATTAATTGACAACTAATTTAATTTAGTCAACTAAATTCTTACCAACAATTAATCGAAAGTAGATTAATCATTAACATCCATAGGACGGATCCTAATCCTATCACACTTTAGCTGTGGAAATACAGGTGCATCTCAATAAATTAGAATGTCATCAAAAAGTTGATTTATTTAAGAAATTCAATTAAAAAAATCAAACTCATACAGTATATTCATTACGCATCAGCATCATCATAGCAATCTGCCGGGGGCGACAATGGCCACGGTTACATGGGCAAAATTTCTTCAATCTGATTACAATTCAGATCAGAATTTTACTGTTTACATTGATCCTGAAAAAGCTGATCTTATTAGGACGTGCGTTTCCATGTGTCACATGTTTGAACGGAAAAAATCATTTAGACATGCGCATGTCGACATTTCGACATTCCGAAAATAGTAGAAGAAGAAGCAACTTCCGGTGTTAGCAAGCCCCATTTCGTGTTGAAATTGACCTGTATTGTGTTATTCAGACTGTACTTTTGCTTCTGCTGGTCTCCGTAATGAAGCTACAAGTACATACTTCTGCATATGACAAACAGAGGAAGACAGCAGGACGATACAGACCAGTTTTGTTTTACTCCCGCTATGTTTTCCGCTAGCTGCTGCTAAGGCGGAAATATGTCATGTCAACATGCGGCTGGTGTGCAGACATGCGCAGTAAACATAGTTTCTGCCTAGCCTTCAGAATAAGTGTTTTTATGTGCACCATTAGGATTAACAATCGGCATAACCCACCCCTCTCAATCGGAATGAAATTTTGATCCAAATGAGCGTGATTGGGTTAGAATATTCAGACTGGTGTGTTTACCTGAAGTATTTTTATTCCGATCAGGCTTTTAATCCGGTTACTTGTGTCCATGTAAACATAGCCAATGACTGTTTCATTTAGGTCTGATCAGATTCCTCCACGCAGCTCTGTCCTTCGCCCTCCGCTGCCAGGAACTCCTGGCCTTGTTAACCCGGGTGATGTCTGAGCCAGTATGAGTTGCTTTCTGACTGATCCTTTCACGAAACTGCTTGCAAAGTATTTGAGTACTGCTAGCTTTTGCTGGACTAGCGGCACAGTCTTAGCAGATAGTCGTATTATCAGTGGCAAGGACAGGCCAAGACAAACTGACTCCAGTATCTGTTGCAGTGACTGACCAGATGATAGGTTTGTTTATCTCTGCTCTTTGTGTAGTGCATGTCATGATGCACCGACTGGCAAAAGTCCACCACAGACGTTGCGACAGATGTGCTTTTCTGCCAGGATGTCCAGTCTCACCCCGTGTAACTGCGAGTGGTCCACCACAGACCTGTGACAGATATTGTTTTTAGTTCTGCCAGGATGCCCAGTTTCACCCTCCACACCTTGGAAGGGCGAAGTTGCCGGTTGAATCACCGACAGCCCAACCCATGAGACAGGTAGTACCGGGTTTCATGGTTATCCGGTAGCAAGCAAACCAATGCCTGACCTGACATTTAAATTACATCATCATTACACATACAGTAGATTGATAGATTTCAAGTGTTTATTTCTTCTAATTTTGACGGTTATGGCTTATAGCTCATAAAAACCACAAATTCAGGTTCTCAAAAAATTTGAATATTACATGACATGAAATTAATTTTTAAAAAAAAAGATTTTTAATAGAAATGTTGACCAACTGAAAAGTATGTCCATGTACACACTCAGTACTTGGTCGGGTCTCCTTTTGCATGAATTACTGCATCAGTGCAGCATTGTATGAAGGTGATCAGTGATGACCTCTTTTTAGATAAAAGTAAATTTTGCATTTCATTTGGAAATCAAGGTCCCAGAGTCTGGAGGAGGAGTGGAGAGGCACAGAATCCAAGTTGCTTGAGGTCCAGTGTGAAGTTCCCACAGTCAGAGATCATTTGGGGAGCCGTGTCATCTGCTGGTGTTGGTCCACTGTGTTTTATCAAGTCCAAAGTCAGCACAGCTGTCTACCAGGAAATTTTAGAGCACTTCATGCTTCTCTCTGCTGATAAACTTTATGTAAATGCTGGTTTCATTTTCCAGCAAGACTTGGCACCTGCCCACACTGCCAAAAGTACCAAAACCTGGTTTCATGACCATGGTATCACTGTGCTTTATTGGCCAGCAAACTCTCCTGACCTAAACCCCATAGAGAATCTATAGAGTACTGTCAAGAGGAAGATGAGAGACACCAGCTCCAACAATGCAGGCAAGATGAAGGCCACTATCAAAGCAACCTGGGCTTCCATAACACCTCAGCAGTACGACAGACTGACTGCCTTCATGCTTTGCCACACAGATGCTGACCAAGTATTGAGTGTGTACATGGACATACTTTTCAGTCGGTCAACATTTCGATTAAAACTCAGTTTTTTAAAATTAATTTTATGTAATATTCTAATTTTTTGATAAACTGAATTTGGGGCAGGAGCTCACCTGGCATAACCAGACTCTGATGATGAATGGTACAACAAGGATTCAGTGTACCCCGCCTGGTGTGGGGTTACCGGGGCCCTGCCCCGGAGCCAGGCCTGGGGGTGGGGCTCAATGGCAAGTATCTGGTGGCTGGGTTTCTGCCCATGGGACCCGGCTGGTCTCAGCCCGAAGGAGCTACATAGGTCCGCCCTCCAGTGGGCTCACCACCTGCAGGAGGGATCATGGGGGTCCGGTGCTATGCGGATCAGGTGGCGGGCGAAGGCACAGACTTTGGCGATCTGATCCCCGGCTTCCTCAAGTGGCTATTGGGATGAAGAATGTTACCTCTCCAGTGAGGAAGCTGCCAGAGCTGGTGCATGAGGTTGAGAGATACCGGCTAGATATAGTCGGGCTCACCCCAACGCACAGCTCTGGTTCTGGAACCAGTCTCCTGGAGAGGGGCTGGAGCTTGGCCTACTCTGGAGTTGTCCCGGACGAGAGGCGACGAGCAGGGGTGGGTATTTTTTTATCCCCCCACCTTGCTGCCTCTATATTAGAGTTCTCCCCTGTGGATGAAAGCGTTGTTTCCCTGCATCTTCAGGTTGGGAAACGGGTCCTGACCATCATTTGTGCCTATGCACCAAATAATGGTTCAGAGTACCCACGCTTTTTGGAGTCTTTGACTGGGATGCTGAAGAGTGCTCCTCTTGGAGACTCCATTGTCCTACTGGGGGACTTCAATGCACACGTGGGCAACGACAGTGAAACCTGGAGGGGTGTGATTGGGAGGAATGGCCTGCCCGATCTGAACCCAAGTGGTGCTCAGTTATTGGACTTCTGTGCCAACCACAGTTTGTCCATAATTATTTTATGTTTTGTTTTTTTTTATTTTGTATACTTTATTGATCCCCAGAGGGGAAATTGAGGGCATCCACCTGGATGGATGAAGCAGCCACTGTACGGCGCTATCCCTTAACCATTCGCACACACATTCACACCTAGGGCCACTTTAGAGTCTCCAATTAACCTAACCTGCATGTTTTTGGCCTGTGGGAGGAAACCAGAGAAATCCCGGAGTAAACCCACGCAGATACGGGGAGAACATGCAAACTCCACACAGATCACTGTTGGTCAGGGGCTGGGATTGAACCAGGGATCCCATGGCCAAGGGTGAGTTGCTGTGCTGCCACAGCGCTAACCACTGTGCCACAATGTTCAAGCATAAAGGTGTCCATATGTGCATCTGGCACCAGGACACCTTAGGTCGCAGGTCGATGATCGATTTTGTTATTGTGTCATCAGATCTGTGACCATATGTCTTGGACACTCGGGTAAAGAGAGGTGCAGAGCTGTCAACTGATCGCCACCTGGTGGTAGGGCTGAAACGATTAGTCGACGTTGTCGATAATGTCAATCATAAAAATTTGTCAATGCAGATTTTTATTGTCGACAAATCATTTAATTTTAAAGTTTATATGCATGCTGTGGGAATGTTCAGTTTAACTGCTCCAGCGAAGAAGAAGAGGAAACCATCATGGCAACACGGAGAGAAAATCACGAAGAAGGCCAAAAGTTTCCATAGCATGGGAGGATTTTGCCAATAATTAATAAATGAAACAAGTTAAACGTAGACTGTAAAGCGGTGTTGTCATATCACAGCTGCACTACAGCAATGCATCCATTCCCTCCTCCTCTCCGTTCCTCCGTCTCTGATCACCTGTCAGCAGACTGCACCAGTAAGGTTAGCAAGTAACGTTAACGCTTCTTATTTTCAATGAGCAACTCTCTCAGCTTTAGAAAACTGACCACATTAATAGTGTGTGCCATTTAAATAGTTTACCTGTTGTCGGACAGTAATTTCTCTTACGATGGTTGCTGACAGCTGGGCTGCTTCAGTTATGCTGGCTATGTACATTAACTGCAGTAAATGGGTGAGTTACATGAGCAGCTTACTCTTTTTCATATTCTCTATTGTCACCATAATATCAGCCTTCATTCTGAATATTAGTTCATCTTGGTAAATTATAATAGCATGATTTGCAATTTAATTTAAAAAAAGTTAACCATAATCATCACAAATAAATTTAAAATTTAAATATGTCACTGTATGTGTCGTGGAGGCTCACATTCCTGCACTGATATTTAAAGTGGGGTTTTTTTATTTATTTATTTTGGACTGGAAGAAGTTCTTTTAGTTTTCATCTGAAGTCTAATTAAACTTTTAAACTTCTAGACCCAGCAATGTATCAAACAGGATGGACTACCTTATTTTCTTTTTTTACTTTAATGGAGTTGAATATTACTCTGTTTTTAACATGCAGTTACAACAGCCTTTATGGAGTAGCAGAGGCTGCAATTTAAGTTTTTTATACTTTAACATCTATTATTTAATTGTGTTGCTACAAACACTTCTGATTAAGCTGTAAAGTTCAAGTTTCCAACTCATGTTTGATGGGTCATTATTTTATTTAGCTATGGGAATATTTTATAATAGGCTACATTATATTAAGGCAGAGACTGACAACAAAGTGATTTTCACAGGTGTGCAGACTTAAACAGGTGAGGTAAAACATGACCTAGAGCCCCACGCAGGAGCTGTGCCGACAGGAAGTTGAGCTGGCAGACATGACAGAAATAATCGTCATTAGTCGACTAATCAAAAAATAGTTGTTAGATTAGTCGACTACCAAAATAATCGTTAGTTGCAGCCCTACCTGGTGGTGAGTTGGATCTGATGTCAAGGGAGGATGCCATTCCAACCTAGTAGATCCAAACATATAGTGAGGGTGTGCTGGGAATGTCTGGCTCCGGCCCCTGTCCGGGAGGTCTTCAACTCCCACCTCTGGAAGAACTTTGATCGCATTCTGAGGGACTCTAGAAACATGGAGTCTGAATGGGCCATGTTCTCCACCTCCACTGTTGAAGTGGCTGCCCAGAGCTGCAGCCGCAAGGTTGTCGGTGCATCTCGTGGTAGCAACCCCCAAACCAAGTGGTGGTCACCAGTGGTAAGGTGGGCCATCAAGCTGAAGGAGGAGTCCTATCAAGCTTGGTCGGCTTGTGGGACTCCCGAAGCAGCTGAGGTGTACAGGCAGGCCAAGCAGAGTGCAACTCAGATGGTTGCTGAAGCAAAAACTCGGGTGTGGGAAAAGTTCGGTGAGGCCATGGAACAAGACTTTCAGTCAGCCTCAAAGAGATTCTGGCAAGCTGTCCGATGACTCAGGAGGAGGAAATAGCGTCCTGTCCACACTGTGTATGGTGCAGATGGGGCACTGATGACTTCGACTGGGGATATCATCAGGCAGTGGAAGGAATACTTTGAGGATCTCCTCAATCCCACTGACACACCTTCCGCAGAAGAAGCAGGGCTTGAGGACCAGGGAGTTGACTCACCCATCACAGGGACCGATGTCGCCAAAGTGGTTAAAAAAAACTCTTCAGTGGCTGGGCCCCAGGGGTGGATGAGATTCGCCCTGAGTACCTCAAGGCCCTGGATGTTGTAGGGCTGTCATGGCTGACATGCCTCTGCAACATTGTCTGGAAGTCAGGGACAGTACCTTTGGCATGGCAAACCGGGGTGGTGGTTCCTCTCTTTAAGAAGGGAGACCAGAGGGTGTATTCCAACTTTAGGGGGATCACACTTCTCAGCCTTCCTGGGAAGGTCTATGCCAGAGTACTGGAGAAGCGAGTCTGGCCGTTGGTCGAACCTCGGATTCAAGGAGAGCAATGTGGTTTTCGTCCTGGCCGTGGCACATCAGACCAACTCTTTATCCGCTCGAGAATGCTTGAGGGTCCGTGGGAGTTTGCCCAACCAAACTATATGCGTTTTATGGACTTAGAGAAGGCATTCAACCACATCCCTCATGGCTTGTGTGTGTGTGTGTGGGGGGGGGGGGGGCTGCTGGAGTATGGGGTATTGGGCTTGTTGCTATGAGCTATCTGGTCTCTATACGACCATTGTGAGAGTTTGGTTCGTATTGCCAACACTCAGACGGACTTGTTTCCAGCGAGAGTTGGACTCTGTCAGGGCTGCCCTTTGTCACCGATCCTGTTCATAATTTTTATGGACAGGGGCGCAGCCACGGTAGGGAGTGTGTCATGTTTGGTGACCACAGGATCTCATCTCTGCTGTTTGCAGATGATGTTGTCCTGTTGGCTTCATCAGGCAATGACCTATGGGTCTTGCTGGGACGGTTTACTACTGAGTGTGAAGTGGCTGGGATGAGAATCAGCACCTCCAAGTCCGAGTCCATGGTGCTCAGCCGGAAATGGGTGGATTGTCAGGTTGGGGACAAGCTCCTACCCCCAAGTGGAGGAGTTTAAGTATCTCTGGGTCTTATTCATGAGTGAGGGGAGAATGGAGCTGAAGACTGACAGACAGATCGGCACAGCATCGGCAGTGATGTGGATGTTGTACCGGTCTGTCGTGGTGAAGAGGGAGCTGAGCTCTAACGCAAAGCTGTCAATTTACCGTTCAAACTACGTTCCTATCCTCACCTATGTTCTGGAGCTTTGGGTAATGACCGAAAGAATGAGATTGTGGATACAAGCGGCTGAAATAAGCTTTCTCCGTAGGATTGCTGGACTCACCCTTAGAGATAGGGTGAGGAGTTCAGTCATCCGGAAGAGGCTCCGAGTAGAACCACTGCTCCTCCAGATTGAAAGGAGCCAGTTGAGGTGGTTTGGGCATCTCATCAGGTTGCCTCCTGGACGCCTCCCACTTGAGGTGTTCCGAGCATGTCCCACTGGCAGGAAACCCCGGGGCAGACCCAGAACATGCTGGAGAGACTACATCTCCCAGTTGGCCTGGGAACGTCTTGGTATCCTCTCTGAAGACCTGGAGCAGGTGGTTGGGGAGAGGGAAGTCTGAGCGTTTCTGCTTGAACTGCCACCTCTGTGACCCAGACCTCCGGATAAGCGGTAGAAGATAGATGGATGGATGAAATTTGGGGTATTCATTAGCTCTAAGCCATAACCATCAAAATTAAAAGAAATAAACACTTGAAATATATCACTGTGTGTAATGAATCTATATAATTTATGAGTTTCACTTTTTGAATTGAATTACTGAAATAAATTAACTTGTTGATGACATTCTAATTTACTGAGATGCACCTGTATAGGCTGGACCAATGAGATCCTTTATTTTATAACGTAGTCAAATGCCAAAACATAAATGAGCTTGGGGCTTGCATGCCCAAACTGCTCAAATGTTAAGGTGCCTTCACACAAAACGCGAACGGCCGAATTTTTCGCGCAGCACGATTACATTATAACTCAATGTAAACACATGAATAGATATGAATTCATCGTCTGAGTGAGATGCAGATGGGTGAAGTTGCCTTTATAACTTCTGCAGCAGTGTTCAACCTGCTGTGGAAATCCCCAAAATAATGTCATGCTTAGGTTTACATTATCCGATGGGGGGGCTCACCTGAAAAAGTTGTCCCTCGTCTCCAAAACTTTACAAGATGATGGGTGTTTCTGTTGCT
Source organism: Pholidichthys leucotaenia (assembly GCA_020510985.1). Taxonomy (NCBI): domain Eukaryota; kingdom Metazoa; phylum Chordata; class Actinopteri; order Cichliformes; family Pholidichthyidae; genus Pholidichthys; species Pholidichthys leucotaenia. Next base: position 321,244,333 of record CM035838.1, read on the forward strand.
AGCTAGCTAACCTTGTTAGCGCTCAGGAAACATGGAGAAGTGGAGCTAACCCAATTAGCAACGCTCCGCTAGCACTAGCACTGGCTTAACGTTTTGTAACCACTATTTAAAACTGAATTTGATGACATGAAGAGTTATCCAGATCCATGAAAAGACATGGTAACCAGTGAGTTTAAATCTGTTTCTCTCCTGTATGCTGTTCTATTTTCAACTCTTTAAATGATTGTGGGAAATAGTTTTCATTGGTGCCCCGCTTGACTAACGGGACCAGTAATGAATGAAATCATTTTTATGGGACACCAAAAGCCCACCAAGCGCTCCCTAAAAAAATTAAACCATTTTTATGTTAATATTTAACAACAAATTGCCATTATTGTAGTAACTAACGAGACACACAACTCTGAAATAACACAATAAATCATATCGAACAGGACCAAGCAACATCAAGTCAACAAACGGGACATTTTTACATATACTTGTGCCACTTTTATAAATACTTGCAATGCATTCCTTTTAATTTGATTTCATTATTTTGGCTTTTTTGTGTCCCATCTGGTCCCGTTCATTGGTGGTGCTGGGGTGAGTGTGTCGTCATCTTTTCTTGGTCAGATTTTATCCTGCTGAGCGAGGCTGGTGTTGTGTTCAGTGATGTTTTCTTGGGGCTTTGCAAGAGCTGCATTTAACACCTGTGGAGCTAAAGACTCGGGGTCCTCACAAATACAGGCGTGTGTCTGTTCATGATTAACTTGCCTCCTCGGTGGGATCACCCACGAGCTGCTACTGGCCATAAGGGGCCGAAATGAAACAAAACTGGACCTCTGTACAATGGAAATTTTGCACTGGAGCAATGAAAATAGTTTATGCGTGGGGGAAAAAAAATCACAAGTGGATTTTCCGCACAATCCCACCTCCTTTTTGCATCACAGCAGTGTGAAACAGCAGAATTGTCTTTTGGTTTTTAGATTTATTTTTTGACGATAGGCTTGATGTCGAAGTAAAACAGTAACTTCTGCGTCCTGTAGTGGAGCACAGACAGCCAATCTGGACAGATTATCAGGAGTATGCAGCCTATGCAATTTTTGCAGAAAAAACAGCCTTTAAAGTAAAGCAACAACAGAGTAAAATAAGTTATTGATTTTTGTTTACATCAGCAAATACATTTTTAACAGAAAAGTGACAAATGTGATTACAATAACAAAAAAAATGGTTATGTACTGTATATCACCTTTAAATAGGCAACTTTTTCATTTAAATTTGTGAATTTTCTTTTATGCAATTCATGGAAATGTTCATCTAATATTCATAAAGGTAATTCGTCTCCTGCTTCAAAATTCTTTAAACTATGTTGTAAAATATTATCAAAGCTAACTTTCATGAGTAACACTTGGCGATAGAGATCATGCTTATCTCCCCCAAAGCAGATTGTACCTGCACAGATTTCTACTCTCCTTTAGCAAGGTCTCGACTTTTTGCTCTTAATTTATTCAGCTGGGACTCTGCCACATCAGCTCTCTCCTCTGCTCCCTCCAGCTCATGCTGCACCTTTCGAAATTTGGCCAAATGGATGCTACTCTGCTCCTCCTGAGTAAAAAAGAAAATGCAACTGTTTCACGTGGTCAACGTGCAAACTTTGCACACAGTGCTCAAGAATTTGTACTCACCGCCTCCTCACACTGCCGCTTGAACGCTTTCACTTTTAGCTGTAGTTTGTTGACCAGATCCTGCAGCCGCGCTGCGTTCTTCCTTTCCTCCTCGCACTAAGAGAAAACATCTGAAGTGTCAGCTCTCACATTTATTGGCTAACGCACATATCAATATTAAGGCCCAGGGGCCTGATATGGCACTCCGGGACATTTTATCCGGCCCACTAATAAACTTGCAACTTTTTCTTTATTTTTTCCCCTCATGTCACTTTGCAGCTTTTCCTGCCCATTGGTAAATCTGAGACTTTTCCCACTAACTCATAAGTTTGCAACATTTCCTGCCCATTCCTAAATTTATCACTTTCTCCTCCGATAAATGTAGAGTTGTTCCCTGTCATAAATTTGAAGCATTTATGTTAGATACTTTTTAATTTAAGTTAAAACACTTTTTTTTCCAATTAAAAAAGAAGATGATAAAATTAAATGTCTGGCCCCTGGTTTTATTCTTTTCCCTCTTGTTGGCTTTCAGTGAGAATGAATTTGACACCCCTGGTCAAACATTTTTGTCCAGCTCCTTTCCATTTTAAAATTAACTTTTTCTTACCTGATAAGCGAGCTCTTTATTTTTTCTTTCATATTTCTTTTGTCCTTTCACAGCCTCCCCAGTGCGTTTCTGTTCTGCCTCTAATTCATTTTCCAGCTCTCGGACCTTTAAAAGATCAATAATTATTTTTCACATTTTAATCTATCTGAATCCTAAACTGTAATCTGTGTCAGATCTCACCCTGGTTTCTAGTTTGTGGAGCTCCTTCTTCCCTCCTTTCAGTGCCAGCTGCTCCGATTCATCCAGGCGCTGCTGCAGGTCTTTCACAGTGACCTCCAGGTTTTTCCTCATCCTCTCCAAGTGAGCACTAGTGTCCTGCTCCTTTTTCAGCTCCTCAGCCATCATGGCAGCCTGTATGCAAATGGGGAGCTCACTGTGAAAATTTTAATGCAACCTCTGAGTCCTGCCGCGCTCATTTAAATGGCTGTGCAGCCAACAGATTAAAGTTAGACCCTCACATCCATGATGGCTTTCTTGGCCTTCTCATCAGCGTCCCTCGCCCCCTGGACAGTGTCCTCCATCTCGGACTGCAGCTGAGCCAAATCTGCATCTGTCTTCTTCTTTGAATTCACAAGACTAGCATTCTGGTCAACAAGTAAGATGCAAATATCACACAATGTACAACAGTTAGTTCTGATCAAGCAATTTGATTGGACAAGAAGAATTTCAGGAATGGCTTTATTCCCTGATAACAGCTGATGAATAGTTGGATCCATAGTAGCATATCTACATCTTCATGGAAGGGACCACACAGGGCACTGAACCCTCTGTAGATGACCCCGTTAAGCTAAATTTTGTGACTGTACAGAAAGATTGCAAGCGGTCCACATTGAACTGCGTATGCACCAGGGTATCCAAGTATATTTCAAACACATTTTGCCTTTTAAATACATGTGTATTTTCCTCCTCAGCTGCCAACAACAACAAACTCAGAAGCTCCTCTTCCATGTGCTCTCATAACTCTGCCATTGTTTACATTGAAATGAGCTGCCTTCGTGTTCTTCCTCCTCTTTTTTTATTAAATTCTGGGCGTTCACATTAGTTAGCTGGTGCATCGCTGTCATCTACTGTGCGAGCATATGAATGGCAAATTATATTCAATACGCATGTGTGAAACGTGGCCATGGGGCAGACTATAAACAGAGCTATGTACACGTAGTGCAGAGACACTAGGAATCCATCCTCATGCCACTTCAGCAATGTTCTAATAACCATTAATTACTGTACATTAACTGTCTGGTTTATTAAAACGTGAGAATTGCCAAGCGTAGTGCACATTAATTTCCACAAAGAGGCACTGTCTGGAAAAGAGACAGCCTTCTTAACTAGGAGATTGTGTTGGGTTTCAGGGAAGGCAGCAAAGAGGACGTAAAGAAAAATGGCGATAATGACCGAGCGCTAGAAAGCGTCACAAAAGTGACCAAAAGCAATGGATTCTAGAAAAGTATGAATATAAACGATGACTGGTGAAGAAAATTGAACATATCTGTTGTATATAAAACCCTAAATATTACACTTGAGGTTGTGTGGTATGAAGAATATTGATAGTTGGAATTAATTCAAAGTTACAAAAAATTCCTATAGGATACAGGATAACTGAGTTTACTGGTTTTGTCACTATATTGGGAAAGAAGCACCTCTTTCACATGAGAAAAACATGTTACTTATATTTATATCCTTCTCATACTTAATTGCACAGTAGCCTGGTGGAGCACCCACAATTTTGTTATACTGTACAACTGTACAACGATAAAAAAGCCTATTCTATTCTATTCTCCATCCATCCATCCATCCATCCATCCATCTTCTACTGCTTTTCCGGCGGTCCGGGTCGCAGAGACAGCAGTTCAAGCAGAGAAGCCCAGACTTCTCTCTCCCCAGCCACCTGTTCCAGCTCTTCAGAGAGGATACCAAGGCGTTCCCAGACCAGCTGGGAGACATAGTCTCTCCAGCGAGTCCTGGGTCTGCGCCGGGGTCTCCTCCCAGTGGGATGTGCCCGAAATGCCTCAAGTGGGAGGCGTCCAGGAGGCATCCTGATCAGATGCTCTATTCTATTCTATTCTATTGTATTACATTCTGAAATACAAATTAAATTACACCAACACTTAGGCAAGATGGTGTTACACCATGTCCCAAATGCTACATATTCAGAGAAAAAATATTTTGCATTTTATGTTCATTTTAATTTTTTCTTTGTTTCTGATAGGAGTACATCTTATTTATTTATTTATTAACTCATTTTTTGTAAATATAAAGGCAACGGGTGCCCTGTAAAGACCAAGATTACTGTGAAGTCCAATCTGTTACTGTCTGCACCTACACTACCGCATCGAACTTGCAACTATAAGTATTACTGCTCTGCCTTTTCTGTAGTATATAGGATTGCTGGGTTTTATCTTTTACCATTATTTGCACTACGGGTAGTATTACTGTACATAGACTGCTGTTGTTGTTTTTCCAGCATTATTCCTTTTTTTATTTATTTTTTACATTGCACACACGAGAAATGGCATTTCAATTCTCCTGTATGTCCTGTACGTATAGTAGTATTGACAAATAAAATCTTTGAATCTTTAAATACATATGATGATGTCACTTATTACCTCCAAAGGGACCTCCAAAGGGGGAGGTTATGTGATCATCGGCGTTGGTTTGTTTGTTTGTCTGTTTGTTTGTTAGCAAGATAACTCAAAAAGTTATGGACGGATTTTCATGAAATTTTCACAGATTGTCAGAAATGGGGTATCCTACAGATGATTACATTTTGGTGGTAATCCAGATCACCGTCGAGAAGAAAACCGCCATTACGGAAAATGCCATTTTCGTCAATAACTAATGAACCACTAATCCTATCATTGTGAATCCAATTGCTTGTCATATGTTTTCATGGTCAAGGAATCTGAAAACGTACACATAAACACTGTATGGGGGGAACTGTGGCGCTAAACCGCCATTACGGACAATGCGATTTTCGTGAATAACTACTCAACCACTAATCCTATCATTGTGAATCCAATTGCTAGTCATATGTTTTCATGGTCAAGGAATCTGAAAACGTACACACAAACACTGTATGGGGGGAACTGTGGCGCTTGGCGGAGGTCTGCGCTCTCCGAGTGCTTTTCTAGTTTATTATGTTCTTGCCAGCATTGGTCTGTCTATCTGTCTTTTAGCAACATTACTCAAAAAGTTATGAACAGATTTTGATGAAATTTTCAGGAAAGGTGTGTAATGGCACGGGGAACAGATGATTAGATTCTAGTAGTGATCTGAGAGTGTATACCTTCACCAAGGGCCTTGTTTGTGTTTGTGCAGCAGGATTACACAAAAACTACTGGATAGATTTGGATGAAATTTTCACCAGAGGTGGTTCTTGGGCTAGAGAGGAACCCGTTACATTTTGATGATGATCCAAGAATGCATACCTCCACCAAGGCTCTTATCTTCTCACAGTGTGTTAGCAAGAATCCTCCAAAACTACTGAACAGACTTTGATGCAGTTTTCACCAGCAGTGGCTCTTGTCTTACACATGGACCCACTGCATCTCTGGCGCCTTAAAACCAGATGCTTCGGGTAGATGGTGGCTCGTCAACCTGGGAAGGTAGCCCATCTAGGGGAAGGTAAACCCTGATTTCAAACCTCCGCTGCCTTGTGGCACACCCGGTCACGGGAAAGGCTTCGGGAGTCAACCCTGAGGAAAAATCCGGAGTCGGAGCCCCTAAGGCAGTTCTCTGTTGTGCTCAACATCGTTCTGGCAGCTCCTGCGATGGCGCTGGTGCCAAACTATAGCAGCCCTGCTGTTCCTTTGGATTCATCAGTGACGTGGAGAGGGGGGACATGCTGCATGGGTAACATCTTGTCCTCCATATCTTCCTGCCCAGGCTTGAATCCTACCAACGCCCAACGCTGGAAGGTAGAACACCGGTGTGCATCGGCCTGTTCAGCCACAGGCGGTGCTGTTCCAGCAGAGCAGACGTTTAGGATTCTCTTCCATGGTCATCATAGACCGACGGAGGCCGACGACGACTGCATTTTGGAGGTGATCCATAAGGGACGGAAGGAGCCTCGGTGGGGGTATGCGCTCTCTGAGTGCTTTTCTAGTTATTACTATTATCATCATAATCATTAATATTATTATAATTATTACCTGAGAGTGTAGCAGCTGAATCCGCTCATTTGCTTCAATCAGTTCCTGCTCTGCAAGTTTACGGCTTCTGTCAGATTGCTCCAGTGCCACGCTCAACTCCTCATTCTCTGCCGTCAACAGATTGTTACGGCGCTCTACGATAGTTAGCTCCTCTTTTAGGTCCTCTTGATGCTGGAGGGCTTCATCCAGATGGACCTGGGCATCCTGAGGATGAAGAAAATTGCGTTCCAGCACAAAAAACACAGCTGTCACTATCACTTGAACCATCATGTTAATGAGAGAAGAAATGGTCACACAAACCTTTAGCTGAGTCTGCAGGTTTCTAAATTGCTTGGTTGCCTCAGCAGCCTGGCGGTTAGCGTGACCAAGCTGGATTTCCATCTCATGAAGGTCCCCCTCCATCTTCTTCTTTGATCGCATGGCGTCATTTCTGCTGCGCGTCTCTGCATCCAGCGCGCTCTGCAGGCAGTCCAAGGTTCTTTGGTAATTTCTCTTCAACTGATCGATTTCTTCGTCTTTCTCTGCCACCTTCCTGTCCACCTCTGACTTGATTTGGTTTAGTTCCAGTTGAAGATGCAGGATTTTGGTCTCCTCGTGTTCCAGGGAAGACTTCAAGGGAAGAAAGCAACATTTAAGGATGCTAAGTGTTACTATGGACAACAAAGGTCTTGTAAAGCTAATGCAAGACCACTAGATGTACTTTATGTCTGAGTATCAATAAGACGATGGCCAGGTAAACAAGCTGCCAATGCCTGATACATGCTAAAAAGCCACTAAGATAAAGCTATTAGTCAAGTGATCTCTACCACATGTTCCTAGTGGTTTTTACAAATTTTACTAAATTCTAACCAAGTCAAGAACTAGACTAAGACAAGCAAAGTCCTGGTCTTGGTTTGATATCCAATATTACTGTCAACTTAAACACTGTGTTTGTGGAACTGCTGTATGAAAGAAATATTACGAGGGGGAGTGCAGTATCGTGAATATAGCACAACTGTGATACATCGTAGTCCAAGGCAGCCAGCTGAGTGATGAAGATGTCACAGCCACAAGATGGATGGATGGATGGATGGATGGATGGATGGATGGATGGATGGATATTAAACAAACCTCAGCTTCTTCTAGAGCTGTCTGGGTGTCTCTCTTCTCTTGTTCTGCTTGCTTTGCAGCTTTCCCCAACTCATGGATTGTTTTAGCAGACTGTCCTACTTGCTCTGTAATATCTGCAATCTCCTCTGAAAGTTAACAGAAAAACTAGTTCTCAACAAGTAACACACTGAGTGATGCTTTTCAACTCCCATATGATTTGTTTTCCCTCCAAAATCCTTACGTTGAAGATTTTTATTGTCTCGTTTCATGTTCTCAAGGTGATCCAGGGCTTCTTCGTATGAATTTTTCAGCTTGAAGAGCTCAGTACTCAGAACTCTGGACTCTCTCTGGGAGACTTCCAGATCTGACTGACTCTCCTCGTACTTCTGTTTCCACTCAGACAGAACCTAGTGTAAATAATGTCCAATTACTGCAGGCTCAGCATGGTGCATGCATGAGTGATTTTTAAAAAGGAGAATAACATACCTTGTCAAAGTTCCTCTGCTTCTTGTCTAAGGCAGCATTTGCTACATTTGACCTTTCCAGTTCAACCATGAGATCCTCAACTTCTGCTTGCAGCCTCTGCTTGGTTTTATCCAGAGATGCACACTTGACATTTGCAGCCTCCGCCATCTCCTCTGAGTCCTGCAGCCGCTGGGCCAGCCTCTTCCTTTGAACCATAGATAGAGTGTGTTAAAGCAGAAAAAGTCCACCAGCACTGATGTGAGGAATGCATTGTGCACTTCTCACTTTGCCTCTTCGAGCTCCTCAGTGCACTGGATAGCATCGGTCTCATATTTGGTCCTCCACTGTGACACATCGCTGTTAGCCTTTGACAGACAGCGCTGTAGCTCGGCTTTGGCCTCCTGCTCCTCTTCGTACTGCTCTCTGAGCAGTTCACAGTCATGACGAGCTGACTGCAAACTGTGAGCCAAGGCACTTTTAGCCTGAAAAAAGAAGGATAGTGTACAACAAATCGGTTAATGCATTTATTAAAACTCAAAAAATTTTGAAAATTGGATAGATAGATAGATAGATAGATAGATAGATAGATAGATAGATAGATAGATAGATAGATAGATAATTTTTTAAAATAATTTCATTATTTTTATGAACTATGTAATTTAATTGCTGTTTAATCTTTACCAGACAATGTATGTCTGCATTTTTTTTATTAAATCCTGAACAGTGTTGCTGTATTTCCCCATTATTAGCGGGCAGAGCAGGTTGTTCCTTCTGAGGACACTCAGGTCTTTTGGAGTGCAGGGGACACTCCTGACGACCTTCTACAACTCTCTGATGGCATCAGCCATCCTGTATGGAGTGGTCTGCTGGGGTAGCAGCATCACAGCTGCCAACAGGAAAAGACTGAACAGGCTAATCAAGAAGGCCAACTCTGTTCTGGGGTGCCGCCTCAACCCAGTGGAGGTGATAGGAGAGAGGAGAATGGTGGCTAAGCTGTCATCTCTGCTGGAATCCGAATCCCACCCCATGCGGCGCACGCTGAGTAGACTGAGCAACTTGTTTAACGGCAGTCTGCTCCTTCCAAAGTGCATGAGGGAGAGGTTTTCCAGGGCCTTCCTACCTCCTGCTGTCAATATTTACAATCTGCACTATTCACAGAGACCCCACATAACACTACTACTTTGCACAAATAATCCTGGAATCCATCTGCTGCTGTAATACTGTAAATTTCTCCACTGTGGGACTAACAAAATATTATCTTATCATATTACTGTTGTAAAAAGATTACCATATTTTCTGGACTATAAGTCACACTTTTTTTCATATTCTGGCTAGGGGTGCGACGTATATTCAGGTGCGACTTATATATTAAAACATTTCACATGTTCGTTATTTTCACACTGACAGCCGCGAGAGGGCACTCTAGGCTTGTGTACCAGCATCTGCTGCACCTGTACCACTGACAATTTAAAATGTAAGCATTACCGGTTACAACTTAGGCTATAAAGACAACTGAGAAAAACCGAACACAAATGCCCCCCCAAAAGAAAATCATATTTTGCAGATTACAAGCTGCAAATAGTGAAATATGCAGCCGGAAACGGTAATCGAGCAGCAGATGGAGAGCACAGCTTCACGGCAACAGGGAGGATGCGCCATGCAACTTTCCTGCAAGTCATCGGATGGATCGACAAGGCATGGACTTCAGTGACAAACGAAACCATCCTGTCAGGATTCAGAAAGGCCGGAATAATTGGAAATGGAACTGATGCTGAGTCTGACGACAGCCACGCAGAGGAGGAAGTGGCGCTTCGTCTACCTCCGGAGTTGGTGGAGTTGTTCAGAAGCGACACCGAGGATGAAGAATTTAAAGGATTTAGCGATTAGGAGTGAGATTGTGAGTTTGGTGAACTTGTTATATTATGTTCTTTATGCTATAGTTATGTGAATAACTGTTAATATATTACGTTAACATACGGGACACCTATTCAGTTCGTTGTTTATGCTTTGTGTAGCTGAATAACCATCAATGTGTTACGTTAGTGTACCGCACACCTATTCAGCCTGTTGTTCTCTATTCTATTATTACTATAACTTGCCTTTCAAGATGAAATGTCTGTTCTCGGTGTCGGATTTTGTAAAATAAATTTCCCCCAAAAAATGCGACTTAGGTTTTTTTCTTCTTCATTATGCATTTTTTTGCTTGTGCGACTTATACTCCGGAGCGACTTATAATCCGGAAAATACAGTAGTTCACTGCTGTTTCATTGAACTGATGATCTATCTAGGGTGTACCTTGCTTCTCACCCAAAGACACTAGTATAGGCTCCAGCCCCCCCCCCCCAACGATTTGAAGGAATTAAGCAGTTAAGAAAATGGATGGATGGATGGATGGATGGATGGATGGATGGATGGATGGATGGATGAATGGACGGATGGATGGACACTGCTGTCTTGATTTGACAAACCATTTCATTGTAGTTATCTTTGAGTTTAGCTTTTATTTTATTCAAACCCCCTTTACCATTCCAGCAAATTTCCCAATAAATGCCAAAAGATAGCATACGCAAAGTAAACCAAATTCTTTCTTCACTTGAATGGCAGTAGAAAATTTTAAACATCCCATTGGCGGGACACCAGAATAGAGAGCCTAAGTCACGCTCCCTCGACTTCTGCATATGGGACCTTGAATCAAAAAAAATCTCCATTGAAGTGAATGGCAAGAAAGAAATTATCTTTTGATCCTGACTAAATTTTGCCACGAGTTACACATATGATATTTGTCAATTTAAAAGATATATATTTTAAGAAGTTAATCTTTATTTAGGTTAAATAAAAATTAAAAAAGTAATCTGGCCAGGAAGAATTTTGTTTGTTTTGCCTACTTCATATTGGTGAGTTGTCCAGTAACCAGAGGGTTGGTGGTTCGAATTACGTTTTTTTTTTTCTTCAGTTTGAGTCTCTTCATTTGTAAAGGACATTTCAAGGTAAGACAGCTGTGTTTTATATTAAACTATTTTCCTTCTTGCAGTACTCTTAACTTTAGTGTGTGTTTTAAACTTGCTCATTTTCAATAACTCGAGCCATCTGTTTCAAAGTGAGATGCCGGTTCCACGTTGTCGAAGCCATGAAGGGCTTAAATGACATTAACAGCCAGTTTAACCTCTGGATTATCTTAGCGACTTTGAGCCTTTTGTGGTATACTGACGTGGCTGTTTTATACAAAGGTTGACTCTCCAACACTTGAGACTTAACTGGAACAGCAACCCCTTAAAGACGAAGCCAAAGCAAAATTTTTAACATTTTGTATGGAATCTGATCCGTCTCCTGAGTGGTAATTGGAATGTTTGAGTGCAGGGGATCTGCAGGCAGAACTTCATTAAGGAATCCAAAGATTTTTATTCTTTAACGCTCCCAGTTGTATTCAGATTGATTGTTTTTGTTCAAGTCTTAATTAAGTTGGTTGCAAATACACTGCTTGTTTGAATTAAGATCTAAATGCGATCAAATGAAATTGTATGTTAAATGGCATATTGTATGATATAGTGTAGTTAGAAATGTACTTTAAGTCAGTTAACATTATTCTTAAAATGATGTTTTAAAAACTCAAAGCAATCAGAAAGTGGCCATACGGACTAAAAGAGAAGCGGAAAAAAAAAACAGCAAAATTTAAAATGATGTGTCATGGGTTTAAGTTTCCCCTGAAGTTTATGTTTCCTAAAATTGTGACTTAGATTAACCACTATAATTCAATAAGTGACTCCGTGAAACACTCATGGCTGCTCTGTTCATTCACAGACCAGAATATTCACGCTGTTATCCTGTTAAATCAAAGGGAATCTTCATTCTTTTGCATGTCCTTTTGTTGTTAAAATTGTGTTAACAGGTCTGAGGAATTGTTAGTTCCTGGCCAGCAGGTCAGTTGGGGGTGGGAGGGGGCTATCAGTGCTGCTGATAAAGCCACATCACCCTTTAACCCTTTGGTTTCCATCTCAGCAGCAGCTCTGTTTGAATTGTCCTCAGAATGGAACATGTAAATCTACAGAGGTGTGAAGTTTGTACCAGCTGTTCACACTGATGTCATTGGGGGGGGGGTAATCTGTTAGGTGTCATGTGTTTACTCTTCCTGGGTTAACTGGATTATTTCTGGTGCTGGGGATCACCTATTCCTCTTCTTCTCCTTTTCCCTGCTGATTAATGCAGATCTGCAGAATTTAACACCTCTGAACATCACCGCTTAGTTCCTCCTCACGGCTGTCTTTTAAAAAAATGGCCAACACACGCCAATTTATCACATCCTTTTTCCATGTAAATTAGAAACATTCTTTTGTAAATGTGAGGGTTTTTCTCATAAATTTGCAGGATTTTCCTGTAGAGTTAGAGCCATTTTACTCAGAAATGTGCAGCTTCTTACGTGAAAATTTACAGCTTTTTATTATTCATAATTTTGCAGCTTTTTCCTCATGAATTTAGAACTTTTCTTACTCTTGAATTTGCAGTTTAAAAAAAAAGCTTAAACTTGCAGCATTTTACTCAAATCTTATATCTGCAGCGTTTTTAGGTTGTAAACAGTTGGAAATTTACACCTTTTTTGTCTTTTCAGGTTCAGGTTCAGGTTCAGGTTCAGGTTACTTTATTTGTACCCGTAGGTAGATTTGTTTTGCAGTTGGTGACATCCATATTTACAAGCCACTAATTACATTCAACATAGACACAAACACAGGCACACATCTTACAAAATAGGTAAATATAAAATATGTACAATATAATTTTTATAGCTTGTTCAACTCTTTGACAGCAGCAGGGACAAAGCTGTTTTTGTAGCGCTGGGTTCTACTTTTTGGGACAGCAAACCTCCGTCTGGAGGGAAGAAGTTGAAAGTTGCAGTGCAAAGGGTGGGAGTCATCATTTAAAATCGAGTCGGCCATCCTCTGTACTTGTCTGGTGTGCAGGGATGTCAGGCTCAGCTGTGACTCACCAAGCAAACGACTAGACCATCTGACTACCTGATCCAAGGACTTCCTCTGTTTCAGTTTTATCTGACCAAACCATGACATTAAAGAAAAGGATAAAACAGATTCAATAAAAGCCCGATAGAACATAGTCATTATGGTTCGGTCAATTTGGAAGCGTGCAAGTTTCCTCAAACAATGCAAATTTTGCTGACCCTTTTTGCACACCCTTTCACAGTTCACCTCAAAGTTCAATCCACTATCAATAATTGTCCCAAGATATTTGTACGATTGTACACATTCGGTGGTCTGGCCTTTTAGTATGGTGACTTTGTGCCTGGGAGTTTTCCTCCTAAAGTCAATAATCATATCTTTCGTTTTTGTTGTATTCAGCTGCAGGTAGGAATCCTCACACCAGTGAACAAAGTCATCAACTACTGGGCCGTGGCCACTCTCACCATCCTGGAGGAGACTGACAATGACTGAGTCATCAGCATACTTTATAATGTGTCTGTTGTCATGTCTGCTCCGACACATGTTTGTGTACAGGATGAAGAGTAGTGGTGACAACACACACCCCTGAGGAGAGCCAGTAGAAGAGCACTTTAGGTCAGACAATGTGCCATTGACCCTTACTCTCTGCGTCCTGTTGGTTAAGAAATCCAGAATCCAACCCACCAGATTATTGCTTAAATCAAATTGTTGCAGGAGCCTTTCAACTAAAATATGAGGTTGGATTGTATTAAAGGCAGAAGAAAAGTCCACAAATAAAAGCCTGGCGTGTGTCCCATTAAAATCCAGATGTTTAAAAAGCATGTCAAACAGAGTGACAGTGGCATCCTCCACTCCTCTGTGAGGCCTATAGGCAAACTGCAGAGGATCCAATGCATGTTCAGTCTGCCTTAGGACCTCACATCTGACCAGTTTTTCAAAAATTTTCATTAAAATTGAAGTCAAAGCAACTGGTCTAAAGTCGTTTACCGTTTTAGGACAGCTGGATTTTGGAACGGGAACAACCACGGCATCTTTCCAGATCTTAGGCACATGTTGTGTCTGTAAGGACTTATTGAAAATATAATGAAATATAGGACTCAGTTCATGTGCACAGGACTTTACCAGGCGTCCACATATATTATCAGGGCCCTGACTTTTGTTCACTTTTACAGCGCAGAACTCCCTTTTAACATCCTGCATCTCAATATTAAAGTGCTGATTGTCTTTGAGTTTCTGTTTCAAATCTTGGATTTCTGTGCTAAAATCAAAGGAGTCAAAACGACCATAAAAACAATTAAGAGCATTAGCCAGCTCTGTGTCTGAACTAAAACCATCTAAAAACACACGATTACTGCGCTCTGTGCTCTGAAGGCCTGCAATAGTTTTCGTACTGGCCCAGGCCGAACCAAGTTTATTTGCTGCCATCTTGCTTTCCAACTCTGATTTATAATTCTGTTTTGCTCTTAAAATTTCGGCCTTCAGCTCCTTGGTGGCAACCTGTAGCGCAGAAACAGACCCTTGTTTAAAGGCAAGAGCTTTCCTCTGTAAGCAGGATTTAACTGATTTAGTAACCCATGGTTTGTTGTTGGGATATATTTTGACACGTTTACGTGGAACAAACTTATTTTGACAGTGAGCCATGTATGAGCATGTGAGCTCAGCCAGAGAGTCCAAATCATCCCCGCAGGCCATTATGAACATCTTCCAGTCTGTACAGTCAAAGCATTCCTGGAGGCTGTGCTCTGAATCTTCTGTCCACACATCAATGTCTCTGGTCTCCACTTTGCCTCTTCTGAGAGCAGTTTTATATGTGGGCAGCAAATGAACACAGTTGTGATCTGATGATCCTAAAGGAGGAAGGGGGAGTGATTTATAGGCCCTCTCTATGGATCCATAGCACAGGTCCAATGTCTTTTTTCGCCTGGTTGGGCAGGAGACATACTGATGAAAGTTTTTAAGTGTCTTCTTTAAAGAAACATGGTTAAAATCCCCAAGAATGAAGTTTGGCGCCTCTGGAGAAATTGACTGCAGCCGCTGCACCACGTCAGAGATGGTGCTGGAGGCGGAGTCAGCGTCTGCCCTCGGATGAATGTACACAGTTGTGATGAAAAGTTGGGGAAACTCTCGAGGCAAATAAAAAGGGCGTAGTGACACAGACAGCAGCTCCACATGGGGTGTACAGATGCGCTCTCTGACCGTGACAGATGTGCAGTACTGCTTATTAATGTATAAACATACTCCGCCCCCCTGACGCTTCCCAGTTACCTCTTCCTGCCGATCCGAGCGCAGCGGGGCTCCAAAGCCGTCAATCCACAGGTCTGCATCTCGATCATGCGCAGTAAGCCAAGATTCAGTGAAAGCCATGACGCAGCAGTTCTTAAAATCCTTCTGGTAACGTACATTGCCTTGAATTTCCTCCACCTTGTTTCTCACAGACTGTGCATTCCCAAAAATGATCGAAGGAAGAGGAATGTTACCAAACTGACGTCTCCTAAGGCGCAATTTCACACCTCCACGTCTTCCACGCTTCCTCCTGCCGCTTCTTTTTTCACCGCTGTGACCGTCTCTCAAAATAAAGTCCGGCAGATGAAATTTGGGCGCAATCAGAGACTCTGCACCAGCTGTGTTAAAGCGCAGCAACACGTCCCTGGAATATTGTATTCTGCCCGCTATTCTGCTCGTCATGGAGCCGAACGCGTTTACCTCAGAGACAAAGAGCCAGAACACAGAAAGCAGCAGTGCGAGATATGAGAGGAAATCCATGTTGCAGATACTAGGGAGCTGTTCGCCATATATTCCACAAACGCTCCAGAGCAGAAACGACACAGAGGATTTTCTAAAAACGTAAAAAAGTACGAAAAACACACACACGCACACATGCACGATATCACCAAGCTGCTGGTCGCTGCGTGCGCATGCGCCCAAGTGCTAAACTTTAGCTTTTTGCTAAAGTTGCAGCTTTTTACCCATAAAATTCCACTTTTTTGGTCAGAAATTTGCAGCTTTTAACTGAGACATCCTTTTTTTGTGTGTCAGGTCAGGCATTGGCTTGCTTGCTACTGGATAACCATGAAAACCGGTACTACCTGTCTCATGGGTCGGGCCGTCGGCGACTCAACTGGCATCCCCGCCCTTCCGAGGGCGTGGAGGGTGAAACAGGGCATCCTGGCAGAACTAAAAACAATATCTGCCACAGGTCTGTGGTGGACCACTCCCAGTTACACAGGGTGAGACTGAACATCCTGGCAGATAAACACATCTGTCGCAAGGTCTGTGGTGGACTGTGCCAGTCGGTGCATTGTGATATGCACTACACAAAGAGCAGAGATAAACAAACCTATCATCTGGTCAGTCACTGCAACAGATACTGGAGTCAGTTTGTCTTGGCTTGTCCTTGCCACTGATAATACCTTTATCTGCCAAGAATGTGTTGCTAGTCCAGCAAAAGCTAGCAGTACTCAAATACTTTGCAAGCAGTTTCAAGAAATGGTCAATCAGAAAGCAACTCATTCCGGCTTGGACATCGCCCGGGCTTACAAGGTCCGTGCTGATCTGTTCACACTCCGACAGGCAGCGAAAAGTAAGCTAGGAGCAGGAAGACAAAAGAAGAGGAAAACAGCTACCTTGTGTGTAGCAGAATGGAATGTACGCACTCTGTTAGACAGAACAACATCACAGCACCCAGAAAGACAGACCGTGCTTGTGGCCCTGGAAATGAACAGGTACAATGTAGACATAGCTGCACTTAGTGAAACAAGATTGCCTGGATATGACAGCTTGGAAGACCATGGGTACATCTTCTTTTGGAGTGGGAGATCAACTCAAGAAAGGAGAGAAGCAGGAGTGGGCTTTGCAGTTAGAAAGGAGATAGCAGCAATGCTTGATGAGGAACCGGTGCCAATCAACGACAGGATAATAACTATGAGACTCCCACTACAGCGGAAGATGTATGCCACACTCATCAGTGTATATGCCCCAACAACGACCAACACAGAGGAGGTGAAGGAAGAGCTCTACAGTGATTTACGTGAGACTATCAGGTGTGTACCGACTGATGACAGGCTGATACTCGTTGGAGATTTTAATGCCAGAGTTGGTATGGACACTGAGAAATGGAAAGGAGTGCTAGCCAGTCATGGAGTAGGCAAGCGCAATGCTAATGGAGAACTTCTACTTGCACTACGTTCAGAGTACAACCTTGTGATAACCAACACTCTATTTAAGCACAAGGACACACACAAGAAGACATGGATGCACTCAAGATCCAAGCACTGGCACTTATTAGACTACATCATAGTCAGGCAGAGAGACAGAAGGGATGTATTGGACACCAGAGCAATGAGAGGCGCGGACTGTGGCAGTGATCATGTTATGCTGAGATCTAGATTAAGGATTTGGAGATGAAAACAGCACTGCAGGACTGGTGCGAAGTCACCACAGAAGCTAAACACTAGTGCACTGAAAGGCCAAAAGAAGCAGAAAGAACTTACACAGGAAATGGATGAAAACTTGAAAGACTGGGACAGCAACAACTCAGAGAATGACATAGAAGAGAAATGGGCAACACTGAAGGATACAGTGTATCAGACTGCGAGTGATGTATTAGGCTACCCTAAGAGGAAACATCAAGACTGGTTTGATGAGCATGATGAACACCTGAAGAAACTACTAGAAGTGAGGAATACAGCTCGACAGCAAAACCTACAGTGTAACACAAGGTCAAAGAAGAAGAAGAAATACTCAAAGGCTCAGAGTGAGCTACAGAAGTACAACAGAGAGATGAAGTCCAACTGGTGGGATGAAAAAGTGGAGAAACTTCAAACTGCAGCAGACAGGAAGGACATGAAAACATTCTTCACAGGTTTGAGAGAAATCTACGGCCCTAAACTAAGAGCATTGATCCAACTAAAGGCTATGGATGGTGAAACGGTTTTGCAGGAGAAAGACAAGATCCTGGACAGATTTGCAGACCACTTTGACCAACTACTAAACAACCCTTTTTTTTCCTTTTTTTTTTTATTACTTATTTTATACCCGTAGGTAGATTTGTTTTGCAGTCTGGTGACAAGCCACCAGCTGCCGGTCGCTGTGTGCGCAAGCGCCCCTTATCCCTAACCTGCATGTTTTTGACATGTGGGAGGAAACCGGAGAAATCCCGGAGTAAACCCACGCAAACACGGGGAGAACATGCAAACTCCACACAGATCACTGTTGGCCGGGGGCAGGGATCGAACCCACGATCTCACGATCCCCGCGATCCCCCGGCTGAGGGTAAAACTGTGCTGCCACAGTGCTAACCACTGCGCCACCGTGCAGCCTGGAGCACCCTGGAGATCTCACTGAAGAGGCTAAAGAAGCCCTAGTGCAGCGACCAGCTGTATCAAGTCTGGATGAACCACCAAATTTTGATGAACTAATGGCAGCTATCAGGATAACACAGGATGGTAAAGCTCCAGGAAGGGATGGAATTCCAGCAGAAGTGTGGAAATTTGGTGGTGTTCAGCTGACCAACTGCCTGCACAAGCTCATCCAAGAGATATGGGACGCCCAGAAAGTACCTCAAGACTGGAAGGATGCAAGTATTGTGCCTTTGTTTAAGAAAGGTGACAGGAAGGATTGTAGAAATTACCGAGGTATATCACTGGTAGTCACTGTTGGTAAGATTCTCTCACGTGTACTACTTAACAGACTCAGTGAACACATCTCGCAGAATGTACTACCGGAAACCCAGTGCGGCTTTAGAAGTGGAAGAAGCACAATGGACATGATTTTCTGCTTGAAACAGGTTCAAGAAAAGTGTATTGAACAGAACATGCCGCTTTATGTAGTCTTCATAGACTTCAGTTAAGCCTTTGATACTTGTTGGAAAAAATTGTATATATGTATATAAACAGTTATCATTTTATTAATGATTCATGAAGCTGATGTCCCCACATGTGGGTGTAGCTGGAGCGTTGTGTGCCAGGACTCATCCTTTTCATATCTTGTACCTTTTTGCATATCCTGTACTTTTTTATCTTCTCTGTAATAGACTGTTGTATACAAACTGTGTGTGCTTTCCCCTGTGTGGGGGAAAAGAATGGGTTGTAAAGCTGTCACTGTCTTATCTTTGCCTATAAGAATTACTGTACGAGACTGCCTCATCAGTATTTCAGCTCATCCTGTAAATGGTATGTGTTGATTACTCCTTGCAAGAAAAAGTTTCAAAGGCTCTGCGTGTCTTAAGTCTGATCTTTGATTCAGTCTAATACCTTTCTGTACTCTGTATTTGTGAGGTTATATTTCAGACTTCTGACAATACTGTTTTGCAACAAGGACTTTGGCAGGTACTCAAGAAATATGGCTGTACAGAGAAGTTTGTCAGCCTGATTGAGGCACTCCATACAGGTATGCAAACAAACGTGGCAATGAGTGGTTCAGTATCTAAAGACTTTTCAGTAAGCAACGAGGTGAAACAAGGGTGTGTGCTGGCACCCACACTCTTCTCGCTATATCTAGCAGCCATGCTTGAGGTGGCCTTCAAAGACACTTCAGAAGGAGTATACATTCAAACAAGGAAAGAAGCAGACTTGTTCAATGTGGCACAGTTTAAAGCCAAGAGTAAGACATCGATAAAGGTAGTAAGAGAAATGCTCTTTGCTGATGACAGTACTCTAGTTGCACACAGCGTGGAAGATATGCAATCTTTAGTGGAGAAATTTGCAAGAGCAGCTAGCCAATTCAGCCTCCAAATCAACATCAAGAAGACAGAGTGCCTTTATCAACCACCAAAGTTCCAATTATCAACATCACTACCAGAAGAGATCAGCATTGGTACAGAGCCACTAGTCAAGTGCAAGACTTTCAAGTACCTAGGGAGTACTGTTTCAGAGAATGCTAGGCTGGAGGATGAATTATCTCTCAGAATGGGAAGAGCGAGCGCTGTGTTTGGAAACTTGAGGGAGAGACTGTGGAACAATCGACATGTGTCTATCCGTGTGAAATGCAAAGTGTACAGCGCGACAGTACTGGCTACTCTATTGTACGGTGCAGAAACTTGGACTGTCTACAGAGTGCAGGTGAAGAAACTCCACGCGTACATGATGAGACACCTTCGAGCCATAATGAACATCTCATGGAAAGACAAGATAACCAACATAGAAGTGTTGAAACGAGCTGGTCTACCATCAGTGGAGGACATGCTAATACAGATGAACCTGAGATGGCTCGGACATGTTGAGAGGATGGACCACCAGCGTCTCCCTCGGCAGTTACTCTACTCACAGTTATGCGAGGGCAAACGCAATCAGGGTAGACCAAGGCTCAGATTTAAAGACACTGTAAAAAGAAACTTGAAGAAGTTGGACATAGACAGGAATTCCTGGCAGCGGAAGGCCAGAGCTGTGTGGAGAAATCTGATCAAACCTAAATGAAACAGTCATTGTCACCCACGACAGACTGCTATGATGATGATGACAGTATTGTTGTTGTTATTGTTATCTCTGATGTTTATAGGCCTCAAGCTCATGATATTGCAATCACAGATGGCTAAACATGTTGTGATTTCCTGCCTATTTGAGGCAGGAAGAATTAAACCCATGAGCAGGAGAGAGTTGAGTGTGTTTATTACAAAAAACGTGGAAAACAATACAAGAAAACAATAAATGGTTGCACTGGACACAGGGAAAAACTTCCAGGACGCTCAACAGAATACGAATGAGTACCGTAATGGGGAAAAACTGTCTCAAGGTGCTACAGGTGGAGCTGCAGCGGGGGGAGCGAAAGAGATGGCCCAGAGCAGTCTCGAGATGAAACTGGCAGACAGGGGCGAAGCAAACAGTACTCACAGGCTGGAACAGTCTGGGTAAGTCCATGAATGGTCTGACATGCAGAGGTTGAAAACCAAACACAGAAAATTAATGCAGAGTGATGCGGTACCGTGAAGAGCAGGCAGGGCATCTAGTTATGCATGTAATCCAAACGAGCAGAACAGCAGACAAGACAAATGACAATGATCCGGCAATATACTAGAGCAGACACAGGGCTTAAATAATGCCAAACATAATGAGGGAAGTGATTGCCAGTGTGTGTAGTGTGTGTGTGACAGTGTAGGAATGAGTGGGCTGGACTAAGTGAAGACAGGTGTGCGAGTGAATGTCTGTGAGCATGTGAGTGAGAATGAGTGGCTCTGTATGTGTGCAAGAGTGTGCATGAGTGTGAGAATGAGGGCAGGATGAATGTGGACAGAAATCTAAGTGTGTATGAGCATGTGTGAAAGAACAGAATGAACACAAATGAAAAGGACAGACAGCTGGCATGACTGGCAGGGAGAGGGAGGCATGGCTGTAAGCTGGCAGGGAGCCAAGATCCAGAGGCTCCTAAAGATCTGCCAGCAGCAAATAAAGAAACGAACAGCACAAGGGAAAATACAGCCACACGTCATGGCGCTGGATTGGAAGACGGTCCAACCCAGCCCATGTCAGAGCCCCCCTCACCAAGGGGTGGACACCAGACAACCCAGTGTACCATCAAAAGAAAACACAAAAACAAAAGAAAAAACCTGCCCCCCCCCCCCCCAGAGAACCCATCACAGCTAACCAGGGCGGGAGGTGGGAGAAACAGGTCAGGAGGGAAACAACAGGAAAAATAAATCAAGAAAAATAACACAAGGAAACACAATGAGCCTCCCTCAACCCCCAGAACTTAAGCCCCCCCCCCCCCCAAGACCCAGGAGCCTAAAAGTTCAGGAGTCCGACCAACGTCCCAGTTCCAAGGGGCGGTGGAAGAAGGCCAGTCAGGTGGTCTGTCTAAGCTCAAGACCAGACGGTCCACCAAGGCGAGCGGGTCAGGTATCTGGCCAGGGAAACTGGGCCACCTAGCCCTACGGCACAGTTCACCGGGTGGACGGCCTGGGTCCTTGAGCTACCAGCTCAAGAGAAGTGGCCTGAGAGGCGGCCTCACCACAGGAAGACCCAACGCAGGAAGGAGAAAATGGGGGACAGTTGCACCCGCGGTGGTCCTGGTCTGAAACAAAGCTGCACCCGCGGTGGCTCCAGGCTGGAGCTTAGTTGCACCCACGAGGGTCCTGGCCTGGGACATAGCAGCACCCGCGGAGGCTCCAGGCTAGAGCTTGGTTGCACCCGCGGTGGACCCCGGCCGGGCCATGGCTGCACCTGCGGTGGCTCCAGGCTAGAGCTTCTTTGCGCCCACGGTGGACCCCGGCTGGGCCATAGCTGCACCCGTGGTGGGACCCGGCTGGGCCACAGGTGCACCTGCGGTGGTCCCGGCCAGGGACCTCATTGCTCCCACGGTGGGGCCCTGCTGGGTCTGTGTAGCACCCACAGTGGGACCCGGCTGGGTCAACGCTACACCCTTGGAGATCCCGGGCTGGGACAAAGTAGCACCCGCGATGGCTTCCAACTGGAGCTCAGCTGCATCTACGGTGGTTCCTGCCTGAGACTCAGCAGCGTCCATGGCAACCTCCGCAGCGAGCTCAGACAGCAAACCTGGATCCTCAGTGGCCTCAGGTAGCGTTGGCTGTTCTCCGGCGACCCTGGCGGGGAACTCAGAGACAGGAGAGAGAGAGAGAGAGAGAGAGAGACCAGGCCAGGGTCACTGGCAGTGGCAGAGCCCGGCGAAGTGAGCCCCGACGCAGCGGCAAGCTGCCCCTGGCTCTCCTCACCAAGAGTCAGGCAAGATTGCTCCAAAACAGGCGAGAGAGATACTAAGGAGCGTACTTGCCTGAACTCCGGCTCCTCCACCGTCCAGGACTCCGACGATCCAGGACACGATGGCTCGACAGGCTGAGGAGGTGCTGCACCCACGGAGGTCCCAGATAGGGACGGAACCCCCACATCGACCTCCCCCGGGGAAGCTGGACGTTCGTCGTCATCTGCGGGAACCCCTGGCGGTGGTGGATCCTCTCCGGTGACCCTAGAAGGGAATTCAGGAGTGACAGGAGAGAGAAGGTGGTTAGGGTCACTGGCAGCAGCAGAGCCCGGCGAGGTGAGGTGAGGTGCAGCTGAGGGCTACACCCGACATTCCTCACCAAGAGCCAGACAAGTTCTCTCTAAAACTGACATGACAGAAACAAGAGAGAGAACTTGCCTGCACTCGAGTTCCACCGCCATCCAGGACTCCGTCGATCCTGATGACGACATCTTGAACCCGCTCTGCTGGAGGTCTGGCTCAATGGGTGACTCTGCTGCAGTGGCCTCCGCAGCAGGCGTGGTGGTCAGAGCAGTCCTAGTCTCCTCCAGTGTGAGTTCTAATGCAGGCGACTCTCCCGGCGTGGATTCTGGAGGTGGAGTCTCATGTTATGTTGGACCCCAGGAAGCTGAAGTCATAGGATGCTCCTCCATTGGTGCAGGCTTCAGGTCGGTCACAGCGCCCTCCCTCTGACCATCATGTGGCTGCGGGGCTGGAACGGTCTCCTCCAGCACAGCCGGCTCCTCCCTCCTCTGGTAGCTGGGTTCCTGGGCCGACGAACACTCAAAAGCAAGAGGAAGGGACATGGAGAAGGCAAGTGAGGAATTGTCATTTGCAGCAGGTAAAGAGAACTCAGGGGACTTCAAACCCTGAGTCTCTTGACCAGGGACCAGGCAAGTCAATTCATCAACAGTTAAAATAGGAGATATAACTTGCCTGTTCCCCTGGTGAATGGTGTTGCCTGCTGCATCAGGTGCACAGCCATCCCTCTCCGTGTCCATGGTGGGCCTGGACTCCTCTCTTGAAGGTGGAGAAGCTGCCTCAGCAGGCACGGAGGCGGGCGGAACCAGGGAGGTAATGGCCCAACCCACTTCAGTGGATGAGTGCGCAGGAAAGCAGGGAGACGCAACAGTGGCAGAGGAAAGAATAGGTGCTGGCAGGGCTGCTGGATGGGAAGATGGATCCGGCGGTTTTACTGCAGCGATCTCCTCCATCTGAGAAGGAAGGACTGCTGGCTGAGGCGTGAGGATGTTCTTCTGTCGGGACCGCCGGGATCAGCGGCAATTAGTGGGAAAAGGGCACGAAGGTTCATCGTGGAGGGGAAGCATCAGGATCTGGGAGCATTCGATCACCGGCTCCAACTCCGGCTCCATGGGAACATACACCTCCAACTCGTGGATCAGATCCGGAAGGAGCCACGACTTTGTCTCCAGAAGGAAGTCCGTCTGAGCCAATAACACCAGTCTTCATTCCTCCAGCTCCTCAGTAGATGGAGCAGGCCACGGCTCAGGGTGAGGAGGTGGAGCTGCCGTGGGAGAAGCTGAAGGCTTCTTACAGCGCGCACCCTTCTTCTTAGTAACGGACGGCTCCGGCATCGGGGCTTCTTCCACCAGCAGGGAGTATATGGAGCTAAGTACATCCGTAGCCTCCGAGTGATTCCATAGGCTAGGGAACGCCTCCATTACCCGTGCCGCGCTCCCGACCCTCATGGACCACCTTCGGGGAAAAGGAAGCCTGCGTCTGCGCCAGGAGAACCTCCAGAAAGGACACCGCCCACTGCTTAACTTCGTTCAGATGGCCCATGGTGCTCCAAAATACAGGTGAGTAAGAAAAAACACAAAAGATGAAAAATAACACACACAACTCACCCCCCCCCCCCCCCGCTGGGTTTTCTCGTTCGTGGCGGATCATTCCGTTGTGATTTTCTGCCTATTTGAGGCAGGAAGAATTAAACCCATGAGCAGGAGAGAGTTGAGTGTGTTTATTACAAAATTGTGGAAAACAATACAAGCAAACAATAAATGGTTGCACCGGACACACAGGGAAAAACTTCCAGGATGCTCAACAGAATACGAGTGAGTACCGTAATGGGGAAAAACTGTCCCAAGGCGCTACAGGCTGAACTGCAGCGGCGGGGGGGGGGGGAGCAAAAGAGATGACCCAGAGCAGTCTCCAGACGAAACTGGCAGGCAGGGGCAAAGCAAACAGTACTCACAGGCT
Organism: Pholidichthys leucotaenia; assembly: GCA_020510985.1. Taxonomy (NCBI): domain Eukaryota; kingdom Metazoa; phylum Chordata; class Actinopteri; order Cichliformes; family Pholidichthyidae; genus Pholidichthys; species Pholidichthys leucotaenia. The sequence continues at coordinate 321,269,135 of CM035838.1, forward strand.
GGAACAGTCTGGGTAAGTCTGTGAATGGTCCGACGTGTAGAGGGGGACAACTAAACACAGAAAATTTATGCAGAGTGATGCGGTACCGTGAAGAGCAGGCAGGGCATCTAGTTATGCATGTAATACAAATGAACAGAACAGCAGACAAGACAAACGACAATGATCCGGCAATACACTAGAGCAGACACAGGGCTTAAATAATGCCAAATATAATGAGGGAAGTGATTGCCGGTGTGTGTAGTGTGCGTGAGAGTGTGGGAATGAGTTGGCTGGACTAAGTGAAAACAGGTGTGCGAGTGAATGTCTGTGAGCATGTGAGTGAGAATGAATGGCTGTGTATGTGTATGTGTGCAAGAGTGTGCATGAGTGTGAGAATGAGGGCAGAATGAATGTGGACAGAAATGTAAGTGTGTATGAGTGTGTGTGAACGAACAGAATAAAAACGAAAATGACAGACAGCTGGCATAACTGGCAGGGAGAGGGAGGCGTGGTTGTAAGCTGGCAGGGAGCCAAGATCCAGAGGCTCCTAAAGATCTGCCAGCAGCAAATAAAGAATCCAACAGCACAAGGGAAAATACAGCCATGCGTCATGGCGCTGGATTGGAAGACAGTCCAACCCAGCCCATGACTAAACATCTGCAGGAGAAAACATGTTGTCCTGCAGTCATGGCAACAAACAAGAGAATTGGACCATCTATACCTGTCCTCAAAAGAACAGCTTAGTTCGTAGATGCCAAGCGTCTTCTGTAACTCACATTTATCCTGCCCTCCATTTGGCAACCTGCATGACTCTGGCCAGGAGAGGAGGGAAACCCTCTTCATTATTTTGAATTTGGACTGTAGTACCATTTTAAAACTCTAGGTTCAGAATTACATAGTGTTCCTTTAAGACTGTGTTTCTCCTTTTTGGTCTAGCTCAGGAAAAATTAAAACTATGTCATATGTTTTATGGTATCTCTCTTTCCCTTTGACAAGCCTGTAAGATGTACAAAGGACTTCAAATGCTTTTTACCAGTTTTTACCAGCAGGGTTGGAAACATTTTGGTCAAATCAAAGATTCAAATATTTAATTTGATTAAACAACATGCAAGGTTATGTAAACATCTGTAGCTCCACCCCCACAGACATTTATGACACTTACACTATTCAGCAGGCCATGAGGATCTCAGAATTAAGCTCACATTAAGTAGTTTAGCTAGGATTAAGGATGTAAAATTCTGCTCTGTGTACATGGAAATTGTTGCAGTGTTTGTGAATCAGAATTCACTGTGCCATTCCAACCTTGATCTCCTCATCCAAAAGCTTCTTCAGCTCTTCGATTTTTTGGCTGGCTGCAGTCTTCCCTCTGCTCAGTTGGGACAGAGTGCTTTCTTTATCTTCTAGCAGGCGTGTGAGTTCACCTATTCAGAACAAAAAGGACACAAATTCACTCACCTGTCCTCCTGAAATGTTCTTTTTTCTATAAATTAAAGAACTACCATTTTCAGTTTGTAGACGAGTGTTGAGAGTGGTATAATCGCTAAGGGACCTCAGGGCTTCATCGGCTTTGTTCTTGTATTCACTCATTTGGTCTTCAAGGCTCCTGTACTGTTTCTCCAAATTAGCCTGAAATATTTACCATCAGTTCAAAAACAAAAATATTTTGAAACAGGATTCTCTCTACAGACAGAAGTTTACCTTGCTCTTAACAACACTCTCCACATTTCTTGTCATGTCGTCGATCTCCATCTTTAACTCACTCTTCTCTTTCTCCAGTTTCTGCTTCACCCTCTGAAGGTTTTCTATCTGTTCACTCAGCTCCACAACGCTGTCTGCCTGCTTCTTGCGTAAAGCAGTGACTATAGTTTCATGCTGCAGGATGGATTCCTCCAGATCATGACGGAGCCTCTGAAACTCAGCCTCGCGCTTCTTGCTAAGCTCAGCCTGAACAGCAGTGGCTCCTCCGGCCTCCTCCAGTCTCTCCATGATCTCCTGAAGCTCCCTGGACAGATCGGACCGCTGCTTCTCCACTTTGGCTCGAGAAGCACGCTCAGCCTCAATTTCCTCCTCTAGCTCTTCAATGCGAGCCTTCAGTGTTATTGTGGAAAAATTAAGTTAATACTACAGAACATTGACTGAAATACTGCTACAATGTTGCTTCAAAAGATATACCTGAAGTTCTTTGATCTTCTTTTGCAGCTGAGTGCTAAGGGCTTGTTCATCTTGAATTTTACCTTCCAAGCTGCTGATTTCAAAGTCTTTTCTGAGAAAAGGAAATTCTTATTGGTACCGATAATATTCATTGATAATTTGACTATGCCTTGGTGAAAACAGAGGCATACAGTAATCAGTCAAATGTGTCTGTCTCTCTGTGTGTGTGTGTGTGTGTGTGTGTGTGTGTGTGTGTGTGTGTGTCTCTGTGTGTCTCTGTGTCTGTGTGTCTGTGTCTGTGTCTGTGTGTATCTGTTTGTCTGTTACCAGCTTTTCAGCTTGTCCAGTCAAAATTAAGTGCAACTAAAGGCTTGTATCATTGTATCGCCATATTTTCTCAACTTTTAATTTGCCAGAATTCCGAGATAAGACTTTGTTTTCAAAATAAACACAAATTTAACTCACCATTGCCGTGTAACGGAGCCAGGGAAAAAGGTATTGTGATTACTATGCTGGGCCAGTAGAGGCAGCAGTTAGGGATGGGCATATTGATACTTTAGTATCGATACTTCGATACAAGCTGGTCAATATTTTGGAGTCAATACTTTTTTAAATATCGCAATACCACCGTGTTAATACAAAACGTGTAATTTGTTTTCATTTCTGACAGTTGTAGGCATTAAATTTATGTGTGAACACTGGTGAAAAACCAGCCCAGGCATATTTTAGAGATGGTCTGCTGTGTCAAATGATTATGGCAGCCTATCAGACGTCAGAGCCGAAGACTCACTGCGCAGCCTCAAGTCAAGCACTCACTGACTCCTGCGCAGAGTGAGCTCAGCAGCATTGCGGATGGCAGAAGTATTACTTCTGAAATGCTACACCATTCATCCAAATTCCTTTAGGGGTCGCCACAGCAGATCATCTGCCTCCATCTCACCCTATCCCTTGCATTTTCCTCTGTAACACTAACCCTCTCCATGTCCTCTTTCACTACATCCATAAATCTTCTCTGTGGTCTTCCTCTTTTCCTCCTGCCTGGCAGCTCCATCTTCAACATCCTTTGTCCAGTATATCCACTATCCCTCCTCTGCATATGTAAAAACCATCTCAGCCTTGCCTCTCTCTTACTTTGTCTTCAAATTGCGCCAACCTGAGCTGTCCCTAAGATATACTCATTTCTAATTCTGTCCCTCCTAGTCACTCCCAATGAGAACCTTAGCATCTTCAGCTATGCCACCTGCAGCTCCACCTCCTGTCTTTTTGTCAGTGCCACTGTCTCTAAACCATACATCGAGCAGATGTCACTACCACCTTGTAAATCTTCCTTTTTATGCTAGCTGCTATCCTTCCGTCACAAATCACCCAACACTCATCTTCCCCCACTCCACCCTGCCTACACTCTCTTCTTCAACTCTCGTGCATTTTGTTTTACTTTGGATAGTTGACCCCAGGTATTTAAACTCATCTACTTTCACTATCTCTACTCCTTGCGTCTTTCACTTGCCTCCCTCTCAGTCACACGCATATATTCGGTCTTGCTTCTACTGACTTTCACTCCTCTTCTCTCCAGTGCATACCGTACCGCCATCTCTCCAGGTTCTCCTCCATCTGCTCCCTGCTCTCACTACAGCCACTTCCATTCTAAAGTACTATTAACTTTAATAGTGTGTAGTAGCACATTGACATGTCTCTCTGACAGAGACATCTGTTGCCTTAACACTGAATTTTAAAAATTCTTTATAATTAAGAAGTCTAGGCTAAAGTTATGCTGACAGCAGACAAAGTAGCTTCATTGCTGCTGCCAAAACTCCCAAACCAGTTACTGATAAACTATATCAAATGTGTCATCATTGTTTAGTGAGCTAAACACACTCTGAAAAACAACACCCTTATCAACAAGGCATTCATGTGACAACATGTCTCTCAAGATGCCATTACTCTGTTTTATTATTTTATCTACAAAAACGATTCAAAGATTTTATTCATCAATACCACTATACGTACAGGACATACAGGAGAATTGAAATGGCGTTTCTCTCTCTCTTCAGTGGTGTGCACAATATAAAAAAGAAAAAGGAACAAGGCTGGTAAAAAAGAAAACAGCAACAACAACAACAGCAGTCTATGTGCAGTAATGCAACCCATAGTGCAAATGGCGACAAAAGATAGACCCAGACTTCCCACAGTGCAAATAGAGATAAAGCATTAACAATGATAAAATGATGATAAAACCCAGCAATCCTATATACAGAAAACTAGAGATGTAATACCTGTAGTTGCAGTTCAATGCGGTAGTGTAGGTGCAGATGGTAACAGACAGGACTGCACATGCTTTTTTTTTTTTTTTTTTTTTTCCTTTGAAAGACAAAAGTAAAATAGAAAGATGTCTTTACCTTCTTTACATGTTTCAACTGCACTGCAGCCTTCATCAGAAGAGTCAGCTGATTGCTGCCAGGTGACATTTATCAGCTGATTTTCGTAGGCGGGGCCAGCTCAGCAGATCTGTCAGATCCACCGAGCGGCCCCGCCTCCCGCCATCAGATGGTCTCTGGAGGATGTGGTCCCAGGTGTGAGAAAGCATAAAGGCCCCCTCATCTCGGTTCATGGTGTCTTTTCCCCGCTTTCTGATCTCTATTGCCTCCTTGATCCAACGTTTGTGTCTGTTGCTCTCCGATCCAATAATTTTTGTGTTGTCCCAGTCCATGATGTGATTATTTCTTTTGCAGTGGTCCGATATAGCTGATTTTAATGTTTCTTGTTCTGCTTTTTCTTTTTGTGATCTTGTGAGTCGTCCTTGCGTTTCCTTCTGACATTCCTTTTGGTGTTCTTTTTTTCTTGTGGTGAATAATCTTCCAGTTTCTCCAATGTAGGTTTTGCTGCATGATCTGCATGATATTTCATATAATACATTGCATTTATTGTCTTGTTCTATTCTGTCCTTGGGGTGTACTAATAACTGTCTTAATTTTTTGTGTGGTTTGACTGCTGTGTTTATTTTGTATTTTTTCATGATCCTTTGAATTGGTTCCGTGATCCCTTGTATGTATGGTATAGTTATGGTGTCCTTGTTTTTGATTTCAGCTTTTGTTCTATGTCTTGTGTCCTGTTTATTTTCTTTGTTTTTGACTTGCTGTTTCCCTTTGTTTATGGCCCATACTGGATATTGGCAGCGTATAAGTGCATGTTTTATGTGGTTTACCTCTTCCTGTCTGTCTTCTTGTTCCGTGATGATGGTGGCTCGTTCATATAATGTCCTGACGACTGATAGCTTGTGTGCTGTGGGGTGTTCCGATGTCCAAAGTAGGTATTGATCTGTGTGGGTTGGTTTCCTGTAGACTGTGATTTTTATGCTGCCGTCGTCGTTGTGGTGGATTTTCATGTCCAGAAAGGCTATGGTGCCATTTTCCTCCTCTTCGTGTGTGAATTTTATGTTCCCCGTACTGTCTGTACTGTTCAGATGGTCAGTGAGTTCTTGTGTATGTCCTTTCCTTATTTTTTCCAGAATGTCATCTACGTATCTCTTCCAAAGGGTGGGTTTGCATATTGTAGGTGCTGTGTTGATGGCTTTATTTTCCAGATCCTCCATAAAAATCCTCCGTTGGATCAAGGAGGCAATAGAGATCAGAAAGCGGGGAAAAGACACCATGAACCGAGATGAGGGGGCCTTTATGCTTTCTCACACCTGGGACCACATTCTCCAGAGACCATCTGATGGCGGGAGGCGGGGCCGGCTCGGTGGATCTGACAGATCTGCTGAGCTGGCCCCGCCTACGAAAATCAGCTGATAAATGTCACCTGGCAGCAATCAGCTGACTCTTCTGATGAAGGCTGCAGTGCAGTTGAAACATGTAAAGAAGGTAAAGACATCTTTCTATTTTACTTTTGTCTTTCAAAGGAAAAAAAAAAAAAAAAGGATAAATAATTAAAAGAAGACAAAATGAACCTGTTTGACGTAGGACTGCACATGATCAGTATACCAATGACAGACAGACAGCAGCAGATATGGCATTTGTGCAAATAGTTGCAGTTAAAGTGCAGAGACATACAGGAGCAAATGTATTACCGTTGGTGTGCCAGTCTTTCTGTGCCAACAGCTGAGGTAGTTATTGCGCGGGTGATTGCGTTATGGTCCGGGTGGGGGGGGGGGACATAGTTCAGGGTCCTGATGGCCTGATGAACGAAGCTGTTTAGCATCTTGTGCAGTGGGTCCGAAAGCTCCGGTACCTTTTCCCCGAGGGCAGGGGGTTGAAGAGGGAGTGTGAGGGGTGGGAGGTGTCGCCTGCGATGTTGATGGCTCTGCAGGTGAGGCGGGTGAGGTAGATGTCTGAGAGAGTGGTCAGAGGGGCACCGATGATTTTGCTGGCTGCTTTTATTGTGTGCTGTAGTGTCTTCTGGCAAGAGGCAGTGCAGCTTCCATACTACACCGTGATGCAGCTGTTGAGGATGCTCTCAATGGTGCCCCAGTAGAAAGAACACATGATGGGGGGTGGGACTCGTGCTGCCCTCAGTTTGCGGAGGAAATGGAGGCGAGTTTGAGCCTTCTTGGCCAGTGATGTGGTGTTGTTGGACCAGGGGAGGTCCTCAGAGATGTGCACCCCCAGGAACTTGGTGCTGCTCATCCTCTCCACAACTGCACCATTGATGATCAGAGGGGGGTGCTGTGTGTGACTCCTCCTGAAGTCGACCACAATCTTCTTGGTTTTTCCCATGTTCAGGAAGAGGTTCTTGTCTTTGCACCACTGGACCAGTTGGCTTATCTCATTTCTGTAGTTGGCCTCCTCGTTGTTGGTGATGAGGTCCACCACCGTCGTGTCATCTGCAGACTTGATGATGTGGTTGGTGTTGTAGGCTGGTACGCAGTCATGGGTCAGAAGGGTGAAGAGCAGCGGGTTGGGCACGCACTCTTGTGGGGCCCCTGTGCTCAATGTGATAGTCTGGGAGGTGTTGCTGCCAACCTGCACATTCTGTGGCCTCCCTGTGAGAAAGTCTAGCACCCAGTTACAGAGAGAGGTTTTGAGTCCCAAGTGTCTGAGTTTTTGTATCAGGTGCTGGGGTATGATTGTGTTGAATGCTGAACTGAAGTCCAAGAACAGCATTCGCACGTATTAGTTCTTTGAGTCCAGGTGGGTGAGGGCTGGATGGAGAGCAGCAGTGATGGCATCTTCTGTGGATCTGTTTGACCTGTATGCAAACTGAGATGGGTTGTGGGAGGGAGGGAGGATGGACTTGATGTTCTGCATGACCAGCCACTCGAAACACTTCATTATGATGGGGGTCAGTGCTACGGGCCGGTAATCATTGTAGCTGGATGGGACGGGCTTCTTTGGGACTGGTATTATGGTGGCAGTTTTGAAACATGTGGGGACAGCAGCTTGACTCAGGGAGAAGTTGAAGATGTCGGCCAGGACATTCATGAGCTCCTCTGCACAGTCCTTCAGGACGTGACCCAGTATGTTGTCTGGACCAGCTGCCTTGCGTGGGTTGATCCTGCAGAGGGTCCTCTTCACGTTAGCCGGATCCAGACTCATGGCCTGCTCGTCTGGAGGAGGAATGGTCTTCTGTGCTGATGTTCTGTTTTGTGCTTCAAAGCGGCCGAAGAAGTCGTTTAGGTTGTTGAGCAGTGTGGTGTTGCTCGCACAGGTCTGAGGTGAAGGTTTGTAGTTGGTGAGGGTCTGTATGCCACGCCAGAGGGAACGTGCATCTCTGGTGTTGCTGAAGTGGCCGGATATTTTCTTGCTGTACTGTTGTTTTGCCTCCTTGATGCCACGGGACAGGTTGGCCCTAGCTGTTAGTCCTGCAGTGTCACCAGCCCTGAAGGCTGCGTCCCAAGCCCTCAGGAGCCTGCGGACCTCTGCTGTCATCCATGGCTTCTGGTTAGCACGAACAGTGATGGTTTTGGAGTGAGTGACGTCATCAGTGCAGTTCGCTATGTATGCTACAACAACCTCAGTGTACTCCTCTAGGTTTGTGTGTCCACTGTGACTGGCTGCGTGCTTGAAAGTGTCCCAGTCTGTAGTGCTGAAGCAGTCTTTCAGAGCATCAGAGGCTCCCTCTGGCCACACACGTACCTGCTTTTTTGTTGGTCCGATTGTTTTCACTCTGAGTTTGTATGCCGGCCTTAACAGGATGATGATGTGATCAGAGAGACCTGGCGGGGGGGAGGGGGACTTTGTATGCTTTATTGTGAGTTGTGTACACCAGGTCCAGCAAAGGATATAATGTCATATCTGGGCATGAGCTTAGAATCATGCCCATGCTTTATGTTCATTTTTGTTCTCTGTGTTTTCCTCTGATTTGGTTTATTATGATTAGTTGCATTTGCCCTCTGTGTTCCCCTGGCTCCTCTGTTACTGTCTTCTGTGTCTCCCTGGTCCGTTGTGCATTTCATGTCCTCACCCTCAGCTATGTTGTTTTCTGTGTTTCCCTACCTCAGCCTTAGTTTGATCATTGTGTTTATTTTTCATTATCATGTCTCTAACTATGCTCTGTAGTTTTGGTTCCTGCCCTGCATGTACAGTATGTTATTATTATCATTATTTAGCTCCCGGTGTCCATTGTTTGTGCAGCCCCGTCTGTCCTGTTCTCCATCCCTGCAGCCGCTCCCCTGTTGTCTCTGATTGCCCCTGATTATCCCCACCTGTTCTGTGTCTAGTGATTACCCGTGGTGTATATATGTCTGTGTCAGTTTCAGTCTGGTGTGGCGTCATTAATGTTTATGTTAACGTGTCAACTGTTGTTCCCTGCCAGTACCCTGTGTCACTAAGTTATCAATGGTGTCTTAAGTTGTCTTCAGCCCCCGAGCTGTGTGTTTTGTTTCTTTGTTTCATTTATTAATAAAACTATGTTACACTGGAGTTCTGTCTGCATCGCGAGTCCTACTTACCTGCCTGCCGGGGGTCAACACGACAGATAATGGACTCTGCTTTTTAAATCATAATGTGATTCTGCTTCATCAGGATTACTTAAACTCACATTTCAGAGAAATACATATGATTATTTACACTAATATAAACCATAAATATAACCATGAGGTGTCACCAACGATTAGTTAAACATGTAAATTGAAAAACTGGCTTCTTGAACAACAATTTTACAACCCTGATATTCCATGTGAAAAGTTTTGTCCAGCTCCTAACAGGTTTAATTTTGTTTTGAGCTGACAGACTACTTAACAGAAGTAAAAACATTTGACCCATTTGACCCCCTGCAATGCCAGTTTATTTATCTATTTTGACTCCTAGATTTAAATTTTCATTATATCAAAATATCAGTTTCAAATATAGGATATCAACCTCCTTGGTTACCAATAATCAATATTGATATCAATCATGAAAAAGTCATATCATTAATCCCTAATTCATGTCCTTCTAAATGTGCTGGATTTATCCTGCAGTGTGAAAAGCTGATGTTAGCAACATCCCATCCACCTCATAACTAGCAACAAGCTCATTTATTTGTTTCTGAGTAGTACTTTATCTGAATTAAGCAACATCTTCCAGCAGTTATTTACAGGAACTTCTTCAGATATTAGAACTACTTAGCAGCTAACAGTGATAGTAATTACGACCTGACTAAAAATGTGAATACTTCTGCAATTCAACTGCTGTTCTATTTTGAATCTGACTAGAAGACTTTGCATGTATATATTAAAATCGGCTGGCCATACCTCTTATTTTTCAAGTTCTATAGCATTTAAATTGCTAGTCCCAGTTCCAGCTTACATACACATAAATAAAATATACTCCTGCTTTGCTAGTACCATACACAAAATACAGTCTTATTCTGAGGGGGAAAAAAATCACTAAGTATATGAGCCTACTTTTTCAGTCTATCTTCAACCTGCTGTCTTTCATTCTCCAGGTCCATGATGGTTTCTTGGGACAGCTTCAGATCCCCCTCAAGTTTCCTTTTGGCTCTCTCCAAATCAGCACGCAGCTTCTTCTCCTGTTCCAGTGAGCCCTCCAACTATAAGAGACATTGATACCAACCACCGAACCAATAAAAAATCCCACATTAACGTTAACAAAACAAAGATTTCAACCCAGTTTGGAGTCCTTCCATACTTACATCATCAACCTGTTGCTCCAACTTAATCTTCATCTTCATCAGAGAATTTCCTTTATCCTCCTCAGTCTGGAGATCATCTAAAGTCTGCCGGTGCACCTCCTGTAATGCTTTCATCTCCTTCAAGGACTTCAACAGATTTTCTTCAAGAGTGGTTAACTCCTCCGCTAAATTCTTAACCTAATTGGAGGAAATAAATACTTGTAAGATAGTTTATTCTACAATAACGTAGTCTAAAAGGCTTGACGTGGAAAACTGCTTAATGCACCTTATTTTCAGTGGCGTATTTCTCCTTCTCCACTTTGGCGATGGTTAGCTCTAGGTCATCTATGTCTCGTTTGAGCTCCGAACATTCATCCTCTAGCTTCCTTTTCTTAGCAGTGATTTCAGCATTAATCTCCTCCTCCTCCTCCAACCGCTCTGAGTATTCTTTAGCTTTGGCCTCCAGGTGGATCTTGCTCTTTATCAAGCCTTCACACCTCTCCTCAGCGTCACACAGGTTCTCTCTCTCCTGAAGAATCGGGCAATAAATGTTAATTAGTCAAAAGAAGATAGTGGATATTCTTACTGTTCTGGACACAACGCATGGTCTGAGCTATGAGTTTTGACTTTAACCATTAGTTTTGCATCATGTAAATTCTGGGTTTTGGTTATGTTTAATGTCAGTTTTGGTTTGTACATGTGTTTCTCTGTCTCAATGGTTCTCCTGCCTGTTTGTGAAACCCTTGAATGAAAAGGTGTGTCCATCTTACTTACATATTCTAGTAGTGTAATAATCATCTCCTGACCTTAGTATAATAACTCTGCTGTTTACTTCCTTTTCTGTTCTCCCCCTTCTCCTGCAGTGATCAATAATGCTCCCTCTTATCTAAACTCATTATTGATCATCTTTTCATTTAATCTGATCTTTAAATCAGACAGACCTAAATCAATACACACAGATCACTTTGTTCCAATAGGAGAAGAGTGTTTACATACTGCTTGGATTTGAAGGTAAAGGTTGTTTTTCTCCTGGACGAGGACAACCATCTTCTCCTCCAACTCCTTCCGCCTTGCCTCTGACTTTGCCAACTCATCTTTGAGGCAGGAGAACTCCTCTTTCATAGTCTGCATCTCCTTTTCAGCCTCCGCACTTCGGAGTAGTGGCTTTATCTTGAAGAAAAGCCTCATCCAAGGCCAGTTTTTCACATTCATGAATGAACGGATATTGTACTGGATGACGTAAATGGACTCTCTATAGAGGGGAAACAAAGTATTTAAGGGTAAAAAATCCTAATATCTGAAAAGGATTCTTACAAGTAGTCCACCTTAAAAAAGGAGCAAGTTGTACTGCAGATGACTTAGTACCCACAAGGTATCTAAAACTGAAAAAGTTCCATGTATTACCTTTAAAATTTTGTTTATCTGTGAATGGGATGAGAAACTTTGAACCTTATTTAATCTATTATATGTTACACACCTAACATGGGGGCGGCAGTGGCTCAGGAGGTAGAGCAGGTCGTCCAACAACCACATGGTTGGCGGTTCAAATCCCGCTCTTCACCCCCAATTGCTCCTGATGGGTCTGGAAGCGCCATGTTAGGTAGCATGCCGCCATCAGTGTGTGAATGTGAATGGGTGGATAGCAGGATCTGTAAAGCGCTTTGGTCATCAAGAGATGAGAATAAAAGCGCTATATAAGTGAATGTCATTTACCATTTTAATATGTCAGAGGAAAAGGGTATTAAAATCCAGAATCACCTCCCCAGGCCATTTCCCTCTGGAACAAGGCCAAGATGCATGCATCATACTTTAATTCATGACTTGTTCTACCATTACACTGTGATTTGAAAATTTATTTTTAAAATAAGGAATGGTATACAGTACTGTTCTCAAATCATAACTCCTATTTGGAAGATGATTATTATTATTATGCTAGGGGTGGATGAATAATTGAAATAGCCTCTTTGTGTAAAGAGTATAAAAAGGCATAACAAACACCGTCACTTCATCCAGAGGGAGTCTATTCCAGCCCCATTCAAATCAGTACCTTCTCACAAGTGCAAATCATTTTGCTTTCAACTTTTTGCATCAAGAATGCAATAAAGACAGATTTAAAAGGAGCTTAACAAAAAATTGGTTAAGCTCTTGCGAAGGCACACAGTGGTAAAAAAAAATGACCAAGTTAGGTATTCTCTTGGATAGAACTATAACTTCCCTGGATATTGACTATGATTTTTTCAGTGTCAGTACAGCAATTGGTAGACTATAAATATACAGTAGCTTAATGGAATAATGGAAAAGCAAGCAGCAAGATGCTTCAAAGAAATAAAACGGCTTGAAAAGAAAGTGAATTTAAAGGAGATCTATGTAAAGTTTTTGTTAATCTAAATAAATCTGTTGAAAATGTGTTTGCTAACATAAACAAAGACGCAATAAAATATTTATTTTTTTAATCCCCCTCTCCCTCTATTGTTTTTTAAAACCTTTATTTATACAGGGGAGGTCCATTGAGAGACAACCTCTCTTCTTCAAGCACACCCTGTTCACACTCACACCTGGAAGCTGCCCAGTACAACCATAGACTGACCTGTGCAGCTCCACTGGAGCAGTTGGAGTTAAGGGCCTTGCCAAGAAGGGTGGGGCAGACACTACTATGCTGCCCCCCCCCCCGGATCTGATCCTGCCCGTCCAGGGATTGAACAGGTGACCCTCTGGTCACCAGTCCACATCCCTAATCATTAGGCCACCACTGCTCCTATTGTGATTTTATTTAGTAGATTTAACAATTATGATGCATTTTTAACCCAAAACAAACTTCATCTAGGATTAAAAGCAATTAAAACAAGCAATTAAAATTAAAATTAAATTTTAAGCAATTAAAATTAAAATTGCTTGTTTAAAATTAAACAAGCAATAAAAAGCAATTAAAACAATGCAGTCACAAGGTTACATGGAAAATACATGGATTTACTGGATATATACATGTAGAAACTGTATAAATATATATATGTGTGAATAATGTACTATGTACTCCTTTTGTATTGCACTAGGAATTTTTACAATAAACGTTTGTGCCTTTTGCAGATATGTCTCCAAGTTTGTTTGTTTTATTTGTGAAGGTTACCAAGATTTAGTGACATAAATTAAATGCTAAAAGACTGGAAAAGCTGTATAAAAAATCCAGCAGTTTGAGAAATCACTTTTGGTTTGGTGTAAGTCTGCCAACAGAATTATGAACCATAAAGTAGTTTGTGTTAAAACATGTTAAATCCCATTAAACCCTAGCTCATTATTAGGACATACAGATGCTAATATAGCACAGAATTCCTCCATATACTGGTACTATCATTAAAGTGTGCAGTGTCTTCTGCACTCGCACATCCAACAATACAGTCTTCAGTAAATAAAATAATTGTTTTTGGTTACTTTTTCTTAAAAATAAGCCATTATTTTCAACGTCATTGATAAATGTTTGTACTGTTGACTCTTCCCACTGGTGTCTTAACAGAAAAATAGAACATCATGATGCAAACACATAAGCCACTAAATTGTTTATTACAATCACCAGCAAAATCCAGATTATTTAGAATGTGCAAAATTCAAACTTTAAACTGTAAAAAAAACTTCAGAATGGGTCACACACGCCGGCCACACAAGCTGACTCCTCGCCTTCGCAAAGTGGCCCAGCACACCAAGGAACGCTTGGTTGAAGGCAGCATTCTGAGCCATCTCCTCCCTTCACAAGGTAGTTTCATGGGATACAGGTCAAGAGGACCCCTGACCAACTGAGCACTCCCAAGTGGACCCCAGGATCTAATCTGTACATGTACAGTACAAGTACATTCTCAATCCAGTGATTTGTAAATGCAATGAAGGAGAACAACAACAAGAATTTGTTTAAAACTGTTGGAAAGACTTTTCCCGGTCACCAAGAAGTGTAAAATATATGCATGTAAGATGACAACTAATCTGACCCAGAGAAGGTTTTGGCTCTGTTTCTGCTTTCAAAAGACTTTTCTTCTCCACCGCTGCTGCTCGTCACCGCTGGCTGCCCCCAGATGTAAATCGACAGAATAGGTATGTGGGACTAGAATGCTCTGAATGAGGCTTTAGAAAGCTCTGAATCAGTTTGTAAATCACTGGATTGAAAATGTACTTGTACATGTACAGATTGGACCTCGGGGTCCACTTGGGGTGCTCACTTGGTCAGGGGTCCACTTGACCCATTCCCGTTTCATGCTCTCTTGCCTCACTGAGAAGTAGCTGGATGTACTGCTGGTCCCAGTTCAGCAGATCTTCAGCCTGCGGTGGGACTCTAGAATGAAAATACACACACAACTTAAGTACATGCACAGCACGAAAGTGCAACATGTAAAAAAGCTACTTTTTAATCAGGATTAACACTAGCTTATTTCGTCAGATGTTGTCGACACAAGTGCAAAATACAAGCAGAGCACGGAGTTAGCATTATTGGCTAACTAGCGAGCTCATTGTCTGCATACAGGAGAAAACAGTGTTGTTTGTTCAAAGTGAGCTTTCCACCACTGAGATAAATAACGGCAAAGATGCATAATATCACATCACTCACCATCCTCTGTCACTGTTTTCAACAATGATGATGCCGTGGTTGGGTCGACACCGGTCAACCATGATGATGCCGGTTGGTGGACGTGAATTCTTTTCAGGTCGCTTCATCCAGCTCCCTCTAGATTTCTTTAATCAGCTACCAAGCACATAAAAGTCTGCACCTCGTCGTTGCACCACTGTGTTGATTTGTGTGTAGCCATTTATCTCGTTGATTACACTCACTCACGCTTGCTGTTGGTGATTTGACTGTTCGTTGCCGTCCAAAATGGCGCAGTAAACAAAAGACACATGACCCGTGTGACGTCAGTGCAACCCCTCTATAAATGGTGCGCACACAAAAAATACAGTGTACGCTAGGGCTGTGCGATATGACAATATATATCGGTGACACGATAAAAAAAAACGTTGACCATTTCAGAAAAAAAACTGTATCATTTATATCGGGACACATACAGGTACATCTCAAAAAAATTAGAATATCATGAAAAAGTTCAATATTTTTTGTCACTCATTTCGGAAAGTGAAACTAATATATAGATTCATTACATAGAGAGTGACATATCTCAAGTGTTTATTTATTTTAATTTTGATGAATATGGCTTACAGCCCATGAAAACCCCAAATTCAGTTTCTCAAAAAATTAGAATATTACATAAAATTAATTAAAAAAATAGTTTTTTAATAGAAATGTTAGCCGACTGAAAAGTATGTCCATGTACACACTCAATACTTGGTCGGGGCTCCATTTGGATTAATTACAGTATCAATGTGGCGTGGCATGGAGGTGATCAGCCTGTGGCACTGCTGAGGTGTTATGAAGGTCCAGGTTGCTTTGACAGTGACCTTCAGCTCGTCTGCATTGTTGGGTCTGGTGTCTCTCATCTTCCTCTTGACAGTCCTCCATAGATTCTCTGTGGGGTTTAGGTCAGGAGAGTTTGCTGGCCAATCAAACACAGTGATGCCATGGCCATTAAACCAGGTTTTGATACTTTTGGCAGTGTGTGTGTGTGGGGGGGGGGGGGGGGGGGCAATTCCTGCTGGAAAATGAAATCAGCTTCTCCATAAAGCTTGTCAGCAGAGGGAAGCATGAAGTGCTCTAAAATTTCCTGGTAGACGACTGCGCTGACTTTGGTCTTGATAAAACACAATGGACCAACACCAGCAGATGGCCTCTGTTCAGATGAAAGTAAATTTTGCATTTCATTTGTAAATCAAAGTCCCAGAGTCTGGAGAAAGAGTGGAGAGACACAGAATCTAAGTTGCTTGAGCTTTAGTGTGACATTTCCACAGTCAGTGATGATTTGAGGAACCATGTCATCTGCTGGTGTTGGTCCACTGTGTTTTATCAAGACCAAAGTCAGCGCAGTTGTTTACCAGGAAATTTTAGAGCACTTCATGCTTCCCTCTGCTGACAAGCTTTATGGAGAAGCTGATTTCATTTTCCAGCAGGAATTGGTACCCCCCCACACACACTGCCAAAAGTATGAAAACCTGGTTTAATGGCCATGGCATCACTGTGTTTGACTGGCCAGCAAACTCTCCTGACCTAAACCCCATAGAGAATCGATGGAGTATTGTCAAGAGGAAGATGAGAGACACCTGATCCAACAATGCAGATGAGCTGAAGGTCACTATCAAAGCAACCTGGACCTTCATAACACCTCAGAGCAGTGCCACAGGCTGATCACCTCCATGCCACGCCACACTGATACTGTAATTAATCCAAAAGGAGCCCTGACCAAGTATTGAGTGTGTACATGGACATACTGTACTTTTCAGTCGGCCAACATTTCTATCAAGAAACTATTTTTTTAAATTAATTTTATGTAATATTCTAATTTTTTGAGAAACTGAATTTGGGGTTTTCATGGGCTGTAAGCCATAATCATCAAACTTAAAATAAATAAACACTTGAAATATTTCACTCTCTATGTAATGAATCTATATAATAAACGGGTTTCTCTTTCTGAAATGAGTGACAAAAAATATTGAACTTTTTCATGATATTCTAATTTTTTGAGATGTACCTGTACCCCATTTCTACTTGTCACTGCCCCACCTCTCCCCCACAGTGGGTTCCGGTGGTTAGTGCCACAGCAGCTAACAGCAAGCTAATGTTTTGCCGCTACTTCTGAGCCAGGGATGTGGGACTTTTTCCCCACCATGCTGCGTCAGAGAGGATAGTCCTCTAACCTCGTTTTAATTGGCGGTAAGTAACGTTAACACCATCTCTCTCCTATTATAAAATGGCAAATGCTAAATGATGATGCTAACTTGTTGCTAACAGGAAACATTATAGCGTATCAGACCATCGTTTTGGTTTAAATCACTGCCGAGTTTCTTAATTTTGTCTGAAAAAACATTACTAAAGCTGCAAAAGTGCATGACAGTGGCTGCATACACATTAAATAATAAATTAAAATGTGTTGAAGGAACAAACTGGCTCTTAGTGTAACTTGATTTCTAAAAATTTTTAATTAGTCAAGTAGCGATAATGAATAAAGTTGAAATCATCGCAAATGCACATTAAAAAACAGTTTTATAACACTGCAAAATTAAGAGAGAAAAAGTGCATAAAATTAATGACAGATGAATTTGTACAATTGATTTTTTCAGTATATAATTTAAAATGTAGAAAAAGAGATGGTCCTTTTTATTGGTTATCATAAATAAACTAAAGAATTTACAGAAAATGTATATGGAGTGATAATGGCCAATACATGTAGTTTTACAAGGATGGATAATTTTTTTCACACAAAAGGAGTTGTTCAGAACTCCTTATAAAAACTCCTTATACAAAGATATAGAGTGATGATAATCAAGTCAGTGGCGGTAATGCACCTGTAAGCTGGCTGCCAACCACCAGTCAAATCTAAAAGAAGAAGAAGAAAATGTATATTGTGATATACATCGTTATCATCAAATAAGATTACTTATATCGTGATATGAAATTCTGGTCATATCGCACAGCTCTAGTGTACGCTGATTTTCACGCACACAGTGGGATGTATAAAAATAAACGTGATGTGAGAATCTGCAGGTCGAGCTACAAAGTTTTGACCTGCCGTGAGATGTTGCAGGTTCTCCGCAAAATTCTGTTTGACTCTATCAGGTGGGTCTGCCAAACTACAAAACAGCTGAAACTCACAAAATGTGCTAAAATAGTATTTCTACTTCAGTTGAAATGATTTGTCTGTGAATTAGTGGTTGAAAAGCATGATTATTAATACGTGATTTACCTCCATAACTCAGCTTATTAAGCGCAGTGAAACCCCGATGAATAATAAGCAAGCAAGCAAGCAAAGTTTAGTTGTATAGCACTTTTCACAGCTATATATCACAAAGTGCTTCACAGCAAATTAAAATTTACAAATACACAGAAATTAAAATCAATAGAAATAAGATAAAATACTCATATAAATAGGAATAATAAGCGTATACAGTGAGGGAATAAAAGCCATTCAATGAGTGCTAAACGCCTGTCTAAACAAATGAGTTTTTATCTCTTTCGTAAAAGAGTCAACACACTCGAGGCAGCGCAAGGACAGAGGAAGTGCATTCCAAAGCTGTGGTGCAGCAGCCTGGAAAGACCGATCTCCATGGGTTTTAAATTTGGTCTGAGGGACCACCAGGAGTCTCTGGTCTGAGGATCTTTGTGATTGTGTCGTTGCATCTGGAGGCAACAGAGCTGAGATGTATGAAGGGGCTCAGCCATTAAGAGCTCTAAAAGTCAAAACTAAAATCTTAAAATGAAATCTAATCTAATAACTAATTTTCCTGATATAACCTGCCTCATTCATGGACCAAAACCAGTGCCGCTGTAAACTGGATCCCGTTTCTGTAAATGTTACAAAGAGATAATAAAATTTAGCAGAGACTATACAGTTGACTCACAAGGCAATGCACACAAATCCATCTCTCCTGGGAGGAATTCTGTTCTGCAAAATGCACTGTAACCAAGCCCTGGCTCCAACACAATATGTGCCAAGGCAGACGGACATGCGGATCCCTGCAGGTGAACCCCTGTAGCTGCAGCAGTGGCATTTGCACATAGCTGTATGGGAGTGAAGAGATGTTTCCATAGTCTACAACAGAGATGGGCAACTGGTGGCCCGCGGGCCACATGTGACCCACCCCTTCATCTACTGTGGCCCGCCAGTCCATTTCCAAAAATCAATTATTTATTTATATCACGTTTGCTGTATTTGGAACCGCATTCTTAAATGCAATTATAGCAGAGGTAACGCTAATTGAAACCTAGGTGCTGCTCTGTGTGCAAGTAGTCAAGGAGAAGAGAGCAACAGTGAGGGAGCCAGAGGGAACACTGAACCGGCGGAGAATGTGTTTTTAAGGTATGTTGCATGCTAAGACCGCATTAATAGGCTGTAAATAGCAATAAATGTACAAAGCAGTCTGGTTTTAAACAAAAATAAATACTACTGAGAAGCTGAAGCATTTACAGTGCATCCAGAGAGTATTCACAGCACTTCATTTTTTCCACATTTTGTTATGTTACAGCCTTATTCCAAAAGGGGTTAAATTCATTTTTCCCCCTCAAAATTCTACACACAATACCTCATAATAACAATGTGAAAAAGTTTGAGATTTTTGCAAATTTATTAAAAATAAAAAATTAAGAAATCACAAGAACATAAGTATTCATAGCCTTTGCTCAATGCTTTGTTGATGTACCTTTGGCAGTAATTACAGCCTCAAGTCTTTTTGAATATGATGCCACAAGCTTGGCACACCTATCTTTGGCCAGTTTCACCCATTCCTCTTTGCAGCACCTCTCAAGCTCCATCAAGTTGGATGGGAAGCGTCGGTGCACAGCCATTTTCAACTCTCTCCAGAGATGTTCAATTGGATTCAAGTCTGGGCTCTGGCTGGGCCACTCAAGGACATTCACAGAGTTGTCCTGAAGCCACTCCTTTGATATCTTGGCTGTGTGCTTAGGGTCGTTGTCCTGCTGAAAGATGAACCGTCATCCCACTCTGAGGTCAAGAGCCCCCTGGAGCAGATTTTCATCCACGATGTCACTGTACATTGCTGCATTCATCTTTCCCTCTATCCTGACTAGTCTCCCAGTTCCTGCCGCTGAAAAAAATCCCCACAGCATGATGCTGCCACCACCATTGGCATGATTATGAGCAGTACCTGGTTTCCTCCAAACATGGCGCCTGGCATCCATGTCAAAGAGTTCAATCCTTGTCTCATCAAAGCAGAGAATTTGTTTCTCATGGTCTGAAAGTCCTTCAGGTGCCTTTGGGAAAACTCGAGGCGGGCTGCCATGTGCCTTTTTACTGAGGAGTGGCTTCTGTCTGGCCACTCTACTATACAGGCCTGATTGGTGGATTGCTGCAGATATGGTTGTCCTTCTGGAAGGTTCTCATCTCTCCACAGAGGAACACTGGAGCTCTGACAGAGTGACCATCAGATTCTTGGTCACCTCCCTGACTAAGGCCCTTCTTCCCCAATCGCTCAGTTTAGACGGCCAGCCAGCTGTGGGAAGAGTCCTGGTGGTTCCATTTACAGATGATGGAGGCCACTGTGCTCATTGGAACCTTCAAAGCAGCAGAAACCTTTTCTGAACCCTTCCCCAGATTTGTGCCTCGAGACAATCCTGTCTCAGAGGTCTACAGACAATTCCTTTGACTTCATGCTTGGTCTGTGCTCTGACATGCACTGTCAACTGTGGGACTTTATATAGACAGGTGTGTGCCTTTCTAAATCATGACCAATCAAATGAATTTACCACAGGTGGACTCCAATTAAGCTGCAGAAACATCTCAAGGATGATCAGTGGAAACAGGATGCACCTGAGCTCAATTTTGAGCTTCATGGCAAAGGCTGTGAATACTTATGTGCATGTGATTTCTTAGTTTTTATTTTTAATAAAGTTGAAAAAATCTAAAAAAAAACTAAAAAAAAAAAAACTTTTTTTACATTGTCATCATGGGGTATTGTGTGTAGAATTTTGAGGAAAAAATAAATTTAATCCCTTTTGGAATAAGGCTGTAACATAACAAAATGTGGAAAAAGTAAAGTGCTGTGAATACTTTCCAGATGCAATGTATTCTTATTTGGCAGGTGAAGCCTCATGGAGCTTCGGAGACTTTTCTTCTAATTGTGCAGAAAAATATTCAAGGCTTTGAGGCTTCTCATTAGCTCCTTTCAGCTTCACCAGAATGAGCAAAAAAGCACATTTGGGTTATAGTGGCACCTTGTCATCGGTAAGTAAGCTGCAGCCCCATTCACTCCATTCATGCATGTTATAGCCTTTGGTGGGTGCTTTGGTGGGAAATCCTACCCACTGTTCTTCTCAGAAATGAGTAAAGTAGATGACATGCTACCCTTGTATGTCATGTTCCCTCTTGTTAATTTCTGTCTTTAATAATTACATGGGAGACGTTGTGCATTAGAACCACCCTCTAACATATCACATTCTTGTTTGTCAGCAGGTTGTAAATATGGCTCCTAGGGAGTACAGGAGTACTCCCTGTGAGCCATATTTGTGAAAAGTGAAATGTGAAAAGAATCTTTTCACATTAATAGATTTGAAATCTGCCAACCCAACTTTTAATGTTATATTAGCAGAACCTCAGTTTTCTAATTTGTTAAAATGACAAGCAGCTTTGGATTTCGTGATCCAGTCAGTGACAGAAAATGTTGAGTTATAAAGACTTCTAGTAGCATCTACTTAAATTAAATTAATTTCAAGATGTAGCTGGGATAGGCTCCAGCCCCCCAGTCACCCAAAAAGGACAAAGCAGTTAGGAAGATGAATGAATGAATTTCAAGATTTATGATAATAGTAATAACAACAATGTGCTACAGACCTTTTCTTCATCATCTCCTTTAGCCTCAGCCTGGTGACATAACCTCTCGCCACAGCCTGAATTCGAGTCATCAACACAGCCAGGCGCTCATCTCGCATCTCCTCCAGAAGACCCAGAAGGCCAGCCTTGAAAAACACCTGAATATTGAAAAGTTTAAAGAGATTGATTTTATTATGTGCATTAAATAGGAAATTAAGTCTTCTATTTATCTAATAAACATTAATACAGTAGTGTGAAAAAGTGTTTTCCCCATACTGATTTCTCATTTTTTTGTATGTTTGTCACACTTAAATGTTTGAGATCATCAAACAAATTTAAATATTAGACAAAGATAATACAAGTAAACACAAAATGGAGTTGTTAAATGAAGGTGTTTATTATTAAGGGTAAAAAAAAAAAATCCAAACTTACATGGCCCTGTGTGAAAAAGTGACCCCCCCCCCCGTTAAAACATAAATTAACTGTGGTTTATCACATCTTTGGAAAGCTGAGTTCAATTTCTCTAGCCACACACAAGCCTGATTACTGCCACACCTGTTCCCAATCAAGAAATCACTTAAATAGGATCTGCCTGACAAAGCGAAGTAGACCAACAGATCCTCAAAAGCTAGACATCATGCTGTGATCCAAAGAAATTCAGGAACAAATGAGAAACAAAGTAATTGAGATCTATCAGTCTGAAAAAGGTTATAAAGCCATTTCTAAAGCTTTGGGACTTCAGCAAACCACAGTAAGAGCCATTATCTACAAATGGCGAAAACATATAAATGACACAAACACATAAATGACCCTATAGCATAACATGCAAAACACACAGAACTATAAACATAACTTTACAGCACAGTCACTTGGGTGGGTGAGGTAGAACCGGCATGGGGGGGCCCAGGACAGCCCCTCAGCAAGCACGCCCCTGGAAGCCACAAGCCCACGGGACGATAGCTGATCTTCTGGACGATGAAGCCCAATGCCTTCACCACCAACACCGACTCCCGTCCAGCCTCGTCACCCAGAGCATTCTTCTAGACACGCCAAAGCTGAGTGGCATGTCTCGATGAGCCATCGGACAACCGGAAGTATGCTGCGCCCAACTTCGCCACTATGCGCAGACATCCTCAAGTGTTTCGCTGGCTGTCGTTTGGCCCATCTTTGCCGTGGACATTCCTCACCCCGAACCCGAACCAAGTCCAAAACCCTCAGTGGGGCCCGGCTTGGCCTGACATGGTGCTGCTGAGCATACAGTAACTCCATGCTCATCAGTTTGATCCCGTTCTCTTCTAAAACTGTCATAGCGGTCATCGTCGTAGCTGCAGATCCTCCATCCCCCTGTGGCCAAGCTCCGGAGGTATCTGGGTCTAGCATGGTGTCACTCGCCGACACAGGTGCCCCGCCACCACACTCAGTACCCCCTACTACTGTGTTCTGAGCGCAGGGACTGAGACTTTCCTGTGCCGAACCTGAGTGAAACTGGTCCGGCTTGACCGCCGTGGTGTTTGTTAGCTCCTCGTCCCACACAATGTCCTCTTCAACCACCTGAACCGGAGGGTTCCAGCGGCCACAACCCAACCAGTCATTCCTGGCACCGGCTTTAATGGCAAAACCCAGTCCATAAAACAAATCACAGCTGATGATGTTATCACCTTGCACTGTCACGTGGAACGTGAAGTCAACCATCTTCACAGACTTGTACCAGACCGTTAACTCCAAGTCCCAGCCGTGCACAGCCTGCCACCTCCATAACCATACAACGCCGCTGCGTTACCTTTAATCCTGTAGTGGGGGAAGAACTTCCTCACCGTGGCCCAGTTCAGCAACAACCCCTCCGCCGCCATGTCGAGCAGCAGTGGCACCTCCACACTGTCCAACTCCACTGCACAATATGTGTACCCTTTTGTGCTGGGGGACACCGTATGGATGGTTTCGGGGGCGGGCGGGGTGATTTCTTCCATGGGCTGTCTGGTTCAGATACACGGCACACTCTAGCATAATGGTTCAAGCGCCCACATCTGCTACAGTGTTCTCCTCTTGCCAGGCAGTCCTTTGTCTTATTGTGGTGCGTTGCAGACCCACAACCCTTGCACAGGGGTTTTCCCAGGGCAGACCTTTGGCTGGCAGTATTGGTTTCCGTAACGTCATCATCCAAGCTATCCTCATTTTTCGAGTCCACAACATTTGCCATGGTGGATGGCTCCGGCGGTTTCTGTGACTGGCACCAGGTTAGCTCTGAAGCTAGCTTGTCTGCAGCCTCCAACTGGAGAGCTAGTTCGACAGCTCTCGCTAATGTTAAGTCACTGGGCGCCGTAAGTAGCCTAGCCCACAATGCAGCGCTGCACATGTGCTCTGCTAGCTGGTCATGTACCATCTCATCTTCCAACACCCCAAAGTGGCACTTGCTAGCTAGCTGCCCCAAGTCGGCGACAAACTGATGGATAGGCTCACCTACCCGTTGATGTCGCTTCCAAAAACGAATCCATAGTCACGCTATCCAGGGTGTAGAAATGGTTGGCTAGCAGCTCCATAACGTCCTCAAATGAGTCCGGCGTGCTGAGCATCCGCAGGACTCGCTGGCCCTCAATACCCAGGTTATGAACGAGAAGCGCACATGCCCTTAACTTGTCAAGCTGCCTGAGGTCCAACACGGTGATGTAGGTCTGAAAAGCCTCGAACCATCGAGGCCAAGACACCAGTGGTTCACCCGGGAGCTCGAGGAAGGGACGAAGTGGTGTAATACACACTTCCATGAGTTAATCCTCAGTCGCCAAATGTTATGTATGTAATACCTGTGATGAATGAGGCAAGGTGAGGGTTGCGTCAAACACAGCTTTATTGATGGAACTGGAGTACTGCGGTACCACGGCAGGCACCTGGCATGGGCACCGGTCTAAAGCGACCATAAGATGGTGGCCCTCCCACTATATAGGGCAGTGCGGTGATGTGGCAGGACTGACGAGACAAAAGCTGAACTTTTTGGAAGGTGTGTGTCCCATTACATCCGGTGTAAAAGTAACAGAGCATTTCAGAAAAGGAACATCATACCAACAGTAAAATATGGTGGTGGTAGTGTAATGGTCTGGGGCTGTTTTGCTGCTTCAGGACCTGGAAGATTTGCTGTGGTAAATGGAACCATGAATTCTGCTGTCTACCAAAAATCGTGAAGGAGAATGTCTGGCCATCTGTTTGTGACTTCAACCTGAAGCGCACTTGGGTTCTGCAGCAGGACAATGATCCAAAACACACCAGCAAGTCCACCTCTGAATGGCTTAAGAAAAATAAAGTGAAGACTTTGGAGTGGCCTAGTCAAAGTCCTGACCTGAATCTGATTGAGATGCTGTGGCCTGACCTTCAGAAGGTGGTTCATGCTCGAAAACCCTCCTCCAATGTGGCTGAATTACAACAATTCTGCAAAGATGAGTGGGCCAAAATTCCTCCACAGCACTGTAAAAGACTCATTGCCAGTTATTGTAAACGCTTGATTGCAGTTGTTGCTGCTAAGGGTGGCCCAACCAGTTGTTAGGTTTTGGGTGTCACCATGGGTTGAGATGCCGTCTCGGCACTCAGCCCATGTTTTCCCTCATCCCTGCTTCCCATTGAGCAGCATCTCAGCTGGCCCCCAGCTGGCAGCATTATGGACGGCTGGGGCCAATTAGTCTTCATCAGCTGGGGCGCTGCCAATGAGGATAAATAGGAGCAGCCTCGATGACTCGGGGCTGCGACATAAACACATTGCTAAGCTGAAGCCCCTTCGTCTGGTGTCAGCTTATACTCCTCTTGCAGCATTCCTGTGTTTGTATCCCGCTGTGAGTATGTACGTCTTGTTACCCCCACGTCCGGTACGAGCTGCTTACCTCTGCGCTGTGCAACCTGTGAGTGTACCTCTGCATGAGTATCTGTGCTCTCCTCATCCCTTATCCCTTACCCAAAATAAACCATCACGACTCACTGGCTTGTCCCTGGCTCTGATTGCCCGGCTCCCTAGAGCCGGATATGACAGTATGTCGCAGCCCGAAGAGCTACCGGCGGCCGTGAGTCGCCGTGGAAATGTACCTTTCTGTCCGGGTGTCAGCGCTGCTAGCATGCCGTTTCCCAGGAGTCACTTCCGGCGCCAGGGCGACGAGCTGAGGTCCATCTCGGAGGCTGTCGATGAGACGTTCTTCACCCTGCACGACGCCTCCAACGTGAGACGCTGGCATCCGGGCCGTGCTGAGGAACTCCTGGACTGTCACCCTCACTCTCTGTACCATCTGGAGGACAGTGCCAGGATAGACGCTGCAGGTACACAGCGAGAGAAGCTCCACGGGGTGGATGGAAATCCCGGCAGGGAGTCGAAGTGGGCGACGTCGTTCCCCGCTTCGGAGTCCCGTTCCTGCCGCTATTCCAGTCCGGGAGTTCGCGCCAACCAGAGGACTTCCCCCGACCTGCGCCACGTCACTCGGGATTCCCTTCAAGGAGCCGCAGCTGACAGCAGTTATGTCCGGGGTCGAGTGGCTGTCGCGAGCTCCACTGTGTTTCCTGTCACCACCTTCAGGCATGTGGCGGCGGCAGTGAGGTTGATGGAGAGGACTTCAGGGCTACGAAGCTTTCCCATGCTCGGCGCCTTCCTTGCCTCGATCTCCAATCTGGAGCGGCGAATCCTGGGTTTCCCCCTCGCTTCGTTCCCCGGGAATAGCCGCCATCACATCGCCGAGTCACCTCTGCACGAACCTCGTCCGGATCCAGTTCTGAGCCATCGTCAGGACAGTTCCTCCCACGCAGCTGTCATCTCTTCGCCTCGTCTGTGTGGAGATTCTACAGCCCCGTTCCCTGAGCCTCATTTCCCCGCTGTCATTCCTGGACATTCGGGCTGGCTCACCCCGGCTGTTTTCCCCTCCTCCTCGACGCGCCTTCTGACTGCTGTGTGTGCCTGGAATTCCGGCCTGGTGAGCTCTCTGCTGGAGACAACGCGAGCGATCCTCAGACTAACTCCCGGGGGGTCCTCCGTTATCGCCGGGCGGGGAGAGGAAGAAGCAGAATCCACTACAGCAGGCGATACTCAACCTCCAGGGGGCAGGCAAGTCATTGTTTTTTCACACCTGCTTAATGATTTGCTCTGTCACATCCCTGGAGGAGAAGTTCAGGGTTCGCAGCTCCCTGAACTCTCCCCACCTGCTGTAACCTGTATTCCTAATCCCGCATCCTCTGTGTCTCTCTCCGCCGAGCGGTCCCCGGCTCCGGGTCAACGTGGTGGGATATGGAGAGGGCCTGTGGTTCCGCAGCTACATTGCGGACGGAGGAGGGGGACTGACTGCTGCGTGGAGTCTACGCCGACGATTGAGCGTCCCCGGGTCTCCACGGAGGAGCGGTTCGGTCCAGCGGGACGAGATTCTTCTGGCTTCACGCCGAGTGGATCGTCGGCGGGGTTACCTGAGCTGGAGGAATCTCAAGCTGCGCTGACCATCGTGCTGGCTGTGGGGCCCGACGCGGCTAGATGGGAGCCTGACAACGACCTGACGACGGATCCTGGATCTTCGCAGTCCTGGACGGCGTCAGAACCCGAGATCAGGCGAGTGCTCTCCTTTCTTTTCTCTCTTTTTATCTTTGAGCACTTCAGCCTATCTCCAGGGGAGACGAGCAGGGTGCAGCCACCCGCTGCGTCTGAGCTCGTCTCGCCGGGTTCTGGCGCTGCCGGTGATCCTGATCCCGGTTCTGTTTTCTCTTCTGAGCCTTCTTCCAGGGTCACCGGCGAGGAGTTGCTGTTCCTCGTGGTGCTGGAGGGTCCGGGTTCAACGTTGGAGGTCGGTTCTGGTGCAGTGTCCAACGTGGGTTTGCCCGAGACCCAATCGGGGTCCGACGTGGGTTTGCCCGAGACCCAATCGGGGTCCGACGTGGGTTCGCCCGAGGCCCAATCGGGGTCCGACGTGGGTGCTGCCCCAGTATTGTCCAGGTCCGGTGAGGAGGTGGCCGTTTCCCTGCGGCCTGACACCCGCTGCCCTCGTCATCGGCTCTCCCCAGAGCCTCTTCCACCGGGATCCGCTCTGATCCTTCGCCCGTCTCAACGGTCCTGGTGGTTGAGTGATGCGGGTCGACGACCCGACCCACAGAACTTTCGGTTCGGTGATCTGGTTCCCCCCACTGGTCTGTTTCCCTCTGGGCAGCCTGGTTCGGCTGCCGGTGGACTGGATTCCTGGGATCTGGGTCCAGAGTTCGCCGTCCGAACACTTCTCTTCCCCTGATTCGCCAGCTGGACAATGGGCGGGGAGATCTCCGGAGCCATCTCGGCTATTTTTGGACTCTGCCTGCCATGCACCTCGGGTGTCACTTTCTTTTATCGTTATTAAGGTCACTTGGGTGTAGTATTTTGTCCTGTTTGTGGATTCGTATTTATAGTGCTGTGTGTTTTCCATCGCTCATGCTCAGCATTTTACTTTTTGTACTATGTTTTTAGTCCCATTTTTGCATTGTAGAGTTATGTTTTGTTTTCCGTAACACCATGCTCTGCAGTTATCCATTTATTCCAGTCACTTTCATTTCTTTAGGTGACTGGGTATTTATATATTTGTGTGTGTGGGTTTTTCTTTGCCTGCACTCAGTATTTCTCTTATGTCCTGTTTGTTCATTATAGAGTCATGTGCCTTGTTTTTCATAACACCATGCTCTGTAATTGTCTATTTGTTCCAGTCACCCTCACTTTTCTTGGTGACTGTGTGTGTATGTACTTAAATTAGCGCTGTGTATAGGTTCCCCTTTATTTAACCGTACTCAGCATTTTTGCCCTGTACCTTTTTGGTGGTTCTTTTTTCCTTGCTCTGGGTCACGCATGGTTGGTACTCTCTGGGTAGTATGTAACCGGCGTGCTGACCCAGTTCTTCTCCCCATCTGTACCTGGGTTAATTATTCTGTTTTGTCAGTATTGTATTTGGGTTTTTCTTTCCCGCTACCCTACATTGCCCCATTGGTGTTGTCCTTCCCTTGGCTTCTTCTCCTCCGGTCCGCCTCCCTTCCTCCCACCCTAGGTGGGGGGGGGGGGGGGCTGGGATGTTCCTGGTCGTTCAGGAGCCCGACCTTGAGGGGGGGGGGCTCTGTCACCATGGGTTGAGATGCCGTCTCGGCACTCAGCCCATGTTTTCCCTCATCCCCGCTTCCCATTGAGCAGCGTCTCAGCTGGCCCTCAGCTGGCAGCATTATGGACGGCTGGGGCCAATTAGTCTTCATCAGCTGGGGCGCTGCCAATGAGGATAAATAGGAGCAGCCTCGATGACTCGGGGCTGCGACATAAACACATTGCTAAGCTGAAGCCCCTTCGTCTGGTGTCAGCTTATACTCCTCTTGCAGCATTCCTGTGTTTGTATCCCGCTGTGAGTATGTACGTCTTGTTACCCCCACGTCCGGTACGAGCTGCTTACCTCTGCGCTGTGCAACCTGTGAGTGTACCTCTGCATGAGTATCTGTGCTCTCCTCATCCCTTATCCCTTACCCAAAATAAACCATCACGACTCACTGGCTTGTCCCTGGCTCTGATTGCCCGGCTCCCTAGAGCCGGATATGACATTGGGGGCAATCACTTTTTCACACAGGGCCATGTAGGTTTGGATTTTTTCCCCTTAATAATAAACACCTTCATTTAAAAATTGCATTTTGTGTTTACTTGTGTTATCTTTGTCTAATACTTAAATTTGTTTGATGATCTGAAATATTTAAGTGTGACAAACACACAAAAAAATGAGAAATCAGGGAGGGGACCAACACTTTTTCACACCACTGTATCTGTTAACTTTTGACAGTTAGTTAAAAAATCCATAGGCCTTACACACATGGACAAAATTGTTGGTACCCCTCTGTTAATGAAAGAAAAACCCACAATGGTCACAGAAATAACTTGAATGACAAAAGTGGTAATAAATAAAAATTCTATGATAATTAACCAATGAAAATCAGACAATGCTTTTGAATTGTGGTTCAACAGAATTACTTTAGAAAACAAACTCATGAAACAGGCCTGGACAAAAATGATGGTACCCCTAGAAAAGATTGAAAATAATGTGACCACAGGGACATGTTCAACCAAGATGTGTCCTCTAATTAACATCACAGGTGTCTACAAACTTGTAATCAGTCAGTCAGCCTATTTAAAGGGTGACAAGTAGTCACTGTGCTGTTTGATGACATGGTGTGTACCACACTAAACATGGACC
Organism: Pholidichthys leucotaenia; assembly: GCA_020510985.1. Classification (NCBI taxonomy): domain Eukaryota; kingdom Metazoa; phylum Chordata; class Actinopteri; order Cichliformes; family Pholidichthyidae; genus Pholidichthys; species Pholidichthys leucotaenia. The sequence continues at coordinate 321,298,905 of CM035838.1, forward strand.
AGAGGAAACAAAGGAGAGCGTTGTCTCAGATTAGAAAGAAAATTATAGACAAGCACGTTAAAGGTAAAGGCTATAAGACCATCTCCAAGCAGCTTGATGTTCCTGTGACTACAGTTGCACATATTATTCAGAAATTTAAGATCCACGAGACTGTAGCCAACCTCCCTGGACGTGGCCGCAGGAGGAAACCTGATGAAAAATGGAAGAGACAGATAATACGAATGGTAACAAAAGAGCCCAGAACAACCTCTAAACACATTCATGGTGAACTCCAAGGTCAAGGTACATCAGTGTCAGATCGCACCATCTGACACTGTGGGAGATGACCAAGGAGGACACCACTGTTGAAAACAAATCATAAAAAAGCCAGACTGGAATTTGTCAAACTGCATGTTGACAAGCCACAAAGCTTCTGGGAGAATGTCCTTTGGACAAACGAGACAAAACTGGAACTTCTTGGCATGGCACATCAGCTCTATGTTCACAGACGCAAAAATGAAGCATACCAAGAAAAGAACACTGTCCCTACTGTGAAACATGAAGGAGGTTCTGTTATGTTCTGGGGCTGCTTTGCTGCATCTGGCACAAGGTGTCTTGAATCTGTGCAGGGTACAATGAAATCTCAAGACTATCAAGGTATTCTAGAGAGAAATGTGCTGCCTAGTGTCAGGCAGCTTGGTCTCAGTCACAGGTCATGGGTCTTGCAACAGGATAATGACCCAAAACACACAGCTAAAAACACCCAAGAATGGCTAAGAGCCAAACATTGGACTATTCTAAAGTGGCCTTCTATGAGCCCTGATCTAAATCCTGTTGAACATCTGTGGAAGGAGCTGAAACATGCCGTCTGGAGAAGGCACCCTTCAAACCTGAGACAACTGGAGCAGTTTGCTCATGAGGAGTGGGCCAAAATACCTGCTGAGAGGTGCAGAAGTCTCATTGACAGTTACAGAAATCATTTGATTGCAGTGATTGCCTCAAAAGGTTGTGCAACAAAATATTAAGTTAAGGGTACCATCATTTTTGTCCAGGCCTGTTTCATGAGTTTGTTTTTTAAAATAATTCTGTTGAACCACAATTCAAAAGCATTGTCTGATTTTCATTGGTTAATTTTCATAGAATTTTTATTTTTTACCACTTTTGTCAGATTCAAGTTATTTCTGTGACCATTGTGGGTTTTTCTTTCATTAACAGAGGGGTACCAACAATTTTGTCCACGTGTGTATTACAACAATCTCTGTGCCTCCCACCAGTGTTATTTTTTATTAATTTCTGATGGCATTGTCACATTTTGCACCTTTTTCATCCAAATAACAAATTAACTTGCATGCAGAACACTTAGGGCCCTATTCTGATGGTCATCCGCGCATTTTTCAGACAGACTTTCCGCTGTGTGCCAGTGTTTTTGTTCATTTCTGTCAGCGCGTTGTCTGTTTTTTACGCCTTGCGTCACGTCATCAAATTACCAGTAGACAGTGTACCCGATATTTGCTCGGAGGAGGCACCTCATTTCAAAGAGGTGTGGCGGCGCAGAACCTACTGCGCATTACTATTATAGTGCATTCCGTGAGAATCTGCTTTTGATCAGGAAAAAGGAGGTCTATTGTCAGAAGCACATTTTTTAATGATATTTCAGTGGCATGTTTTGACATCGCGCAGCTCTGGAACTCAGGAAACGGCATACGCTGGGATCTTGTAACAGTCATAATCGCCTGTCATTTTAATTATATGATGATCACACACTAGCTTTTTTTTAAATTCCATCCACACTCTCATTTTAATTGTGGACTTACCGTTGGTGTTTATAGATTAGGCATTAATGCATGATTTTTTTTTAGGGGAATGAATGAACATGGAGCATGTGTGCCAGTGTGTTCCAGTTTTCATTTTCATTCATTACAGTAAAAAGCTGAAAATTAATTAAAATAAACTATAAAAAAAAATATTTGAAATAGATGTTTCACTGAAAATGTATGAAAAATGTACAACTGGAAAAGGTACAAATTTCATGGGAAGGTAGCAAATTTACAATAAAAAATGTATGAGAAGAAAAAAATGACAACTTCAGGAGAAAAGGTCATAAATTTCTGAGATACAATGCAAAGGTTAAGGAACAGCACTGTAGCAAAGACATTGAGTTGCTAGCTGTTAGCATGCGGCCTACCTATCTCCCGAGGGAATGCTCACACGTGATCTGCATTGTTATTTATGCAAATCCGACGGCGAACGCTGGGACAGTGCGTGACGTCAGCCACTCAGTAACTGGTAGGCTGCAGACAGAACACCCAGATGATCTCCTCCTCATCTCAGGCGATTTTAACCATATTTCACTGTTTCCCATTCTACCCACGTTTCCCAGTATGTCACATGCCACACTAGAGACAATAAAACACTGGATTTATTCTACGCAAACACTAAGGAGGCATACACCTCATCACAACTCCCCCCACTCGGGAGATAGGATCACAACTTGGTTCATCTCTTGCCGATGTACAAACCCCTAGTGCACAGACAACCTCCGGTCATGCGCACAGTGAAGTTATGGTCTGAGGAGGCAATGGACACTCTAAAGGACTGCTTTGAAACCACTGCCTGGGAGCAGCTCTGCGATCCACATGGTGAGGACATCGATGGCCTCACTCACACCATCACGGACTACATCAGCTTCTGTGTGGACAACACCGTACCCACCAAGACCATACGGTGTTGCTCGAACAACAGATCCTGGATCAACCCTGAGATAAAAAACACTTCTGAGAGAGAAGAAGAGGGTCTTCAGGTCGGGGAACAGGGAGATGCTGAAGTCCGTACAGAGGGAGCTGAGGAGGAAGATCAGAGAAGGCAAGGACAGCTTCAGGAAGAAGATGGAGGACAAGCTGCAACAGAGCGACATCAGTGTGGTCTGGAGAAACCTTAAAACCATCTCAGGGCTCCAGAATACCTCCTCCCAGGCCATAGGGGGCAAGGAGTGGGCGAACAATCTGAATCTGTTTTTTAATAGGTTTGACCAACCGCCCTCCCCCCCGACTGCACAACAACCACTGCTGCTTCTAAAGACATCGAGTCCTGCTGCCCACACCCCACTCCACCAACACCCCCCCACTCCCAACACACAGCCCCCCAACATGACCCTCGCTAAGACCCAGGTGAGGACGGAGCTGAGAAAGATCAAGGCAAGGAAGGCGTCGGGACCGGACGGCATCAGCGCAAAGCTCCTCAAGTCCTGTGCAGATCAGCTGTGTGGGATTGTGGAGCACATCTTCAACCTGAGCCTGAAGCTGGGGAGGGTACCACAGTTGTGGAAAACATCTTGTGTGGTACCTGTACCAAAGACTTCCCACCCCATAGACCTGAACAGCTACAGGCCAATGGCCCTGACGTCCCACATGATGAAGACCCTGGAGAGACTGCTCCTTGCTCACCTCCACCCCCTGGTGGGACCAGCGATGGATCCACTCCAGTTCGCCTACCAGCATGGCATTGGGGTGGAGGATGCAGTGATCTTCCTCCTTCACCGTTCTCTGTCCCACCTGGAGAAGCCCGGGAATGCAGTGAGGATCATGTTCTTTGACTTCTCCAGTGCTTTCAACACCATCCAACCGATGATCCTGAAGGACAAGCTGCTGTGCGCAGGGGTGGACCAGCACCTGTCATCATGGATCCTGGACTACCTCACTAACCGGCCACAGTTTGTGAGAACCCGGGACTGTGTGTCCAACACGATCATCGGTAGCACAGGGGCCCCCCAGGGAACGGTTTTGGCTCCCTTCCTGTTTACCCTTTATACTGCGGACTTCTCACACAACACAACACACCGCCATCTACAGAAGTTCTCTGACGACTCTGCAATCGTCGGCCTCATCTCCAACGGAGATGAAGCTGAGTACAGAGGACTTATCCAGGACTTCGTGGACTGGTGCCATGGGAGCTGCCTCCAGATCAACGCAAGGAAAACTAAGGAGCTGGTGGTGGACTGCCGCAGGCAAGGACAACACCTCACAGCACCAGTAAACATACAGGGAACAGACATCGAGATGGTGACATCCTACAAGTACCTGGGTGTTCATCTTAACAATAAACTGGGCTGGTCACACAATACCAACGCACTCTACAAGAAGGGACAGCGCAGGCTGCTCCTACTGAGGAGACTCAGGTCTTTTGGTGTACAAGGGGCGCTGCTGAAGACATTCTACGACACGGTGGTGGCATCAGCCATCACTTTTGGAGTGGTCTGCTGGGGCAGTGGCATTACAGCAGCCGATAGGAAGAGACTGAACAAACTGATCAAGAAAGCTAGCTCTGTCCTGGGGCAGCGCCCTGACCCAGTGGAGGAGATAGGAGAGATAAGGATGGTGGCTAAACTGTCATCTCTGCTGGAGTCCGAGTCCCACCCTATGCAGGACATACTGAACGCACTGAGGAGTTCATTGAGCAGCAGACTACATCATCCTAGGTGCGCAACCGAGAGGTTTCGCAGGTTCTTCCTACCTACGGCAGTCAGACTGTATAACCTAAGCAGGGCTGCTCGCAGAGATAGCAAAAAAAAACGTGACGACCTAATAGTACTGAATGCAAAAGACGCAATAGACTTACACAATGGTCCCCTCCAGTATATAGATAGATAGATAGATAGATAGATAGATAGATAGATAGATAGATAGATAGATAGATAGATAGATAGATAGATAGATAGATAGATAGTTTATTTCGAACACAAAAAATATAACAAAAAACAAGCAAATAGCAAATGCAATAAAGTTACAGTATACACTGTTCGAAAGGGAGAAGGAAGAAGTGAACACTTATTAATTCCAACTCCTCTTTTCCGTCGATACACCCATGTGAATTTTATACAAATTACTACCTTTAATACCCCAAGTAAACAATTTACTGTATTTTTTACAGATCAACATTAACACCTGTCCATTCTAACATACAATGAAGTCCATATATCAAAACCAGTCTCAAACGACACAGATACACAAAGTGCTGTCCCACCCACCATTCCATAGTGTCCCATAATGTCCCAGAGTGAACATAATGAATCGTACATATAAATTCTACCCTTCTAACATATATCCTTCCAACAAATGGTGCTTATACCTCTTTTTAAATTGATTTCTGTTTGTACATAGTTTCAGTTCCGGCTCCAGACTGTTCCACAAATCCACCCCACAGACAGATATGCACATACTTTTCTTGGTTGTAGGTATCTTGGGTTTTGTGAAGTTTAAGTCTCCTCTCAAATTATGATCATTGTCTCTTTTTTTAAATATTTTTTGTATATTAGTTGGGAGTTGATTGTTAATTGCCCTGTACATTACTTGTGCTGTCTTAAATTTAACTAAATCGATGAACTTTATGACATGTGACTTCAAGAACAACGAATTGGTATGGTCTCTATATCCTGCATTGTTTTTTATCCTTATAGCTCTTTTTTGTGATGTGCATATTGCTTGTAGGTTGGTCTTGTAGGTGTTTCCCCAGACTTCTACACAGTAGTTAAGATAAGGTAAAAACAATGAATTGTACAATAAGACCAATGATTTATAGTCCAAGATGTGTCTTGTCTTCCCCAGTATGCCTATACATTTTGCTAATTTAGCCCGGATGTGACTGATGTGAGGTTTCCAGCAGATTTTACTGTCTAGCGTCACCCCCCAGAAACTTATTTTCCTGTACTGTTTGTATTCTGGTATCATCTATCGTTATCATTATTTCATGATTTATTTTATAATTTCCAAACACCATAATCTTTGTTTTTTTTAGATTTAGAGATAATTTATTTTTGTTGAACCACTGCGTTAATTTTTCCATTTCAGTTGTGACCACCTCTAAAACCTGCTGCAAATTCTCACCAGTGCAAAGGATATTTGTGTCATCCGCAAACAAAATAAATTTCAGAATTTTTGATACCTGGTATATGTCATTTATATACAAGATAAAGAGTTTGGGTCCCAAAACTGACCCCTGGGGCACACCACAAGTGATGTCCATGCAGGGTGATTTGTGCTCTCCAATTTGTACAAATTGTTGTCTGTTACTTAAATAACTTTCCACCCAACTCAGTCCTACCCCTCTTATCCCATACCTTTCCAGTTTCCTTAGTAGTATTCTGTGGTCAATGGTGTCAAAAGCTTTCTTTAAGTCTATAAATACTCCTACAGCAACCTTATTTTTGTCTATACAACTAGTAATTTCTTCTGTAAGTTCGATCAGTGCCAAAGATGTAGATTTATCTGCTCTAAAACCATACTGGCTATCTGTAAGGAGGTTGTGTTTTTCAATGAAATCATCCAGTCTCTTAGTGAATATTTTTTCAAGTATTTTGGAGAATTGTGAGAGTAAAGAGACTGGCCTGTAATTTGTGAAGCAATGACTGTCTCCTGTTTTGTAAAGAGGTGTTACTTTTGCTATTTTCATTTTGTCTGGAAATGTACCAGTTTGAAATGACAGGTTACAGATGTGGGTGAGTGGCTTAACAATTCCCTCAATTACTTTTTTCACTATTGTCATGTCAATTTCATTCCAGTCCGTTGATTTTTTGTTCTTAAATTTACTCACAGTCTCGATAATTTCCTTTTCAGTAACTGCACCCAAAAAGATTGTGTTTGGGTTTCTATCCTCTATTTCATTCACAGAACCACTGTGGTTTGTTTCCGGAGTCACTATTGATTTTGCTAATCCAGGACCAACGTTTACAAAAAATTTATTGAAACCACTGACCACATCTTCCATATTATTAATCAAACTGTCGTTTTCGATAAAATATTCTGGATAATTTGCATACTTAGGACGATTACTAATAATCCCCTTGAGTACTTGCCATATTCCTCTTGTGTTATTTTTGTTATCCTCTAGTATTCTGTTGTAATATTCTTTCTTACAGGTCCTCATTATAGTGGTAAGCTTATTTTTATATCTTTTATATTTGATCTCAGCTTCCACCATTCTGCATTTAATGAATTGTTTATATAATGTATTCTTCTTTTTACACGCATTTATTAACCCCTTGGTGATCCAAGGAATATTTTTTTTTGTTGTCTGTCACTGTATTGTTTTATAGGACAGTATTTATTGTACAATGATTGAAATATTTGTAAAAATTTATCATATGCTCTATTTATGTCATTTTCATCATAAACTATCCTCCAATCTTGTATTAATAATTCCTTTGTCAGTAAATACATTGATTCTTCGGTTCTTATTCTTTTATATTTAATATTTTTGGTATACTTTTCCTTCCTATAATCACATTGATAGACAACAAAAATCGGCAGGTGGTCGCTGATATCATTCAATAAAAGCCCACTCCTGATATTATTTTCCATAATGTTTGTGAATATGTTATCTATTAGTGTGGCACTGTGCGACGTGATTCTGCTAGGTCCTGTAATTGTTGGATGTAAGCCCATGCTGTACATTGTGTTGATAAATTCTTCTGTCAAACTATGTTGTTTTGAGTTCATCAGATCTATATTGAAATCCCCACAGATGAACATAACTTTATGAGTTAGTTTTGCGTACATTTTTTCCATCCAGTCCTTAAATAAGTCAATGTTTGATCCAGGTGTTCTATATACACAGCTCACTACTACATTCTTCACATTGTCCAGACAGATTTCTATTGTAATACATTCAAATAATTCATCCACAGTTACTGACAGATTTTCAACAACCTTGTATTTCAAGCTCTTGTCAACATAAATTGCAACTCCTCCTCCTTTTTTCACTTTTCTATTTATATAATTTAATTCATAGCCATCCATGGTAAAATCCACTCCTTTCTCTTCACTGAGCCACGTCTCTGATATTGCCACAATATTGAATGGCTCTTTAAACTGATTTAAATAATCTTTAATGTTATTAAAGTTTGCATATACAACTAGGACAGTATCAGTCGCTACGGAGGGTGACAATATGTATGGGTACATATTCATACTATGTAGGATAACTAAGTAGACGGTTATGCTGTTTATTCCATCTCGCTACAATGCTTCGCACTTTGTATATATATTTATATATTGATGTGTATGTATGTATATCCACTGCTCTTATTTATATCTTCCGTATCTTCTAATTATTGCTCTGAGTGTTGCTATCCCTGTGCTGTTGCAATCCTGGAATTTCCCCATTGTGGGACTAATAAAGGCTTATCTTATCTTATCTTATCTTAAATTCGAGAGAGAAGACCTCACACTTCTATAAGCGGCAAATATTTGGTTTAGATCATGTTTAGAAATGAGAACTGAGAAAGTCTTATATTTCCAAGTATTAGTATCAAACTTACGACAAAGGAAGAAAAACTGGTATTTCTGAGTAAAAAACATCATGCATTTATAAGAAAAAACTATCTAACTTTTCCATAAATACAATCCCCACCCCCCACCCCCAAAAAAAGTTGGAAAAAAAAAGTTGAAGAATTATAATTAAAAGCTGATTTCTAAGACAACTGCATCATATATAAAAGGAAAATACATTTTGTGGCTCCATGCAGATTTTTAGGGCAAAATTTGCTCTCACTGGCTCTTTTCATAGTAGAGGCTGCAGACCCCAGACTACACCATCATAATAGCGCCCCACGAAGTCAAAACTGTTCAATATTATTTAAAAAAAATCTTCTAATTGTATGAAAAATACCTTTGTATATCCAAATTTATACTGGGTGTGATCCACATCGATGGAAGACAGCAGTTTCTCTGAGGCCTTCTTGCTGTCGATAAACTGGCCCTCAGGGATCGCACTGGCATTCAGAATCCGGTATCTGTCGCACACATAAGGTAGGTTCAAGTAGCTTGTAGTGGTTGTTCAAAAGAAACAAAAGGAAAACACATGATTGTTACCTTTGCCTGAAATCTCCATAAAGGATCCTGCTGGGGAATCCTTTCCTACAGATTCGGATACCTTCCAGCACGCCATTACACCGCAGCTGGTGAAGGACCAGATGGTGATCCATGGATCCTGCAGCATATTGTAAAAAAAAAAAATTTCCTCTCAGGTTAACTACAAATGACATAGCTTAATTTTGTTGTCTAAATGTAATTTTTGTACCTGGTGTCCTGGTCTCATTTGGAATAATGCATCTCACAAAGTGTGGATGTGTAGACCTGAGGTTGGCCATCAGTTTGTTCAGGTTCTCCTGCAGCAGTTAAACACATACTAGTGTCTGAGAGATGAACTGAAAATAAATGAGACAGACAACAGCTTCATAAAAAAAGATATCTGTTATGTAAAGACAAGCATGATAAGGCGGCAAATGCATATGTGCTTTATGTAGTGCCTGAGTGCAACTTTTAGAAGCAACACTCTTGATTTTAACATAAAACAAAACCTTTGAAGAGTAATTCAAAGGCACTTTCAGTCTATTGATGTTGTGAACAGGTGCTATAAAAAAATAATTGATAATAGCAGATGGAGGTAAAGTACAGGTAAAGTGTTTTCCTTCTGCAACGCAGAACAAGTTCTTGCTACTCTTGTACAGGGCCTGAAGAGCCAACAGTAATATAACAGATGCCTGTTATTCCTGAAAGATGCAGTCAAATGCCTTCTCCAAGTCCACAAAACTGGGCAATCTCTGACCGCATACTCAAGGAGGTACAGAGTTGATCTGTTCTTCCATAACCAGGAGAAAACATTAACACTGATCCTCTTGAATCCAATGTTCGTCTCATGGTTGGACTCTCCCCTCTAGCACCCAGGGCACAGATCTTTCCAGGGATCAGGGATTAATAGCTGGAGCATGTATTCAAGGCCTCTTTCTTAAGGAAGGGGCCATGAACCACCAACCCAGGATGCCACATGATACTGAGGAGGAATATCAACTTGGTCTCTCTTTTCATGGTGCACTGTTGATAAGTCCTACACATCGGCTAGGAGGAATTTTAGCCCATTCCTCCATACAGAACAGCTTCAACTCTTGGATGTTGGTGGGTTTCCTTGCATGAACTGCTTGCTTCAGGTCCTTCCACAACATCTCAATTGGATTAAGGTCAGAACGTTGACTTGGCCTTTCCAAAACATCAAATTTATTCTTCTTTAACCATTCTTTGGTAGAACAACTTGTGTGCTTAGGATCGTTGTCTTGCTTTATGACCAACTTTCTCTTGAGATTCAGTTCATGAATGTTGGTGGGTTTCCTTGCATGAACTGCTTGCTTCAGGTCCTTCCACAACATCTCAATTGGATTAAGGTCAGAACTTTGACTTGGCCTTTCCAAAACATCAAATTTATTCTTCTTTAACCATTCTTTGGTAGAACAACTTGTGTGCTTAGGATCGTTGTCTTGCTTTATGACCAACTTTCTCTTGAGATTCAGTTCATGGACAGATGTCCTATTTTTCTTTAGTATTTGCTGGTATAATTCAACATTCATTGTTCCATCAATGATGGCAAGCTGTACTGGCCTAGATGCAGCAAAATAGGCCCAAACCATGATACTACCACCACCATGTTTCATAGATGGGATAAGGTTCTTATGCTGGAATCCAGTGTCTTCCTTTCTCTAAACATAATGCTTCTCATTAAAAAGTTCTATTTTGGCCTCAGCGGTCCAGAAGACATTTTTCCAATAGCCTTCAGGCTTGTCCATGGGATCTTTAGTAAACTGCAGATGAGTATCAACAACCCTTTTTCTGAGGTCCTCAGAAATCACCTTTGTTTGTGCCATGATACACTGACATAAATGTCTTGACACTTTGATAGATATTCAAATAAAATATTCCTTAAATAAATTGGGGTGCCCACTCACACCTGATTGTCATCCATTGATTGAAAACACCAGACTCTAATTTCCCCTTCGTATTATCTGCTAATCCTAGAGGTTCACAAACTTTTGCCACTCACAGATATGTAATATTGGATCATATTCCTCAATAAATAAATGAAAAAGTATTTTTGTCTCACTTATTTAACTGGGTTCTCTTTATCTACTTTTAGGACTTTAAGTCCTAAAAGTGAAAATTGATGATGTTTTAGGTCATATATGCAGAAATGTTGAAAATTCTAAAGGATTCACAAACTTTCAAGCACCATTGTAACTGCGAGTCTGCACTCTGCACAAAATAGCTTGATTTGTCCAGAGTGGTAGATACTGTCAGGAACACTGAAAAGTATTTCTTTGACATCTGACATTTTGTTCTTTCAAGACAAAACGTGCTGTGATTGATATTGAGCATCCTTTCATGTAAACTACTCTTGAATTAGGCAAACAGGAAAAGGAAGGATTAATCTGAGTAAAGTGTAGAAAGTGGCTCTGTGTTAAGTATTTGCTGACCTTTATGTTTTGAAATCTCTGATCACTGTTTTCAAATGTCAACGTGTTTTAAGTTTTAGAGGCTCAGTGAAGTAATTTAAAGGCAGAAAATTGGTTAAGTTAAAAAAAAATGCACAAGTAGAAAAAAAAAGTGTTTTATAGTCACCTAATCTAACCTCATACAGTGGTGTGAAAAAGTGTTTGCCCCTTTCCTTATTTCTCATTTTTTTGTATGTTTGTCACACTTAAATGTTTGAGATCATCAAACAAATTTAAATATTAGACAAAGATAACACAAGTAAACACAAAATGGAGTTGTTAAATGAAGGTGTTTATTATTAAGGGGAAAAAAAAATCCAAACTGACATGGCCCTGTGTGGAAAATTGCCCCCCCCCCCCCATTAAGACATAAATCAACTGTGGTTTATCACATCGTTGGAAAGCTGAGTTCAGTTTCTCTAGCCACACCCAGGCCTATTACTGCCACACCTGTTCTCAACAATGAAATCACTTAAATAGGATCTGCCTGACAAAGTGAAGTAGACCAAAAGATCCTCAAAAGCTAGACATCATGCTGCAAACCAAAGAAATTCAGGAACAAATGAGAAACAAAGCAACTGAGATCTATCAGTCTGGAAAAGGTTATAAAGTAATTTCTAAAGCTTTGGGACTCCAGTGAACCACAGTGAGAGCTACTATCCACAAATGGCGAAAGCATGAAACAGTGGTGAACCTTCCCAGGAGTGGCCGGCTAACAAAATTACCCCAAGAGCGCAGTGACAACTCATCCAAGAGGTCACAAAAGACCCCACAACAACATCCACAGAACTGCAGGCTTCACTTGCCTCAGTTAAGGTCAGTGACTCCACCATAAGAAAGAGACTGAGCAAAAATGGCCTGCATGGCAGAGTTCCAAGACGAAAACCACTGCTGAGCAAAAAGAACATAAAGACTTGTCTCAGTTTTGCCAGAAAACATCTTGATGATCCCCAAGACTTTTGGGAAAATACTCTGTGGACTGACGAGACAAAAGATGAACATCTGGAAGGTGTGTGTCCCATCACATCCGGCGTAAAAGTAACAGAGAAAAGGAACATCACACCAACCGTAAAATATGGTGGTGGTAGTGTGACGTGTGGGGCTGTTTTGGTGCTTCAGGACTTGGAAGACTTGCTGTGGTAAATGGAACCATGAATTCTGCTGTCTACCAAAAACTCCTGAAGGAGAATGTCCAGCCATCTGTTTGTGACCTCAACCTGAAGCACACTTGGGTTCTGCAGCAAGAAAATGAACAAAAACACACCAGCAAGTCCACCTCTGGATGGCTTAAGAAAAATAAAATGAAGACTTTGGAGTGGCCTAGTCAAAGTCCTGACCTGAATCCCATTAAGATACTGTGGCATGACCTTAAAAAGATGGTTCATGCTCGAAAACCCTCCAATGTGGCTGAATTACAACAATTCTGCAAAGATGAGTGGGCCAAAATTCCTCCACAGCACTGTAAAAGACTCATTGCCAGTTATCGCAAACGCTTGATTGCAATTGTTGCTGCTAAGGGTGGCCCAACCAGTTATTAGGGTTAGGGGGCAATCATTTTTTCACACAGAGCCATGTAGGTTTGGATTTTTTTCCCTTAATAATCCATCCAACTTCTGCCACTTTTCCGGAGGTCCAGGTCGCGGAGGCAGCAGTTCAAGCAGAGAAGCCCAGACTTCCGTCTCCCCACCCACCTGCTCCAGCTCTTCAGAGAGGATACCAAAGTTTTCCCAGACCAGCTGGGAGACACAGTCTCTCCAGCGAGTCCTGGGTCTGCCCTGGGGTCTTCTCCAAGAGGGACTTGCCCGAAACACCTCAAGTGGGAGGCGTCCAGGAGGCATCCTGATCAGATGCCCATACCACCTCAACTGGCTCCTTTCAATGTGGAGGAGCAGCGGTTCTACTCTGAGCCTCTCCCGGATGACTGAGCTCCTCACCCTCTCACCGAGGGTGAGTCCAGCAATCCTACGAAGAAAGCTAATTTCAGCCACTTGTATCCACAATCTTGTTCTTTTGGTCATTACCCAAAGCTCATGACCATAGGTGAGGATAGGAAGGTAGATTGACTTGTAAATTGACAGCTTTGCCTTAGAGCTTAGCTCCCTCTTCACCACAACAGACCGGTACAATGCCCGCATCACTGCAGATGCTGCTCCGATCTGTCTATCAATCTCTTGCTCCATTCTCCCCTCACTCGTGAATAAGACCCCAAGATTCTTAAACTCCTCCACTTGGGGCAGGATCTTGTCCCCCACCTGGAGAGGACAAACCCCCTTTTTCTGGCTGAGGACCATGGACTCGGACTTGGATGTGCTGATTGTCATCCCAGCCACTTCACACTCAGTGGCAAACCGTCCCAGTAAGACTTGTACGTCATTGCTGGATGAAGCCAGCAGGACATCATCTGCAAACAACAGAGATGAGATCCTGTGGTCACCAAGCACGACACCCTCCATTCCGTGGCTGCACCTAGAAATCCTGTCCATAAAAATTATGAACAGGATTGCTGACAAAGGGCAGCCCTGGCGGAGTCCAACTCTCACTGGGAATGAGTCCGACCGAGTGTTGGCAATACGAACCAAACTCTCACAACAGTCATACAGAGACCGAACAGCTCGTAACAACAAGCCCGATACCCCATACTCCCGAAGCACCCCCCACAAAAAAACTACGAGGGACGCGGTCAAATGCCTTCTCCAAACCCTCGAGGATTCTCAAGAGGCTAAAGAGCTGGTCCAATGTGCCACAGCCAGGACGAAAACCACATTGCTCCTCCTGAATCTGAGGTTTGACCAACGGTGGGACTCTACTCTCCAGTACCTTGGTATAGACCTTCCCAGGGAGGTTGAGGAGTGTGATCCCTCTGAATTTGGAGCACACTTTCCGGTCCCCTTTTTTGAAGAGAGGAACCACAACCCCAGTTTGCCAAGCCAAAGGTACTGCCCCCAACCTCCAAGCAATGTTGCAGAGGCGTGTCAACCATGACAGCCCTACAACCTCCAGGGCCTTGAGGTACTCAGGGTGAATGTCGTCCACCCCCGGGGCCCGGCCACCAAAGAGATTTTTAATAACCTTGGCGACCTCAGCCCCTGTGATAGGCGAGTCGTTCCCCTCGTCCACAAGTCCTGCTTCCTCTGTGGAAGCCGTGGGACTGGGATTGAGGAGCTCTTTGTAGTATTCCTTCCTCCGCCCAACGATATCCCCAGTTTAAGTCAATAGTGCTCCATCTGCACCATACACAGTGTGGACAGACAGCTGCTCCCCCCTCCTGAGCCGCCAGATAGTTTGCCAGAATCTCCTCGAGGCCAACCGAAAGTCTTGTTTCATGACCTCAGTGAACTCCTCCCATACCCAAGTTTTTGCTTCAGCAACCACCCGAGCTGCACTCCACTTGGCCTGCTGGTACACCTCAGCTGCTTCAGGAGTCCCACAAGTCAACCAAGCTTGATAGGACTCCTTCTTCAGCTTAATGGCCCCCACGAGATGCCCCGACAACCATGCGGCCGCAACTCTGGGCAGCCACTTCAACAATGGAGGTGGAGAACATGGCCCATTCAGACTCCATTTCTCTAGACTCCCTTGGAATGTGATTGAAGTTCTTCCGGAGGTGGGAGCTGAAGACCTCTCGGACAGGGACCTCAGCCAGACATTCCCAGCACACCCTCACTATACGTTTGGGTCTACCAGGTCTGAATGGCATCCTCCCCTGCCATTGGCTCCAACTCACCACCAGGTGGTGATCCAGTTGACAGCTCTGCACCTCTCTTTACCAGAGGGTCCAAGACATACGGTCACAGGTTTGATGACACAATAACAAAATCGATCCTCAATCTGCAGCCTAGGGTGTTCTGGTGCCAGGTGCACATATGGACACCCTTATGCTTGAACATGGTGTTCGTGATGGACAAACTGTGGTTAGCACAGAAGTCCAATAACTGAACACCACTCGGGTTCAAATCGAACAGACCGTTCCTCCCAATCACCCCCTTCCAGGTTTCACTGTCATTACCCACATGTGCATTGAAGTCCCCCAGTAGGATAATTGAGTCTCCAAGAGGAGCACTCTCCAGCACTCCAGTCAGAGACTCCAAAAAGGGTGGGTACTCTGAACCACAATTTGGTGCATTGGCACAAATGATAGTCAGGACCCATTTCCCAACCCGAAGGCACAGGGAAACAACCCTTTCGTCCACTGGGGAAAACTCTAATATTGAGGCAGCAAGGTGGGGGGATACAAGAATACCCATCCCTGCTCGTCACCTTTCATCCGGGGCAACTCCAGAGTAGGCCAAGCTCCAGCCCCTCTCCAGGAGACTGGTTCTGGAACCGGAGCTGTGTGTTGAGGTGAGGCCGACTATATCTAGCCGGTATCTCTCAACTTCATGCACCAGCTCAGGCTCCTTCCACACCAGAGAGGTGACATTCCACGATCCAAAAGCCAGTTTAGGAAGCTTGGGATCAGACCACCAAGGTCTCCGCCTTTGACCGCCACCTGATCCACATAGCACTGGATCCCCATCGTCCCTCCTGCAGGTGGTGAGCCTACTGGAGGGTGGACCCATGAAACTCCTTCAGGCAGAGCCCGGCCGGGTCCCATGGGCGGAAACCTGGCCACCAGACGCTAGCCATCGAGCCCCTCTCCCAGGCCTGGCTCAAGGTTGGGGCCCCGGTAACCCCATACCGGGCGGGGTACACTGAATCCTTGTTCTAGCATTCATCATGAGAGTCTGTTGGATCGTTCTTAGTCTGGCCCTTCACCCAGGACCAGTTTGTCTTGGATGACCCTACCAGAGGCAAATTGCCCCGGACAACATAGCTTCTGGGATCACTAGGGCACGCAAACCTCCCACCACGATAAGGTGATGATCCATGAGGGGTCCCTTAATAATTTCATAATTTAAAAATTAAATGCGGTTTGTTAAATATTAGGTCTCTAACTCCCAAGTCTCTGCTAGTCCATGATCTGTTAATTGATCATCAGATTGATTTACTATCCCTTACAGAGACTTGGTTAGGGCAAGAAGATTATGTTGGTTTAAATGAATCAACTCCCTCTGGTTATTTAAACTGTCTAAATCCCAGAAGTTCTGGTCATGGAGGAGGAGTAGCAACAATTTACCATTCCAAATTACTAGTTAATGTAAAGCAAAAACATGTTTTAATTCCTTTGACGGCCTGGTCCTCAGTATTGGGCATTTTATCAATTTTAAGTTAAACCCAATTTTATTTGCCATAGTTCATCGTTGGAGCACACCCTCCGGTCCCCTTTTTTGAAGAGAGGAACCACCACCCCGGTTTGCCATGCCAAAGGCACTGCCCCCGACCTCCACGCAATGTTGCAGAGGCGTGTCAACCATGACAACCCAACAACATCCAGGGCCTTGAGGTACTCGGGGCGAATCTCGTCCACCCCCGGGGCCCGGCCACCAAGGAGATTTTTAACCACCTTGGCGACCTCAGCCCCTGTGATAGGCGAGTCATCCCCCTCGTCCCCAAACCCTGCTTCCTCTGTGGAAGGCGTATCAGTGGGATTGAGGAGATCCTCGAAGTATTCCTTCCACCGCCCGACGATATCCCCAGTTGAAGTCAACAGTGTCCCATCCGCACCATACACAGTGTGGACGGGGAGCTGCTTTCCCCTCCTGAGCCGCCGAACAGTTTGCCAGAATCTCTTTGAAGCCGACCGAAAGTCTTGTTCCATGGCCTCACCGAACTCCTCCCATACCCGGGTTTTTGCTTCAGCAACCACCCGAGCTGCACTCCGCTTGGCCTGCCGGTACACCTCAGCTGCTTCGGGAGTCCCACAAGCCAACCAAGCTTGATAGGACTCCTTCTTCAGCTTAATGGCCCCCCTCACCACTGGTGTCCACCACTTGGTTCGGGGGTTGCCACCACGAGATGCACCGACCACCTTGCGGCCGCAGCTCTGGGCTGCCGCTTCAACAACAGAGGTGGAGAACATGGCCCATTCAGACTCCATGTCTCCAGACTCCCTCGGAATGTGGTTGAAGTTCTTCCGGAGGTGGGAGTTGAAGACCTCCCGGACAGGGGCCTCAGCCAGACGCTCCCAGCACACCCTCACTATACGTTTGGGTCTACCAGGTCTGAATGGCTTCCTCCCCTGCCATCGGATCCAACTCACCACCAGGTGGTGATCAGTTGACAGCTCTGCACCTCTCTTTACTCGGGTGTCCAAGACATACGGTCGCAGGTCTGATGATACGATAACAAAATCGATCATCGACCTGCGGCCTAGGGTGTCCTGGTGCCAGGTGCACATATGGACACCCTTATGCTTGAACATGGTGTTCGTTATAGACAGACTGTGGTTAGCACAGAAGTCCAATAACTGAACACCACTCGGGTTCAGATCGGGCAGGCCGTTCCTCCCAATCACCCCCCTCCAGGTTTCACTGTCGTTGCCCACGTGCGCATTGAAGTCCCCCAGTAGGACAATGGAGTCTCCAGGAGGAGCACCCTCCAGCACCCCAGTCACAGACTCCAAAAAGGGTGGGTACTCTGAAACATCATTTGGTGCATAGGCACAAATGATGGTCAGGACCCGTTTCCCAACCCGAAGGCGCAGGGAAGCAACCCTTTCGTCCACCGGGGAAAACTCCAATATAGAGGCAGCAAGGTGGGGCGATACAAGAATACCTACCCCTGCTCGTCGCCTCTCGCCCGGGGCAACTCCAGAAAAGGCCAAGCTCCAGCCCCTCTCCAGGAGACTGGTTCCGGAACCGGAGCTGTGTGTTGAGGTGAGGCCGACTATATCTAGCCGGTATCGCTCAATCTCGTACACCAGCTCAGGCTCCTTCCCCACCAGAGAGGTGACATTCCACGTACCAAAAGCCAGTTTAGAAAGCTTGGGATCAGTCCGCCAAGGTCTCCGCCTTTGACTGCCACCTAATCCACATAGCACCGGACTTCCATGATCCCTCCTGCAGGTGGTGAACCTACTGGAGGGCGGACCCATGTAACTCCTTCGGGCTGAGCCCGGCCGGGTCCCATGGGTGGAAACCCGGCCACCAGACGCTAGCCTTCGAGCCCCTCCCCCAGGCCTGGCTCCAGGGTGGGGCCCCGGTAACCCCATACCGGGCGGGGTACACTGAATCCTTGATATACAATTTATCATGAGAGTCTGTTGGATCGTTCTTCGTCTGGCCCTTCACCCAGGACCAGTTTGTCTTGGGAGACCCTATCAGAGGCAAATTGCCCCGGACAACATAGCTCCTGGGATCACTGGGGCACGCAAACCCCCCCACCACGATAAGGTGACGATCCATGAGGGGATCGTCACCTTATCGAGCCTTATTCCCAGCCTCCCTGGGAAGGTCTATGCCAAGGTACTGGAGAGGAGAGTCCGGCCGTTGGTCGAACCTCGGATTCAGGAGGAGCAATGTGGTTTTCGTCCTGGCCGTGGCACATCGGACCAGCTCTTTACCCTCTCGAGAATTCTTGAGGGTTCGTGGGAGTTTGCCCAACCAGTTTACATGTGTTTTGTGGACTTGGAGAAGGCATTTGACCGCGTCCCTCGTGGATTTTTGTGGGGGGTGCTTCGGGAGTATGGGGTATCGGGCTTGTTGTTACGAGCTATTCGGTCTCTGTACGACCGTTGTGAGAGTTTAGTTCGCATTGCCAACACTCGGTCGGAGTCATTCCCAGTGAGAGTTGGACTCCGCCAGGGCTGCCCTTTGTCACCGGTCCTGTTCATAATTTTTATGGACAGGATTTCTAGGCGCAGCCAGGGAATGGAGGGTGTCATGCTTGGTGACCACAGGATCTCATCTCTGTTGTTTGCAGATGATGTTGTCCTGTTGGCTTCATCCAGCAATGACCTACAGCTCTTGCTGGGACGGTTTGCCGCTGAGTGTGAAGCGGCTGGGATGAGAATCAGCACCTCCAAGTCCGAGTCCATGGTCCTCAGCCGGAAAAAGGTGGATTGTCCTCTCCGGGTTGGGGACAGGCTCCTGCCCCAAGTGGAGGAGTTTAAGTATCTTGGGGTCTTGTTCACGAGTGAGGGGAAAATGGAGCGAGAGATCGACAGACGGATTGGAGCAGCATCTGCAGTGATGCGGACGTTGTACCGGTCTGTTGTGGTGAAGAGGGAGCTTAGTTCTAAGGCAAAGCTGTCGATTTACCAGTCAATCTACGTTCCTACTCTCACCTATGGTCACGAGCTTTGGGTAATGACCGAAAGAACGAGATCGCGGATACAAGCGGCTGAAATGAGCTTTCTCCGTAGGATTGCTGGACTCACCCTCAGAGATAGGGTGAGGAGCTCAGTCATCCGGGAGAGGCTCAGAGTAGAACCGCTGCTCCTCCACATTGAAAGGAGTCAGTTGAGGTGGTATGGGCATCTGATTAGGATGCCTCCTGGACGCCTCCCACTTGAGGTGTTTCAGGCACGTCCCACTGGGAGGAGACCCCGGGGCAGACCTAGGACTCGGTGGAGAGACTATGTCTCCCAGCTAGTCTGGGAACGCCTTGGTATCCCCTCTGAAGAGCTGGAGCAGGTGGCTGGGGAGAGGGAAGTCTGGGCTTCTCTGCTTGAACTGCTGCCTCCGCGACCCGGACCTCCGGAAAAGCGGTAGAAGATGGATGGATGGATGGATAGTTCATCGTCCTCCCTCAGCCTACTCAGAGTTTTTATCCGAATTTGCCAATTCTTAGCTGATTTAGTGCTGAAATCAGATAGAATAATTATAGTAGGGGACTTTAATATACATGTAGATGTAGATAGTGATTGCCTTAATATGGCATTTAATTCAATATTAGACTCGATGGGGTTTTCTCAGAAAGTAGGAAATTCTACCCATTATCTCCACTACACGTTGGACCTTGTTCTGACATATTGCATAGAAACAGAAAATCTGGGTGTGTCTCCTCATAACCCTGTACTGTCAGAACATTGTCTGTTTACCTTTGATTTTTACTATTTCTGACTATTTGGCTCCGAAAGAAAAATATTACTACAGTGCATGCCTCTCAGATGATGTTGCTACCAAATTTATGCAGATTGTTTCCTCTATGCCACATGTCAACACAATGGAAATAAGCTATAGATAGCTTGCTCCTTCTGTAATTGATAGCATGGTAGATAGTGTTACAGCTTCTCTGCATCAGACTCTAGACATGGTGGCCCCTTTAAAAAAGAAAAAGTCTAATCAGAGGTTTCTAACTCCTTCGTTCAACACAGAAACTCGTAGCTTAAAACAGAAGACTCATCAATTAGAAAGAAAATGGCGCTCCACTAAATTAGATGAAATGTATTTAGCTTGGAGAAATAATCTTTTAATTTATAAAAAATCTCTTTGGAAGGCTAGAACAAATTTTTATTCTGCATTAATAGAAGAGAACAAGAATAATCCCAGGTTTCTTTTCAGCACTGTAGCCAGGCTGACAAAGAGTCAGGACTCTGTCAATCCTAGCATTCCCTTAGAGCATGGGTGTCAAACTCATTCCATGGAGGGCCAAGACCCTGCAGGTTTTACCTCCACCCATTGTCTTCAGCAGGTGTTTTCACTGATCAGCAATCAGTGAGAAAAAATCAGTGAAATCACCTGCTGAAGACACTGGGTGGAAGTAAAACATGCAGGGTCTTGGCCCTCCATGGGATGAGTTTGAGACTCCTGCTTTAGAGCTTACTAGTCAGGACTTTATTAACTTTTTCAATAATCAAATTTAATCTATCAGAGATAAAATCAGTCAGATTCTTCCCACTGTGAACTTAAATACATTAACTACTACAACTCCTTCAATTAAAATCTATTTGGATGAGTTTATTCCAATTGACCCTTTACAGTTAGATAAAATAATTTCCTCATCCAAGCCTTCAACTTGTCTTTTAGATCCTATTCCTACCAGGTTATTTAAAGAAGTCTTCCCATTTATTGGTAGCTCTATTCTTCAAATAATCAATTCTTCATTAACATTAGGCCATGTACCACAGGCTTTTAAAACTGCTGTAATTAAACCCTTACTCAAAAAGCCAACACTGGATCCAAGAGTTTTAGCTAACTATAGACCAATCTCTAATCTGCCTTTCATTTCAAAAATCTTAGAAAGAGTTGTTGCTACACAATTATTTGATCACTTGTAGGGAAATGGTTTAATTGAAGAGTTTCAATCTGGGTTTAGAATCCATCATAGTACTGAAAAAGCCTTAGTGAAGGTCACTAATGACCTCCTGATTGCATCTGATAATGGACTTGTTTCTGTACTTGTCCTTTTAGACCTTAGTGCAGCTTTTGATACTATCGATCCTAATATTCTACTTGATAGATGAGAACACCATGTGGACTTAATGGAACTTCGTTGCAGTGGTTTAGATCTTATTTATCTGATAGCTTCCAGTTTGTTCATGTCAGTAATGAGTTTTCTTCCAAATCAAAGTTCAGCCATGGAGTTCCATGGGGATTTGTGTTAGGCCCTATTCTTTTTAGTTTATATATCCTTCCACTAGGCAACATTATTAGAAAACACTGTATACATTTTCATTGTTTTGCAGATGACACACAATTATACCTGTCAATGAAGCCAGATGATAGTAATAAATTAGCCAAATTAGAGGCCTGTCTTAAGGAAATAAAAGTTTGGATGATTTGTAATTTCCTGCTATTAAATTCAGATAAGACTTAAGTCATTCTAGTTGGTCCAAAAAACCTTAGAAATACCTTTCTAAATCAAACTCTTAGCTTGGATGCATTTACTCTCTTAATAGTTCTGTGAGGAACCTTGGAGTTATTTTTGATCAAAATCTGTTTTTTAATTCACATATTAAACTTGTTTCTAAGACTGCCTTCTATCATTTGCATAATATTGCCAAGATTAGGAGCATCTTGTCTCAGAGTGATGCTGAGAAACTAATCCACGCTTTTGTTAGCTCTAGATTAGATTATTGTAACTCTTTATTATCAGGTTGACCTGAAACACCTTTAAAAAGTCTTCAGCTGATCCAAAATGCTGCAGCAAGAGTTTTAACAGGTACTTTAAAGAGAGATCATATCGCTCCAGTTCTGGCCTCCCTTCATTGGCTTTCCATAGAGTTTAGAATTAAGTTTAAAATCCTTCTTCTCACTTACGAAGCTCTAAATAATCAGGCCCCTTTTTATTTAAAAGATCTGATACTATGTGCACATCTGCACATCTTCAACCTGAGCCTGAAGCTGGGGAGGGTACCACAGTTGTGGATAACATCTTGTGTGGTACCTGTACCAAAGACTTCCCACCCCAAAGATCTGAACAGCTACAGACCAGTGGCCCTAACGTCTCACATGATGAAGACCCTGGAGAGACTGCTCCTTGCTCACCTCCGCCCCCTGGTGGGACCAGCGATGGATCCACTCCAGTTCGCCTACCAGCATGGCATTGAGGAGGAGGATTCAGTGATCTTCCTCCTTCACCGTTCTCTGTCCCACCTGGAGAAGCCCGGGAATGCGGTGAGGCTCATGTTCTTTGACTTCTCCAGTGCTTTCAACACCATTCAACCGATGATCCTGAAGGACAAGCTGCTGTGCGCAGGGGTGGACCAGCACCTGTCTTCATGGATCCTGGACTACCTCACTAACCGGCCACAGTTTGTGAGAACCCGAGATTGTGTGTCTGACACGATCATCGGTAGCACGGGGGCCCCCCAGGGAATGGTTTTGGCTCCCTTCCTGTTCACCCTTTATACTGCGGACTTCTCACACAACACAACACACTGCCATCTACAGAAGTTCTCCGACGACTCTGTGATTGTCGGCCTCATCTCCAACGGAGATGAAGCTGAGTACAGAGGACTTATCCTGGACTTCATGGATTGGTGCCATCGGAACTGCCTCCAGATCAACGCGAGGAAAACTAAAGAGCTGGTGGTGGACTGCCGCAGGCAAGGACAACCCCTCATAGCACCAGTAAACATACAGGGAACCGACATTGAGATGGTGACATCATACAAGTACCTTGGTGTTCATCTGAACAATAAACTAGACTGGTCACACAATACCGACGCACTCTACAAGAAGGGACAGTGCAGGCTGTTCCTACTGAGGAGGCTCAGGTCTTTTGGTGTACAAGGGGTGCTGCTGAAGACATTCTACGACACGGTGGTGGCATCAGCCATCACTTTTGGAGTGGTCTGCTGGGGCAACGGCATTACAGCAGCCGATAGGAAGAGACTGGACAAACTGATCAAAAAAGCTAGATCTGTCCTGGGGTAATGCCTTGACCCAGTGGAGGAGATAGGAGAGAGAAGGATGGTACTAAACTGTCATCTCTGCTGGAGTCCGAGTCCCACCCTATGCAGGACATATTGAACGCACCGAGGAGCTCATTTAGCAGTAGACTACATCATCCTAGGTGCGCAACCGAGAGGTTTCGCAGGTCCTTCCTACCTACGGCTGTCAGACTATATAACCTAAGCAGGGCTGCTCGCAGAGATAGCAAAAAAACGTGACGACCTAATAGTATTGAATGCAAAAGATGCAACAGACTTACACAAATGGTCCCCTCCAGTATACAACTAGGACAATATCAGTCACTACGGAGGGTGACAATATGTATGGGTACATATTCATACTATGTAGGATAACTAAGTAGACGGTTATGCTGTTTATTCCATCTTGCTACAATGCTCCACACTTTGTTTATATATTTATATATAAGGTTCCAAGGTTCCAAGGTTGTCATAGCCAGGAGCGGCACTGAGGTTAAGCTCCCAGTGCTCATAAAATGCTCCTTATGGCGTGCGTCTCGAAAAGCCTCTGACAACTAAGTCCAACTCCTAGCCTGCCCGTGTGGTTTAGTCTCTAAGCCCGGCGGAACTGCTTTTGCTAATAGGAGAAGGGGCGAGGGCGGATCTCTGGCGCCTTAAAACCAGATGCTTCGGGTAGATGGTGGCTCGTCAACCTGGGAAGGTAGCCCATCTAGGGGAAGGTAAACCCTGATTTCAAACCTCCGCTGCCTTGCGGCATACCCTGTCACGGGAAAGGCTTTGGGAATCAACCCTGAGGAAAAATCCGGAGTCGGAGCCCCTAAGGCAGTTCTATGTTGTGCTCAACATTGTTCTGGCAGCTCCTGCAGCGGCGCTGGTGCCAAACTGTAGCAGCCCTGCTGTTCCTTTGGATTCATCAGTGACGTGGAGAGGGGGGACATGCTGCATGGGCAACATCTTGTCCTCCATATCTTCCTGCCCAGGCTTGAATCCTACCAACGCCCAACGCTGGAAGGTAGAACACCAGATCACTGGAGAGGACACTCCAGCTTCGCCTTTGGCGTAGACAAAACACGGGGAATGACAGTTACCGGTTATAGGCCACCGCTCAATTGGCACACAGCGTGGCGCCGGGGGTTGTTCCCGACGGTGGGAGGGATCATCGGATCTCACTGGACAGCTACCGCCCGCCTCAAGCTGGGCAGCCCCCAGCCAATAAGGTGTTGTCCCGCCACAGCTTGCTTTCCTCATTGGGTGCATGGGGATGAGAAGAAGTCTGAACAGCAGGCTGAGAACCTTCGCACCAGGCAAGACAATAAAACAAAAGAGACCAACTCTAAAACTGGGAACTTGGAACGTCCGCACTATGATGACAGGACTCGCTGCTAACCTCAAGGACATCAACGACACCAGGAAGACTGTCATCATCAATAATGAGCTGAAGAGACTGGGAGTGGATATCGCCACTCTCCAGGAAACACGGTTGGCTGACACAGGCACACTGAGAGAGAAGGACTACGTGTTCTACTGGCAGGGAAAGGGCAGTGACGAACACAGGGAACATGGAGTGGGCTTCGCAGTGAAGAACACCTTGCTGAAGATGGTGGAACCGGGCAGCACTGGCTCTGCACGACTCCTCACTCTCCGCCTGAACACCACTCAAGGCCCAGTCACCCTCGTCAGTGTGTATGCCCCAACACAGACAGCCACACCAGAGGCAAAAGACGAGTTCTACGAGAATCTCGCAACAACTGTCAGGATCATCCCCAACTCTGAACAACTCATTCTCCTTGGAGACTTCAATGCCAGAGTGGGTGCTGACCACGACTCCTGGCCCTCCTGTCTTGGACCTTTTGGCGTGGGCAGAATGAACGACAACAGACAGCGGCTGCTTGAGTTCTGCACATATCACGATCTGTGTGTCACAAACTCGTTCTTCAAGACCAAGCCCCAACACAAGGTTTCCTGGCAACATCCGCGCTCAAAGCACTGGCACCAGCTGGACTTGATCCTGACCAGGCGCACCTCACTGAATAACGTGCTAATCACCCGTTCGTTCCAGAGTGCAGATTGCGACACAGACCATTCATTGGTGTGTTGCAAGGTCAAGCTGCAGCTGAAGAAATTCCATCGTGCTAGACAGCGTGGAAAGGCACGGATTGACACCAGCAAGATGGCCCAACCAGAACTTGTTGAGCAGTTTGCCTACACCTTTGAGAAGGAACTTGGTGTACCACAAGAAGGAGAATCTGCAAAGCAGAAGTGGGAAGAGCTGCAAAACACCATCCACCGCACAGCCTTGGCTACCTTTGGGAGGAAGACCTCGAAGTCACAGGACTGGTTTGATGCCAAGTTGACCAAGATAACCCCCGTCATTGAAGCCAAGTGCTTAGCACTTGCTGAGTACAAGAAGTACCCAAACGAGAAGAATCTCCAAATTCTCAGGGCTGCGAGAAGCAAAGTTCAGCAGACTGCTCGGCGCTGTGCCAACGAGTACTGGACTCAGCTCAGCCAAGACATTCAAACCGCTGCCATAACAGGGAACATCCATGGTATGTACGATGGCATCAAGAAAGCACTTGGTCCGGCTCAGAGCAAGACGGCCCCCCTCAAATCCTCCACTGGGGAGATGATCACAGAAAAGAACAAGCAGATGGAGAGATGGGTGGAACACTACTCCGACCTCTACTCCAGACAGAACACCGTGACACCGTCAGCCCTTGATGCCATCGACTGCCTGCCATCCATGGACGAACTTCACGCCGAGCCAACCATCGACGAACTCAGCAAGGCCATTGATAGCTTGGCCGCTGGCAAGGCACCCGGCAACGACGGCATACCCCCTGACCTGATCAAGCACTGCAAGACCGCCCTACTGCTGCCATTGCATGACGTCCTCTGCCAGTGTTGGAAGGAAGGTGCCATACCACAGGACATGAGGGACGCCAAGATCATCACCCTCTACAAAAACAAAGGGGAGAAAAGCAACTGCAACAACTACAGGGGCATCTCCCTCCTCAGCGTTGTTGGCAAAGTCTACGCACGAGTTGTTCTTGTTCGTCTACAGAAGCTTGCCGAACGTGTCTACCCCGAGTCTCAGTGTGGCTTCCGCGCTGAGCGATCGACGGTAGACATGATATTCTCCATCCGCCAACTCCAGGAGAAATGCAGAGAACAGAACATGCCCCTGTACGTCGCCTTCATCGACCTCACTAAAGCGTTTGATCTGGTCAGCAGAGAGGGCCTTTTCAAGATCCTGCCAAAGATAGGATGCCCACCAAAGTTGCAAAGCCTCATCGAATCGTTTCACACCAACATGCAGGGGATAGTGCAGCACGATGGCAACGTCTCAGAGCCATTCAACATACGCAGCAGAGTGAAACAGGGCTGTGTACTTGCACCAACCCTCTTTGGGATTTTCTTTGCTATGCTCCTGAGGCATGCCTTCAGCACAGCAACAGAGGGAATCTACCTGCACACAAGATCTGACGGCAGGCTTTTCAACCTCGCCCGCCTGAAAGCCAGAACCAAAGTACGCAAGGCTCTAATCAGAGACATGCTGTTCGCAGACGACGCTGCAGTCGCAACCCACACACAGCAGGAGCTTCAGACCCTGATTGACCGCTTCTCCCAGGCATGCAAGGACTTCGGGCTTACCATCAGCCTGAAGAAGACTAACGTCTTGGCGCAAGGCACGGAAGCACCACCAACCATCACCATCGACGACTACGAGCTGGAGGTCGTGAATCAGTTCACGTACCTGGGGTCCACGATCAGCAACAGCCTCTCCCTTGATACAGAGATCAACAAGAGGATTGGAAAATCAGCCTTCACACTCGCTCTCCTCACCACACGAGTGTGGGAGAATCCCAAACTCTCTGTCAAGATGAAGATGGCAGTGTACAACGCCTGCGTCATCAGCACACTGCTCTATGGGAGTGAGACGTGGACAACATATGCCCGGCAGGAAAAGAGACTGAACTCCTTCCACTTGCGCTGCATTCGCCACATCCTGGACATATCCTGGCAGGACAAAGTGCCCAACACAGAAGTTCTGTCCCGCGCCGGCCTTCCCTCCATGTTCACTCTACTCAGGCAGCGCAGGCTCCGCTGGCTAGGCCACGTTCACCGTATGGAGGATGGCAGAATCCCCAAAGACGTCCTCTACGGAGAGCTGGCAACTGGCAGGAGAGACATTGGCCACCCACAGCTGCGCTTTAGAGACGTCTGCAAGAGAGACATGAAGGCCCTGGAGATGAACACAGAGCGCTGGGAGGACCTTGCAACGGACCGCTCCAAATGGAGAGGCACCCTGACCAGACAGCTCAAGGCGGGTGAAGAGAGACTGACTGCTGCAGCAGATGAAAAAAGGACCCGCAGGAAGAACCGCCACAGACCCAGCAGCACAGAGACCACCCACAAGTGCGACCTGTGTGACAGGGACTGCCATTCGCACATCGGCCTGTTCAGCCACAGGCGGTGCTGTTCCAGCAGAGTAGACGTTTAGGATTCTCTTCCATGGTCATCATAGACCGACGGAGGCCGCTGCCGCGGATATTTATGTGTATGTATGTATATCCACTGCTCTTATTTATATTCTCCGTATCTTCTTAATTATTGCTCTGAGTGTTGCTATCCCTGTGCTGTTGCAATCCTGGAATTTCCCCATTGTGGGACTAATAAAGGCTTATCTTATCTTATCTTACTACCCTATTATCCTAACAGAGCACTACACTCCCAAAATGCAGGATTACTTGTAATACCTAGAATCTCCAAAAGTACAATGGGAGGTAGAGCCTTCAGTTATCAAGCTCCTCTATTGTGGAGCTAGCTGCCAATCTGGATTCAGGAGTCAGACTCAATCTCTGTTTATAAGAAAAGGGTTAAAACCTTCCTTTTTGATATAGCCTATAATTAGGGCGGGATCATGTGCCCCTGAACCCTTCCTTAGTTATGCTGCTAATAGGTTTAGGCAGCCGGGGGACCTCCAACAATACACTGGGCTTCACTCTTCACTCCTTTCTTCACTCTCAATGAATTATTTTTGCTGGTCATTAATATCTGTTTGTTCTCTCCCATAGATTGAGTCCCTGTCGTGCTGTTTGCTCTCTACATGTCTTTTCTTTTCTTATTCTTCTCTATCCCCTCATCCCCCAGCCAGTCGCAGCAGATGACTGCCCCTCCCTGAGCCTGGTTCTGCTGGGGATTTCTTCATGTTAAAAGGGAGTTTTTCCTCTCCACCGTCGCCAAGTGCTTGCTCATGGGATCGCCTGATTGCTGGGGTCTTTCTGCAATTGTGGGGGCTTCCCCTACAGTTGAAAGTGCTATGAGATGACTGCTTGTTGTGAAATGGCGCTATATAAATAAAGTTGAATTTAATTGAATTTAATTAATTTAAAAACTGCATTTTGTGTTTTCTTGTGTTATCTTTGTAATATAATATTTAAAATTTGTTTGATGATCTGAAACATTTTGACATGATTTAGTGATAGACCCAGAAACAGACTACAGACTCGGTTATAATTGCAATGACTTTACTGAGAGCAGGTGTGTGTAAGTGTGTGTGTGTGTGCAGAGCAGGAGGAGTCTGGCAACCCTGCAAAGGAGAGAGAGAGAGTGATGAGTAATTTGTAGCACACAGCAGGACAATGAGGAGCTGATAATAGTCTTACGGAGTGTGGAGTGGCTGGGATGAAACAAACTGTGGCCCACGTCCTCTCCAGGTTGCTGTGATCCCGCAAAGGTGAAGAGGGTGCTGGTGCAGGTATATACAGTGCTCTGTGCAGGAAGGAATTCCTCGGCCGAGGGGAGAGGGGAAAAGGTTCAGTCTGATAATGATGTGCACTTACAGGATGATGACGGGAATGAGGGGACTCCAGCTCCGGGGAAGGGTCCAGGTCCGCCATAAAGAGGGACGCCGGTCTGCTAGAGAGAAGGTCCACCTGTGCACAGGTTAGTCCGAGACAAGCAGAGGTGAAATGCAGGGGGGTATGGTTCAGACAGAGAGGTAGCTTACTGCATGCCGAGTCTGAGACGGGGTTTGTAGCTGGAGATGAGAAGGGCAGCATACAACGTTGAGGAGATCTCTGGACTGCATGCAAGCGTACACATGTCCGTGCAGGAGGGGAGGACCCCACTCCATTTAAAGGCTGCTAATTAGGAAGCGCAGGTGTGGGTGAAACCGCAGCTGTGGAAAATAAGCAATGAGAGGAGAGAGAAAAATACAGCACACAGCTCAGATCACCACAGTACCCCCTCCCCCCCAAGGGATGCCTCCCGGCAGCCGACTCAACCTCCCCGGGTGGGACCGATGGAACGCCCAGATCGTCTCCCGATCCATTATGAAGGATCCCCAGACCCATGATCTCTCCTCCGGTCTGTACCCAGCACAGTCCACCAGGTATTGAAGACCTTGCCCCTGCATCGCACGTCCAGAATGCAGTTGACCTTTTACACAGGACCGCCATCGATCATCACTGGAGGGGGAGGCGGCTTGGCTGAAGGACACAGAGGGCTGGTGGAAAACGGCTTCACCTGAGAGACACGAAAGGTGGAACAGATGCGGAGAGCACGGGGAAGAGACAGGCGAACAGCAGCTGGATTGATGATCT
Organism: Pholidichthys leucotaenia; assembly: GCA_020510985.1. Lineage (NCBI taxonomy): Eukaryota > Metazoa > Chordata > Actinopteri > Cichliformes > Pholidichthyidae > Pholidichthys > Pholidichthys leucotaenia. The sequence goes on from CM035838.1 coordinate 321,328,999, forward strand.
GGGAGATGGAATAAGGACCAATAAAGAGGGGGAGAGCTTTCTGGAATCAGTTTTGAGGTTAATGTGTTGGGGGGGTGTCCTCCGACAGTTGGCGAGCTCGGAGTTGCAGTTCGCAGTGTGGCAGAGAGCAGCCCTGGTGGTCCTCCAGAGCTGGTGACAACGCCTGATGTGGGACTGCACAGACGGTACAGCAATCTCCATCTCCGCATCAGGGAACAGGGGGGTTGTACCCCAAGGATGCCTCAAAGAGGGAGAGACCTGTAGCTGCAGAGGTGGCAGAGTTGTGAGCATACTCAATCCATGGTAGGTAAATACTCCAAGACGCAGGATTAGTAGCTGTGACACACTTCAGGGCTGCCTCCAGCTCCTGGTTGGCTCGCTCGTACTGGCCGTTACTCTGAGGGTGATACCCAGAGGACAAGCTGACAGTCGCTCTGATGGCCTTACAAAAGGATTGCCAAACCTGGGAGACAAACTGGGGACCACGGTCCGAGCCCACGCCCACCGGAATACCATGGAGGCGGACCACGAGTAGAACAAAAAGGTTGGCCATCTCCTTGGCAGATGGGTGCTTACTCAGGGGAACGAAGTGAGCTGCCTTCGAAAACCTGTCCACAAGGGTGAGAACGACCGTATGTCCTCCGAAGGGGGGAAGCCTAGTAACGAAGTCCAGCACCACATGGGATTACGGCCTGCTGGAGATGGGAAGGGGGTGCAACAGCCCGGAAGGAGGGGAAGAGGATGACTTGCCGGTGGCACAGTGGGGGCAGGCCTGAATGAACTCATTCACGTTGTTTCTCATCGACGGCCACCAGCAGGTCCTTTGCAACTGAGACAAAGTGCGTGACATGCCGGCGTAGCACATAACCCTGGAAGAGTGTAGCCAATCGATGACCTAGCCACGGACCGAGGAAGGAACACAGATCCATCCCACAGGACCCCCACCCGGATCAGGCTCAGTGCCCTGCACCCTCTTGACCTTCTCCTTGATCTCCCAGGAGAGCATGCCAACCCCACACGAGGGGCAAACTATGGGGTGCAGCTCCGGTGATGCTGTGTCAGTGGAGAAGATGTCTCGAGAGGGCGTCAGGCTTGATGTTCTTGGACCCTGAGAAAATTAAACCTGCCAAAAAACTGGGTTTGTCTGGAGTTTAGCCGTTTAGCAGTCCTGAGATACTCCAGACTCTTATGGTCAGTCCAGACCACAAGTGGCTGCGAGGGTCCCTTCAACCAGTGGCGCCATTCTTCCAAGGCCAGTTTGACCGCCAGCAAGTCCCAGTCACCAACATCATAATTCCTCTCGGCTGGGGGCAGGCGCCGGGAGAAGTAAGCGCAGGAGTGGACCTTATTATCGGTGATTGAGCGCTGAGAAAGGACCACCCCCACCCCGAAGTCTTATGTATCCACCTCCACCAGGAACTGCAGCTGTGGATCCACCTGAGCAAGGATAGGAGAAGAAGAGAAGCAAGACTTCAGCTCAGAAAATGCCGCTTCAGCCTCCTCCGACCATCGAAAGGGGACCTTGGTGGAAGTGAGGCGGATGAGGGGCAGGACAACCATACTGTAATTGCAGATGAAGCGTCGATAAAAATTGGCAAAACCCAAGAAATGTTGTAATTGTTAGCGGGAGGAGGGAACAGGCCACTCCAAGACCGCTTTCACCTTACCTGGTTCAGCCTGGATCTCCTTATGAGTGACTACAAACCCCAGGAAGGTGGTTGAGGGAGTATGGAACTCACACTTCTCCGCTTTGTTGTAAAGCTGATTCTCCAGTAACCATTGAAGGACCACACTCACGTGCACCTGATGCTGATCTAAGGAACAAGAGAAAATCAATATACCATCCAGGTACACGAAAACAAAGGAATTCAGGAAGTCCCTCAGAACGTCATTGATGAGCCATTGGAAAACAGCTGGCGGGTTTGTCAACCCAAAAGGCATCACCAAGTTCTCAAAGTGACCACAAAGTGTGCGGAACCCCGTCTTCCACTCATTTCCCTCCTTGATCCCGATAAGATGGTAGGCATTGCGCAGGCCAACTTGGTGAAGACAGTGGCACCTTGAAGCAGGTCGAAGGCGGAGTTGAGGAGCGGCAAGGCGTACTTGTCCTTCACAGTAATGTTATTCAATTCCCTAAAGTCAATGCAGGGTTGGAGAGAATCATCCTTGTTGCCCACAAAAAAAACCCCGCCCCCACCCCAGATGATGAAGGCCTTATGATGTCTGAACTTAATGACTCCTTGATGTATTTATCCATCGCCTCTCGCTCAGGGGCAGACAGACTATACAGTCTACTGGATGGCAATGTAGCTCCTGGAAGGAGGTTAATGGCGCAGTCGTAAGGGCGGTGGGGGGGGGGGGGGGTTAGAGAAAGTGCCTTAGACTTGTTGAAGACAGGGGCAAGGTCGTGAAATTCAGGAGGAACCAAGGTGAGATCGGGAACATGGGTTGGCGAGGTGCTGTTAGAGACAGAGGGAGAACAGGCTTCAGACTGCAAACAGGAAGCTAAGCAGAAGGTGCTCCATGAAATAAACCTCCCTGCCTGCCAATCAATAACTGAGTTGTGGAGTCTTAACCAAGGATACCCTAAAATGACAGGGCAGGCAGAGATGGTTAAAATAAAAAAACTCAAATGTGCTCGATGGTTGCCTGAAACCAATGTGGAAATGGGAGCAGTCTTTTTAGTGACCCTAGAGAGTGCCCTGGAAACGGCTACTAAATTTAACCTGTTGCACTTCGGTGTACCGCGGGCGGGCATGTCTCTGCGTCCTAGGATGCACGAGGGCGTCCTAGTATGCACACTGTGCGTCCTAGGAGGCACTGAAAAAAAAAAAAAAAACCTGCATTTCCATTCTTCCACTACAGACACAGCCGCGAACAGAAAGCCAAAGGAGTGCTTTGATTGGTTTAGATGTGATTGACCTCTCATTCGACTAATAAGAGCCTTGAATTGGGTTTCTGAAACCTTGAAGAGCCAATGACTGAAAACCTAGCAAGAAGGACCCGCCTACCAACGGCTGCGAATGCAGCCAGCCAATTGAAGCACAGAAGTTCGAAAGCTGTTTTGTGTAAGGCTGGGTGACACACAGGTGTTCGCCAGTCTTTTTTTCTAACTACTGTTCTTATTTGTTTTGAAAAATCGTTCGCCAAAACCGCAATCATGGAAGCACAAAACCGCAATAATGGAATAATGATTTGACCGGGTCGCGAGACCAGAACCACGAGTCCGTAACAAGCGGACCAGCTTCATGTTCGTCTGACAATGAGGAAGAGAAGTTCGCCAGCTATGCTGCTGTTGTGAACAGGTAAGTGTTATAAGCTAAATTATTCTTTATCCCTGAAAATTGTAATCAAAAATGACTTTTGACCGATCGGTAAATTACAACTGTGCGTCATCGCCACATGACGGACCGCGGCGCACGAACCCGTGCACCGGGTGATGTCCGTCCTCTGTAGCGGGGGGGGGGGGACAACCACCCCCCCCCCCACACACACACACACACAGCCCTGAGTGTCACCTTTCATTAGAGCCCAAGATGAAGCTTCTATATTGAATCATTCAAAAGTTACAGACGTTTTTCCAAACTGTGCCATTTGGCACAATTTGGCACAGTTCAAAAACGCCTGGGAACAACCTGAGAACAAAGCTGTGTAATATATTCATTTTTTGTGGTATTGTTACAAAATTTTGACCTCAGCTGGATAACACTTGGTTCTACATTTTTGTTGCATTTTCCAGCCCAGATCTGAAGTTGTGTGTTATTTGCAAGCATTTGTATCCAAAAAAAACACCCAGGCCAAATTCATTTTCTTCAAGTTCACTATGTTTAGATGACTGTTACTCAGTGGCCAGAGCACTTAGAGAGATTATGACTGTTTTGCCAAAAAATTCAAAGTGTTTTCTTTTAAATGAGACCAACCCCATGAAGATGCTGCAAAGGGTTGAAGAACAGCTTTTGATTTACTTTGGGCACGTTATTTTTTGGCGTTTTTAGTGAAATTGACCAGAGTGCAAGGGGTTAATGGAGTTTCCAGGTCCTAACACGGGAGCTTCAGCGCGGTTGCCAGACTCTCCGAAATGAAGCTTTGTTCAGCGCCTGAGTCAATGAGAGCAGTGGTGCAGAAATCAGTGTGAAAGTGATCAAAACAAATGGGAAACACAAGGCATGTAAGGGATTTAGACCTGCCCATGTCCGTTAACCCCCCTACTGTGACGAACGGACCCCCTCTTTTGGCTAATTGGGACAGTGAGCAACCTCATGTTCAGAACTAGCGCAATACATATACAGTACAACCCGAGATCATGGCGACGCTGTCGTTCAACAAGAGGCAATCTGGACCGGCCCAACAGCATGGGTTTCCCGGTATCAGAGGGTTCAGAAGGGGGGAGGGCTGGGAGTGGGGGCTGAGTGAGGGGACGCAACTGAGAGCCCGAGCAATTGGCAAGGCGGCGCTCGTTGGATCGTTCCCTTAGGCAATTATCTAGGTTGATGGCCAGGGAGATTAGCTTGTGTAAGGAGGAGGGTTTGTCTAACTGTGCAAGCTCATCACGAAGGCTAGGGCTGAGACTGTGCGTGAAAATGCTACAAAGAGACGTATCCTCCACCACAACAACCTGGAAAGCCACCGAGTAGTCGGCCACGGACCTGGCCCCCTGCCGGAGATTAAGGCAGGTGGTGAGAATGTTATCCCGGTCAGAATGGTCAAACACCTGGGTGAACTCAGACACAAATCGGTCATAAGTGTAGTTCTGGTAATCGGAGCGATCCATAATAGCATAAGCCCAGGCTAAAGCCCGCCCCTCCAGTAGGCTCACCACATAGCTGATCTGGCTATGATTAGTAGGAAAATCCTCCGGCACTCACTGAAAAACTAAACTGAAGGAGGAACTCCCGAGCTTCGCCCAGCCTACCGCTGAAGCGGGTCGGTGTGGGAACTGGTGTTAAGCGAGGAGGACGTGCGGGTGGGGAAGTAGGAGGCAGCGGGGTAGCCGACACCCCGGAACCGGCCTGGTGGGGCAAAGCAGCGGTAAGCCGGTCAAGCCGCGTGGTTATTTGAGTGAGTTGATTCAGTATGACCTGTTGCTGATATAAAAGCTGGTCTAACCAAGTCTCCATAACGTCAAATCTGCGTGCGGTAGCACCGTCTGCTGGGTCTGACTGACGGAGACGTACTGACATGATTTAGTGATAGACACAGAAGCAGACTACAGACTCGGTTATAATTGCAATGTTTTTATTGAGAGCAGGTGTGTGTGAGTGTGTGTGTGTGTGTGCAGAGCAGGAGGAATCTGGCAACCCTGCAAAGGAGAGAGAGAGAGTGATGAGTAATTTGTAGCACACAGTGGGACAATAAGGAGCTGATAATAGTCTTACGGAGCGTGTAGCGGCTGGGATGAAACAAACTGTGGTCCATGTCCTCTCCAGGTTGCTGTGATCCCGCAAAGGTGAAGAGGGTGCTGGTGAAGGTATATACAGTGCTCTGTGCAGGAAGGAATTCCTCGGCCAAGGGGAGAGGGGAAAAGGTTCAGTCTGATAATGATGTGCACTTACAGGATAATGGCAGGAATGAGGGGACTCCGCCACGAAGAGGGGCACCGGTCTGCCAGGGAGAAAGTCCACTTGTGTACAGGTTAGTCCGAGACAAGCAGAGGTGAAATGCAGGGGGGTATGGTTCAGACAGAGAGGTAGCTTACTGCATGCCAAGTCTGAGATGGGGTTCATAGCTGGAGATGAGAAGGGCAGCATACAATGTTGAGGAGCTCTCTGGACTGCATGCAAGTGTAGATGTCTCCGTGCAGGAGGGGAGGACCCCACTCCATTTAAAGGCTGCTAATTAGAGAGCGCAGGTGTGGGTGAAACCACAGCTGTGGAAAATAAGCAATGAAAGGAGAGAGAAAAAAAACAGCACACAGCTCGGATCACCACACATTTAAGTGTGACAAACATACAAAAAAATAAGAAATCAGGAAGGGGGCAAACACTTTTTCACACCACTGTGTCCTTTGGTTACTTTTTTCAGTGTCATCATGTAGAAAATAACAGTGGGCACAAAGACTAGCATTTATAAAAGAAAGATTGGTGAACATATTGGCTCTAACCCTAAAAAGTGCAGAAACTGTCCGGAAGGAAGATCCTTTTTTCTTAAAAGTCTTCTTACGTCCATCAGCAGCCCCTAAAACAGATAAACAGGATAAGTGAAAACATAAAAAACATTTTCTTTCCAGCGTGGCATCCATCATTAAAGAGTCCATGGCATGCTCTTCCATGTTTTCTGACTTGTCTACAATGTCAATATTGTGGGTCACATATGTATGACTTTAAGCTTCGCATCTCAGAGTAGAACAAAGGACTGAGCCTCCTGTGAGATAACAGGAAGATGTGAAAATTTAGTCGTTGGTATGCAAGAGACGGCCTTGGGGGATTTCCTGGTCTGCCAGAGACTATGAGGAGGATGTGATAGGATTTAAGGAAAGACGCATTGTTACTTGTCATTAAATGCAATGTGACTGTGAGCTTTGAAGGTCCTGGATATAAAAAGGACGAATGTCTGTGTTTGATCTTTTTTTCTGCTTTGCTGATGTTGGAAGATGTGAATTAACCCGACTCGTGAGATAAACTCTGCCTCGTCATTTTCACATTTTCCACAATGGTGACCCTAAGACGTATCATGGATGAAAGAAATTCCCCCGGGCCAGCTGAGTCAGGAGCTCCCAGCCAAGCGTATGCCGCTACCGTCCAGCTACCAGACTTTTGGCAGGACAACCCACGCTCCTGGTTCCACTTGGTCGAAGCACAGTTCGCTACTGTGAATTCGCTACCGTGTCATCTACTGTTATCCCCCGGATGACACGAAGTTTTACCATGTGATCGCAAAGCTCAACAACTGCACGGCTCGGCATGTGCAGAGCCTATTGGAGCGGCCACCTGCCAACGACAAATACGGCGGGTTGAAGGCTGCGCTTATCCAGAGTTTCACTCTCTCAGTCGAGGAGAGAGCAGAGAGGCTCCTGGCTCTGAACGACTTGGGAGATGGCACGCCCATTGACCTGATGGAGAACATGCTGAGGTTGAGAGACTCAGACGGCGACGACTTCCTCTTCACCCACATTTTCCTCAGGACCCTACCGTCGGCCACGAGAGTGACCCTGGCCAGTTCGCCGTTGTTGGACCAGTGGGACTTCCGCGCGCTGGCCCAGGAGGCGCACCAGATTCTCAACGCCAGCAAACAGCGCGCGGCCACCGCGGCAGCGACGGAGTTTGGCGCGACGGCCGGAGACGGCGGGGGGCCAGAGACGGCGGTAGCAGAACCACCGACGACGGCGACGGCAGGGGCCAAGGATCGCGGAGGAGACACCCTCTGTTTCTACCATCGCCGCTTTGCAGAGAAAGCATGCAAATGTATACCACCGTGCCAGTTCAAGCGCTCGGGAAACGCCAAGACTGGGGGTCGGTAGCAGCTGCAGCCCTCGGGGAGGAGAACAAGCTGCTCTACTTGAAGGATGTGCGCTCGGGGAGGCAATTCCTCATGGACACAGGCTCCCAAGTGAGTTTCATCACGCCTTCCTCCGCTGACCGGCTGGCGGTTCCCAGAGGTCACGGGGCATCAGCAGCGAACGGCTCGGAGATTAAGACCTTTGGTGAGAGGGCTCTGCTTCTGTCCCTACACGGCCGTACATTTGAGTGGACTTTTGTCATAGCTGCAGTGAATTTCAATATGTTGGGGGCTGATTTTCTGTGCTCACATGGTTTGTTGGTTGATCTTGCTAACAGGCGCCTGGTTAATGCACTTTCTTTTTATTCTATTCCCTGTACAGCCCGAGTGACCCCGCCAACAGCACAAGCCAACGTCACAACCGCAAGCGGTAAGTTCCACACACTGCTCACTCAGTTCCCAGCACTCACGGTTCCCACATTTTCAGCAGCCATCACTAAACACGGAGTGGAACATTTTATTACTACCACCGGACCGCCCGTTTTTGCAAAAGCTCGGCGCTTGGATTCAGCTAAACTGACCATAGCGCGCGAGGAGTTCACCAACCTGGAAAGGTTGGGCATCATCAGGCGTTCGAACAGCCCATGGGCTTCCCTACTGCACATGGTCCCGAAAGCTGACGGCTCGTGGCGACCTTGAGGAGATTTCTGCAGGTTGAACAACGCCACAGCACACGACCGCTACCCAATCCCGCATATCCAAGATTTTTCCGTTCATTTGGTGGGGGCGCGCATTTTTTCTAAGATAGACTTGGTCCACGGTTACCACCAAGTCCCAGTGCGCGCTGAGGACATACCCAAAACAGCGGTAATAACTCCGTTCGGTCTATTCGAGTTTTTGCGCATGCTATTTGGGCTTAAAGGCGCTGCGCAGACGTTCCAACGCATGATGGACGCGGTGTTGCGCGATCTCCCCTTCGTATTCGTCTACCTGGACGACATCTTAGTAGCCAGCGCGTCCGAAGACGAACACAAAAACCACCTCACGGCAGTTTTCCGGAGGTTGGGAGAGCACGGTTTAATAATCAACCCAGCGAAGTGTCAGTTTGGGGTGACGCAGATTGATTTTTTGGGGCATCGCGTCTCTCCAGAAGGGGTGGTTCCGCTGCCTGACAAAGTGCGCGCGGTAGCAAATTTTCCCCAGCCACAAACGGTCAAGGCGTTACAGGAGTTTTTGGGAATGGTGAATTTTTATAACCGTTTCCTCCCCCGCGCAGCGCAGCTCATGCAACCATTGTATGCCGCACTCAAAAATCAAAAACCCAAAAATAAGATTGAATGGTCTCCGGAGCGAGAGCGAGCATTCTCGGAGGTCAAAACAGCCCTGGCAAACGCTGCGTTGTTAGCACATCCAGACCCAACAGCCCGCATAGCGCTCACTACTGACGCGTCAGATGTGGCCATAGGGGCGGTCATGGAGAAGCAAGTAGCCGGGGCTTGGCAGCCGCTTGCCTTTTTCAGCAGGACTTTGCGCGATAGTGAACAAAAATACAGCGCATTCGACAGGGAGTTGTTAGCTCTCCACTTGGCCATTCGCCACTTCCAGTTCTGGCTGGAGGGACGCCGTTTCACCGCGTTTGTTGACCACAAGCCGCTGACATTCGTGATGGCCAAGGTTTCAGAACCGTGGTCGGGCCGGCAGCAAAGACAGCTGGCTGCCATCTCAGAGTTTACTACCGATATTCAGCACGTAGCGGGTAAACTGAATGTAGTGGCAGACTGTCTCTCGCACGCCGTGGTGGCCCCAGTCCGCATAGGGATAGATTATGCAGCTATGGCCGCGGATCAGGTTAGCGACGCGGACATGCGCGCGCTCCAGTCCGGACCAACAGGGTTAAGGCTGGAGAACAGGGTGCTGCAAGATGGTATGCCCCCCCTAATCTGCAATGTCTCCAAGGGGCGACTGCGTCCTGTGGTACCGGCCACGTGGCGCCGCCGCATTTTTGACTCGATTCATTCTCTGGTGCACCCGGGAGTGCGCGCATCGGTCAAAATGGTAGGAGAGAAATTTGTATGGCCGAGCCTGCGCAAACAAGTTAAGGAGTGGGCAGCAGCCTGCATGGCTTGTCAACGAGCCAAGGTACACAGACACACGAGAGCTCCCTTGGAGCCGTTTCACATCCCGGCTAAGAGGTTCGATCATGTTCACGTAGACCTCGTAGGCCCCCTCCTGCTGTCACAGGGGTGCACACACCTTCTGACAATGGTGGACTGCACCATGCGCTGGCCGGAAGTGGTCCCCCTGGCGTCAACCACAGCCGAGGAGGTGGCGCGCACGTTTTTAACAGCATGGGTAGCGCGCTTTGGAGTCCCGTCGGACATTACGTCTGACAGAGGTCCTCAATTTGTTTCCGAACTTTGGTCAGCAATGGCCCGCAGCCTGGGGGTAACGATCCACCGCACAACCGCGTACAATCCGCAGGCTAATGGGTTATGTGAACGTTTTCATAGGTCATTGAAAGCGGCTCTCAGAGCGTCGCTGACGGATGCAAATTGGGTGGACAGGCTACCGTGGGTTTTATTGGGGTTGCATTCTGCACCTAAAGAGGACTTAGAAGCCTCCCCGGCTGAGCTAGTTTTTGCGCAGCCACTTCGGCTGCCCGGGGAGTTTCTCCCAGATAATCCTGCACCAGATAGCTCCCCATCTCAGCGGTTGCAGCGTGGCACGGAATCGGGCATGCTGCCTGGCCCCGTTCACCACAGTTTTCCGCGCGTTTTTGTGCCTAAGGCTTTGAAAAACGCGGAGTTTGTTTTTGTCAGACACGATGCCCATCGCCCACCGCTGCGACCACCTTATGATGGACCATTTAGAGTGCTGGAAACAGGGGACAAACATTTTTTGCTAGATTTGGGGGGCAGGAAGGAAAAGATTGGCATAAACAGGCTCAAACCTGCTTTTGTGGTGGCGGATGAGGATGTGCTGTTGGCCAGGGCTCTTCGGCGCGGCAGACCCCCTCGGGGACATTCCCCAGAACACCCACAGGGAGTGACAAACAGTTCTCACCCCAAGACAGCAGCTCCCCAGCAGGAGGGCGCCGCAGAAGTGGCGAAGCCCGCTTACAGCAGATACGGGAGGAGACTGAGGCCCAAGCAGCACGTGGGTTAATGTGTAATGATTTTATCATGACATGCAAACTGTTATTCTGTTGTTCCATCTTAGATGTTTGGGGGGGGTCATGTGGGCCACATATGTATGACTTTAAGCTTCACATCTCAGAGTAGAACAAAGGACTGAGCCTCCTGTGAGATAACAGGAGGATGTGAAAATTTAGTCTTTGGTATGCAAGAGACGGCCTTGGGGGATTTCCTGGTCTGCCAGAGACTATGAGGAGGATGTGATAGGATTTAAGGAAAGACGCATTGTTACTTGTCATTAAATGCAATGTGACTGTGAGCTTTGAAGGTCCTGGATATAAAAAGGACGAATGTCTGTGTTTGATCTTTTTTTCTGCTTTGCTGATGTTGGAAGATGTGAATAAACCTGACTCGTGAGATAAACTCTGCCTCGTCATTTTCACATTTTCCACAATATAATAAAAGTGCCCAAAGGCTCAAAAAGAGGTACATGTACTTTTGTAGTAATTCTGTTTAAAAAAAAAAATACTAATTTTGTCCAAGTTTTGTGTACTCATGCTCAGAAAACCTTTTTTTAATGAAACTTTTAACTATGACATCCTATTTGATTGGCCATATCTTCCAGGAATAGTAGATAGAATAGAAGTTTGCTCAGATGCTTATTATAGCTCCTCTCCATAAAATCTCCCCTCCCCCCCACCACTAGACATCCCTGTTACCTGCTGGGTCATTAAATTACAGTTGATAATACATCTCAAGGCATTCTGGCCTATTTTGTTATTTCTTGACCAGGATGGCCCAGGAGATTATGACATTAGTATAGTTAGCTTATTAGCATGAGTTGGTGGGACTGTAGTATCCCTATGGTTGGCATAGCCCAGGCTGCTACCATTAGCTTAGCTGACCGATGACAGTTGGTCTTTTTGGAAATATTCTATATATACACTATAGCGCTCTATATATTCACTTCCTCTTCCGGCGCCACACGAGTCGGCTGCCTTTTTGCAACAGCGGCTCAATTCTGAGTTTTTTCTTCCTCTATCTTTCCGATCCAGTGACAACTTTCTGATCCGGCGACACCTTACACATCACGAACACACAGATCGCCCCATGTCTCCCGAGCCGGCGGACAGAGCCACTGTTTACAGCAGGAGACAGTACAGCAGGGAACAGCTGCTAGCACTCAACCGCCACTCGGTGCTAACGAGAAAACTCAACATACCAGGAGAAATAAGGCGAAAACGACGTGGGTGTTGTGTGGGTGTAAGACGGCAGCCAAGGAATATAAGGTACAGACCCACCCTCCCATCTGTTGTTATGGGGAATGTACGATCTATATTGGGAAAGTTAGATGAGCTAGCGGCTATCTCCCGCTACGATAGCATATACTGGGAGTGCTGCCTTCTATTGTTTATGGAGACGTGGCTAACTGAACTAGCAGCAGATGCTAGCATTGAACTGGAGGGTTTCCACGCGATACGGGCAGACCGAACACCAGACAGTGGCAAAGCAAGGGGCGGTGGAGTGATGATCTATGTTAATAACAACTGGTGCAGACCGGGACATATCACTGTTAAACAACAACACTGCAGCAAAGACATGGAGTTGCTAGCTGTTAGCATGCGGCCTACCTATCTCCCGAGGGAATACTCACACGTGATCTGCATTGTTATTTATGCAAATCCGACGGCGAATGCTGGGACAGCGCGTGACGTCATCCACTCAGTAACTGGCAGGCTGCAGACAGAACACCCAGATGCTCTTCTCCTCATCTCAGGCGATTTCAACCATGTTTCACTGTCTCCCATTCTACCCACGTTCACCTAGTATGTCACATGCCACACTAGAGACAATAAAACACTGGACTTATTCTACGCAAACACTAAGGAGGCGTACACCTCATCACCACTCCCCCCACTCGGGAGATCGGATCACAACTTGGTTCATCTCCGGCCGGTGTACAAACCCCTAGTGCACAGACAACCTCCGGTCATGCGCACAGTGAAGTTATAGTCTGAGGAGGTGATGGACGCTCTAAAGGACTGCTTTAAAACCACTGCCTGGGAGCAGCTCTGCGATCCACATGGTGAGGACATCGATGGCCTCACTCACACCATCACGGACTACATCAGCTTCTGTGTGGACAACACCGTACCCACCAAGACCATACGGTGTTGCTCGAACAACAAACCCTGGATCAACCCTGAGATAAAAACACTTCTGAGGGAGAAGAAGAGGATCTTCAGGTCGGGGAACAGGGAGATGCTGAAGTCCGTACAGAGGGAGCTGAGGAGGAAGATCAGAGAAGGCAAGGACAGCTTCAGGAAGAAGATGGAGGATAAGCTGCAACAGAGCGACATTGGTGGGGTCTGGAGAAACCTTAAAACCATCTCAGGGCTCCAGAATACCTCCCCCCAGACTACGGGGGGCAGGGAGTGGGCAAACAATCTGAATCTTTTTTTCAATAGGTTTGACCAACCGCCCTCCCCCCCAACTGCACAACAACCACTGCTGCCTCTGAAGACATCAAGTCCTGCTACCCACTCCCCACTCCACCATCACCTCCCCACTCCCAACACACAGCCCCCCAACCTGACCCTCACTAAGACCCAGGTGAGGACGGAGCTGAGGAAGATCAAGGCGAGGAAGGAGTTGGGACCGGACGGCATCAGTGTAAAGCTCCTCAAGTCCTGTGCAGACCAGCTGTGTGGGATTGTGGAGTACATCTTCAACCTGAGCCTGACGCTGGGGAGGGTACCACAGCTGTGGAAAACATCTTGTGTGGTACCTGTACCAAAGACTTCCCACCCCAAAGATCTGAACAGCTACAGACCAGTGGCCCTGACGTCCCACATGATGAAGACCCTGGAGAGACTGCTCCTTGCTCACCTCCACCCCCTGGTGGGACCAGCGATGGATCCACTCCAGTTCCCCTACCAGCATGGCATTGGGGTGGAGAATGCGGTCATCTTCCTCCTTCACCGTTCTCTGTTCCACCTGGAGAAGCCTGGGAATGCGGTGAGGATCATGTTCTTTGACTTCTCCAGTGCTTTCAACACCATATAACCGATGATCCTGAAGGACAAGCTGCTATGCGCAGGGGTGGACCAGCACCTGTCATCATGGATCCTGGACTACCTCACAAACAGGCCACAGTTTGTGAGAACCCAGGACTGTGTGGCCGACACGATCATCGGTAGCACGGGGACCCCCCCAGGGAACAGTTTTGGCTCCCTTCCTGTTCACCCTTTATACTGCGGACTTTTCACACAACACAACACACTGCCATCTACAGAAGTTCTCTGACGACTCTGCGATCGTTAGCCTCATCTCCAATGGAGATGAAGCTGAGTACAGAGGACTTATCCAGGACTTCGTGGACTGGTGCCATCGGAACTGCCTCCAGATCAACGCGAGGAAAACTAAGGAGCTGGTGGCGGACCGTCACAGGCAAGGACAAAACCTCACAGCACCAGTAAATATACAGGGAACAGACATCGAGATGGTGACATCCTACAAGTACCTGGGTGTTCATCTGAACAATAAACTAGACTGGTCACACAATACTGACACACTCTACAAGAAGGGACAGCGCAGGCTGTTCCTACTGAGGAGACTCAGATCTTTTGGTGTACAAGGGGCGCTGCTGAAGACATTCTACGACACGGTGATGGCATCAGCCATCACTTTTGGAGTGGTCTGCTGGGGCAGTGGTGTTACAGCAGCCGATAGGAAGAGACTGAACAAACTGATCAAGAAAGCTAGCTCTGTCCTGGGGCAGCACCTTGACCCAGTGGAGGAGATGGGAGAGAGAAGGATGGTGGCTAAACTGTCATCTCTGCTGGCGTCCGAGTTCCATCCTATGCAGGACATACTGAATGCACTAAGGAGCTCATTTAGCAGCAGACTACATCATCCTAGACATGACAACCTAATAGTATTGAATGCAAAAGACGCAATAGACTTACACAATGGTCCCCTCCAGTATACAATTAGGAAAAGACCGGTAGCTACGGAGGATGACAATATGTATGGGTACATAATCATACCATGTAGGATAACTAAGTAGACGGTTATGCTGCTGTTTCATTCCATCTAGCTACAATGCTCCACACTGTGTGTGTTTATATATTACATATTTATTCCATCTAGCGACAATGCTCCACACTGTGTGTTTATATATTTACATATTTATTCCATCTAGCGACAATGCTTCACACTGTGTGTTTATATATTTACATATTTATTCCATCTAGCTACAATGCTCCGCACTGTGTTTATATATTTACATATTTATTCCATCTAGCTACAATGCTCTGCACTGTGTGTTTATATATTTACATATTTATTCCATCTAGCTACAATGCTCCGCACTGTGTTTATATAGTTACATATTTATTCCATCTAGCTACAATGCTCCGCACTGTGTGTTTATATATTCATATATTATTCCATCTAGCTACAGTGCTCCGCACTGTGTGTCTATATATTTATGTTTATATGTACATATGTATACTCGCTGCTCTTGTTTTTTTCTTGCCTTCTGATTGTTGCTCTGAGTGTTGCTGTCCCTGTGCTGTTGCAATCCTGGAATTTCTCCATTGTGGGACTAATAAAGGCTTATCTTATCTTATCTTATCTTATAATCATTTCACCTCACTAGACATTTGTGACCCCAACTGGGTTATCTACCACCACTTGACTACATACCTCATTCCTAGAGGTTTACTGTTTTACTGTAGTTTATTATATACTGGCTCCAACAAGAAGAGGTTAGCTACGATTGCCAGCACTAGCCATTCACTCATTCAGGGTTGTTTCTCTCCATATTACACCCCAGCGACCAGTCATATGCTCTCTTGATATGCTGTCAACCACTCAAACTACACTCGCCTGTCTCTGATAATGATTTATTTGCACTTTCACACTCAGCCAATACATTAGTTAACTCAGGCTGTGTTCACTACTTCAGCTATGAGCTAACCAACTAACGAGGGTGTGGTTAGAGTTTGCTCTAGGAGGGGTAAACTGGGCGTTTTTTTAGTAGCCTATGTAATGCAAAATAAACAAAACTGCCCTTTTTAAGAAGAGCTCATTCAACTTAGTGTAAAAGGGAACTGCAATAACAAACCCTGATGCCTTCTGACCAAAGCATGCTACAGACGTTCCTTTAACATATCTGGGAAATAAGGGATAACACTGCTAACCACCATGCTGCCAAATGTGTCTGCGTGTGGAAAAAGGGCATGTCATGGACACTTTAAAAGTTCACACACCATCAGCTGACGCGTATGTGGCAAAGAGCTGAGAGAGCAGCTTGACAGAGGACTTCTGGTAAAGCTGCACCACAGTGTCGTTCAGAGGGTCTTTGTTCTTCTCCAGCCAGCCACTGATGTTGTAGTCCACAGTGCCGGCGTAGTGCATAAGGGCAAAGTGAGCCTCAGTTTTTCCTTTGGAGGATTTTGGCTTCTGAAAGATGCTGCTCTTCCCCAGATGTTGGTCATATAGCTTGTTTTTGAAAGAGCCATCTGTTGCTTTCGGGAACATGCACTCCTCTTCAAGAATAGAGAAAATGCCCATAGGCTACAGGACAGAAAGGTAATTAGGTGAATCGTTCATTTTTGGTATAAATATCTGATTTATATTACAGGATGCACCTTCTCAATGAGCTCAATGCAGGCTGCCAGGTCCATGCCGAAGTCAATAAACTCCCATGCAATCCCCTCCTTTTTGTACTCCTCTTGCTCTAGCACAAACATGTGGTGGTTGAAAAACTGTTGTAGCTTCTCATTGGTGAAGTTGATGCACAGCTGCTCCAAGCTGTTTATCTGAACAACAACATTTCAACAACTTAGCACAATTTTTTTGTAAATTTAATCATAATTCATTTTTGTTTACTCTTCACCTCAAAAATTTCAAATCCTGCAATATCCAAAACACCGATAAAATGCTGTCTGGGCAGTTTAGTGTCAAGCTGCTGGTTGATCCTGGTGACCATCCAAAGAAACAGCTTCTCATACACAGCCTTAGATAGCGCCCCCACAGCGTTGTTCACCTAACAGTGAGACATCGACCTCCTTTAAATTCTATTGAGAAAAAGTGTGGCTTACAGGTGTTTTTAACTGCAGAAACATACTGTAGACATACCTGCTGCGGAGTCTGACCTTTGGTGACATACTCATTCCCCACCTTCACACGAGGGTAACACAGAGCTTTCAGCAAATCTGCAGAGTTTAGACCCATCAGATATGCAACTTTGTCGGCCACTGCAAGACAGAAAACATACAGCATAGAGTTTCTGCAGCTATAAGGAAGTTAAATCTAATACTTTTTCAGACCTTTGTCTAAGCCATTTAAGAAATGGCAACAGGGATGTGACCACATTACAGTTAGCTTTGACAAAATAGTTAACTGGAATTGAAATTTTTATATTATTAAAAGTTTAGGGTTGCTCATTCAGCTCACATTAATGAACATGGACTTTTCTAGGATTCATGCTGCCACTAGATGACTATTTAATCATACGCTTAAGAAAAACACCTGAAAATAGACAATAAATCCATAACTAAAACTAGTAACTTAACAGCATAAAAGGCACAAATTTATGAGAAAATTTGCAAATCTTTAAAAAAAAAGTCACAAATGTATGCAAAAAACAGATTCACAAGGAAAAATGCTGCATATTCACAAAAAACTTGGATATTTACAAGGAAAAAAATGCAAATTTACAGTATATATGAATAAAATCCTGTTTATGTGGAAAAAAGACCCAAATGTACATAAAAAGCCCCAAATTTACAAGGAAAAAATTTGTAAACTTATGGAAAAAAATGTATAAATCCACAGGGAAACAACTAGTAAATCTGCAAGTAAAAACTGGCATACTTAGAATCAAAAGTAGTAAATTTACAAGAAAAAAGTTAAAAATTTAGGAAAAAATGCCGCAAATTTCTAGCTAGCGCTGTTGCCTTACAGCAAGAAGGTCCTGGCTTCAAACCCAAGGGCTGGCCAACTGGAGATCTATCTGTGTGGTGTTTGCTTGTTCTCCTCGTGTCAGTGTGGGTTTTCACTGGGTACGGCGGTTTACTCCCACAGTCCAAAGACATGCACTTTAGGTTAACTGGCATTAACTGCTGATAAATTATGCTTAGGCGTGAATCGCTGTCTGTCTCTCTGTGTTGGACTGGTGATCTGTCCAGGGTGTACTCCACCTCTTGCGCAAAGACGCTGGGATAGGCCCCAGCCCCTCCGCGACCCGAAAGGATTGCACGGTTAAAGGGGTGGATGGATGGATGGATGGATTTCACCTCACAGTTTAAAAAAACCCAAATTGTTGTGTTTATGTGTGGTATTGTTAAAGTGACACTCCATTAAAAAATCATTTTTTTTTGTTAACATGTTTGTGACATGTGCCTTATGACATAGAAGTCACTGAAATGTGTCATCTCTCTGGTTTTTTGGGGGGGGTTTTTGCTGCGAAATTTCTGTTAAGCCCCGCCCTCTGAAAAAAAGGTGAGTTTAGACCAGGGGTGTCAAATGTATGGCCTGTGGGCCAAAACTGGCCTGCCAGGGAGTCCAAGCCAGCACATGTGATGAATTTGCAAAGTGTGAAAATTAAATAATAGAATACATGAGAGGCACTTTTTCAATAAAGTAACTGCTATTCCCAATTTGTCCATTTGGGGATGCACAAGAGTAACAGACACAAAAGTGATCCCCAATTTACACTGAGGGAGTCTGTTATACAGGTCAGGAGGACAGGATTTCTTCCACAAAGACTTCAAGGCAAACTTTTCCTACCTGAGTCTCTTATTATCCCTTCTCGCCCATAACAGATCGCTAAAAATATGCAACAAGTCTTTTTTTATGGATGCCAGATCCAGCACACACTGAAATGTCACGGTGTTTACTGTATTTAATAACTCTTCTTTAAAAATACATTTACCCCCATGCCTCGTAGCTCGGCGAGTGCTGGGGGCGGGGTGACTTTGCTGCCTTTTGCCGGATGTTTTTATGGTCGGAACAAGTTTTTCTTGTCACAAAATTTTTAAAACATGTTCAAAACAAAAGAAGCTGTTAGTGTCTTGCCAAAAAGTGATGAGCCGCCAGAAACTGATCAGCTTGCTGCGAGAGTGCGCCTCGCTCGGCTAAAGCAGCTTCTTTTCTTCTGAGGCTGACGGCTGCTTTTGAGCAAAGCAGACATAACTTTTTGTCCATGCAATTAGGGAAGGAATATCTATGAATATTTAACACGGTGAGGGATTAGTCATAATTTTAGCCCCATGAGTTTTGTGTTAGAATAATTAGATATATTTTATCATGTAGCAGCTTTTACTGTTTTGCCTTATATGTTAAGAAAAGTGTACTGAAATCAACAAAATCCGTGTATAACAATGTAACAGTTAATAAAGCTTTTCTCTCCCATGAAAACTAGTGTTTGTGCATTATTCACCTCCTATAATTATACAATGAATGTAAAACGTCTACACACCCCTGTTCAAATGCCAGGTTTTTGTGATGTAAAAAAATGAGACCAAGATAAACCATTTCAAAACTTTTTCCACCATTAATGTGACCTATAACCTGTACAACCCAACTGAAAAATAAACTGAGATCTTTTAAGGGGAAAAATAAAAAAAATTACAATAACCTGGTTGCATAAATATGCACACCCTTAAACTAATACTTTGTTGTAGCACCTTTGGGTTTTATTACAGTACTCAGTCTTTTTGGGTAGGAGTCTATCAGCATGGCACCTTTTGATATGGCAATATTTGCCCACTCTTCTTTGCAAAAACCCTCCAAATCTGTCAGATTGCAAGGACATCTCCTGTGCATAGCCCTCTTCAGATCACACCACAGATGTTCAATTGGATTCAGGTCTGGACTCTGGCTGGGCCATTCCAAAACCTTAATCTTCTTCTGGTGAAGCCATTCTTTTGTTGATGTGTGCTTTGGGTCATTGTTCTGCTGAAAGATGAAGTTCCTCTTCATCTTCAGCTTTCTAGTAGAAGCATGAAGGTTCTGTGCCAGCACTGATTGGTATTTGTAACTGTTCATAATTCCCTCCACCTTGACTAAGGCCCCAGTTCCAGCTGAAGAAAAACAGCCTCAAAAGCATGATGCTGTCACCACCATGCTTCACTGTAGGTATGGTGTTCTTTTGGTGATGAGCAGTGTTGTGTTTGTGCCAAATATACCTTTTGGAATTATGGCCAAAAAATTCAACCTTGGTTTCATTGGACCATAACACAGTTTCCCACATGCATTTGGGAGATTTCATATGTGTTTTTGCAAAATGTAGCTGGGCTTGGATGTTTTTCTTCGTAAGATAAGGCTTCCGTCTTGCCACCCTATCCCATAGCCCAGACATATGAAGAAGATGGGAGATTGTTGTCACATGCACTAAACAGCCAGTACTTGCCAGAAATTTCTGCAGCTCCTTCAATATTGCTGCTGGCTTCTTGGCAGCCTCCCTGACCAGTTTTCTTCTCGTCTTTACATCAATTTTGGAGGGATGTCCAGTTCTTGATAATGCCACTGTTCTGTCATATTTTCTCTACTTGATAATGACTGTCTTCACTGTGTTCCATGGTATATTTAATGTCTTGGAAATTCTTTTGTACCCTTCTACTGACTGATACCTTTGAACAGTGAGACCCCTCTCATGTTTTGGGAAGCTCTCTGCAGACCACGACTTCTGCTGCAAGATGTGACTACAAAAATGTCAGGAAAAACCTACTAGAACAGCTGAACTTTATTTGGGGTTAATCAGAGGCACTTTAAATGATGGCAGTTGTGTGCTGACTCCCATTTAACATTAGTTTGAATGTGACTGATTAATTCTGAACACAGCCAGATCCCCAGTTATAACAGGGTGTGCATATTTATGCAACCAGGTTATTGTAAGTTTTTTATTTTTTATTTTTCCCCTTAAAAGATTTCAGTTGTTTCTCAATTGGATTGTATGGGAAACTCCTCCAGCTCAAGGTGCCCCCCTCCACCTGCCAGTGGATCTCCAGCTTTCTGACTGACAGGTGGCAACAGGTGAAGCTAGGGAGATTTACATCCAGCTCCCGAAAAATTAGTACTGGCGCCCCCCAAGGATGTGTCCTTTCCCCACTGCTCTTCTCCCTCTACTCCAATGACTGCACCTCAGAAGACCCTTCGGTGAAGCTCCTGAAGTTTGTGGACGACACCACAGTCATCGGTTTGATCCGGGATGATGATGAGTCTGCATACAGGCGGGAGGTGGAGCAGCTGATCCTCTGGTGCAGCCAGAACCATCTTGAACTTAACCCAGCCAAAACGGTGGAGATGACTGTGGATTTCAGGCGACACCCCCCTTCATTCCCCCCACTCACCATCCTCAACAGCACAGTGTCCACTGTGGACTCCTTCAAGTTTCTGGGTACCACAATCTCCCGGAGCCTGAAGTGGTCCTCCCATATAGACACTGTCTGGAAAAAGGCCCAGCAGAGGTTGTTTTTTCTGCGTCAGCTCAAGAAGTTTGATTTGCCTCAGGAGCTGCTGGTTGTCTTCTACACCGCCATCATCCAATCTGTCCTCTGCTTTTCCATCACTGTCTGGTTTGGATCTGCCACTAAACAGGACAAGACCAGACTGCAGCGGATCATTAAGTCTGCGGAGAGGATCATTGGTACCGACCTACCCTCCATTGAGAACTTATATCGGTCCATAACCAGGAAACGGGCGGGAAACATCTGAGCTGACCCATCACACCCCGGCCACAAACTGTTTGAACTTCTATCTTCTGGTCATCGTTACAGATCACTGAAGGTCAAAACCACCCGTCACAGGAACAGTTTCTTTCCTCAAGCCATCACTCTGATGAACTCCTAACATTCACCTAGTCCTACCTGTTGCTGTACTCATGACTTTTCATCCATTATTACATTGCACATAACTCTCACACTGCTTTTTACTTCATTCACATTATATCACTGAATCTGAGTCCACATTGAAATACTGTGTGACTGTATATTTTTTCATATATTTCTGCAAAGTGTGGTTAGTCTGAGTAAATAACTGCATATATTCCTGTATATATTTGCATCCTTTTATAGAAACGTGGACAGACTGTAATTTACTGTACATACTCTGTTGTCATTGAATCCTTATTTAAATCCTCCACCTGAACAACGAGAGCAAGTTTTTAGCCAAAGTCAAATTCCTTGTATGTGTTGTGCATACTTGGCCAATAAAGCTGATTCTGATTCTGATTCTGATTCTGACATACTCCACACTGTCTCTCAGCACTGGCTCCCCCCAGGGCTGCGTGCTTAGCCCGCTACTGTACTCCCTGTACACTTTTGACTGTATTCCAACCCACCCAACTACCGGTCACCGGACGATACCACTTTGGTTGGACTCATCACCAATGACAATGAGAAGGCATACAGGGTGGAGGTAGAGAATCTACTCCTGTGGTGCCAAGCAAACAACTTGAAACTGAACGTCCACAAAACCAAAGAACTCATACTGGACTTCAAGAAGAACAGACAGGACCCCCCCCCCCCCCCCCCATAAATGGCGACCACGTGGAAACCATCCCCACCTTCAGGTTCCTGGGCACCCACATCTCCTCTGACGTCTCCTGGACTGTCAACACCAAGGGCCTGGTGAAGAAAGCCCAGCAGCAGCTGCACTTCCTCCCATGTCCTGAGGAAGAACTCCTCCTGAACCAGAAGCTGCTGCTGGCCTTCTACTGTTGCTCAGTGGAGAGTATGCTCACCTACTGTCTGGGTGTGTGGTACGCCAGCTCCGTGGCCGAAAACAGGAAAGCTGTGCAGATGGTCATCAACACCGCTCAAAAAATCATCGGCGGCCCTCTGCCCTCTCTGGAGGATATCTCCACATCCCAGGAGACCCCTCACATCCCGCCCACCACCTGTTTGACCTGCTTCCCTCTGGACGACTGTTCAGATCAACCAGGTCCCACACCTCCAGAATGACAAACAGTTTCTTCCCCTGGGCCATCTGGACTGCAAACAGTCAGTGGCCCCACCCCCCTCCCTCCAAACGCTCACATGCACAGAGCTGAGGACCTTTTTAATTATCATGATAACACACCTGTCTTTGCACTCTGCACTTTCGTGTACATTGACCAACCCATGAAACCACTACCATTCCTGTGTATATTTTCCATAATCCTTGGGCCATTTTATTCACTCGTGTGTTCTGCACTCCACACTCTTATGTACATAGTTCCATCCGTGAAGCCACAACCATACCTGTGTATATACCCGTGGGCCATTTTTATTTTCATTTCAGGTGTATGTTTAATCATGTACTCTGTAACGATGTTTTATCAAATCCTTCTCTCTTACTTTATTGCGCAGTAGCCTGGTGGAGCACCCACAATTTTGTTGTACTGTACAACTGTACAGGATTCCTACACCAGCAAGATGGCCCAACCAGAACTTGTTGAGCAGTTTGCCTCCACCTTTCTTTTGAGAGCTAACCGTGTTTCCTGGAGAGTGGCGATATCCACTCCCAGTCTCTACAGTTGTCCGACGACGGACAACTGTACAATGACAATAAAGCCTATTGTATTCTATGTAAAAAGGGTTATTGTTCAAAATACAAACAACTTCCAGGACTAAACAGTAGATAGCAGGAATATGATATCTGGCTCCTTAAATGGCATTTATTTTTATCGTAATTAAGATATTGTCAGCAATTTCAGTTCAAAACAGAGCAGAAAAGAAAAAAATTCAGGTTGTTCATGTTTTGTAAAAGATCAATGGTTCAATGAATGTAAACATTTCATAATGCACTTGAACTTCTTTGTACTAAATCTGGAGTTGCCATTAGGTTGTTTGGCTATTATTTTACTGGTCTGGCCCACTTGACATTAAATCTGGCGGTATGTGGCTCCCAAGCTAAAATGAGTTTGACACCCCTGGTTTAGACTAAGCGTTTTTGGTGGCCTAACTATCATAGGTCCGGAGTGTTGAGGCAGTCAGGACTCTCTGGCATACCTGATGTTAGATTCAGGGCCAGTTAACGTTTTTGGACAGCTGCTTTGAAAAATTGACCAAAATTAAGGTGGGTTTTACCATTAAACTGCTTTTAATGACAGATGCAGTTTCAATCATATATCCTGGGCCACCCTACATACAACTGGGCATGTCTTTGAACTGATAACATCTTTCTATCACAGGATTTATTCAATGTAATAAATCCTGATAGTGGGCTAGCTAGCCACTATCGGCCTTGTGGGATGTGGGTGGGATTATTCACAGAACCTGGCATCTGAAGGAAGAGGAAGAGTGAAAAGATTTAGACAGGAAACTGTAAGACAAAGGTTTTTTGTAGAAAAAGGGCATGATATGATTTTTATAGGGGATTTATATCCACTGGAGTGAATAAATATACATCTTTAAGATGTCTGAAAGGCAGATTTAAGGACTGATTGTCACTGTAATTAAGATGTGTAAGTGAATTTAATGCTTTTTAAGGCTCCACAGACACCCAGAGTGATCAACCCTGAGCCTGAAGTTGTGATTTTTTTTAATTAGAATGTGAAGCAGCACCTCAGCTGTCTCACCCTCAGTACCGTCGGGCTCCGCCTGCTCCTCCCGCTGCTTCTGCTTAAACTTCATGTTCCCGTTGTGCATGATGGCGCCCGTCAGCTTGTAGATGCCGACTTTTTCCTCCATGTTAAAACCCAGGATGTCAATGGCATTCTGAAGAACACACACCAACGCTGCCATTAGCACTCTAAGCTTGGATCTGTTTTTTTTATTTAATTACACCACTTCATTTCTTTTGCATTATTTCATTTGCAAAATTACTAACAATACAAATAAGGGTGTATTTCTTGTGAGATTATATGGGTGTTTTTTTGTATTTCAAAATGTTTGTCAGGGGTCTGCAGCCTTTTTCCTTTCTCCCTGTGGCTTTAACAAAAAAACAGGAAAAAGAAGTTTATAAAGTTCCAAGAAAGTAGCCACATTTACTAAAATTGAAAAGAAAAAAGTTGTACAATTACATGAAAATAGTTGCAAAAATGAACATTTTAATATAAAAAAGTGCATTTGGGAGAAAAATGCCCAGTTATCCAACAAAATAATTCACAAATTTACTGGTAAAGCTACATTTACAAGAAAATCTGCAACTTTAGGGAAAATGATAGATTCACCAGGAAAAATTTGCATATTAGAAAAACGTAGTAAATTTTAAATAAAAAAGAATACTAGAGTAAGATTTATGGTCAGTGCACAAGTTTAAGTACATACGTTTAAAAAAACAGAAGTACATAGACATAAGTATGCAGAAAAATGTCTCAACATTATTACCAGGAAATAATAATGCAAACTGAACATGCAACCTAAAAAAAATACTGAACAAGTGAACAAAAACAAAAATGTAAAAACATAATTGTAGCATACGCTACATTTTGGGCAACCTAACTGTTCTCATGTCTCAGACTCTTGCATAAAGAAGACCTTCATGGAAGAGTCTGTAGAAGAAAATCTTCGCTGCATCCCCATCATTAAATCCATTGTGAAAGTATCCAACTGAACATAAAGAGAGGCCTGACGTGTTTTGTAAACAAGTGCTGTAGACTGATGAAGTTAAAATAGAACTCTTTGGACATAATCAGCAAAGGTAAATATGGAGAGAAAAAAACACTGGGATTGTGTTACAGCCAGACTACAGACAAACTAACAAAAGACAGCAAAACAAAAGCTTCTCCAGACTTAAAGGCCAAATGTCACGTAACAGGGTCCTTAAAATGTCTTGAAACTAGATATAAAAGGGAACCGATCCGTTCGGGTCTTGGTGCATATGCTTCAGTAACGCCGGAATATTCGTTAATTTAAAACTGCCGCGCTTGGCCTGACGTTACCACTCAGGGCCCCCGGAATCGCCTGGGGAAGAAGGCAGAAGTGACGAAACAGATTGTACCCTAGTTTGATGCTTGAGGTATCCCGATTGATTGTTTATATGGAGACTGGAAGATTGAAGTGAGCAACAAGAAAGAAAAAATTTGATATTTCACCCATACCTTAAAACGGGGCTATAAGGGACAGCTGGGTAATAAGGGACACTTTTCTGGGAAATGTTTTCATACCTGTCAAGTGATACGTTTTCGCCGTATTTTAATACCGGTACGGGGAAAATGCAATTTTAGCAAATACGGGCGTATTGCCATTTCTGTACGCCCAAAAGAAAAATATACGGGAAAAAAATTAGTGAGTGTGTTGAGGAACACGTCGTGTGTGTGACCCCCACAACTAGGGGGCTGGCAGAGCGCTCAGCGTGAGCTATTCTCACTACAGTTAGAAGTGTGGACTCAATCATTAGGCTGATGGCTGGGGCGGGCAGAGCGCTCAGCGTGAGCTATTATCACTACAGTGAGAAGTAGGCTGATGGCCTCACACTTTCTACTGTCTTGCGGCTCCGGAACAGAGAGGAATCGCCTTCCAAATCCAATGCATCACTAGCAGAAGTGATGGTTTGTCATTTTTTTGTGGCAGGGCACAATCTACCCCCATTGGTGGCAGATCACTTCTGATCTGCCACCTGATCTGATCTGCCACATCAGAAATGCTAGAGTCAGCAAAGGCTGCTACTTGGAACTATAACAAGCAGCATCAGTGAACATTTTCTTGTTTCAAGTTCATCCAAGTGCATTAGTGTAACAAAGCTGACAAATAAAAACTCTTTAATTCCAAGTGTATATACAGTATCTAGCTGACAATTAAGAACTATATTCAGAATAATTCTTATTGTGTACTTTCAAATTAAGCAATCTACCTTGTGCTAATATAAATTTGAAAAATATTTTTGTATTTTTTTTTATTTTATTTATTTTTTTTGTGCTACTTGGCTTATTATTTTCACATTACCAAAAAGTTGTGGCTCAAGATTGTGTCCATAAAAGTGTACATTTGAATAAATATGTTTGAAATAGGTCATGTTGCAGGTTTTTTTTTTGTTTTTTTTGGGGGGGGGGGGTCAGCTTTCTTTTATCTGCTGATAAATACAGTTTTTAAGTATTCAGTACAGGTGTGAAAGCCCCCCAATAAGGGAGGCATGAGGTATGCCTTGACAGGTATGTGTTTTAAGTGTAATTCTGCTTTTTTTATTTTGAGCAGGACGCAGAAAAGTGTCCCTTATTACCCAGGGTTATGGCCCTATACACACGATCCTGGGGATTTTAATACAAGTCATTTTCCACAATTACTTCCATTTCATCCTTGATTTTGTTGCTACAACTGAATGAGGAAAGAAAGGGTTCTACTGTAAGCTAGCGCCCCACTGTATCATCATAATAATGTCTTCCGAAAAATCGATATTTATGGGGCGCCCTCGACAGACCCCCTTCGGCTTCCCAATTTTGCCGGTGGTTATAATTAATTTAAACATCACAGATTTCTTTTTGCTTACCATTCAACATTCTGGAGGCGATTAATGTCCAATTCAATGACATTTTCCACTGGTTCTGCTCTCTGGTCATCGTCGGAAATGTTGTCATCAGACAAAGCATCTGATTCCGTCTCGGACGGCTCGAACCTGTAAGGTTCTATGCCTCTGTCACTGTCTGAACCACTGTCATCAGTATCTGGGGTGTCGTCTTCCCTGAATTCCAAGTCCGATTCACCAGAGGACAAAACTAAAGTAATTTGTTCACAATCGCTGTCACTTTCCGTCATGATTGTCCAATGTTGATAAGTGTGAATGTGGATAGGCAGGGCAGCCAGGGTGAAATTTGTGACGTCAACAACATGGCCACGGTCTGGATTGGCTGTCACACACTGACAGCCGCTAGGGGGGCCTTCGCCTGGTGTATTTTGTGCAATTATGTAAATACGGGTGGGTGATATGGTCTCCGGTATGAATATTTGGTTTAAGCTATGTGTATTTTATCAAAATTTGTTGGCATTTGGAAAAAAAAATTACGTGACATTTGGCCTTTAAGCAACAATGGAAATCGATTGGTAGATCTACAAGAATTGAAAGTATTTTAGCTGGCTACAAATTCACAGGCTTTACACTCTGCTAAGAGAAGTCTCACTAAGTTCTAAGTTTGTAGGGTGCCCAAACTTTTGCACATTCCACAACTATATTTTTATTTTTATTAACTTTATAAAATAAAGTAACTATGCATTAATGTTTGCTGGTGATATTTTCTTTTTTCCATATCCCACAGACTGTCTGTAACATCTTTTCAGAAAAAAAAAATCACAAAATATCTTATTTGTCAAGATGTGCCACACTTTTTTGCATACCACCATATGTGAAATACCACCATATGTGTAATGAAATTACTTTCTCTATTAAAAAAAAACTACACAGGAAGTTTTGAAGATACACTATGTGTTTGGTGTGAAATGTTGCATATAGCATCTAAATAAAATAATTCCCAGTATTAGCAGTGCTTCAATTTACTGCCCACACTATAGCCCTAATGCACTCACATCTGTGGACATCAGCTCTTCTGTATCATTGATGCTCTGCACAGTGATCTCCCCCTGGCTGATAAATGGGTAGTCATAAGGATTGGTGGTTATCAGCAGCATCTCTGAAAACCAGCACAGAGAGGCATAATAGCTTCTTACAGCTAGTATAGGCCCAGCAGCTACAGGACTGCAGTCATACCATTTAGAGCTCACTGACAGGTATATTCACCAATTAAATCAGGCTTCTTGTTTGAAAGAATCTGATAGAAGATGTGGTAGCTTCTCTCTGCAGGCAGCTGAAAAGTCACTCTGGATTTTTCCAGAAGGTCTGAGAATAAAACACACTCAAAAAACATGGGGTCACAGAGGATTAAGGCCTCCATGGGCCTGTGATGACATGATCCAGGGTGTACCCCACCTGTTGTCCTATGACAGCTGGTAAAGACAACAGCACCCATGCCACGCTGACTCTTGGATAAGTAGTCATGACAATGGAGGGATGGATGAATTCCTATTTACTATTAAGAAGTTCAACATCAATACTATGAGTATAATGCTAAAGTTATAGAACAGGGGTTTGCAACCTGCTGCTCCAGAACCACCTGTGGATCAGTGACTGCTTTTTATTGCAAACTCTTATGTAATGGTAATAGTGAGTACTATCTGCCACTGCCTATAACTGACTCACCTTCCTTCTCCTTGTGTTGATTCTCAGATTCTTGTTTAACCTGCCAACTCAGCCATCCACTTTTCTAGTTCCCTCCAGTTGAAACCATTGGCCACTCTGTATATAGCGTGATTTACACTTTCATGTCAAAACAATGCCATAGCTCCAGCATAAACACAGACTCTACGCCATGTGATTGGTTCGCTTTGTCTCCTTCTACAAATTTCCTGCTTCCTGTCTTCTCAGCGTGAGTACAGGAGACTTGGGCAAAATGAGTTTATTTTTAATAGAATTACTAGAGAAAACATATACATCCTTTTATGAGCCTTTGTACACTTTCAAGATGATAATTCATTATTGTAACATTTTAGATAAATTGAAAAACCTTGTCATGGGTCCTTTAATGATATTAGTTTGCATGGCAGTGGTCCCTCTGATTCTACATGTGATTAGCATTGTAGATAGGAGAAACGTAATTTCGTTCTACTGTACATGATTGGCTGTATGGACTGAATGACAATAGAGACGGCTTCTTCTTAATGATATTAGACATCAGACAACAGGTTAGAACAGAAAATGTAATGTTTGAAAACTTACATGTTTCAATATCAGCTGATGCCAATTTTCCCTTTGTTCCAAAGTGGATGCGAATGAATTTTCCCTGGAAAAGTTTACAATGTATATTAAGGCACAGAATATTCAGTAAAACAATCAGGTTTTATCTTGTCATATTTGTACTTGTTGGTTGAATGGATTCAATAATTTTTTCCCCAAATTCCCAATTTTTAGTGACCTTGAGAAAAGCCTTGAGAATTAGAAGTCATACTTTAAAATCACATTTTAGTAGTACATAAACAATAATGTTTCCTCATTGTTAAATCATGTCTGTTTAGTCAGAATGACCTTGATCTGAACTTACAAATCGAGACGAGTTGTCATTCCTGACAGTCTTGGCATTCCCGAAAGCTTCCAGCAAAGGGTTGGCCTGGATAACCTGATCCTCCAGAGTTCCCTATAGAAAGAAAAACATGCAATTCAAGTTAAGTATTTGTGATGTTTAGGGTTACAAAAAAGGCTAGCATGATCTTAACAATATTAGAGCAGATTTTATCTGATCTGAGCCTGCACCTTGCTAACAAGTTGCTCTTTCTTGCTCAAGTCCCCCATTGAAGCAATGGTTGCAAAATACTGGATGACTCGCTTTGTGTTGACCGTTTTTCCGGCTCCAGATTCCCCACTAACAAAATGCAGCATCAAATAATTGATGGGAAAGAAAGCATATGTGGTAAAAATGTAAATAGCTGGTAGAGGTTTACTTACGTGATCAGAATGGATTGGTTCTCTCGATCTGTTCCAAAGGAAAGAAACTGTCATTTTGATTTGACCTGAGGTATTCTTTTTCTTTCAGCTGCTCCCTTTAGGGGTCACCACAGTGGATCATCTGCCTCCATCTCACCCTATCCCTTGCATCTTCCTCTGAAACACCAACCCTCTCCATGTCCTCCTTCACTACATCCATGAATCTTCTCTGTGGTCTTCCTCTTTCCCTCCTGCCTGGCAGCTCCATCTTCGCCATCCTTTGTCCAATATATCCACTATCCCTCCTCTGCACATGTCCAAACCATCTCAGCCTTGCCTCTCTTACTTTGTCTCCAAACCCTCAACCTGAGCTGTCCGTCTGATATACTAATTTCTAATCCTGTCCCTCCTAGTCACTCCCAATGAGAATCTTATCATTGTCAACTCTGCCACTTCCAGCTACGTCTCCTGTCTTTTTGTCAGCACCACTCTCTCCAAACCATACTTTAAAGCAGGTCTCACTACCCTCTTGTAATTCTTCCCTTTTATTCTAGCTGTTATCCTTCTGTCTCATGTCAGGTCAGGCATTGGTTTGCTTGCTACTGGATAACCATGAAAACCGGTACTACCTGTCTCATGGGTCGGGCCGTCGGCGACTCAACTGGCAACCCCGCCCTTTCGAGGGCGTGGAGGGTGAAACTGGGCATCTTGGCAGAACTAAAAACAATATCTGTCACAGGTCTGTGGTGGACCATTCCCAGTTATACGGGGTGAGACTGGACATCCTGGCAGATAAGCACATCTGTCACAAGGTCTGTGGTGGACTTTTGCCAGTCGGTGCATTGTGACATGCACTACACAAAGAGCAGAGATAAACAAACCTATCATCTGGTCAGTCACTGCAAGATACTGGAGTCAGTTTGTCTTGGCCTGTCCTTGCCACTGATAATAGCTCTATCTGCCAAGAATGTGCCACTAGTCCAGCAAAAGCTAGCGGTACTCAAATACTTTGCAAGCAGTCTCATGAAATGGTCAGTCAGAAAGTAACTCGTACCGGCTTGGACGTCGCCCGGGTTAACAAGGTCAGGAGCTCCTGGCAGCGGAAGGCGAAGGACAGAGCTGCGTGGAGGAATCTGATCAGACCTACACTACCGTTCAAAAGTTTGGGGTCACCCAGACAATTATTTTGTGTTTTCCATGAAAAGTCACACTTATTTACCACCATGAGTTGTAAAATGAATAGAAAATATAGTCAAGACATTGACAAGGTTAGAAATAATGATTTGTATTTGAAATAATAATTTTTTCCTTCAAACTTTGCTTTCGTCAAAGAATCCTCCATTTGCAGCAATTACAGCATTGCAGACCTAACATGATTGCACAAGGGTTTTCTAATCATCCATTAGCCTTCTGACGCAATGAGCAAACACATTGTACCATTAGAACACTGGAGTGATAGTTGCTGGAAATGGGCCTCTATACACCTATCTAGATATTTGCACGGGTGAGGAAAAATTCTATTCTCTGAGTGCACTGTGCTGATTTGATTTGACCTTGTCTTTGGTGCCCCGTATTTACATTCCTCCTGATGAAGATAAGCAGAAGGAGCCTGCTAACCCAAACAACAACACAGTTGTTATTGTTTCAGCAGATGAACGCTCAAGGACAGTGCACCATGTGACAATTTACCATCTGCAAGCAAGAGAGAGAGACTCGACTGTTTAGATCACATGACTTTAACATCTATCCACTGCCAGGAGGCGCCCTCTGCTGTTCACTAGCAATTGACACACCTACACTTGCATTCAACATTACACTACTGACACAATTACTGATATACGTATATTCACAATACACTGACTCTCTCAACTACTGCTTTGTCATTGTGTGATCTATTGTCTGCTAATTGTGAATTTGAGAGTTTTTTTCTTGTAATCAAAATTTTGGTCATAAAATGAGCTCTATTTTGATCAACAATGCTTTTTTCTCTCTCCTATTGTGTTTTTCCTTATCCTTCCCCCCTCCCCCCTCTTCACCCCCCCCCCCCCATATGACAGGCGCCCTTCATGGCTACCGCGTCATTGGGATGCGCCTTTCGTGCGTGCCCAATGTCAAGTCAAATTCCTCGTATGTTTACTTGTTTACTTGTAAATGTGCTTGGCAATAAATCTGATTCTGATTCTGATTCTGATATTGCACCAAAAACCAGATATTTGCAGCTAGAATAGTCACTTACTACATTAGCAATGTATAGAGTGTATTTCTGATTAGTTTAAAGTTATCTTCATTGAAAAAAAGTGCTTTTCTTTCAAAAATAAGGAAATTTCTAAGTGACCCCAAACTTTTGAACGGTAGTGTAAATGAAATAGTCATTGTTACCCCCGACAGACTGCTATGATGATGATTATGATCCTTCTGTCACAAATCACCCCTGACACTCGTCTCCACCCACTCCACCCTGCCTGCCCCTTCTTCTTCACCTCTCTTGTGCATTTTCCATTGCTTTTGGATGACTGACTCAAGGTATGATTTGTTTAGGTTTGATTTGATCTGAGGTATTAGCTAATCAAAATGCCAAAACTTCTGTATAAGTTTAGGATTCATGATTTAGTTTAGGATTTTTTTCATTTATCTAAATTACAGGTACTTTGAAATTAATTATTTCACATCTTTATAGACCACTGGGCACCCCAGCTTCAATGTCATTTAGGAAGCTTCAGTCACTCAGTGAAAGCACAGCAAGACTCAGCCTGATGATATACAGCTCTGGAAAAAATTAAGAGACCACAGAGACCACTGCAAAATTATTACTTTATCTGGTTTTTACTACGTATTTATACATAGGTGTTTGAGTAAAATGAACAATTTGTTTTATTCTCTAATCTACTTAAAACAACTCCCCCAAACTCCAAGTCAAAATATTGTCATTTAGAGCATTTATATACAGAAAATAACAACTGGCCAAAACAACAAAATGTCAAGGCGTGGGTAGGAGCCATGTCCTCACCTTATGTTACAGTTTACATTCCTTGTCACCAGGACATGGTCTCCAGCCCATGCCCTTGCTTTAAGTTGTGTATTTTGGGGTTTTCTGTATTTATCATTATTATCATTATTATTATTATTATTATTAGTAGTAGTAGTAGTGGTAGTAGTAGTAGTAGTAGTAGTAGTATTGTGTTCTTGTTTTATATATCCATGCTTTGTCCTTCGTTTTTGGTTTCATATTATTATTATTATTAGTATTATTAGCCTTAGTCCATTATGGTTATCCTTAGTATTATTATTATCATCTTGGTTACGTCTTCTGGTTTGGGGGCAACATCCTGAAGTCATTTGGAGTTATGCCATGGTTCTGGCTGCCTGTAATTCAATCCTGTTTTGTTTAATCCTGCCATGCCAGTCTCTGTTTAGCTTTTTGTTTTCAGCTCACTAGCTGCGTCTTTATTTTGTGTTTTCAATAAATCCTGCAAACTGTCAGTCCAGCGTTTGGATCCTGAATTCCACACTGGAGGGGCAAATCTGACACAAAAAAGATGTTGCTTTATGGATAAGGAGGACCTGTATTTATATAACGCTTTTTCTTATCTCAAAGACCACTCAAAGTGCTTCACTAGTACTAATCCTCTATTTTAAGGGCCTACAGGAGATAGGGATGGGCATATCGATGCTCAAGTATCGATACTTTGATACCAGTTGGTCCATACTTTAGAGTGGATACTTTTTTAAATATCACGATACCACCGTGTTAATACAAAACGTGCAATTTGTTCTCACTTCTGCGAGTTTTAGGCATTAAATTTATGTGTGAAAACCAGTGAAAAACCAGCCCAGGCATGTTTTACAGGTAGTCTGCCGTGTCACATGATTATGGCAGCCTATCAGATGTCAGAGCCGAAAACTCACTGCGCACTGGCAGCCTTCAGTCAAGCAGCCACTGACTCTGATGCAGAGCAGAGTGAGCTCATCAGCATTGCGAGCCGCAGAAGATGTGTTACTTCTGAAATGTTACACCATTCATCCAAATTCTATGGTGATACCAAGTAGCATAATTTTGAAAAATAAACAAAATAAGCACTATTTAAGCACTATTTATTTGGAGTCAAAAACACATTTAGTGTTCCCCTGTATTATTATGATAAAATTATTGTTTCATTTGAAACTGAGCATTTATTTGATTTGATTTTTTTGTTTAAAAAATACAGAACTAAAAGCACCTAAAACATCTGCTGAATAAAACATGTGTAAAAGCAAATGATATTGGCCTGCTGGAGACAGCTGTGGTCTTCTTAAAGAATATCCATGAAAAGATGACAGTTCTTAAAAGCACGTTTTCAGATAAATTTGTCCATGTGACTTGTCACATTTCTCTTCCATTTCTTTTATTAAAAAATGTATGAAGTAAATTCATGGGTCACTGCAAACCCTTGGCTTTAAAAGTACCATGCTATCACACAGTGGGAGGTAAAAAATCCTAAAAAAAAAAAAAAAAAAAAATGCATCGAGAATCGTTTTCGAATCAAAATCGGAGACCCTGAATCATAATTGTATCTTGAGGTCCCTAAAGATCCCCAGCTCTAATTCGGACCTCCGCTGGGGAGGAGGACTGACTGATCATACCTCTTGCACTTTTAGTTGGTGACCCCTGTTCTAGCTGTTAGTGCTAACCCCTGTACCACCGTGCTGCCCATGTGATATGCAAAGTGCACATCACACTAACATTCTGCACATCACAAGTGCAAAATAATGCAAAGAAAGCAAGTTGAAATTCCTTCTTAAACACTACAACTCAGGAATCTGTATTTGTGGAATACCTCTGATTTTTATTCTCAGGTCTCATGCGATTTAACATGATTAGATGATCAGCTAACTAGTACCTCCTTAAGTAGACTGAGGTGTCCTTGTGTTGGAATTCAACAGACACTCAAAGTGAATGGCTGCCATACATGTAGAGATACCAATTTAGGAAAGATTTTGCAGTGGCTTATTTTTTCCAGAGCTACATGTAGAGAAAAAAAAAACAGACCTGTGAGCATATACTGGTAAGCATTATCAGAGATGGAGAAGATGTGTGGGGGGGCCTCCTGACGTTTCTTCCCCCTGTACCCAGCTACCACTTCTGGGTTGTAGACAGGAAGCCACTTGTAAGGGTTCACAGTCACACAGAAGAGCCCAGAGTAGGTCTGAGAATTGAGAGCAAAAGAGAAAAAAAAATAAGGACACATTCACATTATGTCAGTGAAGGGATGTGTTCTGTTCTGTCATGGACCATGAATTTCGCTAACATAACTAAAAAAAAACTTTGCAATAAGTGTAGTATGAATGTTACAATCTGAATAAGATGAAATAACAAATAAATAAATTGCTAGCTTAAAAGCAAAATGATATAAATTCACTCAACTTTAGTAAAAAAAAAAAAAAATAGAAATAGCCAAAACTTAAATAATGTCAGATTAAATATGCTCAATAAAAGCTCAGTTTTAAAATGCTAGCTTAAAGGCTAAATAGCCTAAATTTACATATTGCTCAAACATTGTTCGTTTAAAAAATGGTAATTATAAACTTAGTAATGAAGAGTACAAGCTTAAAAGTTGAATGGGCCTATTCTTGAACATTATTAGCTTAAATGTGGAAATAGCTTAGATTTGAAGAAAGCGAGTTTAAAAATGCTAAATAAACAAAATTTAAACCAAAACTAAACCAAAGATGATAGCTTAAATGCAAACATGGCATACATTTGTTCAAATGTAGCAAAAAAGCAGAAATGGCCTAAAGCTGAAGAATGGTATCTCAGAACTAGAGGATTTAAAAACAAACCTTCTCCATAGAAATCCTTGGTATTTTTACTATTAACCACTTGCGCTCCGTTGTTCCGCGGGCGGGCAAGTCTCTGCGTCCTAGGGCGCAGGAGGGCGCAGGAGGGCGCACTCGTGCATCCTCGTGCGCTCTCGGACGCATAGTCCAGATTGTGGTGATGTAGGTGGTGTTGGCGTCCAAGCACCACTGAAAAAAAAAGCTGCAGACACAGCCGCGAACAGATTAGTTCATCTGATTGACCTCTCATTCGACTAATAAGAGCCTTGAATTGGGTTTCTGAAACCTTGAAGAACCAATGAATGAAAACCTAGGAAGGCGGACCCGCCTACTGTGAATGCAGGAGCCAATTGAAGCACAGAAGTTCGGGCTGGGTGAAAAGAGATTTACTGTTGCAGCTGATGAAAAAAAAGGAAGCTGGACGAACCTGCTACAGACCCAGCAGCATGGAGAACACCCACAAGTGGGACCTGCACTCATTCCAGCAGAATAGACGTTTAGGATTCTCTTCTGTCATCATAGACCGACGGAGGCCGACGACAAAGGTCGTAAATCATTCACCAAAACCGCAATATTGGAATTATGTTTTGACCGGGATCCACGAGCGGACCAGCGTCGCGTTCGTCTGACAATGGGGAAGAGAAGTTCGCCAGGACTCTGCTGCTGTGAAGAGGTAAGGTGTTATAAGCTAAATTATTATTTCTCCCTGAAAACTGTAATCCAAAAATGACTTTTGACCGATCGGTAAATTACAACTGTACGGCGCACGAAGTACGAAGTGCGTGCGCCGCGATAAACGGTTCATTTGCTGTGTTCGGACCGTGAAACCCCCCCCCCCCCCCCCCCCACTGCAGAAGAGGAGCAGGGGGGGCGTTCACGGTCTGAACGCCCCCCGGTCCACGGGGGGAAGCCGCTGTGACAGCGTTGCTGTGGAAACATGCAACAGGTGTAATCCGTCATGTAGCGAGGGCCGAACTCCGTCCTTTGTAGCGGGGGGGGGGGGGGTTGTCCAACCCCCCCCCCCACACACACACACACAGACACAGCCCTGAATGTGACGTTTCATTAGAGCCCAAAATGAAGATTCTATATTGAATTATTCAAAAGTTACAGACGCTTTTCCAAACTGTGCCATTTGGCACAATTTGGCACAGTTCCAAAATGCCTGGGAACAACCTGAGAACAAAGCTGTGTAAAATATTCATTTTTTGTGGTATTGTTACAAAATTTGGACCTCAGCTGGATAACACTTGGTTCTACATTTCTGTTGCATTTTCCAGCCGGATCAGATAGCTGTGTGTTATTTGCAAGCATTTGTATCCAAAAAAACACCATGGCCAAATTTATTTTCTTCAAGTTCAGTATGTTTAGATGACTGTAACTCAGTGGCCGGAGCACGTAGAGAGATTATGGTTTTTTGCCAAAAAATTCAAAGTGTTTTCTTTTAAATGAGACCAACCCCATGAAGATGCTGCAAAGGGTTGAAGAACAGCTTTCAATTTACTTTGGGCACGTTATTTTTTGGCGTTTTTAGGAAAATTGCCCGGAGTGCAAGGGGTTAATAAAAGCATAAATATCTTAAAAATTTGAGCAGAACATTTCAAAATTTAAACGGTCTCTAGATGAAAGTATGCAGAAGGAGTGAAGGTCCAAACAATTCACAGAAGCACAAAAATGGCCAGTCAGTTATATTTATCCTCACATAAATCATCCAGGCAGTGTACCGCTCCTTCAGGTTAAACAGCACGGCCGGTTCGTGGAGATGGGTCAGCAGGGCCATGTCTTCGATCTTGTCAAACTTTGGAGGGTTCATGGGCCAGATGTCGTCCAGGTGTGCAAGGACAACCTGAAATATGATTTCAAAAATGTACTACAGTGTTGAACCAGACAGAAAAACTGAGGATGTCATGAGATGTCAGAACTGCCCACCTTCCCATCCTCGGTCTCCACAGTGACCTTGGTTTCATCCTGGCTCCTGATTTTTCCTTTGACATACTCCCGTTTTGGGTCAGGGACAAACACAGCTGTTTTGGCATCAAACGGCATATTCTGCGCAGCAATCCTCTCCCGCTCAGATTTGCGGAGGTACGGGGCTGCAACCCCAAATATCTCCATCTCGGCATCACTCATTTTGTCAAGCTAGATGATTAGAACCAAGTAAAAATGTAGCTAAGGAATTAGACAGAACTCATACTGAAACATTTGATTGTAGCATTATACTTACAAGATGTGTTCAATTCTTTTGAACAGAACGCCTCACTGCACTGCTGTCAGTTGTTCCAACACCACACCTCAGACTTTGGCAGCTTTTATAAGCCAATGTAGAGCATGATTCATGGGTGCTTCTTTTTCTATATTTGGTGAATGTCCATTTTGTATTTCAGATGGTCTATATATAACTGTATTGTGTCATTTTTAAATGGGTTTCAACTGCAATGCCCATTAAAAAAGCGATGAATGCAAAGGAGTGCCAGCTTAGAGGGCTTACGTTCCCGGCACATCGGGCCTAATTTTCTGGGATCAGGAAAGATTATGGGCTGGTGAGGGTGTCGCTGAAAGTCTAGATTTGGCTGTCTGGGAAGAAGGACTCACTGGGTTTGTGTTGGGAGGCAGCAGCCAGCGTTGATTGATAACATTTCAGACAGTGCCCTACATCTGTTAATCCATGTCTAATGAATATATTCATCAATGACAAATACAAACAATAAACTGATACCAAATATAGGTATCCAAATGGACACAAATTTTGTATCACTACGCACACTGTACCGTTGCTGTTTTGTTTTTGTTTTTTTGCAGATGATAATATGCAATGTCTTTAATTGTGGCTCAATTGCAAATTAACCAGAAAAATGTTGTACACTTGTGAAAAAAGGGGCAAAATTATAATTAAAAGATTGCAAATTTAAATGAGAGTCATAATTTTATTCCAAAACAAGTGCAAATTTAAAAAAAATCATAAAACTATTTTTAAATAACAATTTCATGTGAAAAAAAATAGTAAACTCGTGAAAAAAAGTTTAAAATTTAAAAAAGAAACATCTGAATTAATGCACAAAACTTTACAAATTTATGAGAGCAAATTCTCAGATGTAGTGAAGTAACATTTTTCTAATTTATGTAAAAAAAATTCAAATGCGTGATTAAAAGTTGGAAACGTACATGAAAATGTTTTTAAACTTATGAGAACTTTCACTACTCAGGTAACTTTTTTAGTGAATACGTTGTTACTCTTACTCAAGTTACCTTTTTGGCAACTACTCAATCTTTTACTCGGATAAATTATTATATTTATATAACTGTATTTAACACTACTTTTACCTAAATACAATTTCTGGCTGCTCAACCCACCTCTGTGACAAGAGGGGAAAAACCCACAAATTTTCCAAGAAAAAAACATTAGAAATTTACAATAAAAGTTGCAAAATGATTAGAAAAAGTGACAAATTTATAGGAAAATGGTCAAAAATCTACAAGATAAGTAGCATACTAAGCCGTAAAAAATCATAAAAAGCAATGAGAAAAAGATAAGATGACAATACGATGAAAATTGACAAGAAAAAAGTTGCAAATATACAAGAAAAAAAAGATGCACATCTAAGTGATTTAAAAAAAAATCATGTCAGCGCACACATCTCCTGGCCCTGTCCTTGACTTTGAGCACAACCAAACCAACGACTGGATCATTGTGTGTGAGGAGTAGTGATTCCTGTAGTATGTGCATGGACGGACAGACAGGTGGGCAGACAGATGACCAGGCAACACATGTGGTTCAGCGGCAATAGCTAATTTTGCCTTTGCTGGAATAAGCTAAAAATTATTAAACCATATAATGGCATACTTCACAGGATCAGCTGTTCAAGTACATCTAACAAAGGATTGCAATGCCAATGAGAAGCCTGATAAATGCCATCTAGGTTTACTATAAATCCATTGAAAACACTTTGGCTATATTAAGCCAAATTTCCCAGAAGACTGCCTCAACCATTAAACTCAACATAGTGCATACAACACATACACCATTACATGTGTTAAGCTTAAACGCTGCCATTGGGATCTTAGCTGACTTTTATCTTCTTATAATATGAATGTAGGGAAAGATTCAGACAAGTGGTACTCATGATATTAGATGGAAGAAGATCAATAAAATACTTAAAAGTTACTTAAAGGAGCTCTGGCCAGGATTTTGGTACCCAATCACCACAATTATATCTGTCAATACTGAGATAGCTCATCGATCAAAGGTTCTATCTATATCCTTCTTTTTATTATCATATACTGGGATTGACAATAACTTTTTGCCCACTAATACGTTTCAAAAGTTGCAAACCACTACCCTGTGTGTGAGAATAAATTCAATTATCAGTAGATGACGTTATTCATGCTATATAAAAATTAATACCTATTTAAAATCAGTATAATTTCACAATTTAATTAAACTAACAATCTTCACACTTTTGTTATTAATGTTCAACTTTAATTTAGAAATTTCCTGATTTTTGTGCTCAATTGTAGTGCTAACAATACCAGCTGTGTTTTAGCTCTATTTTCAGACATGAAGCAGTTGTAGATGGTACAGTACTTTTAATGTTTAATTCATTCATGTGAAAGTGAAAGAAGCTAATGTCAAGATGCAGCATCTCTCTGTCTGTCCGTCTGTCTGTCTACATTTCATGGGAATCACTACTTCTCCAAGATATTTTGGTCACCAAACTTACTCACAAGGATCCTCAGGTGGGTGTGCATCAAGGTTGTGCTCAAGGTCAAGATCAAGATCAAAGTTCAGGAGATCTGGGTATTTACAATTTCACAAAACTCTGTAGTGGTCTGGCTGAACACTGCTCTCTCTCTCCCACTAATTATCTCATTCCCCACAGCTTTACTCACCACCTGCCAGCAATCACCACACCCTTCAAATAGTTCCAGCGTCCTCCCCTCATCAGGACATCATTAGACTACTCCATGCCCGTCACCCTACGCATGAGTAGCCAGTCCTTTCCTCCAACAAATCTTAAAAAAAGGAAAGTAGCACATTACTCCTGCTATTGTCTCCCTTCTTTTCTCCAGGACTCCCAGATGGACTGTGGAACTCTACCCAGGCAGAGTGGATTCTCACTCTGTGGAGACTTAATCTGGACCCTCTCTACCCACTACCCCATAAGTGCACTTACCAAAGTTTCCCTAGCCTGTTCTCCCTATTTCCCCAAAGCACTCCATTCTACCCCTAGAGGCCCTACCTCTTCTGGGACCCTCTACTGTGGTGTCTGAGTCCCTAGTCAGCTGCTCACTGCCCAACCTTACCTCAGCACCTGTAGGCAAACAAGCAAATCATTATCATTATATACTGTATCTCTGAATATTACTATACTTACCCCTTGTCTTCTCTCTCCTACCGCAGGGTTGCCAGACTCCTCGCCGCAGCTTACCATTTGCACTCAAATAAAGATTATTGCGAACCACTACTTTGTTCTCTCTGATGCCTGCTTTTGGGTCAGTTATCGGTAAGCCATGTCAGAATGATCTTCTAAAAGAGACCCAGCAGCTGCAACAGGAGAAGCCGTGATAGCTCGGCTAGACACACTAGAACAGAGGGTAGATCATTTAGCTCTGCAAAATCACTCAATAATCACTCAGCTCTCTCGAGTCACCGATAAATTAGAACAACTTTCACTCACCATCAGCACTATCACTTTGGTACCTCCTCCAGCTCCAGTCTCAGCTTCTTCTCATCCCGGTCAGTCCATGGCTGTTTCCATCCCCGCTTGCTATAATGGAAGATTAGGAGAGGGTGGGGGGTTTATCCTACAGTGCAGTCTGGTTTTCCAGAGTGTACTGGAGGATTTTCCTTCCGGGCACAGTAAGATCAGCTACACGGTTAATCTGCTGGAAGGACAGGCACTCACCTGGGCATGCGCAGTTTTGTTGAGCCCAGAATACCCCACTTACACCTTCGACTGGTTCACTGTCAAGTTTCTCAGAATTTTTGATCATTCTGACTGTGAGGGAAGCGTGTCGGCCTGGCTTTTAAATCTCCGCCAGGGTAGTCGGTCAGCCGCAGAGCACTCAGTTGACTTCCAGGTGCTTGTGGCCGAGGTGGGTTGGGACAATACTAAGATAAGCTAAGATAAGATAAGATAAGCCTTTATTAGTCCCACAACGGGGAAATTCCAGGATTGCAACAGCACAGGGATAGCAACACTCAGAGCAACAATCAGAAGGCAAGAAAAAAAACAAGCAAGCAAGAGCAGCTAATATACATATGTACATATTACTATAAAATATATACTGTATATACACACACAGAGACACACAGTGCAGAGCATTGTAGCTGGATGGAATAAATATATGAATATATAAACACACAGTGCAGAGCATTGTAGCTAGATGGAATAAATATGTAAATATATAAACACCCACAGTACGGAGCATTGCAGCTAGGTGGAATAAATATGTAAGTATATAAACACACACAGTGCGGAGCATTGTAGCTAGATGGAATAAATATATAGATATATAAAAACACAGTGCGGAGCATTGTAGCTAGATGGAATAAATATATAGATATATAAATATGAACACACCCAGTGCTGAGCATTGTAGCTAGATGGAATAAATATGTAAATATATAAACACACACAGTGCAGAGCATTGTTGCTAGATGGGATGAAACAGCATAACCCTCTACTTAGTTATCCTACATGGTATGATTATGTGCCCATACATATTCTCACCCTCCATAGCGACCGGTATTTTCCTAGTTGTATGCCGGAGGGGACCATTGTGTAAGTCTATTGCATCTTTTGCATTTAAAAACTATTAGTTTGTTACGTCTTTTTGCTATCTCTGCGAGCAGCCCTGCTTAGGTTGTACAGTCTGACAGCCGTTGGTAGGAAGGACCTACGAAACCTCTCGGTTGTGCACCTGGGATGATGTAGTCTGCTGCTAAATGAGCTCCTCAGTGCATTCAGTACGTCCTGCATAGGGTGGAACTCGTCTATACTGCGTTAAGACCTGTTTTCATCGGTAGCCTTAGTTCCCAACTCCAAGACGAGCTAGCCAGCCGGGAAGAACCCGACTCCCTTGATGTGTTAATCACACTGGTAATTCACCTTGACAATTGCTTCAAGAAGCGTGCCCAAGAGCGCCAACTCAACACGTGCGCGTCCACTTCCTCAGCGGCCACACACTTTCCAGCTCTCCCTGCTCCGGTCGGCTCGGACACTCCTGAGCCCATGATGCTGGGCCGATCACAG
This sequence comes from Pholidichthys leucotaenia, assembly GCA_020510985.1. NCBI lineage: Eukaryota > Metazoa > Chordata > Actinopteri > Cichliformes > Pholidichthyidae > Pholidichthys > Pholidichthys leucotaenia. Next base: position 321,372,035 of record CM035838.1, read on the forward strand.
CTCTCGTCCATGGAGTGGCGACACCATTCTGAGGAGGGCCTTTGTTTATATTGTGAGGGGGACAGCTATTCAGTAGTAAAGGTGAAAGGAGCTAATGTCATGATGCAGCATCTGTCTGTCTGTCTGTCCATCTGTCTGTCTACATTTCATGGGAATCACTACTCCTCCAAGATATTTTGGTCACCAAACTTACTCACAAGGATCCTCAGGTGGGTGTGCATCAAGGTTGTTCTCAAGGTCAATATCAAGATCAAAGGTCAGGATATCTAAGCATTTACAATTTCACAAAAGTCTGTAGTGGTCTGGCTGCACACTGCTCTCTCTCTCTCCCACTAATTATCTCATTTTCCACAGCTTTACTCACCACCTGCCAGCAATCACCACACCCTTCAAATAGCTCCAGTGTCGTCCTCTCATCAGGAGATCGTTAGACTACTCCATGCCTGTCTTCCTACACATGAGCAGCCAGTCCTGTCCTCCAACGCACCTCATTCTATCCCCAGAGGCCCTACCTGTTCTGGGACCCTCTACTGTGGCGCCTGAGTCCCTAGTCATCCTGCTCAACATCCAACCTCACTTCAGCACCTGCAGGCAAACAAGCAAATCATTATCATTACACATCTCTGAATATTATCATACTTACCCCTTGTCTTCTCAATCCTACCACAGGGTTGCCAGACTCCTCGCAGCAGCTTACCACTTGCACTCAAATAAAGATTACTGTGAACCACTACTTTGTGAGGGAGATGGCCATTCCATAGAATCGTGCCCCATTAAGCCAAAAGGGGTGGCCCGTCCATCGCAGTAGGGGGACTGACGGACCATCTATCTAAACACCCTCAGGCCAAATTCACCCTTCCGGTTGTGCTCCAGCTATCCACACTCGAACATTCAGACCACGCCTTAATAGATTCGGGGGCCAAGCAAAATTTCATGTCCAAGGGTCTGGCAACCCGGCTTGGGATTCCCTGCTCTCTGCTCCCAGTGCCCATTAAAGTGGTAACATTATCCGGAAGGCCACTACTCACCGTTACCCAAATAACTGTCCCACTATTCTTACTGATCTCTGGCAAACACATTGAGAGTATCTCATTCCTAATTTTCCCTACATTCACTCCACCAGTAGTATTAGGGTACCCCTGGCATCTCCTGCACAACCCACCATCGACTGGCAGAGAAGCGCTATTACATCCTCAGTGACCCTATCACCCCCTGCTGTTGACCCACCAGACGTAACTAACGTACCTTCTAAATATCATGACCTAGCCCCCATCTTCAGCAAGACCAAGGCTCTCTCTCTTCCCCCTCACAGGTCATACGACTTAAGCTTCAGCATTGAGCTCCAGCAGGGGGTGCGCCTCCCTACCAGCAGGCTCTACAGCCTCTCCGGGCCAGAGAGAAAGGCCATGGATAAATGCATCAAGGAGTCAGTCAATGCCAGCCTCATTCAACCCTCCTCTTTTGCCAATGGAGCCGGGTTCTTCTTTGTCAAGAAGGACAGTTCTCTCTGCCCCTGCATCAATTACCGGCAGCTCAACGGCATCACCGGAAGATGGGCTTCCGAACGCCCATTGGCCACTTTGAGTACATGGTAATGCCACAGCTAATAAATGATGTGCTCAGGGATTTCCTTAACATCTTCATCTTTGTATACCTTGACGACATCCTGATTTTCTTCTGTTCCCTAGCAGAGCATCAAGTCACCATCCGCACCATCCTCCAATGCCTGCTGGAAAACCAGTTATATGTCAAGACAGAGAAGTGCGAGTTCCACACCCCCACCACAACGTTTCTAGGATTCATCATTGCCAAAGGACAAATCCAGCTGGACCCCCAGAAAGTTAAGGCTGTCCTCAACTGGCCCACTCCATCGTCCCACAAACAGCTTCAGCAGTTTCTCGGATTTGCCAACTTTTACCGTCGCTTCATCCGTAATTACAGCACAATAGCCCTTCCTCTCACCAGCCTCACATCGACCAAGACCACCTTCCATTGGTCAAAGGAGACAGAGGAGGCCTTTTCCCAACTGAAGGCGAGGTTCAGAGACACACCCATCCTGGCATAGGTCAACTCTGACTGTCAGTTTATCGTGGAGGTTGACGCTTCTGACTCAGGGTGGGCACGGTCCTGTCCCAGCGGTCAGCCGCTGATGGCCAGCTCCACCCCTGAGCCCATTTCTCGCAGCACCTGAGCCCCACTGAGAGGAACTACGACGTCTGTGACCAGGACCTACTAGTGCCCACCTGGAGACCATTGTTCCAGCTGATTGTGTGGTTGATGCACTCTCGTGGGGGATTGAGCAGAAGGTCTGGGAGGCTCTTAAAACTGAACCTGACCTGCTCAGAGGGGAAGTAATCCACTGGCTGCACACTGCCCAGTTCACCTGCCACCCAGGGGTAGCCAGAACCCTCTCCCATCTAAAACGCGCCTTCTGGTGGCCAGCCATGGACAAGGATGTCCATGAACACATCAAGGCATGTGCCCAGTGCTCCACAGGGAAGTCCCTCACCACCCCTCCAGCTTGGTTACTCCAACCCCTCCCTATCCCTATTCGCCCCTGGTTCAATAGAGTGATGAATTTTGTTACTGGTCTGCCCCTGTCCTATGAATATACTGCCAATTTGACTATTGTTGATGGGCTCTCCAAGGCTGCTCACTTCATTCCCCTCCAGAAACTGCCTTCAGCTATGGAGACAGCTGACCTGTTAACTATACACATGGTAAGGCTGCACGGCATACCATCAGACATTGCTCACAGGTCTGGTGTGCCTTTTGTAAGGCCATTGGGGCCACCATCAGCCTTACCTCTGGCTATCATCCACAGTCAAACGGTCAGGCAAATGGGCTAACCAAGAGTTGGTGGCAGCCCTACATTGTATCACCTCTACCATCTCCTCCTCATGGAGCACCTACCTCACCTGGGTAGAGTATGCCCACAATTCTGCCACCTCTGCCGCCACGAGCTACTCAACCTTTGAAGCTTCGTTAGACTATGACCCTTGTCAGCATTGCTGAGGCTGACATTGTGGTGCCCTCCATTCTCCACCACATCCGGAGGTGCTGCCGTGTCTGGAGCTCTACCAAGACGGCACTCCTGTGGACAGCAGACGAGAACGCCAGATGGTCTAATCGGCAGAGGAATGGGGCACCCACGTACTGTACATGGTCGGTTAAAAGGTATGGCTTTCTACTAAAATATTCCACTCAAGACTGATTCTAAAAAAACTGTCTCCCTGGTACATTGGCCCATTCCCCATCTCCCAAATTATCAACCCCTCTGCTGTTCAACTCAAACTCCCTCCCTCTCCACATCCACCCATCTTTTCATGTTTCTCATTTAAAACCTGTCTCCACCAGCCCACTGTGTCCTCCATCTAAGCCACCGCCTCCTCTGAGAATGGTCAATGGCGGCCTAGTATATACAGTCAACATGATTATGGACGCTTGTCATTGGGGTCGTGCGGTACAGTTCCTGATCGACTGGAGGGGCTATGGGCCGGAGGAACGGTCCTGTCCAGAGTCCTTTGTCGAGGACGTTCGCCTCATCCAGGATTTTTATAAGAAGCATCCTGACAAGCCTCGGGCGCCAGGGGTCGCCCCTTGAGGAGGGATTGGGGGGCGGGGTACTGTAGTGGTCTGACTGCACACTGCGTTCTCTCTCCCACTAATTATCTCATTCCCCACAGCTTTACTCACCACCTGCTGGCAATCACCACACCCTTCAAATAGCTCCAGCGTCCTCCCCTCATCAGGACATCATTAGGCTACTCCATGCCCGTCTCTCTACACATGAGCAGTCAGTTCTCTCCTCCAACAAATCTAAAAAAAGAAAGTAATACATTACTCCTGCTATGGTCTCCCTTTTCTCCAGGACTCCCAGGTGTACTGTGGACCTCCACTCAGGTGGAGTGGATCCTCACTCTGTGGAAACTTAATCTGGACCCTCTCTACCCACTACTCCTTAAGTGCACTTACCAACGTTTCCCTAACCTGTTCTGCCTATTTCCCCAAAGCACCTCATGCTACCCCCAGAGGCCCTACCTGTTCTGGGACCCTCTATTGCAGCACCTGAGTCCCCAGCCATCCTGCTCAACGTCCAACCTCACCTCAGTACCTGTAAGCAAACAAGCAAATCATTATCATTATACATCTCTGAATATTACCATACTTACCCCTTGTCTTCTCTCTCCTACCGCAGGGTTGCCAGACTCCTCACCGCAGCTTACCACTTGCACTCAAATAAAGATGATTGTGAACCACTACTTTGTTCTCTCTGTTGCCTGCTTTTGGGTCTGTTATTGGTAAACCATGTCAAAATCGTTACTCCTAGGCAATTGCCCCAATGTTCAGCAAACGCATGCACAATGATTCTCACGTGGGTGTGCGTCTAGGCTGTGCTTAAGGTCAAGGTCAACAGTCAGGAGATCTGAGCAGTCTCAGGGTGATTTAATCAGGCCAGAATGAGCTACTCCTTCACTGACCATCTGGTTTCTCACATTCAATTTAACTTGGAACATAATGTAGCATAGAATTTTACATGCTAATGTGGTCACATCTGTGCAGTGGGTGGGTGGGAGCCTTTTTTATTTCTTCTCCCCTGCCTTTCCAATATTGTGAGTCTACCCCTGGTAATAAGGGATCATATTAGTTGGTTTTTCATCCCATTAAACTCATCTTAAAAATGCTGTATAATTTTTTTTCAAAGTCATTCCAATAGTTTCCTTTGAAGCCTCAATCAATCCTAACTGGGAAATGTAGTAATCCCAAAATGACAATTGACAGTCCTGCAGTCAGACAATTGGATCACCATTATTTTGACTTCTGGTATATATATTATTGTTTTATTTTAATTTTTTAGCAAAATAAATTGCTTTTCATTTTCAAGTGTTGCATTCTTACCCTTCACCTCCATTTTTGGAGCTAAATGGAGGCCTCCAAATGACACTGTTAATGGCATCTCTCGCTCAGCAAGTAAAAAAAAAAAAAAAGATAAAGTAACAATAAGGGGAAATACTGTATCTGTATGATGTGAGCATTTTGCATTGCAGTCCATCACAAACAGCCTAATTGGCGTTGATTTAATAGCCTCCTAATGTCACTTGAAGGTCTTGCAACAGCTGTGATTATAATTGGCTCTGGGAAGACAAGCGTGGGCAGACCGGTGAGGGGGACTTAAACTACGCCGACCTTTCTGTCATGTCTCGACAGGGCAACAAATATGCGCGTGGAAGCTTGACTGCGAGTAGGCTGTGAGATGTGAATTCAAGGGTCAGAGGATGAATCAGAAGATACAGCAGGGAGAAAATCCCCTTCAGCTGCTTGTGCGGAGCGGAGACTGAGGCCCAGCCCTGACAGAAAATAGATCAGACGATGGGTGCATCGACACAGGATTAGCAGGGTCAACAGGAAAGACAAGGACCTGCTGTGGAGAAAAGCTAGTGCAAATAACATATGGGATAAATGCATGAAAAAGAGGGAAAAATCTAGTTATGTCCACTCAGAGCAGATGCATTGAAAAACCAAAATCAATGTGTTTCACAGGTGTGTTCTTACTCCTAGGCAGCTTTCATGGAAAGAGATTTAAATCCAACACAGCAAGCAAACACAGATAGTGAAGATTTATGTCACTTGGGGGACTGAAAGCTGTAACAACAAAGAAAGCAAGCAACAAACACGATTTAGATTGACGGCAAGATTGATTTGCTCACACATAGCTGACAGTGTGAGGTGTTGATGGAGCCTAAAAGCCGAGTCAGCCAGTCATAGATCAATTTAACTTCAGCCCAGATGCAGCTTTCTTCTCACTATCACTGTTTTTAGATGTCCATCCATCCATCCATCCTCTACCACCTATTCGGGGATCCGGGTCATGGGAGCATCGGTCCAAGAAGAGTAGCCCAGACTTCCGCCCAGTTCACATAGCACCATGATGCTCATGTTGCCTCCTAAAGGTGGTGAGCCCACTGGAGAGTGGACCCATATGCCTCCTTTGGGTACACTGGGTCCTTAATGTAATGATTTTCATGGGGAACCACTGGACCGCTTTTGGTCTGGCCCTTCACCCAGGACCAGTTTGCCTTGGGAGACCTTACCAGGGGCAAGTTGGCCCCAACAACATAGCTCCTGGGATTATTCAGGCACTCAAACCCCTCCACCACAATAAGGTGGCCGTCCACAGAGGGGGATTTTCAATGTTTTTTCTTTAAAAGTAAAAAGTAGACAACTGTGTTGTCCACTAAACATGTAAATCATCAGTGGTCTCATGATTCAATTTACAATTAACTTGTAATGGTTCTGCTAAAAGATTCCATTTGATTTCAAATCAATTCTTCATGCATCTCAGTTTACTATATTATGAACACTACTACAGTTTTCATAAATTATATATATATATATAATTTGCTGTGTATATTAGGGATGCATGATAATATCAGCATGTCATCAATATTGGCTGATAAAGCTTTTAAAATTATTTATTGGTATCAGCGTCAATTAATATTTAGAGCCAATAAAATATAACAGCAGATAGTCAGGAGTGATGCTATGCTGTGACGTTAAGTTTTTCCTGCCACGCGAGGGAATGACGTCATCATGTTGAGCAAGCATGGCAAAACAAACATGTCTGCTTCCACACAGCCATGTGAGGAGGAGCAAGAACAACACGAGGAAATAATCCACAAAGCCCAAACAAGAGACAGACAGAACGGCAAAGACAAAAAAAAAACTTCAGGAGCAGTGTCCTCCACAGTGGCCAAACAAAAACAAAAACAAAAACCCACGACTGTGACCATCCGAGGGCCACCGGTACCACCCAGAAACCCAGAGTCCATCATTCCTGAAAACCATGAGCCCGCAGGCACAGAAGACATCGGCAGACTCACAGACTGCACCCACCACACAACGCCCAGTCGCACATAATTTTCAGATTCTGCCTTACCTGATTTGCAAGCTGTAATTTTTAATAACATCACATATTGAGGTGGTCCTAAGTTACTGTCTGTAAAAGACGCTGCTTAGTAGGCTCCTAGTTTGAAGTGGATTATTTTATCCACCTTATATGATGCTGAGTTTAAGTAAGTCTGTAAAGCACATGCAGCCTTATTTATGCGTCTTTATTCAATAGTGTAAAAATATTTCACTGACTATGGTGGTGCAAATTTTTTTAGTCATTGTAAAGTTGTACAGTGAATACATTTTATTTTCACAAGATCCCTGTGGACAGAATGCATTTATTTACACAGTATTCCTCCTGTCCTGGTTGTGGCTGTTGTAAGGACTGTCACAGGGACAGTATCCTCCAAGCCTAATGAAAGGAGGAAGTTTACAGTTCTGTTTAAGAGGCAGCAATCATTTTAGAAGAACATTAAGTTTTAATACCTGGCTGCTATCAACATGCCCATCTTTTAGCACAGTTTTTATTGACAATTGTAATTTATTTTGGAACTGTCCATCATGGTTTCCATGGTCCTCCGCAGGAAAAAGGTGGACTGTCCTCTCTGGGTTGGAGACAAGCTCCTGCCCTAAGTGGGTCTCATTCACGAGTGAGGGAAGAATGGAGTGAGAGATTGACAGACGAATTGGAGCAGCATCTGCAGTGATGCAGACATTGTACGAGTCTGTTGTGGTGAAGAGGGAGCTGAGCTCAAAAGCAAAGCCGTCAATTTACTGGTCAATCTATGTTCCTACCCTCACCTGTGGTCATGAGCTTTGGGTAATGACCGAAAGAATGAGATCACGGATACAAGCGGCTGAAATGAGCTTTCTCTGTAGGATTGCTGGACTCACCCTTAGAGATAGGGTGAGGAGCTCAGTCATCTGAGAGAGGCTCAGAGTAGAACTGCTGCTCCTCCATATCGAAAGGAGCCAGTTGAGGTGGTTTGAGCATCTGATCATGATGCCTCCTGGACGCCTCCCCCTTGAGGTGTTTCGGGCACGTCCAACTGGGAGGAGACCCCGGAGCAGACCCAGGACATGCTGGAGAGACTATGTGTCCCAGCTGGCCTGAGAACGTCTTGGTATCCTCTCTGAAGAGCTGGAGCAGTTGGCCAGGGAGAGAGAAGTTTGGGCTTCTCTGCTTGAGCTGCTGCCTCCGCGACCCAGACCTCCGGAAAAGCGGTAGAAAATGGATGAATGTTACGCAATCACAAATGCCAAAGGCCACATTTTAGATCATGTAATAACTCATGGTCTCTCATGTGATATCACCTCAGTTGTTGATATAGGTTTGTCTGAGCACTACTGTGTTTTTTAAGGTTCATGGTTTTTAATCCACAGAGGATCACTGAACAAACTATAAGGAAGCGCTAGCTTACTGCTGAAGTGGCAGCAAATTTCATTGAGCTTTTATGTGATTCTCCCACTGACATTTTACCCTCTTCCTGTGATCTTATGGTGGCCAGTTTTAACAGTAAATTACAATCCATTCTTGACAACGTGGCCCCTCTGAAAACCAAAAAAGTAATAACCAATCTAAAAACCCCGAGGAGAAACGAGGAAATAAATCAATTAAAGAGGAAATGTCATATGGCAGAAAGAAGATGGAGAAAGAATAAACTAACAGTAGATCATCAGATATTTCAAGAACAGATGACCATCTACAACAAAGCCATAAAACAAGCCAGACATGTACATTTTTCTAAACTCATTCAAGACAACCACAAAAATACCAGAATCAGAATCAGAATCAGGTTTATTGCCATTGTTCATGTAGTACACAAACTAGGAATTTGTCTCGGTGCAATGCTGCAACATTAAACATGATAAAATAAAAGAAATAAACTATACATGCAATAAAGTATATACTGGTCAGCAGTTAAAATATATTAGCGAGCAGCAGATACTGTGGAGAACCATATAGTGCAGTCGGTAATGCAGGAAGAAAACAGTGACGATTGACATGAGTCTGGTTGAGCTGCCGTACATAGTGCACGAGAGTCAATAAGTCACTTAGTGTTCAGCAGTCTGATGGCAGAGGGGAAGAAGCTGTTCATGTGAGGGGAGGTTTTAGTCTGGATGGACCGAAGTCTTCTACCTGAGGGGAGGGGGGCAAACAGTACGTGACCAGGGTGTGAGGGATCGGCTATGATCTGGCCAGCACGCCTCCGGGTCCTGGAGATGTACAGATCCTGGAGAGATGGGAGCTTGCAGCCGATCACCTTCTCAGCAGTGCGCACGACGCGCTGCAGCCTTAGTCTGTCCCTGGCAGTGGCTCCTGCGTACCACACGGTTATGGAGGTGGTGAGGATGGACTCGATGATGGCTGTGTAGAACTGCACTAACATCTTGGTGGGTAGCTTGAGCTTCCTCAGCTGCCGCAGGAAGAACATCCTCTGCTGGGCTTTTTTGATGAGTGAGCTGATGGTCGGCTCCCACTTGAGGTCCCTGGTGATGGTAGTGCCTAGGAAGCAGAAGGAATCAGCAGTGGTGATGGGAGAGCCTGTGAGGGTGAGGGGGGGCAGAGGGGTTGTGACTTTCCTGAAGTCCACAATCATCTCCACTGTCTTCAGAGCGTTCAGCTGCAGGTTGTTGTTGTTGCACCAGGACGTCAGCTGGGCCACCTCTCTCCTGTAGGCGGACTCGTCGCCGTTGGAGATGAGCCCGATGAGGGTGGTGTCGTCCGCAAACTTGATCAACTTGACAGACTGGTGGCTGGAGGTGCAGGAGTTGGTATAAAGGGAGAAGAGTAGGGGGGAAAGTACACAGCCCTGGGGTGATCCGGTGCTGATGCTAGTAGAGTCTGAGACAGTCTTTCCCAGCCGCACATGCTGCCTCCGGTCCATCAGGAAGTCGGTGATCCACCTGCAGAGGGAGTCAGGCACGTTGAGCAGGGACAGCTTGTCCTGGAGCAGAGCGGGGCGGATGGTGTTGAATGCGGAGCTGAAGTCCACAAACAGGATCCTGGCGTAGGTTCCCGGGGAGTCCAGGTGCTGCAGGATGGAGTGGAGGGCCAGGTTGACTGCGTCGTCTACAGACCTGATGGCTCAGTAGGCAAACTGCAGCGGGTCCAGGAGAGGGGTGGTGATGGACTTGAGGTGGGGCAGGACCAGGCGCTCAAAGGACTTCATGACTACAGAGGTGAGCGCTACAGGTCTGTAGTCATTAAGTCCAGTGATCCGTGGCTTCTTGGGGACAGGGATGATGGTGGAGGATTTGAGGCAGGTCGGCACGTGGCATAGCTTAAGGGAGGAGTTAAAAATGTCTGTGAAGACAGGAGCCAGCTGTTTCGCACAGTGTCTCAGGGTGGAGGGAGACACGCCGTCCGGACCGGGGGCCTTGCGCGGGTTCAGTCTGGAGAACTGTTTGAGCACATCCTGCTCACTGATGATAAGGGCAGGGGGGGAGGAGGGGGGGTGCCTTTGATGAAGTAGGGATTGTGGAGGCTGTGGAGCTGGAGAGAGGGGGGGAGTTGGACACAGATGACGAGGTGTCAAAACGGGCATAGTGTTGGGACAGTCTTTGACAAAGGGCTTTGTCATCCTGACCTTTAGGAGCCTGAGGCCGATAGTTGGTGATTTGCCTCAGTCCTCTCCACACAGAAGCCTAATCATTAGCAGTGAACTGCTGCTGGAGTCTCTCAGAATACACAGATTTAGCTCTCTTCAGCTCTCTATTAAACCGATATTTAACCTCCCTGTAGCAGTCCCTGTCTCCACTTTTCAGCGCTGCTTCCTTCTCCTTCCTGATCTGTCTGAGCTTAGCTGTGGACCAGGGTTTGTCATTAGAGAATCTCACCCTGGTGCGTGATGGAAGAATGTCCTCTTCACAAAAGTGGATATATGAGTTCACAGTGTCCGTGTATTCATCCAGATCATGCGTGGCTCGTTTAAACATGCCCCAGTCAGTTATTTCCATGCACGTTTCCAGCTTCTCCTCAGCTTCACTGGTCTGTTTCTTCGTAGTGGTCACAACAGGTTTAGTGAGCTTCAATCTCTGTCTGTATGTGGGAATGAGGTGGACCATCACGTGATCAGATAATCCCAGCGCAGCGCGGGGAACAGCGCGATATGCGTCTTTCACTGTGGTGTAACAGTGATCCAGTGTGTTCTCTCCTCTGGTGGGGCATTTAATAAACTGTTTGTAGCGGGGGAGATCGTGGCTCAGATTGCTCTGATTAAAGTCGCCAGCCACAATAACCAGAGAGTCTGGGAAAATCCGCTCCGTGTGTTGGATGTGGTCCGCGAGCACGCGCTGAGCTTCGCGCGTGTCTGCGTCGGGAGGGACGTACACAGCGACGAGGATGAATGAAGCGAACTCCCGCGGGGAATAAAATGGCTTGCAGTTAATAAAAAGAAATTCCAGGGCGGGAGAACAGTGTTTGGAAATCACCGTTACATCAGAGCACCAGCTGCTGTTGATGTAAAAGCAGACTCCGCCTCCTGTGGTCTTGCCGGAGAGCTCTGTGTCACGATCAGCACGAAACAGCTGAAATCCCTCGAGGCGCAGCGCGCTGTCCGGTGTGTTTTCCCTGAGCCAAGTCTCGGTAAAGCAGAGGGCAGCCGAGGAGGAGAGGTCCTTAAAACGCATCAGCAGTCTCAGTTCATCTACCTTGTTAGAGAGAGAGTTGGTATTGGACAGAAATATGCCAGGCAACGCCGTGCGCGTGCCTCTCCTGCGAAGCCGCACGAGAGCGCCCGCTCGTCTTCCTCTTTTCCGCCGTCTCACTTTTCGAGCCAAGCAATGAACCAGATCGGCGGCAGGAGCTAAAAAAACTGGGATTAGGTCCGTGGGAGTGAAAGTCCTGATATTTAGAAGTTCTTCACGGGTATAAGTGCAAGCAGACACACAATTGACAAACAAAAACAAACAAAGGGCGCAGCGAAGCCCCATGGCGACCACTGAGGGCGCCATCTTGGATGGATCTTGGATACCAAAATCCTCTTCTCCACCAACGACCGCTTAATCAACCCCAGTACCAAGCAATATATTTTAAACGATTTTACCTGTGATGATTTTGCTGTCCACTTCATCAGTAAAACTGAAAGTGTTAGATCATGTTTGACAAATCAACAAATGATAAACTAACTTTGCAGAACGTTTTTACTTATCTGAGGAGAAACTGGAGGAGTTTTTCCTGGTTGATGCTGAAATGCTTTCTAAAATTATTTCTTCACTCAATTTGGCTAACTGTCCTTTAGACCCCGTCCCCACTAACTTTTTTTTAAAAAACATTTTATGGCTTCTTTAAGGATGATGTTTTTAACATAGTAAACTATTCTCTTCAGATGGGAGTCTTTCCCTCAGCACTCAAGACTGATGTGGTTAAACCCCTTCTAAAGAGAAAAAACTCAGACCCTTCCCAACTGAACAATTATAGACCCATATCTAATTTACCATTTTTAAATAAAATTTTAGAAAAGATTGTCTCTAGTCAGTTGCATGACTTTTTAATTTCTCATAATATATGTGAGAAATATCAGTCTGGTTTTTGGACTTACCAAAGTACAGCAACTGCATTAATCAAGATTTTAAATGATCTCAGATCCAATATGGATCAGAAAAAGCCTTCAATTTTAGTGCAACTTGACTTAACTGCAGCCTTTGATACTGTGGACCACTCTGTTCTTTTAGACAGACTTAATTTTATGGGCCTTTCTGGTTCAGTTTTAAAATGGTTTCAATCATATCTCACAGAGATATGGTTGGTTGTTTTTTAATACCTCGGAAATGGAATGTCGGATGGGCACCAAGCTAGGTATGATGTATACAGGTATGCATCCAAACAATTACAGGTATGAATATTCATGAGAAGCAATAGCGCCCTCTCTTGGAGACATGAAGGTTACACCAAAGGTTTTCTTCAACATCTCTGAAACAAATAGTATGATTGGTACCATTTATGATGACAATCATCTATACCCATGTGCCATCAAAAGTTGTTGAAAACTTTTACAAATGCCCGACGGTTTGGCGGAAGGGGTGTGGCTAAGTTTGCAGTTTCACCATCACCCTTCCAATGCCTTTAACTCTGGCATACATTGACTGATTTCAACCAAATTCTGTGTGGTGAATAGGGAGCCAATACTGATAATTTCTATAATAAAGAATGACACATAGCGACAGCGCCCCCTATCGCCAATGGACAAGAAGTTGTCATAACTCACATGCCATACACACGCGCCACTTGCCAGAATGACGCATAATTTTCTGAGGTTTACCAGACCACTTGGTTGATCATAACTGCACATCACCTTGAGCATGGTGACACTACTGTTACCATGGACATGCCCTCTTCGCCATTCAATCCGTGATCTTGTTGGGATGGTTGGGAATGACCTGAAGTCATAAAATCTGAAACATAGGTTGAGGTGACTGTCATATGTAGTCCTTTACGGGTGGGCAACACATAACTGACAGGGAAGTGTTGCCATGGCGAAGGTTGACTCCTCGCCATGGAACATCGGAAAGTTGTAACTTGGACAAACTTTGTCTGATTTTCACCAAATTTTCTACGATGGATATTAGTCTCGCCCCACAAGCTCCTACATAAAAATGATTGACAAAAGTTATAGCGCCACCTACTGCTCACAGGAAGTACTGCGTCAAACAGTTTATTATTTATGCAGCGCTTGCCACAATGACGGTAAATTTTCTGAGCCAGCTAAGTACGACAGGCGCCGGGGTCCGCGGTTGTGCGGGGGACGAGGGCCTGCTTACAGCCGCTTGCAGCTTTAATTAGGACCCGAGCCACTGACAAAGCCAGTGGGCAAATGCCGTGTTGTAATTGTTAGAATTTTTTTTTTTTTTAGGGCCCGAGCCACTGACAAAGTCAGTGGGCGAGAGCCCCATTGAAATTGTTAAAAAAATAATTTTTTTCTTCTTCTTCTAAATCTAAGATCTCATTTTTGGGGTAGGGAATGTGCATGAAAACTCACCATTTTTTGCAGGGACCTCAAGACTGGCAAAAAAATTGAATATTTTGGAGGAAATATGAATGGCCCCACAAAAATGGCTCTACAGCCCCACCTAACATGTGAAGTCAATGGGGAATGGCACGGGCTTACTTTCGCGTAGAAAGATGAAAATCGGGTGAAATGTTTATCGTGTCAAGACATGCAAAAAACTGTACAGAAGTGATGGTCTACACCCAACAGGAAGTCGGCCATTTTGGCACGAAGTGGCAGTGACCTGATTTCCACCTCGCGCAATTGACTCATATTTGATCAAACTCGTCCTAGAGTTTTTGTTCAATTAAGCTCATTTGTGGTGACAATCATCTATACCCATGTGCCATTAAAAATTATTGAAAACTTTTCTAAAAGCTTGACGGCTTGGCCGTAGGGGCATGGCAAAGTTTGATGTCTTGCCATGATCATTCTATGACCATTCTGACAGCGATAACTCTAGTATGCATTGTCGGATTTCAACCAAATTCAGTATTATGGATATCAGTCCAATTCCAAACAGTTCTATAGAACAATATTCATAGAAATCTTCAGCGCCACCTAGAGGTTAAAGGAATAATTGCTGAAAACTTTTTTCTTTATTATTCAAGCACCACTTGCCAGAATGACGTGAAATTTTCTGAGATTAATCACACCACAGGGAAGACCATAACTGCATATCAACTTTAGCATGACATCACACTTGTTACCATGGACACACCCTCCTCGTCATTCAATCAGTGGTCTTGTGGGGAGGGTTGGGAAGGTCCTGGAGTCATGAAATTTGGAACATAGGTAGAGGTGACTATCATCTGTAGTCCTATATGTGTCAGCAACACATAACTGATAGGTTTGTGTTGCCATGGCGACATGGCAAAGGTGAACTCCTCACCATGGAGCATAGAAAAGTTGCAATTTGGACAAACTTTATCCGATTTTCACTAAATTTTCTACAATGGGTATTAGTCTGACCCCGCATGCTCCGACTTAAAAATGGTTGACAAAACTTATATCACTACCTACTGCTCACAGGAAGTACTGCGCCAAATGGTTTTCTTTATTATTCACGCAGTGCATGCCGTGACGATGAAAAATTTTCCATGCTGGCTGGGTCCGATGGGTGCCAGGTTCTGCAGGTGCGGGGTGGCGAGGGCCTACTTACAGCTGCTTGCAGCTTTAATTAGGGCCCGAGCCACTGACAAAGTCAGTGGGCGAGAGCCCTATTGTAATTGTTAGAATTTTTTTTTTCTTTCTTTCTTCTTCTCTATCTAAGATCTGATTTTTGGGGTAATGAACGTGCATGAAAATTCACCATTTTTTGCAGGGACCTCAAGACTGGCAAAAAATTGAATATTTTGGAGGAAATATGAAAGACCCCCCAAAAATGGCTCTACAACGCCACCTAACATGTGAAGACGATGGGGAGTGGCACATGCTTACTTTTGCATGTTTATCATGTCAAGACATGCAAAAAACTCCACAGAAGTGATGGACTACACCTAGCAGGAAGGTGGCCATTTTGGCACAAAGTGGCAGTGACCTGATTTTCACCTCGCGCAATTGACGCGCATTTGATCAAACTTGTCCCACGGTTTTTGCCCAATTGAGCTCATTTGCGGTGACAATCATCTATACCCATGTACCATTAAAAGTTATTAAAAATTTTTCTTTAAGCTCGACGGTTTGGCCATAGGGGCGTGGCAAAGTTTGATGCCTTGCCATGATTATTCTATGACCATTGTGATGGCAGTAACTCTGGTATGCATTGTTGAAATTCAACCAAATTCAATCAGTCCAATTCCAAACAGTTCTATAGAACAACATTCATAGAAATCTACAGTGCCACCTATAAGAGGCAGAAAGTTTTGCATCAGAAAGTTTGCATCATGTTGTTTTTTTAATACCTCGGGAATGGAATGTCAGATTGGCACCAAGACAGGTATGATGTACATGGGTATGCCTCTGAACAATTACAGCTATGAATATTCATGAGTAGCAATAGCGCCCTCTCTTTGAGACATGAAGGTTACACCAGGGGTTTTCGTCAATATCTCTGAAATAAATAGTCTGATTGGTACCATTTACTGTATGGTGACAATCATCTATACCCATGTGCCATCAAAAGTTGTTGAAAACTTTTCCATATGCCCCACGGTTTGGCAGAAGGGGCGTGGCCAAGTTTGCAGAATCACCATCACCCTTCCAATGGCTTTTACTCTGGCATACATAGACTGATTTCAACCAAATTTTGTGTGGTGAATAAGTAGCCAATACTGAAAATTTCTATAATAATGACACATCGCGACAGCGCCCCCTACTGCTAAAGGACAGGAAGTTGCCATGACTCACATGCCATACTCACGCGCCGCTTGCCAGAATGACGTGCAATTTTCTGAGGTTTATCAGACCACCTGGTTGATCATAACTGCACATCACCTTGAGCATGGCATCACTGCTATTACCATGAACACGCCTTCCTCGCCATTCAATCCGTGATCTTGTTGGGATGGTTGGGAACGACCTGGAGTCATCAAATCTGGAACATAGGTTGAGGTGTCTGTCATATGTAGTCCGATATGGGTGGGCAACACATAACTGACAGAGAAGTGCTGCCATGGCGACATGGCGATGGTTGACTCCACACCATGGAACATCGGAAAGTTGTAACTTGGTCAAACTTTGTCTGATTTTCACCAAATTTTCTACGATGGATATTAGTCCCGTCCCACACGCTCCTACATAATAATGATTGACAAAAGTTATAATGCCACCTACTGCTCACAGGAAGTACTGCGCCAAATGGTTTACTTTATTATTCACGCAGTGCTTGCTGCGACGACGGGAAATTTTCTGAGCCAGCTACAGTAACAATAACAATAACATTAGTAAAAATAAAGAACATTTATTTATTTTCATATTAAGTGGAGGGAGTTGTCTTATTTTCCTTGGAGAATGTATCTTCATGTGCAGGTATCACATCACTGTATCATCACTGTAAGACAAAGGAGATGTAAAATATGTGCATATATCAGAATCAGCATTGGCAAAAACTATTTTCAAAATATCATATTTAAAGTGTCTGTGACACGATTTAGGAACTATGGATCATATTCAGTATGAATTTATCTTCAGTCATCCATATAGTTGGTTCTTTTGACTTAGACCGCTAAATAAGTGGAAAAATATTTCCAAGTGAAATCAAATTTAGCGCCGTGTTGCACTAACGCGATCTCCTGAGATTCGCCTCGTTTTCGAATATGATGTCATGAGGTGAAATTCTTCTTAGCTGATCCGTGTGCTGTCAGTGTAAACAAGTTGTTTAGCTTCTACATCAGCGAAGAAATGCTGAAATGTTGCGTGGCGGCTGGGTGTTCTAATTGCTCCAGTGAACGTATAAGCCTGTTCTCATTCCCAAAAGATCCATATCTTCTTAAAAAATTGGGGAAGTAAGTATAGAGAACAAGGAACAAATGGCAACCAACACCATCTTCTGTACTCTGTAGCGATCATTTCACTGCAGACAGTTTTGAGGAGGCGCCTGCTACACAGGAATCTTTAAGCTTGAAAGTTTGTTACAAATGGGTTCTAAAACCGACTGCCATACCTACAGTTTTCAAACGAAAACCTATAGTTCAAGATGATATCAACATATCAAAACAGCACAGAGAAGCAATAGTGTCAAAACTCGCCCGGAAAAGAGTTTGTGTAATTTGTGGAATCAGTGTGTGACTTTGCCAAAACAATGTCTGCCTCTGTAGTATTCTCTGGGCCCCTCCCCAATCTGACCAGTGATGACATGTTTAGCCGTTTGTCATCCTTCAACCGCTGGCTGTCTGTGTGGTGTCCTGCAAACAATGTGGGCTACAAAGACAATTGGAACTCATCTCGGGGAAAACCTGGTCTTATTAGATGAGATGGTGTCCATCCCACTCTGGATGGTGCGTCTCATTTATCTAACAATCTGGCATCATTTTTATCCAAATTTCCAAAACCTTGACAACTCAGGGTTGGGACCAGGAAGCAGAGTCGCAGTCTTACATGCCTCTGCAGCTCCTCTTCATCTGCCACCCCTCAACTTAGCCCCTGTCGTCCCCATCAGGGAATCGTCTGCTCCCTCCAAAGTAAATAAAAATATAATGTATAAGCATCCCAAAGTGATTAAACAAAAAGTTGGTAAAACTCAAATTAAACATGAAGCCTCTAAACTGAATGATTTGGCCTCTGCTCCTCCTCATAATTCAAAAATTAAATGTGGTTTATTAAATATTAGGTCTCTAACTCCCAAGTCTCTGCTAGTCCATGATCTGTTAATTACCTCCGCCAAGGAGGTGATGTTTTTACGGGGTTTGTCTGTTTGTCTGTCTGTTTGTCTGTTACCAACATAACTCAAAAAGTTATGAACGGATTTTGACAAAATTTTCAGAAAAGGTGTGTAATGGCACGGGGAACAGAAGATTAGGTTTTGGTGATGATCTGAGAGTGCATACCTCCACCAGGGGCTTTGTTTGTATTTGTGCAGTAGGATTACACAAAAACTACTGGATGGATTTGGATGAAATTTTCACCAGAGGTGGTTCTTGGGCTAGACAGGAACCCATTATATTTTGGTGATGATCTGAGAATGCATACCTCAGCAAGGCTCTTATCTTCTCAATGTGTATTAGCAACAATACTCCAAAACTGATGGACAGACTTTGATGCAATGTTCACCACAAGTGGCTATAGGCCTACACACAAACCCTTTACATTTTGGAGGTGATCCATGAGAAACGGAAGGAGGCTTGGCAGAGGTATACACTCTATGAGTGCTTTTCTAGTTGATCATCAGATTGATTTAATATCCCTTACGGAGACTTGGTTAGGACAAGAGGATTATGTTGGTTTAAATGTATCAACTCCCTCTGGTTATTACCTCCACCAAGGAGGTAATATTTTTACCGGGGTTTGTCTGTTTGTCTTTTTGTCTGTTACCAACATAACTCAAAAAGTTATGAAAGGATTTTGACGAAATTTTCAGAAAAGGTGTGTAATGGCACGGGGAACAGACTAGGAATGCATACCTCAGCCAAGGCTCTTCTCACAGTGTGTCAGCCACAATACTCCAAAACTAATGGACTGACTTTGATGCAATTTTCACAACAAGTGGCTCTAGGCCTACACACAAACCCATTACATTTTGGAGGTGATCCATGAGAGACTGAAGGAGCCTTGGCGGAGGTATGCACTATCTGAGTGCTTTTCTAGTTTAAACTGTCAAAATCCCAGAAGTTCTGGTCGTGGAAGAGGAGTAGCAACAATTTACCATTCCAAATTACTAGTTAATGTAAAGCAAAAAACATGTTATCATTCCTTTGAGGGCCTGGTCCTCAGTATTGGGCATTTTAGCAATTTTAGGCTAAAACCAATTTTATTTGCCATAGTTTATTGTCCTCCATCAACCTACTCAGAGTTTTTATCCGAATTTGCTGAATTCTTAGCTGATTTAGTGCTGAAATCAGATAGAATAATTATAGTAGGGGACTTTAATATACATGTAAATGTAGACAGTGATTGCTTTAATATGGCATTTAATTCAATATTAGACTCGATGGGGTTTTCTCAGAAAGTAGGAAATTCTATCCATTATCTCCACCATACGTTGGGCCTTGTTCTGATATATGGCATAGAAATAGAAAATCTGGTAGTGTCTCCTCACAACCCTGTACTGTCAGACCACTGTCTGTTAACCTTTGATTTTACTATTTCTGACTATTTGGCTCCTAAAGAAAAATATTACTACAGTAGATGCCTCTCAGATGATGTTGTTACCAAATTTATGCAGATTGTTTCCTCTATGCCATATGTGAACACAACGGAAATAAGCTATAGACAGCTTGCTCCTTCTGTAATTGATAGCATGGTAGCTAGTGTTACAGCTTCTCTGCATCAGACTCTAGACATGGTGGCCCCTTTAAAAAAGAAAAAGTCTAATCAGAGATTTCTAACTCCTTGGTTCAACACAGAAACTCGTAGCTTAAAACAGAAGACTCGTCAGTTAGAAAGAAAATGGCACTCCACTAATTTAGATGAAATCTATTTAGTTTGGAGAAATCATCTTTTAACCTCTTGCACTCTGGGATACCGCAGGCAGTCACGTCTCTGCGTCCTAGGGCGCACTGAAAAAAAAAAGCTGCAGACACAGCCGCAAACAGAAAGCCAAAGGAGTGCTTTGATTGTTTTAGATTTGATTGACCTCTCATTCGACTAATAAGAGCCTTGAATTGGGTTTCTGAAACCTTGAAGAACCAATGACTGAAAACCCAGCAAGAAGGACCCGCCTACCAACGGCTGCGAATGCAGCGAGCCAATTGAAGCAGAGAACTTCGACAATTGAAAGCGTACATCCCGTGCGTAAAATCTGTTTTGTGTAAGCCGCTAGGTGACACACACGCGTTCGCCAGTCTTTTTTTCTTACTACTGTTCTTATTTGTTTTGAAAAATCGTTCGCCAAAACCGCAATCATGGAAGCACAAAACCGCAATAATGGAATTATGGTTTGACCAGGTCGCATGACCAGAACCACGAGTCCGTAACAAGCGGACCAGCGTCATGTTCGTCTGACAATGAGGAAGAGAAGTTTGCCAGCGACACTGCTGTTTTGGACAGGTAAGTGTTATAAGCTAAATTATTCCTTATCCCTGAAAATTGTAATCAAAATGACTTTTGACCAATCGGTAAATTACAACTGTGCGTCATCACTACATGACGGACCGCGGCGACTCGTGCGCCGCATCCGGACCATGAACGCCCACCCCCCACCCCCCGCTACTCTTCTGTAGTGGATTGCAGATATTATTGCAGATATTTTAGTACAACTGTGCGTAGTAGACCGCGGCGCACCGTCACCGCAGTCCATCATGTAGCGATGGCCGATGTCCGTCCTCTGTAGCGGGGGGGTGGGAGTTGTTATCCTCTACATTACAGATACTTTAGTATAATTTTTAGTGCACTGTAGCTTATTTTTTCTTGTAAAAAAAAAAGCCACACATTTTTTATGTGGCATGCTTCTTTGTGTGTGGGGGCTTGTTTGTTCATTCATGAATGAATAAACAACCCCCCCCCCCACACACACACACAGCCCTTCACCTTTCATTAGAGCCCAAGATGAAGCTTCTATATTGAATCATTCAAAAGTTATAGACGTTTTTCCAAACTGTGCCATTTGGCCCAATTTGGCACAGTTCAAAAACGCCTGGGAACAACCTGAATAAAAAGTTGTGTAATATATTCATTTTTTGTGGTATTGTTACAAAATTTGGACCTCAGCTGGATAACACTTGGTTCTACATTTCTGTTGCATTTTCCAGCCCGGATCTGACAGCTGTGTGTTATTTGCAAGCATTTGTATCCAAAAAAACACCCAGGCGAAATTTATTTTCTTCAAGTTCAGTATGTTTAGATGACTGTTACTCAGTGGCAGGAGCACTTAGAGAGATTATGACTGTTTTGCCAAAAAATTCAAAGTGTTTTCTTTTAAATGAGACCAACCCCATGAAGATGCTGCAAAGGGTTGAAGAACAGCTTTTGATTTACTTTGGGTACATTATTTTTAGGCGTTTTTAGGGAAATTGACCAGAGTGCAAGGGGTTAATTTATAAAAAAATATCTTAGAAAAGCTAGAACGAGTTATTATTCTGCATTAATAGAAGAGAACAAGAATAATCCCAGGTTTCTTTTCAGCACTGTAGCCAGGCTGACAAAGAGTCAGGACTCTGTCAATCCTAGAATTCCCTTACAGCGTACTAGTCAGGACTTTCTGAACTTTTTCAATAATAAAATTTCATCTATCAGAGATAAAAATTAATCAGATTCTTCCCACCGTTAACTTAAATACAGTAACTACTACAACTCCTTCAACTGATATCTGTTTTGATGAGTTTACTCCAATTGACCTTTTAGAGTTAGACAAAATAATTTCTTCATCCAAGCCTTCAACTTGTCTTTTAGACCCTATTCCTACTAGGTTATTTAAAGAAATCTTCCCACTTATTGGTAGTTTTATTCTTGCAAATAATCAATTCTTCATTAACTTTAGGCCATGTACCACAGGCTTTTAAAATGGCTGTAATTAAACCCTTACTCAAAAAGCCAACGCTGGATCCAGGAGTTTTAGCTAACTATAGACCAATCTCTAATCTCCCTTTCATTTCAAAAATCTTAGAGTTGTTGCTACACAATTATTTGACCACCTGCAGGGAAATGGTTTGCTTGAAGAGTTTCAATCTGGGTTTAGAATTCATCATAGTACTGAAATAGCCTTAGTAAAGGTCACTAATGACCTCCTTATCACATCTGACAATGGACTTGTTTCTGTACTTGTCCTTTTAAACCTTAGTGCAGCTTTTGATACTATTGATCATAATATTCTACTTGATAGATTAGAACACTATGTTGGACTTAATGGAACTTCATTGCAGTGGTTTAGATCTTATTTATCTGACAGGTTCCAGTTTGTTCATGTTAGTAATGAGTTTTCTTTCAACTCAAAGCTCAGTCATGGAGTTCCACAGGGATCTGTGCTAGGTCCTACTCTTTTTAGTTTATATATGCTTCTGTTAGGCAACATTAATAGAAAGCACTGTATACATTTTCATTGTTATGCATATGACACACAATTATACCTGTCAATGAAGCCAGATGATAGTAATCAAAGCTTGGATGACTTGCAATTCCCTGCTATTAAATTCAGATAACACTGAAGTCATTCTTGTTGGTCCAAAAAACCTTACAAATACCTTTCCAAATCAAACTTTTAGTTTGGATGCAGTTACTCTTTCTCTTAATAGCTCTGTGAGGAACCTTGGAGTTATTTTTGATCAAAATCTGTTTTTCAATTCACATATTAAATTTGTTTCTAAGTCTGCCTTCTATCATTTGCATAATATTGCCAAGATTAGGAGCATCTTGTCTCAGAGTGATGCTGAGAAACTGATCCACGCTTTTGTTAGCTCTAGATTAGATTATTGTAACTCTTTACTATCAGGTTGTCCTAAAAACATCTTTAAAAAGTCTGCAGTTGATCCAAAATGTTGCAGCAAGAGTTTTAACAGGTACTAGAAAGAGAGATCATATCTCTCCGGTTCTGGCCTCCCTTCATTGGCTTCCCATAGAGTTTAGAATTAAGTTTAAAATCCTTCTTCTTACTTACAAAGCTCTAAACAATCAGGCCCCTTTTTATTTAAAAGATCTGATACTACTGTATTATCCTAACAGAGCACTATGCTCACAAAATGCAGGATTACTTGTTAGACCTAGAATCTTCAAAAGTACAATGGGAGGCAGAGCCTTCAGTTATCAAGCTTTTCTCCTGTGGAACCAGCTGCCAATCTGGATTCGGGAGTCAGACTCGATCTCTGTTTTTTAAGAATAGGGTTAAAACTAACTAACTAACTAACTAACTAACCTGCACTTATATAGCGCTTTTCTAGTCACAAACACCACTCAAAGCGCTTTCACTAGTACTAACCCTCTATTCTAAGGGCCTATAGGAAACAGATATCTAGGGACAATTTAGAACAGCCAATTAACCTAACATGCATGTCTTTGGATTGTGGGAGGAAACCGGAGCCCCCGGAGTAAACCCACGCAGCACAGGGAGAACATGCAAACTCCACACAGAAAGGTTCCAACCCCTGCCAACCTGGGGATTCGAACCAGGAACCTTCTAGCTGTAAGGCACAGTGCTAACCACTACACCACCGTGCTGCCCCAACCTTCCTTTTTGATATAGCCTACAATTAGGGAGGGATCATGTGTTTCTGAACCCTCCCTTAGTTATGCTGCTAATAGATTTAGACAGCCGGGGGACCTTCAATAATGGACAGGGCTTCACTCCTTTCTTCACTCTCAATATTTATTTATTTTTTTCTGGTCATTAACATCTGTTTGTTCTTTCCCATAGATTGAGTTCCTATCGTGCTGTTTGCTCTCTACATGTCTGTTCTTTTCATCTTCTCTATCCCCTCACTCCCAGCCAGTCGCAGCAGATAACTGCCCCTCCCTGAGCCTGGTTCTGCTGGTTCTGCTGGAGGTTTCTTCAACCTTCAACAGTTTCTTTCAACTGTGGGGGTTTCGCCTACAGTTGAAAGTGCAATGAGATGGCTGCTGTTGTGAAATGGCGCTATATAAATAAAGTTTAATTGAATTAAATTGAATTAATTTATTTTCTTTTTCCACATAAGGTGATCATGAATTTATTATATTTTTTTCGCCAAAAGTAAAATCCTCCTTTATGAATTTTTGAAGCCGAGTGTTGACTTTACTTCAAATGGAACGACTTTGTGTTAAAAAATGTTATATTACTTTTTTCAGTTTCATTTTTATAAATCTCATTGCCTACTGAAACTGAGTATCTGAGCATTTTTTTTTAATTTCCCCGACCACCCAATCGGGGTAATAAAAACAATCAAAGCCAAAATTTCTGTAAACCAAACGATTAAATAACGATCACCTTAATGTGGGGAAAAAAATCAATTACACAAACTCTTTTCCGGGCGAGTTTTGACACTGTTACTTCTCTGCTGTTTTGATATGGGCGATCGTCCATATCAAAACTGTGCAGAGATACAGACGATTGTTGCGCAGAGATGCAGACGATCGGCCATATCAAAACAGCGCAGAGATATGGACGATGGTTGCGCAGAGATACAGACAATCGTCCATATCAAAACAATGCAGAGATATGGACAATCGCTCATATCAAATAGGGCAGAGAAGCAACAGTGTCAAAACTTACCCGGAAAGAGTTTGTGTCACTGATTTTTTTTTTTTTTTCACATTAGGCGATAATGATTTTATTATATTTTTTCCGCCGAAAGTAAAATTTTCCCCTATGAATTCTGAAGCCAACACAGTCCAGGATGTACCCTGCCTCTCGCCCAAAGATGCTGGGATAGGCTCCAGCCCCCCCCCCCCACCGCGACCCGAAAAGGATTAAGCGTAAGAAGATGGATAGATGGATGGAATTTTGAAGCCGAGTGTTGACTTTACTCCAAATGGAACAACTTTGTGTTAAAAAGTGTTTCAGTATATTACTTTTTCAGTTTTCATTTTTATAAATCTCATTGCCTACCGAAACTGAATATCTGAGCATTTTCCTTTTATTTCCTCAACCACCCAATGGGGGAAATTTAGATCTATCTGTATATTACCATTCAGTGTTTTGGAGGCGACCAATGTCCATCTCTAACCCTTCACTCTAGGACCCTTCATCCTCTGAAACGTGGGAGTCATCTTCGCTTCCTGAACAATATGGTTCAAATAAATAGGGTTGCAGTCCTTCATTCGAACCAACTCGCTCTTCTTCATCACTTGATCCTGCTTCTTCCTCAAAAACTATTGACAAATCGTTCAAATCTTCCCTGAAATCGCTCACAACTTCCTCCACTTCAGTGTACTCAGCCATGCTTGTTTACATCTTTAGTTCACCTCATTACGTCACAAAATGGCGGCGGCATTTGACCCAGTTTTGACAAATGAACATCGCAATAGTCTGCATCACGATGTAATTTATGGTGGTATATGGAAACAAAATTTTACTGAATTTTTTTGTCTACACAGAATAAAAACACAGTAGTTCTTCTTTCTAATGATGTCTTGGCTGAATTATGTCAGACTCTTTAAGACACCTATAGATACATCGGGACATACAGTATCATCAGTGATGTACCTGAGCACATTGGGTGTTTCGAGTCTTTCAACATCATACACCCTCACTCGGGCGACCCAGTCAGAGTTGATCAGGCCCTGGCTTGTGTCCCAGCAGCAGTACTGGCCCACAAATCACTCCTCTTGAGCCACAGCCATCTGGAGGCCCTTTCTGCTGCCTCCATGGTTGATTTTATGTCTTTTCTTCTAGCGACTCCAGTGATACCAAGCAGTGTGTACACCTTATGCAGTGATCGACCAGCAAAGCCTCTGCAACCCACTTCAATGGGCTCACAGCACGTCTTCTAGCCTGCCCTCCTGCATTGCTCCACCAGCTCCTGGTACTTAGCCTGCTTGCGTTCATTTGCCTCTTCAATTCGGTCCTCCCACAGAATTGTAAGCTCTAGAAACAAAACCTGCTTTGAGGCGGTAGATGTTAATACCATGTCTGGTCTCAAGGAAGTTGTTGTGACATGGTCTGGAAACTTAAGCTGTCTCCCCAGACCTACTTGAAGCTCCCAGTCCAACCCCAAGTTCAGCAATATATATGCAGGTTTGGACTGAATACGTGGCTGCTATCTGGCTCTGACAAAGCTGATGTTTTCTCACTGGTGGACTGGCTTGTTGTTAGCCACAGCATTTAAGACGGTTTCTGCTATGGACTTGAGGACCTAGTCGTGCTGCCAGCTGTCGCGGCCGTCACTTAGGGCTGTTGGGCAACTACTTAAAATATGCTCTAGGGAACCCCTCCCTGAGCACAAAGGACAAGTTGGTGAGTCCTTCTTCCCCCAGATGTAAAGATTTGTAAGGCTGGGAAGACAATCATAGACTGCACGTATCAAATATTTAATTTGTTCTGATTCTGCTTGCCAGATCTAGGCCCAGGAAATTTCTCAATTGTGCCCTCCCACCTTGTCTATGCACCCTGTTGCCGCATGGCCACCATCTTGGTGGTTCTCTCCTTTTCAACACCAGTTCGAATTTCATTTAAGACCAACTGGCATCTTTCTTTGCCATGGGCATTGTCATACTGGGGCTGGATGATGGCTCCCATACCAGCTCAGCCCATGGCTACATTACCCACCAGAGCCCTTTGTCTCATTCGTGACTCAGCCATTTCCAGACCTTCCTGAGCACTCCACTTCCTAACCGTCTGGACAAGAATGCCAGCTGATGCTACTCGTGACTCCTTGGAGTCCCTGTATAACAAGGCCACCCTTGTGCGTGACACCTTGAACTCTTCCTCAAGACTACTAAAAGGGAGCTGTCATGGCGGCCTCTGGGCCGTCATTGGCATCATTATCTCCAGCTGCGCACAGATCCACAGGTGTTAATCAGCAGCTGTTAAAAGCCAGCGTTGCTGACAGCTCAGTACGGAGTCGTCTGTCCTCCTCGTCAGAGAAAGAACCAGAACTCCGCTCTCTGGCCTCGTCAAGGTATTCTCTTGTCTCGTCAGAAACTGTCTCGTCAAGAACTGTCTTGTCAGAATCAGAATCAGAATCAGAATCAGGTTTATTGCCATTGTTCATGTGATACACAAACTAGGAATTTGTCTCGGTGCCATGCTGCAACATTAAAAACATAATGAGAAAAAGGGATAAACTAAAAAACTAAAGGACTAGAAACGTGCAATAAGTGTAGAAAAATAAGTAATAATAAGTAATAATAATAATAATACTAGTAATAATGAGTAGTACTAGTCAAGGCAGTTTTAAAAAATTAGCATTTAACAGATAATGTGAAGTACCACATAGTGCAGTCAATAATGCAACAGAAAAACAGTGATGATTGACATGAGTCTGGTTGAGCTGCTGTACATAGTGCACGAGAGACAAAAGTCACTTAGTGTTCAGCAGTCTGATGGCAGAGGGGAAAAAGCTGTTCATGTGCCGGGAGGTTTTAGTCTGAATGGACCGAAGCCTTCTACCTGAGGGGAGGGGGGCAAACAGCACGTGACCAGGATGTGAAGGATCGGCTATGATCCGGCCAGCACGCCTCCGGGTCCTGGAGATGTACAGGTCCTGGAGAGATGGGAGCTTGCAGCCTATCACCTTCTCAGCAGTGCGCACGACGCGCTGCAGCCTTAGTCTGTCCCTGGCAGTGGCTCCTGCGTACCACACAGTTATGGAGGAGGTGAGGATGGACTCGATGATGGCCGTGTAGAACTGCACTAACATCTTGGTGGGTAGCTTGAGCTTCCTCAGCTGCCGCAGAAAGAACATCCTCTGCTGGGCCTTTTTGATGAGGGAGCTGATGGTTGGCTCCCATTTGAGGTCTCGGGTGATGGTGGTGCCCAAGAAGCGGAAGGAATCTGCAAAGGTGATGGGAGAGCCTGTGATGGTGAGGGGGGGCAGGGGGGATGTGACTTTCCTGAAGTCCACAATCATCTCCGCTGTCTTCAGAGCATTCAGCTGCAGGTTGTTGTGGCTGCACCAGGACACCAGCTGGGCCACCTCTTCCCTGTAGGCGGACTCGTCACCGTTGGAGATGAGCCCAATGAGGGTGGTGTCGTCCGCAAACTTAATCAGCTTAACAGACTGGTGGGAGGAGGTGCAGGAGTTGGTATAAAGGGAGAAGAGTAGGGGGGAAAGTACACAGCCCTGGGGTGATCCAATGCTGATGCTAACAGAGTCTGAGACAGACTTCCCCAGCCGCACATGCTGTCTCCGGTCCGTCAGGAAGTCGGTGATCCACCTGCAGAGGGAGTCAGGCACGTTGAGCAGGGACAGCTTGTCCTGGAGCAGATCGGGGCGGATGGTGTTGAATGCGGAGCTGAAGTCCACAAACAGAATCCTGGCGTAGGTTCCCGGGGAGTCCAGGTGCTGCAGGATGGAGTGGAGGGCCAGGTTGACTGCGTCGTCCACAGACCTGTTAGCACGGTAGGCAAACTGCAGCGGGTCTAGGAGGGGTGTGGTGATGGACTTGAGGTGAGACAGGACCAGGCGCTCAAAGGACTTCATGACTACAGAGGTGAGCGCTACAGGTCTGTAGTCGTTAAGTCCAGTAATCCGTGGCTTCTTGGGGACAGGGATGATGGTGGAGGATTTGAGGCAGGTCGGCACATGACATTGCTTAAGGGAGGTGTTAAAAATGTCTGTGAAGACAGGAGCCAGCTCTTTCGCACAGTGTCTCAGGGTGGAGGGAGACACACCGTCCGGCCCGGGGGCCTTGCGCGGGTTCAGTCTGGAGAACTGTCTGTGCACGTCCTGCTCACTGATGACAAGGGGAGGGGGGGGAGGAGGAGGAGGAGGGGGGGGACCGCTCTTGATGAATTAGGGGCTGAGGAGGCAGAGGAGCTGGGTGGAGTGGGTGAGTTGGACACAGCTGACGAGGTGTCAAAACGGGCATAGTGTTGGGACAGTCTTTGACAAAGGGCTTTGTCATCCTGACCTTTAGAAGCCTGAGGCCGATAGTTGGTGATTTGCCTCAGTCCTCTCCACACAGAAGCCGAGTCATTAGCAGTGAACTGCTGCTGGAGTCTCTCAGAATATACAGATTTAGCTCTCCTCAGCTCTCTGTTAAACCAATATTTGACCTCCCTGTAGCAGTCCCTGTCTCCACTTTTCAACGCTGCTTCCTTCTCCTTCCTGATCCGTCTGAGCTTAGCTGTGAACCAAGGCTTGTCATTAGAATATCTTATCCTGGTGCGCGATGGGAGAATGTGCTCTTCACAGAAGTTGATATATGAGTTCACAGTGTATGTGTACTCATTAAGATCATGTGTGGCTCTTTTAAACATGTCCCAGTCAGTTATTTCCATGCATGTGTTCAGTTTCTCTCCAGCTTCACTGGTCAATTTCTTTGTGGTGGTCACCACAGGTTTAGTGAGTTTCAGTCTTTGTTTGTATGTGGGGATGAGGTGAACCATCACGTGATCAGATAGTCCCAGCGCTGCGCGGGGAACAGCGCGATATGCGTCCTTTACTGAAGTATAACAGTGATCTAGCGTGTTATTTCCTCTGGTTGGACATTTAATACACTGTTTGGAGCGGGGGAGCTCGTGACTCAGATTGCTCTGGTTAAAATCGCCCACCACGATAACCAGGGAGTCTGGAAAGTTCCGCTCCGTAAGTTGGATGTGATCTGCGAGCACGCGCTGAGCTTCGCGCGTGTCCGCGTCAGGAGGGGCGTACACAGCGACGAGAATGAATGAGGCAAACTCCCGCGGGGAATAAAATGGCTTGCAGTTAATGAAAAGAAATTCCAGGGCGGGAGAACAGTGTTTGGAAATCACCGTTACATCAGAGCACCAGCTGTTGTTAATATAGAAGCACACTCCTCCTCCGATAGACTTACCGGACAGCTCTGTGACGCGGTCAGCACGAATCAGCTGGAAACCCTCGAGGCTGATCGCGCTATCTGGAATGTTCTCATTAAGCCAGGTCTCAGAGAAGCAGATGACAGACGAGGAAGCGAGGTCCTTGAAACGCATCAGCAGTCTTAATTCTTCTACCTTGTTCAGGAGAGAATTGGCATTGGATAGAAATATGCCAGGCAAGGCTGTTCGTAGCCGAGCGAGAATCCCTCCTCTCTTCCCTCTTTTCCGCCGTCTTGCTTTTTTGGCCAAACAATGGATCAGATCAGCGGCAGGAGCTAAAAAAACTGGAAGAAGGTCCATGGGGGTGAGAGTCCTGATATTTAGTAGTTCTTCACGGGTGTATGAACCGGCAGATGCACAATCAGTGAACAAAAACAGACAAATTATAAAAATTAAAGGGCAGCGATACACCATGGCGGCCGCTGTGGGCGCCATCTTGTGGACCTTGTCTAACTCTGACTCGTCAAAGTCTGCCTCGTCAAGAATTGTCTTGTCTCACACTGACTCGTCAGAGTCTACCTCGTCAAGAACTGTCTTGTCAAAAACTGTCTCGTCAGAGTCTGTCTCATCAGAAGCTGTCTCGTCAGGATCTGTCTCGTCAGGAACCTCTCTGGCCTCGTCAAGAACCTCTCTTGCCTCGCCTAGGACTTCTGTTCAAAGTCAAGCACGTAAGAGAGCTGTTTGTTACTCTACACCTAACCTCTACCCCTGTGCACAGGTGGACCCCCCTGGCGGCGGACCTGCGTCCCCAGCTGACGGGGTAACGCCAACACGCACACGTAGCGGTTCGCTACCGCCACGACTACCGGTACGTCTTGCTCCACAAATTCCTGAATTGTTACTGTATCAGTTACAGGAGTACTGGCCACCGTTACCGGTGGAGTTTGTGTCATCGTCATCTGTCGTGTCATCGTCTCCACGTTCTGTGGAATCACTCACCTCGTCATCATCTGGATTGTCATGGTCACCACGCTCAGTGGAGTCACTCGTCTTGTCATCAGCTGGACTATCATCGTCACCACATTCTGTGGAATCACTGGTCTTGTCATCAGCTGGTTTGTCATCGTCCCGGTCTGTGGTGTCACAGCCGGAGTCTCTGGAAGACCTGTCCTCGCCACAGTCACAGGTGGAAGCCTCAGCACGTTCACGGACGCCTTCACCTCCACGTTGCACGGCCGCTGGTTCTCAGCAGGACGTAACCTGTGCTTCTCCCAAGTAAGCCTCACTACTGATAGCTTGTCATTAGCGTGGGACAAAAGTAATTGTCTGTGCTTATATGTTCCAGGGTTGCCGGGTCTCCGTCCAGAGTGCTCAGTTCCAGTGACCAGGATACTATCCACGCTCTCACATTTGCACTACACACCCTTTCACTATAATAAAGATTATTGTTCACTAATTTACCCGTGTCAGTGTCTGTCTCCTGGGTCCCAAAACATGCCAGGAGCTGGAGCTTGTTTCCCTTCCCACAGAGTGTTGTGCTGCTCAAGCTATGTGGCAGACCCAGCCATCTACAGAGGTAACTGCTGATCTTCCTCTCCATGTTCTCCACCGTTGACAAAGTTACCTCATGCACTAAAAGCGGCCATAGGACTTGAGGTAAGATGCCATGTTGGTAAAACCAGGCCTTATATCAGCCTGGTAGACCTGATTTATCAACACTGGTGAGCCAAGAGTCCAACTCCTTCATGGGTGCTCTGATAGCAGCTATATCCTGAAGGCTGCAGTCAAAAACCTTACCAAGGCTCTTGATTGGTTTCTCAGTGATGGATGGAATTGTGACGCCATCCAGCTGAAATAGAAATTTGTCAACCACCTTTCCCTTTCTCAGCACCATGGATCTAGATTTGGATGGTTTAAAACTAGGAGTGGGTGATATGGCCTAAAAATGATATCACAATATTTCTGTGAATTTTCATGATAACGACATTCTTCACGATATCAAGGAATACAGTTTTTTCTTTTAAATTTCTAAAGGACAGTTTCACAGGCCAGCATTAATTATGTTCAACATATTCAGTAAAAACAAAACAAAAACTCTTATTTTTCCAGTTTATAAAGAGCAGTTTAGAATGCGTTTAAAACGTTTTTAAATTCTGTATCAAATATTACCAGAAAATATTATAAACCACCACATCTTAAGCACACTGAGGGATGGACTGGGACAAAAATTCAGGATGGGAATTTGGCTTCATCCTAAGCCACTCTGTTGTTGGAAACAGGAAACCATCACATTTTTACTAGGCCAACATTTTAAAATAATAGATATCAAACTAGTTATAAAAGTAATTATAGCCTTTGGGTGGGCCAAAAATTATAAATTTGGATTGTAATAGTCAACTGATCTATTGATTATTAAAACAACTGTTTGATTAATCTTAATTTAAATCTGGTGCTGCTTCTGATTTCTTCACCTTTTCAGAGTACAAACACAAGGTAAGAGGTTTTTGGTAAAAAGTTACAATTTTGCATGAAAAAGGTCACAAATTTGTCACCAAAAACGCTCATAATTTTTTTAAAAATGTACCTTTATAAAAAGATGTTTAAATAATGAGAAAAAAAAACAAATTTAGGAAAGAACAGTAACAAGAAGATGAGAGTAAAGTTGGTACTGTAGACTACATATAGCCTATAGTTTTGAAAATTCTGCAGATTTTTCTTAAAACATCTGAATAGTCCTGAAAACATTGCCTTATGAATATAAGAGCAATTTAGCTATGGTTAATGCAACCAATTTATTACATTAAAAACCATAAACCCCAAACTATAAGCAGCTACAGCAAAATATAATATAACCACAGACACGCTTTCACCACATTACTTCTGTCTTCATCTCATTTCTATGCTCTGGGACATGAGGGGGTTTTGCTCCTTTTAACATATTAAATTAATTTAGTCTAGTATGCTATCGGTTCCAAGGTTGTCATAGCCAGGAGCGGCACTGGGGTTAAGCTCCCAGTGCTCATAAAATGCTCCTTATGGCGTGCGTCTCGAAAAGCCTCTGACAACTAAGTCCAACTCCTAGCCTGCCCGTGTGGTTTAGTCTCTAAGTGCGGCGGAACTGCTTTTACTAATAGGAGAAGGGGCGAGGGCGGATCTCTGGCGCCTTAAAACCAGATGCTTCGGGTAGATGGTGGCTCGTCAATCTGGGAAGGTAGCCCATCTAGGGGAAGGTAAACCTTGATTTCAAACCTCTGCTGCCTTGCGGCATACCCGGTCACGGGAAAGGCTTCGGGAGTCAACCCTGAGGAAAAATCCAGAGTCGGAGCCCCTAAGGCAGTTCTATGTTGTGCTCAACATCGTTCTGGCAGCTCCTGCAACGGCGCTGGTGCCAAACTGTAGCAGCCCTGCTGTTCCTTTGGATTCATCAGTGACGTGGAGAGGGGGGACATTCTGCATGGGCAACATCTTGTCCTCCATATCTTCCTGCCCAGGCTTGAATCCTACCAACGCCCAACGCTGGAAGGTAGAACACCGGATCACTGGAGAAGACACTCCAGCTTTGCCTTTGGCGTAGACAAAACACGGGGAATGACAGTTACCGGTTATAAGCCATTGCTCAATTGGCGTAGAGCGTGGCGCCAGGGGTTGTTCCCGACGGTGGGAGGGATCATCAGATCTCACTGGACAGCTACCGCCCGCCTCAAGCTGGGCAGCCCCCAGCCAATAAGGTGTTGTCCCGCCACAGCTTGCTTTCCTCATTGGGTGCATGGGGATAAGGAGAAATCCAAACAGCAGGCTGAGAACCTTCGCACCAGGCAAGACAATAAAACAAAAGAGACCAACTCTAAAACTGGGAACTTGGAACGTCCGCACTATGATGACAGGACTCGCTGCTAACCTCAAGGACATCAACGACACCAGGAAGACTGCCATCATCAATAATGAGCTGAAGAGACTGGGAGTGGATATCGCCACTCTCCAGGAAACACGGTTAGCTGATGCAGGCACACTGAGAGAGAAGGACTACACGTTCTACTGGCAGGGAAAGGGCAGTGACGAACACAGGGAACACGGAGTGGGCTTCGCAGTGAAGAACACTTTGCTGAAGATGGTGGAACCGGGCAGCACTGGCTCTGCACGACTCCTCACCCTCCGCCTGAACACCACTCAAGGCCCAGTCACCCTCGTCAGTGTGTATGCCCCAACACAGACAGCCACACCAGAGGCAAAAGACGAGTTCTACGAGAATCTCGCAACAACTGTCAGGATCATCCCCAACTCTGAACAACTCATTCTCCTTGGAGACTTCAATGCCAGAGTGGGTGCTGACCACGACTCCTGGCCCTCCTGTCTTGGACCTTTTGGCGTGGGCAGAATGAACGACAACGGACAGCGGCTGCTCGAGTTCTGCACATATCACGATCTGTGCATCACAAACTCGTTCTTCAAGACCAAGCCCCAACACAAGGTTTCCTGGCAACATCCGCGCTCAAAGCACTGGCACCAGCTAGACTTGATCCTGACCAGGCGCACCTCACTGAAGAACGTGCTAATCACCCGTTCGTTCCAGAGTGCAGATTGCGACACAGACCATTCATTGGTGTGTTGCAAGGTCAAGCTGCAGCTGAAGAAATTCCATCGTGCTAGACAACCTGGAAAGGCACGGATTGACATCAGCAAGATGGCCCAACCAGAACTTGTTGAGCAGTTTGCCTCCACCTTTGAGAAGGAACTTGGTGTACCACAAGGAGGAGAATCTGCAAAGCAGAAGTGGGAAGAGCTGCGAAACACCATCTACCATACAGCCTTGGCTACCTTTGGGAGGAAGACCTCGAAGTCACAGGACTGGTTTGATGCCAAGTTGACCGAGATGACCCCCGTCATTGAAGCCAAGCGCTCAGCACTTGCTGAGTACAAGAAGTACCCAAACGAGAAGAATCTCCAGATTCTCAGGGCTGCGAGAAGCAAAGTTCAGCAGACTGCTCGGCGCTGTGCCAACGAGTACTGGACTCAGCTCAGCCAAGACATTCAAACCGCTGCCATAACAGGGAACATCCGTGGTATGTATGATGGCATCAAGAAAGCACTTGGTCCGGCTCAGAGCAAGACGGCCCCCCTCAAATCTTCCACTGGGGAGATGATCACAGAGAAGAACAAGCAGATGGAGAGATGGGCAGAACACTACTCCGACCTCTACTCTAGACAGAACACCGTGACACCGTCAGCCCTTGATGCCATCAACTGCCTGCCATCCATGGACGAACTTGACGCCGAGCCAACCATCGACGAACTCAGTAAGGCCATTGATAGCTTGGCCGCTGGCAAGGCACCCGGCAATGACGGCATACCCCCTGACCTGATCAAGCACTGCAAGACCGCCCTACTGCTGCCATTGCATGACGTCCTCTGCCAGTGCTGGAAGGAAGGTGCCGTACCACAGGACATGAGGGACGCCAAGATCATCACCCTCTACAAAAACAAAGGGGAGAGAAGCGACTGCAACAACTACAGGGGCATTTCCCTCCTCAGCGTTGTTGGCAAAGTCTACGCACGAGTTGTTCTCGTTTGTCTACAGAAGCTTGCCGAACGTGTCTACCCCGAGTCTCAGTGTGGCTTCCGCGCTGAGCGATCGACGGTAGACATGATATTCTCCATCCGCCAACTCCAGGAGAAATGCAGAGAACAGAACATGCCTCTGTACGTCGCCTTCATCGACCTCACCAAAGCGTTCGATCTGGTCAGCAGAGAGGGCCTTTTCAAGATCCTGCCAAAGATAGGATGCCCACCAAAGTTGCAAAGCCTCATCGAATCGTTTCACACCAACATGCAGGGGATAGTGCAGCACGATGGCAACGTCTCAGAGCCATTCAACATACGCAGCGGAGTGAAACAGGGCTGTGTACTTGCGCCAACCCTCTTTGGGATTTTCTTTGCTATGCTCCTGAGGCATGCCTTCAGCACAGCAACAGAGGGAATCTACCTGCACACAAGATCTGACGGCAGGCTTTTCAACCTCGCCCGCCTGAAAGCCAGAACCAAAGTACGCGAGGCTCTAATCAGAGACATGCTGTTCGCAGACGACGCTGCAGTCGCAACCCACACACAGCAGGAGCTTCAGACCCTGATTGACCACTTCTCCCAGGCATGCAAGGACTTCGGGCTTACCATCAGCCTGAAGAAGACTAACGTCTTGGCGCAAGGCACGGAAGCACCACCAACCATCACCATTGATGACTACAAGCTGGAGGTCGTGAATCAGTTCACGTACCTGGGGTCCACGATCAGCAACAACTTCTCCCTTGATACAGAGATCAACAAGAGGATTGGGAAATCAGCCTTCACACTCGCTCGCCTCACCACACGAGTGTGGGAGAATCCCAAACTCTCTGTCAAGACGAAAATGGCAGTGTACAACGCCTGCGTCATCAGCACACTGCTCTATGGGAGTGAGACGTGGACAACATACGCCCGACAGGAAAAGAGACTGAACTTCTTCCACTTGCGCTGCATTCGCCACATCCTGGACATATCCTGGCAGGACAAAGTGCCCAACACAGAAGTTCTGTCCTGCGCCGGCCTTCCCTCCATGTTCACTCTACTCAGGCAGCGCAGGCTCCGCTGGCTAGGCCACGTTCACCGTATGGAGGATGGCAGAATCCCCAAAGACGTCCTCTATGGAGAACTGGCAACTGGCAGGAGAGACGTTGGCCGCCCACAGCTGCGCTTTAGAGACGTCTGCAAGAGAGACATGAGGGCCCTGGATATCAACACAGAGCGCTGGGAGGACCTTGCAACGGACCGCTCCAAATGGAGAGGCACCCTGACCAGACAGCTCAAGGCGGGTGAAGAGAGACTGACTGCTGCAGCAGATGAAAAAAGGACCCGCAGGAAGAACCGCCACAGACCCAGCAGCACGGAGACCACCCACAAGTGTGACCTGTGTGACAGGGACTGTCATTCGCGCATCGGCCTGTTCAGCCACAGGCGGTGCCGTTCCAGCAGAGTAGACGTTTAGGATTCTCTTCCATGGTCATCATAGACCGACGGAGGCCAACGATACAGTATGCTGTTTCACCGGGTCAGGAAGAGGGTCTAAATAAAATAGGAAGGGAGTGGGCTTATTTAAAACTATTATTATTTCATCATTTTTATCATATTGAATATATGCTGGCCTACCTGTCTGCAGTTTCCCCCAAACAAGACACTTCTGCAGGTAAATGACCGCTGAATCAGACCTCCCGTCTCTCTCTCTTTCTCTCAGTTTACCCACATTAGAAATCTCTGTTGCACAGACAACTCCTGGGGCTGTTAACAGATTTTTTTTTTTCTTTCGGTTGGTTGAATAAATCACGCTGGAGCAGCCACAACAGAACGAAAATAAACCTTTAGACACTTCGGACATCAGCAATACCACTTCAGGGCGAAGTAAAACGTTTCCCCGAGCGGCATTGCTGACATGCAGAAAAAAATGTGGGCAGATTATCTGCATCGCTGCACCATCTTTTTTTAAGATGGCAGCAGTCTGAAACAGCCTTAAAACTAAATTACTTCCTCACAACCAGGAGAAGATGTTCCAAGCACGGAGCATCGCTTCCCACACCATGTTTGTTTTCCCATTTCTATGGTAAAACATAACTTCTGTTGGCAGTGTAACGGACCCCAAATATCACGATATTAATTTTTACACTGGTATCAAAATTTATACCAGTATTATCGTGAACAATACAATATGACACATCCCTATTTAAAACTCATTCTGGCCCAAGATATGAGTTTTTTTTGAGCGGGCACAGGCATTTGTTAGCAATTCCAGCCACCCCAATATTCCTTACCATGAATTTACCCATGAGTTCAAAAAGGTTTTTGGCCACACAAGTCGGGAGGGGGACACCTCTAATTGTCCGCTAGGTTTTAAACAGGGCACCCAAACAGTAGCCGATTATTCCGTTCGCTTCCACATTCTCGCCGCTAAGTCTGATTGGAATGACGTCACACTTAGGGGCGTTTTTCTGTGGGGATTAAACCCTACTCTCAAAGACAAGTTGGCAGCCAGGGACAAACAATCCTCGCTTGACAATCTAATTTCCCTGGCTATCTGGTTAGATAACCGTCTCTGTGGCCGAGCCTCTGGGCATTCCCGTTCCATTGTTGCCTCCCCTCCTCGTGCAGTGTTCTCTGCGCCCCGCCTCCTAGCACTTCCTCTGAGCTCTGCACCGGAAGCTGCTGAACCTAAGCAGCTAGGTCGTACTCGTTCACCTGCCAAACGTCAGCGCAGGAGAGATGCAGGGTTGTGCTTTTACTGTGGTATTTCCCGGCACTTTGTTGCCGATTGTCCAAAACACTCAAACGACTCTGCCCACCAGTCACAGTAGGGGGACTGATGGGTGAGGAGTCAACACCCAAAGCCCCTCTAAAGCTTTCTTTGCCCATTTTTATCTTTTATCCAGGTTAACTCGGTTGAACATTCCACTTCCACCCTAACTGATTCTGGTGAGGAACAAAATTTTATTTCTGACAAGTTGGTGTCCCAGTTTCAGATTCCCACTGATGAAATGTCCTTGCCTACCCCTGTGGTGTCACTATCCGGTTCTAGGTTAACCACCCTCACTGGGATGACTGCTCCCATTTGTGTTACTGTATCTGGCAGCCATCAAGAACACCTTCAATTCTTAGTTTTTCCCTCCCCCTCTTCTGAAGTAGTCCTAGGGTTTCCCCTGGATGAGACTGCATAACCCCTCCATTGACTGGGCTTTGGATAAAATTAAGTCCTGAAGCAATTTTTGCTTATCCTCTTGTCTTTGCTCCACCCCCTGGTCACCTGTTCCGGCCGTAAGCCCTAGCCCAGAGATACCCCCTGATCTGTCCTTAGTGCCTGAGGAGTTTCATGACCTTGCCCCTCTTTTCAGTAAAACTAAAGCACTGTCTCTACCTCCACACAGGCAGTATGACTGTGCCATCAATATCCAGCAGGGGGCACGACTTCCTACCAGCAAGCTGTACAGCTTATTCGGCCCTGAGACAGAGGCGATGGTGACGTATATCAAGGAGTCACTTCAGGCTGGGATCATCAGACTGTCATCCTCCCCAGTAGGGGCAGGTTTCTTCTTCATGGGGAAGAAGGACGGTACCCTCAGGCCTTGCATTGATTATCGTGAGTTAAACACCATCACCATTAAGGACAAGTATTTGCTACTTCTGATGAACTCAGCCTACGAACTCCTTCAAGGAGCAACAGTGTTCACCAAATTAGACCTGAGAAATGCCTACCACCTGATCCGTATAAGGGAGGGGGGTGAGTGGATGGCTGGGTTTCACACACCTATGGGCTACTTTGAATACCTGGTCATGCCTTTTGGTCTAAGCCAGGGCTATTCAATTACAAAATCAGTTAGGCGACAATTTAAAATCAAGACATGTAACTGGGCCGCACATGTTCAGCGATCTGTTAATTATGTCAAATTTCAAACCAATACAGCTCAACATGACGAAAAATATGAACTTTTTATTCACTGGCTTGGTTTTAAATGTAGGTTTGGCACATGACAAAGGCACATCAAAAGTACATAAAAACAATAACAGTGCTGGGGTTGAGCAGAACTTGAAGTAGTAGAAATATTTCTCCTCTTTAACAACAATTAAATAAATAGAATGAAAAAAATAAAATTCTATAAATAACCATTTTGGTCACATCTTACTCTGGCATATCTCAAAGTTCATAAAAACTCCGTTAGTAGCATTAACATTTGTTTCCCTTTTGAAATAAAACATACTACATCCTGGTCATAACTGACCTTGGCACATCACAAAGTGCATTTAGCTGAATAAAAAATGAACTGTCAAACACGTCAGTGCACAAACCCCCCCAAGAAAAGACTGATAACATTAACAAACATTGCACATCCACTATTGTGGTTTGTTTTGTTTTAAATCACCACATGTGTGAGTTAGGAACCTCTTTTTATAACTACCCATGTCATGTACGCTGCGTTATTGCGCAGCACACAAATAAATGTATCTGAGCCCAAACTCAGGTGAAGTGAAACGTGTTTATTAAACAGAAAAAAAATACAAAGTGTCCAGTGAAAAACAGTCCAAAATAAGTTATGATAAAGATGACCGGCTACAAACTCCATTGGCTGGAGAGGAGGAATAAACCCCACACGCTCCCAGACGGAACTGGGCAGCGGAGGAGAAGGGCAAATAATAATGAGGAAAACTTACATGAGGTTGGAGCACCTCTGCACTGTGGAAACAACAGCACCATCATGGTCCAAGAGGAAGGGAAACCAACAATGAGTGAGCATGGACATCAAATGTAGACTTGAATTGACTATTGGCTAACACCGCCATGAGTGCTGCTGCTGCCACATATAAATACCCCAGAGACTAACTAATGAGTGGCAAGTGGAAGCAGGTGTGCAGCGGCAGCCGGTGCGTGAGTAAGTGAGTGAGGATGGCAGTAGGAATGAATGTGTATGAGTGCATGTGTG
This sequence comes from Pholidichthys leucotaenia, assembly GCA_020510985.1. Lineage (NCBI taxonomy): Eukaryota > Metazoa > Chordata > Actinopteri > Cichliformes > Pholidichthyidae > Pholidichthys > Pholidichthys leucotaenia. The sequence continues at coordinate 321,412,348 of CM035838.1, forward strand.
TGTATGTTTGGAAACACAAAAGGTGATGGCAAACAGCTGGTGAATGCCTGGCAGAGAGAGGAGGAGGTGTGGCTGTAGACTGGCAGGGACCCCAGGCTCAGAGGCTCCAACAACCTGCCAGCTGGGAATAATTAACAACGATCAGGAAACTACAGCCACAGATCATGGAACAGGGTTGAGACAACAGCCCCATTCATGACAACACATTCCGTTACACACACATCAGTCAACCAAAAATTTCTAGTAGAGTTAAGGATGCAAAAAGCACCCACTTAAAAACTTGAGTAATGACTTCAGTCTTCAAGGTTTGAGGTTTTTCTCCAAAATTTATAAAAAAAACATTTCTTATAGTTTTCTACTTTTCTCTGTAAATTTATCTATTTTCTGTAATTTCCAAGTTTGGGATCAATAAAGTACATCTATCTATCTAAATTGAAAACTATTTTCCTCAAATTTGTAATTTCCTCTTGTAAAATTGACTTTTCTTGTACATTTGAGACTTTATTATAAATTTGTGGATTATTTTATGGCTAATTTTTGTCTATTTTTAAAATAAAATGAAGTTTTTTTATAAATTTCTAGCCAAAAACATGCAGGTGAGGTTAATTGGACACTCTAAAATGGCCCTAGGTGTGAATGTGTGTGTGAATGGTTAAGGGATAGCGCCGTACTGTGGCTGCTTCATCCATCCAGGTGGATGCCCTCAATTTCCCCTCTGGGAATCAATAAAGTATACAAAATCAAAAAAATTTAAAAAAAAAAAATTTGAAACAGATTGTAGTAAAATTTTGACTTTATTTCCTTATACAATTTAAACTTTTGACCATAATTTTGCAGAGCCAGAACAGAACGGTAATTTGCCTGATTTCAAAGAAAAAAATTTTATAAAATTGTATTTAATGAAATAAATTAACTTAAATGACCAAAAATTCAGTTATTTTTGTTAAAATATCTCTATATATTTATAGTTTTTAGAACTCTCCTCACCAACCAGACAGAAGGAAAAAAAACTCCCTTATTTTGAAATCCAAATATTGGCACGTTTAGTTTATCTGAAGGCTGCTGATGAATTAAAATGGTAAATGGTGTTCACTTATATAGCGCTTTTCTTCTCATCTAGGATGACCAAAGCGCTTTACAGATCCTGCTATCCACCCATTCACGCACTGGTGGTGGCAGAGCTGCCATACACACAGGCGCTAACCAGGCCACCAGGAGCAACTGGGTGTTCAGTGTCTTGCTCAAGGACACTTCGACATGCAGACTGCAGACAGAGCGGGGATCGAACCCATGACCCTCCGATCAGTAGTCGATCACACTATATCTGCACCACAGCCGCCCCAAGCACAGCCAATTAAAGTCACTGACTTCGTGAATTTCGGTCATCTTATATTGCCAGGTACATAATAATGAACATAAATTTTTGTAATAGCTGGTGAAGTAAATCCTCAGTGATTCAGTCACTCTTGCCTCTTTCCCTGCATATGAATCCTAACCATACCTGTTTGCTAAGCGACTCCTCATTATTGTTCCCGTTACCAGCGGGTTAAAACCACCATAAAGGCCTCCACTGCTTACATACCTCTTCTGATTTTTTTCCACGTTTAAAGTACTTTAAAAAGCTCATGCTTCTCTCAGACAGCGAAGCTAGCGAGACACTCTGCCTGCAACTGGAATGGTAATGCGGGCGGGGCGCTTATGAACTCCGCGCGGATGACGGTCATGTTGTTCGTGTGCACACTTGCGGACCATCATTCCTTCATATTTTTTCATAAATTTATATTTCCTTGGCATGGCCTGGGCCTGGGCCACTGGGAGGTTGCTTTTGGGCCACATGTGGCCCGCAGGCCACTAATTGAATAGGCTTGGTCTAACCAATGCTCCAGCAGTATTCTTAATCAATGACATTTTGAGAGACTTCCTGAACTTGTTTGTCTTTGTTTACCGAGATGACATCCTGGTTTTCTCCGGTTCCATAGAAGAATACAGGGTCCAGATGGGTGCTGCAGCAGCTTTTGGAGAACCAACTGCATGTAGAGGCCAAGAAATGTGAGTTTTTTACCACTACTACATCCTTTCTTGGGTTGATCCTTGCTGAAGGACAACTAAAATCCGACCCCGCCAAGATCCAGGCAGTAACGGCCTGGCCTACCCCCACCATTCATAAGCAGCTGCAGCGCTTATTCGGTTTTGCCAATTTCTACAGGAGGTTTATTAAGAACTACAACCATGTGGCAGCCCCACTAACCCTCTCCCAAGATCCCTTTCAGGTAGTCGGGGTCAGCTGAGACGGCATTTACTGAATTAAAGACCTTGTTTTCTCATGCTCTCATCCTTGCCCAAGTGGACCCAGCTCTTTAGTTCATTCTGGAGGTAGATGCATCCCATTGTGGTGTGGGGGCCATCCTATCCTAGCGCTCCCCCTCTGATGGCAAGTTTGACCCTTGCATCTTCTTCTCCCATTGCCTAAGTCCGGCCAAGCAGAACTACGACATGGGGGATCGGGAGCTCCTGCCAGTCAAGATGGCATTAGCGGAGTGGCATCACTGGCTGGAGGGTACCATGCAACCATTCTTGGTATGGACTGGCCATTGCAACCTTGAATACCTCACGTCAGCCAAGCACCTGAACCCCCACCAGGCCCAGTGGGCCTTGTTCTTCAGTAGATTCAATTTTATGTTGTTCTACCAACCAGGAACTAAGAATGTCAAGCCCGATGCCCTTTCTCGCCAGTTTTCCTCTGACGCCAGGTCGCCTATCTTTGAACCCATTCTTCCCCCTTCCTGTGTTGTGGGCACAATTTCCTTCGAGGTGGAGAGGAAGGTGCACACCACCCAGATGATGGAATCTGACCCTGGGGGGGGGGGGGGGCAGGCTGTACGTTCCTACATCGGTGCGGGGAGACGTCATCCACTGGGTACACACGACTTGTTTTACCTGCCACCCTGGAGTGGGTCATACCATTTACCACCTTTGTCGAGCCTTTTGATGGCGTCCCTCAGTGCCGACACCCGTGAGTATGTTCAGGCCTGCACCACCTCCGCTGTTGGGAAATCCTCCAACCTGCCCCCTGCTGGTCTCCTGTAGCCCCTGCCTATCCCATGCCGCCTATGGTTGCACATTGTCGTGGATTTTGTCACCCCTCTTCCTACTTTTGACGGTAACACTGTGGTTCTTATGGTAGTTGACAGATTCTCCAAGGCTGTACATTTCCTCACCCTACTCAAGCTCCCTTCTGACAAGGAGACTGCAGACATCCTGCTGTGTCAAGTTTTTCTGCTCCATGGAATACCCACAGACATTGTGTCCAACCGGGACCCACAATTCATGTCCCAGGTGTGGAAAGCCTTTTGCCAAGCCCTCAGAGCATCCACGAGCCTGACCTCAGGTTATCACCCACAGAGCAATGGGCAATATGAGCGAGCTAACCAGGAGCTGAAAGCAGCCCTTTGCTGTGTTGCCTCTCAGCACCCTACTACCTAGAGCACACACTTGCATTGGATTTGAGTTCGCCCATAACAGCATGTCATCCACCACCAAGGGCATTACCCCCTTCGAGGCATCTACAGGGTACAACTCCCTGCTACTTCCTGTTACCGAAGGGGATATAGCCATTCCCTCCATCCAGCACCACATACGGCATTGCTGTCGCATCTGGCAATCCACCAGAGCTGCCTTACTGCACACTGCCAGCCAGAATGCTGCCATGGCCAATTGGCGAAGGACACCGGCCTCAAAATACTCTGTGGGACAGAAAGTATGGCTCTCGACGCACAATATTCCACGAAAGACTGATTGTTGAAAGTTGTCATCCAGGTTTATTGGTCCCTTTCCCATAACCCACATTATCAACCCTTCTACTGTTTGCCTCAACTTGCCTCCCGCTCTGTGTGTCCATCCATCTTTTCATGTTTCCCATATCAAGCCTGTGTCCTCCAGTCCCCTCTGTCCTCCCACCAAGTCCCCTCCTCCTCCCAGGTTCATCGACGGAGGTCCAGTGTATAAAGTCCGACGTATTCTGGAGGTTTGCTGCAGGGGTCGGGCCCTTCAGTATCTGGTTGATCGGGAGGGGTATGGCCTGGAGGAATGTTCTTGGATCTCTCGTTCCCTGATCGTCAATCCCATCATGGTCAACAAATTCCATCATCAACATCCGGACAAGCCCCGTAGAACGCCAGGAGGCGTCCCTTGAGGAAGGGGCACTGTCATGGCATGCGGTGAGCAAGCACACACACACACACACACACACACACACCATTAATCATCTCCTATCTGCTTCAGCTGTGCAGCCACTGGACTCCACCCTACTTAAGGGGTTAGCTGGCATCATTTCTCTGTGGGATTGTCTCGACACCACAACCTACATTGCCACGAGACCTTCTGCCTTGCAAAGCTTCAGCTCCAGCTCATCATTGTGTGTGTGCTCCAGCTCGCTCGCAACTCTGCCCTAGTCCAGACTCCCCTGCCATCACAGAACCAAGTAAGACTGCAAGTTTACCTGCTCATTGTGTGACCTCCAGTTTCCACTGCCATGTCTCCCCAGCTCAGTCGTGCACTCTGTCTGCTTGCCTCTGGAAGACCAGCATCTCAGGAGGATTAGACGCTTTCTCCTTCCGGAGGTCCCTGCTCACCCTCACCTCGGAGCCTTCACCACCTGGCTGCAGTCTCAGCCTAATTTCCCTGAATCTTCACCTGCAAGCAGAACACGGCTCCTGTCCCGGCACTACAACCACTATTATTGTAAATAAATCACTACCTTTCACCTTACCTGTTTACCTGTTGTGGTCTCTGCTCCTTGGGTCCTGCTTTAGCTGGAAACATGTCAGATGGGTGGCTGTCGCACACCAGATTTGGACCGGGGGCCTCTGCACTCGGCTTCTGCTAACTTAACTACCATGTTCATGGCAAAGGAAAAGAGGATAACTGAGATTGTGCATCCCCTTCTCTAGCCAATGCCCTTCTGATGTAAAATTCCCAGCAGTAACTCTAAGCCTGAAACTCCCATAGTAGTTCAGGATGAGACCCTTGATCTTACTGGGTACATGGTGTTGGTCCAGCGTTGTTTTCAATTCAATTCAATTTCAATTCAATTCAATTCAATTCAACTTTATTTATATAGCGCCATTTCACAGCAAGTCATCTCATAGCACTTTCAACTGTAGGGGGAACCCCCACAGTTGCAGAAAGACCCCAGCAATCAGGCGATCCCCTGTGAGCAAGCGCTTGGCGAGGGTGGAGAGGAAAAACTCCCTTTTAACAGGAAGAAACCTCCAGCAGAACCAGGTTCAGGGAGGGGCAGTCATCTGCTGTGACTGGCTGGGGGGTGAGGGGATAGAGAAGATGAAAAGAACAGACATGTAGAGAGCAAACAGCACGATGGGGACTCAATCTATGGGAGAGAACAAACAGATGTTAATGACCAGTAAAAAAAAAATAAAAATATTTCATTGAGAGTGAAGAAAGGAGTGAGGCCCAGCGCATTATTGGAGGTCCCCTGGCTGACTAAACCTATTAGCAGCATAACTAAGGGAGGGTTCAGAAACACATGATCCCTCCCTAATTGTAGGCTATATCAAAAAGGAAGATTTTAACCCAATATTCTTAAAAACAGAGATCGAGTCTGACTCCTGAATCCAGATTGGCAGCTGGTTCCACAGGAGAGGAGCTTGATAACTGAAGGCTCTGCCTCCCGTTGTACTTTTGAAAATTCTAGGTATTACAAGTAATCCTGCATTTTGGGAGCGTAGCGCTCTGTTAGGATAATAGGGTAGTATCAGATCTTTTAAATAAAAAGGGGCCTGATTGTTTAGAGCTTTGTAAGTAAGAAGAAGGCTTTTAAACTTAATTCTAAATTCTATGGGAAGCCAATGAAGGGAGGCCAGAACCGGAGAGATATGATCTCTCTTTCTAGTACCTGTTAAAACTCTTGCTGCAGCATTTTGGATCAGCTGAAGACTTTTTAAAGATGTTTTAGGACAACCTGATAATAAAGAGTTACAATAATCTAATCTAGAGCTAACAAAAGTGTGGATCAGTTTCTCAGCATCACTCTGAGACAAGATGCTCCTAATCTTGGCAATATTACGCAAATGATAGAAGGCAGTCTTAGAAACAAATTTAATTTGTGAATTGAAAGACATATCTTATTCAAAAATAATTCCAAGGTTTCTCACAGAGCTATTAAGAGAAAGAATAACTGCATCCAAACTGAAAGTTTGATTTGGAAAGGTATTTCTAAGGTTTTTTGGACCAACAAGAATGACTTTAGTCTTATCTGAATTTAATAGCAGGAAATTACAAGTCATCCAAGCTTTGATTTCCTTAAGACAGGCTTGTAACTTGGCTAATTGACTACTATCATCTGGATTCACTGACAGGTACAATTGTGTGTCATCTGCATAACAATGAAAATGTGTACAATGCTTTCTAATAATGTTGCCTAACAGAAGCATATATAAACTAAAAAGAGTAGGGCCTAGCACAGATCCCTGTGGAACTCCATGACTGAGCTTTGAGCTGACAGAAAACTCATTATTGACATAAACAAACTGGAACCTATCAGATAAATAAGATCTAAACCACTGCAACGAAGTTCCATTAAGTCCAACATAGTGTTCTAATCTATCAAGTAGAATTTTATGATCGATAGTATCAAAAGCTGCACTAAGGTCTAAAAGGGCAGGTACAGAAACAAGACCATTATCAGATGCGATGAGGAGGTCGTTAGTGACCTTCGCTAAGGCTGTTTCAGTACTATGATGGATTCTAAACCCAGATTGAAACTCTTCAAGTAAACCATTTCCCTGCAGGTGGTCAAATAATTGCATAGCAACAACTCTTTCTAAGATTTTTGAAATGAAAGGGAGATTAAAGATTGGTCTATAGTTAGCTAAAGCTCCTGGATCTAGCGTTGGCTTTTTGAGTAAGGGTTTAAATACAGCCATTTTAAAAGCCTGTCGTACATGGCCTGAAGTTAATGAAGAATTGATTATTTGAAGAATAAAGCTACCAATAAATGGGAAGACTTCTTTAAATAACCTGGTAGGAATAGGGTCTAAAAGACGAGTTGAAATGCTTGGATGAGGAAACTATTTTGTCTAACTCTAAAAGGTCAGTTGGAGTAAACTCATCAAGACAGATATCAGTTGAAGGAGTTGTAGTAGTTACTGTATTTAAGTTAACGGTGGGAAGAATCTGATTGATTTTATCTCTGATAGATGAAATTTTATTATTGAAAAAGTTCAGAAAGTCCTGACTAGTAAGCTCTAAGGGAATTCTAGGATTAACAGAGTCCTGACTCTTTGTCAACCTGGCTACGGTACTGAAAAGAAACCTGGGATTATTCTTGTTCTCTTCTATTAATGCAAAATAATAACTCGTTCTAGCTATTCTAAGAGATTTTTTTATAAATCAAAAGATGATTTCTCCAAACTAAATAGATTTCATCTAAATTAGTGGAGCGCCATTTTCTTTCTAATTGACGAGTCTTCTGTTTTAAGCAACGAGTTTCTGTGTTGAACCAAGGAATTAGAAATCTCTGATTAGACTTTTTCTTTTTTAAGGGGGCCACCAAGTCTAGAGTCTGATGCAGAGAAGCTGTAACACTATCTACCATGCTATCAATTACAGAAGGAGCAAGCCGTCTATAGCTTATTTCTGTTGTGTTGACACATGGCATAGAGGAAACAATCTGCATACATTTGGTAACAACATCATCTGAGAGGCATCTACTGTAGTAATATTTTTCTTTCGGAGCCAAATAGTCAGAAATAGTAAAATCAAAGGTTAACAGACAATGGTCTGACAGTACAGGGTCAGAGGAGACACTACCAGATTTTCTATTTCTATGCCATATGTCAGAAAAAGGTCCAACATATGGTGGAGATAATGAGTAGAATTTCCTACTTTCTGAGAAAACCCCATCAAGTCTAATATTGAATTAAATGCCACATTAAGGCAATCACTATCTACATCTGCATGTATATTAAAGTCCCCTACTATAATTATTCTATCTGATTTCAGCACTAAATCAGCTAAGAATTCAGCAAATTCGGATAAAAATTCTGAGTAGGTTGATGGAGGACGATAAACTATGGCAAATAGAATTGGGTTTAGCCTAAAATTGCTAAAGTGTCCAATACTGAGGACCAGGCCCTCAAAGGAAAGGAAGCATGTTTTTTGCTTCACATTAACTAGTAATTTGGAATGGTAAATTGTTGCTACTACTCCTCCACAACCAGAACTTCTGGGATTTTGACAGTTTAAATAACCAGAGGGAGTTGATTCATTTAAACCAACATAATCCTCTTGTCCTAACCAAGTCTCTGTAAGGGATATTAAATCAATCTGATGATCAATTAACAGATCATGGACTAGCAGAGACTTGGGAGTTAGAGACCTAATATTTAATAAACCGCATTTAATTTTTAAATTATGAGGAGGAACAGAGGCCAAATCATTCAATTTAGAGGCTTCATGTTTAATTTGAGTTTTACCAACTTTTTGTTTAATCGCTTTGGGATACTTATATATATTATATTTTTATTTGTTTTGGAGGGAGCAGACAATGATTCTCTGATGGGGAAGACAGGGGCTAAGTTGAGGGGTGGCAGATGAAGAGGAGCTGCAGAGAGGCGTGTAAGACTGCAACTCTGCTTCCTGGTTCCAACTCTGAGTAGTCAAGGTTTTGGAAATTTGGATAAAAAAAACTCACACGCACGAGTTTCCACGAGTTTGTGCGGAATGGAACCATAAGCATTGGCCAAATGAAGAAAAAGCACCACAAGATCACCGTTCCCCTCACGGGCCTCCCTGTTGAGTTGTGTGATGACCCCAGCATGTTCCAGACACCCTGGAATTCCTGGGATGCCACCTTTCTGAACTGAGGTGTCGATGTAGTTGTTTTTTAAGAGAAAGACTGTCATTCGTCTAGCTAAAACACTGAAAAAGATCTTGCCCTCCACATTAAGAGTGTTTTCACGCCTAAATTCATTTAATTTGGTCCGAATCAGTTGACAAGTTTGTTACTTTGTATCATTTTCTCCTTGGTTCAGTCCCCTTTCACACAGGCAAAAATTCAAGCAGACCAAACTGCGTCACGTTAAATCCCGCGAGACTTACGTCAGAACGTTCTCTGTTCTTATTTTTTTTCCACAATATCTTTATTGAACCTTTTTTTTTTTTTTTAACAAACATGATACAAACAATCAAACACTAACACTAAAGTACTACAAAAAAAAAAAAATGCACTAAAAACACCAACAACCACCAACAAAATCAAGTCTTCAACAATGCTCCTCTGTTTAGTCTAGACAATCCAATACATAAGTATACATATTATGTTCACCAGTTTGGAATTTACAAGGTCCACACACATCATTCACCTTCTTCTTCAAGAGTTATGTTTAAATTTTTTACATAATCAATAAAAGGTCTCCATATATTCTCAAACACAATTTCCTTTGATTTCAGTATATATGTTATTCTTTCTAATGGAAGGTTTGTTAACATCTGTCTTAACCACTGAGTCACATCTGGTCTATGAGTCTTTTTCCATAATAGTGCAATACATTTTTTGGCATTAAGCAAACTGAGGTCTATGAATGTTCTTTCACTTTTATTGAAATTATGCTTTTCTGGGTACAGACCCAACAAAAACAGTTTAGGATTCAATATGATTTGTTTTGAGATTATTTTTTCAATTGTTACCCTCACCTCTTCCCAAAACATTCTTATTAATCTACATTCCCATAAACAATGAAATAGGGTTCCTTTACTTTCCATGCATTTTGTGCATGTATCTGGTATATTTTTGTTATATCTATTTAACTCCTCCGGTGTAACATACATCCGCATTAACCATTTGAAATGTATCAATTTAAGGCGTGCATTTATTGATTTGGTTTGAGCTTCTGTACAAGCCAATTCCCATTGTTCCTCTGAAATTTCAATTTGCAGATCTTCTTTCCAGTAGTTTAATCTTTTCAGTGAATTTTCACTTGAAGATAGTGTCAATGAGTTATAAAACTCTGAAATAATACCCTTTCTTTTACTATCTTTCATCATCATTTTTTCCAAGGATGAATAAATAGGTCGAGTGAGAGCTTTATTTTGATTTGATCGAATAAAGTTTCTAAGTTGAAGATATTTAAAAAAATGTGTTCTATTGAGATTAAATTTGATCCTCAGCTCTTCAAAAGACATTATGTTGTCTGCACATGGCAAATATAAATCCTGAATCTTTTGTATCCCTTTTAAATTCCATACTTTAAATACAGCGTCCGCTCTCCCTGGTTTAAAATATTGATTACCCCATATTGGACTAAATTGTGACAATAACTGTGGTTCTTTTAAATAGTTTTTAGCTTCACACCATATTTTGATCATATGCTTTACAAATGGATTTTTAACTTGTTTTTGTAATTTTTTTGCCGAATCTGAGTATATGAATATGGGAAGAGGTAAAGGTAAATTGTATGATTCCATTTCAGTCCAGTGAGGGAGATCATTTGATGAAAAATAATATGTCATAGACCTCAGTTGTGCCGACCAATAATACAACATAAAATTTGGACATTTCAGACCTCCACGATCAAATGGTAAATATAATAAAGATAGACGTAATCTAGCCCTCCTGTTGTTCCATATAAATTCCACTAACTTTTTTTTTATTCTTGAGAATAGATCTAAAGGTGGTGATAAGGGAATGTATTGAAATAAATAAAGTATTTTAGGTAAAATATTACTTTTAAGTATATTGATTCTCCCGATCATCGACATTGGTAGTGACATCCATCTCTGAGTTAACTCACTGATATCTGACATTAAGGCTTCATAGTTGACACTGGCGACTGATTCTAGCTTAGGCATAATTTGGATTCCTAAATATTTAAACTGATTTACAACATTGAATTGATTTACCTCAGGGGCTGGGTAATTTCTCTGGGTCTCATTTAGCATTAATATTGAAGATTTAGTTTTATTTATTTTATATCCTGATATTTCCCCAAAATTCTTTATTAAATTCAACAAGGTTGGAATTGATTTTTTTAGATTCGACATAAACAAAATTATATCATCGGCGTACAGGGAGATTTTATGTTCTGTTGGTCCAACTTTAATTCCATATATTTGTGAATGTAAACGTATCGCTATCGCTAAAGGTTCAATTGCCATAGTAAACAGTAAAGGTGAGAGTGGACAGCCTTGTCGACATCCTCTATTGATTTTTATTGGTTTTGAAATATTGTTATTTGTTAGGATTTCTGCTGTAGCATTATTGTATATTATTTGAACCCATTTTATGAAATTATTTCCAAGTCCAAACCTTTGTAGGACTTCAAAAAGAAAGGGCCATTCAACTCTATCAAAGGCCTTTTCGGCGTCCAATGATAGGAGAGCTGTATCCGGTGCTTCTTTATTAAAATAGATAATATTAAATAGTCTTCTTACATTATGGAAGCCTTGTCTACCCTTTATAAAGCCATTCTGATCTCGATTAATAATATTTGGTAAAATTTCTTGTATTCGTCTTGCTAAAATTTTACAGATTATCTTAAGGTCGGCGTTTAATAGGCTTATTGGTCTCATATTTTCACATTTATTAGAGGGCTTACCTGGTTTTGGCAGCAGTATAATTAAGGCATTATTTATGTATGATGGTAAATTATTATTTTGAAATGCTTCTAAAACCATTTCCAAAAAAGGTTTTATTAATTTATTCTTAAATTTTTTATAAAGGTCAACTGGAAGACCATCTGGTCCTGCACTTTTTCCTGATTTCATATTATCAATGGCTAGCCCAACTTCTTCTTGACTAATTTTAGACTCCAATATCTCCCTGTTTTCATTTGGAATACACGGTATAGATAGTTCGTTCAAAAACCCATTTAGTTTTGTTAAATCAGGTTCATTTTTGGTATCATATAATTTTTCATAGTAATCTCTAAAGGCTCTATTAATTTCTAAAGGATCTATAACTACCTGTCCGTTACTTATAATACTGGTAATTGGTGTTTTAATTTCCAATTGTTTAATCTGCCATGCTAATAATTTTCCTGATTTTTCACCTTGTTCATAAAAAGACTCTGTTCTTATTGGTCAGATTTTTTTGCCACAAGAACAGGAAAGTTAAATACAGGAAGTAGGATGACTACTGTGTATCTATGCATTTCTGGGGAGAAAATAATACAAATCGTAGCGTAATCTACAGGGATTTTTCATCACCCTGGTTATTGTTTATTACATACGTGCATATACCACTTTCGGCAAATTGTACAGTTTGAAAATGAAGTGCTGCTACAGATGGGAAATAACACGTTAACATTCATTAATTCTCCAGAACCATGACGTGCTCAGCAACAGATATTTTTAGAGCTCCATCAGGTATGTACAGTGACATAAAATGTTTTACCATTTGCCGCTGGTCCTGTTTTAGTGCGGTCACTTTCTCACCTGCAGGACCACACCAGAGTTCACCATTCGATTCGAACCGAGCCCACCTCTTTCAGGTGGTCTTGGTATGGTTGGTTTGGTGCGTACTTACGTATATCCACTGCTCTTATTTATATTTTTCGTATCTTCTTAATTATTGCTCTGAGTGTTGCTATCCCTGTGCTTTTGCAATCCTGGAATTTCCCCATTGTGGGACTAATAAAGGCTTATCTTATCTTATCTTATCTACTTGAGTGCGATTACTGTGTTCTCACCAGAAAAAATGAACCACACTAATGGAGAAAACAAACTCGAGTTTAACTGAAACAAACTAAAGCCTGTAGGTGTGAAAGCACCCTAAGAAATGAGATGACTCTGAACTGCTCTAGCTTGGTAGACTTTTCCTCCTTCGGAATCCAGACTCCCTCTGCTTGCCTCCACTGGGCTGCCGCTCTTTCCCTGCGCCACACTGCTCGTAGGATCTTCAAGAGAACTCTGAGAAGTTCTGGACAGCACTTTTGCACCTTATAAGGTACACAACTTGATCCTGGTGCAGAGCTGGATCTGGCTGCTCTCACCACCTCTTGCACCTCCAGGCTCACTGATGTTAAACTCCACTGATGGAGAAGGTACATCCAGTATGGCTTGAAGGGGGAGAGGTCCTAAGTCTTTTTCCCTCTGTCAATCATTTAGTGCATTACGCAAGGAACTATCAGCTTCCTCCTTTGAGCAAGTCAGTTATCCACTGCGCTTCTGCCCTAACAGTTGTTTAGTAAAAACAAAGGGGTTAGCAATAAATGCTGTTCTCTTCTTGGCTCTCTCCCTCCGCCACCTTCTATGCCATTCTGCTCTTCGCAGGGTCATCAGTTTCTTCCTTAAGATGTAACGGACCTCAGCAAGTGGCGGCTTCTCCTCCTCAGTTACTCTCTTATACTGCTTTGTCAGAGCTTGAAGATCTTGGCAAAGCCGGTGGATCTGCTCTGCCCTACTATTCATGGTGTACTTTGGTCTGCCAGCTTTTCTCTCTTCAACACTGATCTCTCGGTCACAAATGGTATGATGGTAGTCATAAGTTGAAGCCTCTCATCCACATTGCCCTTTGCAGTGGTGATAATGATTTGTGCACATCTTCATTAAACTGGGACCAGAGACGGTTCTGGTTTGCACCTGGCCACTTGATCCACTGCTGCAAGACTACTTACTCCGCATGGAGCTGAAAAGTTTGACACTTGGAGGTTCTGGGCACTGTGGGGTGTCTCCGGGCCGGGCTCCTCCTGTGTCTCACCAGAAGTATGTTCTGTGCACTGTGCTGAACTCTCCTGCCCCTTGCATTTCATCTTGGTCTAATGGATTTTAAGACCACATGCTTTTTTGCAGATCTTTCCAAAAAATACATTTTGCTGTTATCATTGTCATTGTTTCATTTGCCGAGGTCGTCATCAATTGGTCTGTCCAATTGGGATGCTCATCCCCCCCCCCAGGGCACCCCTGGGGGTATGGCTCTATACTTGGATCCGTAGCTTAGTTGGGTTCTTCCTCACGGAAGAAACAGGTTGGGCTGCTAACCCTTCCTGCCCCTGGTGCCGTCTTTCCAAGACATCAACTCTCTCTCCATTTGTCACCAATCTGTTCTTGGTTTGTCACCCAGTCTTTTCCAGGGTGTCACTGGCTAAGCCAGCCACAAAATGTTTAAGACGCACCTGTAGAGGAGTTGCACGTGACATCAGTGGTCACGCGCCACATTGTTTTTCTGCCATTTTGGACGGCAAATAGCGTGGACCCTGTGTTGAGAATAATAATAATTCCTTTAGCACGTATTCAGTCTGACTCGCCGCAGTGTTGTTCGTTTTCCATTACGACTAAATACCACCTTAAGTGAGTGAGATCTTTACAGCAAGGCGGCCTACCACTCCCATGACATCGTTTGTATGTGACAAGAAAAGAACAAGGTGGAAATCGAGGCGAGCCTGCTGCTTGCTGGCATTTTGTCAGAGTAAAGGCAAAAAAGGAGAGCCAGAAAAGGCTACAGGTGGTGACACAAAACACTGGAAAAGTACTGGAGAGTTCAGGAAGCCATGGAGCAGCGGAAGACATGAGGATACGAACTAGATCACAAATGAAGGTAAGCTAATGATTGCTAATACTGGTTAGCATTAATAAGTCCCCCGTACTACATTGTAATCACGGCAAGTTATCGCTATTAGGTACTAAAAGATGTATGCTGTGTCTGTCAGTTAGCTCATTGTCTGCATACAGGAGACAACGGTGTTGTTTGTTCAAAGTGAGCTTTACACCACTGGGATAAATAACAGCAAAGATGCATAATATCACATCACTCACCATCCTCTATCACTGTTTTCAACAATGATGATGCCGTGGTCCGGTCGCCGCCACTCTGCCTCCGCCGTGGCCGTGAATTTGTTTCAGGTCGCTCCGTCCAGCTCCCTCTGGATTTCTTTAATCGGCTACCAAGCACAGAAATGTCTGCACCTCGTCGGACCATGGTGTTGATTTGTGTGTAGTCATTTTTCTCATTGATTACACTCACTCACGCTTGCTGTGGGTGATTTGACTGTTCGCTGCCATCCAAAATGGCACAGTAAACAAAAGACACGTGACCTGTGTGACGTTGGTGCAACCCCTCTACAGATGCACTGGGACACATCATAATCAAAATATCAGTTATCAGCAAAAAAAATCTAATATCGTACATCCCCAATAGATGGATAAATGGAGAGAGAGAGAGAGATTGTGACTAATAACAGTGTAACTATTACTATATTATCTATGTCTAATTATCTATTTTATATATACATATAAAAAATAATGATAAATAAACTATTGCATATCAGTAAATTATATTTATAATTTGATTTCAAAAACTCTAACCATAACAATCAAAATTAAATAAAAAAGACTTGGAATATTTCAATATCCATGTAACAAAACTGAACACGACAGTTTTTCTTTCTGAATTAGATTGCAAAAATAATAATAATCTTTCACAATATTCTAATTTACTAAGACACACTAGCATTATCTCACTTTAGCTTTGTTACTTAAAAACTCATAAAGTCAGCATCAGTTTTGAACACAAGTCTTAAAATTATGTTCAGATTCTCTGCGCTTACTCACTGACTCAAATATTCGCATAACATTTTAAGTACATTAAACAAAAAAGAAAAAAAGAGTATGGACCTATGTATATGTATGGTATGGACCAACTCAAATCAATGATGTTTTTTTGGGATTCTGTAAACTGAAAACAAATTTCTACCAGAACTCAAGCTCAGTTTAATTAATTCTTCAGGTTGTTAAAATTCAATAAATAAAATAAGACTATATTTTTGGTGAACCCATTTATGCTTTGTGTAGTTTTCACATTTAATGAAGCCTGAAAGTTAACATTTTCTCAAATCCCTGTTGGAGGAATTAATAAACTTATGCTTTAATTTAGGGGATAATTGCCTATAATAGCCCAGTATTTTAATTTGATGAATTTATGTTTCTTGGTAGTTAAATCACACATTTATAATGTAATACTTGAAAAGCGAGGCAGACATTGGTTTAGCTAAGCGCTAATGATAACTGTTTAGCCAACTATACTTCCGGCGCCACACGAGTAGGTTGCCTTTTTGCAACAGCGGATCAATTTCTTCCTATTTCTATTTACTATGTGGCTCTCTTGCTAATCTTTCTGTTTCGGTGACACCTTGATCCATCACAGACACGTAGATCACCCAAATGTCTCCTGAACCAGTGGACAGATCCACTGTTTGTTGCAGGAGGCAGTACAATAGGGACCAGCTGTTAGCACTTAACCAGCCCACGATGCTAATGCAAAAACTCGACATACCAGGAGAAATAAGACGAAAACGGCATGGATGTCGTGCTGGAATAAGACGGCGGGCGAGGAATATAAGGTACAGACCCACCATCCCATTCGTTATTATGGGGAATGTACGATCGCTACTCAGAAAAACAGATGAGCTAGCGGCTATCTCCCGCTACGATAGCACATACAGGGAGTGTAGCCTGATGCTACTCACGGAGACGTGGCTAACAGAACTAGCAACAGATGCTAACATTGGACTGGAGGGTTTCCACGCAATACGGGCAGACCGAACACCAGACAGTGGGAAGGCAAGGGGCGGAGGAGTGATAATGTATGTCAATAACAACTGGTGCAGACCGGGACATATCACGGTTAAACAACAACACTGCAACAAAGACATGGAGTTGCTAGCTGTTAGCATGCGGCCTACATATCTCCCGAGGGAATACTCACACGTGATCTGCATTGTTATTTATGCAAATCCGACGGCGAACGCTGGGACAGCGCGTGACGTCATCCACTCAGTAACTGGCAGGCTGCAGACAGAACACCCAGATGCTCTTCTCCTCATCTCAGGCGATTTCAACCATATTTCACTGTCTCCCATTCTACCCACGTTCACCCAGTATGTCACATGCCACACTAGAGACAATAAAACACTGGACTTATTTGACGCAAACACTAAGGAGGCGTACACCTCATCACCACTCCCCCCACTCGGGAGATCGGATCACAACTTGGTTCATCTCCTGCCGGTGTACAAACCCCTAGTGCACAGATAACCTCCGGTCATGCGCACAGTGAAGTTATGGTCTGAGGAGGCAATGGACGCTCTAAAGGACTGTTTTGAAACCACTGCCTGGGAGCAGCTCTGCGATCCACATGGTGAGGACATCAATGGCCTCACTCACACCATCACGGACTACATCAGCTTCTGTGTGGACAACACCGTACCCACCAAGACCATACGGTGTTGCTTGAACAACAAACCCTGGATCAACCCTGAGATAAAAACACTTCTGAGAGAGAAGAAGAGGATCTTCAGGTCGGGGAACAGGGAGATGCTGCAATCCGTACAGAGGAAGCTGAGGAGGAAGATCAGAGAAGGCAAGGACAGCTTCAGGAAGAAGATGGAGGACAAGCTGCAACAGAGCGACATCGGTGGGGTTTGGAGAAACTTTAAAACCATCTCTGGGCTCCAGAATACCTCCCCCCAGGTCACGGGGGGCAGGGAGTGGGCGAACAATCTGAATCTGTTTTTTAATAGGTTTGACCAACCGCCCCCCCCCCACCCGACTGCACAACAACCACTGCTGCCTATAAAGACATCGAGTCCTGCTGGCCACACCCCACTCCACCAACATCCTCCACTCCCAACACACAGCCCCCCAACATGACCCTCACTAAGACCCAGGTGAGGACAGAGCTAAGGAAGATCAAGGCGAGGGAGGCCGCGGGACCGGACGGCATCAGCGCAAAGCTCCTCAAGTCCTGTGCAGACCAGCTGTGTGGGATTGTGAAGCTCATCTTCAACCTGAGTCTGAAGCTGGGGAGGGTACCACAGTTGTGGAAAACATCTTGTGTGGTACCTGTACCAAAGATTTCCCACCCCAAAGACCTGAACAGCTACAGACCAGTGGCCCTGACGTCCCACATGATGAAGACCCTGGAGAGACTGCTCCTTGCTCACATCCGCCCCCTGGTGGGACCAGCGATGGATCCACTCCAGTTCGCCTACCAGCATGGCATTGGGGTGGAGGATGCACCATCTGGAGAAGCCCGGGAATGCAGTGAGGATCATGTTCTTTGACTTCTCCAGTGCTTTCAACACCATCCAACCGGGACAAGCTGCTGTGCACAGGGGTGGACCAGCACCTGTCATCATGGATCCTGGACTACCTCACTAACCGGCCACAGTTTGTGAGAACCCGGGACTCTGTGTCCGACATGATCATCGGTAGCACAGGGGCCCCCCAGGGAACGGTTTTGGCTCCCTTCCTGTTCACCCTTTATACTGCGGACTTCTCACACAACACAAAATACTGCCATCTACAGAAGTTTTCTGACGACTCTGCGATCATCGGCCTCATCTCCAACGGAGACGAAGCTGAGTACAGAGGACTTATCCAGGACTTCGTGGACTGGTGCCATCAGAACTGCCTCCAGATCAACGCGAGGAAAACTAAGGAGCTGGTGGTGGACTGCCGCAGGCAAGGACAACCCCTCACAGCACCAGTAAATATACAGGGAACAGACATTGAGATGGTGACATCCTACAAGTACCTGGGTGTTCATCTGAACAATAAACTAGACTGGTCACACAATACCGACGCACTCTACAAGAAGGGACAGCGCAGGCTGTTCCTACTGAGGAGACTCAGGTCTTTTGGTGTACAAGGGGCGCTGCTGAAGACATTCTACAACATGGTGGTGGCATCAGCCATCACTTTTGGAGTGGTCTGCTGGGGCAGTGGCATTACAGCAGTCGATAGGAAGAGACTGAACAAGCTGATCAAGAAAGCTAGCTCTGTCCTGGAGCAGTGCCTTGACCCAGTGGAGGAGATAGGAGAGAAAAGGATGGTGGCTAAACTGTCATCTCTGCTGGCGTCCGAGTCCGAGTCCCACCCTATGCAGGACATACTGAACGCACTGAGGAGCTCATTTAGCAGCAGACTACATCATCCTAGGTGCACAACTGAGTGGTTTCGCAGGTCCTTCCTACCTATGGCTGTCAGACTGTATAACCTAAGCAGGGCTGCTCGCAGAGATAGCAAAAAAACATGACGACCTAATAGTATTGAATGCAAAAGACACAATAGACCCACACAATGGTCCCCTCGAGTATACAACTAGGACAATATCGGTCGCTACGGAGGGTGACAATATGTATGAGTACATATTCATACTATGTAGGATAACTAAGCAGACGGTTATGCTGTTTATTCCATCTAGCTACAATGCTCCGCACTGTGTGTATATATATTTATATATTTATTCCATCCAGCTACAATGCTCCGCACTGTGTGTTTATATATTTATATATTTATATGTACATGGTGTAGGACCTTGGGGAAGTCAGATTATTTAGCATCTCAGATGGAGACAGTGAATAAGCATGGGAGAACAATGCCCAGGGGGTTCCTGGCGAGATAGCAGGAAGGGGTCAAGGGGTTGAATGCAGTGTAATGTAAATGTCATGCTGTGTGATGAGAAATGCCATGAAACGTGTGAAGAGTGATTTGGGTAAAAGAGGAGAGCTTGCTGTAATGATTCATTCTGTTCTGTGCTTGTGAGATGTGAAGTGTGTCATAAACCGTCTGTCCATGAATCTGCCTCTTATTTCACATACTCCACACTGGTAACCCTAGATCAGGGGTGTCCAACCATGTGCCATGGAGAGCCAAGACCCTGCAGGTTTTACCTCCAACCAGTGTCTTCAACAGCAGATTTCTGTGAACTTCTTCCCACTGATTGCTGATAAGTGAAAACACCTGCTGAAGAGACTGGGTAGAAGAGAAAACCTGCAGGGTCTTGGCTCTCCATGGCACATGGTTGGACACCCCTGCCCTAGATGAATTATGGAACACAAGCTAAGAACCCCGGAGCCGGCCCAGTCGGGAAACCCCAGCGACGCAGCAGCCATCTCACAGACAGCCCGGACTGGAGCCCCCAGCAACGCGTGTGCGGTTTCAGTCAAGCTACTGGACTTTTGGCAGCACAGCCCGCGCTCTTGGTTCCACCACACCGAGGCCCAGTTCACCCTCCGGGGAGTAACGGCAGACGACACCAAGTTCTACCATGTGGTAGCAGCGCTGGACGCTCACACAGCCCAGCAGGTAGCGAGCCTGCTCGATCAGCCTCCAGCCCGCAGCAAATACGAGGCGCTCAAGGCTGCACTGACCCGGCGCTACACGTTCTCAGAATGTGAGAGAGCGGAGAGACTCCTGGGGCGGACCGAGTTAGGAGATGGTTCGGCCGTCGACCTGATGGAGAAGATGCTGGCGTTAATGGGCACGGACGACGGGCACTTTCTCTTTACCCACCTTTTCCTCCGGAACCTTCCAACGGAGGCGAGAGCGGTTCTGGCCAATTCGCCGTTGCTGGCCGCGCATGACTACCGTGCGCTAGCCCAGGAGGCAGACTGGATCATCCTCACCACCCAGGCGATCACTGTCAACGCGGCGGTGGAGGAGCCCAGCGAGACGACCAGAGGAGGCGAGGAGCCACCGACAGTAGCGGCAGCAGGGGCCAAGGAGCGTCAGAGAGACACGCTCTGCTTCTACCACCGCCGCTTCGGAGAGAACGCACACAGATGCGCGCCACCGTGCCAGTTCAAGTGTTCGGGAAACGCCAAGGCCGGCAGCCGGTAGCAGCTGCGACCGCCGGTGAAGAGAACAAGCTGCTCTACATGATTGACTCGCGCTCGGGGAGACGCTTCCTCATCAACACCGGAGCCCAGAAGAGCGTCATCCTGCCGTCCTACGCTGACCGGCTGGCAGGACCTAGTGGCCCCGGACTTGTGGCAGTAAACAACTCGGAGATTAAGACGTTCGGTGAGAGAACACTGGCCTTATCTCTACATGTCCGCTCATATGAGTGGACTTTTATCATAGCAGCACTGTGTTGCCCGATCCTGGGCGCTGATTTTCTGTGTGCGCATGGTTTACTTGTGGATGTTTCTAACAGACGCCTGGTTAATGCACTGTCCTTTGAATCTCTCCCCTGTATAGCTCGAGGGATCCGGCCAACAGCACAAGCCAACGTCACAGCTCCAGACGGTAAGTTCCACACACTGCTCACTCAGTTCCCAGCACTCACGGTCCCGACGTTTTCGGCGACCATTGCTAAGCACGGGGTGGAGCACTTTATCACCATCACCGGGCCGCCCGTTTTCACAAGACCTCGGCGCTTGGACGCAGCTAAACTGGCCATAGCGCGCGAGGAGTTCGCCAACCTGGAAAGGTTGGGCATCATCAGGCGTTCAAACAGCCCATGGGCATCCCCGCTACACATGGTCCCTAAGGCTGAGGGCTTGTGGCGACCGTGCAGTGATTTCCGCAGGTTGAACAACGCCACAGCGCACGACCGCTACCCAATTCTCCACATACAGGATTTTTCCGTTCACCTCGCCGGAGCATGCATTTTTTCCAAAATAGACCTGGTCCGCGGTTATCACCAGGTCCCAGTGCGCGCGGAGGACGTACCCAAAACAGCGGTAATAACTCCGTTCAGTTTATTCGAGTTCCTGCGCATGCCATTCAGGTTAAAAGGCGCGGCACAGACATTCCAGCGCATGATGAATGCAGTGCTGCGTGATCTCCCGTTCGTGTTCGTCTACCTGGACGATATCCTGGTAGCCACTGCGTCCGAAGACGAACACGAAACCCACCTCAGGACGGTTTTCCGGAGGTTGGAGGAGCACGGGTTAATAATCAACCCGGCGAAATGCCAGTTCGGTGTGACAGAGATTGATTTTTTGGGGCACCGCGTCTCTCCGGAAGGAGCAATCCCATTGCCCGACAAAGTGCGCACCGTAGCGGATTTTCCCCGGCCTCAGACGGTCAGGGTGCTGCAAGAATTTTTGGGGATGGTGAACTTTTATAACCATTTCCTTCCCCGCGCGGCACGACTCATGCAACCATTGTACGCCGCGCTCAAGAGACAGAAACCCGCGGATGGGGTCGAATGGACCCCGGAGCGAGAGCGGGCATTCTCAGAGGTTCAAGCAGCCCTGGCAAACGCCGCAATGCTGGCGCATCCAGACCCGGCAGCCCAGATAGCGCTCACCACCGATGCTTCAGACGTGGCTATAGGGGCTGTCGTGGAGCAGCGTGTCGCCAGAGCTTGGCAGCCGCTCGCCTTTTTCAGCAGAACGTTGCGCGACAGCGAACGTAAATACAGCACGTTCAACAGGGAGGTGCTGGCCCTCCACCTGGCCATACGCCACTTCCAGTTCTGGCTGGAAGGGCGCAGCTTCACCGTGTTTGTGGACCACAAGCCACTAACGTTCGCGATGGCCAAGGTTTCAGAACCGTGGTCGGGCCAGCAGCAGAGACAGCTGGCCGCGATCTCAGAGTTTACTACCGATATTCAGCATGTGTCGGGTAAACTGAATGTGGTGGCGGACTGCCTCTTGCACGCCGTGGTGGCCCCGGTCTACGTGGGGATAGATTACGCAGCCATGGCCGCGGAGCAGATTAGTGATGCAGACGTGCACGCGCTCCAGTCTGGACCAACAGGGTTAAGGCTGGAGAGCAGGGTACTGCAAGACAGCATGCCCCCCCTAATCTGCGATGTCTCCACGGGACACCCACGTCCGGTGGTCCCGACCGTGTGGCGCCGCCGCATGTTTGAGTCAGTTCACACTCTGGCGCACCCAGGAGTGCGCGCATCAGTCAAAATGGTGGGAGAGAAGTTTGTATGTCCGAGCCTACGCAAACAAGTAAAAGAGTGGGCTGCAGCCTGCGTGGCGTGCCAACGAGCCAAGGTACACAGACACAGGAAGGCTCCCTTGGAGCCATTTCAGGTACCAGCTAAGAGGTTCGACCATATTCACGTGGACCTCGTGGGCCCCCTCCCGCCATCACAGGGGTGCACGCACCTCCTGACAGTGGTGGACCGCACCACGCGCTGGCCAGAAGCAGTCCCGCTGGCGGCAACCACCTCCGCGGACGTGGCACGCACTTTTTTTAACAGCATGGGTGGCGCGTTTTGGAGTCCCGTCGGACATTACGTCCGACAGGGGCCCTCAATTTGTTTCCGACCTCTGGTCCGCGATGGCCCACAGCCTGGGTGTTGCAATTCATCGCACAACCGCGTACAACCCGCAGGCCAATGGGTTATGCGAGCGTTTTCATAGATCACTGAAAGCAGCACTCAGGGCTTCACTGACGGATGCAAATTAGGTGGACAGGTTGCCGCGGGTTTTATTGGGGTTGCGCTTCGCGCCAAAAGAGGATTTGGAAGCTTTCCCGGCAGAGCTTGTTTTTGCGCAGCCCCTACGGCTGCCCAGGGAATTTCTGCCAGATAATCCCGCACCGGACAGCTCCCCGTCTCAGCTTTTGCAGCAGAGTGCAAACACAGGCACGCTGCCGGGCCCGGCCCACCACTGTTTTCCGCGTGCTTTCGTGCCTGAAACTTTGAAAAACGCGGAGTTCGTGTTCGTCAGACACGACGCCCACCGCCCACCATTGCACCCACCCTATGATGGACCATTCACAGTGTTGGAAACAGGGGATAAGCATTTTTTGCTAGACTTGGGAGGTCGGCGGGAGAAAATTGGCATTGACAGACTCAAACCCGCCTTTGTAGCAGCGGACGAGCAAGTGCTGTTGGCTAGGGCCCCTTGGCATGGAAGACCCCCACGGAGAGCTCCCCAGGGAAACGATTCATCAGAGCAACCACACAGACAGAGCGAAGTCCCCCCCCCCCCCGCCGCCACGGCCCACCCGCAGTCAGACACACTCCCAGCAGCCCCCCACCGGTCACAGCAGCGCCAAGGAGGCGGTAAACCCCAGTTACAGCAGATATGGGAGGAGACTGAAGCCAAAAGAGCGTGTGGACTAATGTTCTATCTCAGATGCTGGGGAGGCGGTGTAGGACCTTGGGGAAGTCAGATTATTTAGCATCTCAGACGGAGACAGTGAATAAGCATGGGAGAACAATGCCCAGGGGGTTCCTGGCGAGATAGCAGGAAGGAGTCAAAGACATAGGGGGTTGAATGCAGTGTAATGTAAATGTCATGCTGTGTGATGAGAAATGCCATGAAAAGTGTGAAGAGTGATTTGGGTAAAAGAGGAGAGCTTGCTGTAATGATTCATTCTGTTCTGTGCTTGTGAGATGTGAAGTGTGTAATAAACCGTCTGTCCATGAATCTGCCTCTTATTTCACACACTCCACAATATGTATATTCGCTGCTCTTGTTTTTTCTTGTCTTCTTGATTGTTGCTCTGAGTGTTGCTATCCCTGTGCTGTTGCAATCCTGGAATTTCCCCATTGTGGGACTAATAAAGGCTTATCTTATCTTATCTTATCTTATTAGCTTACTTAAGCTAACCATTTTGATTAAACAATGCGAAGCTAATAACTATCAGTAACTGTTAGACTATCAGACTATAACTGCTGGCCTGTGAAGTGTTATTGTCTTGTTCTTAGTTTGGGCATTTCTGTCAATAAAAGATTCCAACTAAAACAGAACAAGTCTGCCCCCCCCCCCCTATTTCAACTGGACAGTTACCAAATGCTACCGATTAGCTAGCATTTTCTCAAAATTGTCCATACCGGTTAAACTTACCAAGTAAACATATTAATCACATTTCACACTTACCTTTCTCTCCATTAGCAGTTTGCTTTGTCCAATAATTGTAGCCTGAATAAACCATAGGTCTAAGTTCCTGGACATCTTATGCCTTCCACCCTTTCAAAGTTGACTTAAGAGTCTAGGCGAGTTGGGCTGAGTAGGTGCTAGTGGAAAAGGGGCTTAAATTGTTTACTGTGAAAAAGGTGGTTTACTTCACAAAGAAGGAAAGAAAGTGTACAAAATCTAAGTTTCTTAAATGTTGTTTGTGAAATATTTATATTTCTCTATTATCAAAACTCTCTCTCCCCACTGCATGTGTATAGTTGAACTATACCCAGAGCATACAGGTCACACCCTGTATCAATGTGAAATCCATCCATCCATCCGGCCACCTGCTTCAGCTCTTCAAAGAGGATGCCAAGGTGTTCCCAGGCCAGCTGGGAGACATATGCTGTGTTCGAAATGTTCACTCTGAAAGGGTTTTGAAAAGTTAGAGTGCCAAAATAATAATTCTGTAGGTAATCTCCCATTATGCTCTATACATATTCTATACATATTCTGTTTGCATTCTTATGAACAAATATGTTAAGTGTCAAACTACAGTCTGAAGTGTTACGCAGTCACAATCTGATAAACAGGAATCAGGAAGAGCTATAGAGCCCTCTTTCTTCTCTCTCTCCCTGCTTTTAGTCAGGTCTATTACATTAGTTACACACCCAAATCAACACACACACACACGCACACTTTTCATAGTACATCTTAGGAGATAGTTAACGTGAATAGCGGATGGCCTGTTCACGTCAGAGTCAAACTGGCCAATCAGACGGTTGTGTGCAAGCCCATCCTATTGTACGGGGTTGGCCCAAACCAACCCGAGAAGATGAATGTAAGTTGCACCTGGAAATCGGGGTCAGTCTGGCAACGCTCCCAAGGGGGCTGCGTCACACTGCACCCAGCGCTGCTTGCTTTACATGTGACCTCTGAATAAATGTTGCATCTTTGAAATGAAGAATTCTCCGGCTCATTCTTGGATCTTTCAATCAAAGAATTGGGATTTTTAACAACTCCTTCTTCTTCTTCTTCTTTTAGATTTGATTGGCAGTTGGCAACCAGCCCACAGGTGCATTACTGCCACATACTTCACTTTATATCACTCTTCTTCTTCTAGATCTGATTGCCTGTCACCCTCCCCATATAGTGTACTATATAGTGAATCAGCCATCTTGTAGTACTGTTCAAAATCTTAACTGAAAATTTCATTCACTATATAGTACACTCAAAATATCCCACAATGCATTTTGAAAAGTAGTGTACAACGGATGGTCACTACATTAGCCAATATATCTCACAATGCAATGCACAGCCAACAGAGCAGTGAGAGGAGAGCTTTACATCACAACATAAACTACCTTAAGGTATTTATATTTATTAGTTCAGCAAAAACAATTTGATTTAATCCATATTTACTACAAATTACATGCAGGTATTCATTTTTTTTTAACCACTGTTAGTCTGTTAGGTTTTACTGTCTCACGTGATGACGTCATTAACCGTGCCTCGAAGACAAGCCAGAAGTGCCCGAAAGCTGTTAATTTTGTTGTTATATTGAGTTTACTACATAGTCCACTATATCTAAATTCACTATATAGTGAGTAGGGAGAGAGTGAGTAAGTGAACATTCTGAACACAGCCATAGTCTTTCCAGCATGTCTTGGGTCTGCTCAAGGGTCTCCTCCCAGTGCAATGTGCCCAAAACACCTCAAGTGGGAGGCGTCCAGGAGGCATCCTGATCAGGTGCCCAAACCACCTCAGCTGGCTCCTTTCAATGCGGAGGAGCAGCAATTCTACTCTGAGCCTCTCCCAGAGGACTGAGCTCCTCAACCTATCTCTAAGGGTGAGTCCAGCAATCCTACAGAGAAAGCTCAGTTCAGCCGCTTGTATCTCCAATCTCATTCTTTCGGTCATTACCCAAAGCTTATGCCCATAGGTGAGGGTAGGGACGCAGACTGACTAATAAATCGCTAGCTTTGTCTTAGAGCTCAGCTCCCTTTTTACCACAACAGACCGGTAGAACAGCCGCATCACTACAGATGCTGCTCCAGTCCTCTGTCAATCTCCTGCTCCATTCTCCCCTCACTCAAGAATAAGACCCAAGATACTTAAACTCCTCCACTTGGGGCAGGAGCTTGTCCTCGACCCAGACAGGACAATCAATCCACCCTTTTCCTGCTGAGGACCATGGACACGGACTTGGAGGTGCTGATTCTCATCCTAGCCACTTCACACTCAGTAGCAAATCGTCCCAGCAAGACCTGTAGGTCATTACTCGATGAATCCAACAGGACAACATCATCTACAAACAGCAGAGATGAGATGTGGTCACCAAACATGACACCTTCCATTCCTTGGCTGCGCCTAGCTATCCTGTCCATAAAAATTATGAACAGGATCAGTGACAAAGGGTAACCCTGGCAGAGTCCAACTCTCACTGGAAATGTGTTTGACTGGATGTTGGCAATACGAGCCAAACTCTTGCAGCAGTTGTATAGAGACTGAATAGCTCATAGCAACAACCCTGATACCCCATACTCCCAAAGCACCCCCCACAAGGAACCACAAGGCGGTTGAATGCTTCCTTCCTGGTCTACAAAACATGTGGACTGGTTGAGCAAACTCTCACAAACCCTCGAGGATTCTTGAGGGGGTTAAGAGTTGGTCCAATGTGCCATGGCCAGGAGGAAAACCACATTGCTCCTCCTGAATCCGAGGTTTGACCAACGGCCGGACTCTACAGCATTCTGGCATAGACCTTCCCGGGGAGACTGAGAAGTGTGATGCCCCTGAAGTTGGAACACACCCTCCGGTCCCCCTTCTTAAAAAGAGGAACCACCACCCCAGTTTGCCATGCCAAGGGCACTGTCCCAGACCTTCACACAGTGTTGCAGAAGCGTGTCAACCATGACAGCCCTACAACATCCAAAGCCTTGAGGTACTTGGGGGAATCTCATCCACCCCTGGGGCCCGGCCACCAAAGAGTTTTTTAACCACTTCAGTGACCTCAGCCCCTGTGATGAGTAAGTTATCCCCTTCATCTTCAAGCTCTGCTTCCTCTATGCCCGACAAAATACCCAGTTGAAGTCAGCAGCACCCCATCAGCACCATACACAGTGTGGATGGGGAGCTGCTTCCCCCTCCTGAGTCGCCGGACAGTTTGCCAGAATCTCTTCGAGGCCGACCAAAAGTCTTGTTCCATGGCCTTGGAAGTTTATTTGTGAAAATGGGTGCCTGCATGTGTGTGTGTGGTGGGGGGGGGGGGATGGCGCAGGGGGCAGTGTCCTTTATTTTTGTATGACATTTGGGCATTCTTTACTCATAAACTTGTAACATCTTATGAGTTTGAAACTTTATGAAACTTTCTTTGAAACTTTCTGAGAAACTCTCATATATTCCTAACATTTTCAAGTAGGGAGTCAGGGCAGAAGACCTTGGATCCCTTGTCGTTGTCATAGAGTAACAGAAAAAAACACTGGTATCCCAAAAACACTTTCAATTACAGTGGTGTGAAAAAGTGTTTTCCCCCTTCCTGATTTCTCATGTTTTTTTATGTTTGTCACACTTAAATGTTTCAGATCATCAAATAAATTTAAATATTAGACAAAGATAACACAAGTAAACACAAAATGCAATTTTTAAATGAAGGTGTTTTGACATGATTAGGGACCCAGGAGACAGACGCTGACACGAGTAGATAGTAGACAATTATTTATTAATTAAGATAATGAGTGTTGGGTGAGTGAGTGAGTGAATGAGTGTGTGGCTGTCTGGTCACTGGAGCTGAGCGTTTCCTGCAGCGACCTGGCAACCCTGGAACACACAAGCACAGGAGATTACTACTGTCCACAAGAATAGGAAGCTGAAGCTTGTGATGCTTACTTGCAGGCGCCACAGAGAGAATCCTGCTGGCTCCGAGTGCCCGTGCAGCGTGGTGCTCGTGGTGCTCGTGGTGCTCGACGCTGAGGTGGTGAGGAGGCACTCCGAGGTGGAAGAGCTGGCGTCCCGTCAGCAGGGGAGGTAAGTCCGCCGCCAGGGAGGTCCACCTGTGCACAGGGGAGAAGGCTAGGAGAGGATGAGTGAAAAGGTTTCTTACTTGACGTGGCTTGGCTTGATGACTTGGCTTTGGCTCTGGCTTGAGGTCGTATCCTTGACGCATCGCTAGGCAAAGGCGACAGACGACTCCGTGCAGAGCAGTCTGAGATTCTGGCTTTTAAAGCCCATTGATTATCACCAGCCAGTGTGTGCGCAGCTGAGGATGATGATGACGGCCCAGCGGCCACCATGTCATGTTTATTATTAAGGGTAAAAAAAAAATAAATCCAAACCTACATGGTTCTGTGTGAAAAAGTGACACACCCCCCCCCCCCTGTTAAAACATAAATTAACTGTGGTTTATCACATCTTTGGACAACTGAGTTCAATTTCTCTAGCCATACCCAAAGATCCTCAAAAGCTAGACATCATGCTGCAATCCAAAGAAATTCAGGAACAAATGAGAAACAAAGTAATTGAGATCTATCAGTCTGGAAAAGGTTATAAAGCCATTTCTAAAGCTTTGGGACTCCAGTGAACCACAGTGAGAGCCATTATCCACAAATGGCAAAAACATGGAACAATGGTGAACCTTCCCAGGAGTGCCCGACCTACCAAAATTACCCCAAGAGCACAGCAACGACTCATCAAAAAGACCCCACAACAACATCCAAAGAACTACAGGCCTCACTTGCCTCAGTTAAGGTCAGTGTTCATGACTCTACCATAAGAAAGAGCATGGGCAAAAATGGTCTGCATGGCAGAGTTCCAAGACAAAACCCACTGCTGAGCAAAAAGACCATAAAGGCTCATCTCAGTTTTGCCAGAAACTAACTAACTAACCTGCACTTCTATAGCGCTTTTCTAATCACAAAGACCACTCAAAGTGCTTTCACTTTGAGTGGTCAACCCTCTATTCTAAGGGCCTATAGGAAACAGATATCTAGGGACAATTTAGAACAGCCAATTAACCTAACATGCATGTCTTTGGATTGTGGGAGGAAACCGGAGCCCCTGGAGTAAACCCACGCAGCACAGGGAGAACATGCAAACTCCACACAGAAAGGTTCCAACCCCTGCCAACCTGGGGATTTGAACCAGGAACCTTCTAGCTGTAAGGCAACAGTGCTAACCACTGCACCACCGTGCTGCCCAGAAAACATCTTGATGATCCCCAAGACTTTTGGGAAAATACTCTGTGGACTGACAAGACAAAAGTTGAACTTTTTGGAAGGTGTGTGTCCCATTACATCTGGCATAAAAGTAACACATCATTTCAGAAAAGGAACATCATACCAACAGTAAAATATGGTGGTGGTAGTGTGATGGTCTGGGGCTGTTTTGCTGCTTCAGGACCTGGAAGACTTGCTGTGGTAAATGGAACCATGAATTCTGCTATCTGCCAAAAAATTCTGAAGGAGAATGTTCGGCCATCTGTTCATGGCTCAAGCTGACGCGCACTTGGGTTCTGCAGCAGGACAATGATTCAAAACACACCAGCAAGTCCACCTCTGAATGGCTTAAGAAAAACAAAATTCAATTCAATTCAACTTTATTTATATAGTGCCATTTCACAACAGTCATCTCATAGCACTTTCAACTGTAGGGGAAACAGGTGATCCCCTGTGAGCAAGTGCTTGGCAACGGTGGATAGGAAAAACTCCCTTTTAACAGGAAGAAACCTCCAGCAGAACCAGGCTCAGGGAGGGGCAGTCATCTGCTGCGACTGGCTGTGGGGTGAGGGGATAGAGAAGATGAAAAGAACAGACATGTAGAGAGCAAACAGCAAGATGGGGACTCAATCTATGGGACAGAACAAACAGATGTTAATGACCAGCAAAAAAAAAAAAAAAAATTTCATTGAGAGTGAAGAAAGGAGTGAGGCCGAGTGCATTATTGGAGGTCCCCCGGCTGTCTATACCTATTAGCAGTGTAACTAAGGGAGAGTTCAGAGACACATGATCCCTCCCTAGTTGTAGGCTATATCAAAAAGGAAGATTTTAACCCTATTCTTAAAAACAGAGACTGAGTCTGACTCCCGAATCCAGATTGGCAGCTGGTTCCACAGGAGAGGAGCTTGATAACTGAAGGCTCTGCCTCCCATTGTACTTTTGGAGATTCTAGGTATTACAAGTAACCCAGCATTTTGGGAGCATAGTGTTCTGTTAGGATAATAGGGTAGTATCAGATCTTTTAAATAAAAAGGGGCCTGATTGTTTAGAGCTTTGAAAGTGAGGAGAAGGATTTTAAACTTAATTCTAAACTCTATGGGAAGCCAATGAAGGGTGGCCAGAACCAGAGAGATATGATCTCTCTTTCTAGAACCTATTAAAACTCTTGCTGCAGCATTTTGGATCAAATGAAGACTTTTTAAAGATGTTTTAGGACAATATGATAATAAAGAGTTAAAATAATCTAATCTAGAGCTAACAAAAGCGTGGATCAGCTTCTCAGCATCACTCTGAGACAAGATGCTCCTAATCTTGTCAATATTACACAAATGATAGAAGGCAGTCTTAGAAACGAAATTAATATGTGAATTGAAAAACAGATCTTGATCAAAAATAATTCCAAGGTTCCTCACAGAGCTATTAAGAGAAAGAGTAACCGCATCCAAACTAAAAGTTTGATTTGGAAAGTAATTTCTAAGGTTTTCTGGACCAACTAGAATGACTTCAGTCTTATCTGAATTTAATAGCAGGAAATTACAAGTCATCCAAGCTTTAATTTCCTAAAGACAGGCTTCTAACTTGGCTAATTGATTACTATCATCTGGCTTCATTGACAGTTATAATTGTGTGTCATCTGCATAACAATGAAAATGTATACAGTGCTTTCTAATAATGTTGCCTAACAGAAGCATATATAAACTAAAAAGAGTAGGGCCTACACAGATCCCTGTGGAACTCCATGACTGAGTTTTGAGTTGAAAGAAAACTCATTATTGACATGAACAAACTGGAACCTATCAGATAAATAAGATCTAAACCACTGCAACAAAGTTCCAGTAAGTCCAACATAGTGTTCTAATCTATCAAGTAGAATATTATGATCAATAGTGTGGCTTATATTAATCATATATTCCATACCTGCATATGTATAGACATATTAGAATGTTTAGTGATTACATATGTGGAATGACCTCACGCCTATGAACAGGACAAGAGGTCTCAACCGCCAGCGAGGATCAAAGAGCAGACGGAGTCGCAGTGGGGGAGACCGGATCGATCTCCCTGACCACCCAGGGTCAGGTGGAGGAGACGGAGAGCAATGGAGGGGGGATTATGTTAATGTGGGATGTCAGCTTTGATATGCAATGTCTTTTGTTGAGTGTGGGTATAAGTATGAAGGTCTGACTGCGATCGATCTCTTATTCTGCTTCTGCACCGAGATGAGACATGTTAGGGAGGTGAAGCTGATATTAAACTTTGGTTTATAAAATCATATCGCTTCTTTATTTCTAACTCCCTACACTGGTGACCAGACGTGAGGATGGAACAGAGACGTTCTCCCGCGATTAACTCATCAGAGGCGACCCAGGCAAGCGCCGGCGCCCATGCAGACAGGGGAACGGATGGAAGACGTTCCCCCGTGGCAGAAGCTACAGAGAGGGCTCAACCGAGCACCATCCCCAGCCCCGCCGTGAGAGCAGATGAAAGGCGCTCTCACCCGGCGGACACATCAGGGACAGCTCACACAAGCGCCGTCACCGTCAAGCTGCCAGACTTCTGGCAAGAAGACCCGAGCTTGTGGTTCCAGCAAGCTGAGGCTCAGTTTGCACTGGCGGGCATAACGGCGGACAAGACAAAATTTTATCACATCGTCGCCAAACTCGACGCCGCCACGTCAAGATGTGCGCGGAGCATAATCCAACAGCCGCCCGCCCATGACAAATACAGAGAGCTTAAGGCGACCATCGTCGAGAATTTCGTCCCCTCAGCCGAGGAGAGAGCAGAGAAGATCCTGGCGATCCACGGCCACAGAGGATGCAGACCCAAGGCCCTCATGGAGGACATGCTGCAGCTCAAGGAAGAGGACAATGACAACTTCCTCTTCCAACATATCTTCCTCAGCACTCTGCCGCCACACATGAGAGGGACGCTGGTCAACATGCGGTGCAACACCCAGAAGGACTTCCGCGCGCTGGCCCGAGAGGCGCAGCGGCCCATCAACGCCTGCGGGGAACAGGTGGCCACAGCAGCATCCGCAGATCTCAGCGCGGAAGCCCAGAGCAGCGGAGAACCACAGACAACCGAGCAGAGCCCGCCCACCATGGCGGCAACACGACCAAGGCGCAGCAGGCGGAACGACCTCTGCTATTACCACCACGTTTCGCCGAGAGGGCGTACAAATGCGTGCCCCCCTGCAAATTCAAAAGTTCGGGAAAAGCCAGAGCCGAGAGACTGTTAACAGCTGCGGCTCTCGGCGAGAAAAATAAGGTACTGTATGTGACTGACGGACACACCAGGAGACAGTTCCTGATCGACACCGGAGCTCAGCTGAGTTTTATCACCCCATCCCACGCAGACCGGGCCATGGGTCCCCGGGGAAATGGAGCGATGGCAGCCAACGGCTCGATCATCGACACCTTCGGTGAAAGGAACCTGCCTCTTTGCATCCATGGCCGCAACTATAGATGGACATTTATTGTAGCGGCGGTGAGTTTTAACTTGTTGGGCGCTGATTTTTTGTCATTTTATTCTATCCCCTGCTCAGCTCGAGTTTCTCCACCACCCGTGCAGGCCAGCGTCACAACAGCAGGAGGTAAGTTTGACCAACTCCTCACCCAATTTCCAGCACTCACAGTTCGAAAATTTTCAGCAACAGTAGCGAAACACGGGGTTGAACACTTCATCCCCACAACGGGCCCACCCGTGTTCGCCAAAGCTCGGCGCTGAGACATGACCAAGCTCGCCATAGCACGGGACGAGTTTGCCACCCTGGAAAAATTAGGCATTATTAGACGCTCGAAAAGCCCCTGGGCATCGCTACTCCACATGGTCCCGAAAACCGACGGTTCTTGGAGACCTTGCGGCGATTACCGCAGATTAAACAATGCGACAGCGCATGACCGCTACCCAATTCCTCACATCCAAGATTTCTCACTACATCTGGCGGGTGCGCGCATTTTTTCTAAAATAGACCTGGTCCGCGGCTATCACCAAGTCCCCGTTCGAGCGGAAGACATTCCTAAAACGGCTGTAATAACCCCTTTCGGCCTTTTTGAATTTTTGCGGATGCCGTTCGGCCTCAAAGGCGCTGCTCAAACCTTTCAGCGTATGACAGACGCGGTATTACGCGACCTCCCCTTCGTGTTCGTCTACCTCGATGATATGCTGGTAGCCAGCCCGTCAGAGGAAGAACACGAACAACACCTCACTACAGTTTTTCAGAGACTGGAAGAACACGGGTTAATAATCAACCCAGCCAAATGCAAATTCGGCGTGTCACAAATTGATTTTTTGGGACACAGAGTTTCACCGAAGGGGGCAGTCCCATTGCCGGACAATGTCAGCGCGGTAAAAAATTTTCCACGACCACAGACGGTCAAATCGCTGCAAGAATTTTTGGGAATGGTGAATTTTTACAACCGTTTCCTCCCCCACGCAGCTCAACTCATGCAGCCCCTGTATGCCGTGCTCAGAAAACAAAAGGCTTCCAACGCGGTCGAATGGACCCCGGAGCGCGAACGCGCCTTCGCGGAAGTAAAAAGTGCTCTAGCGAATGCCACATTGTTGGTTCACCCCGATCCCTCGGCCCGCATAGCGTTAACCACAGACGCTTCAGACCTAGCCATAGGGGCAGTCGTGGAACAACATGTTGGCAGAACCTGGCAACCTTTAGCATTTTTTAGCAAATCTTTAAACCAAACCGAGCGTAAATACAGCACTTTTGACAGGGAGCTGCTAGCGCTTCATTTATCCATCCGCCACTTCCAGTTCTGGTTAGAAGGGCGGCGCTTCACGGCTTTTGTAGACCACAAACCGCTCACTTTTGCGATGGCTAAAATTTCAGAACCATGGTCAGGCAGGCAACAAAGACAGCTAGCGGCAATCTCAGAGTTCACCACAGACATTCGACATGTGGCAGGCAAACTTAACGTGGTAGCAGACTGCCTCTCTCGTGCTGTGACATCGCCAGAGCATGAGGAGACAGATTATACTACCTCAGCCGCAGAACTCTTCGCCAACGCGGATGCGTACGCGGCCCCAATTCACGTAGGGATAGATTACGCAGCCATGGCAGAGGAACAAAGCAGTGACGCGGACGTGCGCACGCTCCTGTCTGGACCAACAGGGTTAAGACTGGAGGAAAGGGGTTTACGTGACGGCGTACCCCCCCTAATCTGCGCCGTTTCAACCGGACGACCTCGCCCGGTAGTCCCGGCTGCATGGCGCCGCCGCATTTTCGACTCGGTTCACTCCCTCGCGCACCCAGGGGTGCGCGCCTCGGTCAAAATGGTCGCGGAAAAGTTTGTTTGGCCGGGCCTGCGCAAAAATGTAAAGGAATGGGCAAAAACTTGCATGTCTTGTCAGCGCGCCAAAATACACAAACACACAAAAGCTCCTCTAGAGCCTTTTCGAATCCCAGCCAGAAGGTTTGACCACGTTCATGTCGACCTCGTGGGACCACTACCTTCGTCTCAGGGTTTCACACACCTGTTAACAATGATAGACCGTACTACGCGCTGGCCTGAGGCGGTCCCTTTGGCGTCAACCACAGCTGCGGAAGTCGCTCGCTTTTTTTTAACAAACTGGGTGGCACGTTTCGGCGTCCCATTGGACATCACGTCCGATAGGGGGCCTCAATTTGTCTCAGAGCTTTGGTCAGCCATGGCCAGCAGCTTAGGGGCGACAATTCACCGCACCACTGCATATCACCCTCAGGCTAATGGGTTATGCGAGCGTTTTCACAGATCTTTAAAGGCCACCCTCAGGGCCTCACTAACGGATACAAATTGGGTGAATAAACTTCCCTGGGTTTTATTGGGGTTGCGTTCTGCGCCTAAAGAGGATCTAGATGCCTCCTCAGCAGAATTAGTTTTTGCACAACCTCTCAGACTCCCAGGTGAGTTTTTACCAGAGAATCCAGAGCCCGGGCATCTTCCAGCCCTGAGGCCTTTAGGCAGCACCGGACCGGACACTCTCCCCGGACCGGCACATCACTCTTTTCCACGGGTTTTTGTCCCCCAAGCTTTAAAAAACGCCGAGTTCGTTTTTGTTAGACACGAAGCTTTAAAATCAACCCTCCGTCCACCATACGACGGACCATTCAGAGTGCTGGAACCTGATGATAAGCATTTTGTGCTTGATTTAGGGGACAGAAAAGAAACAGTCAGCATTGACAGACTTAAACCTGCCTTCTTTTTGAGAGACGAACCTGCACAAGTGGCGAGAGCACCTCAGCGGGGTAGACCCCCCAAGAAAAAAAACTCAGCCCCCCTGCAGGGAACAAATAACCACTCTCCTCCCCAAGCTGCAGATTCCTTACAGGAGGGTTCCACCAGGACGCCAAAGCGGACCTACAGCAGATTCGGGAGAAGATTAAAACCCAGACGGCACAGGGACTGATGCAAATTGACCAAGGGTTGTTAACTATGTTATCAGATTGTGCCGTGACAGTTTTAAGGCTGATTTGTGATATTACTATACTGTTGTGGTTACCACTGAATTCTCTACAGGAGCACAACTGCTGGAAAGATTTTTCCTTGTTTTCCCTGTCAAGAGGTTTAACAGTATAATATCAGAATCAGAATCAGAATCAGA
Organism: Pholidichthys leucotaenia; assembly: GCA_020510985.1. Lineage (NCBI taxonomy): Eukaryota > Metazoa > Chordata > Actinopteri > Cichliformes > Pholidichthyidae > Pholidichthys > Pholidichthys leucotaenia. Next base: position 321,448,766 of record CM035838.1, read on the forward strand.
ATCAGGTTTATTGCCATTGTTCATGTAGTACACAAACTAGGAATTTGTCTTGGTGCAATGCTGCAACATTAAACATGATAAGATAAAAGAAATAAACTATACATGCAATAAAGTGTAGAATAAGAGTATTTGATACTGGTCAGCAGTTAAAATATATTAGCGAGCAGCAGATACTGTGGAGAACTATATAGTGCAGTCGGTAATGCAGGAAGAAAACAGTGATGATTGACATGAGTCTGGTTGAGCTGCTGTACATAGTGCACGAGAGTCAATAAGTCACTTAGTGTTCAGCAGTCTGATGGCAGAGGGGAAGAAGCTGTTCATGTGACGGGAGGTTTTAGTCTGGATGGACCGAAGTCTTCTACCAGAGGGGAGGGGGGCAAACAGTACGTGACCAGGGTGTGAGGGATCGGCTATGATCCGGCCAGCACGCCTCTGGGTCCTGGAGATGTACAGATCCTGGAGAGATGGGAGCTTGCAGCCGATCACCTTCTCAGCAGTGCGCACGACGCGCTGCAGCCTTAGTCTGTCCCTAGCAGTGGCTCCTGCGTACCACACGGTTATGGAGGTGGTGAGGATGGACTCGATGATGGCTGTGTAGAACTGCACTAACATCTTGGTGGGTAGCTTGAGCTTCCTCAGCTGCCGCAGGAAGAACATCCTCTGCTGGGCTTTTTTGATGAGTGAGCTGATGGTCGGCTCCCATTTGAGGTCCCTGGTGATGGTAGTGCCTAGGAAGCGGAAGGAATCAGCAGTGGTGATGGGAGAGCCTGAGAGGGTGAGGGGGGGCAGAGGGGTAGTGACTTTCCTGAAGTCTACAATCATCTCCACTGTCTTCAGAGCGTTCAGCTGCAGGTTGTTATTGTTGCACCAGGACGCCAGCTGGGCCACCTCTCTCCTGTAGGCGGACTCGTCGCCGTTGGAGATGAGCCCGATGAGGGTGGTGTCGTCCGCAAACTTGATCAACTTGACAGACTGGTGGCTGGAGGTGCAGGAGTTGGTGTAAAGGGAGAAGAGTAGGGGGGAAAGTACACAGCCCTGGGGTGATCCGGTGCTGATGCTAGTAGAGTCTGAGACAGTCTTTCCTAGCCGCACATGCTGCCTCCGGTCCGTCAGGAAGTCGGTGATCCACCTGCAGAGGGAGTCAGGCACGTTGAGCAGGGACAGCTTGTCCCGGAGCAGAGCGGGGCGGATGGTGTTGAATGCGGAGCTGAAGTCCACAAACAGGATCCTGGCGTAGGTTCCCGGGGAGTCCAGGTGCTGCAGGATGGAGTGGAGGGCCAGGTTGACTGCGTCGTCTACAGACCTGTTGGCTCGGTAGGCAAACTGCAGCGGGTCCAGGAGAGGGGTGGTGATGGACTTGAGGTGGGGCAGGACCAGGCGCTCAAAGGACTTCATGACTACAGAGGTGAGCGCTACAGGTCTGTAGTCATTAAGTCCAGTGATCCGTGGCTTCTTGGGGACAGGGATGATGGTGGAGGATTTGAGGCAGGACGGCACGTGGCATAACTTAAGGGAGGTGTTAAAAATGTCTGTGAAGACAGGAGCCAGCTGTTTCGCACAGTGTCTCAGGGTGGAGGGAGACACGCCGTCCGGGCCGGGGGCCTTGCGCGGGTTCAGTCTGGAGAACTGTTTGAGCACATCCTGCTCACTGATGATAAGGGCAGGGGGGGAGGGGGGGGGTGCCTTTAATGAAGTAGGGATTGTGGAGGCTGTGGAGCTGGAGGGAGGGGGGGAGTTGGACACAGATGACGAGGTGTCAAAACGGGCATAGTGTTGGGACAGTCTTTGACAAAGGGCTTTGTCATCCTGACCTTTAGGAGCCTGAGGCCGATAGTTGGTGATTTGCCTCAGTCCTCTCCACACGGAAGCCGAATCATTAGCAGTGAACTGCTGCTGGAGTCTCTCTGAATACACAGATTTAGCCCTCTTCAGCTCTCTGTTAAACCGGTATTTAACCTCCCTGTAGCAGTCCCTGTCTCCACTTTTCAGCGCTGCTTCCTTCTCCTTCCTGATCTGTCTGAGCTTAGCTGTGAACCAGGGTTTGTCATTAGAGTAACTCACCCTGGTGCGTGATGGAAGAATGATCTCTTCACAAAAGTGGATATATGAGTTCACAGTGTCCGTGTACTCATCCAGATCATGCGTGGCTCCTTTAAACATGCCCCAGTCAGATATTTCCATGCACGTTTCCAGCTTCTCCTCAGCTTCACTGGTCCGTATCTTCGTAGTGCTCACAACAGGTTTAGTGAGCTTCAATCTCTGTCTGTATGTGGGAATGAGGTGAACCATCACGTGATCAGATAATCCCAGCGCAGCGCGAGGAACAGCGCGATATGCGTCTTTCACTGTGGTGTAACAGTGATCCAGTGTGTTTAATCCTCTGGTGGGGCATTTAATAAACTGTTTGTAGCGGGGGAGATCGTGGCTCAGATTGCACTGATTAAAGTCGCCAGCCTATGTGTCATAGAGATTATCTTAAACTGTTGAATTAATTTGATTGTCCTTTTCTTAGTCGTTTGGGGGGGGCTGTGGCTTATATTAATCATATATTCCATACCTACATATGTATAGACATATTAGAATGTTTAGTGATTACATATGTGGAATGACCCCACGCCTATGAACAGGACAAGAGGTCTCAACCGCCAGCGAGGATCAAAGAGCAGACGGAGTCGCAGCGGTGGAGACCGGATCGATCTCCCTGACCACCCAGGGTCAGGTGGAGGAGACGGAGGACAATGGAGGGGGGATTATGTTAATGCGGGATGTCAGCTTTGATATGCAATGTCTTTTGTTGAGTGTGGGTATAAGTATGAAGGTCTGACTGTGATCGATCTCTTATTCTGCTTCTGCACCGAGATGAGATATGTTAGGGAGGTGAAGCTGATATTAAACTTTGGTTTATAAAATCATATCGCTTCTTCATTTCTAACTCCCTACAAATAGTATCAAAATCTGCACTAAGGTCTAAAAGGACAAGCACAGAAACAAGCCCATTATCAGATGTGATCAGGAGGTACACATTAGTGGCCTTCACTAAGGCTATTTCAGTACTATGATGGATTCTACACCCAGATTGAAACTCCTCAAATAAACCATTTCCCTGCATGTGGTCAAATAATTGCATAGCAACAACTCTTTCTAAGATTTTTGAAATGAAAGGCAGATTAGAGATTGGTCTATAGTTAGCTAAAACTCCTGGATCCAGCTTTGGCTTTTTGAGTAAGGGTTTAATTACAGACGTTTTAAAAGCCTGTGGTACATGGCCTAAAGTTAATGAAGAATTGATTATTTGAAGAATAAAGCTACCAATAAATGGGAAGACTTCTTTAAATAACCAGGTAGGAATAGGGTCTAAAAGACAAGTTGAAGGCTTGGATGAGGAAATTATTTTGTCTAACTCTAAAAGGTCAATTGGAGTAAACTCATCCAAACAGATGTCAATTGAAGGATTTGTAGTAGTTACTGTATTTAAGTTAATTGTGGGAAGAATCTGACTGATTTTATCTCTGATAGATGAAAATTCATTATTGAAAAAGTTCATAAAGTCCTGACTAGTACGCTCTAAGGGAATGTTAGGACTGACAAAGTCCTGACTCTGTCAGCGTGGCTACAGTGCTGAAAAGAAACCTGGGATTATTCTTGTTCTCTTCTATTAATGCAAAATAATAACTCGTTCCAGCTTTTCTAAGAGATATTTTATAAATTAAAGGATGAGTTCTCCAAGCTAAATAGATTTCATCTAAATTAGTGGAGCGCCATTTTCTTTCTAATTGACGAGTCTTCTGTTTTAAGCTACGAGTTTCTGTGTTGAACCAAGGAGTTAGAAATCTCTGATTAGACTTTTTCTTTTTTAAAGGGACCACCATGTCTAGAGTCTAATGCAGAGAAGCTGTAACATTATCTACCATGCTATCAATTAGAGAAGAAGCAAGCTGTCTATAGCTTATTTCCGTTGTGTTGACATATGGCATAGAGGAAACAATCTGCATAAATTTGGTAACAACATCATCTGAGAGGCATCTACTGTAGTAATATTTTTCTTTAGAAGCCAAATAGTCAGAAATAGTAAAATCAAAGGTTAATAAACAATGGTCTGACAGTACAGGGTTATGAGGAGACATTACCAGAAATGAAGACTTTGGAGTGGCCTAGTCAAAGTCCTGACTTGAATCCGATTGAGATGCTGTGGCATGACCTTAAAAAGGCAGTTCATGCTCAAAAACCCTCCATTGTGGCTGACAACAATTACAACAATTCTGCAAAGATGAGTGGGCCAAAATTCCTCCACAGCACTGAAAAAGATTCATTGCCAGCTATCGCTGTTATGACTCGCCGCTCATCAGCGGCGCCAGCCGCGCGCACACCTGCTCCTCGTCAGCGGTGAGGTATTTAATCCACTCTGCCCTGGGCTTCGGCCTGAAGCCGTCTCTCTACTTCGGCCCCTTTGCTACTACGGATCTCAAACCGACTAGTGAAGATATCTTGGGTAAGCTCCCCTTACCTCTCTCCTCTAGCCTTCCCCTGTGCACAGGTGGACATTCCCAGCGGCGGACTTCATCACCTCGCCGTTGGCTCAACGCTGCTGCCACAGGTACCACAGGTCGCTGTCTCCCGGGCTTCGCCCTTGTCGACGCCAGCCACCTGTCATAACCAAGTAAGCCAGCTACCATCATTATTCCCTGTATTGGTGTGGTGCCCGTTACCCTTCTCCCTCTGCTCTCTCCCACAGGGTTGTCCAGCTGCACGGCCTCCTGCCCCCGTGCCTGACGCAGACGCCACCACCAATACATTCTTATTCCACAGACACGCAGCCATACACTTCTTTGTTGCTAATAAAGCTGTTAAATCTATCCTGAGCCTGCGTGTGTGTCTCCTGGGCCGTGCATTATGTCAGTACGGCTTCAGCCGAGCGGCTCGGCAGACAGCGGGCTCGCACGCCGTCTTTCCACCCTCGAGGCTCGGGTGGATTTAATAGCTCATCAGCAACAGGTGATATTAAATCAATTAATTATCATTACTAACCGATTAGACCGCTTGGACCCCCAGCAGCCGTTCCCCTCGGCTCGTCCGGGTGGCGTGGCTCCTGCGGCTCCGGTGGCCGTCCAGCCCGCTCCTGGTGCGCCAACACGGCTCACACCAATCCCCACTCCTGCTCGCTTCAGCGGTAAGCTGGGTGGAGCTCGGGGTTTTATTATGCAGTGTGAGTCCGTGTTTCTTCGCGTTCCCGGAGATTTTCCCTCAGACCATAGCAGAATTGGCTATATAGGTAATCTCCTTGAGGGTCGTGCGCTTACCTGGGCTTACGCCATTATGGTGAAGCCCAGCTACACCACCCTCACCTATGGCCAGTTCATGCGACAATTTCTGGAAGTGTTCGATCATTCGCGTTTGGACAGTGTCCAGGTCGACCGCCTTCTCGGACTCCAACAGGGGAGCCGATCGGCGGCCGACTACGCGATCGACTTCTGGGTTACCGCGGAGGAAGTTGGCTGGGAAGAGCGCGCGCTCTGCAGCATCTTCCTCCGCAGCCTAAATTCCGGTCTGAGGGATGAGCTGGCTGGACGGGATACCCCGGAGACGCTGGCGGAGCTGATTTCTCTCACCATCAGTTTGGATAACAGGCTGCGCGAGCGCGCCTCCGAGCGGAAGCAGTCTTCTCGCTCGCGGGGCGCCTCTGCACGTCTGCCCCAAGCTCGCCACCTGGCGTTGCCGCCGCCGGAGGTCTCCGAGGGGTCGGAACCAATGGTGACGGGCCGGACAAAGCTCCCCCTGGCGGAGAAACAGCGCCGTCGTGACCTGGGCCTCTGCATGTATTGCGGAGGTAGCCAGCACACGGTGGAGCATTGTCCGGAGAAGCCAAACGAGGTGGTCCGCGAGTCACTGTAGGGGGCCTCACGGACGCTAATGGGTTAAATCCCCTCACACATTTGACGCTGCCCATCCACTTCTGTCACAACCTCACTGGGCACCTCACACATGCACTGGTGGATTCAGGCACGGAGGGTAGCTTTATTTCACAAAGCCTGGCAACCCGACTGGGCATCCATTGTCACTCCCTCGACACTCCTCTCGCCCTGGTTAATCTCTCCCGAGTTTCCCTGGGAAAAGTAACTCACCAAACATCCCCTGTTCCCGTGATCATCTCTGGAAACCATCGGGAGGATATCTCCTTTTACGTCCTGCCCACCTCAGTAACTCCTGTCATCCTCGGTTATCCCTGGCTCCGCCTCCACAACCCTGCCTTGGACTGGAAGACTGGGAAGGTGTCAGCGTGGAGCACTTTCTGCATGGGTACCTGCCTCCAATCTGCGGCCTGCGCCCCGTCCTCGCCTCCCACAGCTCAGGACACCGCGCCCCCGGATCTCACCCTAGTGCCCTCAGAGTTCCACGACCTGGGTGCCGTTTTCAGTAAGTCCAAGGCGATGTCTCTGCCTCCTCACTGGCCCTACGACTGTGCCATTAACATCCGCCAGGGGGCGCCCTTACCCTCAGGACGCCTCTATAGTCTGTCAGTGCCGGAGAAGGAGGCAATGAACAGCTATCTGAAGGAGTCGCTCAGTGCTGGGATCATCCGACCGTCCTCCTCTCCAGTAGGTGCAGGGTTCTTCTTCGTGGGAAAGAAGGACGGATCTCTTCGTCCTTGTATCGACTATCGAGCTCTCAACGATATCACGGAGAAGGACCGGTACACCCTGCCCCTTATGGACACTGCCTTCCACTCCCTCCAGGGGGCGACCTGGTTTACTAAGCTGGATCTCCGCAGCGCTTACCACCTCGTCCGGATCCGGGAGGGAGATGAGTGGAAAACCGCCTTCCGTACCCCAAACGGGCATTTTGAATATCTTGTGATGCCGTTTGGGTTGACCAACGCTCCAGCCGTCTTTCAGCGCCTCATCAATGACGTCCTTCGGGACTTCATCGGCCTGTTTGTATTCGTCTACCTGGACGGCATTCTCATCTTCTCCAGGTCCAGGGATGAACATCGGGTCCACATGAGGCGGGTCCTGCAGAGACTGCTGGAGAACCGTCTGTACGTCAAGGCGGAAAAATGTGAATTCTACGCCAAAACGACTTCCTTCCTGGGGTTCGTCATCTCCCATGACCAGGTGCTTCTGGACCCAGCGAAGATCAAAGCAGTGGTGGATTGGCCCACACCAACTTCTCGGAAACAGGACCAGCAATTCATCGGGTTCGCCAATTTCTACCGCCGCTTTGTCCCGAACTTTGGAGCCATCGTCGGGCCCCTGACCCGCCTCACCTCTCCTAAGACCCCGTTCCGGTGGACTGAAGAGGCCGCTTCGGCCTTCCAGGCGCTGAAGACGGAGTTCTCCTCCTCCCGGGTCCTCAGCCAGGTCGATCCCGCGCTGCAGTGCATTGTGGAGGTGGACGCTTCGGACACGGGGGTGGGGGCGGTGTTGTCCCAGCGGTCCCCAGCCAATGGAGTCAAGCAACCCTGCGCCTTCTTCTCTCGGCGCCTGTCCCCGGCGGAACGTAACTACGACGTGGGGGACAGAGAGCTTCTTGCCATCAAGCTTGCCCTTCAAGAATGGCGTCACTGGCTGGAGGGGGCAGCCTTGCCTTTTGTGGTCCTCACTGACCACAAGAACCTGGAGTACCTGAGATCTGCCAAGCGTCTGAACGCCCGCCAGGCGCGTTGGTCCCTGTTCTTTGCAAGGTTTAAGTTCAGCATCACATATAGGCCTGGCTCCAAGAACGGCCTGCCCGACGCCCTCTCCAGGCAATTTGCCCCGGAGGCCGCAGAAGACGTTGCTCACACCATCTTGCCCAGGTCGTGCGTCGTGGGGGCTGTTACATGGGACATAGAAGACAAGATCCGGAGGGCGCAGGAGTCGGAACTGGACCCTGGCGGCGGACCGGAGGGGAGGCTCTTCGTGCCATCAGCCGTCCGGGGGGACGTTATACACTGGCTCCATACCTCCAAGCTCACCTGCCATCCCGGAGCTTCGCGGATGATTGACCTTCTCCAGCGATCCTTTTGGTGGCCAGGCCTGCGGAAGGATGCCGCCCGTTACGCCCGGGCCTGCCCCGTCTGTGCTACCAATAAGTCAGGTAACGCTCCCCCTGCGGGTCTGCTCCAGCCCCTGCCCGTCCCTGGCAGGGCCCTGGTTGCACATTGCTCTGGACTTCGTCACCGGGCTCCCTGTCTCCAACAACTTTGACACAGTTCTGACCATTGTTGACTGTTTTTCCAAGGCTGCCCACTTCGTGCCCCTACGTGGACTTCCCTCAGCCTTGGAGACGGCGGACCTCCTCATCCAGCACGTGGTCAGACTGCATGGAATCCCGGTCGACGTGTTCTCCGACCGCGGCCCCCAGTTTTCTTTGGACGTCTGGAGGTCATTTTGCAACGCCCTGGGAGCCAAGGTAAGCCTCTCCTCCGGCCATCACCCCCAGTCAAACGGGCAGTGTGAGTGGACTAACCAGGAGCTGGAGGCTACGCTCCGCTGCGTGACTTCATGCAAACCCACGTCCTGGAGTTCTCACCTCGCCTGGGTGGAGTACGCCCACAACACCTCTCGCTCTACGGCCATCGGGATGTCGCCCTTTAAAGCATCCTTGGGCTATGATCCACCCCTGTTCCCCGCGCAGGAGGGCGAGTTGGCTGTCCCCTCTGTCCAGGCACATCTGAGGCGGTGCCGCTCCCTTTGGTCCACGGCGCGTAATGCGCTTTTACGCACGGCGGAGCGCAATAAGTCTACGGCGGACCGACATAGGAGACCTGCATCCGCCTACCAGGTGGGACAGCAAGTTTGGGTATCCACACAGGACGTTAACCTTAAGGGTGAGAGGAGAAAGCTGGCCCAACGGTTCATCGGCCCTTATCCCATAACCAGAATCATCAACCCGGTGGCTGTGCGTGTGGCTATTCCCTCCTCCCTCCGCATCCATCCCACCTTCCACGTCTCCAAAATTAAACCGGTGGTCTCTGACCCCCTCTGCCCTCCACCTGCGGCGCACCCTGCTCCCCGGATGATTGGTGGCCATCCGGCCTGGACCGTCGCTGACATCTTGGACGCCCGACGCCGGGGTCGCGGATTGCAGTATCTGGTGGATTGGGAGGGCTATGGACCCGAGTGGAGACAGTGGGTGCCTTCCTCGCTGGTGTTGGACCGGTCACTCATTTCTGAGTTTCATCGAGCGCACCTGGAAAAACCATCGCCAGGAGGCGCTGCTAGAGGGGGGAGTACTGTTATGACTTGCCGCTCATCAGCGGCGCCAGCCGCGCGCACACCTGCTCCTCGTCAGCGGTGAGGTATTTAATCCACTCTGCCCTGGGCTTCGGCCTGAAGCCGTCTCTCTACTTCAGCCCCTTTGCTACTACGGATCTCAAACCGACTAGTGAAGATATCTTGGGTAAGCTCCCCTTACCTCTCTCCTCTAGCCTTCCCCTGTGCACAGGTGGACATTCCCGGCGGCGGACTTCATCACCTCGCCGTTGGCTCAACGCTGCTGCCACAGGTACCGCAGGTCGCTGTCTCCCGGGCTTCGCCCTTGTCGACGCCAGCCACCTGTCATAACCAAGTAAGCCAGCTACCATCATTATTCCCTGTATTGGTGTGGTGCCCGTTACCCTTCTCCCTCTGCTCTCTCCCACAGGATTGTCCAGCTGTACGGCCTCCTGCCCCCGTGCCTGATACAGACGCCACCACCAATACATTCTTATTCCACAGACACGCAGCCATACACTTCCTTGTTGCTAATAAAGCTGTTAAATCTATCCTGAGCCTGCGTGTGTGTCTCCTGGGCCGTGCATTATGTCAATCGCAAACGCTTGATTACAGTTGTTGCTGCTAAGGGGCCCATCCAGTTATTAGGTTTAGGGGCAATCACTTTTTCACACAGGGCCATGTACAGTAGGTTTGGATTTTTTTTTTCCCTCAATAATAAACGCCTTCATTAAAAAACTGCATTTTGTGTTTACTTGTGTTATCTTTATCTAATATTTAAATTTGTTTGATGATCTGAAACATTTAAGTGTGACAAACATACAAAAAAATGAGAAATCAGGAAGGGGGCAAATATTTTTTCACACCACTGTATCTGATCACATCAGAAAAAAGAATTCAAGAAAACTTTAAAATGTGCATTTTGTGTGCTTTTTTTGGTGATCCATTTATTTCTCTCAATGACAAGAGTTGTATAATCAAAACACATCAAATCCATTTTAATCTGATGACTAAAATATCAGTGTAATAGTATCAAGATTATTAATTACAACAATCAAGGGTTTGATTAAAAATAAACTGTCAATCTAACACAATTTGTTGAACTCTGAGCTCTCCATGAGACAGCAGTCAGAGCTGTTTGGCCATGAGAGCCAAATGACTGCTGTGTTTGCTTTTCTAATCCCATTTCTAAAGGAGGACCAGAACAGGTGTACAGGCGGAAAAAGATTTTAATAGATTAAGACTGGCTGGATGTATGACCACAGACACTATTCACTGTCAGTTAATATATACAGTATCTTCTATGACAAAGCAATGCCTCTTAAATTTTCTTGGAAGTAACCAGCATACTAAAGTGAATTTCCATTGATGGTGTCTGAAATATGCTTGTATGGACTTCCTGACAACTCTAATGAGATAAACAAGTTTTAATAAAGCTTGAACATCTAAGGGCCACCAATTGAATTGGTTTTGGGGGGGCTTTAACATACTCAAGAACTCATGAAATGTTGCACACACATCAAGACTGGTGAAAATTTACATGCCTCATTGTACACATTGTCATCTCAGTACCTCTGGCTTCCTTTACAATTCAAATCCTTATGCCATGAAAGAAGAAATTTCTGCTGCTAAGTAGTGCATTGTTAAATCTGATTCAAGAATCTCAGGCTTGATAACCATGTAGACTGGAACATACATTATCTGCATGACAGTATGGTCACAGCACTATCTACTAGCTACAGGAAGTTTCCTGGATTGCACAAGTACCATCTGATTTATACAATATTCACATGGAGTATATGACAATGGGACATATTAGTAGAGCAGTGTTTATGTCCATGCATAAATTAGATAGGAAGGAATCCAATCTGGCCAATGTGATGGTGGTTAACACCCCTGACTAAGACACAGGCTGGAGTAGTGCCAAGGTCAGAATCAGAATCAGAATCAGATTTATTGCCATTGTTCATGTAGTACACAAACTAGGAATTTGTCTCGGTGCAATGCTGCAACATTAAACATGATAAAAATAAAAGATAGAAATAAAAAACTATACATGCAATAAAATGTAGAATATGAATGAGTAATACTAGTCAAAGCAATTTTTAAATATATTAGCGAGCAGCAGATATTGTGGAGTACCATATAGTGCAGTCGGTAATGCAAAAAAAAAACAGTGATGATTGACATGAGTCTGGTTGAGCTGCTGTACATAGTGCACGAGAGTCAATAAGTCACTTAGTGTTCAGCAGTCTGATGGCAGAAGGGAAGAAGCTGTTCATGTGACGGGAGGTTTTAGTCTGAATGGACCGAAGTCTTCTACCTGAGGGGAGGGGGGCAAACAGTACGTGACCAGGGTGTGAAGGATCGGCTATGATCCGGCCTGCACGCCTCCGGGTCCTGGAGATGTACAGGTCCTGGAGGGATGGGAGCTTGCAGCCGATCACCTGGCAAGGGGCTTCAACACTGTTTGCAGCTTTAATTAAAATTTCACTTTTTTGCAGGTTAGGCACAAAAGTGACAAAATTGTAGATAAAATTGTCAAGGTTTTCAGTTTTGTTAATTTGGGGTTGTTTGTGCCATGTGTTTTGCATGTCTTCCTGTTCCCTCCACATCTTGTAAGTTGATCCTGCTGTTGGTTTAGTGCAAGCTTTTCCCTGACACTGTGCCATGTTTTTTCTTTATTGCAGAGTTTTCTTTTTTTAATATTCTAGTCACTGTGGTAAGTTTATGTCTTGTTTTTCTTCAATAAAAGCTTGTTTCTGAATCCGCCATTGTCTACCATCTGCATCTGGGTCCTCCTATAGTTTCCTAACAAATACTCACACAGAAATCCAAGTGTAGGAATTCTACCTAAAACGTACAAATATTTATCACTTAAGCAGTACTTTGGAAGAGGATGAGTACCATTTTTTTTCATCTAAACTATCTGTGACAGAACTGCTAAATCAGGTCAATCAGACCTGAAGGGGCTATTCTCATCATCGACATATAGTTTGTGTTGCTGGCCAGTTCACTTCTGGTTAAGACCAGATAGCATTGCTTTTGCTCCCACATTTTCCTTTTTCATCATTAAACCAAATAATCCTCTTTAACTTATCATTGTGTACAGTGGAAAAAGGATGGACTTTTTTGTGTATACTGTGGAAGATGAAAGCAGACGAGACAGCGAGCTGGGCAACACGCAAACTTTATTCACCTCCCAGCATAAAACACAGAAAACTTCTCCAACTCTGAGTGCCTGAGTGAACTCCTTTATACACTTTAATTCCTGCTTCCAGCACACAGGGTAAACACATTAACATTCAGACTGAAAGACATGTACACACATTAACATAACATTGACACACACGTCACAGAGCAGGTCTTGCTACCATACTGTACATTCGCACCCCTGCATCCTCAGGTGTCAACCTGGTGCGGCGGGCGAAAGACACATCTTTGTTTAGTTGGCTCCTCTCACTTTTCTCCATTAGCATCTCAACTATCTTCTCCCCCACCAACCCCCTTGGCCTGGGTGGAGTGCCATGTGTATTGTGTCCACCACAATAGTTCATATTATCCATATTTTAAAATTTTGTAATAATTGTTTTTGAATAATACAGTTTGTCAGTCAGTTTATAAAGCAAACTTTAGCCACTAGGATGTACACAAGGCGGTGTACATTGGCCGATAGGTTTTTCCAAGCATCAGGTGTAAAAATGCGCAACAGTCTTCTTCTTCTTTCGGCTTCCTTTAGGGGTCTTCACAGCAGATCATCTGCCTCCATCTCACCCTATTCCTTGCATCTTCCTCTGTAACACAAACCCTCTCCATGTCCTCTTTCATCCATGAATATGTGGTCTTCCTCTTTCCCTCCTGCCTGTAAGCTCCTTCTTCAACATCCATTGTCCAGTATCTCCACTACTGCTCCTCCACACATGTCCAAACCATCTCAGCCTTGCCTCTCTTTGTCTCCAAACCACTCAACCTGAGCTGTCCCTCTGACATACTCATTTCTAATCCTGTCCCTCCTAGTCACTCTTGAAGTTTTTTCTCACACGTGACTTCACAGCAACACTTGCAGTGAACAACACAGCAAACACCAGAGGGCAGTATTGGATCATTTCAACAGTCATTGTGAAATTACTACACTGTATTACAACACTCCCGCTTAATTTTACAATGGCATTAAGGCACGTAAATCAAGTATACCACTTGGAGGACTATTCACCTTCACAATAATGTCAAAAATAAATTCCTTTTAACTCAAAAACGTGCAAGATCTCCTATATTTTACTTCAAGTTTTCTAAACTGTTTTCCACTGTGGACAGCCTTTTTTTCTTATTTTAACCATTTACAACAATCTGCAGTTCAGTGTTCCTACTTAGGAGATTCGACACAGGACAAAGACCAATCTCTCTTCTAAGGTGCTCAAACCTTTGTTTTGTCAGTTGTTTGGTTAAGATGTCAGCTTTCATATCACTTGTTGGACAATCATCATCATCACTGGCTCCTACTGTTAGATAGACAATGGATGTGCCTGGTTGAGGTCTCGGTTGTGGAGCAGCGTCGGCTGTGACGGAGTAGGCCAATCCTGGAATGGCAGTCCGTGGCACAGTTGCTGCACACAAACGCTGATGGTGGCGGCTGTGGAGTCGCTGCTGCTGCTTTTCTCCTCTTTCTCTTGTCTGACCACAGACGGACTCTCTTGTGCTCTGCTGTGGTGATGCCTGTGCTTACAGTGTGTCGCCAAGCATCAAGGTTTTCTGTCATCTCCTCCCATGTGTCCACGCTAATGTCGGCAGACTTCAGATCCCTTTTGCAAGTGTCCCTGTAACTCAGTAGTGGGTGACCTAAACGCCGGGTTCCTGTAGCCAGCTCTCCATACAAGATGTCTTAGGGAATACGGCCATCCTGCATATGGCGGACATGGCCAATCCAACGCAAATGGCACTGTGAGAGGAGCGTGAGCATGGTTGGCATGTTGGCTCAGTCCAAGATGTCCTTGTTTGGCACATGGTCCTTCCAGGAGATGCCCAGGATCTGACACAAGCACCACAGGAGGAATACTGTATGTTGAGGCGGTGCTCTTGTGCGTAGGTGGTCCAGGTCTCACTACCATAGAGCAAAGTGCTCAAGAAACAGGCTCTATACAGTGTGACCTTGGTGGCTGTGGTAAGCTTGCCATTTTCCCCATACTCTTTTGGAGTGGACAATTATTGGACAATATTGCAGTTGTGTTTGTGCATGTTGCACACATTCACGAATGTAGTGGCAGTGAATGTCTATGTGCTTTGTTCTTGCATGATCGACTGGATTCTTTGCAATTGCTCCTTGGTTGTCCTCCAGGATCACAGTTGGCTTTGCATCCATTCCAAGATCACTGAGTAATCGCTTTAGCAGATTGCCTCTTGAGCTGCTTGACTAAGTGCAACATACTCATCTTCTGCTGTAGAAAGTGTAACTGTTGACTGTTTCTTGCTGAGCCAGCTCACTGCTCCTCTACCCAAGAAAACTATATTTCCTGTTGTTGAGCGATGATCATCCTGATCTCCAGCCCAGTCAGCATCAGAGAATCCCACTAAAGCTCCAGACTCTAATCACTCATACTTGAGGACCAGGTTTAATGTACCCTTCAAGAATCGAAGAATCCTTTTCACAGCTGTAAGATATGCAACATACGGATTTGCATTGAACTTTGACACAACACTCACTGCTTGTGCCATGTCTGGTTGTGTTGCCATCGCTGCATACAGCAAACTGCCTACCATGTGTTGAGTCTAAAATACCTTAAACCCCAGTTCTTTGATACGACGGCCAAATAACCAGGCTGAGAGATGAAGTATATTTTCCTTTTTTTTTTTACTGAAAGTGAGATATGGATATAAGCAGCGCTGGGACACAGCTCTTTAGGCAATTCCTCCAGAGTGTGCCACCCCAAAATTGAGCCCTATAGTTTTTATAAGCTTAACCACTCCCTCATGCAAGAGGGAGGGGTTTTACCTCATTGTATCAATAATACATTTCCGTATATGTGGCAGCTCTGCTGTGTGCAGAACTGATTCTAACTGATTTCAGCAAATGTACTGTATTATAGAGTGTAAACTAAACTCTGCAGTGCAGCGTGTGAAGCAAGCAGATAAAGAAGTGTGAGAAAGACAGAGCAATCATGTCATTTTACCAACACGTGGAATGATAAGTGGTTGGGTTCACAGTTTTACTGACACCATCATTTTTTCCTCAACTTTACATTTGCATCAGCTGGGGATCTAACTGGATTTGTTAGAATCTGTGCATGGGTGGAGGACCATGCTCACGTTTTAAGTTCACTCTTATTATTTTCTGTGTTTATCATTATCATTGTTTTCCTGGGTTGTCATTATTATTATTATTATGGGCCATGAGGTGGATGATGGTTATCATGGGTTTTGGTGGTATTGTGGGGATCCACTTCAGTATATTCACACTCAGACGTAAAAGACAAAAAGGAATTGTCATGGGGGGTTTGTGTGTGGATGTGGGGGTGGTGTGTTTGTGTGAACAGTGACAAAGAGAATGGGAATTACAAAGGCTTTGATGTTAAGGCAGCACACAGAGAAGGCTGACCGAGTGGTAGGATTTAAGAGCAGAGGTGTCTGAGAGCTGTTACTTTTTTGTGGCTTGTGTTTCTAGAGAAATGGAGAGAGATCGCTGAATAAAGTCTGATATGATCTGGACCTCTCTGCCTGATTATTTCTCTCTCTACACTGGTGACCCTTGACGCACAATGGAACACGAGGCGAATAACCCAGAGATGACCCGGACGGGAAGTACCAGCAACACGTGCGCCGTTTCGGTCAAACTCCCAGACTTTTGGCTACACGACCCAAAGTCTTGGTTCCTCCACACCGAGGCCCAATTCGCGCTCTGGGGAATAACGGCAGATGACACCAGATACTACTACGTGGTTTAGGGATGGGCATAATTTACCGATTAACCGATAATTGATCATTAAGAATTTCACCAAGGAAGTTCATTTTCGTCGACAAACCGTTTTTTTTTTTAAACAATCCGAGGTTATTAGTGCACGGCCGTCCTCAAACAATGCAATGGCAAAATTTGGGCACCAGGGGGCAACATTACACCATCGCCGTACCCTGGCGTGCCTCAGTTGATACATGCGCGCTTCTGTAGGGCAATCGCCAAATCATGAAGCGATTACGGCGAAGTGTTGCGTGGGACCATTTCAATTTAAAAAATGACCAGGTGTACTGCAATCACTGCAATGCAGCATACAAATATACCTCATCGACAGGGTCCATGGAACACCCTTATTACGCGAAGAAACCGCCAACAGTGGTTGCGCGCTGAGTAATGGCGGTCGGTGGAGATTCTTTTTTTTTTTTTTCAGAAACTTTATTGAGAAGGTCATGAAGATTCGGTAGAAGACACACACACACGTGTAAGTGTACATACATACGTAGATGTAAATAAAGTGTACATAAATATGTTTTTAGAACTCTTTTATTCTTATAACAAGATACGTAACTCAAGATGAACATGATTTACTGCACAGGTTAATGAGAGCTTTACTGCTCCTCAGGTGCTAGAGGCGCAGGATCGTCGAGGGAAGCTGCAGGAGGCGGCGTCGTGGCTCGACGGGAAGACTATTTCGCACAAAATGGCACAAGAGAACAGCAAAAAGTTCCGCGCGGCTAGACTAAGTAACACGAGCGATAGAGCAATGAATGCGGTCTTCGTTTGTTGGGTGGCCGCTCGGCAGGGACAGAAGCTGGGTAAAACGTCTCGGCCAATCAGCTTGCGGGGTGAAACGTCTCGGCCAATCAGCTTGCGTGATTCCCGAGCCGAGCCAACATGACAACAGCGAACAGAGAGAGAGGTGGATTTGAGCTGTGCGGCTCTCCGTGCACCTGATGTTCTAATATAGTCTACCTGCCTTGTTACGTACCTAAAAATGTTAATGATTAACCGATTATTAATCATTAATTCTCCCGACGATCGGTGAAGAAAATTTCACCGAATGCCCATCCCTAACGTGGTTGCAGAGCTGGATGCACGCACAACTCAGCAGGTGGTGAGCCTGCTCCAACAGCCCCCAGCCCGTGACAAATACGGCCCTCTCAAAACCGCGCTGACCCGGCGCTACACGCTCTCGGACTGTGAGAGAGCGAAGAGGCTCCTGATGCTCTCCAAGTTAGGAGATGGGTTGGCGGTCAAATTGATGGAGAAGAAGTTGGCATTGATGGGCACAGATGACAGGCATTTTCTCTTTGCTCACCTTTTCCTCCGGAACCTCCCGATGGCGGCCGGAGCGGTCCTTGCCAATTCGCCGCTGCTGGCTGCGTGCAACTAACGGGCGTTAGCCCAGGAGGCAGATCAGATTATCCTCACCACCAGAGCCCTCACAGTGAACACAGCGGTGTCGGACCCCAGCGAGACGGCCAGCGGAGGCAAGGAGCCAGCGATGGTGACTGCAGCAGGGGCCAAGAAGCACCGGAGAGACACGCTCTGTGTCTACCACCGCCGTTTTGGAGAGGATGCATGCCGATGCGTGCCACCGTGCCAATTCAAGCGTTCGGGAAACGCCAGGACCGGCAGTCGGTAGCAGCTGCGACCGCCGGTGAAGCAAGCAAGATGCTCTATGTGACAGACTCACGCTCGGGGAGATGGTTCCTTGTGGACTCTGGCTCCCAAAAGAGCCTCATCCTGCCATCCTCCGCCGACCGGCTGGCGGGAACTAGCGGCCCCGAGCTGACGGCCGCAAATGGCCCAGACATTAAGACTTTTGGAGAGAGGACATTGACTGTATCCTTGCACGGCCGTACATACCAATTGACATTTGTCATAGCGGCATGCAGTTTCCCCTTCTTAGGCGCTGATTTTTTGCGTGCACACGGACTACTAGTCGATGTTGCTAACAGACGCCTGATTAACGCTATGTCTTTTGATTCTCTCCCCTGTACAGCTCGAGGAGCTGGGCCAAAAACACTAGCCAACGTCACAACTCCAGGGGGTAAGTTCCACACACTACTCACCCAGTTCCCAGCACTCACGGTCCCGAAGTTTTCAGCGACCATCACTAAACACGGGGTGGAGCACTTCATTACCACCACGGGGCCGCCCATTTTCGCAAGACCTCGGTGCCTGGACGCAGTTAAACTGGTCATAGCGCGCGAGGAGTTTGCCAACTTGGAAAGGTTGGGCATCATCAGGTGCTCAAACAGCCCATGGGCATCCCCGCTACATATGGTTCCTAAAGCCGAGGGATCGTGGTGACCGTGAGGAGATTTCCGCAGATTAAACAACGCCACAGCGCACGACCGCTTTCCCATCCCTTATATTCAGGATTTTTCTGTTCACCTCACCGGGGCACGCATTTTTTCTAAGATAGACCTGGTCCGCGGTTACCACCAGGTCCCAGTGCACGCAGAGGCCATACCTAAAATGGCAGTAATAACCCCGTTTGTCCTGTTGAGTTTTTACCCATGCCTTTCGGGTTAAAAGGCGCGGCGCATACATTCCAACGCATGATGGATGCGGTGTTGCATGATCTGCCGTTTGTGTTCGTCTACCTGGACGACATCCTCATGGCCAGCGCGTCCGAGGACAAACACGTAACCCACCTCAGGACAGTTTTCCAGAGGTTGGAGGAGCACGGATTAATAATCAACCCGGCAAAGTGCTAGTTCGGGGTGGCAGGGATCGATTTTTTGGGCCACCGCATCTCACCGGAGGGCGCAACACCCTTGCCGGACAAGATGCGTGCCGTGGTGAATTTTCCCCAGCCTCAGACGGTCAGGGCGCTGCAGGAGTTTTTGGGGATGGTAAACTTCTACAATCGTTTCCTCCCCCACGCAGCCCAGCTCATGCAGCCATTGTACGCTGCACTTAAGAAATGGAAACCAGCGGACAGAGTCGACTGGACTCCTGAGCGGGAGCAGGCGTTTTCCGAGGTTAAAACAGCTCTGGCGAACGTTGCACTGCTGGCGCGCCCGGACCCAGTGGCTCGGATAGCGCTCACTACTGACGCCTCGGACGTGGCCATAGGGGCTGTCTTGGAACAGCACGTCGCCGGTTCTTGGCAGCCACTTGCCTTTTTTAGCAGATCTTTGCCCGACAGTGAGCGTAAATATAGCGTATTCGACAGAGAGTTACTGGCTCTCCACCTGGCCATATGCCACTTCCAGTTCTGGCTGGAAGGGCACACCTTCACTGCGTTCGTAGTGCGTTCGTAGTGCGTAGTGCGTCCGGAGCGTTGTTACCATCCCACTCCACACCATCACTGTAGATGAAGCATACAACCGCTTCTGCAGCGCAATCTTCAAGGCTGCCCATACTGCAATCCCACGAGGCTACCGACCCCTCTATGTCCCATGTTTGGACGGAGAAAGTGCTGCCCTCCTACAATCCTATCAAACATCAGGGGACCCAGAGATAGCAGACCATCTCATTGAATCGCTAAATACAGCCCGGCGAAAGAAATGGGAGGAGACAGTTGCTGACCGGAGCTTTACCCACTCTAGCAGGAAATGTTGGAGCCTCATCCGTCGCCTAGGAGCTGCACAGAAGCCCCCTAGCCAAAGCCGAGCATCCGTCACACCCAACCAAGTTGCATCCCACCTACTGACTATCGCCAAAGCACCCCAAGACAAAGACACCAGAAGAGCAGTTACAACTGAGCTAAAAAAACACCAAAAAATGCCTGTAGAGGAAACGAACCCTGAACCCTTCGAGGCTGCTGAACTGGAGAAAGTCCTACAGGGCCTGAAATGTGGAAAGGCAGCAGGATACGATAACATCTTCCCAGAATTCATGAAAAATCTTGGCCCCCGAGCCCTAACCTGGTTGACACAATTCTACACAAGGATCACACAAACGAACTCGATCCCAAAGAAATGGCGGGCAGCAAAGGTCATTGCCATCCCAAAACCTGGCAAAGACCACAAACTACCAGCAAGCTACCGCCCAATCTCCCTACTCAGCGTTCCTTACAAAATCATGGAGCGCCTAATACTGCAACGCATTTCCCCAGAAATAGAGGATATTCTAAGTGTGGATCAAGCAGGTTTCCGCAAGGACCGCAGTACAGGAGAACAAGTACTGGCCCTAACCACCTTCATTGAAAATGGCTTCGAGAGCAGACTGAAGACAGGGGCTGTGTTTCTCGATCTTACAGCCGCCTATGATACGGTCTGGCACAAAGGCCTCCTCCTGAAACTTATAAAGGTGATCCCTGCTTGGGCAACAGCAATTATAAAAACCCTGCTGACCAACCGAAGGTTCAGAGTCCACCTCAGTCAGAACACAAGTGCATGGAGAATGCAGAAAAACGGACTCCCACAAGGCTCAGTTCTAGCTCCAACTCTGTTCAACCTCTACATAAACGACCTGCCTACTACAAAATCCCGCAAATTCATCTATGCAGACGACATCTGTTTGGCATTCCAAGCACCAGACTTTGAACCACTGGAACGGGTGCTCACGGAAGATCTTGCTAAACTGGACCAGTTCTGCAAAATCTGGCGCCTAAAACCAAGCCCAGCAAAAACCGTCTCCAGTGTATTTCATCTCCACAATGCAAAAGCTGCCAGAGAACTAAACATCCACCTGAGCGGACTCAAGCTTAAGCATGCCCCAAATCCAACTTATCTTGGAGTGACCCTTGATAGGACCTTATCCTTCAAGGAACATCTAAAGGGGACGGCTGCTAAGGTGAAAGTACGAAACAACCTGCTCTGCAAGCTCGCTGGTGCAAAATGGGGGGCAGCAGTCTCCACCCTGCGCACCTCAGCACTGGCCCTTTCATACTCTGTAGCAGAATATTGTGCCCCTGTCTGGTCCAGGTCATCTTACACACACCATGTAGACACCCAGCTCAACTCAACCATGAGAACTATAACTGGAACAATCTGCTCAACACCACTCTCCTGGCTCTCTGTACTGTCAAACATAGCCCCTCCACACATCCGGCGAGCAGCATTAACTCAAAGGATGCTCCAAAAAGTTAAAGATTTTCCTCACTTACCAATCCATGCAGATATCTACACCCCACCCACTGCCCGACTTTCATCCAGACGGCCGATTTGGAAAAACCCTCCCCCAGCTGACTTTACCATCCAGACAGCTTGGCAAGAGGAATGGGAGACCAAGGAGGTCCCAAACAAACAGCTGGTGATAAACCCCAACCAACAGGTCCCGGGCACCAACCTCCCAAGGAGACAGTGGTCTACACTCAATCGCTTCAGGACTGGACATGGCCCCTGCTTGGCCAGCCTTCACAGATGGGGCAGTAGCCCTAGCCCACTGTGCGCATGTGGAGAGGAGCAAACTATGGAACACATCATAGAGGCTTGCCCGCTCCAAAGACTGGAAGGAGGATTACACACCCTCCATACAGCAAACCAGGAGGCAACTGCTTGGCTTAAGGACTTTGCATTCGCTAAATAAATAAACTGCGTTCGTAGACCACAAGTCGCTAACGTATGCGATGGCCAAGGTTTTGGAACCATGGTCGGACCGGCAGCAGAGACAGCTGGCCGCGATCTCGAAGTTTACAACCGACATTCAGCATGTGGCCGGTAAACTCATCATGGTGGCGGACTGCCTCTCGCACGCATTAATGGCCCCAGTCTACGTGGGGATAGATTACTCGGCCATGGCCACTGCGCAGAGCGGCGATGCAGACGTTTGAGCACTCCAGTCTGGACCAACAGGGTTAAGGCTGGAGAGCAGAGTACTGCAAGACGGGGGGGCCCCCCTAGTCTGTGATGTCTCCACGGGCCGCTCGCGCCCGGTGGTCCTGCGCGTTTGGCGCCACCGTGCTTTTGAGTCGGTTCACTCCCTGCCACACCCGGGAGTGCGCGGGTCAGTCAAAATGGTGGGAGAGAAGTTTGTCTGGCCGAGCCTGCGCAAACAGGTGAAAGAGTGGGCTGCAGCCTGTGTAGCGTGCCAGCGAGTTAAAGTGCACAGGCACACAAAGGCCCCCTTGGAGCCGTTCCATATCCCGGCTAAGCGGTTCGACCATGTTCATGTGGACGTCATGGGCCCCCTCCCGCCATCGCAAGGGTTCACGCACCTCCTGACAGTGGTGGACCACACCACGCGCTGGCCTGAAGTAGTCCTGCTAGCTTCCACTGCATCCGCAGAAGTTGCACATGCTTTTTTGATGACATGGATGGCACGTTTCGGCACCCCTTCGGATATCATGTCCGATCGGGATCCGCAATTTGTTTCCGACCTCTGGTCCACCATGGCCCGGAGCCTGGGCATCTCACTTCATCGCACGACCGCGTACAACCCACAGGCCAATGGGTTATGTGAGCGTTTCCTTAGATCGTTTAAAGCAGCGCTCAGAGCTTCGCTTCCAGATGCAAATTGGGTGGACCGGTTGCCGTGGGTTCTATTAGGGTTGCGTTCATCACCGAAGGAGGATTTGGCAGCCTCCCCAGCAGAGCTGGTTTTTTCCCAGCCGCTGTGACTCCCAGGGGAATTTTTGCCAGACAGCCCCGCGCCGAACACGATCCATCCCCGCTTTCACCGCGTAACGCAGTGGCAGGGATGGTACCTGGTCCGATCCACCACTGTTTTCCACGCGCTTTTGTGCCAAAGGCCTTGAAGGATAATAAGGTATAATAAATACCTGACAAAAGATATAGTGCCACCTAGTGGTGAAAGGAAGAATTGCTGAAAACTGTTTTATTTATTAGTCACATGCCACTTGCCAGAATGACGTGAAATTTTCTAACATTCATCAGACCACAGGGATGATCATAACTGCACATCACCTTTAGCACGACGTTGGTCTTGTTACCATGGACATGCCCTCCTCGCCATTCAATCCGTGATCTTGTCTGCAGGGTTGGGAAGGTCCTGGAGTCATGAAATTTGGAACATAGGTAGAGGTGACTGTCATCTGTAGTCCTATATGGGTCAGCAACATATAACTGATAGGTAAGTGTTAGCATGGTGACATGGCGAAGGTTGACTCCTCGCCATGGAACATCGAAAAGTTGCAACTTGGACAAACTTCATCCGATTTTCACCAAATTTTCTACAATGGATATTAGTCCTGCTCCAAACGCGTCTATCTAAAAATAATAAACAAAAGTTATAGCGCCCCATAGTGATTAAAGGAAAAATTGCTGAAAACTTTTATTTTTCTCTCACCAGGTGAAAAAATGACATGAAGGAATGACTAGGGCTCATTGACAGTACATGTACATAGTACAGAACTGTTTCCATGGCAACCAACATGCTTCAATGGCTTCCTCGCCATGCAAAACATGACAGTTACAGCTCAGACAATCCTCGTCTGATTTGAACCAAACTTTGCACAAATCATACTAATCCCACTTTGAACATGACTGTATATCAATATTCACAAAACTGTCACACCACCACCTACTGCTGACATGAGGTACTTCACAAAATTCTATCAACTTTCACGCAAAGACCAGTAGTCAGAATGACATGACATTTTCAGTGGTTTCTCAGAGCACATTGGATTACCCTCAATGGAAGTCACTTTTGTCCTGTGATAATCACAGTTGCCATGGAAACCCACTCCTTGCCATTCAATACGTTTTATACTTTGGAGAGTTGGGAAAGCCCAAGGGTCACCAAATATGGAACGTAAGTCAAGATGACTCTCTTCTGTAGTTCTGTATGGCTCTACAACATGTACCTAAAATGTAAGTGTTGCCATGGCCACATGTCCAAGTTTACCTTATCGCAATAAGTTGGACAGTTGTAACTTGGACAAACTTTAACCAATTTTCACCAAATTTTCTACGTTGGATCTTAGTCCGACTCCACATGCTCCTATGTAAAAATGGTTGACAAAACGTATAGCACCACCTACTGCTCACGGGAAGTACTGCACCACTTGTATTTGAACAAACTCCTCCTGGAGGCCTGCTCCCATTGAACTCATTTTCACATGGCGGCATCTATAGACATTGGCCATTAAAAGTTATCAAATGTGAGTCGCAATCTCAAAAGGCGTGGCCATGACACCATGGCGAAGTTTGAATCCTCCCCTTACAACATCAAACAGCTGTAAGTCAAGCAAAACTTGTCCGATGTCCACCAAAGCTTCCATGATGTAAAATAGTCCCGCCCCAAACGCGTCTACATAAAAATACCTGACAAAAGATATGGCACCACCTAGTGGTTAAAGGAAGAATTGCTGAAAACTGTTTTATTTATTAGTCACGTGCCACTTGCCAGAATGACATGAAATTTTCTGAGATTCATCAGACCACAGGGATGATCATAACTGCACATCACCTTTAGCATGACGTTAGTCTTGTTACCATGGACACGCCCTCCTCGCCATTCAAACCATGATCTTGTTGGGATGATTTGGAGACATGAAATCTGAAACATAGGTTGAGGTGACTGTCATATGTAGTCCGATATGGGTGGGCAACACATAACTGACAGGGAAGTGTTCCCATGGTGACATGGAGAAGGTTGACTCCTTGCCACGGAACATCGTAAAGTTGTAACTTGGACAAACTTTGTCTGATTTTCACCAAATTTTCTACGATGGATATTTGCCCCACCCCACACGCTCTTACATAATAATGATTGACAAAAGTTATAGCACCACCTACTGCTCACAGGAAGTACTGCACCAAATGGTTTATTTATTCACGCAGCGCTTGCCGCAACAACGGGAAATTTTCTGAGTCAGCTAGGTTTAACGGGCGCCAGGGTCCATGGTTGTGCGGGGGGCAAGGGCCCGCTTACAGCTGCTTGTTAGGGCCCGAGCCACTGACAAAGTAAGTGGGCGACAGCCCTATTGTAATTGTTAGGGCCTGAGCCACTGACAAAGTCAGTGGGTGAGAGCCCTATTGTAATTGTAGAAATTTTTTTTAACCCTATGAGTGTGTATGTTGCCAAACTGCGACATACCCCCGAGTGGTAAATACTGTATTTTTTGTCAATAAAATAGTTCAGATTTCCAAGGCTATAACTTGAAAGTGGTCCGAAAGAATGGCTTACTGTCAATTAGAAAGATGTAAAATATGATCCAAAGTTTCAGATAGGAATAAATTTATGCATCTAATTTGCATAATGTCGCGGCACCGCTTTAAATTCCATAACTAAGTCAAAACTGGACTTTGGACGTATTTACACAAAAAATGGTTCAGTCTTTTGACACCGTTTTTTGTACAGATGTACCTCATCATCTTATCTTCAAAGTATATGAACAAGAAATTTTTTTTAAAAAAAAAGAAATTTCTCACTTACTTTTGACAAAGTCAGAGTGAGAAGGCAGGCGCAGTGCCACACTCTGCCACTAGGGGCATGCAAATTCTCACACTCAAAGGGTTAATTAGGGCCTAAGCCACTGACAATGTCAGTCGGTGAAAGCCCTATTGTAATTGCTCAGCTCGAAGAAATTCTTCCGCCTAAACGAATGAACTTTTCACCCTCTGAATGTTAACCAAAACGTGATTTTTTGGGGGCAGACCCCTCAGACCTGGCAAAAAATTCGATAAACTGGAAAGCATATGTGCCCCCCCACCCCTATTTTTTGTGGGTGGGGCCAAACATACAAGGTCTATGGAGACTGGAGACCGTAAACTTTGCCGTACAGACATAAAATTTGGGTGAGGTGTGCATCACCTCAAGACATGCAAAAAAACATAATTGTGGCTCATACCCACCGCCAACAGGAAGGCCGCCATCTTGCCTCAAAGTCGCCCGACCTCCAATTAAAAAAAAATAACACCTTACATTTGAACGAACAAGTCCAAGGGGCCATCTCCGATTGAGCTCATTTTTACATGGCGGTATCTATAGGCATTGGCCATTAAAAATTGCATAAATTAAGTCAAACTCTCATAAGGCGTGGCCAGGACACCATGGCGAAGTTTGACTCCTCCCCTTACAACTTCAAACAGCTGTAATGGGCAAAACTTGTCAGATGTGCACCAAACTTTTCATGATGGAAAATAGTCCCACCCCAAACGCATCTACATTAAAATACCTGACAAAAGATATAGCACCACATAGTGATTAGTGAAAGAATTGCTGAAAACTGTTTTATTAATTACTCATGCGTCACTTGCCAGACTGACGTGAAATTTTCTGAGATTCATCAGACCACAGCGATGATCATAGCTGCACATAAACTTTAGCATGACGTCACTTGTGCTACCATGGACACACACCCCTCTCCATTCAATCTGTGAGCTTATGAGGAGGGTTCGGAAGGCCTGGAGTCATGACATTTGGAACATAGGTAGAGGTGACTGTCGTCTGTAGTCCTATGTGGGTCAGAAACACATAACTTATAGGGAAGTGTTACCATGGCGAAGGCCGACTCCTCGCCATGGGACATCAGAAAATTGTCACTTGAACAAACTTCATCCGAATTTCACCTAATTTTCTACAATGGATATTAGTCTTGCCCTGAACGGGTCTATGTAAAAATAATTTACAAAAGTTATAGTGCCACCTTGTGGTGAGAACAACAGGCACTTGTAAATTGGACAAACTTTGTACCATTTTCACCAAATTTTCCACGCTTGATATTAGTCACACTGCAAACATGTGTATCTAAAAATAAATAACAAAAGTTATAGCACCCCGAGTGGTTAAGGAAAAATTGCTTAAAACTCTTTTATTTATTACTCACGTGCCACTGACCAGAATGATGTGAAATTTTCTGAGGGTTATCGGACCTCCTGTGTGATCATAACTGCATATCAGTTTTAACATGGCATCACTGCTGTTCCCATGGACATGCCCTCCTTGCTATTCAATCCTTGATCTTGTTTGGAGGGTTAGGAACGACCTGGAGTCATGAAATCTTGAACATAAGTTGAGGTGACTGTCATATATGGGTGGACAACACATAACTGACAGGGAAATGATGCCATGCCGACATGGCGAAGGTTGACTCTTCACCATGAAACATCGGAGTTGTATCTTGGGCAAACTTTTTCACCACATTTTTGACAATGGATAATAGTCCCACCCTGAATGCTCCAACATAAAAAAAAAAAAAAAAAAGTTAGAGAGCCGCCTAGTGGTTACAACATCGGGCCCTTGTAAATTGGACAAACTTTCTATGATTTTCACCAAATTTTCTATGAGAAATATTCGTCCTGCCCCGAACGCGTCTATATACAAATAATAGACAAAAGTTATAGTGCCCCCTAATGATTAAAGGAAGAATTGCTGACAACTGTTGTCTTTAATAAGCACAGTTGTCATGGAAACCCACTTCTTGCCTTTCAATAACGGACACTTGTACATTGGACAAACTTTCTACGATTTGCACCAAATTTTTTACGATCGATATTAGTCCCGAACCAAACATGTCTATATAAAAATAATAAAAGTTTTAGCGCCCCTATTGATTAAAGGAAGAATTGTTGAAAACTGTTTTCTTTCTTTTTCTCTCACCAGCAGAAAAAAAAACGACATGACGGAATGACTAGGGCTTATTGACAGTACATGTACATAGTACAGAACTGTTTCCATGGCGACCAGCATGCTTCAATGGCTTCCTCGCCATGCAAAACATGACAGTTACAGCTCAGACAATCCTCGTCTGATTTGGACCAAACTTTGCACAAATAATACTGATCCCAATCTGAACACGTCTGTATATCAATATTCACAAAACTGTCACACCATCACCTACTGCTGACATGAGGTACTGCACAAAATTGTATCAAATTTTGCGCAAAGACCAGTAGTCACAATGACATGACATTTTCAGTGTTTTCTCAGAGTGCATTGGACTGCCCTCAGTAGAAGTCACTTTTGTCCTGCGACAAGCACAGTTGCCATGGAATCCCATTCCTTGCCATTCAAGACGTTTTATACTTTGGAGGCTTGAGGAAGTCCAAGGATTGCCAAATGTGGAACATAAGTCAAGGTGAATCTCTTCTTTAATTCTGTATCGGTCTGCAACATGTACTTAAAATGTTAAGTGTTACAATGGCCACATGTCCAAGTTAACCTTATCACAATACGTTGGACAGTTGTAACTTGGACAAACTGTGTCGGATTTTCACCATAATTGCCATGATGGACATTAGTCCCACTCTGCACGCACCTACATAAGAATTCATTCATTCATTCATTCATTCATCTTCTTCCGCTTGATCCCAGCCCCCGACCAACAGTGATCTGTGTGGAGTTTGCATGTTCTCCCCGTGTTGCGTGGGTTTACTCCGGGATTTCTCCGGTTTCCTCCCACATGCCAAAAACATGCATGTTAGGTTAATTGGCTGTTCTAAATTGTCCCTAGATATCTGTTTCCTATAGGCCCTTAGAATAGAGGGTTAGTATTAATGAAAGCGCTTTGAGTGGTCTTTGTGACTAGAAAAGCGCTATATAAGTGCGGGTTAGTTAGTTAGTTAGTTAGTTAGTTAATCCTTTTCAGGTCGTTGGGGGGGGGGGGGGGGGCTGAAGCCTATCCCAGCATCTTTGGGCGAGAGGCAGGGTACACCCTGGACAGATTGCCAGTCCATCGCAGGGCCAACACAGACAGACAGACAACCATTCACTCTCACAGTCATACCTAAGGACAATTTAGAATCCCCAGTTTGATGCCAATTAACCTAACTTGCATGTTTTTGGCATGTGAGAGGAAACCGGAGAAATCCTGGAGTAAACCCACGCAGACACGGGGAGAACATGCAAACTCCGCACAGATCACTGTTGGTCGGGGGCTGGGATCGAACCCAGGATCCCCCGGCCAAGGGTGAGTTACTGTGCTGCCGCAGTGCTAACCACTCCGCCACCACGCAATAATTGTTTCTCCCACCTCTCTTACAGACTGCACTTGGCCTTCTTGTTTGGACCCAGGAACTGCCAATCCAGTCCATGTGCTGTTTGATTCTTTTTATAGATCAAGTTTCTTGGGGAATTCGACAAAAGTTATAGCGCCACTTACTGCTCAAAGGAAGTTCTTGCCAAAT
This sequence comes from Pholidichthys leucotaenia, assembly GCA_020510985.1. Lineage (NCBI taxonomy): Eukaryota > Metazoa > Chordata > Actinopteri > Cichliformes > Pholidichthyidae > Pholidichthys > Pholidichthys leucotaenia. The sequence goes on from CM035838.1 coordinate 321,477,892, forward strand.
AGTTTACTTTATTATTCACGCAGCCCTTGAAGCGATGATGGGAAATTTTCCGAGCCATCAAGATACGATGGGTGCTGGGTTGCACGGGTGCGTGGGTGGGGGGGGGGCTGCTTATTAGAATTTTTATTTTTCTTCTCCATCGAAGATCTAATTTTTGGGGTAGTCAGTGTGCAAGAAAACTTATCATTTTTTGCAGGGACCTCAAGACTGGCAAAAAATTTTATATTTTGGAGGAAATATGAATGACCCCACAAAAATGGCTCTACAGCGCCACCTAACATGTAAAGTCAATGGGGAGTGGCAAACGCTTACTTTCATGTAGAAAGATCAAAATAGTATGAGATGTTTATCATGTAAACAAATGCAAAAAACACCGAACAATTACAGCTATGAATATTCATGAGTAGCAATAGCACCCTCTCTTGGAGACATGAAGGTTACAACAAAGTTTTTCTTCAAAATCGCTGAAATAAATAGTCTAATTTGTACCATTTAATGGTGACAATCATCTATACTAGTGTGCCATCAAAAGCTGTTGAAAACTTTTCCAATTGCCCGACGGTTCAGCGGAAGGAGCGTGGCCAAGTTTGCAGTATCGACATCACCCTTCCATTGGCTTTTACTCTGGCATCCATTGACTTATTTCAACCAAATTTTGTGTAGTGAATAGGTAGCCAACACTGATAATTTCTATAATAAAGAATGACACATAGTGACAGCGCCCCTACCGCCAATGGACAGGAAGTCGCCATCACTCACATGCCATACTCATGTGCCGCTTGCCAGAATGACATGCAATTTTCTGAGGTTTATCAGACCACCTGCTTGATCATAACTGTACATCACCTTTAGCATGGCGTCACTGCTGTTACCATGAACATGCCCTCCTCGCAATTCAATCCGTGATCTTGTTGGAATGGCTGGGAACGACCTGGAGTCATGAAATCTTGACCATAGGTTGAGGGGACTGTCAAATGTAGTCCTATATGGGTGGGCAACACATAACTGACAGGGAAGCGGTTGCCCGGAGGGCGTGAGCCGGCTTACAGCTGCTTGCAGCTTTAATTTATTTTTTCTTCTTCTCCATCCAAGATCTCACTTTTGGGGTAGTGAATGTGCATGAAAACTCACCATTTTTTGCAGGGACCTCAAGACTGGCGAAAAATTGAATATTTTGGAGGAAATCTGAATGACCCCACAAAAATAGCTCCACAGCACCACCTAACATGTGAAGTCAATGGGGAGTGGCACACGCTTACTTTCACGTAGAAAGATGAAAATTGGGTGACATGTTTTATCATGTCAAGACATGCAAAAAACTCCATTGAAGTGATGGTCTACACCCAACAGGAAGTCAGCCATTTTGGCACAAAGTGGCAGTGACCTGATTTCCACCTCGCGCTTCTGACTCGTATTTGATCAAAATTGTCCTAGGATTTTTGTCCAATTGAGCTCATTTGTGGTGACAATCATCTATAACTATGTGCCATTAAAAGTTATTGAAAACTTTTCTAAAAGCTCGATGGTTTGGCCGTAGGGGCGTGGCAAATTTTGATGTCTCACCATGATCATTCTGTGACCATTCTGATGGCAATAACTCTGTTATGGATTATTAGATTTCAACCAAATTCAATATTATGGATATCGGTCCAATTCCAAACAGTTCTATAGAGCAATATTCACAGACATCCACAGTGCCACCTAGTGGTTAAAGGAAGAATTGCTGAAAACTGTTTTATTTATTACTCACGCACCACTTGCCAGAATGACGTGAAATTTTCTGAGATTAATCAGACCACAGGGAAGACCATAACTGCACATCAACTTTAGCATGATGTCACACGTGTTACCATGGACACGTCCTCCTCGCCATTCAATCCGTGATCTTGTGGGGAGGGTTGGGAAGGTCCTGGAGTCATGAAATTTGGAGCATATGTAGAGGTGACTGTCATCTGTAGTTCTATATGGGTCAGCAACACAAAACTGATAGGGAAGTGTTACCATGGCGACATGGCGAAGGTTGACTCCTCACCATGGAACATCGAAAAGTTGAAACTTGGACAAACTTCATGAGTAGCAATAGCGCCCTCTCTTGGAGACATGAAGGCTACACCAAAGGTTTTCTTCAATATCTCTGAAATAAATAGTCTGATTGGTACTATTTATGGTGACAATCATTTATACCCATGTGCCATCAAAAGCTGTTGAAAACTTTTCCAAATTCCCAAAGTTTTGGTGGAAGGAGCGTGGCCAAGTTTGCAGTATCGCCATCACCCTTCCAATGGCTTTTACTCTAGCATACATTGATTGATTTCAACCAAATTTTGTGTGGCGAATAGGTAGCCAATACTGATAATTTCTATAATAAAGAATGACACAGAGTGACAGCGCCCCCTACCACCAATGGACAGGAAGTTGACAAAATTCACATGCCATAACTCACATGCCATACTCATGCGTCACTTTCCAGAATGACCTGCAATTTTCTGAGGTTTATCAGACCGCCTGGTTGATCATAGCTGCACATCATCTTTAGCATGGCATCACCGCTATTACCATGAACACGCTCTCCTCGCCATTTAATCCATTTTTTCTTGTTGGGATGGTTGGGAACAACTTGGATTCATGAAATCTGGAACATAGGTTGAGGTGACTGGCATATGTAGTCCTATATGGGTGGGCAACACATAACTGACAGGGAAGTGTTGCCATGGCAACATGGCGAAGGTTGACTCCTCACCAAAGTTGTAACTTGGACAAACTTTGTCTGATTTTCACCAAATTTTCTACGATGGATATTAGTCCCACCCCACACACTCCTACATAAAAATGATTGACAAAAGTTATAGAGCTACCTACTGCTCACAGGAAGTACTGTGCCAAACGGTTTACTTTATTATTCATGCAGGGCTTGCCGTGACGACAGGAAATTTTCTGGGCCAGCTAGGTAAGACGGGCGCCGCTGTCTGTGGATGCGCAGGGGCGAGGGCCTGCTTACAGCTGCTTGCAGCTTTAATTATGATTATCATTTTGATTGTCTTGGTCTTGTCTCCCTTTATCCTCTCTTCATGTCTCTGTGCATTTTCTGTCAGTGATTGTATGTTTTGCCCCGTCCGTCCTGTTTTCCCATATTTGTCATTGCTGTTATCCCCATGTAGCAGTTGTTAATCTTGATTATTGTCTTCACCTGTTTGGCATTGATTGATCACCCGTTGCCTTATTTAAACCCGTGTCTGCCTTTATTCTGTCTGGTGTCCTTAATGTCATTTTGCGTGATTACACACTTCATGTCTTGTATTTATTAATAAAGTATAATTTATATTTTATTAATCAAACCACTGACTCATCTCATTAATCTCTCCATTAGGTCCTGTACATTTCCATCTGGCTGGAAAAAAGCTGTCGTCACACCAGTTTTTAAATCGGGTAGTAAAGACGATATATGTAATTACCACCCAATCTCTATTTTACCAGTCCTGTCTAAGGTTCTTGAAAAAGTTGTAGCTACACAGCTGATAGACTATCTACAAGACGGTCAACTTCTTCATTTTCTTTCTTTTCTTTCTTTATTTTATTTAATATGGCCATAACAAATTACATTAGTACAATCACAAGGAGAGACCAGATGTTTTGCATAGGTGTATATAGCACAAGTGCTAATTCTCAACACCAGTCCATAGGTGGCTTATATAGGTCATAAATTAGGCTGTACAAACAACATTTACAAGTTAATTAAAATTACAAAAACATTACAAATTATAAATAGAGCAAGAGATCCATGATCACAACAAACACAGTTCAGACTAGACATGCACACATTGCTGGTGGGATTTTAGCCAATCTTTAGCGCCTCTGTTGAAGAGGTTGGCATTTGTCTCCAATTTTAAGTGAGTTGGCAGAGTGTTCCATAAGTTTGCCCCTTTTATGGAGAAAGCAGACTGACCAAATGAAGTTCTAGACATGGTGACAATGCAGTCACCGTTGGAAGCTCGTGTGCATGCTCTGCTAGAGCTCGAGCGTCTAGCCACCAAACCAGAGAAAGGAGGTGAAACAAGATTGTATAGACATTTAAAAACCAGTCTGATATTACAGAAGATAATAAAATTTTCAAAAGTAAGAAGATCGTGCTTGGCTAAAATACCACAGTGATGCCACCGCATTGGTTTGCGGTCCAAGATTTTTATATCCTGTTTATATATTGCAGTTATGGGTTTTAGTGTAATTTGAGATGTTTGTGACCAAGATGTGATACAGTATGACAGATGTGAAAGAATCATCTTGTGCATATATGTATGAGCAGTTCTGAATGACAAATCCCTTCTAATGAGACGGAAGCAATTTAAATTGGGTTTGACCTTCTTACTGTCACCATGGGGTGAGACGCCGGCTCGGCGCTCAGCCCATGCTCCTTTTATCCCTGCCTCTCATTGGGCAGTGCCTCAGCTGGTTCCCAGCTGTCAGTGTCACGGGACGGCTGGGGCCAATTAATCCTCATCAGCTGGGGCGCTGTTAATGAGTATAAAGAGGAGCAGCTTCGATCATTCGGGGCTGCGACATAAGCACTGCTAGGCTGAAGCCCCTTCGTCTGGTGTCAGCCTTAACTCCCCTTGCAGCATTCCGGTGTTTGTATCCCGCTGTGAGTATGCACGTCTTGTTACCCCCATGTCCGGTACGAGCTACCTACCCCTGCGCTGTGCAGCCTGAGAATGTACGTCTGTATGAGTGTCTGTGCTCTCCTCATCCCTTATCCCTTACCCAGAATAAAACATCTCGACTCACTGGCTTGCCCCTGGCTCTGATTGCCCGGCTCCCTAGAGCCGGATATGACACTTACAAATGTAATGCACCTGCTTGTCGAATCGCAGGTTCCTGTCTAGAATGATCCCTAAATACTTGACCTCATTAACTTCAGTAAGCACCTCATTTCCAATTTTAACATCAATAACATCATTCATGGGCCTGTTTCTAATAGAGATACACATAGCAACAGTTTTTTTTTTGACATTCAAGGTTAAATGCGACAACACAAGCCATTTAGAGATGTTCTGTAAAACCTGGGTCAGGTGCTCAGCTGCCATGCTAGCCGTTTTGGCAGACAGATAGATTACGGTGTCATCAGCATACATCTGGCAGTTGGCACCTGAGCAACTATCGGGTAAGTCGTTGATGTATATTGTGAACAACAATGGCCCTAGTATAGCTCCTTATGGTACTCCCATGTTATTTGTGAGCAGCCCAGATTTCTCTCCATTGACCTTGACACATTGTTCTCTTCCCTCCAGGTATGACCTAAACCACTGTATTGCCTCAGTTGAAATCTTGAGGTCTTTTAACTTCGACAATAGGATAGTGTGGTTTACCGTGTCAAAGACCTTTTTTAGATCCAGAAACATGGTCCCCACAACATGCCCCTTAACCAATAAAGCCTTGACCTTCTCAATAAAATAACAGTTAGCTGTTTCTGTGGAATACTTAGGTCTAAACCCAAATTGCTGCGAATAAAGTAATTGGTTGGACTCTAAATGTTCTATCAATTGATCAGCAACAATCTTCTCCAAAATTTTTGAGTTTACGGGCAATATGGCAATCGGCTTGTAGTTGCTTGCTAAGTCCTTGTCTCCTGACTTATAGACCGGGGTAATTACTGCTGTCTTCCAATTCTCTGAAAAGGTATTTGTCCTTATTGACAAGTTAACTAAATGAGTAATAGGCTCCAACAGACTATTCTGGTGTTTCTTAATTAAGACAGCATGTTAAGTTATCAACATCCTTTGCCATAGAGTTATTCATTTTCCCAATAATCTCTTTAACTGCATCACTGGATACCTCTTTAATGCGAAAACACCAATTTGGTTTTAGACCAGGATACTCAACAGAAACAGCAAACTGATGCCTTATTGAAAATGTCAAACAGTCCTTGGACAGGGGTAATGTGGTGGGAGCTGTTTTTCTGGATCTTAAAAAGGCTTTCGACACTGTAAACCACAGCTTGCTTTTATCCAAAACTTTTCTCCCAATACAATAAAATGGTTTGCATCTTATCTTCAGAACAGAGAACAGTGTGTAAAAGTTCACCAGGATAAATCCTTCTTTTTAAATAATTGTATGGGTATCCCACAAGGGTCCATTCTTGGTCCTTTATTTTTCTGCATTTTTATTAATGACCTGCCATTACACTGCTCAGCTGCAACATGTCAACTTTATACAGATGATGCAGTTATTTACATAGCTGCTAAGACTCCAGCTCAGGGTGCAGATGTCCTGTCTTCAAGCATGGTTGATGTCCAAGAGTGGCTCATCCAGAACCATCTACTGCTGAACCTTCAGAAAACAGTTTCAATGTGCTTTTCAATCAAAAAATGTAACTTGCAACATTTTAAAGTTAATATACATGATCAAGATATCAGATCAGTTACAGAATTCAAATACCTTGGCATTGTACTAGATCCTCAACTCAAATTTAATCTTCACATAAAGAAGATTTCTAAAACAGTAAAAAAAAAAAATTGAATTGCTTTAAATTAATTAGACATTACATACCACACCAAGCAGCCGTACTGTATATGCATACTATGGTTTTTTCGCATGTATCATACTGTCTGACAGTTTGGGCTCAAGCAGCTCCTTCTACAATAAAACATATAGGTTCATTATATAATCAAACTCTAAAAATTTTGGATAAAAAGCCCATTAGGTGGCATCATTGTTATATTCTAAAAAAATATATAATCTACTGAGTTTTGAGAGTTTGACCTCTGTTTTCTGAAATTAATTTTCAAATGTTTCCATAAATCAGCACCAGAGCCACTTGTTGGATTCATCCAAAGACAGGACAGCAGCAGAGCCACCAGGAATTCTGTTAACAATAACCGTAAAATATCCCACCGCAGAACCACATTTGGACAAACAGCTTTCTCTATAAAGGGCAGTCATATCTGGAACACAATGCCAAATGAAATCAAAATAGTAACGGATTTTCAAACATTTACTACAAAGGTTAAAAACTGGCTGAAAAGTAAACAAGAATGTACCCGTGTATGAAATGATTGTCTGCAGGGTGTGAGTGAAGAAGGGAAGGCAAATGTGTAACAGGCTTTTTACTGTAACAGGCAAATGTGAATCAGGTTTTTATATTGTGTATTTATAATTTTGTTTGCATTGATGTATGTGGATATTGTTTATACTGTTTTCATTTTGTTTTTTCTTCATCTTTTTCTCTTTTTATCTGTTTCTTTTCTCTAAAGCCCATCCAGGGACAAGAGTTGCAAATTAGCTTAATGCTATACACTGTGCAACACATCAGATTTTCTCTTTTGTCTATGTTTATTGCACTGTCCCTGACAAATAAACAAATAAATAAATAAATATTTTGTTCCTGTCTTGCCTCGCCTGGATTCCTATCAAGTTTAAGATTATTTTGATTTTGTCAAGTCTTGTCTTTGAGCCCTTGAGCTGTGTCAGGGTTTGACCAGCTCAAAATTAAACTTTAAAATTTTGAGTCCAGCGTTTGGGCCCTGAATTCTGCCCTGGTGGGGCACTCAGCGTTAACAGAACACCAGCAGTATGGACCCAGGGGATGCAAAGTTTTTCTTAATGGGCCTTGATGAGGAGGAAGTTTGGGCTGATTCTCTCATCGAGGACGCCCACACCTCCTCCACGCCGGAAAAAGCCCTCATGTTCCTCGAAGGTGCCAAGCAGATGATTGAGACTATTCCATCCCTGCAAAGCAACCCCCAGCTCACCGGACTCCTGCACTCCGTGACCAACTTGCAGTGGATGATCCAGGGGCTGGTGAAGCTGTCGCCGGCGGTGGGAGAGGAGCAGTTGGAGGGGAGATCGACATGAGCCAAAGGACGTGGCTCATGCCATCGCAAACAGTGGTTTGGCTTCTCAGGCGCTTCAGGCTTCCATGTTCTCCTCCCTCAACTCAGCAACACACCAACATGCAACGGCACCTCGTTGGACGACTCATGTCATCTCCTGAGAGGGATCGCCTGACTCTTCAGCGGCAGCAGAACAGGAACAATGGCAAGTACCCTCTTATTTTTTACCATCTACTTATGAAAGGGGTTGCCTTGTTCCCGGGGAGGGGGCTCAACTGCAGCCACCTACCATTACTGCTGAGCTCTCTCCACTGCCCTCTGCTGTCACTGTTTTCATCTACCCACCTTCACCAGCCTCTCCTCTTCCCCGAGCTCCACACCTGATGACATCACCCGCCACCAGGAGCTGCAGGACCTCATCCAGGATATTGGAAATTGCTATACCCTCTGCATACACCTGACTGGTTGGGAGAACATGGTGTGGAGGGATGCAGCATGGAGGCGGGCTCATCGGTTGGTAGAAGCGAAGCCCCACCTGAGGGAGGATGTCCCTGCCTTCCTAAATGGGTTCCTGCTGTCTGAGGAGTACTCCTTCACGCCTGAGGAGGTGCAGCCATCGTGTGCTTCAGAGGCCAGAGAGCCTCCGTTGTGTGTTTCAGAGGCAGGTGAGCCTCTATTTGCTGTTCCTGAGGCTGGTGCACCCACGTTGCCTGTTCCTGAGTTTGGCACACCTCAGTCAACAGCTCCAGAGAACAGTGCGCTCCAACCATCAGCACCTGAGGGTAGTGCGCACAAACCATCAGTGCCTGAAGTCTACACACCCCAAACATCATTTACTCCAGTGGTCAAAGCCACCGCTCCTGCAGCTCATCATGAGGTCGTCACTCCAGCAGCAGGAGACCAGGAACTAAAGCAAGTACCTTTTCCATTATTTTCTACAACCATTTTAGAAAAGACTTGCCTTACTCCTGGTGGGGGGACCCAAGTGCAGAGTCCACCAGCTCTTGGGCCCTCCTCACCAGTCTTGGCTGCTAATGACTGTGGTGTCACTTCATTGACCGCCTGTTCTCCTCCCTCATCCGAGGTGGTCATGTCAAGGATGGAGCCACAGGAGGACCATGCTCCAACTGTCAAGCCAGAGGTCGGTGGACCTCCAACTGTCAGGCCAGAGGTTGGTGGACCACCAGCTGTCAGGCCAGAGGTTGGTGGACCTCCATCTGTCAGGCCAGAGGTCAGTGGACCTCCAACTGTCAGGCCAGAGGTCGGTGGACCTCCAACTGTCAAGCCAAGGGTCGGTGGACCTCCACTTGATGAGCCAGAGGTTGGTGGACCTCCAACTGTCAAGTCAGAGGTCAGTGGACCGCCACCTGACAAGCCAGGGGTCAGTGGATCTCCTCCCAATGTTTCAGAGGCCGGGGGGTATCTACCTGCCGTTCCCAAGACCAGGGGGCCCTTACCTGCTGTTTTCAAGATCAGGGTGCCGCCGTTGCCTGCCTCTAAACCAAAAGCCCCGGTATTATTGCTTCCAGAACTGGACGCTCCAGCATTATTGTCTCCTGGACTAAAAGCCCCATTATTTTTGTTTCCAACCCCTTTGTTGCTGTGCCCTGAGCTTTGCATCCCTGATCTTCCTTGCCTTGCAGTCTGGTGGTCTAAGGACTTTGGTAGGCTGCCAGACCCTCCATGTACTCTGGTCTGGGGTCCCGTGGACTTGGGTAGGCCCCCTGACCAGTCTTATTCTCTGGTTCAGTGGCCCTGGGACTACAGAAGACCACCTAAACTGCCTTGGCCTTTGGTCCGGTGGCCGTGGGACTTCGGTAGGCCAACCGACCCACCTTGTTTTTGGTTTGGGGCCTGGGACTTTGATTTTGCCCCACGAACTGTGTTTTTTGTTTCGGATTTTGTGGGGGCGGGGGGAAGGCCCACCTGGCCTTGTACCCCCACTGCCCACCCTGGGAGGGTGATTTTTCTGTTTTTGGTGTTGTTTTGAAGTGTCTGAAATCCAGGAGTGTCTGCGGGGGTGGGGGGGGGCTATGTTAGAATCTGTACATGGGCAGAGGACTATGCTCATGCTTGCCACTCTTGTTATTTTCTGTATTTATCATTATCATTGTTTTCCTGGGTTGTCATTATTATTATTACGGGCCATTAGGTGGATTATGGCTATCATGGGTTTTGGTGGGATTATCCTTTGTTCATTTCATTAGGTCTCATGTCTTTTCCCTGCCCGACTCTCAGTTAATTATTATTATTATCATTTTGATTGTCTTGCTCTTGTCTCCCTTTATCCTCTCTTCATGTCTCTGTGCATTTCCTGTCAGTGATTGTATGTGTTGCCCCGCCCATTCTGTTTTCCCATATCTGTCATCGCTGTTCTCCCCATGTGTCAGTTGTTAATCTTGATTAGCGTCTTCACCAGTTCAGTACTGATTGATCATCCTTTGCCTTATTTAAACCTGTGTCTGCCTTTATTCTGTCTGGTGTCCTTGAATGTCATTTTGTGTGATGACACGTTTCGTGTCTTGTATTTTGTTCCTGTCTTGCCTTGGCTGGATTCCTATCAAGTTTAATTTTATTTGGATTTTGTCAAGTCTTGCTTCTGAGCCCTTGAGCTGTGTTGGGGTTTGATCAGCTCAAAATTAAACTTTAAAACTTTGAGTCCAGCGTTTGGGCCCTGAATTCTGCCCCAGAGGGGCACTCAGCATTCACAAGATTAGCATTGTCCATTCCATACTTCTGAAGAATGGGCTCAATGTAATGCTTCTGACTAAGCAAGATACAGTTCTTTTCTTTGTCTTGGGTAACAGAAATGCCCAGGATATAAGACATCTCACCCATGACTTTCATCTTCCAGTGCTTCTTGAGAGCCAGTTTTAATTTGTACATGCTTTCTGTGGACTCTGATCAAAATTAGATCATCACAATAAACAGCTACAGTGGTGTGAAAAAGTGTTTGCCCCCTTCCTGATTTCTCATTTTTTTGTATGTTTGTCACACTTAAATGTTTCAGATCTTCAAACAAATTTAAATATTTGAAAAAGATAACACAAGTAAACACAAAATGCAGTTTTAAATGAAGGTGTTTATTATGAGGAAAAGTGACCCCCCCCCCCATGTTAAAACATAAATTGACTGTGGTTTATCACATCTTTGGAAAGCTGAGTTCAATTTCTCTAGCCACACCCAGGCCTGATTACTGCCACACCTGTTCTCAATCAAGAAATGACTTAAATAGGACCTACCTGATAAAGTGATGTAAACCAAAAGAGCCGCAAAAGCTTGACATCATGCTGTGATTCAGAGAAATTCAGGAACAAATGAGAAAGAAAGTAATTGAGACCTACCAGTCTGGAAAAGGTTATAAAGCCATTTTTAAAGCTTTGGGACTCCAGCGAACCACAGTGAGAGCCATTATCCACAAATGGCAAAAACACGGAATTGTGGTGAACCTTCCCAGGAGTAGCCAGCCGACCAAAATTACCCCAACAGCGCAGCAACGACTCATCCAAAAGGTCACAAAAGACCCCACAGCAACATCCAAAGAACTGCAGGCCTCACTCCAGACTCAACCATAAGAAAGAGACTGGGCAAAAATGGCCTGCGTGGCAGAGTTCCAAGATGAAAACCACTGCTGAGCAAAAAGAACATAAAGGCTCGTCTTAGTTTTGCCAGAAAGCATCTTGATGATCCCCAAGACTTTTGGGAAAATTCTCTGTGGACTAACAAGACAAAAGTTGAACTTTTTGGAAGGTGTGTGTCCCATTACATCTGGCGTAAAAGTAACATAGCATTTCAGAAAAGGAACATCATACCAACAGTAAAATATGGTGGTGGTAATGTGATGGTCTGGGGCTGTTTTGCTGCTTCAGGACCTGGAAGACTTGCTGTGGTAAATGGAACTAAGAATTCTGCTGTCTACCAGAAAATCCTGAAGAAGAATGTCCAGCCATCTGTTTGTGACCTCAAGCTGAAGCGCACTTCGGTTCTGCAGCAAGACAATGATCCAAAACACACCAGCAATTCCCCCTCTGAGTGGCTTCAGAAAAACAAAATGAAGACTTTGGAGTGGCCTAGTCAAAGTCCTGACCTGAATCCAATTAAGATGCTGTGGCATGACCTTAAAGAGGCGGTTCATGCTCAAAAACCCTCCAATGTGGCCGAATTACAACAATTCTGCAAAGATGAGTGGGCCAAAAATTTTTCACAGCGCTGTAAAAGACTCATTGCCATTTATCGCAAACGCTTGATTGCAGTTGTTGCTGCTAAGGGTGACCCAACCAGTTATTAGGTTTAGGGGGCAATCACTTTTTCACACCGGGCCATGTAGGTTTGGATTTTTTTTACCCTTAATAATAAACACCTTCATTTAAAAACTGCATTTTGTGTTCACTTGTGTTATCTTTGTCTAATATTTAAATTTGTTTGATGATCTGAAACATTTAAGTGTGACAAACATACAAAAAAATGAGAAATCAAGAAGGGGCAAACACTTTTTCACACCACTGTATGATCTCTAGCTCTTATTGAGATCTGACAAACACACACAGATCTGATGTACTCTGTGTAAAACCAATGTCTTTCATGAACTCTGAACGCTTTGATCCAGCAGTGAGGCTGCTTCAGTCCATATATTGACTTCTTCAGCTTGCACACAAGATGTTCCTGTCCTGGTTTGATGTAACCCTCTGGTTGCTGCATGTAGATTTCCTCCTCCAGGTGTCCATTTAGAAATGTAGTTCCAACATCCAGTTGGTGCACATGCAGGTCATTCTGGACAGCGAAAGACAGCAGTGTACGAATTGCGCTGAATCGTACCACGGGTGAAAAAGTTTCATTATAGTCAGCACCATATTTTTGTGAGAAGCCTTTAGCAATGAGCTTGCATTTGTATCTCTCCATGTGTCCATCACTGTGATGCTTGACTTTGAACCTATAGCTTTTCAGTCTTTGGGTAAATCCACCAAGTCCCATGTGTCATTTTCCAGTAGTGACTCATATTCCAAGTCAGCTGCTTCCTGCCATTGCTTTGCATTGGGACTCATCATTGCTTCTTCCAGGGTATTTGGTTCAGCTACACGACACACATTGGCAAAGTGATCCACAGTTGCAGTTTCAGCAAACTCTTCATATCCGTCTCTCTTTGGAGGCTTTCTGGTTCTGCTACCTTTTCTCACAGCTTCTTTATCAGTTGCCTAATTTGTTGGCATTTCATTTTCATTTGTTTTTATGGTTACTTCATTTTCTGAACAGGAAACTTTCACTTTCTCTTTCCAACCAAAGTCTGACTCATTGAAGACGACATCCCGACAAATGAGAATTCTCCCTTTTAATTCGTCCAACAGATCGTAGCCCTTGGCATTGTCTGCATATCCCAAGAAACGGAGCTTCTCAGACTTCTTGTCTAGTTTTCTTCTCTCTGTGTCTGGGACGTATGCATAAGCAACACAGCCAAATGCTCTCATGTGACTCAAGTCAGGTTTTTTGCCTTGCCATCTTTGATAGGGTGTCACCTTTTTTAGAATAGACGTGGGTAGCCTGTTCTGTATGTAAGCTGCGGTTCCTATAGCCTCTGCCCAGTACTTATTTGGTAGCTTAGCATGAGACAACATACTTCTTGCGGCTTCAACTAGTGTTGAAGATGCAAGAAGTATGTTTTTTCTTTCTGCAACACCATTTTGCTGAGGTGAGTGAGGTACAGTCATCTCATGGTGGATACCTTGAGCCTCCAAGTATTCTTGAAATTCTTTGGATGTGTATTCCCCACCATTATCTGTTCCTAGCCTTGTGATTCTTTACCCACACTCATTTAAGAATATCTTCTCAAATTCTTTGAATTTACTTAGAACCTCACTTTTTTGTTTGATGACATATACTTCACAGCATCTGGAGTTGTCATCAGTGAAAGTCACAAAATACTTTGCTCCACCTATAAATTCAATCTGCATGGGGCCACTATGAACAAGCTGCAACCTGGGTTTGGAGTGAATTTCTCCCACTGGTTTGTATAGCTTTCGAGACAGTTTGCCCTCCACACATGCTTCACAGAAGTGATCTTCATTTTCTGCAGTAACACTAGCCACGGTTACATGGGCAACATTTCTTCAATCTGATTACAATTCAGATCAGAACTTTACTGTTTACATGGATCCTGAAAAAGCTGATCCGATTAGGACGTGCGTTTCCATGTGTCACACGTTTGAATGGAATAAATCATTTTGACATGCACAAAAATAGTCGAAGAAGAAGCAACTTCTGGTGTTAGCAAGCCCCGCTTCGTATCTTTCTCTTTTTGAAATGGACCTGTATTGTGTTATTCAGACTGTACTTTTGTTTCTGCTGGTCTCCATAATGAAGCTACAAGTACATACTTCTGCATATGATGAACAGAGGGAGACAGCAGGATGATACAAACCAGTTTTGTTTTACTCCTGCTATGTCTTCCGCTAGCTGCTGTAAAGGTGGAAATACGTCACGTCGACATGTGGCTGAAGTACAGACATGCGCAGTAAACATGTTTTCTGCCCAGCCTTCGGAATAAGTGTTTTCGTGCACACCATTCAGATTAACAATCGACATAACCCACCCGTCTCAATCGGAATGAAATTTTGATCCGAATGAGCATGATCGGGTCAGAATATTCAGATTGGCCTGTTAACATGAAGCATTTTTATTCTGATCAGGCTTTTAATCCGGTTACTTGCGTCCATGTAAACATGGTCTCCATTCACCAAACTTTTGAGTTTCTTCAGCTTGATGGTGTGGCCTAGACAATGATGCCACAAACTGGCTGCAACTGATGCACTTGATGCTCTGTGACTTACATGTAGACTTCCTTCAATGTCCAGCTGATATAACCCATCAGATCTTTGTGTTCCCATTCCTTGTAAAGCTCCATCTCTTCCATGGAAATAGCAGTGAAATGTTTTGAACAGCACTGTATTTCCTCTTCTAGCAGCAGCTCCCACTGAGAAGAGGTTTTAGGATAATTTGGGAACATACAGCACATCATACATTGTAACATTTTTTAGATCACTAACTTTGAATGTCATTCTTAAGTTTTATGCTTCCACATCCTAGAGCTTCAACCACTCTTCCCATCATTGGGTTTCATAGTCTGTGGCTCTGCAAAATGCTGATAATCTTGCAGACTTTCCTTTTGCCATGTCATGTGATTTGATGCTCCATAATCAATTAGCTACTCTCTCTGTTGATGCAGCTCACTGTGACTTAAGCCTTCAACAACAAAGGCACCCTCATATGAGTATTCAACATTCTCATGCATCATGCTTTTGGCCTTATGAGTTTTGTTTTTCCTTTTTTAACTTGGACAGTCAAGCTTTATATGTCCTTCTTTTCCACATTTGTAACATCTCCATGTGTTGTATTAGTCACCTCCCTCTGCTTTAAGATTTCCCTGCATATTGCCATGAACTAAAATTGACATGGCTGATGCATCTCTGGATACAGCACCACCACTTCCATTATAATCAGCATGCACTCTTTTTTGCTCTTCACTTATTACTGTTTGCTGAACAAACTACCATGTCAGACTGTCCATTTTTATTTCTTTTGCAGTGACAACTGTAGCATAGCTCAGTGGCAAACTACTCAGCCGTGTTACAATCTGGTCCTCTTCTTCAATCACAGTGTGGCGTAACATTATGTAGCTCACATATTCCTTGGCAGAGACCCAGACATGAGAGAACTTTGAGCTCGCAGTGTGTATTGACATCACGCCTCAAACAGACATGGAGTCTGGACCCCCTGCGGACTAGGGAAGAAGTGAGAAGATCTGGGGAGTGGACCTGAAGGGACTGTCTGACCTCCTGGGTCAGACAGAGAAGCCGAGAGGACAATGGGAGGATTAAATGTGAATGTGATTCTGTGTTTGATGTGAATGTGATTCATGTTTGATGTGAAAGTATAAAGATATGTGGTTTACCTCAGCTCGCCCTCTTTATTCCCTGACTGAGAGAGGAGCTGTAGGACGTGAGATGAAATAAACCAATACTGAGAAATCATTCAGTCTCTTCATTTCATGGTTCCTACAACAGAACTGATTGCTCTTAGATGATCAGTTAGTTCCTTCATTTGTTTCAAATGTTCAGTTAGCCTTTCTTCTTCCTTCCTTTCACATCTTAAGTATTTTTCTTTAGAAACAGTTTATTTGCTACAATGTCTCTCTCAAACTGTCCTTTCAGAGTATCCCATGCCTGCTTTGAGGTCTGACAGCTGGTTATCAGGTACAACTGGGACGTACTCACATTTAGCACCAGCATAGAAAATGCTTTCTCCCTTCGTCTTTCAAACTCTGCTAGTTCACTAGCATTACTATTAGCGTTACCAAGCCCTATAGTCCTTTTGCTTTCAGCAAGTGCTCCATTTGAAACTTCTATGTTGCCTAGTTTTCTTGTCTGCTCAGCTCGTCAATAAACAGTTCATCTTCCATTGTGAGTCCCGCAACACTGTTTGTCACACAAAAATCCATGTAAACAGCTTTTTTAGTGACGCTCTGGTCCCATAACCTATTGAAGTTTTTTCCTCACACGTGACTTTATAAACAGCAACACTTGCAGTGAACAAAACAGAGAACACTAGAGGGCAGTATTGGACCAGTTCAACAGTCATTGTGAAATTACTACACTGTACTACAACGGTAACTCCCAATGAGAATCTTATCATCTTCAACTCTGCAACCTCCAGCTCCACTTGCTGTCTTTTTGTCAGTGCCACTGTCTCCAAACCATACATCAAAGCAGGTCTCGCTACCGTCTTGTAAATCGTCCCTTTCACGCTAACTGCTCTCCTCCTGTCACAAATCACCCCAACACTCATCTCCACCCATGCCACCCTGCCTGTACTCTCTTCTTCACCTCTTTTGTACATTTTCCATTGCTATGGATGGTTGACCTCAGGTAAAGTCATCCACCTTCACTACTCCTTGTATCTTTACCATTACATCTGCCTCCCTCTCATTCACATACATGTATTCTGTCTTGCTTCAACTGACTTTAATTCCTCTTTTCTTCAGTGCATGCCTCCACCTCTTCAGGTTCACTTCCACCTGCTCCCAACTCTCACTACAGATCACAATGTCATCTGCGAACATCACTGTCCATGGAGAATCCTGCATGACCTCGTCTGTCAGGCTATCCATCACCATAGCAAACAAGAAGGGGTTCAGAGCCAATCCCTGATGTAAACTCACCCCCACGATGAAGCCAACTGTACTCCTAAAAATGCGGAAAAGTGAGAAGTAAAAATCAAGTTGCCGAGGTTGCAGATAATAAATGATTTAAGACACTATGACTATATGTATCAAAATGTAAAACATAAACTCCATACATAATGAACTGTCAGTACGATTTCTATATACAACGAAAAGTGAAAGTGGATAAATTGATTTAATAATGGGAAAGCTGTTGTAACTGAAAGCAATATTGTCTAGCCTTGACTGGAAGTGAACCAACCCGCAGTGTGGTTCACTCATTACAGGCAATATTGTGTACATCAAATTTTCATAATAAAGAGCTGAAAAGCAAAAATTCCTGGAACAATGTTGCCCAATCAGTCCATGTTTTTGCTACCATCTTGAGAGGAAAATGTGCACCCCAGATTTAATTTTTTTGAGTTAAGAAATGAAAATTTAACATTAGAGCTGCAAGCAGCTGTAAGCGGGTCCTCGTCCCCCATGCAACTGCAGACCCCAGCGCCCGTAATACCTAGCTGGCTCAGAAAATTTCCCATTGTCGCAGCAAGCGCTGCATGAATAATAAAGTAAACCATTTGGTGCAGTACTTCCTGCGAGTAGTAGGTGGTGCTATAGCCTTTGTCAATCATTTTTATGTAGGAGTGTGTGGGGCGGGACTAATATCCATCGTAGAAAATTTGGTGAAAATCAGACAAAGTTTGTCCAAGTTACAACTTTCCAATGTTCCATGGCGAGGAGTCAACCTTTGCCATGTCGCCATGGCAACACTTCCCTGTCAGTTATGTGTTGCCCACCTATAAAGGACTACATATGACAGTCACCTCAACCTATGTTTCAGATTTCATGTCTCCAAATCGTTCCCAACCATCCCAACAAGATCATGGATTGAATGGCGAGGAGGGCGTGTCCATGGTAACAGCAGTGATGCCATGC
Organism: Pholidichthys leucotaenia; assembly: GCA_020510985.1. Classification (NCBI taxonomy): domain Eukaryota; kingdom Metazoa; phylum Chordata; class Actinopteri; order Cichliformes; family Pholidichthyidae; genus Pholidichthys; species Pholidichthys leucotaenia. The sequence continues at coordinate 321,495,859 of CM035838.1, forward strand.
TAAAGGTGATGTGCAGTTACGATCAACCAGGTGGTCTGATAAACCTCAGAAAATTGCACGTCATTCTGGCAAGCGGTGCGTGAGTATGGCATGTGAGTCATGGCAACTTCCTGTCCATTGGCGGTAGGGGGCGCTGTCGCTATGTATCATTCTTTATTATAGAAATTATCAGTATTGGCTATCTATTCACCACACAAAACTTGGTTGAAATCAGTCAATGTATGCCAGAATAAAAGCCATTGGAAGGGTGATGGCAATCCTGCAAACTTGGCCACGCCCCTTCCATCAAACCGTCAGGCATTTGGAAAAGTTTTCAACAGCTTTTGATGGCACATGGGTATAGATGATTGTCACCATAAATGGTACCAGTCAGACTATTTATTTCAGAGATATTGAAGAAAAACTGATGTAACCTTCATGTCTCCAAGAGAGGGTGCTATTGCTACTCATGAATATTCATAGCTGTAATTGTTCGGAGGCATACCCATATACATCATACCTATCTTGGTGCCAATCCAACATTCCATTCCCGAGGTATTAAAAAAACAACGTGATGCAAACTTTCTGATGCAAACTTTCTGCCTCCTATAGGTTGCATTATAGATTTCTATGAATACTGTATTATAGAACTGTTTGGAATTGGACTGATATCCATAATATTGAATTTGGTTGAAATCCGACAATGCATACCAGAGTTATTGCCGTCAGAATGGTCACAGAATGATCATGGTGAGGCATCAAACTTTGCCACGCCTCTACAGCCAAACCCTCGAGCTTTTGGAAAAGTTTTCAATAACTTTTAAAGGCACATGGGTATTGATGATTGTCACCACAAATAAACTCAATCGGACTACAACCCTAGGACGAGTTCTATCAAATGCTTGAGGTGGAAATCTGGTCACTGCCACTTCCTGCCAAAATGGCTGACTTCCTGTTGGGTGTAGACCATCACTTCTATGGAGTTTTTTGCATGTCTTGACATGATAAACATCTCATCCGATTTTCATCTTTCTGTGCAAAAGTAAGCATGTGCCACTCCCCATTGACTTCAAATGTTAGGTGGTGCTATAGAGCCATTTTTGTGGGGTCATTCATATTTCCTCCAAAATATTAAATTTTTTGCCAGTCTTGAGGTCCATGCAAAAAATACTGAGTTTTCGTGCATGTTCACTACCCCAAAAATGAGATCTTGGATGGAGAAGAAGAAAAAAATAGATTAAACCTGCAAGCAGGTGTAAGCGGGCCATCGCCCCCCACGTACCCCCGCAACCCAGCACCCATCGTACCTTGCTGTCTCGGAAAATTTACCGTTGTCGCTGCAACGGCTGCGGGAATAATAAAATAAACCATTTGGCAAGAACTTCCTTTGAGCAGTAAGTGGTGCTATAATTTTTATCAAATATTGTTATGTAGGTGCATGCAGAGTTGGACTAAAGTGCAACATGTACTTCAAAGTACATGTTGCACACCAATACAGAACTAAAGAAGAGAGTCACCTTGACTTACGTTCAACATTTGGCGACCCTTGGACTTCCCCAAACCTCCAAAGTAAAAAACATCTTGAATGGCAAGTAATGGATTTCCATGGCAACTGTGCTTATTGAAGGACAAAAGAAACTTCCACTGAGGGTAGTCCAACGCACTCTGAGAAACCAGTGAAAATGTCATGTCATTGTGACTACTTGTCTTTGCGCAAAATTTGATGCAATTTTGTGCAGTACTTCATGTCAACAGTAGGTGCTGGTGTGACAGTTTTGTGAATATTGATATGCAGACATGTTCAGAGTGGGATCAGTATGACATGTGCAAAGTTTGGTCCAAATCAGACAAAAGTTTTCAATAACTTTTAAAGGCACATGGGTATTGATGATTGTCACCACAAATAAACTCAATTGGACTACAACCCTAGGACGAGTTCTATCAAATGCTTGAGGTGGAAATCTGGTCACTGCCACTTCCTGCCAAAATGGCTGACTTCCTGTTGGGTGTAGACCATCACTTCTCCACTGAGGGTAGTCCAACGCACTCTGAGAAACCAGTGAAAATGTCATGTCATTGTGACTACTTGTCTTTGCGCAAAATTTGATGCAATTTTGTGCAGTACTTCATGTCAACAGTAGGTGCTGGTGTGACAGTTTTGTGAATATTGATATGCAGACATGTTCAGAGTGGGATCAGTATGACATGTGCAAAGTTTGGTCCAAATCAGACGAGTCTATAAAGCTCAAGCGATAAAGGTCAAGATTTGCAATGCGAGGAAGTCATTGAAGCATGCGTGTCACCATGGAAACAGTTCTTTACTATCTTCATGTACTGTCAATGAGCCCTAGTCATTCCTTCATGTATTTTTGTTTCTACTGGTGAGATAAAAAGAAAGAAAATTTTTTTAAGCAATTCTTCCTTTTAACAATAGGGCACTAAAACTTTTGTTTGTTATTTTTATGTAGACACGTTTGGTGCCGTACTAATATCGATCATAGAAAAATTTGGTGAAAATTGTACCAAGTTTGTCCAATGTACAAGTGTCCGTGATTGAAAGGCAAGGAGTGTGTTTCCATGGCAACTGTGCTTATCACAGGACAAAAGTGACTTCCACTGAGGGTAGTCCAATGCACTCTGAGAAACAACTGAAAATTTCATGTCATTGTGAGTACTGGTGTTTGAGCAAAATTTGAAACAATTTTTTGCAGTACCTAATGTCAGCAGCAGGTGCAGGTGTTACAGTTTTTTGAATATTGATATGCAGACATGTTCATAGTAGGATCAGTATGATTTGTGCAAAGTTTGGCCAAAATCAGACGAGGATTGTCTGAGCTGTAACTGTCATGTTTTGCATGGTGATAAAGCCATTGAAGAACGGCGGTTGCCATGGAAACAGTTCTGTACTATGTACATGAACAATCAATGAGCCCAAGTCATTCCTTCATGTAATTTTGTTAAGCTGGTGAGAGAAAAATAAAGAAAACAATCATCAGAAATTCTTCCTTTAATCATTAGAGGGCGCTATGACTTTTATTATTTGTATATAGACGAGTTCATGGAAGGAAGAATATTGATCGGGTAAAATTTGGTGCAAATCGAACAAAGTTTGTCCAATTTACAAGGGCCCAATGTTGTTTCCACTAGGCGGTGCTAAAACTTTTGTAATTGAAGAACGCCGGTGGCCATGGAAACACTTCTGTACTATGTACATGAACTATCAATGAGCCCAAGTCATTCCTTCATGTAATTTTGTTGAGCTGGTGAGAGAAAAATAAAGAAAACAGTCGTCAGTAATTCTTCCTTTAATCATTAGGGGGCGCTATGACTTTTGCTTATTATTTGTATATAGACGAGTTCGGGAAGGGAGAATATTGATTGTATAAAATTTGGTGCAAATCGTACAAAGTTTGCCCAATTTACAAGTGTCTAATATTGTTACCACTAGGCGGCGCTAAAACTTTTGTTATTTTATATAGGAGTGTTCAGGGTGGGACTATTATCCATTGTTGAAAATTTGGTGAAAATCAGACAAACTTTGACCAAGATACAACTTTCCGAAATTTCATGGCGAGTAGTCAACCGTCGCCATGTTGCCATGGCAACAATTCCTTGTAAGTTATGTGTTGTCCACCCATATTGGACTATATATGACAGTGACCTCAACATATGTTCAAAAATTTATAACTCCAAGACCTTCCCACTCCTCCCCATAAGCTCATGGATTGAATGGCAAGGAGGGCGTGTCCATGGTAACACGTTTGATGTCATGCTAACGTTGATGTTCAGTTATGATCATTGCTGTGTTCTGTTGAATCTCAGAAAATTTCACCTCATTCTGGCCAGCCGCGCGTGAGTAATAAATAAAACAGTTTTCAGCAATTCTTTCGTTAACCACTATGTGGCGCTATAACTTTTGTCAGGGATTTTGATATAGTTGTGCTTGGGGCGGCACTATTTTCCTTCATGGAAATTTTTGTGGACATCAGACAAGTTTTGCCCGATTTACAGGTGGTTGAATTTGTAAGGGGAGGAGTCAAATTTCGCCATGGCGCCCTGGCCACGCCTTTTAAGATTTTGACTTAATTTATACAATTTTTAATGGCCAATGCCTATAGATGCCGCCATGTAAAAATGAGCTCAATCGGAGCAGGTCCCTAGGACTAGTTTGTTCAAATGCGAGGTGTAACTTTTTTCCGAATTGGAGGGGGGGGCGACTTTGAGGCAAGATGGCTGCCTTCCTGTTGGCAGTGGGTATGGGCCACAATGATGTTTTTTGCATATCTTGAGGTGATGCACACCTCACCGAAATTTTATGTCTCTACGGCAAAGTTTATGGTCTCCAGTCTCCATAGACCTTGTACGTTTGGCCCCACCCACAAAAATGAAGGGTGGGGGGGCACATATGTTTTCCAGTTTATCGAATTTTTTGCCGGGCCTGAGGGGTTTGCCAAAAAAAAATTGCGTTTTGGTTAACGTTCAGAGAGTGAAAAATGCCATCATTTAGGCGGAAAAATAAAAATAAAGAAACGGAGCAGATACAATAGGGCTTTCGCCAACTGACGTTGTCAGTGGCTCAGGCCCTAATTAAAGCTGCAAGCAGCTGTAAGCGGGCCCTCACCCCCATGCAACCGCAGACCCTGGCACCCATCGTACCTAGCTGGGTCAGAAAATTTCCTGTCGTCGTGGCAAGCGCTGTGTGAATGATAAAGTAAACCGCTTGGCGCAGTACTTCCTGTGAGCAGTAGGTGGCTCTATAACTTTTGTCAATCATTTTTATGTAGGAGCATGTGGGGTGGGACTAATAGCCATCGTAGAAAATTTGGTGAAAATCAGACAAAGCTTGTCCAAGTTATAACTTTCTGATGTTCCATGGCGAGGAGTCAACCTTCGCCATGTCACCATGGCAACACTTCCCTGTCAGTTATGTGTTGCCCACCCATGTAGGACTACATATGACAGTCACCTCAACCTACGTTCCAGATTTCATGATTCCAGGTTGTTCCCAACCACCCCAACAAGAAAAACGGTTTGAATGGCGAGGAAGGCGTGTTCATGGTAACCGCAGTGATGCTGTAACACCCACTCACTTTAGGTGTAGTGCCCTTTTTGGTAGTATTGTGTTATGGCAATGTAGTTACCTTAACTTTTCTACCTGGGCAGAGGGATAATTGGGCCAGGTCAGACTGACTCTGGGTTCGTAGGAGCCTGGGAGGTGCCACAACAGATGATACACACACCCGTATAGAACTTGCAACTACAGTGATCCCTCGCTACTTCGCGCTTCATCTTTCGCACCCTCAGTGCATCGCGGATTTTTCAGAAATATTCATCAAAAATTCAAAATTGAGAAAAAATGGGTGGGCGCTAGCAGAAGGCAGGGAGACTACATTAGAACATCAGGTATCAACACGGAGAGCCGCACAACTCAAAATCCACCTCTCTGACCACCGCTCCACTCCTCTCCGCCCACCTCTTCACTGCTCGGGAATCTCGCAAGCTGATTGGCCGAGACGTTTTACCTCGCAAGCTGATTGGCCGAGACGTTTTACCCAGTTTCTCTCCCTGCCGAGCGCCCATACCCAGCGAAGGAAGACCGCATTCATTGTTCTTTATCGCTAGTCTCGCCGCATGGAACTTTTCGCTGTTCTCTTGTCCCTTTTTGTGCAAAATAGTCTTCCCATCGAGCCACTACGCCGCCTCCTGCAGCTGCCCTCGACGATCCTGCGCCTCTAGCACCTGACGATGAGGAGTCACCTGAGGAGCAGTAAAGCTCTCATTAGCCTGTGCAGTAAATCATCTTCATCTTGAGTTACGTATCTTGTTATAAAAATAAAAGAGTTCTAAAAACATATTTATGTACACTTTATTTACATCTACATATGTATGTACACTTACACACACAGACACACACACACGTATCATATGAGAGAGAGAGTGAGAGAATGAACGTACGTGTTATTTATGGGTAACGTCATTAGGGGTGACGCTACTTCGCGGTTTTTCACTTTTCGCGGTCGGTTCTGGAACCCATTAACCGCGATAAGTGAGGGATCACTGTATATGTATTTTTCAGATATGTACACATAACCAAAAAAATATAAACACAGCACTTGTCACAAATTTAAAAAAAATTAAAAATAAAATACCCAAAATGTATTTACAGAATTTACAGTCTTCTAGAGTCCTTTCCAGATGATCAATTAGACCACCTCTAGTGGTCAATCTGATTCGGGCTTCGGATCGCCATCCAGATCTGGAGAATCCCAGTTTTCTGGTCCAACCAGTCCAAACAAAAAAACCTGACCAAGCTAGGTGACACGTGCGTCAATGGGATTCCCGCGCTCAACAGCGTCGACAGCCTTTGGATCCCAATCAATCTCAAATTTTATCTGGGCAAAGGCTGCTATTAGCACGTCAGCGTCTCCATCTCAGCGAGTGATCGTCTCTCTCGGTCGTGTCTCGGCAGTGTCTAAGAGCGTTCTGCGTATTACACACATACCGAGCAAGGGAACGCGTGACCCCATTGACTGGCGTGACCCAGCAACGACGCAGCCATTGGTTGCTCAAAATACCAACACACACATTAGGAACTTCATCAGAAGATTCTAGAAAATGTTCCCAACTATTTATGAACATATTTTATGAACTTATATTGTAGTTATATACCCATCTTCAAAGTATCCATTTCCACTGTGAAATGAGTGTCCCCCCTTCCTCTTAAAGTGGTATCGACACTCATAATTCCATCATGTTTTTAACACTGGGTTACACTATCCGCCCTTAGAATCATGCAAGTCCCTTTGCATGGGATTAGCTAAATGGTGTTGACGGGAGAACTAGTGTTCATGGGAATATTCCTAAGATCTGACTCTGTTAAAGCTCTGGTAAAAGCCAGGTTTGAGTAATCTTAGGATCTGTCTCTGTTAAGGCTCTGGTAAAAGCCAGGTTTAGTCCTTGAAACAGAGACTGGACAACAGTTATGAGAGGGTTTCCCAACTGACTATACTGTAGTCTTTCTGGCTGGGAGGTTGTCCTCTCGGAACATCTCACAGTCTTTGGGATCTCTTTTTCAGGTTCTTTTTCTTCCACAGGTTCATCACAGGTACTTTTATCAGGTAAGTTGGTTTCACTTTCAGTTCCATTCTCATTGTTTGATGGTTCCACATTTGTTTCAGTTTCCTCGAGGTTTCCATCATTCGGTAAGTTGTCACATCCAGGTGAAGTGACATTTTCTATTTGGTTGTCATTCTCAGGTAAGTGAGTTTCAGCAGGAATGTCTCCTTTAAAGAATGTCTTGGAATGGGGAATTTCATAAACTCGAGTGAGCTTTATGGGCGTTTGGATTGGTTCTTCTCTGTACCAATAGACATCTTCATTTTCCGGTTCCGAATTCTCACATTCCTCACTTTGTTCAGGTGATTGTCTTGTCTTAGGTTTGCGGACACGTTTTGGTTGGACAGGCTCTTCTTCAACAGGGGCAAGAAAACCACAGGGAAGCAAGAGGTCGCGGTGAACGGTGCGAACTGGACCATCTTTTGTCTCAGGTTTTATAGTGTAAACAGGCAAGTCACCTGCTTGGCTCACCACAGTGTGGATTTCAGCTTCCCACCTGTCTGCTAGTTTGTGCTTGCCTCCGAGGCGGACTGCATGTACCAAAACTCTGTTGCCTGGTTCTAGTTTTGAGGGTTTTTCTCGCATATCAAATCTTGTTTTGTTTCTTTCAGCCATCTTGTTAGCATTTTCTGTTGCTAGTTTGTAGCTTTCTTGTAGAGTTGTCTTCAGCTTTTCAATGTACTGGGAATGTGACTTGAAACTTTTGTTGTGAAACGGGAGCCCAAATGCAAGGTCGATGGGCAATCTCGGCTGACGACCAAACATTAACTCATATGGGGCAAAACCAGTAGTGTCATTCTTCGTACAATTGTACGCATGTACAAGTGGTTTTACATAGTTGTGCCAATGAGTTTTGTTCTTTTCCTCTAGGGTACCCAGCATGCTCAATAACGTTCTATTGAAACGTTCTACCGGGTTACCTCTGGGATGATAGGGTGTCGTCCGGATTTTGCGAATGCCCATGATTTTGCAAAGTTCTTTTATAATATGGGACTCAAAATCGGGACCCTGATCACTATGTAACCATTCGGGTATCCCGTAGTGGACTATAAAGTTGTCCCAAAGTGCCTTTGCAGCGGTCTGAGCTTTCTGATTGCTGGTAGGGATGGCTATAGCGTATTTCGTGAAATGATCAGTTAACACAAGCACATCCTTTGTGTTACTTTGATCGGGCTCAATGGACAGGAAATCCATACAGACAAGTTCGAGCGGTCGGGTGGACTTGATGGTGACAAGCGGAGCAGCTCGTTCTGGAGCGGTTTTACGTCTTACGCAGCGATTACATGTCTTGATCTTCTTTTCAATATCTGCCGCCATGTAAGGCCAATAGAACCTTGTTCTGATGAGATCCAAAGTACGCTCTGTGCCTAAATGGCCTATGTCACAGTGGAGGCTTTGAAAGACTGAATCGCGGAGCTGTTCAGGTAAGACCAGCTGGTAAGTAACATTTCCTCCTTCGTGACGAGTGCAGTAGAGGATGTTATTGCACATTTCAAGTCGACTGAGCTCTCAGAGTAACAAGTTGATGTCAGGAAGTTCAGTTAGTACAGTTGGTGGAACTTTTAGCCCAGTTTCAATTTGTGCAATCACTTCTCTTAAACAGGGGTCAGTTCTTTGTTCATTTTTGATCTGTTCAGGAGTCATGTGGAGTACAACTGGAAGACCACCACAGCCATCTTCATCGGCGTAGTCATCTGGAATGGCGGCTACAGAGATGGCTAACAAGTGAACCAAAGGGAAGGTGTTGTCTGGAGAGCTACAGACAAGGTGTTTTTCACATATAGCAGACACTACCTCGGAACTTAAACTGCTTTCAGGAAGAGACAAGTGAGTTTGAGTGAACTGCTGTATGCGGTCAAGCTCCTTTTGGGACACTGCGTCATTAAGTAACTCGCCATGTGGCCGTCTAGAGAGGCCGTCTGCATCTGAGTTAAGCTTGCCTGCTCTGTATTGGAGCTTAAAGTTAAACGTCGACAGAGCAGCTCGCCACCTATAACTCATGGCATCCATCTTAGCAGTAGTTAAGATGTACGTCAGGGGATTACTGTCTGTCACGACAGTAAAGTGATTGCCATATAGATAGTCTGCAAACTTCTCTCTTACTGCCCACTTCAGAGCCAAAAATTCCAATTTATGGGCGGGGTAACGGGACTCACTTCTAGACAACCCCCGGCTTGCATAAGCTATGACCCTAGTCTGGCCCTCCTGCTCTTGATAGAGGGCGGTGCCAAGCCCTGTAGTGCTGGCATCAGTATGGAGTGTATATGGCAACTGAGGGTCAGCGAAACCCAGGACAGGCGCAGTACTGAGCTTTTCAATGATGATTTTGAATGAAAGATCACAGGGAGAAGTCCATCGCTCGCCAAACGGTGTCTTTGGGTCGTGGTACTGGGCAGGCTTAGCTTTGGGCTTTTTTGCAAAGGAGGGTAGCCTGCTGTTAAGTCAGTGAGGGGCTTAACGATGCTGGAATAGTTCTTAATGAACCGCCTATAGTACCCTGAAAAGCCTAAGAATGAGCGGAGCTGTTTGAGATCACGGGGCACAGGCCAGGTACTTAGGGCTTTCACTTTTTCGGGGTTGGTCTCAACTCCTTTACTGGACACAATGTGACCGAGGTATCTGACAGAAGTTTGAAAAAATCTGCATTTCTCAAGGGAGAGTTTAAGCCCGTACTCTTTTAGGCAATTAAGAACTTTCATTAAGCGAGCCTCATGTTCTTCGGGCGTCTTGGAGAATACAATGATGTCATCGAGGAACACAATCACCTCATGCAGATTCATGTCGCCCATGCATTTCTCCATGAGGCGCTGGAATGAGCTGGGGGCGTTTGTGATGCCTTGGGGCATTCTATTGAATTCCCACAAGCCCATGGGACATACGAACGCCATCTTTGGTTTGTCCAGCTCCTCTACCTCAATTTGGTAGTACCCCGACTTTAAATCAAGGACAGAGAACCACTGCGAACCGGTCAAGGTGGAAAACGTTTCCTCCAAGTTGGGGAGGGCGTAAGCATCTTTTACAGTCTGCATGTTAAGCTTCCTGTAATCAATACAAAGGCGGACATCACCATTTTTCTTTCGCACCACTACAATAGGCGAAGAAAATGGGGAAGTGGACTCTCTTATCACGCCTGCTTGTTGGAGTTCTTTGAGATGCTTACGGACCGCTTCCAGGTCATTTGGATGTATGGGACGTGCTCTGTGTTTGAACGGTGTTTCATCTGATAATTTGATTGAGTGTTTCACTTGATCCGTTTTGCCAAAGTCAAGATCGTTTTGTGCAAATACTTCGGGCATTTGACTGAGTTTTTCTGTTAGGCGCTCTTTCCATTCAGCGCTAATGGGGGAAGAGTCAAAGTTGAACTTCAGAGTGGACTTTGGTTCAGTCTTGGACTTTGCAACTTTCAAGGAGTGTTCTTGCGATAGGACTCGTTGATATGTACAAATTTCTCCAATGACACACTTCTGAGGGATTGTCATGTCATGTTCCGATTCATTGGTAAGTACAACTGGAACAAGGTAAGGTGCTCTTTCAGGTAAGTCTATGAGACATGGTTTTACTAGGATACCACCAGGTAAGGCTGACATTAACGGGTGTTCTAACAAAACAGATTTTTCACTGTTGCCGGCTGACACAGCTACAGCGCCATCTAGAACAACTGTTTGGCCTGCAGGAACTAACTATGGCTCTTTGTGGCACATGGTCACTAAACCAAGGCTAGTGTCTTTGGACTGTCTGTGCCGTAGCTCAAGGACTTTTAACACTACCTTATAACCAAGTGACATGGTTGGCTGCAGTTCAGAACATGCATTAGAGTACAGCTCATACAGTACATCCACTGTGTTTGTCCCTATTAACACTAAGGACTGATCAGCTGCACGTACATCGGGAACCACTAAGGCAAGTGTTGGCACTTCGGCTTCAATACCGAGAAAGTCTTTTGGGAAAGTGGCATGCATTTCAATGTAGCCTAAGTAAGGTACACTCTGACCGTTAGCTCCCTCCACTTCTAACAGCTCAAAAAGTGGCTTAATCTCATGGTTGGATAAGTACTGTCTGTAATAGGACTCAGGGACAGTAGTCACCTGGGAGCCTGTATCTAACAACCAGCTCACAGTACAGCCATTCACTTTCACTTGGGCTGTACTTTTGGTACCAATTAGACCATTAGGAAAGTTAAAGGGGTCTGTTTTGTAGTGTGACTTCAGTTTAGCACGTGTCTTGAATGGAGCTTTTGGTTTGTGATGGGTCATCTCTGAACTAGCCTCTGTTTGTCCCGCAACAGGGGTAGACTTCAGTTTTAAAGAAGATTGGGGGTTCCGACTGTCCCAAATCTGTCTTTTTACTCTTAGTTCTTTGCGTTTTGCAGCCACAAGTGCAGGGTTTGGCTCTGACTCACAAGTGGCTACAATATGCCCATCTTCGCCACAGCGGAAGCAATACCATGGTCTGGACCTAGTACTGGGACGGCTGGACGAAGGTAAGTTTTCAGGTTTGGCATGATCAGGTTTTTTATTTCCAGATTTCTTAGTTGGGTCTTTCTTCGGTGGTGCTTGTTTCTTTTGTTTCACGACAGTAGCTAATTGGCTTTTTAGATCAGCGACTTGCTTTTTCAGTTCTTTCAGACTGTCCGACTCCACTTCACTATTTGTACCTGTTTCGGTGACTGTTTGTTCGTAGGAGGCTGCTTTTGGTTTTGTGGCATCCAAGTGTTTTTTCATGCGTGTGTTTTTAACTTCTTGTCTGTTTTCAACAGTGTGAAGGTGAAGCAATAATTCTGCATATGCAGGTGGATGTTTATCTTTTAGTTCCAGCTGTAACTCCTTTAGCAGATTATCATCCCAGCAGCCTCTGTTAAACTGCTTGAGAAGCTGTTTGTCCACTTCCTGGGGCTCTAGACCGCCTCTACGCACTGTGAGATTGAGCGCCACCTGCAAACAATGCAGATATGCAGAGGGTTTTTCTCCATAATCTTGGAAAGTGTTCATGAATTGGACAAGCAGTTCCTCACCATCTTCAACAGCCCCAAAAGCTGAGTCCAAAAGCTTAAGATAGTCGGCAGAGGTGGCTTCAGGCCCAAGAGGGCGAATAACATCGGACGCAGGAGCAAGAAGACTTTCAAAGATCTTGCGAGATTTTTCCAAGTCAGACAAAGAAGTATCTTCCATCATCAAATCAACATGTGAACGCCATGTTTCATAGTCAGCTTCAGTATACGGTCTTGGCATTTTGCCAGAGAAAGCTCTGATTCTCAAAGAGGAATGGACGTTTGACGGCTTCTCTGCATGTTTAATGACATGC